>JADMNL010000026.1:105929500-107196500 GCA_016271365.2 Neoceratodus forsteri
GTTAATATAACAATATGGGGATCGGCGGCATGGGGGTCCACTAGATCATCAGGTAATGGTTATTATAATAATAAGGGATCAGGGCTGGGGAGGCCACTAGACCACCAGGGAATGATATTATAACCATTTTACTTTATGAGCAGATCAGGGCTGGGGGACACTAGATCCCTAGGGATTGATTAATATATTACTAATGGAATCTAGGCTGGGGGCGCTAAACCACCAGGGAATTATTTTATAAACATTCTAAGATATGGGCACATTGGGGATGGGGGCTGCAACACATGGTGTGGGAGGGCTACAAGAGTGGGCATAGAGTGGTGAAACCCTCCCAGAGGGTGAAATTCTAAATATCTGTAGACCAGCCCTGGTTGGTCTATGGGTACTTAGAATTTTTCCCTCTGGGAGGGTTTGTGAATCTGGATTTAGGGATGTGTCAGCTTGCATCTGTCGCGATACCCCCAACACCATACCGCAGCCAAATTTGTGGTGTGGATGACACAAGCCCCTTGGTTCACACAGCCTGTGGTTGACATAGGCTGCATTTGTGAATCATTCCTGGCATCTTTTTATGTAATTGCATTTTGCCCCTCATTCTTTGTTACAAAGCTCTTGCGCCATGCTGGGAGTTTTGAGAATCGAACCTGTTAACTTTAAGGAAACTAGTTTTCAAAGATGTTTGACACTTGGGAGAAGAGCTCAGAGCAGTAATATCTCATCTCTAATTTTGCCTTGCTTTAAAATGGGAACTATATGAGTGCTTGCAGACTTCAGGAAACTCTCCTGAACTAAGAGAGATTAAAACAACAGTCACTGAGATGGCATACTATTGTAATTTGGATGGAATGTTATCCAGGCCAAAAGCTTTGGTAACATCCAAGTTTGAAAGCTCCTCCCTCACTTCATCAGCAGAGATATTGGAAAACAAAAACTGACTCTGGATAATATTTTGTTCTCTCTCAATTGGAAAGACCTCTAAAGCCTCCACACCCATTTTAACAAAGTAGTTATTACACTTTTCCACCACTTCTTGAGATAAGGGAATCAGCTGGTCATCTATGAGAACGGTAATTGTCATGTCATTACTTTTTCCATTTAGGAGATGAGACACAGGTTTCAGAACTCCCTTGTGCTGTGATTATAGTTACTGTCGAATTTTTGTCTATAGTAATTTTGTTTAGCTAGTTTAATTTATTTTATGTATTGATGTTGAGATTGTACCTGTCCCAATTAACTTTAGTCATTTTTAGCGTATCGTATCATGCTGTATCCCTGTTGGCTTTACATTCCTTTAAACCTGAGTTACATCAGGTGAATTGTTATTCTTTTTTTTCTCAACTCTTAACTCAACTTTTTCTTTATTTATAAAAACGCCTTTCCAAAACCAAGGTGTTTGTACAATAAATATTTTTAACTTTTTATTTAACAGGTATAGGGCACAACAACTACATACCATACAGGTTTATCAAATAAATTATAAGATATTAAAATACACAATACTGAAGATACATGTATTAGTACAGTCATCAAGAGTTATACTACACTCAGAAAGTTATTACCCTAAAGTCCATACTGAAAGTAAATAAAGATGAAAAGCATGAGACACGTAAGTACTAGTCTCATACTGACATGCTACCACTAATACAATATTATATTAACATGAATCAAACAACCCAGTCAGCCTCATGATCCTCCAACTCACCAGAAAGGTTTCAGGCTCCGTGCTGTTATTCTTACCTTCCTCAATTATAACAGGTGCATGTTCATCACAAAGCTTCAAAAACTTATCAGAGAAATGACCAAGCATCATTTGCAGTTGGTATCAGGTCTGTTTGCTCCCACAGGGTGTTTTCCACATCCAACATGGATTGTACATTGTTGATTTCTTAAAGCAATGCCATTTAACAAATTTATTTTGAACAGGAAACTGAATTTTATTCTGAATACAGTAGATCGTTTAGTGATCTGAAAGTCAGTCTGGAAGAACACCACTCGGTTTATAATTTGAGGAATAATTTGTAAAGATTAAATCTAACAGAGTAGAAGTTGAGGGGGGTTCCTTTTGGATGATTCTTGTGGGTTCATTAATCAATTGGCTAAGGCCTAAACTAAACTGAAAATCTACTAAAAAGTGTGCATCACTAGTGAAATATCAGTTGTCATTGAAGTCATCTGACACCAACAACTCATGTGTGTTCTTGTAACTAAACAAGGAGTCCTGTAATACATTAAATACTTTGCCCCCATATTCAAAGGAGATGCATGGTGCATCACGGTGGAAAAAGGAGATGTGCGGCGCAACTCCAACAATACGCAGTCGATATTCAGATATACGGAATAAATCGTCACAAGGGAATGGGTCAGGCATACTAATGTATGCTGTACAGGTGCAGGGTGCTCCATGCATATGTCACGCTGCAGCATACTCAATGGGAATTTGCCCTTGGTAGTCCAGGACTGTGCGTCCACAGTTAGCTATGAACAGCTGGCCTAACCTGGCCAGCCACTCCACTCCACAGGCGGCATTGGTAGTGCACAATGGTGCACCACTGCCCACTGGTCCTCGACAGTCAAGTGTCGCACCCCCCCAGCCCCGCCCCACACCCATGGGTAGTACTCTGTGTCCCATTCACCTGCACTGTAGTGGACCCCACCCATACCCCTTGTCCCTATTCACAGGTGCTGTAAGAGACACCCCCATTCTTGTAGTGTAGGGTACCCCCATCCCAAGCTCCGATCCCTGAACCCTGATCGTAACTCCAAGACCCCGTCCATAATCATGATTCATGGCATAAATGTGAAATACAGTCCCACTATGCACATTTTCCATAGTGTAGGGCCTACCCCCCACTCTGGTAGCCAGGACCCACTCCTCGCCCCCCACCACCTGTGCTGGGACTGGCACAGCCCACAGCCCACCGCTCACCACCATGGCCAGCCGCTGACTGAACAGTCTAGGCATTGTACTGTTCAGAATACGCATTCATTGGTTGGTGTATATTCTGAACAGTACAGTTTGCCTGTTTGTGCCAAGCATGCCCAATGAGTCCATTAGCATATGCTGGCTGAATATCGCTCTTTAGGGAGTGGCATCCAGGTCTGCACCATGCATTCCTCCATTGGCTGTGTATTCAGCCCCTGCCATGACGCGCTGGGGCGCCTCACCATGGCCGCTTCGTGTATTGTGCCACTTATTCAGGTTCCAATATTCAGACAGGATGTGCAATCTGTGCCGATCATGCATACTGTTTGAATATTGCTACAGGGCTGGTCGGCACATCTGTTTTTGCGATGCACCATTATGCACGTGCAACCAGCCGGCACTGAATATGTCCCCTCAAGTTTAAAATTTGGTGGATGGTATACCCCAGTGACCAATATAGGCTTTCTAAAAGGTTGTCTAATTTCCAGCATTAGAACCTCCAGGCCTGCCAGGTCAATATTTAACTGAATTTCTGACAGTAACAAACCTTTCTTTCTGAAAATCATATTCCTCCCTTTTACTTCTGTCTTTGTGCCATAGTTGGTCATTAGAAATATTAATTTGTGTATCCTCAGTTTTATTTCTCAGCCATGATTCAGTTATTACTACCAGTTCTGGTTGATAACTTGTTATCCACTCGATTGGATCCAGCTTGTAAAATACGCTCCTTGTGTTGAAGTGCACTACATTAAAGCCCCAGTAATTAAGAATTCCAGCAGTGACTTCACCAGTATTTAAGTGATGTGGGTTAAGTATGGGAGCCTGGGTTTGGGTGAATATCTCCACACACAGATATGAAAATAAAAAGAGTTTTAATTATCTTGTATAATCCTAAGTAATGTTTTTTTCGTAGATGCCTTCACAATCAAGTTAAAAATTAGGTTTGTGAGGCTTTATGAACTTCTGACTTGTATACTGAAACATTAAGGAATGAGGTCCATTTCAAAGATTGTTATACAGTCTGGCAGTAAGCAACCCAGGCTGCGTAACTTCCCCATCCCACTACCAGGTTGGAGAATACTCTTGTAGGGTGTTTTGTATCAGCCCAGTCAGATGATTTATTCTTATGACCTCTATCTCCAGCCCCCACCAAACATCACCAGGACCCCAGCTCAATAAAAGAATACATACCAGGCCAATCCTTTATAAAACATTCTAAAACATCAGTGACAGGGTCATCAGAATCTATACAACAGAGCAAGAGGTCACCAAAGGTGTTACACAGTATGCTGCTAACTACATAAAGAAGATTCTGCTATGAGTGCCTTCTTACTAGTGTTGCTCGGATAGTAATTTGTGGTTATGACTACCCTCTGTCGGATAGGGCTGGCATCAACCTAGAGATCCAACCAGAAATCCGACCAAAGTCAGATGTCGGATCCAGGGTCAGATCATAAAGGATCCTAGGTCGGATCCAGGGATCCATGGTTGGATCCAGGGATCCAGACAGGACATTTGTATCAGACCTTCTATAAACGTTGTGTATGTTACAACCCTTTTAAGCATTAACGTCTCAAACATTGATAACAACAGTCCATGATATGCTCCCATCAATACAGAAATATACCCCAGATGGCATCATGTAACATTTAAGTATATTTAAAAAAATCCACTTACCTTGTATTGACAGCATCACTTACCTTTAGTTGAATGTCTTCATTTGCATCACCTACATAGCCATACTGCTGTCAAAGGTGTTCACTGAATGATGGAGAATAATTATGAATACTTCTCCATATGTTCATTGAAAACCCCGATGGCGGCAGCAGGGGCTGGCAGTGGCGATAACACAACAGCAGTAATTTCCAGACACTCGTAGTCTGTCCTGGTGGTGATGGTGATGTTACACAGTAGTCATTCTTGGTCACTGTTACCCAGTATGCAGACAGATGTTGTCTAGATGCCATTGTTGTACTGCTTCTTATTGGATGAATTGCAATGATGAGTGGCCTGTTGCCCTTGTTTGTTGAACTGTGAAAAATGTTTCTTCCTGGGTTAAGCTGCCACCAGTCCTTTAGCAGTAAAGTAAGTCCATATGTTGAAGTTGGGTTATACAATTGTGCCAGAGGGTGGGTTATGCTGCTGTGCTGGTGCCTGAGGAAGAGGGGAGGAGGAGGAGGAGAGCTCATGGCACTTTGGCTTACTACACGGTGCCAGAGGCTGTCTTGTGCTGCTTATGCTTGAGGAGGGGAGGAGCAGTCATGGTACTTTGGCTTGTACACTGGTGCCAGAGACTGTTGTGCTGCTGGTGCTTGAGGAGGAGGAGGAGGAGGAGGAGGAGGAGAGTTCACAGCACTTTGGCTTGTACATGGTGCCAGAGGCTGGCTGGTGCTGCTGGTGCTTGAGGAGGAGGAGGAGTTCATGGCACTTTGGGTGCCAGAGGCTGTCTTGTGCTGCTGGTGATTGAGGAAGAGGAGGAGAGTTCATGGCACTTTGGGTGGTACACTGGTGCCAGAGGCTGTCATGCTGCTGGTGCTTGAGGAGGCGGAGGAGGAGGAGGAGGAGTTCATGGTACTTTGGCTTGTACACTGGTGCCAGAGGCTGCCTTGTGCTGCTGATTCTTGAGGAGGATGATAGTTCACAGGCATTTTGGCTTGTGCTATCGCCGAGGCTGTCTTTTCTGCTGGTGTTAGAGAAGGGGAGGAGGAGGAGAGTTCACAGGCATGCAGTTTCCCATAGGATAACATTGGAAGGTTAAGAAGCCATAAATCCATCAATATTTGTACATAAGGAACAATCTATGCATCAAAACAAAGGTGTTAATGAGTACTATAAGAATAGCATACATCCCACCCTTAAATAGTTATGGCCTATAGAAAAAGCAAATAATAAACCACAAAAATTCCCATAGGATAACATTGAACTTCAACAAGCCTTAACTCTGTCAGTATTAGTACTTAAGGAACAGTCTATATATTGAAACAAAGGTCTTAATGGGTACTACAAGAATAACATATACTTCTACCCTTTAAATAGTCATGACTAATAGAAAACGCAATAATAAAAAGTAAATATTCCCATAGGATAACACTGGAACTTCAACAAGCCTTAACTCTGTCAATATTTGGAATTAAGGAAAATACACAGTATATATATCGCAATAAAGGTCTTAATGGTACTACAAGAATGACATATATTCCACCTTAATCTATGGAGGGTAGAGTTTAACTGTATGCAGAACTGCTGTCTTTCCTTAGCAGCTGAGTGGATGGCAAGAGGACGGCACTCGGACATGACACCCATGATGCCCAAGTGATATGGGCCCCCAAAGAGGTCTGTTTGATTGGATGCTACCTGTAAGAGAGACATAACGAAATAAAGTGCTTTTACAATATGGCACCAGCACATCAAGCCAGCTCCCCTTCCCAGTGGCTATCAGATGATGTGCTAATCATGCAAGCTACTGGCACCCCTTCAGAACAGCCTATAGGAATTGAACAGGACCACATTTCTTTGTCACAACAATAGAGTTTCACTGCATGCAGAACTGCTCTCTTACCTTGCCAGCTGAGAGGTAGGGCTGTTCAGAATGGTATACCAACACACTGGCGACGCCCTGACTGTGAAGACCATCACAGCGACAGGATTTAGGCAAAATGTGCACATCTCAGTGATGGTCCCTGCCAGACACTGAGACTGCCTCGCAGGGTGTATCACCGCCCCAGTCCAACTCTGACTTGGACTTAGAATCCTAGAGTCTGGGGGTGGGGTGGGAACCCCGATGGAAACATGGAGGATCCCTGACACCACATTGCCGACACTCGGCACCGCGGCTGTCGCTGTCAGGATGTCTCCGTGGGTGGGGTCGCTGTGGCATGGTAAACCATTTAGAATGCTGTTGCCAACAACAGTGCTGTTTTTATTACCACTTTCCAGTGGTGCTTGCTGCCTGTAATGGAGAAAAGAAGTAAAAAAAGCAGATTGGTAACAGGCACAAAATATGAAATCATAAATCATAGGGTGTGGACTACGGTTCTGCCTCCTTCGGTAATGGCTGCATAGTTCGCTCGCTCTCACCCTCCTCAAGCGAAAATACCTCCATCTGGTGAGATAAGCGTTGCTTTTGAGTTGTAATTGGTGATTAATATTGTGACAAGAGGTAATTACTTTAAAAGGGTAAATCAGCATCGGGCAGGCGGATGGCGAGATGGAAGACAGGTTTGAGTCGGAGGCCTCAGACTGTAGTGTCGGCAAGGCATGGTGGCAGATACACTACGCCCGCCTATAACTAAATCTCTGACAAAAGGCAACAAGGCAAAGGCTAAAAAATTCAACTAGACACCATCTACCAGGAGCTGCCTCCTTCGAGACGAAATTAAGGACTTATACAGTGAACTACGTAAGGAATGTAATGCAACCTGAACAGCAGGCAGATGATTCAGAAAGGGGCACAGCAACTGAAAATAGGGTGGATGATCTGGAGTCGGAGGTCAAAATGCTGAGAGAATAATGTGAGCAAATGGAAGCACGGCAGGGGACTCGAGAACCATGCTCGAAGAAAAACATGGATTTACAGTAAAGGAACAGATGGGAGCAATATTAAAGAGTTTATGGGCGCTTGCTGCACACTGCACTGGAGCTACCTAATGATTTAGACCTATAACTCGAACGGGTCCATAGAGCATTGGTGCCTAAACTGACAACCCGAATGCACCCTATGGTCCATCATTGCACAATTTAATAATTGTCCTACTAAAGAGCATGTTCTTCTCACAGCATGGCCTAAGCAAAAATATTTTACAGGCAAACACCTTTCTACATTAACCACGACTATGCCCCTAAGACTATGCACCTGAGAAAGGCATATTTCCATGATTGCCTGTGATAAGATCAGCTGGCTATAAATTTTCTACCCTACCTGCCCAGCTCATGATACATCTGCCACTTGTAAGTTTCAGGATCTATTTTGTAGCAATTTTAAATAATACTTTTCATTATTTGATGCTATTTAAATTAAACAATCATGTGATGATGCATTTAATATATTATGCACATTGTGCTTATATGTATGTTGTCACTATAATATACTATTTGATATTTATTGTATAGCACTTTAGGTAGCAGGATACTATGTATGAATTACCTAGTTTAGGTGAAATCATTTTTATGTTGCTTGCACGCATGTGCAAGAAACATGGTGCCATCATCGGAGATTTCGGAGGTGTGTCACCTCCTCCTCCAATTCAGTCAGTGAGCTGGCATGGCCTGTAAGCCAATGCATTTTGGAGCTGTCTATGACGCTCCAAAATGCAGTGGCTGCTGATTGAAAGGGAGCTATGCTCAGTGAGCACTGATAAGGGTAGCTCTCCCCACATGCAGGCGTCTTCTCGCACGCCCTGTGGTAGCCGACGGGTGCCCAATCCTCGCTGGCTGAGCTGCTGTCGTCTGTCCCCTCAGAGCTGGTGCCACACTGGGAGCCCACCCAGCGTGGCAATCAGTTGTTTACGACGTGGTGCCCAGTCCCCGTCGGTGAACGCCCCCATCCTTGTGCCACGCTGGGAGCCCACCCCAGTGTGCAAACGCCCTCGTAGTCTTTTTTTTTTGTTTGTTTTAATTGTTTGGCCGACGGGGTGCCTAATCTCGTCCGCTGAACGCCCTGTTCTTGTGCCACACTGGGAGCCCACCCCAGCATGGCAAATGTCCCTCGTAGTCTTTTTGTTTGTTTTAAACCTGTAAAAAAGCGGTCCCTGCGGTATCTCCGACCCCCCTCCACAACCCGCACCCACCACTGCGCACCCAGCCGCCACACACCCCTCTCCCCATACTTACCTCCGGACTCCGGTAGCGCGATCTTGGTGGACCGGGAACACGTCTGCACTCTTCAAAGCCGACCGCTAACTGAGGAAATGCCGGTAAGCTGTATAATGGGCTAGATAGGAGGGTTCAACTTTATGCATATCTCAGGCATTTTGAGAATTTTTGCACCAAATTTCAACATGGGGTTTTAGGACCCTTCTCATGAATTATGTCACTGTCATGGCGTTATTTGGCCTGAAGGGTGATTTCACGCAGTGACTGTGCAGTGACTTGAAATCACCCTTTGGGCCTGAATACCGCCATGACAGTGACACCATTCATGAGAAGGGTCCCAAAACCCCATGTTGAAATTTGGTCCAAAAATTCCAAAAATGACTGTTTTATTTAGCGTTGCTATGCAGTTCCTCACGAGGGTTCGTAAGTTCGCAAATTTCAATATTTTCACTCCAGATTTTCAACATTGCCATTTTACCACACCTTCTTATGAGCAGTACAGCTGTCATTTTCACATCTCACCCAAAATGTTTCCGCCCTGTAGTGCAGAATGGCGCAGTCGATATGCTGAAATCAATGTAAGGGACAAATTAAGAAAATCACAGTGACACTGTTCATGAGCAGAGGTCTTAAAATGGCTATGTTGAAAATTTGGTGAAAAATTCCTAAAAATGACTGTTTCTGCAGTGCGTGCTAGAGTTCTTACAAGAGGCTCGTAATTTCATAATTTTCAATATTTTCACCCAGATTTTCAACATTGCCATTTTACCACACCTCCTCATGAGCAGTATAGCTGTCATTTTCACATCCTGCTCAAAACATGTTTCCGCCATGTAGCGCACAATGGCGCAGTCGGTGTTCGAACTCAGTGTATGGGACACATTAAGAAAATCACAGTGTCACTGTTCATGAGCAGAGATCTTAAAATGGCAATGTTGAAAATTTGGTGAAAGAATTCCTAAAATGACTGTTTTACTAGTGTGCATTGCGAGTTCCATACACGCTCGTGAGGTTTGCGAATTTTCAATAGTTCCTCAGATTTTCAACATTGCCAGCTTACCACACTCCTTGTGAGCAGTACAGTTGTCTTTTCACATCCTGCCCAAAACGTTTCCGCCCACATGTAGCTTATTAAATGGCACAGTCGGTGCAAACTCAATGTATGGGACACATTAACAAAATTACACTGACACTGTTCATGACCAGAGGTCTTAAAATGGCTATGTTGAACATTTTGTGAAAATTTCTAACAATGACTGTTTTCTGCGTGTGTTGCGCAGTTCACTGCACTTCGTAAGTTCGCAATTTTCAATATTTGCACTCCAAAATGACTTCCAAATACCTAAACAGCACATAGAAGCAAGCAACATTCGGCATTGACAAATGCTTATTATATGGTATTTTGCTAATGCATTATGTATGTTGGAAAATTGTATAGCACTTTAGATAGCAGAGGGCTATGTAGAAGCATCACTATGTGATTGTGTAGTAGTCATGTTTATATTGTATTTATTATTGTGTCTTTGCACAGTTCCTAGGAAACATTTTTAGGGTGATGTGATTAGAGGTATTTATTCATGTTTGTGTGAAATTTGAGAAGTGCTGTCGTTTACATGAAGTTTTGACACCACACGTTTTTAAGAATGTATATGTCCTTAATTAAAATGTGGGGTTATCACTATAAATATGTGCATCTACACATGCTGCTGACATCTTGAAAAAGTGCTAGGTGGCGTGAAACGTTGACGCTTGTGATGGGGGTGCTTACTTTTTTATTATAATTAATGAATGGTGCTGCTATTTGGAGCCGTTTGCAATTGCATTTTCTTGTTCTGTAGAGTCCACCTGTTCTTGTTTTCTGGGTATTCCATTTTAGTGTGGGTCCAGCTGATGTCTCCTGAGCCGTGTTGCTTCGTTTTCATAAACTCAGAATATCCAAGGAACTTGCTATGATTTTTATTTTCTCGACAACTCAGGGCAGAGGCGAGGCATCTCCATGTCCCAATGACTGAGACCCTCAATGGCTGGCATGACAGAGGCCTAACCTTCATTTTCCAAGTGTCAGACACACAGGGCACTTTGCCCTTCTCAATAATCAGAGATACTTATGGGCTATCACAGAGGGCTAGTGTTGAATATCAGCAGATACAAACCTATTTAGTAAATAAAGCCCCTCAATGGAACTGCCTCCCTTCCCCACCTCCACAACTGTTACATTTAATTACATCCTCTATAAAGGAATAGCCTTACCTCACTTGGTCAGGGGACTGTATAAGAGGTTACAAGAGGTTACTAGAGATTCAACCTTAGAGTACTAGCCGCCTGGAACCAGGAATTACTGGTACGGTCTCTACAGAACATTGGCTCAAATATGTCAGGTTATCCTGAGGGGTATCTCTAGCATCATACTGGCAGGAATTTGCCTTGTAGAGTCAGGATCAGGTTCTTTAATACTCCAGCTAAGCTGGCAAATTTACAGATGGGCCAGTAGGAAGCTGCTGGAGGTCCTGTGGAGAAAAGACAGCAGGACATGTACGAATATTTTGGTTGTGCCCGATGCTTAAGCCATTTTGGGGAGAAGTGGCTGAATTCCTAGAAATTGGTGGGAGAAAAGCGGTCCTCACCCTAATTGGTATTGCTCTCGATACCCCCAGAAGACTCGTATCCCAAGGGATCTCTCCTGTTACCTATATACTGATAGCTAAGAAAGCAATCACCAGATGGTGGGGATGGAGCTCACCACCATCCAGACAGGACTGGTTCATGGTTATGAAGGAAGTATATATACTGGAAAGGCTTGCGGTCAGTCATTTAAATAGGCTTGATAAATCTGAACTCCAGTGGAGGAAATGGATCATATATCTGTCTATACAAGATCCTCACTTTGTTGCATAATGGTGAACAAGGGACATGGTATAAATGAAGGGGGTAATAAGAGGAATCATTATTTTTATAATGGCACAAAGAGATCTCCATCTAGGTGGATTTGTTTTTGGATGTGTATATTTTTTGACATGCACCCATACCTGTAAAACAATGTATACAGTTAGAGCTATATAAACTTGAACATGTGATATGCAACATGTACTGTATCCCATTCATTTCCTTTATATTCAAAACCAATAAAAAACAATGTAAAAATAAATAAATCATATGGTGTGTTCCATGCATGTCTTACCATTGCGGCAGGTTCCTGAAACAGTTGCATCAACACAATGAAGACTGATGTAGTAGCTCCAACCCAAGCACAAGCAGGCCACTTCAGTCATGCTGCAATCTGATTGGCTGTTAGGATCAGTCAGTCAGTTCAATGACATGAACACCACAAGACAGTCTGGACATCTCAGCATCTGCAGTCTGATCATGTTTTCATTCTGGTGCCTTATGCAAAACCTTAAACAATTTTACTGCACAAAGACATTACCAGCAAGCAGAATAGGCGAAGGCCGTTCACAGAGATCTAGCTCATTCTCCAAAATGGTTCAAAAAAGCTCCCAAAATGCTTGCACTTTGCACTGCACTATGTGAGAATGTGAGAAGCTGCAACTTAACTTGCAACACGTGACATGGCACTAACTTTATTCCAGTGCAATAGTGGTAAGTAAAAACGTTCGTTTGAGAAAACAGACAGCATTTCCATACACTGGATGCAGTCTCATAGTCTAACATATTTGTAATTGGATATACTTTGGACCAGCGAGTTAAACGTAAAAGACCAGCGATGGGTTCAGTACCAAATCTGTAACTGTATTGTGTACGAGAATAGCATACCAGCCACCAGCTGTTGTCCAGATTCATGGGATGCATATTAGCAAGATGATATCACCTGCTTGTTTTAGGTCACATTTGGCCTGGGTTTCATTTTCATTTGTTCATTGGAGTGGTGCAGTCAAGCTTAGCAAAACCACCAAAACATGCTAGTCTCTCACCATACGACATGCCTTCTTTTTTTTTCTTTTTTTTCTATTTTAAAGGGTAGGTCAATGCCAGGGCAGGTCACATACATTCTCACACATGAACACTAAGACAGTCAGGTAAATAACATTGTAATTTTTTCATATGTTTTTGTAGGAAAGGAACACACACACTGTCACACATATTGCCCTATCTCTATGTCCTATTCTAATTCTATATAGAGGATTGTGTATGAGAAATATACACAACAAGGATATTCTTGTATCGAGAGGTTTCGCTGGTAACCGATTACTGCTTGGTTACCCGGAAACCTTGAGATACTAGAAGATCCTTGTTTGTGTATGACTGCTCATACACAATCTTATATAGTATGGGTATCCATGCCCATTTCAGACACTGCTGTTTGTTTCAGTGAACTGGTAGTTGGGGGCACTTGAAGTTGGTGGTAGGCTCAAATTACTGACGTAGTGTGTGCAGATGTTTCTGCAAGTTCAAGTTTTTAAAAAAAACAACTTCCAGCTTAATTGGCTAGGGGAAATCAACTATGTGGCAGCATTCCAAGTTGTTCTGCGGCAGATAGTGACATCACTATTGCAGCAGAGCGACATCTCGGGTCGTGCCTGAAAATAGGCAGAATTTGTCTAGTGCACTTACCTGGTCAACAAAAACTAAATAAAAAAATAAAATAAAAATAAAACAATAATGATGGCACTACTGCAGCAGAACAAGCATATTCCAGGCATGGAATTCGTTGCAGAACAGCATTCCACCATACCTATATATAGGATAGTAGATGGGCAACTAAGCGCAACCAGTGTGTTGTGCCGCAAAGAGTACTGATTCCCTGTGACCTCGAGGCTGACTCGAGAGGTCCATAATCAGTTCCCAGGTGGCACAACACACTGGTTGTAAGAGTTGCCCATCTGCTATTCTATATAGTGTATGGGCATCAATGCCTATTTCAAAACACTGCCCTTTGTTTCAGTGAACTGGAGGTTGGGGCACTTGAGGGTTGATGGTAGACTCAAATTACTGACAGTGTGCGGCAGATGTTTCTGCAAGTTCAAGGTTAAAATCAACAACTTCCAGCTAATTGAATATTGGAAATCAAGTATGTGGCAGCATTCCAAGTGGTTCTTCTGCAGTAGTGACATCACTAGTGCAGCAGAACAACATAATGATGTCACTACTGCAACAGAACAAGCATATTCCAGGCATGGAATTCCATGCAGAACAGCATTCCACCGTTACACTGTATTAAGCAATAAGGCATGACCAAGGGTTAGATTATGTCTATTAATTACCCTCTAGGGTGTAATGTGGCACGAGGCAAAGCCGAAAGCCTATTGCCAGAGGGGTGATTAACTGTTAATCTAACTCCTGGGAGTGCCTTATTGCTATTATAGAAAATTATACCAAAAAGAAAAGAGTGAGAAGTGTACTTTTTGAATGTTTTACTCATTTAGAGGAACTTTTAATAAAATAGTTCTTCCACCAACAGTTTAAGAATGCTGGTCCAGAATTAGAATGCACCATTCCAGTCATTCAGTAGTACTAGAGGAAGGAATGCTGACAAGAAGAATCCATGTGCCATGGTAATCAGGCTGTACATGGCAGTGTAACAGGGATTAATGTAAGGCTGTTGTAATCCTAACAGCCAATCAGATTGCAACACTTCTGAGACCCTTTTATGTTGGCTTGCAAGCATGTGCAAGCAACATCTTGTGCTAGTAGCATTTTCAGAGGTGTGTCAGCGTTGGTGAATGGGGCTGCTTTAGTAGGTGCGCCCCTCATTCACCAATTAGCCAGCATGCTATGACATTAATGATTATGTAACGTGGACACAACTTAAGAAAAGTGCTGCTGCAATCAGAGACAAGCTCGTCATGCAGCGGCACAATGACATGCTTCCAAACCTGCCTTTCCTGTTGAAACATTTCATTAAACATGGTGGCGGAGCCGCCACCATATAATCACCACAATTTTCTATGCAGACATGCAGGACAAAAACATTAAAAGCTTGAGGAGGAGGCACCTAGTGGTATGCCTTAGGAAAATGCCCCTTTTACACTCAGCAGGTCAAGTGTTGATACACCTGCATAGACCCAGTAAAAACTGCACACTTTCCCTCATTCTCCACAAAAATCAGCATTTGAGCAGTGAGCATGCAGGCGTCTGCAAAGAGCCCCTCCACTATATTCACTCACATTTTCTACTCAGTGACCACAGCAGAGGGCAATAGGCTGCAGCAGGACAGACTGAGTAACTGCTGGGTGAGTGCCTAGTACTTCCCACCCTTGCATCATGTTGCCACTGCTCCTGGCGAGGCATGTGGATCAGGCAGCTGGGAACGGTGTTCTGCGTGGTGCAGAGGGGCAGCCGTCAGGCAACCTGATGCCTAAAACAGCCTAGCACTCTCAGACTCCAGTGATGTCAAGCGGATAAACCTGGGTGAGCAGTGCAGGCTGGAGCCAGAGATGTGGCTCGGCACGGCTTGACAGTAGTGCAAAATGTAGAGCCAACTGCAAGCCGAGCCACATATGCAAAAAACTGCTGGCATCTTCAGTCTGGGGTGGGAAAAGAAATGTCAATCATTTCTGCACTCTGATACTCCACTGGTCAGTATTTCCCTTTGCAACAAAATCTAGTACCTGATTGGTTATTAAAGAGGAACGTGAATGTGGCAGACAGCAGGACAGTGAGCAGCTAACATCATATACCGTCACTGTAACACCGCACAGATGAACACATCCGTGAACTTTCAAAATATAGCAATAATTAAATCTGGGGTTTGTTTCACATTTACAAATAATTGCAGTAGTAAATTACAAGTAATCGAAAAACCAAGTTGTGTGCAGTTGCCGGAAAACATGCTATGAAGGCCCCCACCCCATAATCTAAGATGGCCAGTGAATGATTTTTAGGTAAATTTAAATAGGGAACTGTATTATTATCCAGTTAAATAAAAGCACTGCATAGAAATATTTTATTTTGGGAAATTGTGCTGAGTTGAAGTAGTCATCAGCAGTAATTAACAGAACATTTTGGCGTTAGAGCACAACATTTGTTCTAGATGGCCAACTTCATTTCAAATCAACCAATATCTGCAACAAATACCGTAGTTCTGTGTTCTGTCCTGAAACCCTTCAACCATGCAAGTTTTTTCAATTTCCTCTGAGCTAGTTTGCCTCTGAATCTTTTGATGTTTTAAAATAATAAACTCAACAGTTTTTTAATGCTATGCCATCCTAGATTAAGTGCCCCTTCCCTCTCGTCTCGACTGCTGAGGGACTTGGACCAGCCACCATTGACCCAAAGTAGTAGTTTGATTTTAAAATTTCTGGGACCCTTCAGCATGAAACAGAACTGGTCTTTGTTCACAGAATCTCCATGATTAAAGTGCTTTAAAAGTCATACTAACACTTTGCAGGTATTTTACTCTTTCTACTGCTGCAAGGCTTAGCACTGCCGCAGCACTGCTGAACTTGCTAGTTACTGCCGCTTGTTTGCCCACTTTTTCTTTTACTACAGAGATCCTGGGAGACTACCTGAGCTGACAGAAAGTAAGTACTATATAGCATTTTGCACAGCTTTTCCAGAAACATTGTAAAGGAAAGAACTGGACAGGGACCTGCACTCTTAACTGGGTCATATAACTTCTGGTCTGCTGTACTAAACTCAGCCAAGGTCTCCCTGCTATCAATTGTTTCAAGTGGATAGGCTGCGGTACAGTCCAAATCAGAACATATACATCAGTTACATTTTCTGCAATCCCACTGAAATATATACTTTATACTGAGACGCTCATTCTTACTGGAGAAGTTAATATTTACAGTGAGAAAAGTGTGATTGCTTACAGTACTGCCATGAAAATGATTAGCCCCTACAAACTGCAATTGTGACCATTAAAGTAGGAAATGGAGATAATCAATTGTTACTTTCAGCCAGATAAATGCATTCACTCAGTCAACTCAGTCCAGCCCAACCCGTTCTTAGTAATTTGTGTGTGTGTGTGATAACCCGTTGAGTGCAACTGAATCAACCTTCAAGCGTATGGGCTGACTCTGATTTGTGGTCCGGACTACAGTTGCTGTTTGATTAGAAAAAAAACAGCATGTTGCACCAGGCATCTAGGTGAGTCTCAGTGGAACAGGAAGTTGGTTGCACTCAAAGTGGCTACTGTTCCTATAGCCTCGAAAGATAAACTGCTTTTACTTCTGCTGTGCAATGAATACAGCCTGTCCCTCTAGGAGTGATTTAAGCAATATACCATGAGAGGTGTGTTGGTGATGCCAGGATTTACCCATGCCCTGGGGTGTTGTTTGGTCATGAGGCGCAACCGTGTGACCAACAACACACCAGGCGGTAATCCTGGCATCACCAACACTCGAGTGGCATATTGCAATTATACAATGTCCTCCTATTTTGGCACATAGAAAAAATTGTAAATAAAAGTTTTTTACTCATTTTAAGCTATATTTTACTGTGTTTATTGTTCTGCTGGGAAAAATAATCCGTGGTTGCTGGAGCTGCGCTGCATTGTGCTTACGCAGTACTGAGTTAGCATTGCCGGTTGCAGTGTGTTTTGAGTGGCTGGAAAATGTTGAAAATTCTCGTGTGGCACAGAAGAGAGTATGAAAGAAATAGCAATGAACATGGCAGAAAGCCGTGGTTTCAATTTCATCTGAGGTATGCGGTTTTGTGTTGCAACTATTCGTAACTCGATTGCCGGTCGCTATCAAGCAGGGATTTCGATTGCAGGATCACATTGTGGTGAAGGTCTGAGGAGTGTGTGTGACATGTGAGAGAAAGCGTGCAGGGAGATCTGTGAGGAGTCGCCATTGTGTGTGAAAATTAATGGGAATCATTACGGAACAAGAAAGCAAGAGGGCAGTGTGTTGTTTCGTGAGGAGTATCAATGGTGATTAATGAGAAAGAAATGGAAGTGGAAACGGCGTGCTAAGAGAAAGTGCTGAAGTATGAAGGTCGGAGGGGAAAAGGAACGAGGTGCAGCTGATGAGGAAGAGAGAATTGGTGGCAAAGTTAGAGAGGAGCAGTAGCTGGGAGGTGAATGTAAAGGAGGAAAAAAAGGTATGGAGACGCAGGAAATGAAGTAAATGGAGGAACGAGGATGGAGTGGAGCAACTTATTCATTTGTTTTTGTAGTCGAGTTTTGCAAATGTAAGGAATTTAAGTTAATGTGCTGAAATGACAGTTGAGGTTGTGGAGTTTGGGACGGGTGTTTAGCGGGTATTCTTGTGTTTCAGAGTTAGGGCTGGCGATGGATGGAGTGATATTTAAATTAGTTATTGATGTGGTTGAAGGGAGGCTGACACCTCTTCCGTGGGGTGATTGTAGATTTTACAATGGGAGAGGGTATGAGTCAGCCAATCAGGATAGAGACATTTACGTTCTGTTTTGATGCCCATTGTATAATCATGTTTTTGACCTGAGTGCAAGGGCAGCTAGCAGACTCTGCAGTGTATCAGGGCTGACTGGTTGGTGATACACACTGTTTTGTTTTGATTAGAGAAAAGATTTGAGAAAACAGGAATACAGCTCTTCATACCAGCTAGCTGAATTCACCTAGGTGAATGTTACCACAGATCTTGTGACTTTGAGGGTCTTGCAGCATAGCGCTGTGTGCCTTTGACTCTGATTAGATTTTGGGGCACTGATATCTTTAAAATGTTTGTATTAGTTTCTTATTTTGTTAAAATGCTGCACTCAGGGACTAAAAAGTAGTGATTACTTGTGTTGGCGGTGAGCTAGCCATGTGTTGGTGCAGGCTGGCAATGGGTCGGTGGAGAGCTGGCCATGGGTTGGGGGTGGCTGGGGAGGTGGGAGCTGGATGTGGTGGTGGGGGGCATGCTGTGTGTCTAAGGGTAGCTGGAATAGAGAGCTGGCAGTGTATCTGGGGTTGGGGTGCTGGACATGTGTGTCTGGGGGGAGCAAGCTGTGGGTATATTGGAGGAAGCTGGCCATGGGTGTATATAGGTGGCCACTAGCTTTGTGTTGAAAGATGTGCATAGCTGGGAAGTCAAACCTTGTTGAACTAGGGAGCTGACGGTGTTAGGGTAGCTGGTAGTGTTGGGGATGGAGGGTGTGTGTGTGTACACAGAAGCTGGCAGCATCAAAGAGGGCTGGCTGTGTGCAAGACATAAAATAAGTAGGTTCACATAGCAATTTGCTACTCAAAATACAAAATATGCAATTTGCTAATCAGTGCAGCCTTGATTAGCAGAAGTTGCTAATCAACAAATGTCTTGCATTATAGTAGACATTTCAAATTGCAGTACTTTTTCCTGTAATTGTGGTAAAAGTACAGAACTGTGGTAATTAATCTCACAATTGTACACTTTTTCTCCACAGGTGCACTCTGCTGGACTGTATCTTATAGATAAACATTCCCATTTTGTGAAATTGTTCCTCATACCTGGCTGGTTGCTAGCCAAACATTTTTGATTAGCAAATATTGCTTATCAAGTTTCCTAAACTAATTTATGCCTTGGTGTGTACAAGGCGGGAGGGAGCTTTGCATGTGTGTGGCGTGGGACGCTGGCCATACATGGTGTGGGGAGGAGCTGGCTGTATAGGGGTGAGCAGGACATGTGTGGTTGTGAGTAAGTTTGCATGGGCAGGGTCTTGCACTGTGTTGATGGGCAAGTCAGAGGGTATCTTGCTTTGTTACATGCCCCAGAAGGAATTGCAGTGTGTCCTGAGCAAGTCCAACAGACTGAGAGTTCTGTGTGCATAACACACTGACCAGGGGTAAGCCCTGAGGAACACAGAAATCAGCACAGCCCACTGTGTTTGCCTGAACAAGTCTGAGAGTCTCTTGCTTGTGACATTCCCAACAAGAAGTTTTATGGGTGGGGTGGATGTTACACAACATGACCAGCAGCAGATTGGAAGGGTAGCTGTCATTACTTGCATTTTGTCCCTGAGTAAGGCTGAGAGGTTGTGAGTTCTGTGTTCCCCATAGCAAACTTTCTATGGGGAACACTGAAATCAACCCAACCTCTAACCTGCCTGGACATGCACAGATGCAAACCACACCCCTGCCACAAACTGATATGCTCCTGGTCAACATACCAGTAAGCACCAATATAAGTTTGCAGGCTGATCAAAGCACTTAATGAATCCTAAATGCATCATAATTATCATGCCATGCAATTTCATTCTGTCAGAGGTCAATTTGACAGGCACATATTCACATTTGCATTACACTCAGTGCTGACACTAGCTATCCCAGGGCCCTGTGCAAACTTCCTTGCTGGAGTTTGCTATCAGGAGCCATGAAGACCCCTATTGAACATCCTCATCCTTACCATGGTCTCTATATCTTCATTTTAGCTAGTTTTGTGCCATTTTGCACTTGATTTGAAACCCAACATGGAGGATCAGGAAGAAAAGAGGTCAGCTGGACAGCTGAAGTTTTTAGAGGTCCCTCTGCTCTTAGGGCCTTATGTGAATCCAGTTCACACCACGCTAAACCATGCCTTCTTACATTAGCTCTAAGAGCCAAGCCAGACCCTTGGCTCAGCTCTTCCTCAAAAAATTGAGGCTTGCCCAGCTCTAGAGCAGGAGGAGGGTAAGTGCTTCACGTTTAAAACACAATTCCCCATTGGAAGTGGAATTCTTCAGTTAATTAGCTGTAGTTTTCTTCATTCCCAATTCCAATTTGAAATGATGTGTGTTGCCCAAACTGCAGCAAGTTGGCATGGTCAGTGTTCTGAAATGTATACTCTTAACTCCCAAACACTCTTAACTCCAAGGAGAAAAAGTGTTGCGTCAAACAGAAACCAAATTGTGTACTCTACTGATCCTGTGTCAGGGTTGCACAGACATTAAAATCCGGCTGGCTAAATAAATGTGCACATGGAATTCTAGTATTCATGAACCTCAGGTGATGAAACTACAGCACTGTATGGGTGTCATTTTCAGAGTTTGTAACTGATGGCAGTTCTGTTTTGAACACAATTATTTACATTTAGAGCCATCTTGGGCACACACACTTGCAATTTTTTTGAAAGAATAAAATAAAGGGAGATCTGCCAGCTGACTGAGCCAAGGATTATTCTCAATGACTTTCCACAATTACATGGAATACAGTATGCCTATAATATCCAATGTAAAATTATGATTTAAAAGTAACAGTAATTATATGCAATTACATATGTAATTTTGTCTCTCATTACCTTATTCACTAATAACTATTCCTTTTTTTGGTAATTTCTGTTTATTCCTCCTTACACTGCCCCTGAGCTCCCCAGACCTCCATAAGGCTGACTGCTGGTCCTGTTCCTAATCTCTGATCTGAGGTGCCATCCTCCATGGAGCCGTGGCTTGCACCCTGGGAGGATTTGTGGAGGCGATAAACCCCTGAACTTAATTTCATCAGGCGCATCCCTGAGAAGGTGGTGGGGGAGACTCAGCAGCACTGGGGCCCCTTCATTGTTGGGCACAAGTTTCAGAATTTTCCTTTCTCCCTTGCCCTTTGAGCTGTGCGCATGGGCTGCAAGGATGTATGTATGCTGAGCATAACATCATCTGTAGTCAGTGTGGCTCTGTCCACCCTAGTCTGGTCACTCACTACTGCCCCTGCATCCAGGTGGCAGTGTGACAGTAGCAGACAGGACCCTCCCCACTAGTGAGGGAAAGTGCCCTCTGGGATGCGATCCCCCACCCCGACTGGCCTCTAATGACTTGGGCTCATCCCTAACCCAGGTCCCTGGCGTAGCGGTTGCACCACCACCACTGCACTCATGGGATGACCACCAGTCACAGTTCCTAATAATAGTTTGCACCTTCCCTGGGTCACACCTAGGAACTAGCCTGTGCTCAGTGTGACCTTCTTTCCCTGTCACCAGGCTTTCAATAAATAAGTATGCATGTAAGTAACACATTTTGAAAACAATATACATTTTGTAGAACATAATGTTTTCTTATAAATTTTACATAACAGGTAATCTATATCACAGTATCTGTTCGTCAGCTTGACCTGAGTACCCCAAGTAGTTCTCAAGGTCAGGGCTTTGAAATGAATAGATGAGGACAACAGAAAGTTACATTTTAACTGTCTTGTTGCAATGAATTCTGAATCTTTTGAATACTGCCTGGGATCAGCCCTTGCTCCACGCTTGAACAGGAATGATGCCTCTGCGACTGTGGTGTCCTGCTTCTCCTGGCATTCCAGATCAACCACCTGTAGTCTCGATTTTGTCCAGCCTGTGTCCAGTCCTGGGTATCGTGAGTAAATACCAGGTAGCTCCCTGCAACAACAGCTTAATCTGAGTGTGTCATCTGATTGTCTTGTTGTTTTGTTTCCTTTACAAACCGAGCCATCTAGCTCCAGATTACAAATATTGTGTACTGTGCATGTTGTGTTTCCATCACAGGACCCCAACCAGCTGCAACCTCGGGCAATGGTCCTGGCTAGCCCATCTCTTCTCCACCTAGGTACCCAGAGGTGGACTGTGTGGGGGACTAAGCTTATGCATAACTGTTTGATTGATATAACCTTTAAGCTAATTAACCTGATTTTGCCCCTTCCTTATTCAAATCCTGAATAAATCAGATCTAATTTTTTCTGCATGTAATCTGACTGTGGTTCCAGTTTGTGCTCAAGTACTGTACTGTTGCTATTTGCTGTGCATAACCTTGTTTTACAGGGGTCCCAGGATCGAGCCAGAGGAACCAGCCCTGGTGGTATATGCAAACAGTGTGGGTACTTGTGTGGTTTACTGGGGTATTGTGAAGTGATTATTGTACAGTGTTCAGGCCACTAGAGGGAAGAGGGGGTTACAGTGTCCTGAGGGCTGTGCCCTGGTTGCTTGACCACTACCAACCTTGACCTCTGGGTGGAGGCACCTGCTTTCAGAACTCAGGCCCTTTAACCTGCTACTAGCCAAGCAGGCAGGGGTAGTAGCCTTGGGATAGCGCCAATTAGGGGTTACATGAGATAACAGTGAACTTTTTTTTTCTACAGTCATAGCTTGGGATCATTCTGCTACCCGGATCATGCCCGGCTATGATAGTGGAAGAAGTTAACAAGTTGAAAGACATTGAGAGATGTTACTACGGGTGATGTTTGCCTCCTCATGTGTCGATTCCTGGATATCCAGTTAGAGTATACATAATGTGCTTAAAGGCTGGAAGGGACATCTTCATGATTCCTAACTGTTCTGAGTGCCTAGAGAAACATGGCCTAACTAGGGCACCCAAGATTCATTTGGCTGCCACGTGGACAAATCTTCAAGAATCTGCAGTTGGCAGTACACAGCGCCAGGTGGAGCCTGTTGGGGAAGCCCAGCAGAGTGTGGCACAAAGGAAGAGGGTATGGATGTACAGGCAGAGCAAAGTAGTGCTGATGTATCCGAATCCGGTCATAGAAAGACAGTGGAGGGAGCATCAGCAGATCCGTGGGAGAGAGGCCAAGCCCTAGTGTCATAGGAGAAGATGAGATGAGAGACACTCTGGAATGGGAGGTGTCGACCTCCATGCCCAGAGAAGAGTGGACAGTCTCAGAAGTGAGGATAACTGCTCACTCCTGGGCTCAGATCCTCAGCGAGGAGGAGGATGAGGGGAACCTATGTGGCCTTATGATGAAGGTACTGGTCCACAGCCTCGGCTCTTGCCTCGGAGGAGCAAAGAGAAGGAGAGATTGGTGACTCCACAGCCCTGTCCCCACAAGGAGGAGTCAGAGATCCATTTTACATAGCATTGAGCATACATCACTGGCAGAACCAGGACTGGCTGCCCCAAGCCAGGCCAGTGGTCTTAAGTTGACCAAGCGTAATAAAAAGAAAACTGGTTCATAGGAAGGCGAATGAGATCTATGGGATATCCTTTCCTACCTTTCCTCGGAGAGTCTGGGAGGAGATAGAGAGAAACAGGAAATCCTGAATAGTGGAAAAAGCAACAAAATACGTGCATCCCAGTGCAAGTCAATTTGTCAGAGGTAGAGTAATTTCAGAGAAATTCAAATATTGGAAAGTTGGCAGGACACTGTTCATAGACACTATCGGAGTTGTGGATGGAGGGGCCATGAAACCTTCTACAATGTGAATCATGAGCACCCAGGCGAGGTACTAATTCTTGCACCTGACCCATTGTGGTACTTCCCATGAATGTGCCCATGCCTACCAAGTGGAAAGCAGAGCAATGGTAGCCAGTGCTGCCATCCAGCCGCTGCTTACAATTTATGTTGTTCCACCAGTCTGGTATTCCAGGATCTAGGTGCCCCAGATTCATCAGCCTTGCAGTGTGCCCTCCAGATTCCATCGACTGGCTTTCCAGATTCCATAGCCTGGCCTTCCAGATGACATCATATCCAGAAAGGACACCAGCCTGGCTCTCTCCTGATTCATCACCTGGGATTTTGTATGACTTCAGACCAGCTGTTTCCTTTCCTGTTCCAAGGTTCCATCTCCTAGATGACATCAACCCAGCAGTTTCAGGACGTGCCAACCTGTCGTTTCCGGAAGATTTCCGCCCTGCTGTCTCCGAAGAATGCTGCCAGGGAGAGTCTATGGCTGGAGATCCAGGTGCCATACCATTTTCGTTCTTCAAGGGACTGGTAAGTCCAGACTTTCTGCCTTATTAACATTGCAATACACATCCTACAGCTGGTAGACTACAGACTATATAAACTATCCACAAAGACTCTCCTCTCCCTCTCCTCTCGGGACTACAGTCCTCAAGAACTGTACTTCACCAGGCTCTGGCCCAGAGAGACTCTTTCTTGGACTTGTCTTCGGGCACTATTGTCACTAGATGGGACATTTAGGGCATTCCATCCCAAAATGTGTATTGTAAATAATGTTAATGTTTTCTACTGTTTTCTTCTTTTCTAAACAAAATTGGGAGGAGGATTCTCCAGTGTTTTGATGGTAAGGTTTAGATAGTGTACTGTGTTTGCAGATTAGAGGTGTGTTTTGTCTTTTCTCTTTCAGGTGATTCCTGACAAAGACAGAAGAAGACAAGAAGAGGAGTAAAGGACTCATCGGAGTTCCTTCTGTGCTGTAAAGTGTTGTGTTTAGAGTACTATGTTGTTGTTAACATGTGTTAACTTTTCTTTCCACAGGTATGGTTATGGGGATGTGGGAGTATAATGCATAGGTGTAGTGTTAGTGCCTTGGTTTTGGTTGCAGGTGTCCAGGGATGGGGGAGGTTCCCTGTTTTGCATAGTTTGGGTTCTAGTCAGATAGGTTTTCCCTAGAGGGCTAGGGGGATAGACAGGCTGTGGTCCTGACCTGCAGTAGGGGCCGTAGTACTGTTCTATTAGGGCTATGCTCTGGACAGTTCTTCCAGAGCCACTGGTTACCATAGCAAGATCATAGTGTAGAGGCTGATCGTTGTGATGGCCTCTGAGCCCTTAGTGTTGCCTGCCTGTGCCTGGCACATGGTGGAGGAGGGCCTGATCACCCCTCTCTGTGAGGTAGCACGTAGGGTAGGATGGCCTGGAGCCGGGTAAGCTATGACTGCAGACAGTCATTTTCCTGGCTAAGGGTGGGTGTAACCTCCTTGTTCCCAGGTGTTACTAGAATCCCACTTAGAACCAGTGGCAGGCTGGGAAAGGCAGCCTGTGGGATACCAGTTAAATGGGTTTCACACTGTCTCACTCTGTCTTCAGTTTCAGCTGAGCTGGGTGGTGATGTCATCATAGATTCCCGCAGCAGCATAAGCCACAATGGAATGCTAGCTGCTGAGGGTTAGCTGTAGAACGTTAGAAATTCAAGTCAGTTTTCCAGTGTGACTCAAGAGGGAGAGGAGTGCTTTGTGTGCAGGTCCTCACAGCCAAGCTCTGAGATAGAGTTACATCAGACAAGTGGATTGTGTGTTCTCACCCTAGAGAGGAACACAGAAGAGATGAGAAGGAAGTGGTAGAGGCCATTCCCAGTGTTGTTCAGTGCACCATCCCCAGATGGATGGGGAAATCCAACATTCAGGGCAACCCCTGGCCCTGCCTGGAAAGGAAAGAAGCCTGAAAGTGAAGTTTTGTACTTAGAGTGCTGAGAATCTGTGTTTTTGGGAAAGAAGCCTGGAGCTCCACCTTACCGTTGTGAGTTCTGCTCTGACAAAGAGACAGTGGGTCGCCAAGACAGAGATTAGTGTAAATGTATCTGCCTACTGTGAGGTCAGGAGAAAACTTGCCAAGTACAGTACTTTTTAATTTGTGTATGGCTTGGAAGCATCTGAAACAGTGGGGATCTAGGGTATGGATATAGCCACTTACAGAACTTTTAAGTCAGGGCACCACCTGAGTACAGTGTAGAATGTTAAATGTGCTAAACATTTCTAGAGATCATCTACAACCAGAGATTCAAGAAAGGTGTTGTAACCATATGAATGGCTGAGTATAGATTTGGAGCAAGAGGTGGAGAGCCCCATCTGGAGTAACCAGGTTTACCTCTCCGGTTCATTTTGGGCACCTATGGCTTTCTCTCAGGCACTTGGCCAGTGTTTGAAGAAAGCACCCAAATGTGGGATTGTGGAATTTTCCTTTAGAGCTAGAAAGTGCTCATGGGTGGTTTAGGAGCCACCATCAACCTCATGCCATATGGAAAAGTGTCCTAGTACTGGCTGGGGTGCCATGTCAGGGAATCGAGAAGAGAAGTGTACCAGTTCGGGCCATATGTGCCCAGATCCATTCAGAACCTGATCGATTTGTAGTAAGGAAGTGATGTGTTCTGTACCTCTGTAATCTGCAATTCCAGTGAGTGTAGCCCTATGGGGTCCATCTTTGCTTTGTTATTCTCTGTGTTTATGTGAATAAAAGCCACACTCTAGAATCCCAGCCTGGTTTGGACATTTCAGTTCTTGCTTCCAGTATCTGGATTTACTTGGGTGACCCTGACCAGAAGTACAAACCTAGCACATTGCTGAACAAGCGTTTTCTCCCAGGGACCCAGGGGTTACATGAGTTTTCACACATCTGGCACAGAATGGTGTAGTCGCTGTGGAAATCAGCGTTCGGGACAAATTAACAAAATCACAGTGCCACTGTTCATGAGCTGAGGTCCCAAATGCTTTCATGAGGTGGGGTCATAAAAATGCCATGTTGAAATTTTATCGTGCAAATACCAGCAAATGCCTGGGCATTAGGGTTTCTAACTATAATGTCCCACCCTGTACAGACGGACATGCCTCTCCATCTCTACAGGGTGGGGTGGGGTTGGCATCACTGTACTTCACTGCCATTCCTATTCTGCATCTGTCTAACTCATGCACTTCCAATGCTAATACCAGCAAGCAAACATTCGGCATTGACAAATTTTTGTTTTATACATTTTGTGGAGAGGAAGTTGGGAACACACACCCAGGTACACATATCCAATTCCTGTCATATCGTGTTATATTTGGGGAGGGGACACAAACACAGTGACAAGAAATCATTCAATAAACCAGGGTCTGGTTTCAAATCCTAGTGGGGCACACTTTTCCTCTCTATTTCTATCCTTGATTTAAAATGCCAAGCAGAGGCTAATCTGCACAGAAGAGGCGTGTCTGGTGATGACGTGTTCCTAAAGAAATCATTCAGTCACACTACTAGGTTCCGTATGCACATTAGGGTTTGTGAACACTGAAGGACAAGGTTAATATATCTACAACTATATATATATATATATATTTATAAAATGGGTAGGAAAAATAATGTCTGCTGATTTGTTGATTCACATCACATGACTGTACGTATATGAGACACGACCGCACACCTGCAGTTTCCCCCCTAAAAACAATTTTGACATTTTATAAGATAGATAAACCACTCTGAGGTGTGCAGTCACGCTCTGATATACTCACGCTTTGGGTGGTTGACGACTCGCCCTGAGGCATCACAAGGCCGCATACCAAGGTTTATGATATCAGAGCACAAACTGCACACCCTCAGAGAGGTTTATCTATTACATATGCTCAGTAGAATAGGTAAGACTAGGAAGTCTGCAGTGCTGTTGTGATTTCATATAACTGACTAATGCGCTACTGGCGTTAGGGACATGAGTTGGCTTAAGAGTGCTGACCCTTATGAATGTGTGTAACATAAGGTATTGTACGTGTTGCAGTTACAGTTCTGTATGTTAGCAATGTGTGTAACCATGTTGTGAGTCTGGGTGTGCTACTATGATTCTGCACCCTGACTTGATATATCCATACTATCAAGGGCATGACAGGAACTCTAATTGGTGCGTTAACAAAGATTTTTGCATTTAATTTCCATACTTTTGAATGGAAAACATGCAATTATATAAGTATCCATATGTCACAGTGGGAGCTGCACTCCCATCCCTCCACAGATGCACATATGTATCTAGTTGTGGAAACACAGGGTCTCTGGCCCCTGTGTGTCCACAATATAAAGTTAAGAGCAGACGAGCAAAATCGCAACAAATAGTCATAACTGTGCCATCTTAAATAATTTTCACCCCAGATGTTCAACATAACCATCACCTCACCACATGTACCCAATACAGAAAATTTACAAATCCCTGTTGAAATATAATTCAACTATAACGCCATTGTGTGCCACAGGTGCAAAAACATGTGTGGCAGGATCTGAAACATTTCAGCTATAATATTCATGAGGTGGTGTGAAAAATGGTAATGTTGAAAATCTGAAGTGAAAACATGAGAAATTAGCGAAGTTACAGGCATGCATAGAACTGCACAACACACGCTTGTAACTCGGTAATTTTTGAATTTTTTCACCAACTTATCAACATGTTTTTGGGGACCTCTCCTCATGAACAGTTGCACTGCAGTTTTGTTAATCAAGCCTGAAATTATTTGTTTTACTTACTATGCCTTTATTCTTCTTCTTCTGGTAGCCAACCTTTTCACTGCTCTTTGCTGCCCCAGTCGAGCCAGGAGTCATCCGCGCGCAGTGCCTCCCGGATTACCTCCCAGGGTGGAGCCATCATACCCTCCCACAACCCCAACAGTGCTCTGTCAAGGATGTGCCAGGGACCCTCATGTCCGCTGCAGCTGGTAAGGCATCGTGCTGCACACCAGGGTGTTTTCTTGCTTTGAAAGTGTGTGGAGGGGTGTCACATTGAGTTCTGCAATGCAGCCACATCATGTATTGTAACACCCCCTCCCAAGGAGCAGCTCTCAGGTGCTCCAGTAATGGTGTGTGCCGTGGTCACCCGGGGAGCCCGGACCGGAGACATACCCCTCCCTCCTGCGGAGGTGACGAACGTGCAATGGTGGCTCAATTCACCCCTGCCCTCCTGCCGCCCTTGAGCATCCTGGAGTCCATTCATGAACCTGGGTCACCCGTGGTACAATGGTAAATCCTTCCACTGCACCGCAAGCTGGTGCTGTCCGTGCTGAAAGTTGATTTTGCACAGGGACTCGCCAATCTGCGGACAGGTGCAGAAACACATTTTGGGAAGGATGTGACAAATTGGCAGCTGTATTGTTCATGAGGAGGTGTGAAAAATGTCAATGCTGAAAATCAGGATTGAAAATACTGAAAATTGAGACATTATAGCATGCATAGAAACTGCACAACCATGCTTGTCTGTAACTCGGTCATTTTTGAATTTTTTCACCATATTTTAAACTTTGGCTTTTGGGGTATCTCCACATGAACAGCGTGCATTATGATTTTGTTGCTTCATCCCAAAAGTTGATTTTGCACAGCGACTGTGCCATTCAACGTCACAGGTACAAAAGCATGTTTCAGGCGGATTTGAAAATGACAACTGTACTATTCATAAAGAGGTGTGAAAAATTGCAGTGTTGAAAATCTGGGTGAAAAAGAGGAAAAGTGGTGAAGTTACGAGCGTCATGTAGTATCTGCAATGCTGCGCTCGTAATGCAGTCATTTTTTAATTTTTGCCCAGATTTTCAACATGGACTTTTGGGACCTGACCTCATGAACAGTGTCACTGTCATTTCATTAATCAGCCCTGAAGGTGATTCTGTAGCGACTGCCAAAATCACCTTCTGGTCCGATAAGCGAGATGACAGTGTTAGTGTTCATGAGGTGGGGTCCCAAAATCCCATGTTGAAAATTTCAGAAATAATCTCTAAAAAATGGCTCAGATATCAGCCTAAGTTGAAACTCCCATGAAGTGCTATTATACAGCGCTTACCTTGATTCCTCAGTTTGTAGTTCAGCTTTGAAGAGTGCAGACATGTCCCGTCCGGAGAAAATGGGTGTGCTGACCTGCAGAAGTAAGTATGGGTGGGGGTGTGGGAGGTGGGTGCTCAGTGGGAGGATTGGAATGAGGGAGGGAGATTGGGGAGACGATGAGGGACCATTTTCTTTTTCAGTAAAAAAGTAAAAAGACATCGGAACAATGCATATATACACGTTTGGACCACTGGTGTGGGTCCCAGTGTGCCACTTGGTGACATGCTGCCGACAGAGTTAGGCACCCCATTGGCAAAAAGCAGGCTTGGGGGCATCTAACACCAGGAGTGGGCATCTCAGTGTCGAAAAGGAAGAATTATTAAAATATCTGGGCACACTAGGGTGGGCTACTACTGTGCCACATAACTGTGTGTGCATGTGGCGGGGTGGGAAGTATACCGGCACAGGGATTGGGCACGATGTCGGTGAGGAATTTGGGTGTGGGTGCAGACCATGATACTCTGATGCCAGATCCTTATTGAAAATTTAGATGGTGATCTCTGCATCAAAGATAAAAGATGTCAGGGATAGTTTTCTGTATTTAACAGGTAATTAACAAAAAACACACATGTTTGGGCACACTGGAAATAATGGGAAATATATAATGCAATTGTAATATTATATAAGAGCCTCTAGATGGCACTCTCACCAAATACTGAGTGCTAGGTTTATACTACACTGTGTATGTAGCTAGTTCTTGTGGAATGCTTTCTTCTTGTTAGAGTCTAGAGAGTTCTGTGGAATACACTGCTGAATTGAGACCTGTCTTGAGTTTCTCTTTGACCAAAGCAGTGTACTTAATAAAGAACTTCTTTTTTTTTCTTTGAAACTCAGCTTTATTGCATATATTGATATCAAAAGTTGTTAGAGGAACATCACAGTACATGTCATCAATAAAGAAGTTGTGAGCATTGACAGTTAATAGACCAGTGGATTAATTAATAAAGTTTGGCTGGATACATTTCCAGTAAACAGAAAACTACAAGACGCAATTTGGTGTATACAGTCTGTCAAATCTCTTAGAGAAGAGCAATTAATGTCAATATGTAAACTTATTATCATTTCTGATATGTTCAACCAGTAAACTAGGTAAAAGGGCCAACGTGCCTAAGTAAAAACTGCATTTTGACCCCTTCCCATTTGTATATAAATATTGGATATTAAATATCTATCTGTAGGTATGTTAGTATTCTTCCTTGGGACTTCATCAACAGGGACCCATGGATTGCTAGATGCTCGTTTACAAAGGTTCCGCATCAGTGGGAGGGAGACAATAATTACAAAGGTAATACAAAACAAGAGTGTATAAAATATGAACAGAAATGACAAAAGTTATACAAACAAGAGTGTAATGACATGACATTAATAGGTACAATACCATAGGTTATAATACATGGTAAGCAATTAATGCGGCAAACTTGAGTTTAGTTGGCAAACAGATAGTTAGAGATAGGCAGATTGGAGCTAGAGAGGGGCTAAAGAGGCAGTGGGTAGGACAGAAGGGTGGGAGTGAGGTGAGAAAGGAGCAGCGGTCATAGACATTGTCCGAGGTGTGGGGTTTGAGGGTGAGAGGGTGGGTATAAGGTGGCCCAGTGGCTGTCGGTGCAGTGAGCCACTAAGTGGTAGAGCAGAGAGGTGGGCGGGAGGGAGTGAGGGGTGGGTAGAGGCAGCAAGGGCCATGCCAGTGCAGGGAGACGCTAAATGGCAGGGCAGAGACTGAAGGCAAGGGGACTAAGGGTTTTAGTCACAGGTGCTGGATGGAAAGATGTTGGTGAAGCAGACTTTTAAAAGGGCCCAGAGTGGGATGGTTGGAGATGTCCGGCTGAGGACATTAAGCCAGCCTCCCAGGTCTGCCATCTTTGGACATGTTTATCTGACTGAAGTCGTAATTTTGCCTTCAAGGCCTCCCTTGTGACCACTTCTTTTACTCTCCCAATCCATACCTTTCTCGTTGGTGGGTCTGGGCTAAGCCACCTTGTTGTAATGCACTTTAGACCTACTGCCAACAAGACCAGACCCACATGGTGGGCATCCCCTTGAGGTGTGTCACCGTGGGTATCCCCAAGACCCATTCTTCAAATTTTAGGGGATAAGAATTCCCAGAACTCTGTAGCACTTCTTGTAGGGCTGCCCAGAATGTTAGAAGGCGGGCAGGCCCAAAAGATGTGCCAATGATCTCCCACTCCCCCACACTGTCTCCAACAACTGTCCATATGTGGGACTCCAAAGTGTTTTGTGATGGTAGGAACTCTGAAATATCGCATTAATATTTTCAAAACTCTCGCCATACTGGAGCAGGAAGTAACCCCACCCCAGTTTTAGTCTTCTCTGCCAGTCTGTCTGTTGTAGAGCAACTTGTGCTTCCTGTTCCCATGCTCTCTTCTGGGATTGCACCAAGCTACCTTTGGAATTGAGCAATAGTTTATATAGGCTAGAGATATATTTGTTTGCCTGAAATTGTTACAAACCCATACAGGTAATTCTCCCAGGCTGAGTAAGGTCTAGTCAGGCCTAGCTTATTATTGGAGCAACTGATGAAATGCCTGACTTAGTAAAACTCAAGAACTCTCCATTCCCTACTGAAATTGTCCTTAGCTCTCTGGAAGGAGATGCACTGATTATTCTCTATAAATTGAGTGAAGTGAACAACCCCTGGCCTGCCATCTTGCATACCCCATGTCCAAGGTAGGAGGGGAAAACTCTGACTCATGTCTAATTAGTGATAAAGGACCTGTCCTTCTGGGGTAACAGTTAACTTTCTTTACTTTAGCAAGGATATATAGCTATGTTTTACCCACTTATTAAGTATTTGCTTTTGGTATTCTAGTGCTGCAGAGGCCAGTGCAAGGGTAAAAAGGTTGCCTCCTGAAGTTTCATCCTCCATCTCATACCATCTGTATGAGGTTTGTTGTTGGCCCTTGAGTACCGGGCCCACTTGAGCCGCCAGGTAGTACAGCTGAAAGTCTTGCAGTGCCAGACATCCCTGCTCCCTGGACAAATGCAGGATGCCTCTACATCCTTGGTTTCTTATAAAAGCCATATAAATCCCTATGTGTCTTTTGTGATCCAGTTCCAAATGTTTAGGGGAGTTTCAAGGGAGACACATAAATAAAAAGAAGCTGAGGTAACACAGTCATTTTCATAACTGAAATTTGGCCCACTAGGTGAGGGGAGCTATTTCCACTGACCATGTCTTGCACAATAGTATACCATAATTTGGTATAGTTAATGCTGAATAATTTAGAGATGTCAGTTGAAATTTGAATTCCAAGATATCTAATTTGGTTCCTGATGTCCTCCTAAAAGGAAAATGTCTTTGAATTTCTGTGGCACTCTACCACTCAGAACTAGTGCCTCTGATTTGGAGAAATTAATTTTTATCCCGAGAGTTCTCCAAAGTTATGGAGTTCTGTGGACAATAGAGGTTCTGTGGATTCTGGGAGAACAAAAAAATTGAGTCATCGGCATATAACGAGACCTTCTGTTCTGTGCACCTACCATTATTCCCAAAATGTCAGGGTTTTGCCTTATTTTGACTGCCAGAGACTCAGGCATAGGAAAACAGTAGAGGAGAGAGGCACTCATGCCTGGTGCCCCTGGACAGCGAGAAAATGCAGGCTGATACCATTTACCCTTACCAGGGCTTTGGGACTTTTGTATAACTGTGTAATGGCTTCTAAAAATTTAGGGCCAATTTTATTCACTCCATGGTTGCTTTTAGAAATTGCCAGTTAACCCTGTCAATTGCTTTTCTGCATCCATGGAGATGGCTAGTTGAAGGTGTGACATCAGTTCCTGGGATGAAATAATATTCAAGACTCTACAGATGTTGTCGGATAAGTAACATCCGAAATAAAGCCCATCTGGTCTGGGTGGACTAAAGATGGGATAAGCTGTTGAAGGCTCCTGCCAGTAAGCATGTAAATAACTTTAAATCCATGTTCAGTAATGAGATGGGCTATAGGACTCACATTTTATATATTTTTTTCCTTCTTTATGCATAACTGAGATATGGGCTGTCTGCCAGGAGGTTGGGTATCCCTCCTCCATAATCTCATGGAATACAAGCAACAGCAAGGGTATAAGAGAATCACTGAACATCTTAAAAATTTGGGGAACATCAGGCCTGGGGACTTGCTGTTTTTTAAAAGGGCAATTTGGGTTTTCAGTTCTTGCTGTGTGATGGGTCTAGCTAGTTGTTCTGCCTCTGACTGAGTCAAGCTGATAAGGGTAGGGGTGTTGAGGTAGGCAGGGAGCTTAGTGGCTTGTTCTGGGATTGATTATTGGGTGTATAGGGTTTGATAATATTGTGCAAATAACTGTGATTTCCTGGGGTGAGACACATTTATACCTTCCTGCTCGGATCTTCAAGCTGAAGGACCATCCTACTTTTCAGCTGTTGCCGTAAGTTTAGGCTAGCAGCTTACTAGCCCTATTTCCCCTTTATAGTAATTTTGATTAAGTCTCCTATATGAGGCTTTGAGCTGTACAGAGAGCAAAGACTCTAAGGCCCTCAGTCTGTTGACTAGGTCCCTCTTCACTTGGGGTTGAAGAGATTTTGTGCGGAATTCTAGGTCCGCTATCTCTTCTTCTAGATCAGTTCTCCTGCTCCCTCGTCTCTTCTTCTCTGAGGCGTGCTACTTACTTATGACCCCTGGAGTACTCCTTCACAGCATCCCATCTGACTGCATGCAAAGTAATACCCTCTGGATTGTCTTGTACACAGAGTCTAATAGTATCCCTAACAAGATCCTGAAATTGTTGATTGTTCAGTAGACCTATGTTGAGTCTCCGGTGGGAGTTAGCGAAGGGGGCGAGACAGGACCAACCTGACTGGAGCATGGTCTGAAGTAGCACGGGTAGGATTTGACAACATTTAACTGTATATAGCCATTCCTCAGAAAGATAAAAGTAATCAATTCTGGAATAACAGAGGTGTCGGTCAGAGAAATGGGAGAAGTCTCTCTGTTGGCCATTTACCACCCTCCGGACTTTGGCGAGTCCCAGCATGCCGCTTAGGTGAAGCAGCTTTACTTGCCATGCTCTGCTTTGGCCCACATGCCCCCACTCCTATCCAAGACAGGAGAAAGAACAGTATTATCGTCTGCCCCCACAATACAGAGATGGCCTGCCATATTAAGTGTGCCTGTAAAAAAGGTTATAAAGAACAGGGAGGCTGCTTTATCCTCCTTAGGGCATATATACTGGCTGTAATACATGGGATGCCCAGATAAGTTTATATAGCAGGACATAACATCCCTTGGGGTCATGGTGTGCTGTGGTGACTCGTGGGGGGCAGGATTTGTGTATCAGGATTGCTGTTCCCCACGGTGAGGGTGGGCTCAACAGGAGGAGGGTATATTTCACCCACCCATCTATGACACAGTTTTTACTTTCAAACAACATGAAGTCCTGCTATATTATGACAATTGCAGTTTGTCCCAGCCTTAGAACTGCTCCGGAGGTGAAAGAGTTAACTTCCATGCCAGGCATGGAACTTGGAGCCAGACTCGGTTAGAAACTCTGTCTGTATAATTTCAAACTGAAACTGTCAGATTCTTTACTCCGCCTCACTGAACAGTCGCTCCATGAATTCCTCCTACTGCCGGTTCATTTCTGGGTTAAAAGTGTTTTTCTCGGTTAATTCAAGCATGATTATATTTATTTTAACCGCAAAACCGGTCAGTTCAAGCTCTGTCTGTGGTATTGTAAGTAATAGACAGGGTTTACTTTTCTGTGTGGAACTTGTAAATGTGTTATCGGTTCGTTTGAACCGATCAGGTTGTTTTAAAACTTTATTCTAAAATCATTTTAAGTCATTTAGAGTGCGGTTCCCGGAAAACGGATTTCATTATGGTTTTCCACGACCCGTGACACGGTTAGGAACCGATAAGGGTGTCTTGCCTGGCATTTGCGGAAAAGGGCAAGTTTTGGTTAGGCTGGCATTATGTCTGAGAAACCCAAAAGAAAACGGGCCCACTGGGTTTCAACACTGTAGTGTCTGTGGGGAAGTCTTTGCCAAGGCTGACCACACACTACATGTTTGTGTCTGAGGTTTGACCACCTCAATGCCAGACTGCCAGATTTGCAAGAATTTCCCTGCAGCTACCCTGGATAAGAGAGTTGGTAGGCTCAGGAACGAGAGGCAAAAAGTCCGCTGACCGGATGGCCAGCCGGTTCGGTGCCAACCAAATCGGAGGGAATGCCCTCTGACCAGGGCAGACTTCCTCGGCAAACGAAAGCTGACTCAGAGGAGCTAGTTCCAGCAAAGAGAACTAGAAAATCAGCAGGTGTGGAGTCAAAATTCCTTCTCCAACTGCTGCAGAGATAGCCAAGCGATCAAATTGTCCAGTCGCTTCCGGTTCCATCCGAACCGCCACTATCTGGTAAAAGGTCGGTTCGCCAGTTCCACCGTTCAAGAATATGATATAGAGGATTTATGAACCGGAGGAGGGGAGGATGATTATGAACAGTGTGAATGTGATTTTGAAAGTCTGGATGTGCCATTGAACCGGACATCTCCCAGACAGACCTTTAGGAGAGTCTCCCGTAGGCTTTCTGAGTCCCTCTCATTTTCTGTTTTATAAAAGTTGCTGAAACCCTCCAGCTCCCTTTGGAGGAAGCTGTGGATGAGCAAGAGGAGCCTGACTATGTGGAGATGATGGATATCCCAGAGTCCAGGAGATTGTCTATTCCTTTACATAAATCCTTTAGAAACAAACAATAACAATTTTAAAAGCTCCTAATTCTGTGCCTCCTGTGGATAAAAAGATGGACAGGAGGTACACTTTGTCAGGTCCTGATACAGAGTTTCTTTCACAGCAATGCAGCCATGTTGGGGTAGTGCAGGCGCAGCCTGTGATAAGGCATATTTCCTGGCTTCACACCCTCCTGACAAGGACTCCAGGAGGATTGATGCCATGGCTAAAACAATACATGGCAGCGTCCTTGGGACTCAGACAGGCAAATTATATAGCCTATGTTGCAAGATACCAGAAATCCAGATGGGATACTGTCATGGCTTTAGCCAAACAGGCCCCTGGCCAGCTTGCCAAGGAGCTGGAACAGGTGTTGCTGATGGTATTGAGGCATCTAAGGTGCAATTCCATGCTGCAGTGGATTCTAATGACGTATCTTCAAGAGTCATGCCTACATCTGTGGCTTTTCATAGATTGGCTTGGCTCAGGTGTACTAGTCTGTCACAGGATACCCAGGCTAGGCCATGGATTTTCCTGTGGTGGGAAATTCTCTGTTTGGGGAGCAGACAGAGAATTATATGAAGAAAATAGATGACTATAGAACCACTTATAGGAGTGCACAGGCCAAGGAAAGGCAAGCCACTCCTCAGAGGCAGCCCCAGGGGAGGGGCAGGCCTTTTCACAGGCCTTTTACCAAGCCCAGGCCTCCTCTTCAGCTTATGTTCAGAGGGGTTCTTCAGAGGAGAGGCAGACGGTGCAGAGCCGCCTGCTCCCACCCCTCAGCCTAAAGTCCTGCCAAACAGGCACCCTGATGGGATGCCCAGGGCCGATTCTCCATTACCTGGGGCAGGCTGACTTACTTCATCCAGGACTGGGAGTCTTAACATCAGACAAGTGGGTCCTGAAGTAGTAAGCCTAGGACTGGTTCTCAGCTTCAAAAATTTCCAAAGATGAGAATCAGATCTTTTCCACCTGCAAATCCACTAGAGACTCTTGCTTTGGAAACAGAAGTCTCAACCCTCCTTGCTCTCAGAGCTGTAGAAAGGGTTTCTCCCTCACACCAGGGCAAGGGACTGTACTCAGGTACTTCCTTACCCCAAAAGACAGGAGAATGGTGGCCCATCCTGGACCTAAGATATCTGAACAAGCACCTTTTAAAACCAAAATTCAAAATGGTGACTTGGAATGATTTTACCCTCCCTAAGGCCAGGGACTGGCTAGCTTCCCTGGACCTCAAGGATGCCTACTTCCATGTTCTTATCAGAACCTCCCACTGAAAGTACCTCAGATTCGAACTGCCCTCAGGCCATTATCAGTTCAGAGCAATGCCCTTCGGCCTTACCTCTGCCCCAAGGCTATTCACAAAATGCCTGGGGTAGCAGTTGCTCACTTAAGAAGGCAAAAGATTGCCATCTTTCCCTACCTAGACGACTGGCTCATTGTGGGTCAGTCTCCAGACCAGGTCAGATCACACCTGCAGGTTACCCAGCAGCTGCTTACCTCTCTAGGTTTTCTTCTCAATCTTCCAAAGTCAGTTCTAGAACCTGTCCAGCTACTCACCTTCATAGGCGCAGAACTGGATACAAAGCAGGCCAGAGCCTTCCTTCTCCTAGAAAGGGTAAGGACCCTGGTGGCCCTGGCCTCCTCCTTCACCCTGCAGGTCTCTCGACCAGCAAGGCATTTTCTACAGCTCCTAGGACACATGGCTGCTTCCACAGCTGTAGTGCAAGGAGCAAGATTTCAGATGAGGGACATTCAGTTCCATTTGAGAGCCTTTTGTCTCAAAGAAGAGATCCCTCATCCAAGTTGATCCCAGTAACTTGAACCCTGATCCAGGCCCTACAGTGGTGGCAGGATCAGAGCAACCTGAGACAAGGGTTCTTTCATCCTCTATCTCACTCCCACCCTTACTACAGATGCGTCCCTTTTGGGATGGGGAGCTCACATGGCGACCTCTCCACCCAGGGATTGTGGTCCCTCAGGAATCTCTGCTCCACATCAATCTGTTGGAACTCAGAGCTGTTTTTCTAGCACTTCAGGTTTTTCTGCATCTGTTCAGAACAAAGTGGTACAGGTCAGAACAGACAACACCACTACAATGTGGTACATCAACAAACAAGGGGCACTCGGTCTTGGCCTTGTGCACCGAGGCAATGAAGTTGTGGTCCTGGCTTATTCCCTGAACACCTCCCTCATAGCAGTTCACCTCCCAGGCAAGGACAATGTCCTGGCAGATGCTCTCAGCAGGATTCCCAGGGCCATCACGAATGGTCACTGGATCCCCTAGCACTGGGGTTAGTTTTGCCAGGTGGGGCACCCCTCAGATAGATCTTTTGCAGCCCCAGACAATCATCAACTTCCGCTTTTTTGTTGCAGACCCCCAGTGTTGGGCTCAGTCCCCTGGATGCCTTCCTTCTCGATTGGGAAGGAAGTTCCTCTATGCCTTCCCCTTCCCTCTCCTGTTCAAGGTGCTAGTCAAAATCAGATCTCAACCCTGCAAGATTATTCTGATTGCTCCACATTGGGCCAGACAGCCCTGGTACCCACTCCTTCTGTCCTTAGCAGTCCATCTTCCTCTGTGTCTCCTAGGAACCACAACTTGTTAACCTGTGCCCAGGGGAGTTTGGTATCCAGTCTCAAATCCCTCAACCTCAAGGCCTGGCTCTTGAGGAGTTAGAGTTGCTGACCTACACCTTTCTCAAGGTGTTCTCGAAATTTTGAAAGCTTCTAGGAAGCCTTCCACCAGGGCTACTTATAACTCTAAATGGAAAAGGTTTTCCATATGGTGCTCTAGGAAGCATATTTCCCAGAATCTGCTGATTTGCCCACTGTTTTGGACTATATGGTCCATCTAAATTCTTTGGGGCTGAGACCAGCTACCCTGAAAGTGCATTTAGCAGCTGTCTCTGCTTTTATTTCAGCAGGAAGCCTCTTTCTTTCTGCTCACCCTGTATTTTCCAAGTTTTTCAAGGGATTGCTTCATACTAATCTGCCATTCAGGGACCCTGCCCTGCCTGGGATCTTAATGTTTGCATTGCTCAGCTGATGCAACCCCTTTGAACCTCTGTCTTCGGCAGAGCTTAAGTACTTGACTTGGAAAACTGTGTTTCTAGTAGCTATCACTTCTGCCAGGTGCATAAGTGAGTTACAAGCTTTGTCAGTGGAGACTGACTTTATCTCCTTTCACAGGGATAAGGTAGTCCTCAGGACTAACAGGAAGTTTTTGCCTAAGGTGGTTTCAGATTTCCACCTTAATCAATCTATTTCTCTTCCAGTGTTCTTCACTGACCATTCCTCCTCTGGCAGAGGAGGCTGCACAGTTTAGATGTTAAGAGGCCCTTAGTTACTACATAGAGCATACTAAGGATCACAGGTTTGACTCCTCCAACTCTTCTCACTTATGGTGAGGTTGGGAAAGGAAACTTGCTACTAAGAGATCCATTGCCAGGTGGATTGTCTCTTGTATCCAATTTTGCTATCAAAAATGGGCACGGTTCCCTTCAGGCCTGAGGGCTCACTCACCAGAGGTACAGCTAGGCCCCTAGCTGCGGCCAGGGACATCCCTATCTTAGAGATATGTCAAGCAGCTACTTGGAAAACAGTACATACTTTCACTAAGCATTACTCCCTGGACATCCAGGCCAGGAGGGATTCTCATTTGGCACAGCTGTGCTTCAGAGCCTATTTCCTAAGTAGGTTCTGTCCCTCCTCCATGGAGATACTACTGTGTAGTCTGCAATTGTCATAATATAGCAAGACTTCATGGTGTTTGAAGAAAAATTACTCACCTTAGTAATGTTGTTTCTTCTAATGGAGTCTTGCTATATTATGACCTCCCCCAGCCTGCCTCTCTCAGAACGCTACTTTGGGATGGGGTGGGCAGTCCAGTGTTGGCACTTATTGATGCCCATCTTGTGTTTTCCACCCCTTCTTTTTGGGGTGTTTGGGTGTTGTGTTTTATCTTATCTTATTTCTGGTCCTCTGACTTGAGTCTTGGTGTTGAGACCAGGAAAATGTGTTAATATTTAAGTAGCCACTGCTAGTGTAGGTTTACAGCTTCCACACAGAACCTTAGTGAGTTTTGCTTGTAAAGATCTGACAGTTTCAGTTTGAAATTATACAGACAGAGCTTCTCTAACGAGCTCAGCTCCAAGTTCCATGCCTGGCATGGAAGTTAACTCTTTCACCTCCGGAGCAGTTCTAAGGCTGGGACAAACTGCAATTGTCATAATATAGCAAGACTCCATTAGAAGAAACAACATTACTAAGGTGAGTAATTTTTCTTCACTGTCATCCAGGTGGGTCTCCTGTAGTAGGGCAACATCCACCCCAACTGCCCTAATTCTAGGAGGAGTTTGGTCCTCTTGACTGGGCTATTTATGCCCCATACATTATAAGAAATGATATTTAAGTCCCACATGGTCATATGGCAAACCATCTCATAAATCAACTTGAAACAGATCCCCAGAGAGTCCAACCAGTCCCATCTGTAAAATATAAATCCAAGGTGGAAGGAGGGGCGCAGCTTCAAGAAAATGAATTTCAGGTGGAGGTTGCAGTTTACAGGAGAGAAGTGCAGCATACTATAAATCAGAAAAGAACAACAACAACAAGAACTTCATTATTAACATTAAAAACTGTCGTAGCTCCTGCAGTTAGCCGACACTCAATCGGGGAAACTGGCTGCAACAAAGTGTGGAGAATTGTGCCTAAGGTGCCACAGAGGTCCGCCACTGTCATGCTTTCCAGTAGTGGTGGGCTTTGTTGAGATTAACTTAGCACTCAGCTGTGATGCCCTGTCAAGTCAGGGTTTTGCAACCACTGTGGGATCCACCAATACAACATAGACTGTCCCCACCAATACAACATAGACTGTCCCCTTCACCCCACCAAAGCCCCCACCAGTGTACAGAATGGAGCCCTGGAGGTGAAGAGTCCCCACCATTATAGTGGTCTCCCACCCCACAACATTAGTCACTCCCAATACTGGACTCCTGCATGTAAGATCTGCTTACTGTTTCGTTTCTGCACATCTAGTGTATCATCTGTATACTTTTCATCCCTCTCAAAAGCGCTTCCCTTCAAATAAACCTAACTTCCTGTAGGCTCAAAGAACCTTTTCCTGATGTGATTCAGTCTCAGCTGGGAAACACATAGAGTGTGGCAGTATAGGTAGAAATATATCTTATGTGAACTGTCTACAACATTAAAGACAATTGAGAGCAGAAAGTCAGCCCGAGGGGAATTAGAATACCATTCGAGTGGTAGTAATTGTATGACAAAAAGGATAGTTCACCACTGTTCAAGAGCGTGAGTCCTGTAATTGTGTTGTCCCTCCATCAGACCTCTGCTGCGTTTTCACTCACTCCCTCATTCTGTTCCATGTACTAGAGCTGTCCTGGCCCTCAGCAAGTTCTGACCCAGCTCTTCTTCCCGCTTGGGTGCCTGGGGCGATCCTGCCTCCTTTCAATCTCTTTCATGGCTCCCAAATCAATTAGATCCTTGGCGGAATATCTAGTAAGGTGAGAAATTTCTTAGCATCCACCATGGAATCGAAGATTTTAACACCAGCATCTGAAGTTACACATAGGCGGTGGAAAGTCCACTCTCACTTTTAGGCCTTTATTACACAGTGCCTTTACAGTCGGAACCAGAGTTTCTGTCTCACCATTGTGGTGGGTGCATAATCCGTTAGAAAAATAACTTGATGTCCGTGAACACAATTTCTCTCTTTCCCATGCCTTCTCAGAACCATGTCTCTGGTTCTAAAATCTAGAAAAGCAATGATTAGGAGCGGGATCGGGCTCTGGGATCCTTCGAGGCTGAGAAAGCCCTATGGGTGCAAATTATGTTTAAAGACCTCTCCTTGTCCAAGTCCAACAGTTCTTTGATGAGTCCTTCTACAAATTCTGGAATATTAGCAGACTCTGTGTGTTTGGGAAGCCCATGTATGCAAATGTCTACTCTCTGCGACCTGTTTTCAAGGTCCTCGATGCGACTCAGGAAGAACTGCTACCTATCGTGGAGCTGCAGAATCGCACCATTGTGCAGGTCTGTTGAACTTGAATAGCTGGTGAAATGTTCTTTTAGCTGCTGGATCTGTTTACTATGGTATGCAATGTTTGCCTTGTTCTCTTTAATGTCCTCTTTAATGGTATCAAAATGTTGCTAAGGCGTTGGCGCTCTGCACAACTGGCAGGAAGTGATGGTAAAATCTTCCCTCTTCCTCTGACTCACTCTCTGATCCCAGATCCACTGCATCTGCTGGTTTGGAGGCCTTCTCAGTGATCGCCACAGGCTTGGAGGCATGATTAGTTTTGTTGTTTTAGGGCACCTACCATGGTGTTTCTTGGTTTGTTTCTGGTCGCCATGTAGTAGAGGATGAATAGCCCACATTTTCAGCAGAAATCTAGCCAGGAGTGTAATTTAATAAAATTTAGTGGAGGCTTCACTAGAGCACATTTTTGGTGTCTACATTGATCGGTGATGTCACGAAGTCAATAAAGAACTTCTGCTTACAGTTTTATTCTAAGAAATTACTTGACAAAAGTAAAACAGTACATGGTGTCAGATGTGGGATCTGAACTGACGCTCCATTCAGAGATCTTAGCACCACTGACAGGTCGTTTTAAAAAGCTCCGAGTTTCAATGGGACACACAACAGAATGCTGCCTCATGAATATGAAACCGCTAATTGCCAGCAAAGGCACTTTAGCATTCTATGATGTAAGAAAACAGGTAACAGTCCAAGTGGATGCTTCCAAACGAGGACTGGGGCTGTATTACTACAAGAGGGAAACCCAGTGGCTTATGCATCCAAGTTCTCACAACTACAGAAGTGCCCTATGCTCAAATCAAGAAAGAAATGTATGCCATTGTGTTCGGTTGTGAGCATTTCCATCAGTATGTTTAAGGGAGAAAGGTTACCGTAGAGTCAGACCATAAACTGATGGAGATTATCATGAAAAAGCCTTGCAGCAGCACCAGCCAGACTGCAGAGAATGATGCTGCATCTACAGAAATACAACATTCTAATGAAATACAGGCCAGGCCAGGAAAGGTATCCCAGTTGCTGACAGCTAAGCAGACTGTCATTGGCTGGGCAGGACAGTATGGAAGAGTCATTTGAAGCACAAGTTCATCTAATCATGTCCAGTTTACCTGTATTGGACCAGAACTTAAATAATTAAAGATGGAAACTGAGAAAGACTTCCAGTTATCCTCACTGTTTGAAACAATCAACACTGGTTATCCGAGGGCAAAACATCTGTGTCGGTCAGAAGTAGCAGAATTCTGGAATTTCCATAAAGAATTAACAATCATGGGAAATTTGATCTTCAAAGGGACAGACTTATAATACAAAGATTAATGAGGCCTGAATTAATACGACTTTATTCATTCGGACACATGGGAGTGGAAAAATGTGGCGCAAGGCCAGAGATCTGCTGTATTGGCCAGGCATGAATACCCAGATCGAGGAAGCTGTACTAAGTGTCCCATCTGCCTACAGCACCGCATGTCAAACCCAAAGGAACCCATGATTCCACATGACGTGCCTCTCGTCCATGGGAAAAGGTAGCATCAGACCTGTTTATGCTGGACAATGAAAGTTATGTGTTAGTAGTGGACTATTACAGCCGCTATTTTGAGTGGAAAGGTTGAGAAACACTTTGACCTCCACTGTAATTGGTAATATTTGCCTGACATGGCATACCTGAGGACAATGGTCCTCAATACGACTAGACAGAGTTCAAACAGTTTGCCGTAATTGTGATTTTTGTCACATGATATCTAGTCCCGTTGTCACGGGAAAAACCTCTCATATTATTATTGTATGATATCTGTATTATAAATACATGGTCTGTGTATGACAATTTCAGTGTGAGAGATTTGGCTTTAAATTACAAGGACAGCAGCTGAAACCACAGGATGTCATAAAACAGACCAGAAGGAAACAGTTAATTGGAACAGACCTTCCAGAGGCGGTTTATGGCCTGCTGCTGCTTTTGAAGTTGGAAACTAAATATACATTTTATGATATCAGGAAAGGGACGTCATTTAGGCTAATTCCTGTTGGCTTTTTAACACCTTGGTGCCAGTATGGGATTGCTAAGTTCAAAGGGAAAATGTTTAATTAAGGAGTCATATTTAGGAAGTGTTTTTTCTTCTGATGTCACATTATTTAACATACCTCCTAGCAGGAAATCATGTTTGTAATTTTTAATTTGATAAAGGAGGAGCTAGATGACTCACAAAGGGTGTGGAGACAGAGTTAAACTGAAACTTGTGTCTGAAATGTATGTGATATCTTTTGGGACTCTAAGAGAAACAGTTCTCTGACCTAACTTAAAACGCACTTAAAGAGGTAATACATTAGATAGAAGAGATTTAAGAGTACTGTGGTAGGAGTTTTGTTTTGCAACTTTCCCATTTTCTTTTGAGATTGTAAGCTCTTGATGTTTGTTCTGTATTTTATCTTACTTATTTTACAATTTTAGTAAACTACCTTTTGTAAGATACTGCCTGTGTCTTCCCAGTTTTCTTTTGCATATGGAGTGCCTGTATTTGTAAGTCTGAAAACAGTTTAAAAAGGATTGATGGTGTTACTAAGCTCGGAAAAGGTAAGAATATATCTAAGGTCTCTTACAGAGTTTTAGGGTTAATTTTGGATACCTGGTTAGGTGCCCGGAGAAGGATTGTATTGCTTTCCACGAAGAGAGTACTTATCCGAGCATGTTGACTGGATATGCTAGCATAAGGTTCGCAGTTTGAATCCCCAGAACTTGAGACAACAGGTGATTGGGACCCAAAGCAGACAGGAGGGTTACCCTATCTGTTACCTGTTCACACTATTGCACTCTGAGGTTGGCACTGTGGGAGCATAGGGCCTGACTCATGAGTGTGTTTGTGACACCCACATGTAGTCAAATGGACAAATGGAAAAATGGTACAAAGTGTGAAACATCTAATGGTAAAAACAAACAAAGTGGAGGGATCCATACCTTACAATGCTGGAATACCGAATATGCATAGTGACGGTGTGGGCTCACCTGCTCAACTACTGATGAGTCATTGCATGCATTCAGTTTTACCATCTACAAGCAACCAGCTCAAGACAAAGCTCATTAGGCCAGCTTTGGCCCAGAAAAAGTTCAGAGACAAGCAGGGTCATCAGTCAAAATACTACAACAGGAATACCAAAGCCTTACCTCTCCTTCAGGAAGGAGACAGAGTCTGCATGTAAAGACCTGATGGGAAATGGCAACCTGCTACTGTTGCAGCAAAATGCACACTTCAAAGGTCATACCTAGTACGAGCAGACAATGGAGGAGAATACAGCATAACTGTTGCAACTTGCTCAGTTGCAGGATGTTCAACCAGCTTCAGTCAGTGATGATTTAGACTCTGAGAACATTGTTGCCACACCACAAGATGGTTTGGTTTCCTCAAGATGACTCTAAACCAGCAATACCACCATTAGAGACTTTGCCACCAGATCCCAACAAACAAACAAAGGTCATGGGAAATCTTTTGTCACCCGTGCTGGTCGAATGGTAAAGCCACTCAGAGAATGAGCTTGTGAACTGAAGTAAGAAAGTTTGTTTTGTATTACTTGTAGGATGCAATTGACATTCTGCCAATTCCAAATTCATATTGCATAGTCTGCTGAACAATTTCATTATTTTTGGACCCTGCGCCCATCCTCCGTAGATGCACAAGCAAATTATCAACATAGCCATCTACCAGGTACAGAAAATTTTCAAAGCCCATCAAAACATAATTCTGCGTAACTGCAATGCCATTCCGCACTCACAGGTGTGAAAACATATTTTGAGCAGGATTTGAACTTATATTTTATTAAGTAGCAATAAATCATTACAGCAGGTAGGCAATCATACATAGTACATTTGCTTATAATAAGCCATACATTGTTACAGTAACTGAGTAGTCGATTACTCCAAATGAGTTACTTCACTTGAGGGTTAGCAAAATAATCTCCACATGAAAGTTTTCCAGCAACTTAAACAGTTTATATAGCTGATTATAGTAATTAGAAGTCCAAGAAAACAAGTGCCAAAAGTGACCAGTGCTGCCAGTAGCCAGGTTAAAATTAGAGCTGTGACATACGTGAGGTGGGGTAATAAGAAGGCTATGTTGTAAATCTGGGGCCAAAATATTGTCAATCTCTGTAGTTACGAGTGGGTGTATTGCAATTACGATGAATGGTCATAACTTTGTAATTTTTCATATTTTGACTCAAATTTTCAACATATTCTTCTTATCACACCACCTCATAAACTATATAGGTGATGATTTTTAATCCACTGCAAAATGCCATTCCATGCCACAGGTGGGAAAACAGGTTTCAGGCAGGATGAGGAAACTGACAGCTGTACTGTTCATGAATTGATATGAAAAATGGCAATGTTGAAAATTTGGAGTGAAAGTATTGCAAATTGCCAATGTTATGCATGTGTAGTAAAATTTCAATGACTGTGCGTAACTCAGGTATTCTTAGTATTTTGCACCAAATTTTCAACATGGCCTTATTAGACCCCACCTCATGAACACTGCCACTGCCATTTTGTTACTCTGTCCTGAAAGGTGATTTCATGCAGCAAATGCATCATTCCATGCCACAGGTATGAAAACATTTCAGGTGGATGTGAAAATGACAGCTGTACTTCTCATGAGGTGGCATGAAAAATGGCTATGTTGAAAATTTGGAGTGAAAATATAAAAATTGCCAAAGTTACATGTGTGCATAGAAAAGTTCAACGACTGTGTAACTCGGGCGTTTTGGGGTATATTTCCACCAAATTTTCAATATGTGCTTTTGGGACCCCACCTCATGAGCACTGTCATTGTCTTACTCAGTCCGAAAGCTGATTTCACAGCAACCGAAAATCACCTTATGGGTCCGATTAATGAAACAACAGTGACAGTGTTCATGATGCGGGTCCCAAAAGCCCATGTTGAAAATTTGTGTACAAATATCGAAAAATGGCTGAGATAGCAACATAAGTTCAAAACACCATTGACAGCCATTATACAGCACTTACCTTGATTCTTCAGCTTGTGGTTTGGCTTTGAAGAGAGCAGACGAGTCGACAGTCTCTGGTGGTAATTATAAGGTGAGGTGGAGTGGGGTGGTGGGTGCTCAGTGGAGGGTCAGGATAGGGAGGGGACGGGGAGATGAGGAAGGACCATTTTCTTCTTTACAGGCAAAAGAAAAGAAGACATCAGGGAACTGTTTTCATTTTCACAAGTACATTAGAACATTATTTCATGACACTGGGTGGGCTCCTCAGTGTCCCAGTACTAATTAGGGAATAAGCCGTAACGAGGGATAACAGGTGTTTACCTAAACAGGGGCCGAGGAATGCAAATCTGGCAGTATTTTGTTAGAAAATGGCCAGAAAAGATATTAGCATTTACAGGGGTGATGGATTTTTTCATTCAAGTAGTGCTGCAAATTGCAGTAGTTTTTATGAAACAGTGCCACAAATTTGCAGTAGTTTTTGTGCAACAGTGCCCTAGTTGTGCAAAATGTTGCAAATCTGCTGCACTTTCGAAAAATAGTGCCGCAAATTTGTGACACTATCAACAGCCAGTAAAAATATATTTCCGCCACTATTTTTGAAAACTAAGGCCAGAATCGTGTTCCTCGGCCCTGATTAGGTAAACTCAACTGTTTGTGTTCACCAAGGGCAACATTTGTTGAATTACAGTGTTTTTCCCATCGCTAACTGAAAACAAGATGGAGGTGCAATTTATTAATTACTGAAACCATTTGCCGACAGTAAGCTTTCAATGAAAGCAGAAACTGCTTCATGGAACGATATTTTTTCCCATAGGCTAGAATGGAAACTTTAAAGTTTTATATCTTTGAATGGATTAATATTTTTCACCAAACCTTCAAAGGCACATCTGCAGCCCAGATCCCATATATCCTAACAGTTTCAGATCAGATCCCAAGCCCTTTCGGAGAGGCAGCTGAGCACAGAATTTGCACCTAAATGGTAAATTACACATTGTTTGGCACGCCGCAGCTCCACAACCGCACCTCTGACCATAATGAAACTTGCCAGATCCAGAGATTTGTGCTACAACATAGAACATGAAAACTTTCAGGCACATCAGTCATATGGTTGCAAAGTTATTAAAAGTGCAAAATTTGGGGTTTAACGTGGAAGAGGCCAGTAACCCTAACTATACTGGTACTACTGTGCCAGTATATTACATATAAACAATGACTGTGCAACACTAACTATACTGGTACTACTGCACCAGTATATTACATATAAATATTGACCATGCAACCCTAACTATGCTGGCACTACTGTTTCAGTACAATACATACACACATATGTATATATACTGTATCTATATATATAATTATATGCAAAATGCATTATGCATCATTTAGGGTTAAACACAAAAGTCAGGAAATGAGACTTTAGGGTTGCTCCTCCACCCCCATGTCTCCCACATCCTCCGAGATTGACAGATGCCGGGTGTGTTATTGTGAGGCCTAAATGTCACCCCATTCCATGTGTAATCATATTCACAAGCCACAGTAAAGAAGAATGGGGTGACATTTAGGCCTCACAACCCCAATGACACACCCCACCATCTGTCAATCTTGGGAGGATGGGGAGTACACAGGGGGAAGTGCAACCCTAAAGGTCTCATTTCCTGACTTTTTGTGTTTTAACCCAAATGATGCATTAATGCAGTTTTTTGCATAGAATGTCCTTACTTTTGAGAAAGCATAGAAAAGTACAACTCATGCAGTTGGTGGTAGTGGATCCACACCAACTTGCACATTTCTGCTCAACATAACAGTACAAGTACTGAATATCATATCTATTGGTGGGAGTGCATGTTGGTGGAAGGGCCCCGCCCACTGGCTTGAAACAAAACAAAGTTTAATTTATCAGAGTGGCATAATTCCACACCTGTTTACATTTAAGACACCTAACCACTGAAAATTACCTCCTTGGCAGTAAGGCTAGCTAGCCTATAAATGTCAAGTCGCTACCACAATGCAAAACACTATACACAAAATGTAAAGTGTGTTACTTAATATCTCCACAGCAAATTAATTTTCCAGCACTTAAATACCATAATTCACATGTACAAGACATCCCTCAACACCCTCCAAATTTCAAGTTAAAAGACCAAACCGTTTCCAGATACTTAATTCTAAAGCTGTGAAAATTGGGCTAGCTGGTTCCTCCAAATCTGGCCATCTAGTCCAACTCTCGAACAAAGATCACGATCAAAGAATCTCGCAATCAAAGAATTTGTAGGTTCATAAACAAAGAATTCTGAGGCTCATGATCAAAGAATTCAAACATTTAAAACTCAATTTTTCAGAGAAATACGTTAAACCACAGGCATGACTCGATAGAATAAAGCCCCTGAGCAAAACCCATCCTAGTTTGACTTCAAAAGTCACCCCTGGGCTGAGATATTTGATTTTAAATCTGGCCTCTAGTCCCTCCCTCGTGATCAAAGATCATAATCAGAGAATCTCGTGATCAAAGAATTTGCAGGCTCGTGATCTAAGATCGTTAGCGAGCACATGAAAGAATTTAAACTTTAAAACTCTGTTTTTGACATAATTACAAGAAACCACAGCCATGGCTCAATAGAAGGAAGACCCCAGCAAAACCCATCATAGTTTTACTTCAGAAGTCACCCCTGAGATGAGATATTTGTTTTTTCCGACTGCAAAATGAAAACAAGATGGTGGCAATCACGATCAAAGAATTCCTCATGATCAAAGATTCTTTGATTGCGAGCCTGCAAATTCTTTAATTATGAGAAGGGACAGATTGCCAAAACCCTATTCTTCTTTCAAGAAAATAACCATATAAATTTTCCCATAGACTTAAAATGGGAACTTAAAACGTTAATAACTTTGAATGGATTAATATTTTTCACCAAACAAAAGTGGCATGTACCTTGACCCAAGCTGTTTCATCTTGCCAAGTTGCAGACCAGCATGCCACACAACAGCCACGCAGCACCACGGACAAAACAAAAAACTGCCCACAAAACAGGCAAAAGTGCATTTTCAGCGTTTTGTTGTGCAAACTCATATGTCTGACCGAAACTAAATACACCAAATCAAGAGATCTACCATGCCCCACTGTGCATACCAAATTTCATGCAACCGTTGAACGGGTCCAAAGTTATTACTGTGCAAAATTTCAAGTTTAACATAGAAGTGCCTTCATAACCCTAAATATAGGAGTGCAACCATCCTTCCTATAATATATATATATATATATATATATATATATATAATACTGGCACAGTAATGCCAGTATAGTTAGGGTTGCAAAGTTTGCACTTTAATAACTTTACAACCGTATTACCGATGTGCCAAAAGTTTTAATGGGCTGTCTAGTACCATAGATCTCTGATCTGGCAACTTTGTTCTGGTCAGAAGTGTAGTTCTGGAGATGCGTAGTGTCAACAAATGTGAAAATTACCATTTAGGTGCAAATTCTTTGCTCATCTGTAAGTCTGAAATGGTTCTGGGTCACTGATGTGCCTTTTGAAGGTTTGGTGAAAAAATATTACTCCGCTTGAAAGTTATTGAAGTTTTAAGTTTCCCATCACAGCCTATGAGAAAAAATACATGTGCCACATGAAAGCAGGTTTCACTGCCGTGAATGCACTTTTGCTGCCTCAAATGTTCCAGTAGTGTCGCATGCCACCGTCTTAGCAAAGGCACAAACTGAGGAAAAGATAGCCAACTCAGTTAAGAAGGAGATAAACCTTTATAGGTACATCAGAGAGCGAGAAAGACAAAGGAGGATAGTGAGGCTGAATAGAATGAATGGTGGTGGGCAGAGGGGACAGTGAAAAGCAGGGATACTGAATGAATATTTCTGCTCAGTATTCACAAAGGAGGAGGGGACGTACTAATCCAATTAACAGAAGCACTCTTGATGGGGAGGGGTCGATCCAGCCTCTTTCACAGAAGAAAGGGTTCTGCAAGAACCCCAAAACTGAAGGTGGACAAAGCAATGGGGCCTGATGGAATTCACCCCAGAATTCTAAAAAGAATTAGGGGAAATAGTGAAACCACTGACTACTCTTTTAATAAATCATGGGAGAATGTGTGGTACCCAAGGACTGGAGGAAGGCAGATGTGATTCCCTTCACAAAAGTGGGACCAAGACAGAGGCAGGAAACTACAGACCTGTCAGTTTGACCTCTGTGGTAGGGGAAAGTGATGGAGTCACTTGAAGGAAAGAATAGTTGATTACCTAGAGGCCAGTGGGCACGGAACCCAAGGCAGCATGGGTTCACAGCAGGAGGTCATGTCAGACAAATCTAATAGATTTCTTTGACTGGGTGACCAAAGTAGTAGACCAGGGAGGGGCTGTGGACATGGCCTACCTAGACTTTAGCAAGGCATTTGACACAGTCCCACACAAAAGATTAATAGTCACATTAGCCAGCCTGGAGTGGGTCCCAGGGTGGTAGCCTGGTAAAACATTGGCTGGACAACAGGACACAGAAGGTAATTGTAAATGGAGTCCACTGAAGAAAGAGGGGCTACTATTGGGGTACCGCATGGTTCAGTACTGTCCAGTCCTTTAATGTCTTTATAAGGACATTGCAGAGGGACTTGAAGGAAAAGTATGCCTCTTTGCAGATGACACAAAAATCTGCAACAGGGTTGATACACAAGGAGGCGTGGAAAGGATGAGAAGGGACTTGGCAAGGTTGGAGAATGGTCAAAGTATGGTAGCTAGGATTCAATGCAAAGACGGCAAAATAATGTACCAGGGAAACAAGAACCCAGGGAAGATTACACAATGGGGGGTAGTAACAACAAAAAATGGAAAGGGACCTAGGGGTAATCATATCAGATGACCTTAAGGTTAGCAAGCAATGTGAGAAGGCATTAGGGAGGGTTGGGGAATACTGGGATGCATAGGAGAGGCATCACCAGCAGAAAACAGGAAGTTGTTATCCCTCTATACAGACAATTGGTGAGAGCCCATCTGAGTACTGCATCCAGTTCTGGAGACCCCATCTCCACAAGGACATAGACAGGATAGAGGCAGTCCAGAGGAGGGTAACTAAAATAATGCAGGGTCTGCAAGAGAAGCCGTATGAGGAGAGACTAAAGGAGCTTAATATATACCCTTGAAGAAAGAAGAGAGAGGGACTTGATAGAAACTTTTAAGTACCTCAGTGGAATCAACAATGTCCAAGAGGGTAGCATCTTTCAGAAAAGAGACATGCAAGAACAAGGGGACACAATTTAAAGATGGAGGAGCAGTTCGGGCAATGTGGAGGAAGTGTTTTTTCATAGAGAGCGAGTGGATGCATAGAACAACCTTCCTGAGGAGGTTGGGGGTCTAAAACTGTGGGAGAATTCAAGAATGCATGGGACAGACATAAGGCAATTCTTGTGGGGTGGTAGGAAGAAATAGGCTGTTGGTTAACTAGGATCTGCAGCCCATCCTGAAGGTAGGGAATCAGACTAGGTGGGCCAAGCGGTCCTATCTGCTGTCAAAGTCTATGTTTCCATGTTTCATCTTGTTTTCAGTTAGCGGCAGGGAAAAACACTGTAATTCAAAAAATACAGACCCTTTGTAAACACCAACAGTTGTGTTTACCTAATCAGGGTCCGAGAATACGATCCTGGCATTAGATTTGTAAAATAATGCACATAAATATTGTAGCAGGGGTGGGTCTTGATAACTCCAATGAAGCAGAGACCAGAGACAGGAATTCAGGTTGTTGTCTCAATAATATCTTGAGGACCAACAAAAGAAAATGGATAACCAAATCTTAACTCAGACTATAAAAGAAATCACTTTGGTAAGCAAAGGTACAAAATAAATCCTAGCTCACCAAGAGCATTAATTAAAACAACTTGTTCTCTCACATAGAGAGAAAAGGGCTTACTTCAGTTTTTCACCATCATCTATGTATTTTCATCATAGCGGAGAGATAGGTCCACTCTCCCACCTCTCTGTCTCTTCTGTGCACTGCAGCTTCTTAAATATCTTTTAGAACAGGCATAATTAGTCACTAACTGGTTTGATCCTCCCCTTTCTAAGAACAACAAGATTCTACACTAATACAAAATGTTGGGGATCAAACTCAAGCCAATCCTTGCATAATAAGGTCTTTATAAAAAAGTCTTATACCATCCTCAGATTATGTACATACAGACCAAAACATAACTTTCATGTATAATGGTTCATTAAAATAAAGGTTTCCACCCACAAGGTGGAGTCAAGTTAAGCTGTGATCCTATAAATAGGCGCTATGTTGGCTGCTGCCTTCCTAATAACAGAACTGCCTGCACAGCCTAGCCTCTTAATTTTGATAAGAAAGTTGCTACATACTCATTTGTTTTGATCGATTGATATAAAAGCAAATGTGTTTAGGAAAGAAGTAAGAGGGATATGCTTCTTCTAGTCGTTTTATCTGTCTGGTTTAACCCTCGGTTGAGGAGCTCTACATTTGTTTTGAGGCAAAATAACTCCTCTGCTTTCTCCTCCACTAACCTGGCTTAGGGAAGACAGCCCACCCGCCGACCCCCGGTGGTTTCCACAGCCTTCCCCATATTTCCTGTCCTGAGACAACGTCGCAGGTACACATTTCGCATACAATTCCTAACATTATTGTTATTCTTATTCTCTCTCGCTCCCTAACCCCGACAAGACATAGAGGGGCAGAGATCAACATAAGGAGAGTTTTGTAATGCGGAAGTTCGAGCGCAATTTCAGTGCTCTGAGGAATTCCTTTCTTATTTCGGGAAGTAGAAATAAAAACAAAAACAAACAAGAGCTTTACTAATGGGGCGCTTTTAGCTAAAAAACACATTACCAGCTTAAACACCCAAACGGACTTTGAGAGCACTTCACGCCTTCCAAATTGTTTTCCACTGAGCATAAAGGTTATAACAAGAAATAATATCCGACGCTTTATAACATTTAAAGCGTTATTATTTTCCTCTCATCTTTGTACTACAATATGCCGAATGGAAACGGCCGCATCTTGCCCTAAACCTAAATGGAGTGATATGGGACTACACCATTTTATTAAAGGGACAACATACCGCTATTTACTGTGCCCAGACTCTCAGAGGGACAACTCTTCTCCACCCACCCCCCACCCCCAGGATCTCGAGGCAAGAAAAGAAATGCAGCGGAAAAGATTTAGCAAGGCACTATGATAGGAGGCCACCCTATCATAGTGTGAAAAAGAAAAATAGAAATAGCTAGTGAAACTGCTACAGCAGAATAGTTTTATTTGAAATTAGGGTTTAGAAGAAGAAGGACAAGCCTTGAGATTCCTCCTAGGTAACAGTCCAGGGGCATTACTGCCACAAATATGTTTATTTAATTTGCTGCACTATTTTGTGAAATTACCACAAATTGCTGCAGTTTTCACAAGCAACTAACGCCACTGTTAGAATGAAAAGTGCCACACCATGGAACTGTTTCTGCAAAAGCTGCTGCAATTTGTAACACTATTTCAATTTTTTTAAAACATCGGCCACTGTAAATAAAACAAAAGCTTTTCTGGCTACTTTTGGCCCAAATAAATACATAGTCTTGTTTCTCTACTTCCGCTTAGGTAAACACCTGTTGGTTTTTGTCATGAGCCCAGCCTTGGGGGTGAGGCTGAACCTGTTTGCAGGATCGCTTCCTTGTTACAGAACTCGTGAACAGTTGTAGGTTCAGGAAGAATCACCAACCTTCCTTTTCCCAGTGGTAGGGTAGAAACTGTAGTTTGAAGTCCCCTGACTCTGTACTACATTCAGGTTTGAATCCCACCACTGCTACTGGCAGCCTCTTGCCCAAGTAGTTTGTAAGATAGGCGCGTCACTATCTTTGTTATCAAAGGCGTACCATCTTTACAAAACCCTTCTGTTAAAATGTTAGCTCACACGATCAGACCCCAGGCAGAGCTGACCAAAAATCATAAAAGTTTACTTAAATAAAACAACACAGTAAATTCTACAAAGTGGAAGATTTTTGAAATGCAGACAATACCAAAAATAACACTGGATGGTTTACAGAAACACTATATACTGTTGTTCTAAACTAACTTGTTCTGAGGTTTTTAGTCCAGAAAATTTCATTTTGAAAATAACCTTCTCTCTGTGTAGGTGAAGAAAGTTCTTTGAAACACAGGATTTGTTGGAATTGAAAATCTGTCTCTGAATTCCTGTTGCAGCAAAACTCAGGGTTTATCTTGAAAAGTGAAGTCCTTGTTCCCAAATTCTGACTTAAAATCAGAACTTTGTCTTGTATGTGAAAAATCAGTTTTCCAGAAAAACACAGGTCTTGCCCTAAGGTTAGTCCAAAACCCCTTATACTTCAACCAAAGTATATACTGTGACAGCTTAAGTTCTCCAGCTCTGAGGTGTCCTAGCAAGGGTCCTTCTCAGGGTCTTACTTTGAGCTAAGTGCCCCAATGTCAAAATGTATGTCAGATAAATAGAATCTGAAAGGTCATTTTCAAGTCACACCCACCCTTTTGGGATATAGAGTTTGAGGTGTAACAGTTTCACCTCATCCTGCAGGTGTCACTGTGGTTCCATGTCTAACTCCAGTAACATCTGGTTTCTGCATAACCTGGTTCTGGTTTTATACTTTATGACCTTAAGCTGGCCTCCTGCTGGCCCTTTCCTGCTAGTGGAGGCTAAATGTCCAGTTTGACATTCGATCCAAGAGTTATGACTTTTATGGTCACAAACCTGTCAGTTCCTTATCTAGATAAATGCCAGGCCTACCCTGGCTTTTAACAGAAATTCTTGTTATTTTGTTCAACTCTTCCTGGCCTTTTAAAGGGACAGTATCTCAACCTAAAGTAAATTACAGCACATACAGTAAGGAACATTAATAAAGGATATAGACCTATCCTGCCACAGTGTTTACCTAATAAAAGGAGTTTTTTCCTGTTACTGCCTCAAGTGGGCGAGGCATGTTTGAAATATAAAAATGTTTTCCAAATTTAAAATGTTTTGCTGACATCGGGTGCCCAATTCCTGTGTCAGCATTTACCCCCTGTAGTGTAGGACACTGGGGAGCCCACCTTGTCCTGAAATACTTAATTTTTAAATGTTTATTCCGACACCAGGATACCCACCCCAGTGCTGGATGCCCCCTCAAGCCCATATTCAGCTTTATGTTTGCTGATATCAGGGTGCCCAATCTCCATGTCGACATTTACTCCCTCAGTAGCTTGGGATACAGGGAGCCCATCCCCAGTGTTCTGAAATAAAGATTTTTCCTGTAAAATAAAAGAAAACTGTCCCCAATGTCTTTTTATCCTATAAAAAGAAAACAGTCCCTTGTCGCCTCCCCATCCCACCTCCTCCATCCTGACCCTCCCACTGAGCAACCCACCACCTCACACCCCCGCCTTATACTTACCACTGGAGATCCTCTTCTGTCATCTTCTGTGGACTGGGACATGTCTGTATTCTTCAAAGCTGAACCGGAACTGAAGAATCAAGGTAAGTGCCATATGATGGCTGTCAATGATATTTTGAACTTATGTTGATATCTCAGCCATTTTTTTGTTTTCACCAATTTTTAACATGGGCTTCTTGGGACCCCACCTCATGAACAATATCACTGTTGTTTCATTAATCAGACTCGTAAGGTGATTTCACAGTTGCTGAGCAAAATAACCTTTCAAGACTGAATAATGAAATGGCAGTGCCAGTGTTCATGAGGTGGGTCCCAAAAGCCCATGTTAAAATGGCAAAAATGCCCAAGTTGGGCTAGATTAATTTTTTTCACGCATGCTTGTTACTTTGACAATTTTTAACTTTTTCACTCCAAATTTTCAACATTGCCATTTTTCAAACCAGCTCATGAAAAGTACAGGTGTCATTTTTCACATCCTGCCCTAAATGTGTTTTCATGTCTGTAGCAGAACGGTGCATACACTGCATGAAATTACCTTCGACCGAGTAACAAAATGACAGTGCCATTGTTCATGAGGTGGGTCCCAAAATGCCATGCTGAAAACTTGGTGAAAAAATTAAAAATGCCTGAGTTACATACGTACATTGAATTTTTCAATGCATGCACATAACTTCAGTACTTTCAATATTTTAACACCAAATTTTCAACATAGCCATTTTTTCATTCCACCTCATGACCAGTACAGCTGTCATTTTCACATTCTGCTCGAAATATGTTTTCACACCTGCGGTACAGAATGGCATTGCAGTTGTGCATAATTACGCTTTGTTTGCATTTCACAATTCTCTATACCGGTAAATGAGGTGGGTAATAAGATGGCTATGCTGACAATCTGGTCACTGTTGCTCATCACATGGAAAAGCAGGGCCCAGAGGGCCCTGTGCTTCCACACCTACATTCATATATGCATCTATGGAGGGACTGGACGTAGGGTCCAATGGACCCTGCCCTACAGTAAAATAAGGACACTATAATACTATCTCAAAAAGTAAGGAACTTCATTGCAAAAAAAAACTCTGTTAATGCATTAGTTAGGGTTCCTATTACAGTGACAAAAGTATGGAAATGCAGTGTTAGGCTTTTAACATAGATACATATGGTTGATGACGTCAAAAGCATGCATGGTGCAACAGTGGAATATTAATGAACAAGATCTCACTGGAAAGTCCTCTTGCCCTGTCTTGCCCTTACTGTTTTTTAGTCTTCATCCCAGCAAACTTCGGGATCAAGTGGTTGTGAAGGTGTCTCTGTAGGGTCACAGACAAGATCCAGATCTTGTAAAGACTTTATCTTGAAATCATGCAGATGTAACTTCAGGAAGGTGAGCTTCCCACATTATCTGGACTCAGCATGTTCTCTGGTCAGACACAATCGCACCATCAGCACTAAACACTCACTCTGAGTATACGCTTAGAGTGTTTCATTTATATATTTTTTTAATTAACAAAAACAGAAATTTAACTGTTTTCACTTTTGCAACAAACAAATACAAATAGTTTTAAACTGAAAATGATAGCATGGTACTTGGAGCACAAACTTTGTCCAGCACAAAATAAAACAATATTTCTAGTAGGAAGTAGCTTGTTCCATTTAAGCTATACTTTCAATAAAAGTGAAAAAAATTATTTCCAATCATATTTTGTTGATTATAAAAATCCAAAAGGTATCTATAAATGAAACACCACTCATTTGGTAGATATTTTTGTGATGCACAACTTTTATGCTCAAAGTACCATGCTGTTTTAGTTTAAAGCTATTTGCATTTGTTTGTTGCAAAAAGTGAAAAATAATTGAACGTTTTGCTGTTTTTTGCTAATTATAAAAACTAAAAGCGATATAAATGAAACCCGACTCATTTTGTAGATATTTTATGCTGAACAACTTTTCTGCTCAAGTACCATGCTATCATTTTTCAGTTTAAAGCTATTTGCACTTGATTGTTGCAAAACGTGAAAAATAATTTAACTTTCTGCCGTTTTTTGCTAATTATAAAAACTAAAAGGCTCATATGAATTAAACACTACTCATTTTGTAGAGATTTTGCTGAACAAATGTCGTGCTCACAGTACCATGCTATCATTTTTCATTTTAAAGTTATTCGCATTTGAATATGGTTATCACAGTTAGAATACATCTGCACAGATGGGCATCTCTCTTCAATGACATCATCAAGGCAGCCATTTTGGGATTCTTAGAGCAGGATTTTGAATCAGAAGAGACTGTGTTTGCAATTTTCAAATGTCATGAAGCTGTGTTTATCCTGCTTTAATAAATGCAGTTTCAATATAAATGTAAACAACAGCCTCTCCATACAAAACTAGAAAGTCTTTAAAAAGTGTTAAAAGATGGTTTAGATCCTTTAAAGTCTGCATCCTCTGGCAAGATGTTCTGCATTTGGGATTTAAAGCAAGGATCCAGCACGTATGACAGGACATACTGTTACTCCAGGAACATCTTACTAATCCACTTGTCTTTGGATAGGAGTGTAGCAAGGACCGAGTGATGTTTAAGGCATCAGCATGTTTCTCTTTGTCCCTCTGATAGACATTGAATGCCTGCTTTAAAAACATGCAGGTATCTTAGCTGTGGCAGTACCATGCTCAGACAGGAAGACTCACTTCTGACCTCATGTGTGAATGGCTCAAATGGCTCCAGAAGTCAGACAGCATATGGACTGTTGTCCAGTCATTACTTGATAACATGATAGCTGCACCACTGATTTTTGATGGAGCAGATAGTCATGCACTGCCGGCTTCTGTTCTTGGAATTGCTGTAGTATGTGATACATGGAGTTTCAATGAGTTGTGATGTCCTGTTTCAGGGCATGCTCAAGTCAAGCGCTTTTCAATCTGAATTCTGCACAGCTTCTTTTGGGCCTCCACAGAGTCACGGCGGTCACTTTGTTTTACAGTTCCTGTTAGATTCCTTTCCATATAGCTTGTGAAATGAAGTCACTGACCACCAGGTTCATGCAGTAGGCAAGGTAGGGCTCGTGGGTGAAATGTCAATCATCAGTGGCCTTGACAGTGTTTCTGGCATTGTCACCACAATCAGCCCAGGTTCAAGACCATTGCTACTTAGCCATCAGTCAAAGACATCTTTCAGCTCAGTCAGTAGATTTTGAGATGTGTGATCAGATGGAACCACCACACATAGTACTGCCTGTCTCCTGTACACAGGCTTCACCAAAGCAGGATTCTTATTTTTTTTTGTGTGTGTGTTATCTTTTACCACCTGCCCTGGCCAATCCGCCTCTCCTTTGGGCCTGCACAAGTCACTTGATGCCCGTCAGTCTCCACCCCACCTGTACGCTCTACCTACTCCCGCAAGCCCCCATGGTGGTAGGGCTCTGGTTTTTTTAACCCTGCTGGAGGCCCCTCCCCTTCCTATAGGCAGGGTAGTGGGGAGGAGAGAAGTCTGAACGCAGCCCTGCATGGAACCACAGGTGCGGGAGGATGGGAATGGTGTGCTCTGGGGGCTGTGGCATGGTGGGGACAGCGGCATCATCCAGCAAAGCTGGATGGACCCATTTTCTGGTTTTTGGTCTCACCCACCCAACCACATAGTGTGTGTCGAGATGCATCCTGGGACGGGATGTCTGGCATGATGCTCACCCACGCCACCTTGGACATCACCTCTAGCCCCAGTAGTAGCTGCTGTGAGAGTGGTGCAATGCAGCCTACCCAGGAGGAAGTGTCCAAAGGATGCTCTGAACCCCTCCTGCCAGCCTCTGCTCCTGATATCCGGGTTCGGGCATGAACCCAGGTCACCAGTGCACTGAGTGAACACCCATCACTCTGTGCAATTGAGCCAGCTAGCAGGGTTCTTTGACATTGATGAGGTTGGATGCTTAGCCTTGAAAGAGGCCCAATGTGCAGTAACCACCATATAATCAACAACCTACTCATGTCCACTTATTCACATATCAGCGGTGATATGACCATTCTTACAAGATGACCACTTCAAGCACCGATGTATATATCCTTTAATGCATGCTGTTGTATAATTTTGGAAGCACTATACGGTGAAGAAATGGTGGGAAGGGACATGATAGCAGGGTTCCCCACAGATGATAACTTCTTGAATCCAGAACTGGAGGCACATGATAATTGCAACAGATTACTGATTATTAGCTCGGTCAGTGCTGCATTTATCTCCTTGGCTCAGGCGTGAGACGGGTAAACTGTTCCTCTCAACAATTTCTTGCAACATTGCTTGGCGCCATGGTGCCTTAGCAGTTTGGCCTTCCTTCAGTAGGCTTCTCCTTGGGGATGTGCAGTACAGCTACTAAAATTACCCACTGTCCCATGCTGCGAACCTGATGTAGCATCACCAGTTCCAGATGAGGATCTATCTTCTCCCTCCTGTAAATTTATTGTTGAGGTTGAATCTCATCGCTGTGTTGTCTCTGTTGGGCAGAGCCAAAGCCAAATCAGTGTAGACAATGTTTGGATTGAAGATGGTTCAGCATGCTAGATGTACCCAAAACTGTTGTGAGTTTCCCATGGCTCAAACTATCCCCACATAGTGTACAAATGGCACGAGTCCTGTCCTTGGGGCTCTTCATGAAGCATAGCCACACATCTGGTGCTATGGTCTCCAGTTCTTCTGGTGGCAGACTTAGTATGGCCAGATCCAGAATTACTGTCATCCTCCTCCTCCTCTTCATCTTGCACATCATGGGAACCACCTACACTGGAACCCCTAGATGACAGTGACCTCCTCTCCTTGGTACCACCAGCCTTGCCACCTTGAGATTTTGCAGCAGGATGGCCATGCTTTGATTTCAGCACAGTTTCTTCATCATCATCATCACTATTATCACTGTCATCCTCCTCCTCCTCCTCATGCAACATTTCCTGTGGGGAATATAATCCACACCCATATCATCATCGCCTCACATCCATATGACCTTCATCTTTCAGCTCAGCCTTCTCCACCTGAACAGACACAAACACAGGACATGCCATTCCATGTACCCCATATGTTTGCCATCCACTATGGCAGTATGGCTGTGTTTCCTTCTTGTAATTAACATAATGGGCACCCCCTACCTCTTTCCTCAACACTTGCAGACAAACAAGCTACACCACATCAACAGTAGTACCACCAGGCTGACTTGGTGACGATGTTGCAAACCTAATAGAAACATAGAAACATAGAAACATAGAATTTGACGGCAGATAAGGACCGCTTGGCCCACCCAGTCTGCCCATTTCCTTCCTGATGGATAAGCTGCAGGTCCAGTTAACCAGCAGCCTACTTCTTCCTACCCCACCCCTAGAATTGCCTTATGACTGTCCCATGCATGCTTGAATTCCACCACTGTTTTGACTCCACAACCTCCTCTGGAAGGCCGTTCCATACATCCACAACCCTCTGTAAAAAATACTTCTTAAATTACCTCTGAGCTGCCCCCTTCTATCTTCAAATTGTGCCCCTTGTTCTTGCACACCTCTTTTTGAAAGATGCTACCCTCTTGACGTTGTTGATTCCCTTGAGGTACTTGAAAGTTTCTATCATGTCTCCCTCTCCCTCCTTTCCTCGAGGCTATACATATTAAGCTCCTTAAGTCTCTCTTCATATGTCTTCCGTGCAGACCCTGCACCATTTTAGTTGCCCTCCTCTGGACAGCTTCCATCCTGTCTATGTCTTTGGAGATTGGGTCTCCAGAACTGCACGCAGTACTCCAGATGGGGTCTCACTAGCTGTCTGTACAGAGGAATAATAACTTCCTGTTTTCTACTGGTGATGCCTTCCTATGCATCCAAGTATCCCCCAGCCCTCCTTGCTGCCCTCTCACATTGCTTTCCCACCTTTAGGTCATCTGATATGACTACCCCCAGGTCCCTTCCATTTTGTTGTGTGTTAGTATCTCACCCTCTATTGTGTACTCTTCCCTGGGTTTTGTTTCCCAGGTGCATTACCTTGCACTTCTTAGCATTGAATCTAAGCTGCCATACATTTGACCATTCCTCTAACCTTGCCAAGTCCCTCTCATTCTTTCCACTCCACCTTGTAGCATCAACTCTGTTGCAGATCTTTGTGTCATCTGCAAAGAGACATACTTTTCTTCCAGTCCTCTGCAATGTCGCTTATAAAGACATTGAAGAGGACCTGGTCCTAATACTGAACCTCATGTGTACCCCACTACTAACCCCCTTTTTCAGAGTGGACTCCATTTACTATTACCTCTGTGTCCTATTCTCCAGCCAATTCTTACCCAGGCTGTCATCTTGGGACCCACTCCAGGCTGGCTAACTTGTATATTAATCTTTTGTGTGGGACTGTGTCAATGCCTTGCTAAAGTCTAGGTAGGCCATGTCCACAACCCTCCCTGATCAACTACTTTGGTCACCCAGTCAAAGAAATCTATCAGATTTGTCTGGCATGACCTTCCTGCTGTGAATCCATGCTGCCTTGGGTCCTGTGCCCTCTGGCCTCTAGATACTCAGCAATTCTTTCCTTCAGAGTGATTCCATCATTTTCCCTACCACTGAGGTTAAACTAACAGGTCTGTAGTTTCCTGCTTCTGCCTTGCTCCCACTTTTGTGAAGGGAATTACATCTGCCCTCCTCCAGTCCTCGGGTACCACCCCATCCTCCCATGATTTGTTAAAGAGGGTAGTCAGTGGTGTCACTAGTTCTACCCTTAGTTCTTTTAGAATTCTGGGATGAATCCCATCAGGCCCCATTGCTTTGTCCACCTTCAGTTTTAAGAGTTCTTTCAGAACCCTTTCTTCTGTAAATGGGCTGGTATCAACTTCTGTATCCAGAGTGTTTCTACTGTTTGTTTTAGGTACTTACATAGATACATAGATACATAGACAGTGTCGGCAGATAAGGGCCTATGGCCCACCTAGTCTGCCCATTTGAGCTGTAAGTTCAGTTTGTTTTCCTAGAAGTCTATTTCCTTACCCTGACCTCTAGAATTCCTTTATGTCTATCCCATGTCTCTAAATCCCGTGATTGTTTCAGCCCCACCACTTCCTCTGGCAGGTGTTCCACTTGTCCACCACCAGTTCTGTGAAGAAATTCTTTCTCATGTTTCCTCTGAATCGTCCTCCTCCAACTTCATCCCATGCCCTCTAGTCCTGAAACATCTTTTTCGCTTAAAATTGTGTTTTCCTGCACCCTGTTCCTCCCTGTAAGATACTTGTATGTCTCTATCATATCCCTCTCCTCCCTCTCCTCCAGGGAGTACATGTTCAGTTCCTTCAACCTGTCTTTATAGGACTTGTGATGCAACCCATGCACCATCTTTGTTGCCCTCCTCTGAACCTTCTCTACCCTGTCTATGTCCTTACGTGAGGTATGGTCTCCAGAACTGTACACTGTACTCCAGGTGGGGCCTCACTAGTGTCTTGTATAGCGGAATTATGACCTCCTTTTCCTGCTGGTGATGCCCCTGCCTATACATCCCAGCATCCTATTTGCTTTACCTGATGCCTTGTCACACTGTTTCCTACCTGAGGTCATCAGAGATGACAACCCAACAATACTTCCTCTTCCTTTGTAAATACTGAGCAAAAGAATTTGTTTAGTATCTCTGCTATCTAATAGGCTTCAGCTGAGTCCACTTCATTTTTCCCCAACAGATGACTTCTTTTAGCACCAGCAGCAGCACCACTGTCTCTTTTGTCCATGTCACCAGGTGACTGCCCTGTGTACACCCCTGCTGGCCCTGGGAAATTTCCTCCTCAGCCTCCCTAACCTCAGCATCACCACTGTCAGACATATTCTTATTCTAATGTTTAAGGGAAAGCTGTCATAATTGTATGCTCCCCACCCCAAAGACTTACCCCATTATAGGAGTTTAGCAAAGAAAACCTAGGTGTTTAGCTTACTTTATTTCATTGTTTTAAAAGTTGGTTCCATTTCAAGTCACATGGCACTGCACTGCTCGCTTCCATATACTTGTACTGAAGAGCCAGCTGTGGGCGCCACACTTTGAGCTGAAATGGAACAGCTCAGTGTGGGCAATTTGTGGAATCCTGAACTTTAAACAATAAAATAAAGTAAGTTAAAACACCATTATGAAAAACTCCTAATCGGGGAGTTAGCTGGGGATGTAGGATTATGACTACTTTCCATTAAGCCACTCCACTTGCGAAAAACTTACGTGCAGTCACTCCAAAGATTCAACAGCAAAACAAAATCAAATAATGAAAGTTGTTCTTTGCTGCTGTAACGTATTTTATCTTTAACTTAACAGTATTACAGAAAGACCACGACACACCGCACACAGAAAAAAATGTCAAATTCTAAATGCGCCAACTTCCTTTTCACTCAGCCTACCTGACAGTGTCTGACTCTGACACACAGAGAGGAACATAGAACGCCAGACAAAGGTCTTTTTCAACTGGTGGCGGATGGCCCACCCAAAAACAACTCAAAGCAACTGCCCTACAGCACTGTAAGTAGAGTAAATAAACAGCCCCAGCCCGGCCACCTGCACCTACTGACTTAGTTGCAGACTGGAGTGGAGACACACAGCCACACAGCATGGGTGTAGCCAGGCATACTCCAAGTACTCCATGGTGTACAATTTTATTTAAGGTGGGGTAGCAAATAGACTCTGAATTTCTTCCTTTCCCATGAAAACCAACAAAGAAAATGCTGAACCTTTCTGAAATGTTATTCATAGGAGTTGAAACTAGAAGGACTGGTCACTGTCATTGCATCCCAAGGACAATACAACTTTACAGGCTCTGGGCTGGTATGTGGCTGTCTTAGGGAGCAATGCATGGTATTTGCATTTACCCATGCATGGGGGTAGCACACCAGCACACCCCTAACGGGGGTAGCAGTGAGGGGGTAGCAGTTAGTCCACTTGGTGTGCAGATCTGAAATCCCTGGCTACACCCCTGCCACACGGTAATGGAGGGACGGTGTAGTTGGATTTGCTTGAAATAGGCAGGTCTCATCTTAGACAGGACAAACTACACTGCAGTTACAGCACACAGCAGCAGCAAGAGAAAACAATTTATTTCACCTCACTGCTACTCTAATTCAGTAGTAGTAGTAGTAGTGCCTGGCCCAGTGGGCTGCCACTGATGAAGTGGCTGAACAACAGGGACTTGGTTATGGGTATATGCCTGCCTGACCTGGAGAGCTGAGAACAGTGAAAAATGAAAGGGATGAAAAAAGCACAAAGAAAGATGTCAAGTTTTCCCTGAGACTAGGGAGAGAAACCCTCATTACTGCCACAGCACCACCTAATCCACACCAGTGCACTTCAAACAGTCTCACTTACCTCTATAACTGTTACATTGAATTTTGTGACTCACCAGAGTCAGGAGAAACAGGATTTACAGAACCAGAAGTATCTCACTTGGCCCAATACACCCAAAATGAACAAAACCTCTGGAAATAGCCAGAGAGCAGCTAGACCTGTGCCTGCACAATGTAATAACCTTCACTAACTGCAACGATGACCGCGCGAAGCAGGAAGTGCAAACAGTCACTTCCTGTCTGTCTGCACACAGTTAAACTCATGGATCCATCAAATCCATCCTTGGATAGGTAGGATCCGTCGGGATCCATTTGTCGGATCCATACACTGGATCTGAGAGGTCATATCCATGGTTGGATAGCACTCCTATCCGACCATGGCAACTATCTGGCCAAATGGGTGGTATCTGTTGGTATCCTAGTTTCTTTCTTTTTTTCATATGTAGTTTCTGGGTTTTGTGGGTTTTCTCCTGGCCCCTATGCTCACATCGCCCGCTTAGCGTGGCACGTGAGGCACGTACGTTATTGTTCAGGATGCCTTCCCTTCCAGTTTTGCCATTGACCACCTGCACCGGCACCAACCTCCATTGGGTGATGGCGGGACTATGGGTGGCAACCCCACCCTTTCCAGGGAATGAAGAGCCAATGTCGATCCTGCTCCCCCCTTGCCGCACCCAGTAATCCAAGGTCATTCCATACCCAGGTCGGCATGCGAGCACGAGGTGTGGTGTCCAGCACTAACCTCAGCGCCACCAGGCTGGCTGGTATCCTAGTTTTAAGGAGACTGTCTGAGCAACTCTACTTTCTTACCCAGATCACAGCAAGGTGGATTCCTGCCCTGGCCACTGCTGAGATACTGTTTATACAGAAAGACTCCAACAACTTTGTGACCAAAAAGAAAAAAAGTAGTTAAAATACTAAAGTCAGCTTGTTGGCAATGTAATCCTTGTTAGCAGCCTGTTAGCAAATTATTAAAATGCCACAAGTAAGCCTGTTAGGGGGCTTGAATTGCCTTCTGCTGTGTATCATGTACACGGTATATCAGTAAATACTTTACAGGAGGGTGGCTATTACACATTTTGTATTATGTTTTCTTTACTTATATCACTAGAAAATAGAACATAGTGCAGTTGATGAGGTACAGAGGCTATCCAAGCATATGAGTTTGTATATGATCATCAAATGATATTTATATGTAAACATGCACCTTTCATTCAGTATATAAAATTCATGAGCTCTTGTGGCTGTGGCTCTGCCCCTGATGAAACATCGAGGATTGATGCCGTGAAGCATGGGTAATAGTGCCACGCTCTACAAAATGCTACGTTTTTATATCTAAACTGGTTTCTTTGCATTTTGTACACCCTACGTTCATGCCATTTGTGTCTCCTTGTTAGAGTGCAGTCGTATTGGTGTTCTGAGCTATTCCATTTGGGTTTATGGTTTCGCACCCACTTTCAGATAGTGCTTCGACTGCTGTGTTGTTTATGTATGAGCTGAGGAACAGCCTACTGGCTGATGTGGTTGCAGCAGAAACTATTAATGTTTTCTTTTCAACTTTATTTATCCTCCTACCACTCTATCCCCAGACTCTCTCTCTGGTGTGATCACATGACGACACTTTCTCCCACCCATCACTGCACCAGTGTGGTGCTCCTCTCCCTTCATCCGGTCCACCCGATCCCACCGGCTCTGAGTACCCGGGGTGGGACCATCTTACTCCTGGCACTCTATCTGAGAATCATGTGGGGGCCAGGCTCGGCAGAGCACAATGGACACAGCACAGAGGACCGGCACTGGGCGTGGGTGCGTCATCCCTGGACCCACCTTCGCCTACTGGGGATAGGGCCTTTTTCCTTGTTCTGGTACCCAGAGATGCAGACGTACAATGATGTCCAAGCGCTGACAGGGCGCTTCCGCACCTGCCTTCAGGATGTCCACTGCGCCCCATACCCGCTACACTAGGTCCCGTTGGTAGCGGCAACCCTCAGATCCACCAGGAGCCGCCATACCACGGAAACGGAACCCATCCACCCCAGAAGAGGAGAGTAGTCCCTCGACGCCAGTCCTCTCCTGCTCTGCCAACCCGATGACCCAAGATTGTTCCTGAACCCGGTCACCGCATGTAGCGTGATGTGTGGTGTCCAGCGCTCAACCCTCAGTGCCACTGGGCCAGCACTATTAATGGTTTAAACACATAGTACAGAGTTAATGGACGTAATAGGTAATCAGATAGGTAGCAGAAAGTTAGAAGCTAAGGGGAGAAAGGGTATAAACCTCATCTAGACATTGGGTCTCAGGGTAGCACAGGCATACAATAGTGCAGACTGGATGGACTGATGGACTGATGGTCTTTTTCTGTTGACATTGTCTGTGCTTTTATGTTTCTGAGTAGCAGCCTTATAAATTTAGATTCATTAGAAAAGACTATTTTAGTGAAATGGCAGACGCAACACCTTCTATTTCCAGGCGGTCCTGCTGATACCACATCCAGTGCAGTGTTTAGGCAAGTGTGTGTGTGTGTGTGTGTGTGTGTGTGTGTGTGTGTGGGTGACACATTTGTAGGTGTGAAAAGCATTTTATGACTCAGTCTGCCTCTGTGGAATGTTTAATCCTCTCCCACATCTATTCACCGTGATGACACAGAAATGTTGTTGCTTTATAATCACATACTTGGACTGTGGAGGTCAGTACTCAGGAGACAGACATGAAAGGAATGAGAGTTTGTTCCCCATCCCCCCACCCATAGGACAGAAAAAGCCATTGTAACAACAGCAAAAGGGAATCTGAATAGAGGTTTTTTTTTTTTAGGTTTGTGCTCAGGCTGATTTCTGGTACTTGTGTTACTGGTATTTGTATTTGGTTTGAAAGACAATGGCCCAGATATTCAAAGGCTTAGCATGGCATGAACAAATTACACAGTGCTGTATTTTGGTGATTCCAGTCTTGGCTGTTTACTCGAAACAGCTAACTAAAGTCTCAGAAGATATGTAGAATTCCTGAGACTGGTTACTCAGTCCTTAGTACTGTCAATCCCCCAGACAGCAGTGGTATTAAAGGAAGGTAGCTTAAACTTGTATTGCTTCTACTACCAGGGGCTAAGAAGGTTATAACCAGACTGTGGCTTAAGTCACAGCAGCCCACAGTCATGCATTGGGACATAACTAGAGGTATCATGTACCCAGTGCTGGAATTACACTTTTGAGCTTTGGGAGCTAGGGGTCCTGTATGGGTGCTATCTTTAAATTGAGCCCCTTCCCATTATAAGTCTATGGCAGTGATGCAAGCCCCCGTAATTCCAACACTGCATGATCTACCATTTTTGTTTCATCTTTAGTAACCAGGTAAGGCCCACTAGGCACAAGTGCTTGTTTTCAGGGCAACCTGGGAGCACTGGGCTGTTAAGTGACTTGCTCAGAGTCACACAATATGCAAGTGGAGGGTGTCAGAATCAAACCAAGGCCTGATCTGCTGGATGTACCAAGCTCGTTCACAGCTCAATACTCTAACCTCTACTACAGCCCATTTGGGAAAAACAATCGCATGTTACTTGATCCAATTATCTGTCTTTGAAGAATCATGGAACAGATGGGTCAAACATAATGTAGACGTAGATGACATATACGTACTATGAAATTTATTCTTGGTTAATCCGAACAGATTGTAAAGTGTGATTGCCACAAATGTTCCTGTGGCTGCCAATTTCTTGTTTTCCTGTAGGAGTAGCTCCTACCGGAGGGGTCCACACTTCTCACCCTAACAAGGAAAAGACGGATTTTGTATTAGTGCTTGGAGCTTTCAAGGTACTATATTCTTCTGCTCTACTGTCTGTATTCTATGAAAATGACAAACTTTCCAATAAACATTGACTGTAGAAACAAAAGTTGAGCGGTGCATCGGCGCAGCAGTAGTGCTACAGCTCCGGCCTTAAGCGACCACGTTTAGGAATGAGGCTGGGTAGTTGAGGGGCCAGCTGGGGGAGGAGGATTGAGCAGCCCAACGATACTTTCCTCCTCCAGGGAGGGGGGCAGCCTGCTTCATGGCTATACTGCTACCTGGGTGACCACAGGTGGCAGTGCAGTGGAGCGGCTATGTGGAAGGGAAGATGCAGGCTGTTGCATGCACACCTGAGCTGCCTGTGTCTTGGGGCAGGGAGAAACAGGAAGGAAAAATCCCCTATGCAGCATGATAGCCCCACTGTACCCAAGGGCCAGCACTCGCCGACCTGGGCAACTACCAGACAACTGGATCTTGGCACCCAAAGGAACTGGCCTCAACTGAGGGCTCCACCATGGGGGATATACCATGGGGTAACATGGGATGGGTAAGTCCCGGGAGAAGGTGAAGTGATGGGGCTGGAGGTGCTGCAGGCTCCAGAGGGGAAAAGGCTGAGGGGTGTTAGGTGCATAAGGAAAGTTAAAAAAAAAAAAAAGAATTTTCACTGTGCTATGTGATAAAGCATGGCAGACAGCCTGGTAGCATGGCTGCTACTATATTTAAAGAGAAATGTACTGCAATGCAGTGTTTAGCGCCATCGTACTAAATACACCATGACAGACGTAGGGTACATGATAGATAGGGTAGAAGACTTGGTTTGCTGGCCAAGGCAACATAGTTTCACCCCGAGCTCTTCCTTCCAAGACTGCTTGAAAGGCAGAGAGAGAAACTTACCAGAGCAAGGAAAAGGATTAAGACTTATTTTGGCTAAGCAGATTTACTGTGTGGTGTTTTTTTTTTTTTTAATCACAGGGATTACATCTGTTTGTTGTTAAATTTCATTGTTTTATTTTTCTGTAGCAAAGTGCTTCTTACAGTGTATATCTTCTCTGAAATTATTACAGGTGGTGCTTTACAGGTTTTACAGTTTTATCTAACATTAGGATAAGCTTCAGGTTACTGCATTTGTTGTTGACTGATTGTTTCTGCTCTTACCTCCTTTTCTTTCGTCCGTGGTTTTCCTTTTATGCAGAAGGGCCCAGCAACCCACCCCACACTACACTCCTTTTATAGGGTACCACAGTTGTGACATTTCCTGTGGCAGAGCAGGAAGGTGGATCGTGGGGGCTCCACAAGGTGAGCTCATTTACAGGGGCACTAGTAATTTAACTAGTTGTTGTAACAAGTTAAACAAAACACAATCAAACCATTACTTGCCTTTTTTTTTCCTTTTTTTCCCTTCTAATTACTCTGACTAGGTTATAAACCCAGCAACTTATCTGGAATGGATATCATTAACTGCAGGTACTGTGGAACAATTTTCAGAAGGACAGTCTTGCAGGATTTAGGACACTGTCCTACATGCTGGGCCTTTGAGATCTTAGGGCTCAGCTCTGGGCAGCGTAGGCAGAGATTGCACGCCTCAAATTTCATATTCAAGAGAAAATACATTATAAGAACCACCTGCCGTTTCCCCAGCATCCAACATAAAAAACCTCGACTGCAGAGGTAGTGGTCCAGGAGGTTGGCAGGTGGTTAGAGGGGCAAATCGGTGCCCCATCACTCTGCCTCCTCCAAAAATATTACCTCCAAAACTATATAAACACTACAAACAGGTATCTGCCTCTATCTCTGAAATCAAACAAAGAGGCAGAAGACACTGCAGAGCAGGACACTGCAGCACAGGAGCTAGCACAACAAAACTCACCCAAATCAGGAACCAAAACAAAAAGCAAAAAGGAAATCCAAAAACTTCTGATCATAGGAGACTCCATGATTCGGGAGTTGATACCATCTCCAGCCAGGGTAATGGTCAGATGTCTCCCAGGTACATCAGCATGGAGAGACACTGACCATTCTAAAATTGTTCACAAAGCAGGAAAACATTGATGTCCTAGTACACATAGGGACTATCGATCTCCGCCAGCCGGTCAGTTGTGGAGACCAAGGAACATCTGACCAGGCTGGGTGACAAACTATCATCTATTTCATCTGGCATCTCCTCTCTGAGATCCTGCCAGTCTGGGAGAGGGAGCAGATGGACGAAGGTCAGAGAAGGGGAGTTAGGGAGCTAAACACGTGGCTCAAGGGCTGGTGCCAGGAAAAGGACACAGATTTGTAGGAACCGCAACAGTTCTGGGATCGAAAATTCTTTAAATTTGATGGACTGCATCTGACTAAGGAGGAGTCAGTGCATTGGGGCAGAAGTTTGACGTCTTTGTAGAATATTTAAACTAGCGAATGGGAGAGGGGTGCAGCACCCATATGTCGAATGGGAAGAACACCCTCCCCTCAGCTAGTGGTCAAACAGGGATTCAGCATGTTTGCAGTTCATTTGCATTACCAGGTAAGAAAAAGGTTTGTCTCCCATACGATGCACAGGGGTAATGCCAAACTTCACCCAACAACTAACACACCAAAATCTGGCCAATGGAAAATCATGTACACAAATGCTCACAGCCTGGGAAATAAGATCCCAAACCTGCAGGCATAATGTCAGAGGCTAAACTGGACATAGTAGCAATTAGTGAGATGTGGTTTACCAGTAACCACACTTGAGAGACTTCAGTACCTGACTATGTCTATATAGGAGGCAGTATAGCATGATGGTCTAAGGCTCTGAGCTGCAAATTTGGTGACATCCAGCAGACCAGACCTGGGTTTGAATCCCACAGCTTCTACTTGCATACTGTGTGACCCTGAGCAAGTCACTTAACCTCCTTGTGCTCCCAGGTCGCTCCTGTAAAAAGCTTTCAGCTTAGTGTGCTATACCTGAGTTAAACAACTAAATAAAATAAAAATGTATTGTTCAGAAGAGACCGAGGTGCAAAAGGGGAGGAGTGGCCCTGTAAATCAATGAAAATATCAAAGCTACAAAATTCAGAATACCCATAAGGAGCCAGAAGAACTGTGGGTCACCCTGGAAACAGGAAATGGGACAGCTATAAGAACTGGGGTTGTCTACAGGCCCCGGACCAGGGGAGGACATAGACACATTACTGTTAGAAGATATACAAAACATGACAGCTAAATGGGAGGTTCTGATAATGGAGACTTCAACATGCCGGATACAGATTGGTCAATACCAGCAGGACCATCTGGCAGAACTAGAACATGGTGGATTCCCTGCAGGAGGGCCTCAAACAACTGGTACAGCAACCCCACGAGAGACAGTGCTATCCTAGATCTAGTACTGACTAACAAGGAAGGGATCACAGATCTCCAGGTAGAAGGTCACCTGGTGGCCAGTGACCATCACATGGTATGGTTCAATTTGGCTACTACATCTAAATCATCCCATTCCAAGACAAAAATATGGGACTTCAGAGGAGCTGACTTTGATAAGATGGCCAACAGAGTTAAGCTAACCCTGGCTAAAAGAAACACAGGTGAGGGGTACAGGCAAAGTGGCAAGCATTAAGGATGCAATACTTGAAGCAACATCCCATTGTGTTAGACAGAAAGGAAGTGCAAAAAAGAAGGAAACCACCTTGGTTCTCAAATACAGTAGCAGAAAAGGTCAGAGCCAAAAGGCTGGCCTTCAGGAAATATAAGGGAACACAATGGGATGAAGATAGGGAGGCATACCAAACTGCCCTAAGGGAAGCAGGAAGGCAGTAAGGCAGGCAAAGTCCCAAACTGAGGAAAACTAGTACTAACAGTAAAGAAGGTGACAAGACTTTCTATAGATACATTAGTGAAAGGAGAAAGTCCAGAGGGGTATTGCTAAGTTTAATGGAGAAAAGGGAGCATGTGGAGGAGGAGGACCCTGTAAAGCTCATATATCCTAAATAGATACTTTTGCTCAGTATTTACTGAAGAGAAGGTAGGGCAGGGCCCACAGCTCAGCATCATGGACACAGGGGGAGGGAGGTGAGCACTACTCCCTTCACAAAAGAAAGGGTCCTACAAGAACTTGATAAGCTCAGGTGGATAAGGCAACGGGACCTGATGGCATACATCCCAGGGTACTAAGGAGCTAAAGGTGGAACTAGCAGAGCCATTAGCAGAACTGTTTAGTGAGTCTCTGAGCACAGGAGAGGTCCCAGAAGACTGGAGAAGGGTTCATGTGATCCCGCTCCACGAGAGTGGTAGCAGGGAGGAGGCGGGGAACTACAGACCAGTCAGTCTTACCTCAGTAGTGGGCAAGACTATGGAGGCACCTTAAGGAAAGGATAGTGCAACACCTGGAATCCATAGGGGCACAGGATCCAAGACAGCATGGGTTTACAAAGGAAGGTCCTGTCAAACTAATCTCATAGATTTCTTTGACTGGCAACCAGAGTGGTGGACCAAGGGGAGCAGTTGATGTCGCCTACCTTGACTTCAGCAAAGCTTTTGACACTGTTCCACAGAAGATTGATAAATAAGCTGGGTAGGCTCGGGTGGGTCAGAAGTTGGTCAACTGGGTGGCAAACTGGTTGACGGGCAGAAAACAGAGAGTGGTGGTAAATGGTATACAGTCAGAAGAGATGCAAGTCACAAGTGGGGTACCTCAGGATCAGTCCTGGGGCCAGTCCTCTTCAACATCTTCATTAGTGACCTTGCAGATGGACTAGAGGGTAAGGCTGTCTGTTTGCAGATGACACCAAGATCTGCAACAGAGTAGATGATCCAGATGGGGTGGGCAGAATGAGAAAAGATCTGGATAAACTAGCAAAATGGTCAGAAGATTGGCAACTGGGATTTAATGCAAAGAAGTGCAAGATCATGCACATAAGGAAGAGAAACCCTGAAGCCACCTATAGGCTGGGAGGGAGTTGCTAGCAGTCACAAAGAAAGAAAGAGACTTGGGCATCATCATAACTGATGACCTGAAATCATCCAAGCAGACCTCTAAAGCAGTAGGTAAGGCTAGGGGGGTGTTAGGGTGTATTAGTAGGGGTATCACAAGTCGAAGAGGGAGGTAATAATCCTCTTACAAGACACTGGTTAGGCCCCATCTGGAGTACTGCATGCAGTATTGGAGGCCACACCTTCACAAGGACATTAACCAAATTGGAGGCAGTCCAGAGAAGGGCAACCAAATGGTGCAGGGACTGCATCAGAAGACATATGAGGACAGATTAACAGAGCTCAATATGTATAGCCTTGAGCAAAGGAGGAGAGAGAGGATATGATCGAGGCATTCAAACACCTTAAGGGCATTAACAAGGTGAAAGAGTCTAACATGTTTAAATATAAGAAAATAGCAGGACAAGAGGACACAGCATGAGATTAGAGGGGGGTCGCTTAAGGGGAATTTGAGGAAATTCTTTTCACAGAAAGGGTGGTGGATGCATGGAATGGCTTACCACAAGAAGTGGTGGCTGTGAATACAGTGCAGGGCTTCAAATAGGCATGGAATAGGCATAAGGGAGCAATACAGATGACTATGAATAGATAGGCCACTGACAGAGCAAAGGCGATGGCACATTTATAAGGTAGAAAAAGAAATGGCAGACTGGATGGGCCTTGCGGTCCTTATCTGCCTCAACTTCTATGTTTCTATGTTTCTATGATGGCCATGTGAATGAGGGAAACCTCTTGCATACAGGGTGCAGTAACTTCCTTGTACGAGACAGTGTCCACCGAGCGCTGCAGCCCAGTCCCTAAAAACAGCTTAATGATGACGCTAAGTAGGGAACAGTGTTGCAGGTGCTCTATGGAGATCATAATGAGAGCAGGGAAGGGGAGCCATCTACATGTACTTAGATTATCTTTGCAGGCAGGCATATATCTTACTATGTAACATTTCTTATAGCCATGCATGTATACTTGTCAGCAAAGATAATCTACAGGTCAGTACATGTAGGCAGCTGCTGGACTCGTACAAGGAAGTTACAAACGGCTTTATGAGGTGAATATCTATTTAGATATTTAAGAAAACAATTAAATGGTATGAGTTATCTGCCTGAGCTGACAATCATGTCAGCAGCTGTTTATCAACATGCGCAGTGATGTGCAAACCCTCTGGCAGCACTGGCTCTGTGTATGAAACAAAAACCTTCCCTCTCTTTCCATGGATATTCATTTGCATAATGACAGAATTTCCTGGTGTCCAGCTGTAATCCTCCACCGTCACCAGATCTCCATTGGCATACTGATAGAATGCTCTGTTGTCCAGTGGTACCCCACCCTTCCTGATCCCCAGTGGCCTAACGACAACATCACTGGGGTCCAGTGGTACCCCACACCTTCCCAATCCCTGTTGGCATAACAGTGGTCACTGCCCCACCCAATTGCCTCCTGTCCTCCCTGTGCAGCACTCCCCCAGCCCTGGGGCGGTGGCTGGCACTTATCCTCTGCTCACCTCCCTGGCCAGCTGCTATCTGCTGCACATGAGTCCGGTATTAATATACACCTCTGTAAAACGATGCAGCAGTTGTGCTCAGAACAAAACCCTGCATCAAGTTGTCCGCTCATGCATGCAGGGTTAGATTTTATTCCTAATAATCTGACTTTCATCACAACTTGGAAACTTGAAAGCTTCTTACACAAGCGTGGGCGATAGCTGTTGGATAATCCCCATGACACATTAGTGGTGACTCGTAACTCAACCAAAATGGGTTTTAATGGATAAGTGCGAACACCCATTTTGGGTGGAATTAAAAGTCACCACTAATGCAGTCATGAAAGGTGGTGGTTAAAAATCTCTCAGCCATGGTCCATGGAAGAAACTTTCAATTTGACTTAAGTTATGATTAATAGTAAAATTGTGCACACCCCTAATGAAGGCTTAACCACTGAAGCGCTGGGATCTTTTGTATGGCGTGTCTGCCTTAAATAAATATTGCACATGCTGTGATGTTTTCTTGTTGGCAGTTTATTTGTCCAAGTGCTGGTTCTTTGGATTTTTGTGTTTGTTTGGGGCTTGCTGCTCTCTGCCAGTACCCATCCCCAGTCATAGCACAATGTACTTTATGGATCTGTCTTACACTGGAGCAATGACTGCACTGCATGTTCGTAGTTTTTTCTCCAATAGACCAGTATCATTACGGGTGGCACTGTGCTAATGTGTGTCCAGGACAGTACTTTGCACAGCACAAACGTAGTGGTCTGAATGGCCTATTGAATTTGGATAAACTCCCTCTTTTGAGCTCTGGTGGCAAAAATGGGTCATGTATGAGCTAGACAAATATTCAGATTTTGTGCCCTGAGGCTGAGTCACCCTCCTCTTCTGTCCCTCTCCTGTACGTGTTTCTTCTTTATAACTTCATCTACTCTACTCTGTTAATCTCCTGCTGCCTCTTGTATCCATTTTGCTTTGCTGAACTTCCTAATAGAAGAACAATGAAGCTCTTACTGCTACCGACATCCTGCAGAGGAAACCTTCAAGAGCAGCAGAAGAAAGATGCAGAATGAATCCAAGGTCTGGATTATACGTGACTCTGTAGTTAAGAGACTTGGTAAAATAACTTTTTCATTATTTTACTGGCATGTAAAGAATGCCAGTCACATGATCTGAAGTTTACCATACCTTTTCACCTCCGCTCTATGTTGGTCTAACGCTGTAATATTATGTCTTGTGAATAAAAGTACATTAAAAACACATAGTGGTTTTAATAAGGGGCCCCTAGAACTACAGCGTAACAGTACTGAAGAAAGGGTTACCTTGGAAGGACCCTGACAATAAAGCCAGGTTTCACAGAAATACCAAATTACACATACACCACTAATGCAAAGCATCATGGGAAGCATATCTAAAAGACAATTGAGCAGGATTTTCAAAAGCTTAGACTGCCTCAAGTCCTGGAGTGCGCCAGTGATCTAAAGGATTTTCTATCCCGTGGCAAATGCTGAAAGTTAGACCAACTTTTTCTTGTCTAACTTGTGGCACTCTTGGGGAGCCTTTTCGTGGCTTATTCCAGATATTTGGCACAGGCTGGCATAAATCATGGAAACTGTTGCACCTTTACGTCCGAGATTGTAAAATCTGGCGCAGTTGCGGTGAAAGGAATTTGGCACACAACAGAACTAAGGGTTGTGGTAGGGCTGACACGAAAGCATGCACCACACTTTGAAAATCCTGCCTAAAAAACAACCCTAAGACTAAGGCAAGCTACTGCTGACAGGCTGGCAATAAAGTCAGGTTTCAAAGAAACACAAATCATACATATCCCAATAATACAAAGCATCATGGGAAGTATGTGCATATCCACAAGAATTGAACAAAACTGGTTCCTGCTTTAAAGGGAAATCCTCATGTCCCTTGCAGTAATGCTGCGAGACATTTAGGTCCTGATTAAGACAGGCGTTTGTCAATGCCGAATATTTGCTTGCTGGTATTAGAACTGGAAATGCAGGAGTTAGACAGATGTAGAGTAGGACTGGCAGTGAAGTATTGAACTTCACGCTAACCCCACCCTCCACCCTGCAGAGACGGAGGGGGTACTGAGTATGCATTTGTGCTGTCGCTCATAACATTCATGCCATTTCACCTCACCTATCCTGCAGGGCATTGACAGTGTTGAGGTGTGCCTTGGGGTGTTCGTTTACAGTCACCCCCTCCATAGGACATATGGGCTGATATGGGTGCAATACAGAATGGGGTGAACTGTGGGGCGGAAGAGTTGAAGTACAGCTCAATGCCTGTCAGTGGCTGGGAAGCAGGGTGGGGTTGGAATGGCATGAGCATTACAGTCAACATTTCAAAGGCACACCTCTGATGTCTGTCAGTCTGTAAAGGGGTGGGACTTTATGTTTAGAAACCATAACGCCGTAGGCATTTGTTGGTATTTGGAGCAAATGTTTAACATTGCCATTTTGTAGTCCCCACCTCATGAAAGCATTTGGGACCTCTTCTCATGAACAGTGGCACTGTGATTCTGTCAATGTGTCCCGAAATTTGAGTTTCACAGCAACGTACCATTGTGCACCAGATGCACAGAAAACACAGATCGGGCAGGATATGAAGAATGACAGCTGTACCATTCATAGGGAGGTGTGAGAATGGCAATGTTGAAAATCTGTGGCGAAAACATTAAAAATGCTCAAACTTCCAGTGTACATGGAAACTGCGATAGCGCTCGCTGCGTTAACATTGTCATTTAGTAGGAGTTATTTCACCAAATTTTCAACATAGCATTTTGTGACCTCTGCTCATGAACACTGTCACTATGATGTTCTTAATCTGTCCTGAACATTGATTTCCACAGCAACCACGGTATTCTGCGCTCGATGTGTAAACGTGATATTTCTGGCAGGATGTGAAAAATGGCAGCTGTACTGTTCATAAGGAGGTGTGGAAAAATGGCAATGTTGAAATTCTGAAGTGAAAATACTACAGATTTGTGAAGTTATGAGGTGCATGGAAACTGTACAATGCACACTTGTAACAGTCATTTATGTACATTTGTCACCAAATTTTCAACATAGGCATTTTAGGACATCTGCCCATGAACAGTGTCACTGTGATTTACATACAAACATACTGAATCTGCCAGCAGAACACACCAATCGGTCTATGTAAGTCTGCCTGAGTGTGCAGCTAGCACCCTAGATTGCAGCTGCCCAGCCTTCTCCCCTCAGTTCCTCCCGGCTTTCCCAGCCCCTGCCCCCCAACTCTTTCTCTTGCTTTATCCATCCTCCTTAAAGCTATTGTTTTGTCCACACATGTACCACCCCTCTGGCAAGCGCATTCCAACTAGACACCACCCTATCAGAGAAGTAGTGCTCCTCATTTCCCTCTTGAAATGTCCCCTTCCAACCTTAGTCCGTGGCTCTCGTCTCTCTTCCATTCCTCAGTTTAAACACACCCTCGTGCTAGCTTTATTACCCCTCAGGTAAGCACTTCAATCATATCCCCATCCTGCTCTCCTTCAGTGTGTACATGTACCAGCTCCATCAGCCTAACTTCATATTTCTTTCCTTCCATCCCCTTTAACATTTTTGTTGCCTCCTTTGCACCCCCTCCAGTAACTTTATATCTGTCCTCAGGTATAGCCTCCAGTATTGCACACAGTACTCTAGGTGTTGTGACCAATGATCTGTAGAGGTAGGATCCCATCCCTGTGTCTGGATGAGAACCCCCTTCACGATTCATCCAACATCTCTGTTGCCTTAGCTGCTGCTTTCCTGCAGTGGGCCGGGTTATTCATGCTCCCAGTTACCAGCACCCCAGGTCCTTCTCCTCCTCTGTGATCCCCAACCAACAGTCCCTCTCCTGGTTCTTAGCCTCGAAGTGCATCACCTTACACTTCTTTGCACTGAATCCTAGCTGCCACTCTGCTGACCATTTCTGTAGTTTGTTAGTCCCCTGCAGTTTTTCCCATCCATCCTCTTCATCCACTACCACCCCAATTTGGTATAATGATGCGAACACATAACCCTGCTCCCAGTCCATGTGCTATATTGGAGATAAAGAGCCCAAATAGCAGTGGGCCAGCACTGACCCTGGGCACCCGCTTGTCACTGCTTTTGGTGCAGAGCTGCCCCACCACCACCCCTGCACTCTCCCCTGCAACCAGTTCTTTATCCATTTTAGTCAGACCACCTTCCACCCGTGCCCTCCTTCTCCTCACTCTTCTCCTCCTTGGTCTGTGTCCGTTCCTCCTGTGTGGTCCCCGCCCTTTCTCCTCCTTATTCTTATTGGGAGTGGTGCCTGTATTACACTCAGACCACTCTGCCACCCCTCCCAGGGTTACTATGCCTCCGTCTTTACCTATATCTGGGGGTGAGCTCATTAGGCTCCCCTGTCTGGACCTTTCTACCAACCTCAGTATTTTGCCACCCCCAGCTTAAATCCACCTTGAGATATACCCTCTAATCCTGCCTTTAATATCCCTCCTTCCTTCCCTTCCCTTCCTCCTGCTCAAGTGTACCCTGTCCCCGTGTACAAGTCACTATGCCCCCCAGACCCCCACCGCAGTTAGTCACTAACCCATAATATTTGGTGTGGCACCATCACTCAGCCACTCATTGAACTCCTCAAGCCTACCTTTCTTCCCCATGCTTGTACATGGTACCGGCAGTACCTCCAGAATGCCACCGACTCCCCCACCCTCCTCACACCGCCTGCCCAACTACTTGAACCCTCCCCTTCACTGCCCACAGTCCCCCCGCTGTTGTTTGTACTCTCACATGCAACACTGAATGAGGTTTCTTCCTCCCTTTGCTGCACACTTGAGCAGTGCCTGCCTGCCCCTCCTGCAGTCAACCTGGGGATAGCATCAACCCAAATATGGCTGTGCCTTTCCCCTGCCACCTCATCTCATCCCTTTCAGTATAGAATCTCCCAGGATGAGTGCCCCATCCTTACTCCCTTTCCTTCTAATGCCCTTCCACCACCCCAGTATTCGTTCTTCCCCTGCCCTTACCCCTGCCAGCTGCTTCCTCTGTGACTTCTGTATCTGTAAACTTCTATTTCATTCCTCAACCCTTTTCTCTGCCTTATTCCTCCCATCCCCTTGAACCCCTTCCCAGACTGACTACTTACTACTGGGCTTCCCATGCGACTCTCCTCCTCCCCTGCTGATTTCCAACCCCTTTCCTATCCCGCTGTTGTCGATTTAGAACCCCAATCCTTTTACCCGATAATGATGCCTCCCATCCTTCCCTTCCCATAGTCTTCTCTCCTCCAGTCACCACCCTCCTTCCTTACTAACCCCCTTCTACCCTTTCATCCTAGCTATCTCTTCCCCTACCTGTTGCCATCCCTCTCATGCCCTTGTCCTCCCCTTCAGTATGTTCCTGCCCTCCTCTCTCCCATAGCAGAGGTTCAAATCTATTCTAGTTGATAGCCCTCCCACATCTTTTTCCACCTATTGGTTCCTACCCTCCTACTTGTTCCCCTCCGTGCCACCTCTGTCCCTCCGTGCACTGCAGCCATCTGCCTCTCCCGGTGCCCTCTGGTCTGTCCCATCAGGAGGCCTCCCTCACCTCAGGCACCCCTCCTTCTTCTCTCTTTTCTGTTAGTACCCCTGATACTGGGTCGGTTCCTCCTAGTTGTTCTTCCTCGTGCCTCCTTGCCATCCTCTACCCCCAGCCAGGATGCCTACCATACTCATCTGCCCTGCCACTTAGACTCCTCTCCAGCCTCCACAGTTCCTCCCTCAAACTTGCCGGTCATCTATAGATCATACACCTCCCATCCTCCAAGCCCAGTCCAGGATCATGGCGGACCCACACCCTGTACATCCCACCACCCTTCAAAGATGCCTCCTATTGACCCGTGGCACCTGCCATTTTGGCCCCCATCTTATGTTATGGGCTCTTACTCCCAGGTTCTGTACCCTACTACAACTGTTAGGCCCCTATTTACTCAAATTCCTGCCCTCACACACTAGTTCCCTACTGCTCCCTTGCCACTGGATTAATTCAGTCTCAAATATCATCCATTAGATACTGTATTACTATAGCAATCCTAAAGCCTCCTTATCCGTTTTTCACCCTCAGCTACCATACTTTTTGTTCTCAGCTCTCATATAGCTTCATTTAGCCCAGTTAGAAATCCTATTGCACTCCAAGTATTAATCAGCTCAGTCAGAGGAATAAACAGAACAAATAAATATGTATTATTACGCAATCATAACAAGATAGCTTGATATTTAGCTCAGTTAGAGAAATAAACAGAACTACTAAATCTGTATTATTACAGCAATCCTCAAAGTATACAATCATTGCTTTGTCTCACTCCAGAGACCCTGCTGTAATATCAGACCACAAAGGACCCTGGGCAAGAGGGTGGGCAACTCTAGAGTCCCGGAAGAGCTCCACTGAGCTTGCTCACTCCTCCTCTCTCACTCGCCATTCCATTTCTCCCAGCTGCAGCCTGCCCTTTTCTACTGGGCTCCTGCTTGCATTGGCGCCTTTTTTCTGCCTGCAAAGAAATCCTCAGCAGTTCCGCCCAGAGCTCTGTTGAGCCTCGCTCTCACCCCCCTTTTCACTCGCCATTCTGTTTCTCCCAGCACTGCAGGTTGTCCTTTGTACTGGGATCCTGCCTGCATTGCCACCTTTTCTTCCCACAGAGAAGTTCACAGCTGTCCTGACAGAGCTCCATTGAGGTCGCTCACTCCCCTCTTTCATTCTGTTTCTCCTGGTGCTGCAGGCTGCCCTTTTGTACTGGGCTCCTGCCTGTGTTGAGTGCCTTTTCTGCCCACAAAGAAATCCGCAACAGTCTTGATAGAGCTCTGTTGAGCTCGCTCCTCCCCTCTCTAACTCGCTCGTTCTGTTTCTCCCGTGTTGCAGGCTGCCCTTTGTACTGGACCTCTGCCTGCATTGACACCTTTTCTGCCCACAAAGAAATCACAGCAGTCCTGACAGAGCTCCGTTGAGCTTCTCCCTCCCCTCCTCACTCGTCATCGTCCTGTTTCTCCTGGCGCTGCAGGCTACCCTTTGTACTGGGCTCCTGCCTCAGTTGCACCTTTTTCTGCCCACAAAGAAATCCACAGCAGTCCCGACAGAGCTCAGTTAACCTTATCACTCCCCTTCTCTCACTCGCTCGATCTTAATCTGTCCCAAACACTGATTTCCCAAAGTGACTGTGCTATTCTATCGGAGGTGCAAAAACACATTTTGGCCAGGATGTGAAAATGACAGCTATACTGTTCATAAGGAGGTGTGAAAAATGCCAGTGTTGAAAATCTGGCGTGAAAATATTACTAATTTGAGAAGTTACAAGGGTTCGTGGAAACTGCGTAATGCACGCCTGTGACACAGTCATTTTATGGACTTTCATCACAAATTTTCAACTTCAACATAGGCATTTTAGGACCTCTGTTCTTGAACAGTATAACTGTGATTTTCTTAATGTGTCCTGAATACTGCTTTCCCACAGCAAGCGCTATTTGCTGAAAGTGCGAAACACATTTCAGCCAGGATGTGAAAATGACAGCCATTCTGTTCATAAGAAGGTTTGGAAAAATGCCAATGTTGAAAATTTGGAGTGAAAATATTGCAAATTGCAAAGTTACAAGCGCTGCAGTAACAGCTTACACGCACGCTCATAAAACAGTCATTTTTGAATTTTCCACCAATTTTGCAACATAGGCTTTTGAGAGCCCACCTCATGAATACTAGCACTGTTGTTTCATTAGTCAGTCCCAAAAGGTGATTCCGCGCAATGACCGAAATCACCTTTTGGGACCAAATAATCGCCATGACAGTGGCTGAATTCATGAGGAGGGAGCCCAATAACCCCATGTTGAAAATTTGGTGGCAAAATTCCCAAAATGCCGAGATATGCACCAAAGTTGAAAAAACATCATTTATGCCATTATACAGCTTACGGCATTTCTTCAGTTCGAGTCGGCTTTGAAGAGTGCAGACGTGTTCCGGTTCACTGAAGATTGTCACGCTGACCTCAGAGGTAAGTATGGGGTGGGGTGTGGGAGGTGGGCTACGAGTGGTATGACTGGGAGGCGACAGCGAGGGACCGTGGTTTTTTTTTCTTTACAGGGTTTTAAAAACAACAGCAGACATCGTGGACGGTTTTCCCTTTTACAGGTACATTTGGCACACTGGGGTGGGCCCCCAGCATGCCACCCAGTATTTTGGGGCTGTATCCGACGGGATTGGGCACCCCGGCTGCACACATGGGGAGAGCCGAGGGATTGGTCACCCCTCAGCACACAACAAATAGGGAGGGGGGCATTGTGCCAACAGGGAGTGGCTCCCCATCAGAAAATTTAACAGGGAGGAGACTGAAGCCAATGGAGATTGGGTCCCCATCGGCAAATAAATACTGTTGGTGGGTGCATGAAGCTGAGGGGTGGGCACCCTCGGCAAACAACAAATGGGGGGTTACAGTGTGCTGATGGGGAGTGGGCTCCCCATGGGCAAGTTACTGGGTCAGGAGGGCAAGGTACACCTTGCAATGACGGATCGCTCCTCAGTGCAGTGGAATGACTGACACTGCAATGACGAGGTGGACCCTGATTGCAGCGGGCGAAACCTTTCAAGGTGGTGGCACACTGGCTGAACTAGTGTCAGCAGCAGCATGCCACCACATTGGGAAAGCAGGCCAAGCCTCAAAGGCACAGGGGTGTCGGCCACAACAGTGCAGCACCCTCCTATCTACTTCTGCAGCAAGCTGCATAACATGTTTCTTGCACATGCGCAAGCAAACATAAAATGCATTAGGAGAGAATTTTTCATTTCCTTACTGGCTTGTAATTAAATTGTTTTATCTGGTTGATCCTGCAACCCTCCATCTGCCATGTTAATATGCTATCTTTCCCAATGAAGAACCTGATGCTTGTAATTATGCTGTTCCTTCTACTATATGTAGAAGGAATATATGCTCGGGCTGTGCCTGAAAATAAGTAGGTTTCTGTGTAGTGTACTTACCCGTAATCAAACGCTAAATAAATAAATTCAGTAGTAAATTAATATTATGTTGTTTCGTGATGCATTCCCATAGAGCTTATCTTGTCATATCAGGAAAAGCTAGACCAAAAATAATGCCAGTATATATTACACAAAATTGACTCCACTTTCCAGCAGATAGAAACTGTGCCCTGTATTACAAATACTTCTGTAAAAATTAAATAGTAGCATGCTGTACTGTGTAACATATCCCCATGTTTTCATCTTTATCTTCTTGAAAGCATGCCACACGTTACAAGTACAGTACCAGTAATCAAGTGTAACAGAACCAAGCAATTGCTAAATCAAAGGAACATACTGAAAGCTATACATTAGAGTTGCTTACACGCTCATTTGGCAAGGTACAAACCTTTTAGAGCCTGAACAGGTACAATAACTGAAGTATAACTTTATTTGAACAGGTACAGTGACAAAAGTAGGACATCAGTCGAACAGGTACAATAACAAAAGTATGACATCATTCGAACAGGTACAATAACAAAATATGACATCATTCGAATAGGTACAGTAACAAAAGATGACATCATTGAATACCGTGTGCTTATGGTTTAAGAAGATTCATTTTCAAAGGAATCAAAATATAGTGTATGGTGGAACGTCGTTCTCCACCAAATCCATCAAACTTTGTATTCACACACTAGTGACGTCAGCAGTGCAGCAGAATGATTTTTCTACTAAACTGATAACTTCACACACTGTGTCCCTCGAGCAGCATTTGACAGTTAGGGCTCACTCCATAGACAGGACACATAGCTAAAGCAATGTCGGGCAGTACTAATGTTTAGCCTTAAACGCTCAAAAGTAGAGTTCTTAAATAGTTAAAATGTCAAGCATGAAAATGTTCAAAATGTAAAGTTCTTTTTCCTTCTAGTAACCCAGTAAAAATGTTTTGAAGCAGAAACATGCTGTAGTGATTTCCCAAAAATGACGTTCCACCATACACTATAAAGAAAAGTGCATGGGAACAGTTGACAACAGGGCATCTTTCGCCGTTGGCACTGCGATGATGGATTACCTCCTTCGTCCTTAGTGCCAATTCAGTGGAAGAATAGCCCTGTTGTCAACTGTTCCCCATGCACTATCCTCTATATGCATCCTTACCCTAGGCAGATGCGAGGTTACCTTAATATATGTGTTGTGCTTGCCCAGCTGCACCAGATTCTGTAATTACTTTTTCATGTGGACATCTATAAATAAAATAAAATATGCCACAGGTCACTGCCTTGACCTTCTGCCTACAGTTGGTTATTTGACGAGTTACTTCATTGTGTTAAACAAATCTCACCCTTCTGTCTTGCTTATGAGCATTGACATGCTTAATATAATGGTATTGCTTCTCCTGCTACTATGACTGTGGTAAGCATTGCAATATAGTAAAAAGGACTGGGTGCTGAGCTGCATGTTAAACACTACTTTCTAACAGTCACAGGATATAGAACGCTTTGCTTAATTCTATACTGCCTACTCTCTTGGCTTAACTTAATAGAATGTGTAACATGCAAAATGCAAGGCAAAAACACAAACAAGAAGTCATTATATGCTACCATCTGACTTACGTATTGTTGTCTTAGTCCTGTATGAACATACATGATTGCTGTCACTCACCAAACACTATTACCCGCTATTTCAGTTTCCTGTGCTGTCCTGCTATTGTGCCATTGCGCTTGATCCCTACAGAATTCTGCCCAAATAATGTCTGGTTCATTTTATTCAGTTTAGACAGATTTAATTGCAGACACACGTGTAAATGTTACTGATGGCTGTGTCAGTGTGTTTGAGCCTTGAAGCTTCTTGTATGGTCTTGTTGCACACCAGGAAATTATAGGGTGTCTAAGAGCATGCTTATGGTCCTACATAATTTAGTAAGTGTACTAAGTGGCTAATTTTCAGTATTAGCTCTAATCTTAATACACTGCATTCCACTGAAAATAAACAACATGTACCAATGGTAGAATGAGAACGCAATGTGTTGTAGAATTTTACAAAATGTTGATCTGTCTGTCCCGACGTTCACTAAGTTTTTTTCCATCATCTATTAGGCTGATTCCTATTGGTGGAGTAATGCTTTATTATATATAAGTAATTCCTGTGTTGGTTTGGGAGATGGGGGCATTTTCGTTTGTGGCACTGACCTAGTGGAATTCATTCCTTGTTCTCTTAGAAATCCATCTATAAATGCCTTCAAAAGGAGCTGAAGACATTTTTATTTAGAGAAGCTTTCCTTCCAGCTGATTTAAGTTGATTTAGATAATTAATCTAATTTAGCACTGTATTTCTATGTTTTGATATATATTTTGTTTATACAAAAATGTTGTGTTCACTTGTACAGCACCTCGAGTCGCAATGAAGTAGAGTGCTTTAGTAAATAAATAAACTAAACTGAACATAGGGTGCCCGATCTTATAATAACTGTATGGGTAATCCCTGCTCATGGCAGTAGTGGCCTTTTATAGCTCTAATGTTTGGAATTATTGGTTTTAATTTAGCCACCCCCTCCCCATGATGTTTTGATGGATAGGGACATATTAACTCCTGACTGTCATAATGTATGCATTTTACTGTAATGTCTATGATCTTCCTGTGTGCCTATCTATGTGAGTAATGCATTGTGTATGTTATACAGCTAAACTACTAAGAATACATGTTAAAGAAGCCTGACTCCTTTACTGTGGTTGGTCTGAACATTCTAAGAGACATTTCTTGTGTTAAAGCATATGGCTTCATGTAGTAGTGACTAGTAGGGCAAAGGCAAAGCATGTACAGTTCCCAACAGTCAAGCATTTTGAAGCATCACACCTTCCAGCCAAGGTCTTAAGGCATCTGCTAATAACAATATTTGACAAAAGTATACCTCAGTTATGGGCAATGGGAAAAGACTTGGCTTCACCTCGTGGCTCCAACTTCTAAAGTCATGATATAATGAGCACAACCCACACCTGTCATGTGTTGTCACTTTGGCACTGTTCACACTGAAAATGAAGTCCAGTAACATTTTAAAAATGTTTCAGAGCTTACTGTACTATCCTGTTCGCATTACTATTGAAGTAGATGTAAAATGGTGAAAGTCCATCCAGACTGGTGTGGTTCTGAAGCATGTTGGGAACCATGCTGAATCCCTTCTGTGCACCTGTCTCACGATGCTATGTGCAATGGTGGGATGCTCCATGATGCTTTTCTTGGGTTGCCATGTAAACAGTAGACAAACATGGCAGTGGTAATATTCAAATTTTTGATTCTTCTGTTGGCAGCTTGTTTCTACAGGAATTACCAGCAACATTTAATCAGTGTTAAGAAATGGAGAAGTGAGGCAGCTTGGAGCTCAGTGTGTGATGCAAAACCTGCAGAAAACACTGGAAGCCTCAGCATAATTTAAAACCTTACTGTGTGTGCATATGTAAGCGGCACTGTGCACAGAGCTGTGTGGACCCACCAACCAAGTAGACATTCAAAGTGCTTTGCAATGAGCTGAAGCTTTATGTGTACAGACTGAACACCCAGCTATGTAAGGCTGTACCTGTGGAAAGCTGTGACCACTGCCTTGTGGTGACTGGCAACACATACAGAGTACAGGACACTTGGTCACTTTTTGGAGTTGGCAGATCTACAGTGGGTGAAATTGTGATCAAGGTCTGTAAGGCAATAATGCACATACTGCTGCCCAAGGTGGTGTGTATCCAGAATGTGGTAGATGTTGTTCAAGGGTTTAAAACAGAATGGGGCTCCCTAATTGCAGAGGTGTTGTAGATGGAACCCATTTCCCTTTCATCTCACCACTAGGGAATGCTGCTCAATATTACAGTCGGAAGCTGTACTATTCAGTAGTTGTACAGGCATTGGTGAATCATTCATTTAGACATATGAACATTAACATTGGGTGGCCAGGTAAGGTACATGATGTTAGAGTGTTCAGAAACAGCAGTCCATACAAGCTGGGACACCATGGCAAACTGTTCCCATCCATGAGCTGTGACATTGGTGGTACAAGTGTCCCTATTGTCATTTTAGGTGACACTGCTTGCCTCCTCCTGCCCTGGCTTATGAGAGCCATACCGACTACCTTGACTACAGCATGCCGAGGAAGTGGAATTTTTGAAATTTATTCTTATTCAAAGTTTACTGTTTCTGCATCAGAAACATGCCATATATAATAGGAGCTTGTTGTGCTCTGCATGACGTGTGAAAACAAGGCAGAACAGTTCTTGGAAAGCTGGGTAAATGAGGCTGAAAATGACCCACTGCCTCAGCCTGCTGACAACAACTGTATTCCTGCTGATGAATTATCTGTGCCAGCCTTGAACAGGCAGGCAGGCAGCTGCTATACATGTGACACTGGCTGATTGTTTGGAGAGTAACTAGGCAGCTTTGGTAAATGTGCTAACACGTGCCAGTTGTGGCATGTAGTTGTAGACAGACACTAACATGAATTAGGAAAACATTCTAAAACTCAGTTTATCATTTTGCAAATAGTGTATTGCAAGGCTGGGCCCAGTGGCGCTGAGGCTGGGCGCTGGTCACCATACCTCGCATCCACGCTAGCGGTGTGTCAGAAATGAGCACAGGTCACTGGGGTTGGCAGGGAGGAGAGGGACTGAGCATCAGATGGACTGCTCTCCTCTCCGGGAGGGGATCCATGACAGTCGGTGCCTGATTGCCCCAGTGGAGGCTGGGGACAAGATGCTCTGCTGTGCTTTGGGGAGGAATTGGGGCCATTCACCAGGAGGGAGTACAGGTGGACGCATGCTCACTCCTCTCTGCCAGCATCACTGCACGACTACCTCAGGGGAAGAGAAAGAGGAAAATGTCTCCTGGTCGGGCGGCTTGATGGCCATCCAATGGCGCACCGGCTCAGGGAAGTTGCCGATCTGGATCTGGACACGATGGGTGAGTTGGGGCTCCCACCACCCTGCTGTGGGGTAAGCCACAGGGATATAGGCAACATCTCCTTAGGAGTGCAGGGTAGTCAGATGGTGACTGGAGTCCCAGAGATTGCCTGGATGGGAGCAGACCAGGTAAGAGAAAAAAGAGATAGCTAAATATATATATATATATATATATATATAAGTACTGCAATTCTGTAACAGCTACTGTACTAAAAACAGGTTAACTCAATATTATTTTTAATATTTTAATTATAATGGCTAATTAAGACAGCAAGGAAAAATGTCAACAGACTCACAGTCTAAGTTTGGTTTCAAGTAATACTTCATTACATCGTTAACAGTTTATATACTGTAAAAGTCTGACATACATTCAGGCACACAGTACAAATTATGAAAGTAACAGGGACTACTGGCACAATTCAGTTGTGTAATATTTTAAACACAAAACATGTTGCTGTTGCTCAAACTTGCTGTTAGGTAAACTGGCACACATTCATTTTTGGTGCACAAGTAAAACTTTATAAAATTAACATAGAAACATAGAACTTGTCAGCAGTACCAGACTGGCAGGCCCACCCAGTCTGCCCAGTATGTCTAACAAACTGCTAGGACTTCCTTCTGCCTGCCCCCCACCCCGGAACTATTAGTCCCTTAACATAGAAACATAGAATTTGACGGCAGATAGGACCACTTGGCCCACCCAGTCTGCCCATTTCCCTACCTGATGGATAAGCTGCAGATCCTAGTTAACCAGCAGCCTACTTCTTCCTACCCCCACCCCTAGAATTGCCTTGTGACTGTCCCATGCATGCTTAAATTCCACCACTGTTTTGACTCCACAACCTCCTCTGGAAGGCTGTTCCATACATCCACAACCCTCTCTGAGAAAAATACTTCCTTAAATTACCTTTGAGCCGCCCCTTCTATCTTCAAATTGTGCCCCTTGTTCTTGCACACCTCTTTTTGAAAGATGCTACCCTCTTGGACTTTGTCGATTCCCTTCAGGTACTTGAAAGTTTCTGTCATTTCCCCTCTCCCTCCTTTCCTCGAGGCTATACATATTAAGCTCCTTAAGTCTCTCTTCATATGTCTTCCGGTGCAGACCCTGCACCATTTTAGTGCCCTCCTCTGGACAGCTTCCATCCTGTCTATGTCTTTATGAGATTGGTCTCCAGAACTGCACGCAGTACTCCAGATGTGGTCTCACCAGCTGTCTGTACAGAGGGATAATAACTTCTTGTTTTCTACTGGTGATGCCTCTCCCTATGCATCCCAGTATCCCCCAGCCCTCCTTGCTGCCCTCTCACATTGCTTGCCCACCTTTAGGTCATCTGATATGACTACCCCAGGTCCCTTTCCATTTTGTTGTTGTTAGTATCTCACCCCCATTGTGTACTCTTCCCTGGGTTTTTGTTTCCCAGGTGCATTACCTTGCACTTCTTAGCATTGAATCTAAGCTGCCATACATTTGACCATTCATCTAACCTTGCCAAGTCCCTTCTCATCCTTTCCACCCCACCTTGTGCATCAACTCTGTTGCAGATCTTTGTGTCATCTGCAAAGAGACATACTTTCTTCCAGTCCCTCTGCAATGTAACATAAAGACATTGAAGAGGACCAGTCTAATACTGAACCCTGTGGTACCCCACTGCTAACCCCCCTTTTTCAGAGTGGACTCCATTTACTATTACTGTGTCCTATTCTCCAGCCAATTCTTTACCCAGGCTGTCATCTTGGGACCCACTCCCAGGCTGGCTAACTTGTATATTAATCTCTTGTGTGGGACTGTGTCAAATGCCTTGCTAAAGTCTAGGTAGGCCATGTCCACAGCCCCTCCCTGATCTACTACTTTGGTCACCCAGTCAAGAAATCTATCAGATTTGTCTGGCATGACCTTCCGCTGTGAATCCATGCTGCCTTGGGTCCTGTGCCCCTCTGGCCTCTAGATACGCAACAATTCTTTCCTTCAGAAGTGATTCCATCATTTTCCCTACCACTGAGGTTAAACTAACAGGTCTGTAGTTTCCTGCTTCTGCCTTGCTCCACTTTTGTGAAGGGAATCACATCTGCCCTCCTCCAGTCCTCAGGTACCACCCCATCCTCCCACGATTTGTTAAAGAGAGTAGTCAGTGGTGTCACTAGTTCTATCCTTAGTTCTTTTAGAATTCTGGGATGAATCCCATCAGGCCCCATTGCTTTGTCCACCTTCAGTTTTAAGAGGTCTTTCAGAACTCTTTCTTCTGTAAATGGGCTGGTATCAACTTCTGTATCCAGAGTGTTTCTACTGTTTGTTTTAGGTACCTCTCCTCTTCCTTTGTAAATATTGAGCAAAAATATTTGTTTAGTATCTCTGCCTTTCACAGTCACCCTCTGCCACCCTCCCTCCCCTTTATTAAGCCTCACTATCCCTCCCTTGGTCTTCTTCTTTGCTCCTGATGTACCTATAAAAGGTTTATCCCCTTCTTAACTGGAGTTGGCTATCTTTCCTCGGTTTGGGCCTTTGCTGTTCTGACTGCCTTTCCAGCTTCCTTTTGCTTTAACTGATACAGTTCTTTGTCCTGTTCCTTCTGTGATTCCTTGTACTTCCTGAATGCTTTCTTTTCTCTTGAACCTTCACTGCCACTTCCTTTGAGAACCATAGTGGTTTCTTATCTCGCTTCGTTTTGTTTATTTGCTTTACACAAGGCTTGTTACCTCCGTGATGGCAGTTTTATTATTCCCCATTGTTCTTCCACCCTCCTTCCTGCCCATTTGCTAGTGCATTACTTAGGCACTCACCCATTTTGGCAAAGTCAGCCCTCCTAAAATCCAGTACCTTTGTCTTTGTATGGCTTGACTCTATTGCTGTGTTTATTGTGAACCATACTGTTCGATGGTCGCTGAGTTCTCAGATGGCTACCCACTTCTACATCTGTGATCCTCTCTTCATCTCCATTTGAGAGAACCAGGTCTAAGATTGCTCCCTCTCGAGTGGGCTCCAATACTAGTTGTCTAAGGCATGCCCCTGTAGGGCATCTAGAATAACCCCACTCTTAGAAGTGGCTGCTGCTCCACTCCAGTTAACATCTGGCATATTCAGATCACCCATCAGCAATATCTCCCTTTATCTGCCATTCTAAGTATACTTTCTATCATTTCCTTGTCCATTTCCTCCCCTGAGAGAGGGTCTATATACAACCCTGTGCGGATTGTGGTGCCATTGCCTGCCTCCAAATTGACCCACAGTGCTTCTTCTCCTCCCTGTTTACCCTTTTGTTCTGTGCTTTGATTTCTTCTCTTACGTAGAGAGCTACTCCTCCTCCTCCTCTTTTACCCTCCCTGTCCCTCCTGTAGATAGTGTATCCTGGTATGTTTACATCCCAGTCATGGTTCTGTGTGTACCATGTTTCCGTGACTACCACAATATCCAGATCTTCCTCCTCCATCAAGGCCACTAATTCAGGAAGCTTGTTACCCAGACTATGGGCATTGGTACTCATCGCTCTCCATTTTTGATGGCTTTACCTTCTGTGGCAGCAACCCCACTGACTTTTCTACCTTGGTCTTTTCTCATTTAGTACCCTGTTTTGTAGGGAGGCTGGGATTTTCCTTCTGCTTATCAGTGCCTCCCCCTTGACTAGTTTAAAGGCTTGCCAATGAAGCATTTAAACCGATTGCCCAAAAGACTTGTTCCTTCCTGGACAGATGCAGACCATCCTGCCAGTATAGGCTGGTGTCCCTCAGGTGGAACCTCAGTCCCCAATGAAGCCAAACCCTGTGCTCCACACCATTTTTTCAACCATTTGTTAAACTGCATGGTGCAAAAGTACCTCGCCTCACTCATGCCACTGACAGGCAGCACCTCTGAGAAGGATACTGTATGTGCTACTTGTCTTAAGCCCCTCCCCAACTCTACAAAGTCCTTTTGCACTGCTCTAATCTCATGATGAGCCAAGTCATTTGTCCCTAGGTGGACAATGATGTCCAGCTCAGACTCCCGTGCAACTGTTCTCGTGATCCTAAGGATGCGCTTCCTGTCCCTCAAGCCATGGCAGGAGGCAGGCACCTTACTTCAGTTTTCCCTGCTCCCCCAGTTCTATCCCTAATATTGGGTCCCCACCAGGAGCTGCTTTCTTTCCCTGTGGTGCCCTCTGCCTCCTTCCTGAGGGCCTCCCTTGTGACAGTTGTCTGCACCTCCTTAGTCTCCTCTGGTGCATCCATGGGGAACTATGCTCCCCAGAATGGTGTATGGATTGTGGAGTGTAACAACTGACTGGGTGTGCCTCTGTTCCTACCCTTACCCTCCCTGAGCCACTGTGGTCCAACTGCTGTGCTTTCTCATAACCTCTGAGTAGTGGTGGTAGCTGTGGTGCTCCCTGGATGGGGAGGTTCCTTGCCACTGTCCAGTACGGCCTGAAGATGGGCAACTTCCTTCCTCAGGGCAGATAGTTGTCTGCAAACAGGGCAGCATCTCAGCCTCCAGAAAGACTCCCGGAGACTGCTGCCCCACAGCCATTACATTGTACTACTCCCACATAACTGTCTACCTTGTTTAGTTTTTTTTTTGTGTGTGTGTGTGATTAGTGCGTTATATAGAAATATATGTATTTATATAATGTATGCTTATATTGTCAGTGCAGTGTGCTAGACAGGATATGACAGTGATGTGTACCTTGCCCTCTTGAGGAAATGATGTCAGAACCCAGGTATAAATTAACTATTTCCAGGGGTCGGTGGGTGGGTGAGGGTGGAAGGGGTTGGGCCTAAACTGTGCTCTCATGAAACAATCAGCTAAACGCTCTGACCTACCGATGCGATGAGTGCCTTCCTGTCAGCAAGATGCCATACACGACAATTTGTAATACTGCTTCAAACCAATTTGAGAGAAAATACCCTGCTAATCAAACAGAAAAATCCAAACATCCAAGTCAGACACAGGTAAACCTCCCCAGCCCCAAAAGAGCCTGGTGACTTGTGCTCTGAAAACAGTCAGCCCCAAAACACGTCAGCTGTGCAGAGGGCAGACACAGAAAACGTGTATTTAGCCTATGTGGGTTTAAACTCTTCCTGCACTGAAAACCTTAACACTTGTAACACAAGTAAAGCAAACTCCACCTCCCTCTGTTGATTGAAAGACTGCCTTTTCTGATAATTCTAAGTTGCTTATTTCACCCTTCAGTTAGAAGTATCCTCCACCTGAAGAATATTAACTTTCCTAAGGAATCTGCTTCAAACTAAAGACAATTGTAAATTGTAAGGTCACCTCCCTCTGTTGTGAGCACTACTCACTTTCTTGCAAATCTTAAGTCCAGTGTTGCAGCTTGCAGCCAGAGGTAGCTTCATCTGAAGACTATGAGGTTATCTGATGAGCCTGCTAAAATTAGTACTTTTATCAAGGTCTGTAAGATTCTTCCAGAGCTATTGGCTGTTAAGTAGCTGTGATGTAAGCACTTCCTGACACAGTCTGGCTTGGCCTTATAAGGCACACTTGAGGTAAACAAAGAAAAACAGTTTCCACCCCTAGGGACTGTCTGGGTCCAATACACAGCCTGTAACCTGCTCTCAATTCAGGGTTTATGACAAATTCTTAGCCCAGTGAATACTCACAGTATTACAAATATTGCAATGCAAACAGTCAGTCACTAACTCCAATCAAGTCAGAAGGGCAGAAACACAGAAAACAGTAAAATCTTAACAATTGTAACAAGTAAAGCAAACTCCACCTCCTCTGTTGATTGAAAGACTGCCTTTTCTGATAATTCTAAGTTGCTTATTTCACCCTTCAGTTAAGTATCCTCCACCTGAAGAATATTAACTTTCTAAGGAATCTGCTTCAAACCAAGACAATTGTAAATTGTAAGGTTCACCTCCCTCTGTTGTGAGCACTACTCACTTTCTTGCAAGTTAAGTCCAGTGTTGCAGCTTGCAGCCAGAGGTAGCTTCACCTGAAGACTATGAGGTTATCTGATGAGGCCTGCTAAAATTAGTACTTTTATCAAGGTCTGTAAGATTCTTCCAGAGCTATTGGCTGTTAAGTAGCTGTGATGTAAGCACTTCCTGACACAGTCTGGCTTGGCCTTATAAAGCACACTGAGGTAAACAAAGAAAAACCAGTTTCCACCCCTAGGGACTGTCTGGGTCCAATACACAGCCTATAACCTGCTCTCAATTCAGGGCTTATGACAAATTCTTAGCCCAGTGAATACTCACAGTATTACAAATATTGCAATGCAAACAGTCAGTCACTAACTCCAATCAAGTCAGAAGGCAGAAACACAGAAAACAGTAAATCTTAACAATTGTAACAAGTAAAGCAAACTCCACCTTCCTCTGTTGATTGAAAGACTGCCTTTTCTGATAATTCTAAGTTGCTTATTTCACCCTTCAGTTAGAAGTATCCTCCACCTGAAGAATATTAACTTTCCTAATAAATCTTGCTTCAAACCAAAGACAATTGTAAATTGTAAGGTTCACCTCCCTCTGTTGTGAGCACTACTCACTTTCTTGCAAATCTTAAGTCCAGTGTTGCAGCTTGCAGCCAGAGGTAGCTTCACCTGAAGACTATGAGGTCTGTCCACACTCTTTTGAAACCCCCACAATTCCTACCTCCACCACCTATCCTGGGAGTTTGTTCCAGCTGTCCACCACCCTCTCTGTAAAGTAGAATTTTCTAATGTTCCCTGAAACTCCCCATACTATCTGCATATTGTGTCCCTTATTTTTGATTTTTCCTTTTGCTGGAAGATATCCCTGCTGGTACCTTGTTGAAACCTTTGATATATTTGAAGGTCTCAATCATATCCACCCTTTGCCTCCTCTGTTCGAGGAGAACATGTTGAGGTCCTTCAGCTGTTCATCGTATGACAGATGCCGGAGTCCCCTACCACTTTTGTCGCCTGTCTCTGGACACGCTCCACCCTCTCCACATCCTTCCCACGGTATGGCCTCCAGAACTGGACTCTGTACTCAAGGTATGGCCTGACAAGCTGCCTGTACAAGGGCATTATGACCTCCCTCCTCCTGCTAGTTATTCCTGCTGATACAATCCAGCATCCTACTGGCCCTGCCACTGCCTTCTCACATTGCTTCGCCACTTTCAGGTCCCGTGAAATGTATATGCCAAGGTCTCTTTCCAGCTCAGTAACCTCTAGGGCTTGCCCTCCCATACTGTAGTTTGTGCCCCGATTATTTTGCCTAAGTGCATGAGTTTGCATTTTTGGTGTTAAAAGTCATTTGCCATTCCCTGGACCATTCCTCCAGCTTCTCCAGATCCCTGCATATGCTCTCAACCCCTCAAGTGTATCTACTCTATTGCAGACCTCCATGTTTTCCACAAATAGATACACTCTTCCTCTAGCCCCTCCGCGATATCCCTTATAAATATATTGAAAAGGAGTGGCCCAGTACTGACCCCTGAGGAACTCCACTGGTGACACCTTCCCTTGATGGTATCCATTAACAATTACCCTCTGCCTTCTACCTCCCAGTCAGTTTTGCACCCACCTAACCACTAGCGGCCCCAGCCTAAGGCATCTTTTGTGCAGTAGTCTTCTGTGTGAAACGCCTTATTGAAGTTGAGATATGCAATGTCTATAGATCCCCGATCCAGCACCCTGGTGATCCAGTCAAAGAAGTCTATCAACTTCATTTGACATGAAATTCCTCAGTGGAACCATGTTGCCACCGTCCAGAAGACCATCGGTCTCCAGGTAGCAGGAGATTCTCTTCTTGAATAGTTTTCCATGAGCTTGCCCACCACCGATATTAAGCTCACCGGCCTGTAGTTGCCTGGCTCCTCCTTGTTGCCCCCATGAAGGGGGACCACATTGCCCTCCTCCAGTCATCGGGGATCTCCCTCGCTCCAATGACCTGTTGAAGAGGCTGGTCAGAGTTTCCGCTAGCACTTTGCTGAGCTCCCTCAGTACCCTCGGTGCACCCTTCTGGCCCCATCACCTTATCCACCTTCAAACTCTCAAGCTCCTCAGGACCTCATCCTGGAATGAACAGGGTCAACCCCCATCACCTCGTGTTCCTGATTTTCTTGATCTCCCCTCCTTTTCAACAGTGAACACCAAGCAAAGTAGCTACTGAGTATTTCTGCCTTCCTACAGTCCTACTCCACCAACATCCTTCCCATTTTGATTATCCCTGCCCTTGACCTTCTCCTTCCGCTCACATACTGGAAGAAGGTTTTATCCCCACCTTGACTGTGTTGGCTGTTTCTCTTCCGTTCTTGCCTTTGCCCTTCTGACATCTCTACCTGCTTCCTCTGCTTCTCCTGATATAAAGCCCTAACCTGCTCCCTCTATCCCCTTATAACTCCTAAATGCCTTTCTCTTTCCTGACCTTCTCTGCCACCTCTTTACTGAACCAAAGAGGCTTCCTCCTTTCCTATTTTTAGTTACCCTCCTGACGTAGAGGCTAGTGGTCTCCACTATTGCCCACTTTATTTTACCCACATTTCCTCCACCCTCCTTAGTTTTCCCACCCCAGCTAGTGCTTGATGAATACTTTTCCCCATTTTCTGAAAGTCTGCATGCCTGAAGTCTAGCACCTTCAATCAATCAATCAATCAAAATCTTTATTTAGTCAGGCGAACATCATTGAGCGTAGCTCATTTACAAGATGGACCTGAGTGGTCATACAAATAAGAGTACAAGTATTTTTACATGGACAAGAAAATAACATAAACAATAGTACAATGACATAAAATGAGAGTATACAAAAATTTACATATATACAAGGCACAGTAAAATCACTTAACCTGTAAAAAAAAAAAGGAAGAATAAATATATGAGCATAGTGTACAAATAATAGGGCCTTTATGGCTTTTATAAGAATATAGCAGCTGATTGGATAATAGAAGGAGAACTAAACAGAATGGAATACGGAAGGGGGATGTAGGTTGGATGGGAGATTAGGCCTTATGGAAAGCAATTGCAGAACTCTGGAAATAGGGTGGAGAATAATCTTTGAAGGATGATAAGGGTAAGAGGGTATTTAGATTCATAGATTTTGGAGTGAGTTCCAAGTAACTGCTAGGGAGTAGCTGATAGCAACCCTCCCAAACCGGTGCAGGCATTGGGAATCTTTAACATGATGAGTTTACTGATCCTTAAGGTGTATGGCCTAGAAGTAATTCGGTAAAACAGTCTGTGATATAGGAGGAGTTTGCCTGATAAAGCTTTGAAGATCCAGACTGCAGCATTCCTATTTCTTCTGTGTTGTAGTGATGTCCAATTTACTGCCATGTAAAGAGAGCAATGATGGGTGCTGGAGGGAAGGTCAGTAATAAATCTGATGGATCTATGATACAGGGTGTCCAGCTTATTTAAGAGGGAGAGTGAGCAATGGCCATAGAGAAAGTCAGCATAATCAATGAGGGATAGGAATGATGCCTGGATTAATCTTTGTTTGGAGTCTCTGGTAAGGTAGTGTTTTATTCTGTAAAATAGGCCAAGCCTTTGTCTCAACTTTTAGTAGCTCTTCAATATGGACAGAGTAGTCAAGCTTATTATCAATCCAGACTCAAGATATTTGAATTTGTCCACAAATTCCAGCTTCTCTCAAGTAAGGTGGATAATTGTAGGGTGATGGGTGATGGGGTAATGGCAGAGCAACTCTTTGTGGCAAAGAACATAGCTTTTGTTTTTGGCATTTAGAAGTAATTTTTTCCAATAGATTGTGTTGTAGGATGGAGAATTCTGACTGTAACAGCTCACAGGCTTTAGATAATGAGGATTGCTGACATATAATACAGTATCATCAGCAAACAGATGAATGTTAGATTGAGACAGGTTGGCATCGATATTATTAATATAAATGGCAAAGAGGATGGGGCCAAAATAGAGCCTTTGGTACACCTCTTAGCAGTGGTTTAGAGGTGGATAGGTAATTTTCATTTTTACCAATTGTGACCTATCAGATAGATAGCACTTAAACCAGTTGAGTGAGAGAGAATCCAGGCCTAGAGAGCTAAGGAGGTGAGTAATGATTCATGATCCACTGTATCAAATGCTTTACTCAAATCCAGGAACACAGCACAGGTACTATTTCTTCTTATCCAAGGCAATCTGCCAATCATTAGTTACTTTAGCTAGGGCAGAAATGGTGCTATGCATTGATCTAAATCCCGATTGTGCTGGATTTAGGAGTTGTTTTATCCAGATAGGCCCTTAATTGTGAATTTACTAATTTTTCAAGCATCTTGGATAGTACCGGTAGGATGGAAATGGGCCTGTAATTGTTAAGGTCCATGGGATCACCAGATTTAAGTAGTGGAACTACTTGAGCTGTTTTCCAAGTGGAGGGAATGGATCTAGTAGCTAGGAAAGATTGAAGAGATGAGTAAGGGGCAGATAAGGCGTGATGCCATTTTAAGAAAGTAGGATCCAGGGAGTCTGTACCTGCACTCTTAGAAGTATCTAAATTAGATAGGAGGTCTTCTACTTCTTTCAAGGATATTGGATTGAAGGAGAATGTTGAAGTAGCCTTTGTCCCACAGTGGATTGAAGGTTTAAAGATGATCTCAAGAAACTTGCAGGTGAGGAGTCAAATGCTAGGCCAGCTGTGGTGAAGTGGTCATTGAAGGTATTTAGGATTTCTTGCTTGCCCGTGATTTCTGTGTCATTTAGTAGCAGTTTGGAGGTTAATGCAGGGGTAGAGTTTTGGGCCAGAATTCCTTTATAGTACCCCAAAGTCTGGATGGGTTATTGTAGGAAGCATCTAATTCAGCTCTATAATAAGCAGCTTTGGCAATTCTTATTTGTTTTGTACATGAATTTCTTGCTTTTCTGAATTGAGAAGTCTCTGGTATCCTTTGTTTCTCTTGCCTTTTCCAGAGTTTGTCTCTGGCTAACAAAGCTGATTTAAGGTCAGTAGTGAACCAAGGACAAGATCTTACTAGTTCTGATACTGGTGATTGGTGCATGAATATTGAGCGCATTAGTGATGATGTCCTTTAAGATCTGGAGAGCTGTTTCAACTGAGGTTGTAAGGTAAAAGTCTTGCCAATATGTTGTATTGCACAAATCATGGAGATATCCTGAGATGTTGAATTTCTTCTTTGACCTTTTGAGGACAAATTTTGCAGGATTGGATGGTGTGAATGTAGATCTTATGCCAGCTATAGGACAATGATCACTTACATCACTGGGTAGTACTCCTGCATGTGAATATAAGTGAGGCTTGTTTACCAACATAATATCCAGGAGCGAGCTGTTGATAGAATTTTTAGGTTAATCCTGGTTGGATCTTTGATTAATTGTGTGAATCCATAGGTGTCACAGAAGGTTACTAGTGGTGCAGATACATTAGATAGCCAGTTTAAATTCAAATCACCAAGGATGATGGTATCTTCAGGGCCTAGATTGAGTATTGATCCTAGGTGGGATAGGAGCTTGAGGCCTGCAGAGGGGCCTATAGCAGCCAATCAATTTAAATGAAGACAAGTTTGGAAGGGATATTTTAATTGACAAACATTCAAATTCCTTTGGTTCGGATGTATTGATGAGGCAGGATGCAGAGATGGTGTCCTTAATGTAGATGGCCACCCCACCACCCCTGGAAGGCGATCTGATCTGAAGAGCTGATAATTGGGAAGGTTTATATCACTGTCTTTTGTTGTAGGTCTAAGCCAAGTTTCAGAGATAACCAGGAAGTCAGGTAGAGTATGTGCAACCCAGGCCTGTATTAAGGAGAACTTTTAGAAGGCTGCAAGCATTGAAGTGAAGGAAACTTAGGCCATTTATGGAGGTTAGATCAGCAGGGATAAGAAACTTTCAATGGGGCCAGGATTTATTTCAATAGTACCAATACAGATCAGAAGGAAGAAGATTAGTTTGAGGAGGGCACCAAGTGAAAGGGATAGGGAGTGGTCAGAGCATTTCCTCCTCTTCTTGGGGAACCACTGTATAATGGGTGAGGGTCCTGTTATATAGGTATGAAGTTTATCGCAACATAATAATCTGATGGACAGGCATAATGGGTTAATATAAAGCCAGGATGAATGTAAGGTACTTGAGGAATGTTGTAGGGTTAGAGACTTTATGTAGGATACCCCAGGGGTTGCAGTGCAAAAATGGCTGGATATAAATAAGGAATAGATGGGTGTCCATTGGGGATGGCAGGGTGGGCAGACCATATTCACTACCTTATTCACCATGGCAAGGGGTATATCATGATTATCATATGGGAATGGGAAGATGAGAGGCTCAGGAGCAAAAGGAAGCAAAGTAGCATTGTGGAGGTTAGGTAAGGGTTAATAGAGGAAGGGAAATAGCTGTGGGCATGGATTAGAGAAATGGCGAGAGAAAGTGTATAAAAGAATCAACCGAGAGGGGAGGGGCAGCAAAATTTTGTTGCTTTGCCCGATACCTTTCTGCCTGCTTCTCCCAGCCTCCTGGATCCCTCGGTCTTATGGTCGACTGCGCCCGCTGGCTGGCTGAAGTGCCTGGAGCCCCTCCACCACTGGATCTCGAGGGCTGTGCCGGCTACAAGGTAGGGACAGAGGAGAAGGCAGTAGTGCAGGTACTTTTATTGCAGCAATCTGCAATAAGGTGCTAAAAATCAGGATCTACACAACAAAAGACTGGGAGGGTATGGGGGGTTAGGCGCCAAGTGTCTAGCCTATACAGAATTTCAAAAGGCTGTAATCACTATCTTACAAAACAACAATACAACCCTTAAATCGGGCACATTTCAAGAGTAAAACAGCTCTTTTAGGTGGAATTAAGAAGAAGTAAAAATAACAGAAATCCCGGCCAGAATAGTGTTGCAAAGTCAGCTAAAGTCTATGGGAAAGGCGCTAATCGGAAGCAAGGCAGAGACAGCGGTCGCTTTCCGATTGGTTTGCTGGCTTTGCCCGTGCTTCTGCCTGCTTCTCCTGGCCTCCTGGATCCCTCGGTCGGCTGGCGGTCACTGCCCGGCCCGCTGGCGGCTCGGAGCCCCTCCGCTCACTGGATCTCGAGGCTGTGCCGGCTTTCTGCCTGCTTCTCCGGCTTCCTGGATCCCTCGGTCGGCTGGGCGGTCGCCCGCCCGGCCCGCTGGTGGCTCAGGGCCCCTCCGCTCACTGGATCTCGAGGGCTGTGCCGGCTTTCTGCCTGCTTCTCCCGGCCTCCTGGATCCCTCGGTTGGCTAGGCGGTGCCGCCGGCCCGCTGGCGGCTCGGTGCCCCTCCGCTCACTGGATCTCGGGGGCTGTGCCGGCTTTCTGCCTGCTTCTCCCGGCCTCCTGGATCCCTCGGTCGGCTGGCGGTAAGACCTTCACTCTTGGCTGACATACCTCAGCAGCAGACTTTTAACAGTGAACCAGACAGTGCTATGATCACTTGTTCCTAGGTTCTCTCCTACTGATATCTCACCCTCCGCTCCCCATTCGTAAGTATTAAATCAAGGATTCCCTCTCCCTGGTCAGTTCTCTTATGAGCTGTTTCATGAGTACCCCTGTAGGGAGTCCATGATCCCCTGCTGCTGGCAGATGCTTCTGGGCACCCCAATCCACGTCTGGCAAGTTGAAATCCCCTCAGCAGCACCTCCCTCTGTCTGCCATCCTCTGGATCTTCTCCATCATTTCCTATCCACCACCCCCAGCTGTACTGGTGGTCTGTAAATCACTATGGTATGTATTCTTCTCCCTTTCCTGTGTCCAGTGATACCCATAAAGCCTCTAGCCCTCCCCCACTTACCCATTACTTCCATAGCCTCAAATGTTTCTTTCACATATAGGGTAACCCCTCCCTCTCCTATCCACCCTGTCCCTTCTAAAAGTACATACCTTGGTATTGCCATGTCCCAGTCCTGGCCCTCATGACCCCATGTCTCCCACAATATCCAGGTCCTCCTCATCCATGACTGTCGCTAAGTCTGGGATCTTGTTTTCCAGGCTCCTGGCATTGGTGCACATGTCTCTCCATATGCTTGACCCATTTTTTTTCAAATTGTTTAACCAGGTGACACACACTGAACTGAAAGCTGGTTTACAGGTGCAACCTGGGAGCACCGGGAAGATAAGTGACTTGCTCACGGTCACACAGTATGTAAGTGGGGGCTGTTGGATTCAAACCCAGGTCTCCAGATTTGCAGCTCAGAACCTTAAACCACTGCGCTATCCCCATTGCTTATTGCCTTCCCTACTCCTGTAATCTTGTTCTTTCCATCCTGGGGAGGCTAGTAGTCCCCCATTTCTCCCATCCCATGTTGTGGGATTTTTATAACCCCATCAGTTTAAATTATAGTTCTGTTCTATGAAATCTATCAATTTGCACCTTAGCACTGCTGGGCCTTCCCTGTTTCAGGTGCAGCCTATCCAGAGCACATAGGCTGTCATCCCTCCACGTTGTCCCTAGTCCCCTACTAACCTGTATCCCATGTGTACACACCATCCCACCAGCCACCTATTAAATTCCTCAATCTTCAGCCCTCTCTGTGCTTGCCCTTGGTATGGGTAACACTTCTGAAAAAGCCAAAGATCTGAACCTCAGGTTGCTGCAGAACCTTGCAAGAGCTCTAAACCTTGCCTGCACTTCCAGCAGGCTATGCCCTTCCAGGTAATTTGTTCCAAGGTGGAACACTAGGTGAGTCCTTTCATCCTGCTGTCTCCCTCTGAGGGATATAATGGATGACTTCAGCCGCTGTCATACCTGGCAGGCACTTGACCCATATTGTACTTTTTGTCCCCTGCTCCCCAATGAATTCCTTTTATTATCGAGTCCCCAACAATTAAGACCCTTCCTTCACTGCCTTCTGCTTGAATTCTTTCTCTGTCGTTGCAGCCCCTTGCATTTCCTTAATCTCACTCTTCCCACTTCCCTTATCTCCCCAGTTTCCCTGAGAACTTATCTCCTCCTTCACCCTACATGCTCCCAGACCTCACAGGCATTGTTCCTGAACCACCTCCCTTTTCCACCACCCATTGGTTTTACCTCCCCTCTTGTCTCCTCCTTTTCCTTGCCCTGACTGAAGTTTCTGGTGCCTGGTAACTTCCCCATTACCATCTTGTTTAGGGCCCCAAGGCCTTCTCTCACTGCCCCTTCCTCTCGTGGGGTTTGCTCTGTTTGGGGTGTGATAGCCCCAGCTACCTTATCCCTTTCTGTGCCCTCCTCTGTGTTCTTTCCCAAAGAACAACTCCCTCCTCCTTTCTCCTGAGTTTTCCATTTTGTCTGACACTCCTGTCCCCCATAGTCCTCCACTGCCCCAAGTTCTTCAGTCTCATCCTATTCAGTGCAACTGGCGAGTGCAAATCTGTTTTCCTGTTCTATGCCTACTGCCCTAGTTGCTCGGGCTGGTGGGTCCCCTTCTCTTTTCCTTATGTGCAGCCTTGGGATGCTTGTGCCTCACCTCCTTCAGTACCCTTGCACTTCCGCTGCCTCTAACCGAGTCCCCAAGAGCCCCCATTGCCCACCATTCCCCTTTCCTGCTAGCTTCCTGACTCTGCCCATTTCAGCTTCCACTCCTATACCCCCTATAACTCCCTCCATTCCATCCTCTACTGCCCCTGCCCCATCCTACTCCCCTCTGCAGATCTCCTATCCTCCCCCACCCCTACCCATCCCATCGTCCACCTCAACCACCTGACCTCCTCCCTTATTTGTGCCAGCTGCCTACACACCATGCAGTCCCCCATTTTCCAAGCCATATCCAGCATTATGGCCAACCCACACCTAACCACCCATCCAAATATACTTCCTACCCTTACAGTCTGGGTACCTTGCCCTACCTTGTCCTGGTCCTCCCCAATTTCCCCACCAAATTTGCTTCCCCTCCATTCTCCACAGCCTTACTACAAGTACAGCAACAGCTCTAGATGTTTGTACTCTTAAACTGACACATAGAAACATAGAATTTGACGGCAGATGAGGACCACTTGGCCCACCCAGTCTGCCCATTTCCTACCTACTGATAAGTTGCAGATCCTACAACTAGTAGCCTACTTCTTCCTACCCCACCCCCTAGAATTGCCTTATGACTGTCCCATGCATGCTTGAATTTCACCACTGTTTTTTGACTCCACAACCTCCTCTGGAAGGCCGTTCCCATGCATCCACAACCCTCTGTGAAAAAGACTTCCTTAAATTGCCTCTGAGCCCCCATATCTTCAAATTGTGCCCTCTTGTTCTTGCACACCTCTTTTTTTGAAAGATGCTACCCTCTTGGACTTTGTTGATTCCCTTGAGGTACTTGAAAGTTTCTATCATGTCCCCCTCCCTCCTTTCCTCGAGGCTATACATATTAAGCTCCTTAAGTCTCTCTTCATATGTCTTCCGGTGCAGACCCTGCACCATTTTAGCTGCCCTCCTCTGGACAGCTTCCATCCTGTCTATGTCTTTGGAGATTGGTCTCCAGAACTGCACGCAGTACTCAGATGTGGTCTCACCAGATGTCTGTACAAAGGGATAATAACTTCCTGTTTTCTACTGGTGATGCCTCTCCTATGCATCCCAGTATCCTCCCAGCCTCCTTGCTGCCCTCTCACATTGCTTGCCCACCTTTAGGTCATCTGATATGACTACCCCCAGGTCCCTTTCCATTTTGTTGTTGTTAGTATCTCACCCCCATTGTGTACTCTTCCCTGGGTTTTTGTTTCCAGGTGCATTACCTGCACTTCTTAGCATTGAATCTAAGCTGCCATACATTTGACCATTCCTCTAACCTTGCCAAGTCCCTTCTCATCCTTTCCACCCCACCCTGTGCATCAACTCTGTTGCAGATCTTTGTGTCATCTGCAAAGAGACATATCTTTCCTTCCAGTCCTTCTGCAATGTTGCTTATAAAGACATTGAAGAGGACTGGTCCAATCCTGAACCCTGCGGTACCCCACTAGTAACCCTCCTTTCTTCTGGAGTGGACTCCATTTACTATTACTCTGTGTCCTATTCTTCAGACAATTCTTTACCCAGGCTGTCATCTTGGGACCCACTCCCAGGCTGGCTAACTTGTATATTAATCTTTGTGTGGGACTGTGTCAAATGCCTTGCTAAAGTCTAGGTGGCCATGTCCACAGCCCCTCCCTGATCTACTACTTTGGTCACCCAGTCAAAGAAATCTATCAGATTCGTCTGGCATGACCTTCCGCTGTGAATCCATGCTGCCTAGTGTTCTGTGTCCCTCTGGCCTCTAGATACTGACAGTTCTTTCCTTCAGAAGTGATTCCATCATTTTCCTATCACTGAGGTTAAACTAACAGGTCTGTAGTTTCCTGCTTTTGCCTTGCTCCCACTTTTGTGAAGGAATCACATCTGCCCTCCTCCAGTCCTCGGGTACCACCCCATCCTCCCATGATTTGTTAAAAGGTAGTCAGTGGTGTCACTAGTTCTACCCTTAGCTCTTTTAGAATTCTGGGATGAATCCATCAGGCCCCATTGCTTTGTCCACCTTCAGTTTTAAGAGTTCTTTCAGAACCCTTTCTTCTGTAAATGGGCTGGTATCAACTTCTGTATCCAGAGTGTTTCTACTGTTTGTTTTATGTACCTCCTCTTCATTTGTAAATACTGAGCAAAATATTTGTTTAGTATCTCTGCCTTGGATGCCTATTATTACTCAGTCACCTATCAAAGAAGCATAAGGTCCTTTACCAGTATTACTCCTGCTAAGGTGAAATAAAACAAAACAAACAGCAAGAAACTATTTACAAATCCCACTACCTCTTAGCAGATTCTCAGTACAGATCACACACAGCTTTAAGCCCCCTACTAGGTCCCTCTCGGGACTTTTCCCCTCACTGTTTGATAGCTCTCCAGTACAGACCATACAACAGTAATGCCCTCTTCAGTCCCTTCAGTACTTTACCTCCCACTATTTAAGTTTCCAGTATAGGTCACACAGCATTTATGCCCTACAAGTCCTGCTCAGTTCTTTGTTCCCCACTATTTAACCTTTCACAATTTAACAGTCCCCAGTACAGATCACACTGATTTAACAGCTCTCAGTATAGCTCACACAGCATTATGTGCCCCTCCAAATCCCTCTCTATAGTTTTTCCCTACCCTTAAACAGTTTCCAGCCTAAATACTACTGGCAGATGCAATTAGCTTAAATGCTACTAGCAGCACCATAGTTATAACAACAGAGGTTTGAGAGGCACCAATGAACTTTGGGACATTAGGTTGCTGTGATGGTGTAGTGTTAGAATAACTGTTTCTGGTGTAGAAGGTAGGGGTTTGATACTGACCAAAGGCAGGGAAAAGAGGAAGGTAGAAAGAGAGCAGGAAGTAGTAGGGATAGGCAACAGTGACTCCTAGTGGTGGTAAAGTGTAACTTGCTAATGGGAAACTGGGGTTAGAAGGCAGGTGCATGAGGTCTCATGACCAATGTGACCTATAAATTAAGAGCCAGCCCAGGGTGAGTGGGGAGTTAACACAAAGCAGTTAAATTACAATTAAAAGTTTGTAGTAAATTGAAGCACAAAGTGCTAAAATCGATGGTACCACTGTACACTCACATTATAATGCAATATACAGTTCAGAAACAGTTCTAAAAGCTGTATTGTTAAACAGTAGAAAATAAATACAATATTTTCAATGCTTGTCATACAACAAACCAAGTTTCGATGAACCTTACTCATATTCAGTAATGCGTAGAAAAAAAATTATTATACTGCTCACATTTTTTTTTTAATTAAGAATATTCAAATTCAGTGTTTTGTTATGAAGTAGGGTTCATGATTTAGATGTGCACACATCTGATGTCACTACATATTTTATTTGGGCATGTTTGATGGGTTTGGATGATTGTACTGTTACTAGATGTGAGGACAGATTACACGTGGAATGTATTTAATGTTAAAGGAGCACACTGGACTCAGTCTCATGCAATTAAAAGATTACTGTATGTGTAGAAGTTTCTTCTCAACTTTTAGAATAAAACAATTCCTGACAGTACAGTTACATTTCATTGGCATCTAACCGCACCTTCAGTGAGTGATATATGTTGAAAGACATTACTGAAGCATTGTACTAACACATACGTAATAATACATAGACAGATTTCATAGTGCATAACAGTGCATTGAACTATATGAACACTGCAACGTACAAACATGCAACTGTGCACATGTACTCAAAACAAAATTGTGACACAGTGCACAGTACCGTGTCAGTATACAGATGTCAGACAGGAAGGTACCAAAACAAGCAGCATGTTGCACATTACCACTTATGTTAATAACAGCTGAAACATGTAGACATTGTTAAAAGCCAGTGTCAATTGAAAATCATGTACAGGAGCAGCATTGCAAGTACTTGCATAGATGGCCTGCTCAGTGCATGCATGGCTCAGATTATTTCACCAAGGGTTATATCACTCTTACAGATGTGATGCTGCACATCATCTGCACCACCATTGATTGACTGATTTCAAAAGGTTCACCAGGAGAGACATACTCAGCTGATAGCAGCTCATTTCCAGATGCATCCTGGGAGTGCTATAACCATAAAACTAAAGCCATAATGCTACTTACTTTGAATACCCAGAGGTAACAAAAACTGCAAATGGCCTCAGTACTACATGTTGCTTTAAATACATGGCACCGCTCAGCTTGTTTTTTTTGTTTTTTTTGTGTGTCAAGATTGATGTGCAAACAGCTGTCATGGGCAGTCAGAAAATGCCATAGTGTGGTATCTGCTGCTGCTAGCCAGAAAATGTGTGCAGGCATGATGGCTACTATTGGCTTTACTGTTGTGTTTGCAGAAACATCACTCAGCTTTTGTTCCCACTGAATGTCGAGGCAGTCTCCTGATTACTAGAAGTAGATGGGAGGAAAAATAGGTATCCACTCCATAACTAGATGTTTTCATGACTAGATCATGCCATCTCTGACCTATCTATCCTGGTTCTCAATGGACATTTCAAAAATACACAAGAGAGGAGCATTTGAGGTCAAACTTATTTTTCTGCTGGATATGGTGGATGATAGCATGAATGTAGACACTAGTTTGTGTCCCATTGCACTGTTTAAAGTGAATGTAGACACTAGTTTCGTGTTCCATTGAACTGTTTAAAGCGAATGTAGACACTAGTTTCGTGTTCCATTGCACTGATTTAAGCGAATGTAGACACTAGTTTCGTGTCCCATTGCACTGATTTTAAATGTAGACACTAGTTTAGGTTCCCATTGCACTGTTTAAAGCGAATGTAGACACTAGTTTCGTGTCCCATTGCACTGTTTAAAGCGAATGTAGACACTAGTTTCGTGTCCCATTGCACTGTTTAAAGCTAATGTAGACACTAGTTTCGTGTCCCATTGCACTGCTTAAAGCGAATGTAGACACTAGTCAGGTTCCATTACACTGTTTAAAGCTATGTAGACACTAGCTTCAGGTTCCACTGCACTGTTTAAAGCTTAATGTAGACACTAGCTTGGGTTCTATTACACTGTTTAAAGTGCTCCTGCTCTTTCTTGTTTTAGGTGCAACAGGTGGACAGATGTTTGTTTTATATGTTGCTAAAATGATTATGTATCAAATGGTTCTATTTAATTTATATAACTGTATTTATAATTTTGATTTTAAAAGGACACTGTTAGGACACTGTCAACCTTTTTGCATCATATTATTTCTAGGTAAAAACATGCATTTTATGATTGCTTACCTTCTCTAAAATTCATTGATGTTGCTGGTTTGTTTAATCTCCTTCCTTGCTTATTACAGCTGAAATGCTTGGGAATGTATAGTTATACATAGCCTTGTTTTGCTCCAAATTGTTTACCTAAGCTTGCTGCATACTTCCTAATCATTAGAAACACCCTCAAACAGTGCAGCCACTTGTGATACAATGGTCTCATCTACTCTCATTGCATAATGAACAGCTAGATAGTGTTGGGGGTGTTCCTGAGTCCAGGGAAGATGCAGTTGTAGTTGGTCAAGAAATGTAAGCAAACATGTTTTGGTGTGGTAACACCAGTATGGTTGACACTCAGTTTTTACTTTTTAAAAGGAAAAAGAGTCGGAATTAAACAACAGCTACATCAGCAGTCTCTATAGAATGAGAACAATCATAAAATGTGTTTTAAACTAGGGAAACTTTGAGGCCAAATGGGGTTGACAGTGTCCCTTTAACTGGTGGAAGGTGATTACATGGCCTTTAGACTCACACATGCAAAACTCGTAATTTTAAGTGTTTAGCACACAGACACAGACAGACAGACACACACACACACACTCTCTTTATGCTCCCCCGCTTCCTGCATGCCGCCCCATCAGGAGTCGCCTATGACATCTGCCCCTTTCTACCTGGAGCCCATGGTGATCCCCATGTAGCCAGGTGAGGAAGAGGTGGGACCTGTACTGAACATCTAGTTGCATCAGGACACTTGAGTAGGACAAGCAGAGGGAGTTGTGGGGATCTGTGCCAGGTGCTCCGTTTTCCTGGCATGCAGGGAGCCATTTTCTGGTGTTCTTTTTGGGTGTGATGTGTGCCCTGACATCAAGTTGGATTGCTGACATCCATCATGCCCACTCCCTTCAGTTTGGCTTGGTGCTTGCTGTACCTCTGGCCTCCACCAGAGGCCAGTCAAGTGCCATGCCTTGTCCTCCCCTTCCTCCTCAGACACTAAAGCCTCCTCCCCTGGCTGGTCCTCTGTCTCCCGGCATGGTCCTGTACCCAGTTCAGGAGCATTGCAAGCGGTAGCACTAACGCTGTGTTGGTGGGCTGGCCTGTAGACCTACTTCTCCAGAACATTCCTTCTGTGACATTTGATCTATATAGAACTGGAGTTCTAAAGATTGTTTTCTTATCTTTGGTTGTGTTTGTCATCTAATTACTTCACTGATTTGTGACATTCATGTGTAAATGTGTTAAGTTCTGGGTACTTTAAGCGAAGTTCTTTTTAAGAAAATTGCCATTTTCCTTATGAAGAAGAACCATGTAGGTTCAAAAGCTTATGATTGTTTGTAAATCTCTATTGATCCAATAAAAGGTACCAAATCACCTGTTTTGTGCATTTTAAAAATTGGAGTAACTTATTGTTTAATTTCCTGAGAATTACATCATTATTCAGCTGATAAGCACATCTTACAGAGACAGGACATTATTTACAATTGGCAGCAGTGCTTTTGAGGTTGCCAGTCACAGAAAATACATTCATAAGCCCAAATTTTCATATGTAACTGTACCTAATATGATGTGAAAACCTTATTTTATGGGCACCTTTCACACAGCCACTGATCTGGAGTTTGAATTGTGTGACAGTCTGTCCATAGACCTGTAAGCATGGTTCTGATAGGACAATAGGTCATACTTACCAGACTGTACCTAAACCATGACATAGTACAAACTCCTAATTACTAGTTCCAGGAAGGAAAATGTGCAGAATGAGTCAGTCTTGAACATCACAACTGGAAAAACTTGATCCTTCTAAATCTGCAGGACCAGCTGAATTACACCCTAGGCTCCTAAAGGAATTAGCAACTGTAATTTGTGCCCCACACTGCTATACTGGTTAAATCCCTGAATGAAGGTGTCTTACCAGATTGGCTTTTAGCTAATGTGGTGCCAACACAAGAAGGGGTCTAAAACAGTTCCAATTATAGACCAATCAGTCTTATGTGTATTATTGGTAAGATATTGGAGAGAGTTATAAAGGAGGATATAGATAAACATATCAAACAACATGATTATGGAGATATCTAGCATAGGTTTCAAGGAAAGGTCTTGTTTGACGAACCTGATACACTTTTTGATCCAGTTAGTGAGGCCATAGATAGGGACATTCCAGTTGATGTGCTCAATCTTGATTTGAAAAGGCCTTTGATAGTGTTTCCCATTCTGAGTTGATTAAATCATTGGAGAAAATAAAATTGGATAAGTGTATTATACGGTGGATATGTGCCTGGCTGATGAACAGGAGACAGCGAGTGATAGTTAGGATAATTTTTCTGGTTTTGTTCCAGTGGCGAGTGGGGTCCCGCGAGAATCGATGCTCGGACCAGCCCTCTTTAATATATTGATGACATCTTTAACATGTAATAGGAAAGTATGGATGGCGAATTCACCGATGACATAAAGATGGTGCATTGGTTGTAACTGAAGGGATGATAAAATATTGCAGGACCCATCACTGTGGCCTCTACAGGTCCTTGGACCTCCCATCGCTCTAAAGACATACAAGGAGAGACTAAAGCAGCTTAATATGTATACCCTTGAGGAAAGCAGGGGGATCATGATAGAAACTTTCAAGTATCTCAAGGAATTAACAAAGTACAAGAGGGTAGCATCTTTCAGAAGAAGAGATGTGCAAGAACAAGGGGCACAATCTGAAGATAGAGGAGGACAGATCAGAGGTAATGTTAGAAAGTATTTTTTCACAGAGAGGGTTGTGGATGCATGGAACAGCCTTTCTGAGGAGGTTGTGGAATCAGGAACAGTGGGAGAATTCAAGAATGCATGGGACAGGCATAAGGCAATTCTAGTGGGGGTAGGAGAAGTCAGCTGTTGATTAACTAGAATCTGCAGCTTATCCATCAGGTAGGGAAATGGGCAGACTAGGTGGGCCAAGCAGTCCTTATCTGCCATCAAATTCTATGTTTCTAATATTAATGAACTGAGTATAATTGCAACAAAAAGAAACTCAGATTTAATTTGAATAAATGTAAGATCATGCATATAGGTAATAAAATATTAGACTTAGATATACAATAAATGGGCACGTTCTGCAGACTGTAGATACCAGAAATATCTGGGTGTGGTGTTTAGCAGTAATTTAGGTTCATCAAGACAATGTATGGAAGTAACTAGAAAGGGATATGGCATATTGGCCACTATTAGAAGATCTATCAAGAGCTGTGCAAGAAAGGTGTTGGTTCAGCTGTATGTTTCGCTGGTTCGCCAGCATGTGGAGTATTATGGGCAGTTTTGGGCACCATATTTGAAGAGGGATGTAAAGAGAGTTGAGGGTCTACAGAGGTGGGCTACAGAATTGTGGATGGAGCCCAGGGTCTCTCCATGAGGAAAGGTTGGAGGTATTGGGGCTGTATTCATTACAGTGTAGAAGATATAGGGGAGATATGTCATTTAATTTATTTATTTAATAAATTTATTATTTATTTATTTAATTAAAAGTTTTACCAGGAAGGCATACTGAGTGGGATAACGTTCTATTTCAGATGCATCCTGGGGAGGGGTAGAAGAGAAATATACAATAGAAATCCATACAGAGAACACATACAGGTACAGTAGCTATGAGCAGCCAGCAGAGGACATTTTCATACACTTTAATCAGCTGAGGGTAGAAGTCAGTGAACGCTTAGTATGAAGCCAATGTGCAACCCACCTAAGTGGTCAGAATTTTGGAGAAAAGCAAGACACTTGGCTCTCAGTGGTGCTAGGTGCATGTGTAGGTGGAGGAGAAATGCACCTTGAGGAGAGAGTTGAGGTGCTGAGTGTTGGCAGTGTGCGAATGTCTACTGGCAAGGAGTTCCATAGTTTAGGCATGCAGTATTTGAAAGCAGCCTGGCCTGTAGAGGTGGACATATGTGGGACATAGAAGCCATGAGTTTGTATTTCTGAGTGAATCACGCTGGTGGGGTTGAGTTGTTAGGGCTGCTGCAAGGTAGGGGAAGAGATTGAACCCAGAATTTCACTGTAGCCCTAGCACAGTGGGCTTGTCTCTGGTCCTGGAGCAATGGGAGGTCCAAGGACCTGTAGAGGCTGCAGTGATGGGTTTGGGGGCAGTCCAAGGCAAAGTGACAGAAGGAGGAAGAGAGGATCCAGTCTGGCTAGGGAGGACTTGGGAGCAGTACTGTAGACTACATCCCCTGATCGAATATTGGGAGGATCATTTTCTGTACAACTGTCTTGCGAGTTGGCAGAGGGATGCACTCTTACACCCTGTTGTGATATAAGGTGCCCAGCTTGGGGTGTAGTTTCTTGTGGATCACGTCGATATGTGCAGAAAAGTTGAGGTGCTGGTCGAGCCAGACCCCAAGGTACCTGAAGGAGGTGCAAGCCTCCAGGGGAGTCCCATCAATGGTGTGGAAGGTGGGGATGCAGGGGAGTCGGGAGAGTCTCTGCCTCATGCCAAAGGTTAGGGAGACTGTTTTCTGGGATTAAGAAAAAGTTTATTTGAGCAAAACCAGAGCTGGACATTACTGAAGTCCTGCTGGAGTCTGGAAGCCACTTCAGAGGAGGAGGGACCTGATGCATACAGCACTGTATCGCCTCATGCATATGTGAATGGATGTATGTGGGCAGGCTGAGGGCAGGTCATTTAGGAAGATGGACAACAGTATTGGGCCAAGGACTGAGCCTTGGGGACCCCTGTGGTGACATGGAGGGGACCGAAATGTAAGAGCCAGTTCTGACTGATTGTGACCTGCCTGCCAGGTAGAAGTGGAGCCAGCTAGTTGAAGCTCCTGAGAGTTCAGCAAGGGAGAGCCTGGATAGTAGGAAGGTGTGGGAGACAGTCTCGAAGGCCTTTGCAAGGTCGACAAAGATGGCTGAGGTGGTATGTCCATTATCCATTCCTGTGAGGATGGAGTTGGTGAACTGAAGAAGGAAGGTGATGGTGGAGTGTGATTTCCTAAATCCAGACTGGTAAGGTGAGAAAGAAGGAGGAGGAGTTGAGAAAGGAGGAGAGTTGGCTAGTATGGGGATAAGAGAGATGGGGTGGTGGTTGCTTGGGAGGAGGGATCGCACCTTTAGGAAGGGGATGACTGTAGCATGTTTCCTGTTAGATGGGATTGATGCAAGTGAGAAAGAGAGGTTAAATAGAGCGGCCAGAGGACTGGCGATGGCAAGTGCGGATAGGTGGAGCATTTTGCAGTCCAGTCCTGAGGGGCATTTACCTTTGGCAGGACTGAGTGACCGCAGGGCTTTTAGTACTGGATGGGGTAACAGGGCGAAAGGAGAAGCGGGAGGGTGGGGGTGGGGTGGAAGGGTGAACGCATGGGGGGTGCGGGAGGGACAAAAGACAGGATGAGTAGCTTGTAAAAAGGTGTCAAAACTGAGGCCACTGTGCTTGGTTCAGTGACAATAGAGCCTGTTACATCCAGGGCTGGAGTAGGAGGCCAGGCAGAAGGGCCGAAGAGTGATTTGATTGACTTCCAAAACTTCACTGGGTGGTTTATGTTGATGTGGAAGGAGGCTTTAAAGTAGTTCGCTTTAGCTTGTCATGTAAGCCTATCAATCAATCAATCAATCAATCAAATCTTTATTTATTCAGGGATCATCATTGAGCAAGGCTCATTTACAAGATGGACCTGATAAGGTCAAGGTTGAGTTGATACACAGCAATTACATCGTATACTTATGAGACGGTTATACATACAGAAAAAGAAAATGTTATTTATAACACAATAATATACAGAGAAGTCACATGTTAAAGCTGTAAGAGAAAGTTAAACTAACATCTACAATATGTACAGTACATATATATCACAGTGAGGGCCATGACAGTCACTCACATAATGAGTACAAGGATGGTGAAGGAATATTGGGTGCCATATACTGGAGTGTGTCTGGCTGGAAGGAATATGCCATATGTGATTGGAATATGGTTTTGTGGGATGACTATTCTATTCTAGCGGTAGCAACTGCATTTCTCTGTGAAGAAGGCTGTACAGTGCTGCTTGAAGGATGTAAATGGAATGATAATGGACAGTTTTAGGGATTTTTGTAGGGTGTTCCATGCTATGGCTAGAGAATAGCTGATTGCTGCCTCCCTATTTTGGTGTTGACTTTGGGCAATTTGAGCAGGATGATATTGTTGCTTCTTAGGCATAGGAGCTGGGAGTGGTCAGGTTGAAGCAGTCCAGGATATAGCTTGGGAGTTTTTTTGATAAAGCTCTGTAGATCCATAGAGCTGCATTTCTGCTCCTCCTGACATGAAGGAAACCCATCCAATTGCATCATAGAGAGAACAATGGTGAGTATTATATGGCAGGTCTGCAATGAACCTTATTGCTCTATGGTATAAGGTATCCAACTTTGAAGGTAGGGAGTGGGGCAGTGACTATAGAGGAAGTCTGTGTAGTCAATGACTGATAGAAAGATGGCCTGGACTAATCTCATCTTTGAATCTCTATTAAGGAAGGGTTTTAATCTGTAGAGGAGGCCAAACCTTAGGCGAAGTTTTTCAGCAGTTGTTCTAGATGCTGAGTAAAGTCAAGTCTGTTGTCAATCCACACACCTAGGTATTTGAAATTTCTACATACTCCAGATTTTCTCCAAGTATAGCGCATAGCTGGGGAGACTGATTGAAGAGGATGTGTTGATGGAGTTTTGGGTTGTGAACATCATTGCTTTGGTTTTCTTTGCATTTAGCAGAAGCTTTTCACGAGTAGCTGATGTTGTAACATGGAGAATTCTGCTGTAGGATTTCATGAGCAACTTTAGGTGAAGGGTTGCTGACATACAGTACAGTGTCATCAGCAAAGAGATGTACTGAGGACTTGGTAAGGGTTGAATCAATTTGATTTATATAAATGGCAAAAGGATAGGACCCAGAATAGAACCTTGGGGGACTCCTCTTGACAGTGGTCTTAATGGGGAGAGGTCACCTTCAGCTTTTACCTGCTGTGATCTACCGGAGAGGTAGCATCTGAACCACTTAAGGGAGGATGGATCTAGGCCAATGGAGTGTAGGGATGAGAGTAGCAGTTCATGGTCCACAGTGTTGAATGCTTTGCTCAGGTCCAGGAATACTGCACAGACATTGTTCTTTTATCCAGTTCGGTTTGCCAATCATTGGTGACCTTGGCTAATGTAGTGATAGTGCTATGTTTGCCCTGAATCCAGATTGAGCTGGATTTAATAGATTAGCATTGTCCAGATATTCCCTTAACTGAATACTCACTAATTTCTCCAGCATCTTGGATAACACAGGTAGGATGGAAATGGGCCTGTAATTATTAAATCCATAGGGTCCCTGATTTTAGAAGGGGACCACTTGGCTGTCTTCCACAGCGTAGGAATAGAGCCAGAGTTTAGGGAAAGGTTAAAGAGGTGAGTTAGGGGGACTGCAAACACATGACACGCAATCTTTAGAAAGAATGGGTCCAGAAGATTTGCTTCTGCACTTTTTGGTATCTAGATGCCATAATAGATCCTCAACTTGTTTCAACAGTATAGGTTTGAAGTTAAAGGAGGAGTCAACTCTTTGTTCACCAGTATAGTGGGAGCTTAAATGATCCCTTAATAGGTTAGCTGGGAGGAGTCAAAGGCAAGGCCAGCTGTAGTGAAGTGGTTGTTGAATGCATCCAGGATTTCCAATGTGCCAGTAATGGGGCCATAGTTACTGTGTAATTGGGTTGGAAGGGGTTGTTAACATCCTGGCCCATCATACCCTTGATGGTGCCCAAAATCTAGCAGTATTATGGTAGGAGGAGTTGAGCTGGGCCAGTAGTAGGCAGCCTTTGCATCCCTAATTTTCCTAGTGCATTTATTCCTGACTTTCCTAAAGATCATCCAGTCCATGAATATTCTTAGTTTTTCTTGCTACTTTCCAAAGTTTATCTCTTTCCAGCAGTGCAGCTTTGAGGTCAGTTGAAAACCAGCGACAGGATTCGCTTTTTATTTGGATACTAGAGATTGGGGCATGGGAGTTAAGGGCAGTTAATATAATGCTATTTAGCACCTGCTGAGCTTTTTCTACAGAATGTGCAAGATATAACTTTGCCAGTGTGGAGAGTAGGCTAGATCATGCAGATATCCTTCAATATTGATGTTTTTCTGGATCTCCTCATGAGGAATTTTGCAGGATCTGTTTTAATGTTGTTGGATCTTACCCCTGCGATGGGGCAGTGGTCACTTATGTCGCATAGGAGCACTCCAGCATGTGTGAATAGATGTGGTTTACTCACTAGCATGATGTCAAGTAGAGTACTGTTACTACTGTTCCTTGCATTTAGTCTTGTTGGTTCATTAATTAACTGTGTGAGCCATAGGTGTCACAGAATGATACCAGAGGTGTAGCTGCCTGGGTGAGCCAGGTGAAATTCAGGTCCCCTATGATAATGATTTCTTCAGTACAGGACTTGACCAGATTTCCCAGGTGGGTTAAGAGCTTGTGTTCAGCAGAGGGGAGTCTGTAGCATCCAATTAAATGGAAAGCTGCTGTATTGGGGAGAGAGACTTTAGAGATAGACACTCAAATTCCTTGGGCATAGATGTTGCAGCAGTACAGGATACAACTAAACCAGCTTTTACATATATGGCTACTTCGCTCCCTTGTTTGGCGATCAGCTCTGAATAGCTGATGGTTAGGTAGGTTAACTTCCCTGTCCATTGTGGTGGTCTTGAGCCATGTCTCAGTTATCACAAGAAAGTCTGGCAAGGTATGGGCAACCCAGGCTTGTAGCAATGTCAATTTTTTCAACAGACTGCCTACATTAATATGCAGGAAACTGAGACCTTTAATTGAAGATAGGTTTGATGGAGAGGTGATGCTTTCAAGAGGTCCAGGGTTGATTTCTACATTATCAATACAGAGCAATAGGAAGATCAGTAATTTCTAAGGGCTGCCAGTGATAGGGAGAAGGGGCTGTCTTTGGACCTCCTTTTTTATTCCGTTGCCACTCTTTGTTTTGGGTGCTCCTGTGGATTTAAGGTAGTGGTCGGGATACCATTAGCAGTTTGACGACTAGGCTTAGTGGGGATCTATATACCCAGTAGTGGGGTCTTGGCTGAAACATATATGTGGTGATATGTGTAACTTTATGGTGATTGTACCACTGTAGTCGATGCAGCAATGGCAAGACATATATGAGGGTATGGGTGTCAGCCACAGGGATGTTCCAGAGAAACTAGGCGGGTTGGACCACTTTAGATTGTATAATAGGGTCATCTTCACTGTGGAACCCTATGGCTGATAGTGACAGGAGTATCAGTAGCAAGCTCCCCATTCTGAGGGGATATTGATAGTTGGCATTTTGGCAATAGGGAGTAGCGAAGTTGCTGATTGGTTGGATCAGCAAGCTGGTGTGACTCTGTTGGTTTAGAGAAAAGTGCTGTGGGCAGGGAAGAGATTTCGTGGAAGATGCCTATAAATTAACACACAAGAGGGGAAGCGCTGGGCAAAAATTTTGCACCTTTCCCGACTGCTCCTCACTGTTCCTCCTGGCCTTATGGTTCTCAAGTTCGCTAGGTGTCACTGATCCCTGCCATGGAACGGAAGCCCCGCGCCCAGCTGGTTACTGTGGGCCAAAGGAAGCAGGCTGAGAGAGACAGAGGAGGGTGCAGCAATTAATAAGGGCAGTACTCAAGCCTTTTCTGAGCGTCACTGACCAAATCTGCACTACAAAGGACTGTGGGGGTCCTGTGGCGCCTCAGCGCCTGGGCCCACCTTACTTATTCAGACAAGGAACTGCAATTACCTTAAAGAGCAGTAAAACAGTAGTTCCCCTTACAATACAGTAGTGGATAACAGCACTTTTTGATGATTTACATATAAAACTAGAAGGAGAGTAGGCTCAGCGCCTGGCCCACTGCTGCCAATAACAGAGTCCAACAGAATCAACAGCAATTGCTCTCTATGGATGTCTCACCAGAGTGGAAGCAGCTCTTCTGGGAAACTTGCAGTACACCACCAGGGACGAGTAAAAGACAAAAAGAAAACAAATTTTCAAGTCCCACACAGATTTCAGCAATGCAAACTGAGCCAGTAAGTCAATGGGGCAGGAGAGCCAATCGGCTGCTGTGCCTGGTGGAGCGCTTGCTTACCGATTGGCTGCGCCTCGCGACTGCTCCCAGCTGTTCCTCCCGGCCTTATAGTTCCCAAGTTCGCTAGGTGCCGATCGCCTGGCCATGGAGGCTGCCCCGCTACCAGCTGGTTACTGTGGGCTGAAGGAAGCAGGCTGGAGAGAGACAGAGGAGGGTGCAGCAATTAATAAGGGCAGTAAGCCTTTTTCTGAGCGTCACTGACCAAATCTGCACTACAAAGGACAGTGGGGGATCCTGTGGACCACAGCGCCTGGGCCCACCTTACATATTCAGACAAGGAGCTGCAATTACCTTAAAGAGCAGTAAATGGTAGTTTCTTACAATACAGTAGTGGATAACAGCACTTTTTGATGATTTACACATATAAAACTAGAAGGAGAGTGGCACTCAGCGCCTGGCCCACTGTTGCTAACAGAGTCCAGCAGAATTCAACAGAATCAACAGCAGTTGCTCTTCATAGATGTCTCACCAGAGTGGAAGCAGCTCTTCTGGGAAACTTGCAGTACAACACCAGGGGAAGAGTAAAAGACAAAAGAAAACAAATTTAAGTCAATGGGGCAGCAGAGCCAATCGACTGCTGTGCCTGGTGGAGCGCTAGCTACCGATTGGCTGCGCCTTTCCGATTGCTCCCTCGCTGTTCCTCCCGGCCTTATAGTTCCCAGCTGGTTACTGTGGGCTGAAGGAAGCAGGCGATTGGCTGTGGCTTTCCGACTGCTCCCTAGCTGTTCCTCCCAGCCTTATGGTTCCCAAGTTGCTAGGGTGCCGCCGACCACCCTGCTGGCGGAGCCAAGCCCCGCACTCAGCTGGTTATTGTGGGCTGAAGGAAGCAGGCGATTGGCTGTGGCTTTCCGACTGCTCCTCGCTGTTCCTCCCGGCCTTATGGTTCCTAAGTTCGGCTAGGTGCCGCCGACTGCCTGGGCTGGGCGGAGCCGAGCCCGCGCCTAGCTGGTTACTGTGGGCTGAAGGAAGCAGGCGATTGGTTGCACTTTCCCGACTGCTCCCTCGCTAGTCAAGCTTAGTGCAGACATTCTGAAGTGAGCAGTAATGTTGGAATGCCGCATGGGTGCCAGCTGCCTTATAAGTTTCCCAGGCCTGGTCCCTGGCTCGGAGATGCTCTATGAGATCAGCGTGACCCAGGGCAGGTGGGGACCCTCACTCGAGCCCTTCTGAGTGGCGATAGTAGTCCCAGACAGCGAGGAATCTGGACTTGAATATTTCTAGGCGAAGTTGATGGAGGCTGCCCCAGGGATGAAGGACCAGTCTATGTTTGATAGGTCATTTAAGAGGGTTGTAAGGTCGAGGGATTCATAGAAGCTAGTGAGTAGAGTCTGAGGGGAGTGACTTGGGCCTGAATATTTTCCTTACCATGTAAATCATGTGGTGATCACTTAGAGAGTCTGGTAGGAGTCCAGCGTCAAGTATACTGTGGGTGTGTGTAGTAAGGACCCAGTCCAAGAGGGAATGGTTCTAGGATTTGTGGTTCAGGCAGTGGGTTCTGAGATTTGTTGGGACAGGTTTAGTGCATTCACTTAGCTTCAGAGCTTAGCGCTAGCACTAGAGAGCCAATTTAAGCTGAAGTCCCCAAGGATATGCAGCCTGCCCCCAACACAAGGACTTTAGGGTGCCCAGATGGTCCAGGATGACGGGCAGAGGGGTGTTAGGGAGCAGTAGGTCCCTGCTACAAACATGGGTATTGAGTGGGGAGAGCAATTTTGATTAGCAGGGTGTCTATGGTTAGCATGGGCTTGGGAAGCTGGACTGGGGTGAACTGTAGCTGGGAGGAGATGAACATGGCAATGCCCCATCCCTTTTATTACCTGGTTGGTCATGCGGTTGATAGAGTAGCCAGGAATATGAAGTTCTGCATCCAGGTTGTTGGGTTTCAGCCAGGTCTCAGTGATAATCAGAATGTCAGGTCGCAGTGTTAGGACACTTAGTTGTAGTGCATTGAGTTTATTCAGGATGCTGCAAGATTTAAGTGCACTATTTTAATGCCTCATGGTAATTGGAGAGACGGGAGGGGTGATGGCAGCCGGGACAATTGGTCCAGGGTTTAGCTCAATGTCTCCAGCTAGAGCAGCAGTAGTGTAAATAGCTGTTTAGTTTTAAGCCTGGTCCATTGTGACTTTTAGGGGGCGAAGGATGCTGCGAGGTTTGTGAAGAGTTGCCTGGGGCAGAGAAATTTATGGCTGTTAGCACAGCGTGAAAGGAGGGAGGAAGGATGGAAGCCCGAGTTCCCAATTATATAAAAGAACTTGTGGGGCTGCCCAACGGTGGAGGTGGCATAGTGGTGTGGCAGAGCAGCCTCTGTTACAATTGTTAGGGGGCTAGGCTGTGATTCTGGGTAGGAGGAAGGGACACTAGAGGTGTAAGCAGGCAAATTATTGTTAAAGATAGAGGCATCATGTTGTTTGCTGTGTTTAGATAGCTGGGATGGCTTGAGGCAGCCAGTAGTGATGATAGCAGATAATCTGCTAATGGAAAAGTGGGTTGATTGGTTATCAGCCTCACGTGATGCTGCCTATGTAAAGGACAGCTCACTTAGTTGGGGTGGTGGTGGGGCAGATGGTGAGCAGCGTCAGTGGAGCCACACAAATGCTGAGAAAAAAGATGCTGGCATTCCAATCTGTCCTGTGCTGTCATACCTGAGGAGTCTGTGGGTTCCAGTGTGCGGGGCTCAGGGAGGGCAGGAGAAGCGTATGCCCTCACGACCACCAGGGAGCTGAGGAGTCTGTGGGTTCCAGCGCATTGGGGCTTGGGGAGGGCAGGAGAGTGTGGCCTCACGACTCACTGGGGAGCTGAGGAATCTGTGGGTTCCGGAGCATTGGGGCTCGGGGAGGGCAGGAGAAGCGATACCCTCATGATCACCGGGAGCTGAGGAGTCTGTGGGTTCCAGTGCATCGGGGCTTGGGGAAAGCAGGAGAAGCATTTGCCCTCATGACCACTGGGGAGCTGATGGGAAAAAGCTGAGGCATTTAGAGCAACACAGGATTTAGATCTTTGGGAATGTATGGACTGAGTAAAAGGAATGTGTTATATAAGAACAGGGGACATCAGTATCAATTGAAAGGTGAAAATTATAGTACAAATCAGAGAGGGATCTGGTTTTCTCAGCGGGTGGTGACATATTGGAATGCCCTTCTATCATTTGTGGTATCATGCAATAGTATGAATCAATTTAAGAATACTTTGGAAGAGTATTGTAAGACTAGATGTTATCAATTTAATATATAGAATGGTGCAGGTCTGTAATGGCTAACGCTGAATGACCAGTCTTCATTCTACTGAATCACTGCTTATTGAGGTCCAGTTCCATGTGAGACCTTTGGAAGCTAGTCTTTCATGTCTCAGTAGGACCTTTACTTACTGCTGCTGAATACCACAAATGTCCTGTCCTTTTAATAGGCACTGTACACGTCATGGCAACAAGACCTTTCCCATATACTGAATTGCTGCTACCATGGCAAGAACTTTCATGAGCAACAGCATTGCCATGTAACTCTGCATGCACAGTGGTATCACAATTGACATGGCGGTAACATAGGCTGCCATGATGGCCTCACCTCTGTATGGACTATAGCATATACAGTACACCCAAAAATTACAAGAAATATATTTATGCACCAATGTCAGTGACTCACTCAGTGCGTTGTATTTGATAGTATAACAGCTGGTAATACTATCAAATATGGAACACTGAGTGAGTCACTAACACTGTTTGCAGCACATGTGTGTGTAATGTTTGGTGTACAGCATACATGCTAGCAACTATATGGAGGAAGCAGACAATATATAGCTTGTGTTACCACCATGTTAATTGTGGTAACACTGTACATACAGGGAAATTTGTGAGGAATTCCTACAAAACAGTCAGGTGTGACCAGGCGTTAGAGGAACCTTCAGTAATCACCACCTAGAGGAACATGGTGTGCCAGAAATGCCTCATGTTAACTTACACCCCTAGAGGAGGATTATGGTTAATATAACCCCTGTTCATATCATTTTACTTAATCACTACTGTGTGACCCAAGTAAAGTCATCATTCATGAGATCCTGAGTGTATGAGTTCACAGTAGTCCGTCCTGTAAAATACAGGCTAGCAAACTGCTGTTGGTCAGTGTTTGAAGGGGTCACATTTAGTGTCACTTGGATAGTATTCTAGAAACTAGGATAGCAACAGATACCTCTCATTTGGCCAGATAGTTGCTGTGGTAGGATAGCAGTGCTATCTGATCATGAATCCTACCCTCTAGGATCCAGTGCATGGATACTACAAATGCTGTGGATCCTAGCAACAAATGTTGTTGATCCTGTGGTTCCTAGCTACAAATGTTGCGGATTCTTTGGTTCCTAGCAACAGATCCAGCTTGGATCCTAACTATTTGACCTAGGATCCATTGCTATCTGACCCCGTATCCTAACTATCTGACTTAGGATCCTGGATCTGACCTAGGATCACTGGATCCTAACTAGGACCCATCGATATCTGACCCCAGATCCTAGCTATCTGGCCTAGGATCACTTGATCCTAACTAGGATCCATCACTACCTGACCATGGCTCCTACATCTGTCTTTGGTAGGATTTCTGGTAGGATCCTGGGTAGGATAACAGCACTGTCTGACAGATAGTGGTAGGATCCACAAAAGCACTATCTGAGCATCATTGGTCACATCAATGCCATGGTTCTGTGATGTTGGGGCATGCTAGATTGCTGTGAGTGTGTTGTGTAGGCACTACATTTGAGCACTGGAAGCTGGGGTTACTGTTGGACTGTCTGTACTGAAGGCTAGTATTTTCAGCATGTTCTTAAAGAACTGCATATTCTGCTCTGCCTCCTGCCTTCTTAATCTTTCCTCTATTTCTCTCTCTCACCCTTCCTCTCCATTTCCTTCATTTGTTTGTGCTGCTCGAGCAACATTTTCTATTGGGCTCAAACACTGATTCCATCAGTTCCTGCATCCTGGTGTTTTTCCTTTTTCCATAAAGATTGAAAAGTGGCTTGGTGGTTTGATCACATTTCTGAGATCTTCCACTGGAGCATGTTGAGGTATCAGCAGATGTAGAGGTAGTGTCATCAGGCATTGCTGATGTTTCTTCCTGTACTGGCTCACTATCTGCACTAACAGGTGTTTCTTGGGTTGTTCAGCATCTGCAAAAATTAAATAGGAAAATGATTAATCATTACACACATAACCATAAACTGATTGCTTCAGTAGCACTGTTGTCCAGTTAAATTCCTACACCCAGCATTGAGCAGTTGTACAGTAAATACATTTGGCGTCAGGAACCATAAAATGGCTTAACACAGTGACAAAAATAATTACCTGATTCAATGAGATCAGGAGTGGTGTAGTCCTTTGCATCAACCTCAGCTGCCTCAGTGTCATCCTCTGACTCTCTGCTGCAGTGCTTTCTACAACAAACTGCGGATCAGATGTGGACTTCATCCCCAGTATCTTGTCCAGTTGATTATAGAATGGACTAACTATCTGACCACCACCAGATCTCTTATTACTGTCCTTGGTCTTGTGGTACCTGACTTGAAGTTGTTTGATCTTGTTCGACATTGCTTGAGGTACATTCTACCCAATTCTCAGTTAAAGTCTGACATTATTTTTAGTGCCTTCCTGCACCCTGGACAGCCACTGTTCAGGCTGCCAGTCACCCCATCCACTGCATCTTCCCTCAGCGCCATCTGCCATCCCTCATGCGTTGTGCTCCTGCTGACCAGCATATCCCTTCCCTGTTGGGCCCCCTCCCTGGGCACACAAGAGTGGAGATGGGGTCCGAATCTATGCCAAGTGCACAATGGGGCTCAGCTCTGAAGGCTACTCCCAGGGCCTTGTGGCATGAGGGAATCCGGGCAGTCATCATCTGGTCAGCCGAGCAGTGATTTTCTGTTTTCTCCCCAGCCCACCCACCTCCCACATACCAGTCCAACTGCAGTGGTATCCTGGGGTGGGGTCATTCACCTGGCATGTCAAGGCTCATGCTGCCAAGAACACTTAATGCACGCCATTGCCAGGAGCAGCCTAGCAAGCGGTCTCTACTCATCCTAACCAGCTGGGAGGAAGGTGTCCGAAGGGCATTCTTAATTCTCTCCCGCTGGTCTCCGCTTCTGATGTTGGATTTGGGGCATGAACCTGGGTCACCAGTGTGCCAGGCAAACTCCCATCACTTGGCGCCACGGAACTGGCATGTCTGACACTTTTTATACACTTTTGTATTCTGCCTGTAAGCTCCATTTGCACAAATTTCTGGGACCGGTAATCTATGAAAATTACTTCCAATAGCTTTGTATGGAGCAAGAACTGTCCATTGCTTAACCTGACACAAAATGGCGCCTAGAGATAATGAGTTAACAGACATGTGGCCTCATCTGACCAACTGGCACTACAATTGGTCATTCCGCTATTCTTGCAATGTGCAAGATGGTGAATTATTTCACAATGCAGACAGTACTATGTTCTATTGCCTGCTTGGGTGCTCTGAGCACTGACGATTTATGAAATAGTAAACTGAACTTGCAATATGGTAACTTTTTATCAATAGTTGTTTCTCTCATTCACGTCTTAGAAACATAGAAACATAGAAACATAGAATTTGACGGCAGATAAGGACGCTTGGCCCACCCAGTCTGCCCATTTCCCTACCTACTGATAAGCTGCAGATCCTAGTTAACTAGCAGCCTACTTCTTTCTCACCCTACCCCCAGAATTGCCTTATGACTATCCATGCATGCTTGAATTCCACCACTGATTTTGACTCCACAACCTCCTCCGGAGAGCCATTCCATGCATCCACAACCCTCTCTGTGAAAAAATACTTCCTAATTACCTCTGGGCACGCCCCCTCTATCTTCAAATTGTGCCCTCTTGTTCTTGCACACCTCTTTTTGAAAGATGCTACCCTCTTGGACTTTGTTGATTCCCTTGAGGTGCTTGAAAGTTTCTATCATGTCCCCTCTCCCTCCTTTCCTGGGGGCTTTACATATTAAGCTCCTTAAGGTCTCTCTTCATATGTCCTCCGGTGCAGACCCTGCACCATTTGATTACCCTCCTCTGGACAGCTTCCATCCTGTCTATGTCTTTGCGAGATTGGGTCTCCCAGAACTGCACACAGTACTCAGATGGGGTCTCACCAGCTGTCTGTACAGAGGGATAATAACTTCCTGTTTTCTACTGGTGATGCCTCTCCCTATGCTCCCAGTATCCCCCAACCCTCCTTGCTGCCTTCTCACATTGCTTGCCCACCTTTAGGTCATCTGATATGCTACCCCCAGGTCCCTTTCCATTTTGTTGTTGTTAGTATCTCACCCCCATTGTGTACTCTTCCCTGGGTTTTGTTTCCCAGGTGCATTACCTTGCACTTCTTAGCATTGAATCTAAGCTGCCATACATTTGACCATTCCTCTAACCTTGCCAAGTCCTTCTCATCCTTTCCACCCCACCTGTGCATCAAGTCTGTTGCAGATCTTAGTGTCATCTGCAAAGAGACATACTTTTTCCTTCCAGTCCTTCTGCAATGTAAACTTATAAAGACATTGAAGAGGACTGGTCCTAACTCTGAACCCTGCGGTACCCTTTAGTAACCCTCCTTTCTTCTGAGTGGACTCCATTTACTATTACTCTCTGTGTCCTATTCTCCAGCAAATTCTTTACCCAGGCTGTCATCTTGGGACCCACTCCCAGGCTGGCTAACTTATATATTAATCTTTTGTGTGGGACTGTGTCCAAATGCCTTGCTAAAAGTCTAGGTAGGCCATGTCACAGCCCCTCCCTGATCTACTACTTGGTCACCCAGTCAAAGAAATCTATCAGATTCGTCTGGCATGACCTTCCACTGTGAATCCATGCTGCCTAGGGTCTTGTGCCCTCTGGCCTCTAGATACTCGACAATTCTTTCCTTTAGAAGTGATTCCATCATTTTCCTATCACTGAGGTTAAACTAACAGGTCTATAGTTTCCTGCTTCTGCCTTGCTCCCACTTTTGTGAAGGGAATCACATCTGCCTCCTCCAGTCCTCGGGTACCACCCCATCCTCCCATGATTTGTTAAAGAGGTAGTCAGTGGTGTCACTAGTTCTACCCTTAGTTCTTTTAGAATTCTGGGATGAATCCATCAGGCCCCATTGCTTTTGTCACCTTCAGTTTTAAGAGTTCTTTCAGATCCCTTTCTTCTGTAAATGGGCTGGTATCAACTTCTGTATCCAGAGTGTTACTACTGTTTGTTTATGTACCTCCCCTCTTCCTTTGTAAATACTGAGCAAAATATTTGTTTAGTATCTCTGCCTTTCACATTCTCCCTCTGCCCACCCTCCCTCCCCTTTATTAAGCCTCACTATCCCTCCCTTGGTCTTCCTTTGCTCCGTGATGTACCTATAAAGGTTTTATTCCCTTCTTAACTGAGGTTGGCTATCTTTTCCTCCAGTTTGGGCCTTTGCTGTTCTGACTGCCTTCCCAGCCTCCTTTTGCTTTAACTGATACAGTTCTCTGTCCTGCTCCTGCTGCGATTTCTTGTACTTCCTGAATGCTTTCTTTTCTCTTGAACCTTCCTGCCACTTCCTTTGAGAACCATAGTGGTTTCTTACATCGTCTTGTTTTGTTTATTTGCTTCACAAAAGGCTCTTACCTCTGTGATGGCAGTTTTATTATTCCCCATTGTTCTTCCACCTCCTTCCTGCCCATTTGCTAGTGCATTCCTAGGCACTCACCCATTTGTAAAGTCAGCCCTCCTAAAGTCCAGTACTTTTGTCTTTGTATGAGCGACTCTATTGTTGTGTTTATTGTGAACCATACTGTTCGATGGTCGCTAGTTCCCAGATGGCTACCCACTTCACATCTGTGATCCTCTCTCCATCTCCATTCGAGGTATCAAGTCTAATATTGCTCCTCTGGAGTGGGCTCCAGTACTAGTTGTCTAAGGCATGCCCCTGTAGGGCATCTAGAATAACTGCACTCTTAAGTGGCAGCTGCAACTGCGCTCAGTTAACATCTGGCATATTCAGATCACCCATCAGCAATATCTCCCTTTTTCTGCCATTCTAGTATACTTTCTATCATTTCCTTGTCCATTTCTCCCCTGAGAAGGGGGTCTTGTATACAACCCTGTGCTGGATTGTGGTGCCATTGCTCTCCAAATTTACCTCACAGTGCTTCTTCTCCTCCCTGTTTACCCTTTTGTTCTGTTGCTTTTATTCCTTCCCTTATGTAAAGAACTACTCCTCCCCTCTTTTACCCTCCTGTCCCTCCTGTAGATAGTGTATCCTGGTATGTTTACGTCCCAGTCATGGTTTTTGTGTACCATGTTTCTGTGACTGCCACGATATCCAGATGTTCCTCCTCCATCAAGGCCACTAATTCAGGAAGCTTGTTACCTAGACTACGGGCATTGGTACTCATTGCTCTCCATTTTTGGTGGCCTTACCTTCTGTTGCAGCATCCCCCACTGACCGTTCTACCATGGTCTTTTCTCATTTAGTACCCTGTTTTGTAGGGAGAGGCAGGGATTTTCTGCTGCTTGTCAGTGCCTCCCCATTGACTAGTTTAAAAGCTTGCCAATGAAGCATTTATTCATTCATCTCGTATTATGAATGCTATGTGAATGCATGGATCATAGCAATTACTCTTGGGATAGTATACCACAGAACCATGTGCCACAGGAGGACACAGACAGGCAAACACGGTTGAGACATCCATCCACACAGGTAAAAAACCTGTGTTTCAGCTCATAACATTTTAAAACCAATCTAAAGACCACATAAAGGCAGGTTTTAAAAATGATTTTCAACTTCTTTTAAACCATTACCGATGCACATGCAAACTGTGCTTGCCAACATTTAAAATATTTTAGCAGTCCAGTAATAGTTTAAAAGCATCAGTGTGGACAAGGCCTTACTTAAACTAGGTTAAATCTGTTGGTGAGTTAGTGAATAGGAAGGCATAATTTGAGCCAAGCTACCAGGTGAAGGAAATGCCTGCACTCTTTTGAGCAGTATCATGAGATCTTTTAAATATTGATTTTATGCTCTTGCACTGCTGTCAGGTTCAGGACATACGCTGTAACCTGGGATATATAGTATGCTGTAACCAGGGACATACGCTGTAACCAGGGATATACGCTGCAACCAGGGATATACGCTGCAACCAGGGATATACAGTGCGCTGCAGCCAGGGATATACGCTGTGACCCGGGGATATACCCTGTAACCAGGAATATATGCTTTAACTGAGGATATACCCTGTAACCAGGATATACGCTTTAACTGGGGATACGCCCTGTAACCAGGAATATACACTTTTAGTTGACTGCCTTTGAACCAGTGAGTCGGCCAAAAGCCAAGGGACAGGAGGAGGTAGTCTTGGTCTGTGCTGGAAGCTCGGTTTGGGAGCTTGATTTGTACTGGATTTTTGCCTGATAAGCTGCAGGAGATAGCCTGTGACCTATAGTTCTTGAATGTCAGGAAAAACTACAGGTCGGGAGAACACTACTCTTTTTAGATTTGGCACTTCGTGGGCTAGATAGCAGTTTTAACTGCTGTAGAAGGTAACCTGGGTGCATTTTAATACATTAAATTAGGCGATTCAGGTGTTTGTGTGTTACTGCGACCCACCTGTACTTCGGTCGCCAGTACATATATGCTGCCTTAGAGGCGGCGTCTGCATCCTCCTTGACTGCCTCTGAACCTATGGAGTCGACCCAAAAGCCGAGGGACAGGAGGAGGCGGTCATGGTGTGCTGGACGCCTGTTTGGGAGCTTGATTTGTGCTGTATTTATTGCCTGATAAGCTGCAGGAGATAGCATGTGACCTGTAGTTCTTGAGCGTCAGGAAAGAACTACAGGTTGGGAGAACACTGCTCTTTTTAGATCTGGGCACTTATGTGGGCTAGATAGCAGTTTTAACTGCTGTTGAAGGTAGCCTGGGTGCATTTAATACATTAAATTAGGCGATTCAGGTGTTTGTGTTTACTGCGACCCACCTGTACTTCCAGGTCGTGGTAGATATATTGCTGCCTTAGCGAGCATCTGCATCCTCCTTGACTGCCTTTGAACCTGTGTGTCAGCCAAAAGCCGAGGGACAGGAGGAGGCAGTCTTGTGTATGCTGGATACTCAGTTTGTGAGCTTGATTTGTACTGGATTTATTGCCTGATAAGCTGCAGGAGATAACCTGTGACCTGTAGTTCTTGAACATCAGGAAAGAACTACAGGTCGGGAGAACACTGCTCTTTTTAGATTTGGGCACTTATGTGGGCTAGATTGCAGTTTTAACTGCTGTAGAAGGTAGCCTGAGTGCATTTTATTACATTAAATTAGGTGATTCAGGTGTTTGTGTGTTACCATGACCCACCTGTACTTCCGGTCGCGGTACATATATTGCTGCCTTAGGGTGAGTGTCACGAGCTGAGCGCGAGTCGTGCGCGAGGCGTGCACCGAGACCAGCACATCTTGGCGCGTGTTTACGTGTTCAAGTGGGACAACAGGCAACAGGGACCAAACCTAAGGAATGACTCAAAAAGATTCCAAGGACTCGATAGAAGAGCCTCGCGTGAGATATTTAAAGTAGGTGCCATTTGTATATTATATAAAATAAAAAAGGCGGAATGGAAAACAGATTTGTAGCTTTAAGGTCAGGAGAAATAGGGTAAAGTGTAACATATGTAATAAAGTTAGTGTAGGGAAAATGTTGGCGAGATTGAGTATATTTGTCTGCAATGCATCGAAATAAAGCATTTAAAGAATAAATTAGTAGGTTTAGAAATGTAGGTAAACGTTACCAAACAGCAGTAAGTAGAAAGAAGTTTACAAGGGGGGCTAGTAAGCAGGACTGAACAGAGAGAAGTAGGAGTAAGGAGGAACTTGATTTAGACTGGGAGCCTGATTTCCAAAAAGAATAACAAAAGACCAAAACTAAAAAGGAAGGAGGGCTATGACCTTTCAATTACCATTACAAAATAGCTTTGCCCCTTATAGAGACTGATGACTCATATAGAGGCCAGGAGACAGGATGCAGGAACAAATAACACAACAGGAAAAGTGAGATGTCTGGAGAGTTTCTCCAAGATGAACCTGTAGGGACTGAATTAAATCTGAATATTGTTGGGGGATTGTAGTGGGTATAGTTGAAGGAGAGACTTCACAGTATAATATTTCTCAGAATGTTGAAAACACAGGAATGGAAATTGAAGGAAATGTAGTTAAGGGAAGGATGCATATTATAGGAGATTCCATTATCAGGTACACAGATGTATACACAACAAAAGACCTGGAGGATACAGTAGTAAGTTCATATTTGCCAGGTGCCACCTTAGCAGATATAAATATTATGATTCCAAAAATGGTAAAAAAGAATAGATACTCCTCTAATCATAGTACATGGAGGAACAAATGATTTGAATAGAACCAGGAGGACCAAATATACCTTCAGTTGATGAATATAGAAAAACAGTGTAGAAAGTAAACAAAATAGTAATTTATTTCCTAAATCTTGCCAGTTCCAAAAGCTGGATCCAGAATTAATCAAAAGATTAATAGAATAAACAACTGGTTGAGAAGGTGGTATACCTAAATGGTATAAAATCTATTAATTCATGGGAGGAATTTCATCAAAATACACACTACTTTGGCCAGGATGGTAGACACCTAAGTAGCAGTGGTTGAAAGCCTTGGGGCTGGCATTTAAGAAATGCGTGGATATACATTTAAACTAAATATGGGGAGGCAAGTCCATACAAATCTTCTGACGCGTGACAGAAAATCGCCCAATCTATGGGAAGAACAGTAGAAAAAGGAATAAATCAGTTGCTAGCAAATGCAAGCAGCATAAAACCAAAGATAGACGAGTTGAGTTTGTATTACAAAAAGATCGTATCGACATATGTGGATTGACAGAAACCAGTTGAGAGAGGATGATTGGCCGATAATATTGATGGACATAATTTCTTTCATAAACCAAGATCAAGAAAGGGAGGGGGGTAGGGGTATACATATCTTCGCACTTAAAGCCAAAGCTTAACCATTGACAATCCAGACTGGAACAACGAGAACAACTGTGGCTATCTATCTGGACTGGCAAACCAAATATCCAAGTAGGGATCTGTTATAGAGCACCAAATCTGACAGAGGAGGAAAATCATGTCTTCTTAGATCTATTAGACAGTGGAATGATAACTAATAAAACAGTCTCAGTGGGAGATTTTACTTCCCTCGATATATGTTGGGACCCTGTGGAGTTCGATGGGTCAGTTGAGGAAAGATTTGTGGAGATATGTCAGGCAAACTGTCTGATACAAAAGTGGAGGATAATACCAGACATGAGAATTTTTTGGACTTGGTGTTATGTAACATGGAAGGAGCAATAAAAAAATGTACAAGTAATTGAACCTTTGGGGTGTAGTGACCACAACATGGTCAGAGCAATACTAAATGAAGACTCCTAAAACATACAAGGGAAATCAATCATAAGAAACTATAACAGGGCAGATTATGCAAATATTAGAACATTCATATGTTCCTATGATTGGAACTTGTTACATAGTAAATCGTTGCAGCAATCCTGGGACTTAATAGATGAATTATTTTTGTCATGCATACATAAATTTGTCCCCTAACAAAAAATATAATAAGAAGGGTAGGGTCCCAAAATGGATGACATATTCAACACGTAAATTGATAAACAAAAGAATAAGTCCTACAAAGATTTAAAGAAAATTCTTCCCTTATAGACTGTCAAAATATAAGTCTTTGGTAGAACAATGCAAAATTAATATAAAAGAGCTAAGGCAAAGGCTGAGTTAGATCTCGCTGCAAAAAAGGGTAGTAGTGTAAAAGATTTTTATAGTTATGTAGGTAGCCTAAGGAAAAACAATAATTCTCAGATCACTGTTTTAAAGGATCCTGACAAACAAGTGGAAGCTGAACAGTGTATTGCTAATATGTTAAGCACCCATTTCAGAATGTCTATATTCAGGATAGTTGCCCGTATATTATAGAAATGAAATAGATGGAGAAGTGGATAAGGATATTCCAACCATAACTGTTGAACAGGTGAAAAACAAGTTAAAGAAATTGAATAAATATAAATCTGGGGGACCAGATGGGTACCACCTAACTTTTCTGATGGAATTAGCAGAAAATGTTGATCCCATTCGCTGTCCTCTTTAACAAATCACTAAGAGAAGGCGCTGTCTTGAAGGTATGGAAGAAGGCATATATTACACCAATATTCAAATCTGGGGATAGGAAAGTCCCAAAATGATTGTCCAATAAGTATCACCTCTATTATTGGTAAAATAATGGAAAGCTTTTGGACAAATTACAGAAAACTATCTGAGAGATTTGAATCATCTGGATATCTCACAACATGGCTTTTGGGGTGGAAATCATGTACCACAAACTTGCTTCATTTTTTGAGCTAGTGAGTCAAGCATTAGATGTCGGATTATCAGTGGATGTAGTATACTTGGATTATAGAAAGGCATTTGATACTGTATCACATAGTGTTCTGTTAGGCACTTTAAGAAATTAGGTTGAGTTGAATATTAAGAAAGTGGGTAGCAGCATGGCTGAGTGACAGACAGCAATGGGTACAGATCAGAGGATATCTGTCTAAAACTGTGAGAGTTACTAGTGGGGTCCCCAGGGATCAGTTTTGGGGCCAAGGCTTTCAATATTCTGATTTCCAATATGCAGGTACATGGTGAGGCATGGATCTGTAAATATGCAGATGATGCGAAAATTGGAGCTATAGTAAACAATGAGGAAACTGCAAGAAAATTTCAAGAGCAATTGGTTGGTTTAAAAGTGATGAGGATAGGAACACAAGATGGAGTTTAATATTCCAAAATGTAAAGTTATGCATATTGAAAAATAATGTCCGAGCACAATATAAATTAGGTGCACAGACTTTAGTGGTAACAGATAAGGAAAGAGATCTGTGGGTAGTTATTACTATAAATTGGGCTTTGATGCATAACTCAATCTGTGCAAATCAAGCAACTAAAATTATGGGTAATTTTTCTAATATTAGAAGTAGGAGGAGAGAGGTCCTTGTGCCCTGTTAGATCCCTGGTGAGACCCACTATGGAGTATGGTGCTCCTTTTTGCTCGATTCAGAGTATTGGAGGAAGTAAAAGGGTGGAAAGAGTCCAGAGACAGTTTACTAGTAAAACTGGTTCAGTGGCAGGATTGGAGTATAGTGCAAGATTAGAAACTCTGGGTCTCCTTTCTATGTCATATAGAAGAGTGAGGGGAGACCTGTGCTGTGTATACAGATCACAGAGTGATAGAATGTTGAGTGAAGCTGCAGGTGTAAAATGGAAAGAGAATATAAGGGTGGGTACAAGGGCTCATGAAAAGCAACTAGAGGGAGAAAGATATGTAGGACAAATACAGTAGAAGAGGGAATGGTTTAACCAGAGAGTGGTGAATGTCTGGAATGGTCTCCCTGAGAGGTGGTGAGAGCCAGTAGTCTAAATGTTTTAAACATCTACTGGACGAATATATGGGAAATAAAAATGGATTTATGTCCACTAGTTGAGTGGCAGGTCCTATATATGGCTCTTGAAGCTTATGGGCCTGTAAGATCTATGAACCTATGAACTGAGGACATACCCTGTAAACAGGGATATCGCTGTAACTAGGGATATAACCTGAAACCAGGAATATACACTTTAACTAGGGATATACCCTGTAACCAGGGATATCTGGCTGTAACCAGGGATATACCCTGTAACCAGGATATACCTTGTAACCAAGGATATAGCTGTAACCAGATATATATGCTGTAGCCAGGATATACCCTGTAACCAGGGATAAACCCTGTAATCAGGAATATATGCTGTAGCCAGGGATATACCCTGTAACCAGGGATAAACCCTGTAATCAGGGATATATGCTGTAACTAGGATATACCCTGTAACTAGGGATATATGCTGTAACCAAGGGTATACCCTGTAATCAAGGATATACACTGTAACTAGGTATATACCCTGTAACCAGGGATGAATGCTGTAACCAGGGATATACCCTGTAACCAAGGATAAAAGCTATAACAAAGGATATACCCTGTAACCAGTGAAATACCCTGAAAACAAGGATATATGCTGTAACCAGGGATATACCCTATAACCAAGGATATACGCTGTAACCAGGGATATACACTGTAACCAGGGATATACCCTGTAACCAAGATATACGCTGTAACAACCATACCCTGTAATAGTGACATACCCTATAACCAAGGACATATGCTGTAACCAGGGATATATGCTGTAAACAGGGATATATGCTGTAACTGGAGACATACTGTGTAACCAGGGATATATGCTGTAACCAGGGATACACGCTGTAACCAGTGACATACTCTGATCAGGTTATTTAGGCCATCATTTGGATGGCAGGGGTTTTACTTCTCCATTTTTTCTCTCTTACCCCTACCTCTCCCCTGGTGGTGGCAGTGCCTTTTTGACCCTGCAAGCTGTAGTTTGCCCTGCAGCAGAGTGAGCTCATCGGCACAGCTACAGGGGTCACTGCAGAGGCTGAACCTGCCACTAACCCTCTCCTGCCAAGACGCACTGCTGAGCAACAGCTGTATTAGCCATGGCCTGGCCCCTCATGCAACGTCACAGTCTTGTTTTTGTTTTTTTAACCTTTGTATTTATCCGCCTAACCTGCCTCTTCCCTCCACTCATTCGGACATCCTCAGTGGACCCCCCAACCCTAGCTGTGGTCTACCCCTAGACTGCCTCGATCCCTGCGCACTCTCCCTTGAAGACCCCCAGTATACCGGTAGGGAGTGGAGGGATGCCTGACTGACCTCTCCAAACCAGCACTCTATGTGTGTGCATGTGGATCTGACACAGTGGAGTCTGCCTTGACGACAGTGGTCAGAGAAGTCCTAGGGAAATGTCACAACTAGAGGGATGAGGTGTTTTTCCGTTTCTTCCCCTGACGTCAAGGCAATGAGGGACTGTGAGTTGAGAGGCATGCTGAGACATTACCTCCTGCTCTGCCCCTCTGCCGACAGTCACCCAATCACCTTGCTGCTGCTCACCGACCACGCTATCCACCTGGGCTCCCTTGGTGTTAGCATTACAGCGAAGACCTACAGTCACCCCGGAGAAGAAGAGCTGCCGTCAGTGCTCTATCCCTTCTTGCCGCCAACCCCGCTCTGTCTTGGTTTTAACTCAGGTCATCAGAGGTAACATGACATGCTAGTGCTGGGCCATTGGGGTGGCCCCAGTATGATGGGATCTTACACACAAGCTACCAATGAATTTACTGTCCCATCGTCAGTATACGGTCATCAAGTCCTGTTTTAATTGCCATGTTTGACCTTTCTATTTCCAAAACTTTGGCTACAGAAGATGTGCAAGATCTGTTAGAGCATGATTCAGCCTTACAAGAAATGTCACATTTTAGGATGTAAACTGATACACAATGCGAACTGTTTCCTCCAAATGTTCCCTATAACATGTACATCACAATCTGGAACAAAAGTTTAGAAACTCCGTGTTGTTAGTCCGACATCCGTGAATTCCTCAGCCTGTTTTACACAGCGAGGATGACATAGTGCAGGCTTGTAAAGGAGTGCATTGTTTCTGATCTTTATCTCAGTTACTGTTTAATAAAGACATGGAAATTCCACTGTGGTACTTTGAAGCTTTTGCAGTATCATTAAGAATGCATCAGTGATGAAAGCTCTGTTTTACTGGAAGGTTTGCAATATTTATGGATTACACTCCTCTTCAAAGTCAACTGCCTGTAATTTCTTTGATGAAGTACTGCTGTATGTGTTCATTAACTTTCATTGGCACATAATTCATTTCCCAGAGTTGAGAAATATCCTGGCTGAAGATTTTTGATCATCTAGGTGTGTATCCCCTTGCAATTCATGTCTCCGGGGGTAGCGAGTGGTGACCTGAAGGCCTGGGCCTTCATTGGGATTAGAATAAGGCAATGGATGATTATATACATACATATATATGTCTGTATGTATTTTTCAAAACTGTATGTAATTGATCAGCCTTCAGTGCATTGAGCCTGACTCGACTGGAACTGCTTATTGTACTTGTAATGTTTTTGGTGACTGTTTTGATGTGGAACCTTTGTAAATGAGCACCTGTGCTCAACAGTACTCTCGAAGTTTTCAATAAAAAATATAATGAAACAAAATAAAAATAAGTATATAAAATCCTCATAAGATTTATTTCAGAGTATAATGCTCCCATGTGGCATTCTAGCCTAGTTAAGAGAGTCTGGCCAAAAGTAGTACGTTTCAAATTAGAATCAGCATATACCTTAACAAGCCACATGTCAAAAACTGGATCTCCAAGTTAATTTGTTTAAAGGTAGAAGCCATTTTGTAAGCCTGGTTTCACTCCCTGTTCAAAAAGTCAGTTTCGATGAAGAGCTACTGATGATGTCATAACCAGAGCTCATAACCTAGTCTTAGCTGTCAGCAACCTTACATGACTTATTTCTCCAAAGTTTTAGAAACTGTAGTTATAGTTATCATTTGAAAAAAAAACTGACACTGGGTTGGGTTGGGTGCAGTACGTCTTTCCAGAATGTTCGGATATAGATGTATAGTACTGTTCTTAGAATGCAGCAGGAAGTGGTTTTGGAATGCAGCACTGGACAGAGTTATTGAATGCCAAGGTGGTGCACAGTTTTACAGTATTGGGGGATATGCAATCTCAGAATAAGGCAAGGATTTGCAGTCTTGAAATGTGTTGGTGACAGGCTGGCCTGTCCAGTGCAGCAGTTGTGCAACTGCTGCGATGCCAGCAACCCGGGTTCAGAAGCAGACTCGGGAAGCTGGAGGGACAGTCCGGGGCTTAGGGAGGATGAACATCTAAGGACTGCTCTCCTCCTCTTGGGGGAGGGTTACAGTACTTGGTGCATGCCTGTCTCCTAGCGGCGTGCTAGGGGAGGGTCACCTGAGCCTGCCAAGGTCTGGGTGGAGGGAGAGCAGGCATGTAGCGTCTGCTTGCGCCTTGCGGTGTGTGCACGACGCCCGGTGTCACTGCATGCTGCATCCTCCTGGGGAACCTACTACTATGAACAAATCCCTCCATGCCCTAAGGACCTCTGGCTGGCTACCAGCCTGGTGCATTATGCATGCAGGGGTACCCTGAGCATTACCATCCTCTGAGACAGCTCCGCCATAAGGGGTAAAATCGTGGGGTTGGAAGTCCCATGGCGGTGCGGTGTTTGGAAGTAAGGGGCTAGCCAAGGGAAAGCATCTGTTGGAGCTAAAATATAAATAGTAAAAAGAAATGTGGTGGTGATACTCAGTATTGGAATGTGACAGGGACACATCTAGGAATTTGATGAAGACTGACAATTTTGGAATATACAGTAGTAGAGATGTACACTGTCAGAATGTGACAGGACACACCATTTTATTGGAAATTGCTTGTACCTGCCATATTCCAGAACTGTACATATCCACCGCATTTCAAAATTACACTTCATGTCCCCACCAAAATTGCATGTCCCTGCCACATTTTGAAATGGTGCGTCCTGGCCACATTCTGATATTGTGTAGCCCTGTCACATTCAGAAAGTGTAACCACAACATTCAAAAATTGTGCATCCTCGTCACATTCTGGAAATACTCATCTTCACACATTCCAAAATTATGCATTTCGTTCACTTTTTGTAATTGCATTTCTCAGCCCCATTCAAAATTGGGCACCACCTCACCACCACATTCTAAAATTGTGTGTCCTAGCCACATTCTGATATTGTACCTTCCAACACATTCTGAACTTGTGTGTTATCGGCACATTCAAAATTGCTCTTCATCACATTCTGAAAATTTGCATCCCCATTATATTCCCAAATTGTACTTCCCCATAACATTCTGAAAATGTGTCCCTTCCACATTCTGAAACTGCATTCCAAACCACATTCTAAAATTGTGTATCCCTGCCACATTTCAAGACTGTGCATTCCACCATATTCAAAACTGTGTGCACTCGTCCTTTTTCAAAAATGCATTTCAAACAACATGAAGTCTTGCTATATTATGACATATGCAGTATAACCCCAGGTTAGAACAGCTCGGAGGGTAGAAAGAGTTAACTTCCATACAGGGCTATGGAATCTTAGCCTTGAAATGATTGAGCCTCTGTCTGTTGAAGCTCAAACTTAAACTGTCAGATTCTTTACTCCGCCTCACTGAACAGTCGGTCCGGAGATTCCTCCTGCTGCTCAGTTCGTTTGTCAGTTTAAAAGTGTATTTCTCGGTTTATTTTACGAAATTTAACCATAATCGTTGGTTCAAGCTCTGTCTGTGGTATTGTAAGTAATAGACAGGCTTTTGTTTTATTTTCTGTGTGGAACTTGTAAGCGTCTTTTCGGTTCGGTTTGAACGATCAGATTAGGTTTAAAATTACTTTCTAGTCCTTTAGAGTGCGGTTCCTGGTTCTTATCGGTTCTAAAAAAGCAGATTTTAATACGTTTTTCACTACCAATGTACGGTTAGGAACCGATAAGAGAAGTCTTGCTTGGCCGGATTGCCATTAACAGGCAAGTTTTAGTTAGGCTGGCATTATGTCTGAGAAACCAAAGAAAACGGACCCACTGGGTTTCAGCACTGTGGCCTCTGTGGGGAAGCCTTTGCTAAGGCTGCCCACACACTGTAATATACTGTCTGAGGTTTGACCACCTCAATGCAGACTGCCAGATTTGTAAGAATTTTCCTGCTGCCACTGTGGAAAGGAGTTGGTAGGCTCGGGAAAGGGAGGCCAAAAGTCCGCTGACCGGATGGCCAGCCCGGCTCGGTTCCAACCGAACCTGAGGTGCCCTCTGATCAGGTGATACTTCCTCGGGCAAGCGAAGAGCCAGCTCTGAGGGCAGGTTCCAACTAAAAGAACTAGAAAGTCAGCTAGTTTGGGGCCAAAAGTTCTTTCTCCAACCGCTGAGAAATGGCCAAAGCTATTCAAATTGTCCAGTCTCTTTCCCCAGTTCCGTCCCGAACCGACAGCATTAGAGCGCGTCGGTTTGGACGGTTCCTGATTCAGGATTATGATTTTGAGGATTTTTATGAACGGAGGAAGGGGAGGAGGGGTATGAGGAGAGTGAGTGTGATTTTGAAAGTCTGGATCGCCCATTGAACCGGACATCTCTCCAGACAGACCCTCAGGGGTGTCCCTCCCAGGCTATCTGAGTCCCTTCTCATTTTGTTTTACAAGAAGGTTGCTGAGACTCTGCAACTCCCTGTTGAGGAAGCTGTTGATGATCAAGAAGAGCCTAATTTTGTGGAAATGATGGATATTCCAGAGTCTAGGAGACTGTCTATTCCTTGCACAAATCTTTTAGGAAACAGACAGTAAAATTCTGAAAACTCCTCATTCTATCCTCCCTGTGGATAAAAGGATGGACAAAGGATATGCTTTATCAGGCTGTGACACGGGTTCCTCTCCCAGCAGTGCAGCCATGTGGGGGTAGTGCAGGCTGCAGCCTGTGACAAAGGCTAATAATATTCCTCTAGCCTCTCACCCTCCTGAAAAGGATTCCAGGAGGATGGATGCCATGGCTAAAGAAACAGTACATGGCAGCATCTTTGGGACTCAGATAGGCAAATTATATGGCTTACACAACTAGGTACCAGAAATCCAGATGGGATACTGTCCTGGCCCCTAGCAAAACAGGCCCCTGACCAGCTTGCCAGGGGCTGGAGCAGGTGGCTGCGGATGGTATTGAGGCATCCAAGGTGCAATTTCATGCTGCAGTAGACTCTAATGATGTTTCATCAAGAGTCATGGCTACATCTGTGTCTCTTAGCAGAATGGCCTCAACTCAGATGTACTGCCCTGTCACAGGATACTCAGTCTAAGGCTATGGATTTTCCTGTTGTGGGCAATTCTCTGTTTGGGGAGCAGACAGAAATTATATGAAGAAAATGGATGAGTATAGGACCACCTACAAGGGTGCACAGGCCAAAGAAAGACTGCCCTCCTCCAAGGCAGCAAGTCAGGGGCAGGGGCAGGCCTTTTCATAGGCCTTTACCAAGCAGGCCTCCTCTTCTGTATGCCCAGAGGGGGTTCTTTTAGAGGAAGGGGCAGAAGGGGTTCTAGTAAGCCTGCTTCTACCCCTCAACCCAACCCACAAAACAGGCTGATAGGGTGGCGGGCGATTCTCCACTACCAGTAGGGGCAGGCTGGCTTACTTTGTCCAGGACTGGAAGTCTTTAACATCAGACAAGTGGGTCCTGGAAGTAGTAAGCCGAGGGACTGGTTCTCAGCTTCAAAAATTTCCAAGATGAGGCCAGGTCTTTCCACCTGCAAACCCATCAGAGACACTTGCCCTGGAGAAGTTTCTTCCTCCTGGCTCTCAGAGCTGTGGAAGGGTGCCTCCCATACACCAGGGCAAGGGTTGTACTCCAGGTACTGCTTTACCCCAAAAGACAGGAGAATGGCGGCCCATCCTCGATCTCCAGGTATCTAAACAAGCACCTCTTCAAACCAAAGTTCAGAATGGTGACTCTGGGAATAATTTTATTCTCTCTAGGGCCAGGGACTGGCTAGCCTCCCTGGACCTCAAAGTTCCTACTCCATGTTCTCATCAGAAGCTCCCATCGAAAGTACCTCAGATCGCAACTGCCTCAGGCCATTACCAGTTCAGAGCAATGCCCTTCGGCCTCACCTCGGCCCCGAGGTGTTCACAAATGCCTGGCAGTAGCAGTTGCTCATTTAAGAAGGCAAAGATTGCCATCTTTCCTTATCTGGACGACTGGCTCATTGTAGGCCAATCTCCAGAACAGGTCAAACTACACTTACAAGTAACCCAGCAACTGCTTACATCCCTAGGTTTCTTCTCAATCTTCCAAAGTCAGTTCTGGAGCCTGTCCAGCTTCTCACCTTCATAGGCGTAGAACTGAACACAAAAGAAGCCAGCCTTCCTCCTCTGGAAAGAGCAAGGACTTTGGTCTCTCTGGCCTCTTCTTTCACCCTGCAGGTCTCTCGACCAGCAAGGCATTTTCTACAGCCCTGGGGCACATGGCTGCTTCTACAGCAGTAGTCAGGGAGCAAGATTTCAGATGAGGGACATCCAGTTCCATTTGAGAGCCTTTTGGTTCAAAGAGAGATCCTCTAACCAAGTTGATACCAGTGACTCGAACCCTGATCCAGGCCCTTCAGTGGTGGCAGGATCAGGAGCAATCTGAGACAGGGGGTTCCTCATCCTCAGTCTCACTCCTTGACCCTTACTACAGATGCATCCCTCTTGGGATGGGAGGCTCACATGGGCGACCTTTCCACCCAAGGGCTGTGGTCCTCAGGAATCTCTGCGCACATCAATTTGCTGGAACTCAGAGCAGTTTTCTAGCACTCCAGGTTTTTCCACATCTGTTCAGAACAAGGTTGTTCAGATCCAGAACAGACAATACCACTACAATGTGGTACATCAACATAAGCAAGGGGCACTCGGTCCTGACCTTGTGCACGAAGCAATGGCGTATGCGCCAGGTCTCGGGCGTACTCTGAATGCCTCCTCACAGCTATTCACCTCCCAGGCAAGGACAATGTCCCAGCGGATGCCCTCAGCAGGATTTCCCAGGGCCATCACAGAATGGGCACTGGATCCCCTAGTCACAGGTAGTATTTGCCAGATGGGGCACCCATAGATAGATCTCTTTGCAGCCCCAGACCATCACCAACTTCCCCTTTTTTGCTGCAGGCCCCAGTGTTGGGCTCAGTCCCCTGGATGCCTTCCTACTCAGTTGGGAAGGAAGTTTCTATGCTTTCCCCTTCCCCTCCTTTCAAGGTGCTAGTCAGAATCAGATCTCAACCCTGCAAGATGATCCTGATTGCCCCAGATTGGGCCAGGCAGCCCTGGTACCCACCTCATGTCCTTAACAGTTCACCTTCCCTGTGTCTTCCCAGGAATCACAACCTGTTAACCTGTGCCCAGGGGAGAGTTTGATATCCTAACCTCAAATCTCTCAATCTCAAGGCATGGCTCTTGAAGAGTTAGAGTTTGCTGACGACACCTTTCCCAAGGTGTATTGGATATATTGAAGGCCTCTAGGAAGCCTTCCACTAGGGCTACTTATAATTCAAAATGGAAAAGATTTTCCATATGGTGTGCTGGTAAGCATATTTCCAGAATCTGCTGGTGTGTCTCACGATCCTGGATTATTTGGTGCATTTGAATTCCTTGGGCCTGAAACCAGCTACTCTAAAAGTGCACTTGGCAGCTGTGTCTGTCTTCTTATCAGCAGGTAAGCCCTCCTTTTCAGCTCACCCTCTGTTCTCCAAGTTTTTTAAAGAGTTGCTTCACGAACCCTCCATTCAGGGACCCTGCCCTGCTTGGGATCTTAATATTTGCATTGCTCAGCTTATGCAACCCCTTTGAGCCATTTTCTTCAGCAGAGCTTAAGTACTTGACTTGGAAAACTGTGTTTCTGGTAGCCATCACCTCTGCCAGGCGCATAAGTGAGCTACAAGCATTGTCAGTGTAGCCTGATTTTATCTCCTTTCATAGAGATAAGGTGGTCCTCGGACTAACAGGAAGTTTTTGCCCAAGGTGGTTTCAGACTTCCACCTTAATCAATCCATGTCTCTTCCTGTGTACTTCACTGACCATTCCTCCTCTGGTGAGAGGAGATTGCACAGTTTAGATGTCAAAAGAGCCCTTAGTTACTATATAGAATGTACCAAGGGTCACAGGTTCAATCCCTCCAATTTTCCTTCACTATGGTGAGGTTGGTAAGGAACCTGCCACTAAAAGATCCATTTCCAGGTGGATTGTCTCTTGTATCCAATTCTGCTATGAAAACTGGGTAAAGTTCCTCCCTCAGGCCTGAGGGCTCACTCTACCAGAGGTACAGCTGCGTCTCTGGCTGCTGCCAGGGACATCTCTATCCTAGAGATATGTCAACAGCTACCTGGAAAACAGTTCACACTTTTACTAAGCATTACTCCCTGGATATCCAGGTTAGGAGTGATGCTCGACTGCACAGCCGCGTGCTTCAGAGCCTATTTCCTAAGTAGGTTCTGTCCCTCTCCATGGAGGTACTGCTGTGTAGTCTCGATATGTCATAATATAGCTAGACTTCATGTTGTTTGAAGAAAAAATTACTCACCTTAGTAATGTTGTTTCTTCTAATGGAGTCTTGCTATATTATGACCTATCCCCGCCTGCCCTCTCAGAACTCTTTTTGGGATGTGAGTGGGCAGTGCAATGTTGGCACTTCATAGATGCCCACTTTATTTTCACCCCTTCTTTGGGTGCTTGGTGTTATGCTTATTTTTCTTTCTTGAATCCCCTGACTTGAGTCTTTGTTTTGGGATCAAGATCAAAATGTGTTTTGTAGTTAGTAGCCAGTGGCTAGTGTAGGTTTACGGCTTCCACACAGAACCTTAGTGAGTTTTTGCTCAGAAAGATCTGACAGTTTAAGTTTGAGCTTCAACAGACAGAGTGTTCAACCAAGCTTGCACTCAAGATTCCATGCCCTGCATGGAAAGTTAACTTTTCACCTCCGAGCAGTTCTAACCTGGGGTTATACTGCATATGTCATAATATAGCAAGACCCATTAGAAGAAACAACATTACTAAGGTGAGTAATTTTTTCTTTCCTGCTATGCTGAAAATTATGCATCTAACCATATTCCAAAATTGTGCATCCCTGACACATACTGAAATTGCATATACCACCACATTCTGAAACTCCGTGTCCACGCCACATCACGAAACTGCATGTTGCCACCACAATCGGAAATCAAGCATCCCCACCACATTCAGAAATCGGTGCAACACCAGCACATGCCAAAATTACGGTAACCCCTAGGTGGCACTACCAAGGGACACTACCCCTGCCTGCGTGACCAGGTGCAGGTTGAGGGCCTGGGCACTGAAAACGGCTGCCTCCATCTGGAGGACAGGATTAGTGGTAGCATAGTTGACCTGGGTACAGCCTTTGGGACACTGTTACCCGCCTCTTTCCCTCTAGTGGCCTAAATGGTTCACAGAATACACAATTGCAATTTACACCTGACAATAGTTTTAACCCCACACTTGTTGCACTTACCACCAGGGCTGGTTCAGCTGGCCTGGCCCTGGAGGCCCCTGCAAAATAAGATTTAGCACAACAACCAACAGTATTTCAATACTGTTTGTAGAGAGGTACACCACAACCAGTTTCAATGCAAAAGATTTAGATCTGATTTATTTAAGGGTACAGTGAAAAGGAAGGGGCAGAATCTGGTGGTTGATTCAAGATCTGAAAGATTCAGGTTATAAGGCATGCACTTTAAGGTCCCTGTATCACAGTCACGCACACTCTGGGTACCCAGTTGGAACTACGGCTAGCCTAAAGCGTTGCCCAGGGTAGACTGGCATTGCAGCTGGTTGGGGCCCTGTGATGGAAAGAAAACATGCATGCACTTTAACCCACAATTTGTAATCCAGAGCCGGATGGCTCAGTCCAAAATGATTAGCAACAACAATTAAATCAGTTGACACACTTTGATATGGGCTTTGTTGCAGGAGCTACCCTGATGTTTACTCACGCTACCCAGTACAGGATGCAGGAGGGATGAAATGGAGACCTCAGGATGAAGTGCTGGATTGCCAGGAGAAGCAGGGCCAGCATGAAGCACCATGGTGCTGATCCTGTTCGTTGGTGTTGAGCAGGGAGCCAAATCCCCAGGCGGATCTCTCGCTGGTTGTTTCCTCTGTAGCATGAGCGACTTTCTGGGCCGAGGTGGCAAGGCCCAGACTGGGTGAACAGTTTAGAGACAGTCCGGTAAGTGCTGGATGAAGCTCCAGCAAGCGTGACACATTCAAGAAGTGGGAACCAAATCATGACCCACTATCAGCATTCAGCACACTTATAGTAAAACAAGGTAAATACCACAGTTTGGATGACAGTCCAGTTGCAATTCATAGTGTCTCTGTGCAAATCGTACACTCTGCGGCAGTCTCAAGTCCTGACAGGCCGATCGCACTGAGGCAAATCTTCAGTCCAATTCAGGAGGATTCAATTTGTCACAAATCAGTATCCGATTGCAAAGGCTGCAAATTCGGAAGAAGTCCTTATCAGGACTGAGTCTATTCACTTATGAAGATGGTAGCAGGCAGGCCAAACACAGCCTTCCTGCCGATTTCCCCGCGCACTCAGCAGCAGAGCAGCTGCTCAAATCACTCGAGCTGTTCACTCTCTCAACTCTAACGCCTGACTGACTCACTGCTGCAGGCAGTTTGAGACTTTCCCAAAGATCCAAAAGGTTTGATTTGTTGATTCATCTGTCTGTCACAGCTAGAGCTCCCCTCCAGGTCCATTTAGGCCAAAGTGTAAAAGCTACAATTCCTACAGAAATACACTCCCACAAGACCCTGGGGACAGACTCCATTTTAGGGTCCCCAAAGGTACTGATTGGTCCAAACTAGGCAGTCCAGACCCAAGATGGTGGTGATTAACAGGAATGTCCATGCTGCAAAGGAAGGCAGGTTAGACAAACTATAATATCTTTACTATTAAAGCACATAATCAGCTTACAGTCACAGATCCCTGTAGGGCTTCCTCTAGCAATTAGCGATGGCAGAATGGAGCAATAACACTGCAGCCCGGCGGACTCGAGCCTGAAACTACTTGACCCCTACCCAGATCAATTATATACTACAAAATAGGCAGCTCTTAAAGAGACAGGCATGGAGGATAACAGGGCACTCACATGCAAACACTTAACTTGCCGGGACATAACGCCAACGGGCAGTGGGCATTTAGGCAAGCCCAAGGAAGGTTTTTAGGAACGCCTGCTTGTAGGGGGTTACACACGTATCCGTGACACATTACAAAATTGTATTTACCTGCCACATTCCATAACTGTGTGTCTCCCAGATTTTGAAATTGCATATCTCTGCAGCATTCTAAACATTTATGAACCACTGCATTCTGAATGTTAGCATCCTGCCACATTCCAAAATTGTCTCTGCTACTTTCTGAGATTGTATCATTACTACATTCCACAACTGCAACTTGGAGATATTCTGAAATCTCATCACTGAAGTATTCTGAAAATTGTACACAGCTTTGAAAGCCATGTTTGCTGCTGCATTCCACCCGTCACATTCTTTTTTACCATAATAGTTTTTATTAAAATTTCCAAATTACAACATATACAGCATACATTTAATAATCATAAGCATACAGAATACCAGCGAGATTAATGAAAGTTGAACAACTCATACATAACTATAACTCCTTATAATTAAATAAAAATAGACAAAATGGTTTATAAATTTCTTGGTAGAAAGTTCTAAGTCTATAAATAATTAGTGATATACCCAAGTTCTTATTACAGGATAAGCGCCTAGGAGGTTTGTTATTCATTACACAGCTACACAGCTCCCAATCACCATCACACCCTTACTTTATTTCGTGCCCCAAAAGGTGACATATTCTATGCAGAATGTCTAACTTATCAGCCAGAGAATAACATAATAATTTATCATGGAACGTTGTTCTTAAAATCCCACCATACCGAAATGCTGTTCAACCACAGAGTCAAAATGAATGAAACTTACTGACTGTATGTGCAGAACAGCATTCCATTCATTTGGAATGAGAGACTCAATCTTGAAATGTAAGCCGCGACGGCACAAAGAACTGCTGTGAATCATACGTGGTTCTCGTTAAAAATCTTACCATGCACTATAAAATACTGGCTTTAATCTCGCTGAACTAGTGTGTTTTCAGGTAACTTCGGGTTTATGATTCCATCGGACCTCTCGAGGTCGCGTGGAAATCATAAACCTCTGTGTCTGAACACACTGGTTCAGCATGATTGCTCAGCTGGTATTCTCTATTTCTTTCATTACTGAACAAAAGACCATCTGGGAGTACCATTCACTAATAGAAGGTACTGAAGTATCTTTCCATTTTGCAGAGGAGCCTTTTGAAACTGAGGGAAGCACATGAGACCCAAATTTTGATATTTGTCTAAGTCCAACAATTCGGAATAGCCCCAGAATAAAAATTAGAGGAGATGCTGGAATGTAATGCCCTGTGACTTTATTACATATGGATAAAATTGCATTCCAAGATGTTTGAACCTTAGGACAATCCCACAGCATGTGTGCTACATTTGTATTGGGGTTGTTACATCACCAACAGGTGGAATTATTTGAAAGCCCCATCATATTCAGTTTCTCTGGGCTCAGGTAGTATCCATGTAGTATTTTTAATTGAATTAACCTACCTTGTAGCTCCTTGTAATTTTATTGGCTAGTTTCCATACCTCCTCCCAATCTTCATTTGCTATAGTAAGGCAGCTCGTCCTCCCATTTCCTTTTGGCCTTAATGGTCAAACAGGTAGATGTTATATCACTAATAAGGAATTTGTATATGATACCTGCCCCTTTTTAAGCAATGCCATCTTTATCAGTTGAGCCCATTCCTCACAAATTAGTGGGTAAAAGTCATTATTTAATATATTAGAGTCCCTAAGGATTCCCTTAGCTGCAAATAGTAGCGACACTGATACCTCTGAATGTTATACCTGTCTCGTTAAGTTCTTGAAAGGAGAATAAAACTACTCTGTGTGTTCACTAGATGAGCTAGCTTAGTTATGCCTGACCAATCAGCATTAAGATAGCCATTTTCCCCACCACATTCTTAAGTGCCTTGCATCTGCACATTATGAAAATGCATGCCCTGTACCCATTCAGTGTCAGCTTCTATTTTCAGATCATTACTACTACTACAGTTTTATGCAGTGTGAGAAATCTGATGTAGTTTGCAGGAGGACTAGGCTGTGAGTTCTGGTTATGAGATCATCAGCAGCTCTTCACAGAACCTTGCTTTTAAACAGACAGTGAAATTGGGGTTACAAAATGACTTGTAACTTTTAAACAAGGTAATTTAGAGATCTCTTTTTCTGCACGAGGCTGATTGGGGATATGCTGATCTAAATTCTGATTTTGTTGATGCTGGAAATTTTGACAGAACTCACAGCAACAAATTGAAACTAGCAGATTAGCGCTTGAAGAACACTGATCCAGAAATGACTTTTGAAACTGTAACAAGAACCTGAACTCAGGACTCTTTAGAAGAACGAGAATAGTAATATGCCAGCAGTTTTCTTTTGAATGTATAACTTCCAGTTAACAAAATAGGATTTATATAGCCTAGAAGAGAAAGCAGCGATCAGTTGAGAAACAATCAAAGATAGCTGACAAATGTGGAAGAAAAATAACAGATTTAACATTAGTTTTGTGCCCTAGGTGGTTAAAAGTTTTTGGTAGTAGCAAATGACCTGTTAGGTCACAGGTCTAACACATATGACCTCTCTGAGAATGTATTGAGAGGTTTGTTGAGGTATGCCCCTATGCGGTGACACTATTACAGCGAAAACGCTGATGCTGACAACATTGGACGTTTTTGCTGTAATAGTCCACCGAGACCCCAGCACTCTGTTTCCCTCCCGATCCAACTCCAACTCAGTTAGAATCCTAGAGATTGGGGTGTGGGGCACAGCGGGGTCTCCAGTCAGATTTATGTCAACCGCAAGTTGCAGTCAATGTAATCCATCGCTGTGATGGCGGTCGACAACTTGGCTGTTGAACCGCATCATAGAGCCGCTTGTTGGTACTTCTTCTCTGTGGTTATATGGAGATAGACATGGATTAATGAGAAGGTCGGTAACACAGTATATGAAATTTTGCTTTTCTCTTCACTTATGTTTAAAAAAAGAGATAATGGTTATCACAGGTAATATAAGTTAACTGGGCCTCTGCAGGGTGTTCCTTATGGTGCAAAGACTCGACTATGAAGTTTGGGTGACAGGACCTCCAAGCGAAACTGAGCAGTTCTGGCAGCCCAGACCTTATGAGAGGCATGCCTTATACCATAAGAGACACCCATGGAGGCCCTATTAATTTATTATAAATCACCTGAGTTAGCTAGAATGATCTATAATACGCGTTAGGTATTATAGTATATGGTTAGCCTTTTGTTCTGTGTAAAAATCAGTCTGCTCAAAATCCTTGTTGAGCACATTCTAAACCATTGTGCACATTCCAAAGTGTTGTAGCATTCTGAACAGTTGTTCTGTACAGTTCAAAGGTCATGCAATTTTAAATTTCTCATTTATTCCACACCTAGCTACTTACTAACCACCCAGTGCCCAAAGTTGTACTTTTTAACTTTCAAAAGTCTCTAAATTTGATTTTGATGATTGAGCAGAACAAAGAAATGGCAAGATTTTTGTTTTCACTTAGGCAGGGGTCTTCACCCTGGTGTAAAACCCATCTACTAAAAAAATAAAAAATGGGCAACCACACAACTTCGCATGTGTTTCCGATCTCGGTTGAGACGACAGCATGAACCGCTTGAGCTTTGTTCTCAAGGTTCATATGCTGTCATCTCAACCCTTGATTGAAACACGCCATGTTGTATATGGTTGCCCATACACTATTCTCTATTTTTCATTTAAAACAGTGAATGCAGCCACCTCCCCTGTATGTGAAGTGGTATGCTCCACCCCAATGTTCCTGTGAGAGGCACTGTACTCAGGATAAGAGGTACAGTGGCTCTGTGCACTGATTGGCTGAAATCACATAAGTGATTTATAACATGCAACAATGTTACTGTTATTAATAGCCTTCTTAGGTTGTTCTCAGTGTAAATACTGTCTATTGCTACATACTCATAATGTATTAAGTGTGATTTAGTGATGTGTGTAAAGAGTATATTATTTTTCTTGGTTTTACATGCTCTTTAATAGTAGTGTATTAGTGTCAGCTGCTGTTCTTCATTGGCTGTAATTGCTCAGTTAATGGCCCATAACCTTGTCAATTTTCATTCAGAAAGTTTGGTCAAATCTGTCTTAAGGGGCACTGTGAACCCTTTTGCATCATATTATTTCAGGTAAAACACATTTTATGATTGCTTATCTTCCCTAAAATTCATTGATGTTGCTGGTTGTTTAATCTGCCTCCTTGCTTATTAGAACTGAAATGCACGAGGATGTATGGTTACACACAGCCTTGTTTTGCTCCCAAATTGTTTACCTAAGCTTACTGCATACTTCCTGAACCTAGAAACACCCTCAAACAGTGCAGCCACTCATGATATAAAAGTCTCATCTACTTCCACTGCATAATGAGTGGCTAGATAGTGTTGGGGTGTTCATGAGTCCAGGAAAGATGCAGTTTGTTGTTGGTCAAAAATGTAAACAAATGTGTTTTGGTGTGGTAACACCAGTATTGCTGACACTCAGTGTTTTACTTTTTAAAAGGAAAAGGAGTCTGAATCAAACAGCCAGTTACATCAGCAGTCTCTATAGAATGAGAACAATCATAAATGTGTATTTTAAACTAGGACACTTTGAGGCCAAATGGGGTTGACTGTGTCCCTTTAACTTGCGGGCTATGAATTCCATCCTTCCCCATCAGTATGTACGTGCTTGGGCTCTCAGTTACAGACATCCTGCAGACTCCCATTATTGCTTATCCTGTTTATTTCAAGTTATGGAATCTCGGGATAAGACTACCCAGTGGATTGGTAGGCAGCAGGCTAAGATGATTTCTGGCTGAGAGCCACCATGTTAGTGCTGTGAGTACCCTGCCTTGATCTGGGCCCCAGTCTTCCTATCTGTGGGAACTTACTGCAGGCAACTGCCTCCAGCAGGAAACACAATTGAGGCACACTTGGTAAGAGCCATCGGTGGGTACTCATTACGGAACTTGGCATTGCATGCTTTCTTCTACCGCATCTTCAGATCCTTAGGGAACTCATATAGCCACTGCCAGCGTGGGATGCTAAACCATCCATATCACCTTTCACCCAACCCATTCGCCCAATAACAAGTGGTAGCATAGCAGCAAAAGGTGCAGGACCAGGGTGCTCTAGAATACACAATACAAGTGAAATCTGTACTGTTGGAGACGGACAATATACCAATGTCAGTGGGGCTGGTTCTATGCCACAGCCACTCCAGATCCTCTTTCTCCCTTTCACCCTTTCAGACGACATAATATCACCCCTGCCAGCACTTTAAAGAGTCATGCCATGGCTCATTTCCCTCTCACTCACCCTTCCTACCATATCAACAGGGCCAGCTACTCTATAGCTGCACTAAGATTGGTTCAGTCCACCTCCACATCTGAAACATAGAAACATAGAAACATAGAATTTGACAGCAGATAAGGACCACTTGGCCCACCCAGTCTGCCCATTTCCCTACCTGATGGATAAGTTGCAGATCCTAGTTAACCAGCAGCCTACTTCTTCCTACCCCACCCCTAGAATTGCCTTATGACTGTCCCATGCATGCTTGAATTCCACCACTGTTTTTGACTCCACAACCTCCTCTGGAAGGTCGCTCCATACATCCACAACCCTCTCTGTGAAAAAATACTTCCCTTAAATTACCTCTGAGCCACCCCTTCTATCTTCAAATTGTGCCCCTTGTTCTTGCAAACCTCTTTTTGAAAGATGCTACCCTTTGGACTTTGTTGATTCCTTGAGGTACTTGAAAGTTTCTATCATGTCCCCCTCTCCTCCTTTCCTCGAGGCTACATATTAAGCTCCTTAAGTCTCTCTTCATATGTCTTCGTGCAGACCCTGCACCATTTTAGTTGCCCTCCATCTGCCCACCCTGCCATCTGACTCACGGCAGAAGAAACATAGAATTTGTCAGCAGAAAAGGATTGCTTGGCTACCCAGGTGGTCCCTCATGTAGTCTGTCTCCATAGACTCTAACTGGTCTCTGCAACCATCTCTCCTCCCTGCCCATTTCCTAATATTCCACTATGTTTATCCCATGCATGCTGGAAGCCTGCAATTGTTTTCAACTCCACCAGTTCCACTGGCAGTCTATTCCAGGTGTCCACCACTCTTTCAGTAAAGTAGTATTTCCTTACATCCCTCCTAAATCCCCTCCCCCCACACTTCATTGCATGCCCGTTGGTTCTGGTGCTCTTCCTTGTTTGAAGAGACTCTCTTCTTCACCTTGTTCATCCCCATGAGGTACTTTTTGGTTCTGTCATGTCTCCTTTTGCTCTTCTGTCTTTCAGGGTGTATATGTTCAGATCCCTTGGTCTCTCCTTATAGGCATTTGGTGCAACCCCTGCACCATTTTAGTTGCCCTCTCTGGACTGCCTCACCCTGTCTATTGCCCTTTCTGAGGTGTGGCCTCCTGAACTGGACACAATACTCCAGGTGGAATCTCACCAGTGAGTCATATAGTGGCAACACCTCTTCCTCTTCCTGCTGGAGATACTTCTTATGCTTTCCAACATCTTGCTGGCCCAATCCACTGCTTTGTCACTCTGCTCTGCCACTTTGAGGTCATCTGCTAAGATAACCCCAAGGTCCCTTTCCTGCTTGGTGACCCTCCATCCTATGCTCAGTTCTTGAGTTCCTATACTGTGGGTGCATGAGTTTGCACTTTTGGCACTGAACCCCAACTGTCATGCTCTTGACCACTCCTCGAGTTTCCCAAGGTCCCTACACATTCTTTATTGTACACCCTATTATAGATTATGTTATCATCTATAAAAGGCATACTTCCCTTCCAGTTATCTGTAATGTCAGTTATGAAGACAGTGAAGAGGACCGGTCCCAGTACTGAGCCCCTGCAGCACCCCTGCTTATCACTCTTCCATCCTTAGAGTGAGTGCCACTACCCACCACCTTCTGTGGCCTATCATTTAACCAGTTTCTAACCTAATTCACCATTTTGAATCCCAACCCTAGGCTGCTCAATTTTGTAATCAGTCTGTTGTTTGGCACAGTGTTGAAGGCCTTGCTAAAGTTCAGATAGGCCACATCCACCGCCTCCCCTGATCTATTTTTCTGGTACCTCAGTCGAAGAACTCAATTTCATCTGGCATAACCTCCAATGGATCCATGCAGCTTTTGGTCTGGTGCCCATTGGATTCAAGATACTCTACCAGACTTTCCTTTAACAGTGTTTCCATTAACTTCCCCACCACTGAGGTGGAGGCTCAACAGGCTGTTGTTACTAGCCTCTTCCCTGCTGCTGTCCTCATGTAGAGGGGCCACATCTGCTCTCCTCCAGTCCTCCAGAACCATGCCTCATTCCTGTGAGCTGTTGAATAAGGCCATGAGTGGGTCAGCCAGCACATCCCTGAGTTCTTTCAGTGCCCATGGGTGTATCGTCCAGTCCTATAGCCATGTCCATTTTCAGAGTTGCAAGTCCTTCAGCATTCCATGGCAGAGATCATCTGGATGGACTGGGTGGACCAAATGGTCCTTATCTGCTGACAAATTCTATGTTTCTGTGACTCTTTCCTCTCAAATGAACTTGAATCAACCTCCCTCCCCTTTGTTCCTGCTGATCACTTGTGATCCATCTCCCCTCCGTCCACTGTGGAGACTGAGCTGAAGTTCAGGATGTCTGCTTTTTCATGGTCCTCTTCCCTCTGGCGCCTCAGTACCCTCACTGTCCCTCCCCTTGCTTTCCTCACACTTATCTACCTGAAGAAATCTTATCCCATTTGCTGCTACTTTGGCAATCCTTTCTTCTGTCTATGCCTTTGCTACCCTCACTGCCTTACCTGCTTTCCTCTGTTTTACCTGGTACACCTCCTGTCTTCCTCCCTTGCATTTCCTTATACTTCCTGAATGCCAATCTTTTTCCTTCATCACTGTGGCCACTTCCTGGAGTAATAACATTCTCTTTTTCCTTTTACTTTACTCACTTTCTTCACGCAGAGGCTGGTTGCCCCTCCTCTTATTTTTCCCCATTGTTTCTCTAACACTCTCTGGCATTTCCCCCCACTAGGGCAGCTTCTGGAGGCAGTCTCCCATTGCCTTACAATCCCACTCCTAAAGTCCAGGACCCTTGTCCTCGTGTGCTTTCACTTTGTTTCTATCTTAATGTTAAACCACATTGTACAGTGATCACTGGTACCTAGGAGAATGCCCACTGTGATGCCTGCAAAGCTCTCTGTTTGTAAGCACCAGGTCAAGCACTTTCTCTCCCTAGTGGATGCATTGACTAAATGCCTGAGAAAGGCCCGCTAGGGAGTCAAACACGGCTCAGCTCCTTGCCAAAACTGCAGCTGGAAGGCTGCAATCCATATCTGGCAGATTTAAGTCACCAACTAGTAGCACCTCCCACTCATTTGCCATCCTGGTGATGTCCTTCTCAAGTGCTTTATCCCAACTTCTTTCCCATTGTTGGAGCTTTATGTAATCCCCCTGCAGGGGCTTACCTCATTTGGCCCCATTCTCATCAGCCCTTGCACTACTAGTGGTCCAATGGGGCTGCTGGGACCCATTTTGGGAACTCAGTGTTGTCAGCCGGCCCACACATGCACTGTAGCACTAGCAGGCCATGGTTGTTATTGTAGCTGAACAGGAGTTTTGGGAGGTCCTGGTCCCCATTTCAGGTGATTATGGGCTGGAGACCTATGGGACCAAGGAGAAGGAGCTGGCGATCAGGAGAGCGAACCACCTCATGATTATTAATGAGGTGGGTCATACATATTAACAAGGATCTTGCCTAGTGTCTGGGGTAGGGTAAAGGGGTGCTAGCAACAGGCAGCGGGTAAAATGAAAACATAAAACTGTGCAGCCAGGAGATACAGGAAAGGGACTGCTACATATTGGTGGAGCAATAAATAAGAAAGTAATCTGTTTGCCTGCAGGGACAGTGTGAAGTTGGGACACTATGTGGACTGCCAGTGGGGACTGTTTAACAGCAGCCATATTGACACTTTGACCCCAGTATCAGCGATGGTGCATGTCGGGCAATGGAGTTTCCTACAAACGTAAGTATAATGGATTCAACACCTTTCTTACAAGACTTTAAGGTCTGAGTGACTGAGGATTAAAGGTGAAGGATTCTTGCTGTTTTAAAGGGAATGTGCATTACTATGTACCTCAAAATTGTTCTTGTGTTTGTAATAGAATGGACCATAATGCAACCAATGCACTTGAACTGTAATATGATTTTGGTCTGCTCTTCAATAAACATAACTGAAGTTTAAAAAAAAAAGAAAAATGCTTCATGAGTTGTTAGGGCTGGTCTCATAGCAGAACAATTTGTAATGAGAGCTGTTGACAAAGGTGAGAAATGGGTACATGCCATGTAACTCCAGCGTGTAACCCACCCCGCAGCTGCCACCTGGCCACTGCACCCGCCACGTGATTCACAAAACAACTGTGCCCCCCCATGCACCCAATTGATCCGCAGCTCTGCACCGGGGTGGGCTGGGGCCATGCAAGCACTCTGTGCAATTATAAACTGCAGAATGTGTAGAGTGAGCAGCTGCTACAGGACCTCTGGGCAGCCATAACCCTGAGCAGCTGGTTACATGACCCCCGAGATACAGCTGCGGCCACTACGAGGAAACAGCGAGGTGACCGCTTTATACAGATGCCCCAGCTAGCGAGGGCACTGGGAAGGGCTGGGGGCGATCGACAAGTACCTCCCCACATTGTGGTCAGCACTCATGCATTGGCAGAGAACGCCGTTCACGGGTGCAAGGGATCCATTGTGGGACCTGGACTGGACAGCCGATTGGCTGCCTGCCCATATCCGCCGTCAGCACCCGTCTGCCCTTGCAGACCTGTGTGCCGGGGGAGGGAGGCCTGTAAGGAAGCCAGGCGGCGGTGTTTGCAGGATGCAGTCCCATGCGGATCTCCCAGGGATGAGGCTGCGCAGGTGAATATGCACCTCTGTGTGTATATCCTACCCGTCAGGAACGCCCATTACTGCAATCAAGTCAGGAAATGCTTAGCTATGGCACTGCAAATCGTGACTTTACAGAAAATGGGTGTGGCTGAAGTACATTGTTATTTGTTTCTGCTATTGTCTCGTCACAATTTGCAAAATATGTGAGTGGTTTTGAGATCAAGCTTGCATAAGGGCCAGATGAGTGAGTTGAGAACCCTCCAGAATGTGTCAGTAAACGTCTTGAGAATGCACCCTCATGCATAGTCAGCCTCACAAACAAATTGTGCCTTTATACTCTCTGTAATGCAACACTAACATTCAGCATGGAAGACACAACTTTTTCACACCTGCACAGTAAACGATTTGGAGGAGAGGTGCTTTGTTAATGTTGTTTCAATAGTTTATTACTAAAATCCCCATGTGGACTGCATTATCGCTCTGGAGCACTGTCGCTCCACGGATGTCATCATATAACACACAGCGGCCACTTTAGGCAGCTGGTGAGTGTGGTGTTTGAATAGGAAGCAGGGTTTGCTTTACATGACATGGAAACATTTAAAGCATAGCGACAATGGATTAACACACATTTTTGAGGCAAGTGGAGCACAGTGTTATATAGGTAGCTTCCATAACCTACAGTGCTGTGTTTTTTGTTTGGCAGATGCTGAAACCCCTATTTATGTGTCCGTGACTTTAAGTAGAGTGCATAGTTCCTTTGCTGAGATTTATACTATGTAAGTTCATTCATTAGCTCAAGAGATCACAATTTATTAGACCATGCCTTCAGGCAAATCACTCCTCTTTCAGAGTACTATGTGTAACCAGCATCTCCCTTCACTCAGCTCAAGGCCAGTTACTAGGAGACTCTCAAAGTGTTACATTTGACACCGCGAGTTGTCCTCTGAGATCCCTTGCTAGCTTGGTGACAGAATTTCTGGAGATTTGTAAACAGAGTGTTCTGACTCAGGCAGAAGTGGGAAACCTGTCATGAATATTCATGGTTCTGCTCTCTCCTCACTGTGTAATGTAGTATTTTCCTGGCAGGTAGCCAAATGAGTGTTGGTCATTAGCTGCAGGGGTCCTGATAAGAGCTGGGGTCGGTAAGCCCTGTGTGAGGGGCCAGACATGGGAGTCTTGTTTTTTGGACCGTTTGGGCTATCAGTGTTCTGTCAGAGGAAGCAGGTGCAAATCAGTTTAGTAGTACTGTCATAAGGCTGACATGCTGTTTCACATTAAATTTGTCCTGTGAGAGCAAGGTGAGACATGTGTAGGCATGGATTTGCCCCAGTGTAGTGTTACCTTACTTGGGAGAGTACCATTGCACAAATGGTCTTGGGAGTGTCAGGGCTCCGGGACCCTGGAAGAGAGATTAGGGATGCAGATTCAGTGTAAATGTACTTGGACTTGATCCAGGTGTGGTCCAGCTTGTATGTGGTGTCTCATTTAGAGGTGCCTCATTGTATTGTTTCATAGCACCCTTACTTCAGTTTCCCAGGCCCAGGGTGGCAGCAGTGCTTGTCTAGGTATAGGTTCTAGGATGCAAGGTGAGTACTCCTCTGAGGAGACTACTACCATATACCCTAGAAACAGGGGTGCCCATGACCCTTACATATACATTTTTGTCAGGGTCCCATATCTGATATTCCAACTCTCTTTACCACCAGTCTCAGTCTGACCAACATTTCCACCCATCTTCCTGCTGGGATGCATGATATCTCAGTCTCATCTCAATAGCTCTAGTCCCACAGGGTAATGCAGCTGTTACACTTGTTTGTAGTATGCTTGTACCTCGATCCTCCTGTCGTTTACCATGTATAGGTGCTCCAAACAACCTGAGGATACTTTTTCTGATTTACCATTACTGTATTTAGCTTTGAAACTATCTCCCACCTTCCTAACGGTGACTGCAGTTTGCTAGACTGATATTTTTCCCATTGTGGTTTTGTTTCCATTTCCATCGTTCTGTCCGAGCTACCTCACTGTGAAGACTAGAGTCACAGATTCTCATGTTCCACTTTCTGATTTCCAGATGAAGTGATCGAGGGCCTGGTGCCTGCCTGCGCAGCCACTCACTGATGCTTCCCTGCCCTAGCACGAGCTAGGCACTGCTCAGCTAGCAGCCACAGATAAGCATGTGTGTTACCCAGACATACAAACTGCAATGCCCTCAAAGGCCATCTCCACGTGGAGCTGAACAGAGGCAACAGTATTGAGGAGCTCATATCCAAGGGTCACCTCATCTGTGCTAGAGAAGAGTCTCCTACCTTGTCTGGCAGCTGTCCTTCCTGGTGGGTCTAGTCTGTCATCTCTGCATGCTGAAACTTCTCCAGTTGGGCACTTTTCCAAGACTGCCCCACAGGGTCTCCTATGATTCCTGGGAACCCACCATAGGCCTGCCAGCCATCAGGTTGTTTTCCTTGAGGACCCACCCGGGTTCCATCATTCTCCTGGTGGTCTTAGCATACTCCCAGTTTATTGGATATCTACCATAAACATCCCCAGATGCCCAATCCCCAAGATCTCGCCAAGGCCTTGGGTACTAATGCCATCTCCCCTCCTTCAGGCACCAATTTGTGGAGCCTCAAGGCAAAAGCAACTCCCTCTCTCTGCATTTATCTATCCAGGTGCCCCGAGGGCATCCTCCTTTTCTACACTGTGCTCCTCCTACTAAGCTACTCCTTATAGCTAACACCAGACCATCAGCTCTGAGCTGGGCACATGCTATACTGAACAGCTTCCTCCCTACCAGTAGGAAGGGTTGTTACATTTGCATTTTTAACAAACAAACAAACAAGCAAACTGTCTAACTAACTAACTGTCACTGGTGTCAGTGTGGCTCAGTTGGTAGCACATCTGCCTCTGGGCCAGAAGATTGTGGGTGCTCGTCCACACCAGGATTAGACTCATAACAAACGCTGGCACCTGAGTGCAGTATTAGAGGGTGCTGTACTGTTGGGGTGTGCCATCCTTCAGATGAGACGTTAAACCGAGGTTCCTTCTACCCATCCTGGTGCTGTCATGGTGGGTGTCCAGTTGAAGTAAAAGAACCCAAGGCACTCTTCGCAAAGGAGTAGGGTATTTTCCTGGTGTCTGGCCAATATTCCCTTCCCTTAAAACCAGTTCATGCAATTGTCCAGGCTGTGTGTGGGGCTGATGTGTGATATGTCCACCGCTATGCATTCAATCACTTCACTGCCAGTCTAGCATTGCTTGTAGAAGCACTTTTGGATACATTTTAAATGCTGATTCTTCAACTGACTGTACAGAAAAATTCCAGTGCTCCGTCCAGTTCTTCTAGAGCCCTTTCAATCATCATGCTGAGTAAGCAACTGACAAGTAAGAAGGAGGTGCTGCTAGTTGGCGATTTCATTCTGCCTGACGTGGAGTGGAGCCTTCAACTGCATCAAGTAGTGCAATTCTTGGCTCCTACAGGGCTTTTCTCAGGCAGCTAGCAAAGGAACCAACTAGGGATGGGGCAGTGCTGGATCTAGTGCTTACAAACAGGGACAGCATTGCAGGCGTCTGATGGGCAGTCCCTGGGTACCAGTGATCGCTGTACAATCTGGTTTAACTTAAAGACAGAAACAGAGGCTAACCTCATGAGGACAAGGGTCCTGGACTTTGGGAGGATGTATTTTAAAGAAATGGGGACTGCCTCAGAAACTACCTCAAAGAGGGAGTTGCCAGAGGGAGTAGAGACACAGTGGATGAAAATATGGGAGGGAATTATTAAAGACAGTTTCTCACTCAATTTCAAAACTCCTCCCAGAAGCAAGATGAGCCATCACCTGGGCAGAAGTCATATGCTGCATATAGTTTCCTTTCTAGTAGCCGTTTATAAAGGAAGGGATCGTAATTTGGCTCAGTGAGTCAAATCACGCTGATCCCTTCCACTTCTTAGTACCTTCTTGGACAGTGATCCACCCCAAGCTAGCACATTGTGTGAAGTCACTATTTGGAGAGCAAGAGGGCTTTGCTAGGGACCCCATGGTCATTATTTTCCAATAAGTGTCTATTACGTGAGGGTTGCCACACTTAAAACTTACACTCCATGGCCTGGTGGCGCTGAGGGTTGGGCGCTGGGCGCCACACCTCGCGCCATGCTGGTGACCAGGTTGGGGAGTGAGCTCAGGATTGTCGGGGTCGGCAGGGGAGACAGGCTGAGCGTCCGAGACAGCTCGCCTTCTCCAGGGGAGGGGGGATTCCTATACCGGCGAGCGGCAACCCCTGGTGGAGACTGGGGAGAGCAATGGCAAGCCAGGTCTCAAAGGGCTCGATTGGTTGCTGGCGCGGGCGGCAGCCTATCAGCCTCAGAGGCTGCTCTTTTGAGGGGAGGTGGGGGGCAGCGCAGCGCCAGCCCGGATGCCTGGCATTGTGAGCAACATGCGGGGAGAAAAGCGGAAAATGGATCGCAGAGCCTGGATGAAGGAGCACCGAACCACGGTCCTAATGTGCCAGCGCCCGTCCACAACCCAGGACCTGGACAAGAACCCAAGATTCGGGGTCCCAGACCGACCCCGAAGTATTTACGTAGCTCAATGATGGGACCTGAGGTGAGTAGGAGGCGGCAGGGGCAGGGCTTCATGGGTGCTCCAGATAGAACGTGCTCTGTGAGGACAGGAGAATAAAACAGAAATTTCAAAAAAAAAAATTACACCTCCTGACTAGATGGGCTTAGTTAACATCCAGGGTAACCTTTGTGCCTTCTGGTAATCAGTTAGCCCTGACTGGAGTTTTAGATGAGATTCTACCCACCCTGGCCCTAACTAGCCTCTGCCACTCCATCTGGGTTACACAAACAGAGCCTTCAACCCACTCAGATTGCTAAAGATCTCTACACTTTCAAATTCCTTCATTCAGCACATTTTATGGTAATATTTGGGGTCCTGAGTGGTGTACTCCAGCCTTGTCTCTGAGCACTACACCCTGGATGACTCCTCTGAAACGATCCCATGAGCTGTACTACTGAGTTTGTTTGTCCCTTTGTTACAGACATGGACATTGGTAAAACACACTTCTCCCCTTTTCTGGTAGTTTTCATAGACTCTCAGTCTCTGATATGGGCAGCTGGAGAATCTTCCGGTCCCTCAGGGTTGCCCTTGGACCCACTGGATCTCACGGTCCCATCAATTCTCACAAGAGTGACTGACTGGGGACTCAGAAATTATAGGTCTCCACCACTTCTGTGGTACTGCTGTTGTCTTACACAATGGGATGAGAAAAATGACCAGAGCCTTCACATAGCCTCAGGGTAGGCTAGCAGTCACCTCCACACTGGGCTCCTCTTCACTGCACCACACTCAGACTCTCCCTCAACTGAACTCAGCATTCTAAACTGTTCCCCTAGCAGCTGATTGGACTGTGGCTCAGGCTGCTGTGAGAGATTTAAATGACCTAACTCATTTCTCACTCAGACTAGCTAGGTAAACAATGAGAGATTTGCAGAGAGCTTCTAATAAGGCTCTCTACCAGCTGCCCACTACCTTCCTAGTCTAACACTGTAGGTTCCAGTAACCCCAGGGGACTGTGTGGTTACACATCTAATGCAGGAAGTGACCAGATACAGGCATGTTGGGAAACTAGGCAACCCTCTGAACCAAATGAACTCACACAGGCACAACATTAAAATGAAAAGTACTGTAAAACCAGTGGGACAGCATTTATCTTAGTCTATTCACTCCATCTTTGACCTCTCTGTCCTGGTTCTCAAAGGACACCTCAGAAATACACAAGAAAGGCAGGCTTATCAGGTCGGACTTATTTTTCTTCTCAATACATTTTTTGTATTTATTTATTTATAATTTTGCAGTACAAAAACAACAAAATCATTACATCACAGGAGGAGAACGTCCAGTTATCACAGAAATGGCAATACCTTACAACATGCATATGCCCCTCCCAAGTAGTTACCACAAAGGGAAACCCCATGTTTCTATAACATCAATTCCCTCACATACAGCTTAAGAAGCATACCAGAGAACCAAGACTAAGATGTTTATCATACCTCAAAATCAAATGAACCAGCTTGATCTGCTGGTTAATATAGTTCCCAAATAACTATTCCCTTTATTATTTCAACAAATATTCTTCCATCCTCCACAGCCTTCTATATCAAAACAGATCAAAAATAAAAAGAGAATGACCCATGAGCATAATCGTGAAGGCACTAAATAAACCGATTAATGTAACCCCAAAGCAATTCTGACAAAGATTATGCAGCAAAATGAGCTTTTTTTATATAATCCATCCTACATATAAGTCAAGCCTGTGCGAGCCATCCTTATGTATCAGGCTAGATGATACAACTTAGGATGATTAGAGTCAGGTTTATAGTTCTTGGCTAGAATTGAGTTCCCAAGTAACTTTACTTATTCAGCTTTAGAAATAGCCCCTTACTAGCCAGAGTAATGTTCTAGCCCACTCTCACAGACCTCGAACAGATTCATGGCCATGATGAATTCAGGAGTCCCTTCCTCCGATAAAGCAATCTCTTCTTCTTCTGTCTCCAGATCTTGCTCAATGGTCTTCACCATCTTTTCGGCATCCTTCGGATCCTGGAATTGATACTATCGCCCTTACCAAGTGAGTCTCAACAGGCGGGGAAAAGGCTGATGCTGAATTTTAAAATGCCTCAATCGACTCTGATTCCATTGAAACCTTTCCTCCTTATCTCGAGTGCCATCGCAAGGTCTGGGAAAACTTGAATAGTATTGTCTCCATACTTCAGACAGTGCTTCTGTCTGGCCTGGGCAAGTACCCGGTCTCGATCCCGACCCCGTGCACACCACCAAGAAAGTCTGCGGTGTTCCCTCTTCCATTAAATTTCGTCTTGGTGTAATTCTATACACCTTCTCAACTGCTAAAGAGGGTTCTCTTCCGAGAGCCCAAGAATCTTTGGGAGCACATGTCTGGCAAAACTCAGAGGGTTGCCTCCCTCTGCCGACTCAGCCAGACCCAGAATGCGCAAGTTTCATTCCAGGCTTGATTCTCCACAGCTCAGTCGCTGCTGTAACATCGTATTTTCTTTAATAAGTTTTGTGGAGGTGTCATAGGCCTTTGTCACGAGAGTTTCGAATTCTGGACTGTCGTCTTACATTTGTCCATTCTGGCCTCCAGGTCTGTGACTCATGGTATGAGGAAGTCCAGTTTTTGTCCATCACCTGGACCAACCTGACCAGTTGACTTAGGGTCATTTGTATGGAATCCAGAGAAGCGCCTGTCAGCACAGCTTCACTTGGGGCTGTAGCTTCATGAGTTCTTGAGGCCTCTCCTCCCTCTGCCGTTGGGTTTTCTTTAGGGCAAAGAAGTCTGATGAGGGCCAGAAGTCCCACGGTTCTTCCCCATAATCGCAGACTCTGAGGCACCACCAAACACCCTCAGTGCTCTGTCTTCAACAAATTGGTCTAAAAAGTATACTTTAATATCAATAAAAATAGAGGCCTAGGAGCTCAGGAGAAAAGCTGCTTGCCTCCCCCCCAAAAATACATTTAATGATGGAATGATTATGGGCCTCAGTTCCATGACCTGTTACAGAATTTAAACTGACAATTTCCTTTTTCTTGTGTCAGGTATAGCACATTGGCATTTTCTGTGCATGGTATTTTTTTATATACATATTATGCCATATATTTGTTAAATATACTTTTGGTGTACCTTTCAACATTAACATGGTTCTATTTATATGTTTGATCATACACGGTGTCTGCCAGTTTCATACTTTTTGATTTATACACACTTAAGAGCTTCTGAGTTCACACACACACAGTCTGTTGTCCATTTTCAGGGGACAATTTATTGGCCTTTTGCTGTCACATCCTATTTATATTTTTATTTAGTTGTTTAACCAGGTATAGCACACTAAGCTGAAAGCTTTTTCAGGAGTGACCTGGGAGCACAAGAAGGTTAAGTGACTTGCTCAGGGTCACACAGTATGCAAGCAGAAGCTGTGGGATTCAAACCCAGGTCTGGTCTGCTGGATGTCACCAGATTTGCAACTCAGAGCCTTAGACCACTATGCTTATACTGCTCCTAGAAGGGTCTGATTTATACCCAACTAGGATTTCAAAGATTATTTTTTTTGTCTCTGAATAATATCCAATTATCCTTCTTCTGTATCAACAGAACTGTCACATCCATGTATAAAGTGTTTTTCTTAACAATTCTACCTATGTACTTGAAGTTGGTTCTTTATATAGACTGTCATTTTCTGATGAAGAGAACTGTGTAGTTTGAAAGCTTAACATTCTGTAAGTCTGTTGTTGTTCCAATAAAGGTATCAAATTGCCCACTTTGTTCATTTTTTGTACAAGGACCAATATGGCAATAAAGCAAGTCTTTACATTATGGAAGATACAGTCTGCCTTCTCATATGGCAGTGTCACAACATTAGGAAAAAGAAGCTCAGTGGGAGACTGACATCTATTTTCTAACACTGTGAAAAAACAAAATAATATCTAAGGGCCTCTGTCTACAATCCACTAAAAGCATATAATTCAACATATGCTAAACAGCTGTGTGGAGGATTTCTGAGAACTGAGAATCACCTAATTCACTGGGTATACTTTAAGAAAGTTCTTTTGAATCAAGTTCTGGTCAGAGCTGATACAGCTGCTAGAGCTTTTAGGAGCTGTTTTATTACTTACTGGTGCCACTGGGTATGTCCTTAAGAGTGGCGCTGGTGAGGCAGTGTTGTCTGGTGCCAGTGTTTGCCATACACAAGATGGCATCAATCACTGGACTGCACATTACGACACTCATGCATTCACAGTCTGTCACTGGGCATCTTGTGCACTGCACCTGCATGGCACCTGTCACTTCTACAGTGCAGAATAAAAAGAAGTGTGCTGCAAAGTGAGTGTGTTTATGCGGCCAGTGGAGGAAGTGCCACATAAACACTAAAAACTATGCCATAACACTGTGGAAGCAAAGGCTTTGCAGTTGTGATCTTAAACCACGAAGACTATGTTTTAATGAAGCAAACAGGTGATTAACAGACCACATCTACTACAGGGAAGTGGCTAGTGATCTGACTGCACAATACACCAATGAACCATGGGACATTCAAGCAATAAGCCACTACAGGGTGTGGGTTATTGAGGGACTTGCGCCTTGTGTGGTGTGTCATGAGGCACAGCTGAGTGACGGCTAACCACACAATAAGTGGTAAATCCCAACAACCCACACCTTGGAGTGCCTTATTGCGATTATACAATAGAACCATGTGTAAAAATAAATTTAGAATATGTCTAATTACGTTTTTTTATAAATGCCATTACTCAGCTGTGGGTTATTGCAGGATATACTCATGGTCATGTGACATGCTTTGACCAGTGAGGTAACAGTATTTTCACACCACTGTATAAAATAAAATCATTTCAAAGCAAGTGCAAGGCAAAAACTGAGCTCATCCCTGGTGATCCTAGATCAGGTACATTCTACATGCTGCCCAAGATCCATAAACCTGGGAATCCAGGAAACCTATAATATCTGAGAATGGTACCCTGACAGAGAGGATCTCTGGTTTATAAAGCCCTTTTAAAATCACTTGTCATAGAATGAGGCAGCTGTATTCAGGACACTACACACTTCTTGCATAAACTTTCTGCTTTTGAAAATTTCCTGCCTAGTACCATCTTAGCCATGATGAAGTGAAATCCTCTACAGTAATATTTATTTTATTTGAGTTTTGGTAACCGGGTAAGTCCACTGAGACAATTACAGTCCCTTTTCAGGGTCGACCTAGGGGTTGAGGAACAACCATGAAGTTACAAATGAACTCAGCAATGCAGTTCCGTGTTACAAAGTTGGCATTAGGCAGAATACATGTCGAGACAAGATATTGCAATTACACAAACAATCAATTTCAGACTTTCTTTTGGCGGCGATGCAAGCCTAGACAGAAGGCTATATACAGTGCAGTTACAGTACAAACTTCATATTAAACAGTAGCAATATAAAATAGAATGGCTAGGATCAGAGATTCTATATGTACTACTCGTATTATGCTAGGAGGAGCAGTAGAGGAGTGAGAGGAAGGATAAGGCATGAGAGGGCAGCCATGTGGAAGGTGGAGGAGTTTCTGGGCAGGTACCCTTCAGTGAAAGCAAGAGCAGGTAGCCGAGTTAGAGAAAGGCAGACAAATGTGACTGGAATTGTGAGAGAGGGCAGGAGAGAATGGAGGGAGGGAGGAGGAGTTCCAGTCAGTTAGAGCAGCATATGAAAAGGAGCATCTGAATACAGCAAGGCGTATTTTGGGAACAATGAGAAGGGGAGAGAGGCAAAGTGAAGTGTGCGTGGTATTTGTCTGAGGCAAATAAGTTCTCTAGGCAAGGAGGGTGAATTTGGGATGAGCTTGAACATGAGGCTCTGGGTGGAGTTCCTCAGTTTAGTCAGATAAGGACCACCCCAGTGAGGCGAGGACATCACAATGGTGAGAGTGGGCAGGGGCCCCTAGGCAAAGTGACCAACCCTGTGGTATGCCTGAGAGAGGAGGGACATGGAGGCAGAGTTAGTGCCAAGGAGGGGATGCAGCATAAGATAGTAGGGGAGGAGGGATCGGAGGCTATTTTTGGCAGGAGGCAAGTGTGAGGTGTGGCTATGTGATAGAGAGTCCAATTTCTGGTTAAGGTTTTCGATAGAGTTTGAGACATGGGAGTTGAGCGAGAGGGTGGTGTCCAAGGTAACACCCAGATATTTGAAGGAGTGGACCACCTCTAATGAATCTCCTTGATAGTGGAGATGCTAAGAGTAGGTGGACTAGGCTTTGCACAGGTCGATGATCAAAGGCCATGCATTTTTTTCCCCATATACTGATGGCATTTTGGCCTGTCTTACACATCTACAAGAAAAGAAAATACCACAACATCCACCCAAAATTAATTGGAGACTTATCAAATTTATTCTGACCCACAACAACGACAGTTTAATAGTAAACATTATGTTCAAACTAGAGGAACAGCAATGGGCACATTATGCGAACCTTTTCACGGGGTGAATCTGTAGGAAGATTTCCCTAAAACAAAATATATACAAACCACTCACTTATTTCAGATATATTGGCGATTTATTTATAATTTGGACAGAAGGTACTCACACACATAAAGAATTTCATCAGGAACTTAACATCCTCCACCCATCAGTTAAACTGACCATGGAGTACTCTGACATCAGCATCAATTTCCTGGACACCACAATTACCATCAAAGATGGAACCTTGCAAACCTGTATCTACAGGAAACCAGCATACAGACAGACAGAGAGCTACACAAAAACAGTAATCACCCTAGGCACATTAAAAATCTGTAATATACAGTCAAGCGGTACCATTGAATCTGTTTGAGTGAGGAGGATAGAGATAAACTCCTGAGCACACTGAAAAACACTTACTGAATGGGGACATTCTTCTAGAAAAATTGACAGAGCTGTGGAACATGCCACACATATACCAACAGAACAACTACTACAATATAAAGAAAAAGACCACCACCAACTGGCTACCTTGGTTGCTTTCGTGCAACCCTGATTTGGAGCCCTCTGTAAAATTGTTAAGGACTTTCAAACAATATTGAGTGAGGATGACACATTGAAATGGATCTTCCAAGAATTACCTTTACTGTCTTTTAGACAGCCACCTTAATTTATCCAACCTGATTGTGAGGCGCAAACCTATATCTGATCAGAACAACAGAACACTAGGAGGCACTAAACCCTGCAATATTCCTAAATGTGAGACATGTGAGTATGTTTCCACTTCAGGCTTTATTAGCACCCAGGCCAAAACAAACAATTCAAGATACAGCGGAATTACAATGTGCATCCCAGAATGTTGTGTGTCGTATTGTTGTTTAACATCTTGCAAAAACCAGGAATTTATGGAACTGTGTGGTCTAAAATATAATCCCAGACCATATGACCTTAGATCTCCTAATAGGCAATTAATGGTATCCAGATCAAATACTATCAGGAAACATAACATCTATACAGCAAGGACAGTGAGACTGTGGAACTCACTACCAAACAACCTGGTACATGCAGCATCCTTTGAGGCCTTTAAAACTGGGTTAGACGCAGTACTTGTTCAAAATGCTGACAAATAATATAGCCACTATGAGCGGGAGTCAATTAAACAGGCCTTTGGCCAACTTTGTCTAAACTATCCAAGTAATCAAGTAAGTAAAATGTTGTTTATTACATCTAATGCAAATAGTGTCCACATACAGACTACGTGAGAGAACTGAACAACCCTTCTAACACCAATGAACTCACATAGGCATGACATTAAAATGAGAAGTACGTGAAACCACTGGGACAACATTTCTCTCAATCTGATCACTCCATCTCTGACCTATCTGTCCTTAAAGGACACTTCAATACACAAGAAAGGTGGGCTTTTGAGGTCAGACTTATTTTTTTTTTCTCAATACATTTAGTGATGGAATGAAAATGGTCCTTAATGTCATGACCCATTACATAATTTAAACTGATAAATGCCCTCTTCTTGTCTCAAGTATTGCATATGGAATTTCTCTGCATATTATTATTTTGATATACATATTATGCATATATATAATATATATATATATATATATATTTGGTGTGCTTTTAAACATTAACATGGTTCTATTTATATGTTTGATGATACACTGTGTCTCCTGGTTTCATACATTTTGATTTACATACTTAAGTGCTTCTGAACATACACACACACACACACACACACACACACACTTTTGTCCCTTTTAGGGAGGTAATTAAGCTTGTGACAATTTATAGGCCATTTGCTATCACATTCCATCCATAGGAGGATCTGAATTATACCCAGCTGGGATTTCAAAGACTGTTTTTTGTCTCCGAGTAGTATCCAGTTATCCTATATCAACAGAACTGTCATATCCATGTACAAAAGTTTTTGTTTTGTACCAGTTCTACCCTTGTACTTAAAGTGGGTTCTTTGTATAGCCTGTCATTTTCTGTTGAAGAGTTCTTTGCAGTTTGAAAGCTTAAAATTCTGTAAATCTTTTGGGTCCAGTGAAAGGTATCAAAATGCCCACTTTGTTAATCTTTCTGCACAATAAGTAATGTGGCAACAAGCTGTTATTCAGATACATTCTGTAAGTGGGAAGAGGAAAGCAGGCAGAAGGGAAGACTGAGCAGAAGAGGACCAAGAAAAGCAGACTTCTTAAACAGATGCTTCTGCTCAGTCTTCACAGTGAAGGGGAGGAGACAGACCACTGGGGTATGCCCTGAACAGTAAGCATGGGGGTGATGAACACAAGTCAATTTTCAGAGGAAAGAGTCCAGAAGGGACTTGCAGCTCTGAAAGTGGTCAAAGATTATGGGACCAGATGAGATACACCCAAGAGTTGTAAAGAACTCTTGGAAGTGCTAACTGCCCCACTGACAGCCTTATTCGACAGCTCACTGGAAACAGGCATGGTTCCAGAGGACTGGAGAAGAGCCAGTGTGATTCCTTTATATAATAGCAGCAGCAGGGAGTGAGACTGGCAATTATAGGCTGATCACTCTTACTTCAGTTGTGGGAGATTAATGGAAATCCTGCTAAAAGAAAGACTGATAGAGTATCTTGAACTCGGTGAACTGCAAAACTACAGCCAGCATGGATTCATGGGGAGGGGGTGCAAATAAATCTCATAGATCTCTTTTGACTGGTTGGCCAGGAAAATAGATCAGGGGAGGAAGCAGTGGAAGTGGCTTCTCTGGACTTTAGCAAGACCTTCAACACATGCCACATTGGAGGCGAACAAGAAACTGAGCAGCCTAATGGTGGGATCCCAAGTGGTGAACTGGGTTAACAGATAGGAGACAGAGGGTGGTAGTAAACAGCACTCACTCTAACAAGGGAGAGTGATCAGTGGGTGCCACAGGGCTCATTGCTGGCACCAGTCCTCTGCAATTTCTTCAGTCTTCCAAGGCAGCATGGATTCACAGCAGGAAGGCCATGTCAAACAAACCTGATTTACATTTCTTTGACTGGGTGACAAAGGATGAGGATCTGGGAGGAGAAGTGGATATCGTGTAGCTGGATTTTATGCAAGGCCTCCAACAATGTACCCACAGAAGACTGGTGAACAAACTGTATACCGAGGCTGTATAGCACAGTAGTTTAAGGCTCTGAGCTGCAAACCTGGAGACCTGTGTTTGAATCCCACAGCCCCCACTTGCATACTGTGTGACCCTGATCAAGTCACTTAACCCTTGTGCTCCTAGGTCGCACTGTAAACAAGCTTCAACTTAGTGTCTCTCCTGGTTGAAAAAAGGTAGGTAGCTTGGGGGTAGGCTGCAAAGTGAAAATCGGGTTAGCAACTGATTGAGGACAAGAAGCAGAGAGTGGTAGTAAATGGGATCAAATCTGAGGAAAGGAGTGACCAGTGGGGTGCCTCAGGGATTGATACTGGGGCCAGTCCTCTTTCATGTCTTCATGGTGACATTGTTAAAGGGCTGGAGGGAAGATCTACCTATTTGCGGATGATACCAAGATCTGTAACAGAGTAGACACCCCAGGAGGTAACAAAAATGCGAAGAGTTCTAGGAAGGCTGGAAAAGTGGCCAGAAGTGTGGCAATTAAAATTTAATGCAAAGAAGTGCAAACCATGCACCTAGGATGAAGAGACTCTGCAGAAAGTTACTGGATGGGGATTTCTGACAGTCACCAGAAAAGCGGGATTTAGGGATAATAATGCAGATGACCTAAGGTTGCCAAACAATGTATGAGAGGCTGGGGGAGGCCAGTGGGATGTTGGGGTGCATAGGAGGGGTATCACTAGCAGAAAGGAAGTGGTGATGCCATTGTGCAAAAACGCTAGTGAGGCCTCATCTGGAATACAGTGTTCAATTCTGGAGGCCGATTTTCAAAAGACAAAGACAGGGTGGAGGCGGTCCAGAGAAGGGTGACCAAGATGGTGCAGGGTTTGCATAAGAAAACATATGAGAACAGATTAATATGTTATGCTACATATTAATACACTTGAAGAAAGGAAGGAACGGGGAGGATGATAGAGACCTTCAAGTTTCTTAAAGGCTTGAACAAAGTGCAGGTGGGTGACATCTTCATTACTGGAGTTGTACAAGGACAAGGGACATGACATGAGGTTGGAGGGGACAGGATAAGGGAGATGTGAGGTTTTTCTTCACAGAGGGGTGAAGATGCTTGGAATAGCCTACCAAAGAAGTGGTGTGTGCTAACACAGTGGGGATTCAAAATGCATGGGATAGACATATGGGAACCCTAGATGTGGGTAAGAGTGTCAAAACCCAATGACCAAGTAGGGTCAGCAGCTGCTGAAGCAGGCAAGGAATATGGGCAGACTAGGTGGGCCTAGTGGTCTTATCTGCCGTCCAATTACTATGTCAATTATTATGAGTGACATTGCAGAAGAACTGGAAGGAAGCTTTATGTTTTTGCAGATCATACCAAAATGTGCAGTATGATGGACACCCATGAGGGGTGGAGAATGTACAGGATATTAGGAAACTTGAGGAGTGGTCAATGGTGTGACAGTTGGGGCTCAGTGCCACAAATGCAAAATCATGTACCTGGGACTTAGGAATCCAGGTGCTGAGTACAGAGATGTGGGGGCGGGGTGTGCCGACAGTCCCTAAACAGGAAAGGACCTTGGGGTTATGATACCTGATTACCTGAAAGTGGCAGGGCACTGCGACAAAGCAATGAGTAGGGCCAGTGGAGCTGGGGTGCACAGGCAGGGGCATTTCCAGCAGGAGGAGGGTACTGGTGTTGTCACTGTATTGCTTGCTGGTGGACCCACCTGGAGTAGTGTCCAGTTTTGGAGGCTGCACCTCAAAAGGACATAGACAGGGTGGAGGCAGTCCTGGGAGGGAAATTAAATGGTGCAGGGTTTGCATGAGAGCCCCACCAGGAGAGTGAGGGATCTTAATATATACACACCTGGAAGAGAGGAGGCAAGAGGAGACATGATAGAGAACTATAAGTATCTCACAAGGATGGACAGGGTGCAGGAGGGGACTTTCTTTCAAATGAGAAAAAGCACCAGGACAAGAAGGCATGCAGTAAAGCTGGGGGTTTGTGCAAAATATTTATTCACTGAAAGGGTGGCAGATTCCTGGAGCAGACTATCTGCAGAAGAGGTGGGAGTAAAGACAGTGGGAGCTTCAAGTATGCATGGGATAGACACGGGTTATATCAGAAAATAGAGAGGGATGAGAGAGGGTAGCTGAAACCAGTTATGGTCTGTGGAGACAGATTAGGCAGGAACATCTGGGCAGATTGGGTGGGCCAAGCAGTCCTTTCTCGAACAAATTCTGTTTCTACTAAGATATATTAGTGAATTAGAGAGTTAGATAGGGGAAGTGCAATTGCCGGTTCAAAATTGTTAAAACTGCCAAATTCAAAACTTGTTAGCCATAAGCTCTTGCTTCTGAGCTCGCCAACTGTTCATACAGGGTAAGGTTGATGTCTCTCTCTAATGTTAAAAGCGTTTCAGTGGGTGTGCCACAAGGCTGTATTCTCAGCCACCTCCTCTTTAGTCTATTCACAGACAGACTCTCGGAGTCCTGCCGAATATCTAACATGCTCTATACGCTGGCTTACGTTGTTATTTACACCGTAGCGCATAACAGGCGAAACTATGTTCTGACCTCCAAACGACTTAAGTCCTTAGAGAAATGGTTCTCATTAAATAATCTGGTCTTAAACTACAAAAACAAGACCATGCTATTCTTAGGCCGCAAGTGAAGAAAAAGGATCCTCCCCTAGTCGTCCTAAATGATAACGGAGATAAAATGGAACAGGCTGAATCTTTCAAATATTTAGCGTTACACTGGGAGACACTTTACCTTTCTCTCCACACAGGTATAACATTGTTAGCTTTGTAAACAGAAAGCTAGGCGAATGCTCAGGAATTGCCTGAACCTCACCACTAGAACAAGGCGTCTTGTAGTGTCCTGCAGGTCCTACCAATTCTGGACCACAGTCCCTGTCTATGCAGCAGCTAGTGACTCTGTACTTAAAAGAGTTAGGGTGGTGCTTAGTGAGGTATGTCACTTGCACTTGGGGCTGACATGCTTGCACATAGCTGCTCCTTTATACCCTGACTAACTGGCTCCCCTACATGGAAGGCTAAGATATCAGACCTGTTTGCACACAAAAAGCAGTATTGGGCCTTACCCTATTAGCAATTCATAACTTCTTCTGCACCCATTATCAACTGATACACTACCAGGAGTATGTCTAGGAATGCTCCTAGAGATACCGTTCTGTAAAACTAGCCTTGGCAAGTGCTCCTTTGCAGTAAGGGCATTTAAATGGTTCAAAGACTTGCCCAAGACTTGTCAGTGTCAGTGGCTCAGTAGGTAGCACACTCACCTCTAAGGCCAGGAGATCAGAGGGCTGTGGGTTCAGTTCCCACATCTGCGCACGGGTTAATATCCCAGTACTGACACTGATGTGCAGCATGAGAGGGTGCTGCACTTCTGAGGTGCTGTCTTTCGGATGAGATTTTAAACGAAGACCCATCTGCCTGGATTGGTGGTAGTTCAGGTGGATGTTAAAGATCCCATGGCACTTATCGAAAAGAGTAGGGAATTTCCTGGTGTCCTGTCAAATTTCTCTCATTCACTGAAAATACCACCAACAGCCTAATCTGGTTCAAGGTCAGTTGGCATTCATCTGTATCCCTCCACCGGTCGTGCCTGAAAATAGGCAGGATTTGTCTAGTGCACTTACCCAGTCAACAAAAACTAAATAAATAAAATCCTTGTAGGACTCCTAAAGTTGCCCAATTCAGGAAAGCGTTGAGAACAAAACTCACAAAAGTACCAAATGCCTGATACAGCTAATTAGGTCCTTAGCTCATTCTCTGCCTGCTTCTTTATGAACTGTGTCACAACGTACATAGGGCTTCCAATGCTCACTGCTGATTATGCTCCCCTGGAGCTGCAGTTTTCTAGTTACTGTACCTTTCATATGTTCTGTTGACAATGCTCTCACATAAGCTGCTGGTTTCAGCCGCTGACTACACTCCATGTAAACTGCTGTTACTTTATTACTAACTGTATGAACTCAAGATTACTGCTTATAAATAAATAAATAGAAATATGCAGTTTATTTTCATGTGTGAGGGACAGGACCATAACTCATGAATGTTGGAGGTTGGAGCTCCTGCACAAGTGATGACAAAATTACAATTTTTAAGTCAGACCATTGCATATTAGATTTATACAACATCAGTTTACTTGTTTTGCTTTTAAATCTTCTGTTTGTATGAAGATTTAACTGTTTTCCTTTATTAAAAAAGCTGTAATAACATAGTTTTTGCATCCTATTTCCGTGTCGATTGCTTGGATCTCATAACACCATCGTTCAGTGATCTCAGCACTAGTATTATCAGATAGGACCTTTAGCACATGCTAGAAATCCTTGTGAAGAATGGGCTGCCTTTTACTCTAACCATTGTGTACAATAATAGATGATGGGCATGTGAGATAAACTGCAACTAATCGCATCAACGTTTAGAGGTAAAATGGAACTCTTAATGGAAAATCTTGCTAACTTACCACATCCTGACAGTCATTTCTTAGTAACAACATATTTTTCTTTTCTTTTGTAAAAAAACAAAAACATTTGGATCCATGTATAGTATTACAAGAAATAATGGATGGGGCATTATGTTCATATAGAATAATACCAATCAATCAATCAAATCTTTATTTATTCAGGCGATCATCATTGAGCAAGGCTCATTTACAAGATGGACCTGATAAGGTCAAAGTTCGAGTTGGTGCACAGCAATTACATCACATACTTATGAGACAGTTATACATACAGAAACAAGAAAATGTTATTTATAACACAATAATATACAGAGAATTCACATGTTAAAGCTTGGCAAGAAAGTTAAACTAACATCTACAATATGTACAATACATATATATCACAATGAGGGCTATGACAGTCACTCACATAATGAGTACAAGGATGGTGAAGGAATATTGGGTGCCATATACTGGCGTGTCTGGCTGGAAGGAATATGCCATATGTGATTGGAAATAAGGTTTTTTGGGATGACTATTCCATCTCTAGCGGTAGCAACTGCATTTCTCTGTGAAGAAGGCTGTACAGTGCTGCTTGAAGGATATAAATGGAATGATAATGGACAGTTTTAGGGATTTTGTAGGGTGTTCCATGCTATGGCTAGAGAGTAGCTGATTGCTGCCCTCCCTATTTTGGTGTTGACTTTGGGCAATTTGAGCAGGATGATATTGTTGCTTCTTAGGGCATAGGAGCTGGGAGTGGTCAGGTTGAAGCAGTCCAGGATATAGCTTGGGAGTTTTTTGATAAAGCTCTGTAGATCCATAGAGCTGCATTTCTGCTCCTCCTGACATGAAGGAAACCCATCCAACTGAATCATAGAGAGAACAATGGTGAGTATTATATGGCAGGTCTGTAATGAACCTTATTGCTCTATGGTATAAGGTATCCAACTTTTGAAGGTAGGGAGTGGAGCAGTGACTATAGAGGAAGTCTGCATAGTCAATGACTGATAGAAAGATGGCCTGGACTAATCTCATCTTTGAATCTCTATTAAGGAAGGGTTTTAATCTGTGAGGAGGCCAAGCCTTAGCGAAGCTTTTTCAGCAGTTGTTCTAGATGCTGAGTAAAGTCAAGTCTGTTGTCAATCCACACACCTAGGTATTTGAAATTTTCAACATACTCCAGATTTTCTCAAGTATAGTGCATATCTGGGGAGACTGATTGAAGAGGATGTGTTGGTGGAGTTTTGGGTTGTGAACATCATTGCTTTGGTTTTCTTTGCATTTAGCAGAAGCTTTTTCTCGAGAAGCTGATGTTGTAACAGGGAGAATTCTGCTTGTAGGATTTCATGAGCAACTTTAGGTGAAGGGTTGCTGACATACAGTACAGTGTCATCAGCAAAGAGATGTACTGAGGACTTGGTAAGGGTTGAATCAATTTTATTTATATAAATGGCAAAAGGATAGGACCCAGAATAGAGCCTTGGGGACTCCTCTTGACAGTGGTCTTAATGGGGAGAGGTCACCTTCAGCTTTTACCTGCTGTGATCTACCGGAGAGGTAGCATCTGAACCACTTAAGGGAGGATGGATCTAGGCCAATGGAGTGTAGGGATGAGAGTAGCAGTTCATGGTCCACAGTGTCGAATGCTTTGCTCAGGTCCAGGAATACTGCACAGACATTGTTCTTTTTATCCAGTTCGGTTTGCCAATCATTGGTGACCTTGGCTAATGCAGTGATAGTGCTATGTTTGGCCCTGAATCCAGATTGAGCTGGATTTAATAGATTAACATTGTCCAGATATTCCTTAACTGAATACTCACTAATTTCTCCAGTATCTTGGATAACACAGGTAGGATGGAAATGGGCCTGTAGTTATTAAGATCCATAGGTCCCCTGATTTTAGAAGGGGACCACTTGAGCTATTTTCCACAGTGTGGGAATAGAGCCAGAGTTTAGGAAAGGTTAAAGAGGTGAGTTAGGGGACTGCAAGCACATGACACGCAATCTTTAGAAAGAATGGGTCCAGAAGATCTGCTCCTGCACTTTTTGGTATCTAGATGCCATAATAGATCCTCAACTTGTTTCAACAGTATAGGTTTGAAGCTAAAGGAGGAGTCAACTCTTTGTTCACCAGTATACTGGGAGCTTAAATGATCCCTTAATAGGTTAGCTGGGGGAGGTCAAAGGCAGAGGCCAGCTGTTGTGAAGTGGTTGTTGAATGCATCCAGGATTTCCAATGTGCCAGTAATGGGGCCATAGTTACTGTGTAAATGGGTTGGAAGGGGGTTGTTAACATCCTGCCCCATCATACCCTTGATGGTGCCCCAAAACTAGCAGTATTATGGTAGGAGGAGTCGAGCTGGGCCAGGTAGTAGGCAGCCTTTGCATCCCTAACTTTCCTAGTGCATTTATTCCTGGCTTTCCTAAAGATCATCCAGTCCATGATATTCTTAGTTTTTCTTGCTACTTTCCAAAGTTTATCTCTCTCAGCAGTGCAGCTTTGAGGTCAGCTGAAAACCAGTGACAGGATTTGTTTTTATTCGGATACTAGAGATTGGGGCATGGGTGTTAAGGGCATTTAATATAATGCTATTTAGCACCTGCTGAGCTTTTCTACAGAATGTGCAAGTTAGAACTTTTGCCAGTGTGGAGAGTAGGCTAGATCATGCAGATATCCTTCAATATTGATGTTTTCTTGGATCTCCTCATGAGGAATTTTGCAGGATCTGTTTTAATGCTGTTGGATCTTACCCCTACGATGGGGCAGTGGTCACTTATGTCGCATAGGAGCACTCCAGCGTGCGTGAATAGATGTGGTTTACTCACTAGTATGATGTCAAGTAGAGTACTGTTACTACTATTCCTTGCATTTAGCCTTGTTGGTTCATTAATTAACAGTGTGAGCCCATAGGTGTCACAGAATGATACCAGAGGTGTAGCTGCCTGGGTGAGCCAGTTGAAATTCAGGTCCTATGATAATGACTTCTTCAGTACAGGACTTGACCAGGTTTCCCAGGTGGGTTAAGAGCTTGTGTTCAGCAGAGGGGTCTGTAGCATCCAATTAAATGGAAAGCTGCTGTATTGGAGAGAGACTTTTAGAGATAGACACTCAAATTCCTTGGGCATAGATGTTGCAGCAGTACAGGATACAACTAAACCAGCTTTTACATATATGGCTACTCCGCTCCCTTGTTTGGCGATCAGCTCTGAATAGCTGATAGTTAGGTAGGTTAACTTCCTGTCCATTGTGGTGGTCTTGAGCCGTGTCTCAGTTATCACAAGAAAGTCTGGCAAGGTATGGGCAACCCAGGATTGTAGCAATGTAAATTTTTCAACAGACTGCATACATTAATATGCAGGAAACTGAGGCCTTTAATTGAGGATAGGTCTGAGGAGAGGTGGTGCTTCAAGAGGTCCAGGGTTGATTTCTACATTACCAATACAGAGCAATAGGAAGATCAGTAATTTCATAAGGGCTGCCAGTGATAGGGAGAGGGGGCTGTCTTTGGTCCTCTTTTTTATTCCGTTGCCACTCTTTGTTTTGGGTGCTCCTGTGGATTTAAGGTAGTGTGTCGGGATACCAATTAGCAGTTTGATGACTAGGCTTAGTGGGGATGTATATACCCAGTAGTGGGGCCTTGTCTGAGACATATATGTGGTGATGTGTGTAACTTTATGATGATTGTACCACTGTAGTCGATGCAGCAATGGCAAGACATATAGGGGTATGGTGTCAGCCACGGGGATGTTCAGAGAAACTAGGCGGGTTGACCACTTTAGATTGTATACTAGGTTCTCAAGGTTCTGGTGACATGAAGCCACTTGATGGTAGTATACTCTCATAATACATAGTTACCAATTTATTTCTGTATTTATGTAACCCCCAAGTTGTGGGACTTACCCTAACCTGCCACTGCCATCTACATTGCCTGCTCCAGCCTCCACGGAATTGGAATTTGAGGTGGGGAGCAGAAGCAAGAGAGAGGGGAAATCTTTGGTGCCGACTGCCATTGAGCAAAAGCGGCACTCTGCTGTACTTCTCTGCACAAATGAGAGTGAGTGTGGTTGCACACACAGGACCGGGATTCATCCAACAGACACTCTAACGACTGACTGACTGCACACCCTGGCTGTACCATACTGTAGTGCAAAACCGAGCACCATGAAAGGGGTTCAGAATCGTTAAAGAGGGCTGGATCCCCAGCTAAAATAACAACTTTGAGCCACTGCCCATAAAACTGTTGGAGCAGTCATTTTTTGTCCACCCTGCTGCTCACTAGTAAAACAACAGGGTCAGAGATAAGTACAACAGCCAGACAGACTCCAGGCGCCTGATCCAAGAGCCACAGCAGCTTGGGACTCTGAGGAGCTAAACACTTCATCTACACAAGAGGCTGCCTATTGGATGTTGAGTGATGTCAGCCAGTTTTGCCACAGATTGACTGGCAGCCCACAGACCAATCAGAAGGCTAGATTTGTGAGTGAACAGCTGAGACTGTTCCAGCACTTAGACTGCTGCTGGCTGCTGAAGGAGGCAGACTGATCATCTGCAAGGAGAAGCAGTGAACCAGCATCACAGATTGAAGCAATCTTGTTCTTCCACAATATAGACCTAGAGACTGAGAACATCCGAACCAGGAGGGAATGATTATGTGGATGTAACCACCCAGTCCCTGAGGTTACTAGAACCCCCATTAGTACTAGTCTTTAGGCAGGTGAAAAGGCAGCTGGTAAGGAGATCATTAAGGGGCTTCTACATAATGACATCATTGTTTACTCAGGAGGCAGTATAGCGCAGTGGTTTAAGGCTCTGAGCTGCAAACCTAGAAACCTGGTTTTGAATCCCACAGCCCTCACTTGCATACTGTGTGATCCTGAGCAAGTCACATAAAGGATACCCAAACAAGCAGTTTTTAAAACTGCAAACTCCAAAATCTGGCTTCATAGCAAGGTAATGTAAAGACTACTGTTTACATTCATGCTAAAAGCTGCATTTATGTAAATAACATAAATGCGGTTTCATAACTTTGAAAAATGTAAACATCAGCCTATTACTTACAATAAACAGCCTTGCCTTCTCCTAAGATGTCTGCTGACTGTGTTAAGGATGAGTCATGATGACATCATCGGAGCCAGAGCCAGAGACCAATATAGATTCATATAGGCTAACTAGTTCTTCTTTCCCTCTTTGTTTTGAATTATTTTACCATAATGATCAACACCATGTGTTAACATGTGGATTATTTTGATCAGTACACATGTTAGGCTATGATTTAGTTCATTTTATGTACTTTAAATTGCTGAAAATGTTTTGCAATCTAGCTGACTTTCTCTTTGGTAAACTGTAGAACAGTACGCCACTTCAAATACCTGATGATCTAGTGGTTATGTGATGCCCTGAATTTTGTTTTTGTTAACCAGGAGAGACACACTATGCTGAAACCTTGTTTAGAATTCCAAAGCTCATGCAATCTTGTTAATCCACAAAAAGCTTTTCTTGTATTCTTTTTCCAAGTGAACCCCTGCACCTAAACTGGCTTCTGTTGAACACCCCACCATCCATACCATGTCCTTAGTACTGCCTGGGGCTGCATATGAACTTGCGGTCTCATGAAGAGAATTATCCCACCTCAGACTGTAATCATATACCTCAGAGAGTTATGCACACCTACACTGATATGGATCATCAGCTGGCACCGTTAATAAATACCTCCTAAAGCACATTTAAGTCCACTTTTTCAGTGTTTGACTTCTGCTCCCACAGTAAACATTGAGTGGCTCACCACCCTTCTGCACAGTGAAGGCAGTATGTACAGTTCCTCTGTTGTGTTTTGTCCGCCTCATTAACCAACAATTGGGTCTTATGTAGGGCCAAGCAGTAAGCCTCAGGACTCACCAGAAAAACTGCCATTCCTGCCCTCATAAGGGCTGTACTTACTATGGATAACAATATTATTAGCAGGAGAGGCATACTAATGCCTTGAGCGAATCCACAAGACTTCCAGTGTCAGTTTACTCCTTTATCTGTGATCTGCAGAATCCTGCAGGACAGTACCCTGCAAATCTTCTCCAGTACTTTTCACCTACTCCACAATGTGAGCTGGTTGGCTACCATCCTTCTAAATCTTGAATGATCTATACACAGCTCCCTCAATATTGTCCTAACAAACGTCGACCCCCCACCTGTGGGTAATCTCTCTACACTGAATTCAAGTAACACTTTAAGTGTAGCCCTGCCACTGAGTATTTGTCATCGCTGGCTGCTCTCATTCACAGTCAGGTAGTGATCATGGTGCTGGCAGCCCTACATTTTAGATCTCACAATGATCTGCTAAACATCCCCTTCCTGTCTTCCCTTAACGTGAATATAGCTGTACCCTGCTGGAATGGCCTCTTCAGTCCCTCTCTGACATTCATTCTTCTCTTCAGCTCCTCACACCAAAACTGGTGAGCTCACTACCCTTCTTCATCATGAATATGATTAGTACAGTCGCCAGTGTAATTTTTACATATTAATAATAAACATGATCTTCTGGTAAGCCAGGCTGATAACAGCAGGGCACAAAGGAACATAGGCATTCCCTAGCCATATAAGATCTAATCCACCTATGAATAGGCACTGTTAAATGACATGCATAATGATGTGCACACCCGTCATTTAATAGTGCCTAATCAAAGCAGCCTAGATCTTTAAGGATAGGAAAGCCTATAATTGCCTTGTCCCTGCTGCTATCAGCCTGACTTACTGGAAAGATTTGTTTATTTTGATAGGTCAAAAACCTGGGACTGTACTTCCCATTCATGATGCTAGGGGTGATGAGCTCACCAGTTTACCTAGTGAAACATCTTATAGATACATGAGACAGTGTCGGCAGATGAGGCCTATGCCACTGATCTGCACATTTGAGCTTGTAAGTTCAGTTTATGTTTCCTAAGTCTGTTGCCCTTACCCTGACCTCCAGAATTCCTTTATGTCTATCCCATGCATTCTTAAATCCGTGATTGTTTCAGCCCCACCACTTCCTCTGGCAAGGTGTTCCACTTGTCCCCACCCGTCTCTGTGAAGGAATTCTTCTTCACCTTTCCTCTGGATCTCCTCCCTCCAACTTCATCCCATGCCCTCTAGTCCTGGAACATCTTTTTCGCTTAAAATAGTGTATTCATGCACCTGTTCCTCCTTGTAAGATACTTGTATGTCTCTATCATATCCCTCTCTCCTCCTCTCCTCCAGGGAGTACATGTTTAGCTCCTTCAACCTGTCCTCATAGGACTTGTGATGCAATCCATGCACCATCTTTGTTGCCCTCCTCTGAACCTTCTCTACCCTGTCTATGTCCTTACGTAGGTAAGGTCTCCAGAACTGTACACTGTACTCCAGGTGGGGCCTCACTAGTGTCTTGTATAGTGGAATTATGACCTCCCTTTTCCTGCTGGTGATGCCCCTGCCATGCATCCCAGCATCCTATTGCTTACCTGCTGCCTTGTCACGCTGTTTCCCTATCTTGAGGTCATCAGAGATGATAACCCCAAGATCCTGTTCCTGCTTGGTGCATGCTATATCCTCACCCTTCCAACTGATATATTGTGCCAGGATTTTTGTGCCCGTATGCACTATCTTGCACTTCTTTGCATTGAATTTCAACTGCCAAACCCCTGACCATTCTTCAAGTTTCTGCAGGTGCCTTCTCATTTTGTCTACACCCTCTAGTGTGTCTACTCTGTTACAGAGCTTTGTGTCATCAGCAAACAGTGAAATTCTGCCTTTTATGTCCTGCATAATGTCACTATGAAGATGTGGAATAGGACCAGTCCCAGCACTGATCCCTGTGGTACCCCACTGGTCACTCTTCCTCTGTGGAGTGACAGCCATTTACCACCACCCTCTGGGCCCTGCCACCCAGCCAGTTACCTACCCACCACACTACTGTCCTGCCCACACCCATATTCCCCAGTTTGTGTAATAGTCTTCTATGTGGCACAGTGTCAAAGGCCTTGCTGAAGTCCAGATAGGCCATGTCCACTGCCCTCCGATCCACCTCCCTAGTCACCCAGTCAAAAATTCAACGAGGTTGGTCTGACATGACCTCCCCTTGGTGAAACCATGCTGCCTTGGGTCCTGTAGTCTATTGACAACCAGATGTTCCACCAATCTCTCCTTCAGTAGTGCTTCCATGATCTTCCCACTACAGAGGTGAGGGCTGACTGGTCTGTAGTTCCCACTTCCTCTTTGTTCCAACTTTGTATAAGGGACTACATCTGCTGTCCTCAGTCTTGGGTACCTCCCTGTTTCCAGTGATTGGCTAAACAGGATAGCCAGAGGTTCAGCCACCACCTCTCTTAGTTCTTTACAACTACAAATAGTGAGAATGAATACCAGAGGGGACTGAAGCCCACTCCTACAAGGTACTGCTATGTTCAGAGAAGGGGAAGACAGAAAGGAGAAATATGAGCAGATCACTGTGAGAAATAAGATGGGGCTGCCAGCACCATGGCAGTGCTCCCAGATCAGGCAAAGCATTTTCCTATAGTGCACCCTAATTTTCCCTGTAAAACTGGGATGAAATTCTGTAGATTTTCCTGTATGCACAAATCAATGTAAGTACATAATTGGTGTCATTATGCCAGTCAATAAAATCACTAGGACAAATGTTCAGGCTGTTTTATGTGTTCTTATTTATTTTAAATATAAAAATCACCTACGACGTATCACATAACTATTCTACAACTATAAAAATTTATATGTAACAATATAATACCATCTTGAGGTTCTGGGGACATGTTGGAATGTATAAAGCTCAGTTCTCAAGGTTCACATGTCTCCAGAACCTCCTGAAGGTATTATAACTTATAACTTTGTAATAATACAGTCCCTTATACAGTATTCTATTTATAGTATGAAATGCCTTAACTTCAAATGTATCCCTTAATCACAGACTGATACATTTTGTGCTCTGCTACAATGCATGAAAGGAGCACAGGGATGCACAAAGCGCATACCCCACCTCGCCCCTGCAGCCCCAGACAGGTGCGCCCATACCGGCATTCACCAATGCCGATCACTATCCACGGCTCCTCCCTCAATGCACAGGACTCTGCAGGGTGGCTGGGGAGGAGTTGTCCCAGGCAGACATCCAATGGGATGCCCCGGGACCCATAGTGGATCCCACACGAGGCGGCATGGGTCTGGGGCTGTGCATGCTGATAGCATGCACCCAGACCAATGAGGCACCCTCCAGTCTCAGTGCTGTCTCACATAAACTTTCTGGGCACTTGCCCATCCAGCTGCCCCTGCCACCTCCTGCTGCCCAGCAGTTGGGAGCAGCACAGTGTGCCCTGTCCTGGTCCCCGGTGACCGAATGCCTGTGTTCATGGGGCATGCTGTGGGTTATGGCAGGGTCTTCCTAGTGACCCTGCACCACTCTCTGTGCCCATGCAGCCAGCACTACGTGGGTTAGTGAATACACATAGTGCTGGCATGCCCCGGAACATCCCCATCGCGGACTGTCTGCAGACATGGGGATCGGGTGCAGTGGGTCTGCATATGCCCCTTTGTGCATGCCATGGAGGGCACAGGGTGTAGAGTAGCTACTCACCCCAGATACGCATGCATAGCCATTCTACACCAGTTGTGCATTGGGCCTACAGCTGTGTGTTCCTGTAGCGCTCCATTAATAAACATTGTTTCAGCGATTGTTGTGTTTTTCAGCATCCCCTACACACACACACACAGCTTTGTGCACCAAACTCTGAGGTAAAACAAATATTCCTTTTTTTCATTTATTTTACTAACCTTAGGCAGACCAGGGTCTATATGTCCCTTCTGATCTCACACATATAATTCATAACTACTGTTTATCTTGATGAAGACACCACCATACCTTTCCTAGGCTCACAATTAAATAGAAACATTGTCTAATTTTTTCAAATAACTTCAACCTCTAGGCTGGTCCAAGGGTGTAGACACCGATCCATCAGACATGCCAGGGCATGTTAAAGATCAGCGGTGGGTAGCAGGGCCAGCGGGCATCTCCATTTCTTTATTTGTTTTCTTTTTTTCCATGGGCTTTCTCAGCGCTCTCAAAGTCTTTTGTTTTATTAAGGAGGAAGGGTGGGCTCAAACCTGTGATGTGAGGCCCCAGTGGACCTGATTGAGATATTGCCGCCTCAATCAGGTCCGCTACGGAAAGGAGGCGTGGCTAGTAAGGCGCGGGTCACACAGGCTTTTAAAAGCCCATGAAAAGCAGTCTGGTCTGTTGTTCCTTTTCTGGAACTAAAGTGGAGTGTCTTGAGGTGGAGCGTGTTTGGAGAAGTCGGACTTGAGAGTGGACATCAGTCGCGAAATGGCACGCCAGCAGCGGTCACAGTTTAGGCCAGTTCAGTCAGTGAGATGCCAAGGGACACTCAGAAGAAATGGTACATGCTGGCTGCCAGTTGTTTGGTCCATCACACTGAGTGTGAAAAGAGCTGTAGTCACTCTGTGTGGACGGTCATGGTCTTTGTGGTTGTGGAAGCTGAACCGGATACGGGTTGGTCAAGTGCGGTTATTTAGCCAGCAGGAGCCGAGGTGATCGAAGTTCTCTGTGCTGCTGCTGCTGCTGCTGAGAGTTCCACTAGTCATCCTGAGGGTTGAGGGAGCTTTGACACCAGCCCAGTCTGAATCGAATGCGAGTCTTGTGGTCGGGAGATTCATTGGAGGCTAGAGGAGCAGGTGGGTAAGTAAGAAAAATTACTCACCTTAGTAATGTTGTTTCTTCTAATGGAGTCTTGCTATATTATGGCATATGCAGTTTGTCCCAGCCTTAGAACTGCTCTGGAGGTGAAAGAGTTAACTTCCATGCCAGGCATGGAATCTTGAGCGTGAGCTCGGTTGAAAACTCTGTCTGTTGTTCTTCAAACTCAAACTGTCAGATCTTTATGAGCAAAACCCACTAAGATTCCGTGTGAAGCTGTAAACCTACACTAGCCAACTGGCTACTAAAATATTAACATTTTTGGTCCCAAAACAAAGACTCAAGTCAGGGATCCAAAAGAAAAAATAAAATGAAATACAGCACCCAAACACCCAAAAAGGAGGGGTGAAAACACAAGGTGGGCATCACTAAGTGCCAACATTGCACTGCACTGCCCACCCACATCCCAAGAGCAGAGGTTCTGAGAGGGCAGGCAGGGGAGGTCATAATACAGCAAGACTCCATTAGAAGAAACAACATTACTAAGGTGAGTAATTTTTCTTCAAACAGCATGAAGTCTTGCTATATTATGACATATGCAGACTACACAGCAGTACCTCCATGGAGGAGGGACAGAACCTACTTAGGAAATAGTCTGAAGCACAGCTGTGTAAACCGAGCATCACTCCTAGCCTGGATGTCCAGGGAGTAATGCTTGGTGAAAGTGTGTACTGTTTTCCAGGTAGCTGCTGACATATCTCTAAGATAGGGATGTCCCTGGCCGCAACTAGGGACACAGCTGTACCTCTGGTAGAGTGAGCCCTCAGGTCTGAAGGGGAACCTACCCAGTTTTGATAACAAATTGGATTCAAGAGACAATCCACCTGGATTCGGATACCAAACTCTCCCTGGGCACAGGTTAACAGATTGTGATTCCTGGGAAGACACAGGGAAGGTGGACTGCTAAGAACAGAAGGAGTGGATACCAGGGCTGTCTGGCCCAATCCATGCCCTACCATTATCTTTTAGTGGCAGGTTTCTTTACCAACCTCACCATAAGTGAGGAACAGTTGGAGGGAGTCAAACTTGTGACCCTTGGTACGCTCTATATAGTAACTAAGGGCTCTCTTTACATCTAAACTGTGCAGCCTCCTCTCGCCAGAGGAGGAATGGTCAGTGAAGTACACAGGAAGAGATATAGATTGATCGAGGTGGAAATCTGAAACCACCTTAGGCAAGAACTTCCTGTTAGTCCTGAGGACTACCTCATTTCTGTGAAAGGAGATAAAATCAGGCTCCACTGACAAAGCTTGTAATTCACTTATCGCCTAGCAGAAGTGATGGCTACTAAAACACAGTTTTCCAAGTCAAGTACTTAAGCTCTGCTGAAGACAAAGGTTCAAAGGGGGTTGCATTAGCTGAGCAATGCAAACATTAAGATCCCAGGCAGGAGCAGGGTCCCTGAATGGGGGTTGGTGTGAAGCAATCCCTTGAAAAACTTGGAGAATACAGAGTGAGCAGAAAGAGAAGAGGGCTTTCCTGCGAAATAAAAGCAGACAGCTGCCAAATGCACTTTCAGGGTAGCTGGCCTCAGCCCTACAGTATTTAGATGGACCTTATAATCCAGGACTGTGGGCAAATCAGCAGATTCTGGGAAATATGCTCCAGAGCACCATATGGAAAACCTTTCCATTTAGAATTATAAGTAGCTCCTGGTGGAAGGCTTCCTAGAAGCTTTCAAGATATCGAGACGCCTTGAGAAAGATGTAGGTCAGCAAACTCAAACTCTTCAAGAGCCAGGCCTTGAGGTTGAGGGATTTGAGATCGGATACCAAACTCTCCCTGGGCACAGGTTAACAGATTGTGATTCCTGGGAAGACACAGGGGAAGGTGGACTGCTAAGGACAGAAGGAGTGGATACCAGGGCTGTCTGGCCCAATCTGGAGCAATCAGAATCATCTTGCAAGGTTGAGATCTGATTTTGACTAGCACCTTGAACAAGAGAGGGAAGGGGAAGGCATAGAGGAACTTCCCTTCCCAGTCGAGAAGGAAGGCATCCAGAGGGACTGAGCCCAACACTGGGGCCTGAAACAAAAAGCGGAAGTTGGTGATTGTCTGGGGCTGCAAAAGATCTATCTGAGGGGTGCCCCACCTGGCAAATACTAACTCCAGTACTAGGGGATCCAGTGACCATGCGATGGCCTGGGAAATCCTGCTGAGAGCATCTGCCAGACATTGTCCTTGCCTGGGAGATGAACTGCCATGAGGGAAGTGTTCAGGGAATAAGCCAGAGACCAACTTCATTGCTTCGTGCACAAGGTCAAGACCAGTGCCCTTGCTTGTTGATGTACCACATTGTAGTGGTGTTGTCTGTTCTGACCTGTACCGCTTTGTTCTGAACAGATGCAGAAAAACTGAAGTGCTAGAAAAACAGCTCTGAGTTCCAACAGATTGATGTGGAGCAGAGATTCCTGAGAGGACCACAATCCCTGGGTGGTGAGGTCGCCATGTGAGCTCCCCCATCCCAAGAGGGACGATCTGTAGTAAGGGTCAAGGAGTGAGATTGAGAGATGAAAGGAACCCCTGTCTCAGATTGCTCTGATCCTGTCACCACTGCAGGGCCTGGATCAGGGTTCGAGTTACTGGGATCAATTTGGTTAGAGGATCTCTCCTTTGAGACCAGAAGGCTCTCAAATGGAACTGAATGTCCCTCATCTGAAATCTTGCTCCTTGCACTACAGCTGTGGAAGCAGCCATGTGCCCTAGGAGCTGTAGAAAGTGCCTTGCTGGTCGAGAGACCTGCAGGGTGAAGGAGGAGGCCAGAGCCACCAGGGTCTTTACTCTTTTCTAGAGGAAGGAAAGCTCTGGTTGCTTTGTGTCCAGTTCTGCACCTATGAAGGTGAGTAACTGAACAGGCTCTAGAACTGACTTTGGAAGATTGAGAAGAAAACCTAGAGATGTAAGCAGCTGCTGGGTAACCTGAAGGTGTAATTTGACTTGGTCTGAGACTGACCCACTATAAGCCAGTCGTCCAGGTAAGGAAAGATGGCAATCTTTGCCTTCTTAAGTGAGCAACTGCTTCTGCCAGGCATTTTGTGAATACCCTTGGGGCAGAGGTGAGGCCAAGGGCATTGCTCTGAACTGGTAATGGCCTGAGTGCAGTTCGAATCTGAGGTACTTTCGCTGGGAGCTCTGATGAGAACATGGAAGTAGGCATCCTTGAGGTCCAGGGACTAGCCAGTCCCCTGGCCTTAGGGAGGGTAAAATAATTCCCAGAGTCACCATTTTGAATTTTGGTTTTAAAAGGTGCTTGTTTAGGTATCTGAGATCCAGGATGGGCCGCCATTCTTCTGTCTTTTTGGGGTAAGGAAGTACCTGGAGTACAGTCCTTTGCCCTGGTGTAGGGGAGGAACCCTTTCTACAGCTCTGAGAGCCAGGAGGGTTGAGACTCTGTTTCCAAAGTGAGAGCCTCTAATGGATTTGCAGGTGGAAAGGATCTGGTTCTCATCTTTGGAAATTTTTTGAAGCTGAGAACCAGTCCCTGGCTTACTACTTCCAGGACCCACTTGTCTGATGTTAAAGACTCCCAGTCCTGGACGAAGTAAGCCAGCCTGCCCCTACAGGTAATGGAGAATTGGCCCTGGGCATTCCATCAGGGTGCCTGCTTGACAGGGCTTTAGGCTGAGGGGTGGAGCAGGCCTGCTCATACCGCCTGCCTCCTCTCCTCTGAAGAACCTCTGGGCATTAGCTGAAGAGGAGGCCTGGGCTTGGTAAAAAGCCTGTGAAAAGGCTTGCCCTGCCCTGGAAAGCTGCCTCTGAGGAGTGGCTTGCCTCTCCTTGGCCTGTGCACTCCTATAAGTGGACCTATACTCATCCATTTTCTTCATGTAATTCTCTGTCTGCTCCCAAACAGAGAATTACCCACAACAGGAAAATCCATGGCCTTAGCCTGGGTATCCTGGACAGGCTAGTACACCTGAGCCAAGCCATTCTCTGAAAAGCCATGACTCTTGAAGATACATCGTTAGGAGTCCACTGCAGCATGGAATTGCACCTTGGATGTTTCATACCATCAGCAGCCACCTGCTCCAGCTCCTTGGCAAGCTGGCCAGGGACCTATTTTGCTAAAGCCATAACAGTATCCCATCTGGATTTCTGGTATCTTGCAACATAGGCCATATAATTTGCCTGTCTGAGTCCCAAGGATGCTGCCATGTATTGTTTCTTTGCCATGACATCAATCCTTCTGGAGTCCTTGTCAGGGAGTGTGAAGCTAAGGGAATATTTGCCTTTATCACAGGCTGCAGCCTGCACTACCCCAACATGGCTGCATTGTTGTGAAAGGAACCCATATCAGAGCCTGACAATGTGTACCTCTTTGTCCATTTTTTTATCCACAGGAGGTATAGTGTTAGGAGCTTTTAACATTTTATTGTCTGTTTCCTAAAAGATTTATGTAAAGGAATAGACAATCTCCTGGACTCTGGGATATCCATCATTTCCACATAGTCAGGCTCCTCCTGTTCATCCACAGCTTCTTCCAAAGGGAGCTGGAGGGTTTCAGCAACTTTTTATAAAACATAAAATGAAAAGGGGTCTCAGAAAGCCTAGGGGAGACACTCGAAGGTCTGTCTGGGGAGATGTCCGTTCAATGGGCACATCCAGACTTTCAAAATCACATTCACTCTCTTCATAATCCTCCTCCTCCGGTTCATAAAATTCTCTATATCATATTTTGAACCGTGGAACCGATCGAACCGACTCGCTTACTCTGATGGTGCCGGTTCGTTGGAACCGGGAAAGCGACTGGACAATTTAGATCGCTATTATCTCTGCAGCGTTGGAGAAGGAAATTTTGGCTCCACACCTGCTGATTTTCTAGTCCTCTTTGCTGGAACTGGCCTCCGAGTCAGCTCTTCGTTGCCGAGGAAATCTCGCCTGGTCAGAGGGCATCTCCCTCTGTTCGGTTGGCACCCGAACCGGGCTGGCTATCCAGGTCAGCGGACTTTTTGGCCTCTCGCCCCTGAGCCTACCAACTCTTTATCCAGGGTAGCTGCAGGAAATTCTTGCAAATCTGGCAGTCTGCATTGAGGTGGTCAAACCTCAGACAATAAACACATGGTGTGTGGGTCAGCCTTGGCAAAGGCTTCCCACAGACACCACAGTGCTGAAACCCAGTGGGCCCAGGTTTTTCTTTTAGGTTTCTCAGACATAATGCCAGCCTCAACCAAAAATTTGCCTTTTATGGCAAATCGCCAAAGACACCCTTATCGGTTCCCAACTGTGTCACTGGTCGTGAAAACGTAATGAAATCCGCTTTTAGAACCGATAAGAACCGAACCGCACTTTAAATGCAATTTAATTAAGTTTAACAACAACCTGATCGGTTCAAACCGAACCAATAATAACGCTTGCAAGTTCCACACAGAGAAAATGTAAAACCTATCTATTATTTACGATACCACAGACAGAGCTTGAACCGACCAGTTGCGTGTTAAATTAAGACAAATGCGGTTTAAAAACCAAGAAATTACAATTTTAACCGACAAAATGAACCGAGCAGAAGGAGAAATCTCCGGAGTGACTGTTCAGTGAGGTGGAGTAAAGAATCTGACAGTTTGAGTTTGAAGAACAACAGACAGAGTTTTCAACTGAGCTCCGCTCAAGATTCCATGCCTGGCATGAAATTAACTCTTTCACCTCGGAGCAGTTCTAAGGCTGGGACAAACTGCATATGTCATAATATAGCAAGACTTTATGTTGTTTGAAACGAGTGGAATGGGAAGGATCTTGCTTAAGCTCTTACTCTGCAGTTTCACTTGCTGCTGATATGGGGCTGTGAATTGAATCTCCTGAACTTTTGAGGGATCTGTATTGCTTTAAAAAAGAAGAATACTTCCCGTCGAGGAAGCGGTGCTTCAGCCAGCCAATAATACTAATTTCCCCTTCAATTCAGATTAGTCGGGTGGGGATGTCGGAGTTGGATGCAAGGTCTGGAGGAAACTGGCAACGATAAAAGGCATGGGTTGGGATGTCACTAAGTAGTACAGCACACTCAAAATTTAAATCTTTGACAAATAAGGACACACGTCGCTTTTTGTGTCTGTCGATATAGGGATTTCTGTGTCTGTGGTCTCTAGGAAGGATTCAAGCTGCCATACCAACATGTGTCGTGCTGCCTAAGTGTGTTGCTTCATGGCTCCTTGTAGCTGGTCATTGCCTCGACCCTTATGGAGTTGTCCCTGCTGGTTAAAGTGTATTTTGACTGGCTAGGTACTGGCAAGAGAGTGATGTGGGTTCAGACAATGCGGGGAGCAGCACTGTGGTCTCCGCTGTCCTGGTTTGGAGGCTGATGATCATTTGCATGCTGTTTTAGAAGGCTGCCTGCTGCTGCACTCAGTTTACTGGTGTAGTTAATTCAATATGAGAGTGCCTCTCCAGGGAGACGATTACAGTATGATCTGAAGACAGTTACCATGTTTTGCCATAACTAGATCACATTTGTTAAAGGCCTTGTCAAGAAAACAAGCATTTTACCTTTTGTTTGGGGGCAGACAAATTGTGATGTAAATCCAGTTATTTTATGCCTTGATCTAAGTTTAGCACTGCCCCTGATAACACTTCCTATTCCATAACTAAATGTGTTGCTTACATTTTGGCTTGCTGTATATTTTATCTTTATGATACTGTCTTAGCCCTACCCTGACATTTTGACAACAGAACTGTTCCAGTGGCAAAAGCTGTTGATGCCAGTGTTGGGAGTCAGCTGTGGGAGAGTGAGTAACTTCCAGAGGAGGGCAACTAAAATGGTGCAGGGTCTGCACCGGAAGACATATGAAGAGAGACTTAAGGAGCTTAATATGTATAGCCTCGAGGAAAGGAGGGAGAGGGGACATGATAGAAACTTTCAAGTACCTCAAGGGAATCAACAAAGTCCAAAAGGGTAGCATCTTTCAAAAAAGAGGTGTGCAAGAACAAGAGGGCACAATTTGAAGATGGGGGGCTCAGAGGTAATTTAAGGAAGTATTTTTCACAGAGAGGTTGTGGATGCATGGAACGGCCTCCGGAGGAGTTTGTGGAGTCAAAATCAGTGGTGGAATTCAAGCATGCATGGGATAGTCATAAGGCAGTTCTGGGGGTGGGGGTAGGAAGAAGTAGGCTGCTGGTTAACTAGGATCTGCAGCTTATCCAGTAGGTAGGGAAATGGGCAGACTGGGTGGGCCAAGCGGTCCTTATCTGCCGCCAAATTCTATGTTTCTATGTTTCGTGTCTGTTAGGGATTTCTGATAGTTGCTGGTCCCTCTGTATTTGAGTTAACTGTTTTCCTTGGCCTGTTGCCCTTACCCTCCTGAATTTCTTATGTCTATCCCATACATTCCTAAATCCCTAATTGTTTCAGCCCCCACTACTTCCTTTAGCAGTGTGTTCACGTGTCCACCACTTGTTCTGCAAATTCTTCCTCACGCCCTTTGAATCGCTCTCTTCCTCCAATATCATCCCAGCCATGCCCTCTAGTCCTGTAACATCTTTTTGCTGAGATACTGTATTCCAGCACCCAGTTCTCCTGCAAGATACTTGTATGTCTCTCATGTCTCCTTCTTCTCCTCCCTCGATCTATAATACTGTAGATCAGGGGTTCTCAAATGAGGAGGCCAGCCTCCTGGGAGGCCCCAACCTGTTCCAGGGGAGGCTCAAACAAGTTTGAAAAAGTACAGTATTTAAATTTTGAGTTTTATGTATTTGTGTGAATAGATGAAGCAAACTGAAAGAGGATAATAATAGGTGAATTTTATGTATTTATTTATTAATAGGTGACAAGGAAGGTGAATGAGCCAAGGCTCATTTCAGGTGTACCGGGAAGGGTAGGTAGTGAATACATTTCAAAAGATAACTGCAAAACAATCAAGAAATACACAGTGAACAATAGTGTAAACAAATGTAAATGATAAACTGATAATGAGTGGTGGTAACAGATCAATTTGTAGACTGATGGCAGAACAGCCCAAATACAATGATTGAGCATAGAAGTTCTAAGAGCAATAGCAGGAAGGAGCAAATTAATCCCAGAGAAGTTGCTTAGAGCAGGAAACAATGGTTCAAGAATGAAAATAACGGAGCAAGTAGGCTGGCCGAGAGGTACAATAAACTGAATAATAATAGGGGTTTATTTTATTTATTTGTTATTCAGATAACACCTTTGAGCACAAGAGCTCTTTTTCAAAGGCTCCACATCAGTATAAGACAAAGAACTGAATGCAAGAACTGAATGTGAGCCAAGTACTCAAAGGGTTTCAGTTTATTCATGGTGTACTGCGCAGTACAGCATGTTATTTTTCCTTGGGGAGGCCTAAGATTATTTCAGTTTTGGGGAGGCTCAAAATGTTTTCCATGGATTTGGGAGGCTTACTGTGCCAAAGTCTAAGAACCATTGCTGTAGATACATAGACACTGTTATAGATAAGGGGCCTATGGTCCACCCAGTATGCTCATTTGAGCTTGTAAGTTCACTTTTGCTTTCCTAGAAGTCTGTTGCCCTCACTCCGTGACCTCCAGAATTCCTTTAAGTCTCTCCCATGCATTCTTAAATCCATGATTGTTTCAGCCCCACTACTTCCTCTGGCAAGGTGTTCCACTTGTCCACCACCTGTTCTGTGAAGAAATTCTTCCTCACATTTCCTCTGAATCACCTCCCTCTGACTTCATTCCACCCCTCTAGTCCTGGAACATCTTTTCACTGGAAAATCATGTATTCCTGCACTCTGTTGCTCTCTGTAAGGTACTTGTATGTGTCTATCATATTCCCTCACTCCCTCCCTCCTCCAGGGAGTACATGTTCAAGTCCTTCAACCTGTCCTCGAGGGACTTGTGATGCAAGTCATGTACCATCTTTATTGCCCTCCTCTGAACCTTCTGTACCCTGTCATGTAGGTAAGCTCTCCAGTCCAGAACTGTACACTACTCCAGGTGGGGACTCACTAGTGTCTTGTATAGTGGAATTATGACCTCCCTGTTCCAGCTGGTGATGCCCCTGCCTATGCATCCCAGCATCCTATTTGTGTTACCCGCTGCCTTGTTTCCCTACCTTGAGGTCATCAGAGATAACCCCAAGATCCCTTTCCTGCTTGATGTATGCTATATCCACAGACCCTAACTGATATACTTTTGTGCCCCATATGCATTATCTTGCACTTTGCATTGAATTTCAACATCCAAATGCCTGACCATTCAAGTTTCTGCAGGTCCCTCATTCTGTCTACACCCTCTGGCATGTTCACCCTGTTACAGAGCTTTGTCATCAGGAGCTGGGAAATTCGCCTTCAGGTCCTGCACACTGTCACTGAAGACACTGAATAAGACCAGTCCCAGCACTGATCCCATTTACCACCGCCTCTGTGTCCTGCTGCCCAGCCAGTTACCTACCAACCACACTACTGTACTGCCCACTCCCATATTCCATATAACACAGAAATGAGGCTAGTGTTGGGTGAGAGGGCATGGACTGTGGGGGAGGGGTAGCTCACACCTAATGGGGGGGCAGGGGGTAGCAGTGAGCCTAATTGGTGTGCAGATCAGAAATTCCTGGCTACACCCCTGGGCAGGTCAGAAGAAGTGCTGCCTTAGTGATCTTTTTAAAACACAACTCTGATCTGTGCACCAAACAAGCCAAGTAGCAATTAAGCACTCTCTGTGTCCCCGTCACCCTTTAAAGCCCACCATCATCGAGTCTCTTTGTCTGGCTTGCTTTTTGCACTTCACGTGTTTAAAATAGACAAATTTGCAAAACAGAAGGTTTGTTTGCTTTGGTGGTTCAGGGCGCTGCTTCCCACATGCAACACTTAAGCACTCTTTCTTGCACCCCCAAAGCATAACACCATCAAGTGGTCAGTCTTTGTCTGACTCATTTTGCACTTAAAATGAGTTTAAAATAAACTAACCTGAGACTGCCCACAAGAAGGCTTGTTTGCCTTCAGTGGCTTAGGCTCTGCTAGTCCAGAACAGTGGCATTTGAGATGCAGCTCGACTGACTCAACTGTGTTGCTGTTTTGAGGGGGCCACATGGCAGGTGCTTGGATCATGCAGCAGCTCACTGGTTCTTGATCAGAATATCTGAATTCATCCTCAGAAAGATGCACAGCCAACACATTACCTTACTACCCCAGAGAAACACAGGCTGCAAATGGACCAGCAGAATTGCTTAGTGTTGCAAAGTTGGCAAACTGAGCACCAATTGGAGGGCTCTGTCTGGATCTTGGCAGCCATGAGATTCATAGTGGGCATTTTCCGTAGTGTTTGTCCATTTCCCTGATATATTAAAATAAAAGCTTTCCTTCCCATATCCCGTTTTGTAGTAAAATCCTTAAAATACAGGAATCCCTGTAGATGTGGGAGACACTGCCATGGTCACTACCTGACCTATTGTCCTGGTAACATTCCCTTCCCACAAAACCAGTTTATGCAATTGTCCAAGGCTGTGTGTGGGTATTAATGTGTGACTTGGCTGCCACTACACATTCAGTCACTTCACTACCAGTCTAGCATTGCTTGTAAAGCACTTTGGGATACAATGTTATTTTATTTATTTATTTAGCTTTTGTTTACCGGTAAGTACACTAGACAAGTAGTATGCCTATTTTCAGGAACAACCGGAGAGCACAAAACATACAGTATACATACATGGCAACATTGGAGAAACAGCATGATACAGTAAAAACAGCTATAATAATGCTTGTATAAGGGCAGAGATACTGCCACACATAGTACAAATTGTTACAGGACATAGATAGACATTAGAATCACTGAATACATATTTCATAGACCATCATGGACTCAGAGTGGACAATAGTGGACTGCAGAGTATTACTTTACAGAGACTAGGAGCAGTCACATCTTGTCGTTTGTTTTAGGTGGGACCACAGGGAGGAGCGAAAGGTCCCATAGGAAGGGGCAGAAGCGAACAGAGTCCGGAATGGAGTTCCAGAGCCTAGGCACAAAAGCGGCAAAGTCACGATCCCCATAAGGGTCGAGTAGGGGAACTTTAAGCAACTCGGCAGTCTGTGACCTGAGCTGGTAGGGGATGGCATCCAGTTTTGGGAGGAGATCGTCAGTCCCGATGGTATGCCCATGGCAAGCACTTTCCTGGTGAAGTTTCCTACACCAAGGATCAGGAATTCTGCAGGGGAGCCAGTTGAGTTTGTCATAGAGCTCACATCGGTGGGTGAGTTTGGGAGCAGCAAGTGCAAACCGACAGATATCATTATATGCCGTGTTCCACCGATTAAAATGGATTTGAGGTGACCTGGCAAATAGGTGGTATCCATAACTAAGGGAGGGAGAGAGCACTCCGCAAGTGCCAGCCTCACTCCGAGTCAGGTTGTATTTGGCCCTGTAGGCAAGGCCAAGCTTACACCTGGTGGCTCTGCAGATGTTTTGGATATGGCATCCCATGTCAAGTTGTGGGTTGAGGTGACCCCAAGATATTTAATTGAGCTCGCTGTTGTCGCAACAGGGGCCTCCATCACAAGCTATTTTGAGCATAGCTGATGGGGCTTTTAACTTGCGTGGAACCAAAGAGCATGGCCTGAGTTTTGTTAGGATTCAATACCAGTCTATGGTTGGTAATCCAGGCTGAGACTCTGCTGAAGTCTTCAGATAGGCGCTGATTAAGGTCAGCAGCATTACGAGCATGGGCCACTAGCATAAGGTCACCTGCATAAGCGTGACTTGGCGAGGAGTCGCCGTGGAAGTTGATTACTAAAAGTGAGAATAGGAGAGGTCCAGCACCGATCCCTGGGAACTCCCATGGTCACAGCCCTAGGCTCTGAGAGGACCTTGTTAAAGCAGGTGCGCTTTCTCATTTAGGTAGCCCATCATCCAACTCATGGCATGCGGAGAGAACCCGAGAGCCCTGAGCTGCTCCCCAGTAGGTCATGGTTGACAAAGTCAAAAGCTTTGACAAGTCAATAAATATAGCACCTGGCAGTTTGCCTTGATCAATGGCAGATCTAATACTAGAGGTTACAGTAATCAGGGCAGTAGTGGTACTATGACCCTTCCGAAACCATGTTGGGCCCCAGAAAGCAGCTCATGGGTATCCACGTGCTCGAGAGTTGCTCATACAACCTTTTCAGGAGTTTACCAAGGGATGGGAGAATAGCAATAGGGCGATAGTTGTCAGGAGTTTGGGATTTCCTGCTTCAGAACAGGGACTATCCTTGCCTCCTTCCAGATGTCAGTGATTATCCCGAGCTAAGGGATAGGTTAAAGATATGGGCAATCAGAGGGACAATGTAAGCTGCTCCCAGCTTGAGAAGCCGGGCTCAAGGTTGTCAGGCCCTGCACTGGAGTACTGGGAGAGGGCAGCCAAGTGGTTCCGAACATCAAGGACAGACACGGCCTTAAGATTAAATACTCTCCGAGGAGGATGTTCACTCTGCGTCGGAGGGATATTAGCGAGCGACTCCCATTGGTCGTGAAACAGAGTGAGGGTCGAAAGGTTGGAGAAGTGGAGATTGAGGTGGTCGGTTATAGTGTGGGGATTATTGCACGACTCCATCAATAATCATGTCCACGACACCCGGAGTGAGAGGGCCCACTGGCGAGGGAATTAATGTTCCTCCAGAACCTCCTAGGATCTCTGACAGAGCTAAGTAGTGCCGATTACAGAAGTTACTTTTGGCAGCCCTAATGGCTTTTTACACCGATTCCTGAGTTGCCGATATCTCAGGAGATTAGCAGGATCTCTGGAACCCTTAGTACTTGCCCAGCATTTGTCTCTCTCCCACATCTGGGCAAGTAAGTCACCATTCAGCCAGAAGGTGGTTGTTCCCCTCACCCTCCGGGTGACCCTGGGGGCGTGTCTATCTTGGAGAACACCAAAGGAATGTATGAAGCAGGAGGCTGCCACTGAATGGTCAGAGGCTTCAAGCACCCTAGTCCAGTCAGTACATCCTAGATCGGCCAGGAATGCCTCAGGGTCAAAACTGGAGTATTTTCTGACTTGAATGATTTTGTGTGAAATTCTAGGGAGGGAATTTTCCAGACACAGTATACCAGGGAGTGGTCAGATATGGAGTCTGATAAGCGTGCCTGATGAGGCAATCCTCCAGCCGGTTGGTCAGGATCCAGTCCAGCAGGAACTTGAGGAACCATTGGCTGCCTGTCTCGTCGGGTCATGGATTAGTTGGTTAGGGATAGGCAGGCAAGTTGTGATTCGCATTTCTAATATTGCCACACTCCCAGTTCATGTTGATATCACCCATAATAATGAGTTCATTGTCACCTACACTGGGCTTAACTGCATCTAAGAGGTAAGCTAAGTCCTGTCAGACCCCCAGGAGGGTTATAGGCGCACACCAAATGTGTATGAAAGCACTATATAAATACTGATTCTTCTTATTATTTCCCATGGATAAAGAAGAGAAGACAAGACATGCATATTTTGATTTCCAAGAAAGTATGAACTCTGGCATTGCACTACAGAAGAACTCTGCTACAAACAAGTGGTGGATCTATGGGGTGGTGAAGGGTGCGGCTGTAACCCCCACACACACTGTAAAGTACTCTCTTGCTGCTGTTGCATTTCACTTTGTTGAAGAAGTCTGATTTATTGATTGTACAAATGTTTACGTTCACAAATATGGATTACATTTGTAGTTTCAGTCAAAAACATACTAGAAAAGCATAATAGCAGAAAATACAAAGGTTTCATAAACATGTTAAAAGTGCAGTGCATATCAAGTATGCACACACTCCCAACACCCCCTCCCCATTGTAGCATCCTGGATCTGCCATAATCACTAGATCACCAGGTTATTCAAGATTTGTACTGCACTGTGGTTTGCCAAAGAGAATCAGTTGGATTAAAACACAATTTCAGCATGTTAAAGTAAAATGAACAGAACCATAGCCTCACATACGTATTGATCTAAATAATGCACACGGTTTAGACCATTTTGGTGAAAAAATTCTATACAAAGGGAAAAATGAACTAGTTAGCACTATAGAGAGCCACATAACTCTCTGACTTTGGCCCGATGATGTCATCACTTAAGACATTTGGCGGCCATTTTAAGAAGCAGGTAAGGCAGTTTTTTTTTTAATGGTTGATTTTACATTCCCCAAATGCTTTGGCACCACATTTAGGTAATTTATATAAATACAGTTTTAACATTAACGAATTCAGCAACGTTTCCTTTAGTCCTGTTTGAGGTCAGATTTTTGACTAGTTTGTTGTCAAAATGTTGTTTAGGTATCTTTAACTTCCTTGTGCTCCCAGGTCACATCTGTAAACAAGCTTCAGCTTAGTGTGTCTCTCCTGGTTAAAAAAAAAATCACATTAGACCCTAAACATACTATATTAGGTATAATCAACCCAACAACAACACTATTTTCCACGCTCAAAACAGATGGTTGAGTCTATTATTTCTTCGGTTAAGTCTATACTTATCCATTGGAAATCGTTATAATCCCCAAATTTTCTGATATTCTTAAGAATTTATCTCAGTATGCCTCCCTGGACCGCTTATGTTGTATTTCCTCTGACCGACTTTAAGAGTATAATAGATGTTGGCAGGACTATCTTACTTACCTAGAATCTCACACAATTCTAATACTTAATATATTGAATGCTACAGAGATTATATTTACTTAATGTCACTTGGTATTTATTATTACCATTGTCTCTCTTTCCTGTTGTCTTTCCTTCGTTTTCTACTTTACTTCTTTTTGTCTTTACTAGTTGTTTATATATATGTCTTGCTACCTTAATAACATTTCCAATCGATATCGATATACAGTTATACTGAACAAATCCGTTAAAATCATTACTTTATAAGTACTCTATGCTATCCCTGTTTCTTCCAGTTGATATTACCTTCTAGGTTATTCTTAGAGAACTCAGACCAGACATATGTTTTTAAACATTGTAACTTTATAGTATATGGTTAAGGCTTATTCTAGATGGAAATCAGTGGCTTTTCAAATGTTGTTGTAGGACAGTTCAAGGTCAGAAAAGTTGTACTATCGATCTGGCGTCACATCGATAGTACAACAACACTTTTAACTTTTGATCTGCCTTCTGATTAGCTCACTCCACCTAGCTCAACGGAAAAAATTATCCGAACATGGCGGCTGCAGTTTAGCTTAGCGAGTAGTGGACACTGCTTATTTTGACACGAGGAGCTATCGTTGTTCGTGGTCACAAAGTAAACTTTTTTTACATTTTATTTTTAAAAATTATAATTTCCGACGCCGGGTAGCAGGAGCGGAGAAGCTGAACAAGTGGCAGCGGGCCGACAGGGAGAAGCCGAAGCAGTGGGAGCAAGGCAAATCTGGAGCAAGTGGCAACAGGAGCGGGAGAAGCTGTGAGCGGCATGAGGTAAAACAATTGAAATAAGCCCTAACCAATACTATACAAAACAGTGGATGGGTGACCATCCATTAATTAAAGTTAGTTTCCTTCGAGTTGGATGATTAACAGGGAGACCCCTCGAGCTTCGGGCCTCGAGGTCTCTATGATGTCATCAACCCCCTCGAGGGAAACATAGTTTGTTGTAGATGGTCACCATCCACTATTCTATATATTGTAATTCTAAGATCCATAACATTTTTTACTCTAATGATGTTTAACAGCCAGTGTGTTACTTTATCTGGTCATTTTGACTGATTATGTATTTTGCATATGTGGAAATGGTTGTATATCTTTTACTGTAAAATAATGAAAAGATGAACTGCAAAAAACAAAAAACAAAAAAGCTAGCCTGAGTGGGGATGATTATGTCATTTAGAACTCTGCAGCAGCATAACCATTTTGAATCAGCTGCTCAGGAAATTTATAATGTTCACTTAGTCTGAGTTTTGAAGTCAGAGTGGCAGGAGGTATGCCAGTTGGGGCTCAGTCACAGAGAGCCCTTTGTTTCTCACCCTAGTTTGGATTAAAGCTATATCTGCCAATGAAGTGGTGGAGACCCATATTTCCTACTCCAATTATAAAAGTCCTAAACTTCAGTATTTCACCCTTGCCCTCCTCCTTCTTTCATCAGGAACATCCATCTTACCCTGGCCCTATTTCTTCTCCTACCCAGGCTCCTTACCCAAATAACATGTCTCAAACCCCACTCCCAGTACAACCCTCCCTAATGGGTTGATGCTCCTCCACCTGAACATCTGCAGCCTGCTACCTAAAATCGACCTCCTACAAACTCTTACAATTTCACACACCCCTGATATCCTAATTATTACCACAACATGGCTCAAAAAGCTCCCTGACAGTGACAGTGCTATCCCTGGGTATTCCATCTCCAGACAAGATCGATCGGGTTGTGGAGGGAGTGGCCATGTATATCCTATCCTCACTGCAGTTTACTACCACCCTATCTACCTCCATCTCAGCTACCTATGAAGCCCTTGTCACCTGCATTAATCTTACTTTCTCAGTCCCAATCTTTATGGCTGGCATCTACTGCCGCCCAAGCATTCAACCCTCGGTCACAACTGAACTCTTTGTCAATATCACCTCCTTCTCGCAATCTGGTGAACTTTTCATAATGGGTGACGTGAATCTAAATTGGTTGTCTCCAAGTTAAACAAGCTACGCAGTGATGTCACTGCTTTAAACCTCACTCAACTTATACTTGAGCCCACCGCCCTAATCCCAAAACACAAAACCACACCCTGCTTGACTGGGCACTCACAACCCACCACTACCACATCATTAAATCCGGTCTCCTGATGCCCTTAGTAACCACAGCCCCATTTTCATTGTTTGTAAGGTTCATCACCCCAAACCTCCCCTAAAATCATATAGCTCGGTCCTTTAAATCCTAGACCTTACCCAATCAGCTCTGCACTCGCTTTCACCGACTGGGCCCCTTCTCCACTGCCATTTCTGTTGACCAAGCACTTAACTATTTTAAGGACAAATTCATTGCCACCTGGAATGCATTTGCTCCTTTCAGATGGACCAGGTGTCCATGGGCTTCACCTCCCTGAATCACCCCAAATTACTGGCCTGTTTCAGGAGCATGACCAGCCTGGAGAAAACACAAATCTACTAAACATCCAAATCACTAAGCCAAGTACAGAATGCTCACATGAATTCATGTGCTAAAGCTACTAGACTGGCTAAGTCTGATTATTTCAACTCCTCATTCTGACTAACACCAACTCTCCATCTAAATTCTGGAGGGCAGTTCATGCCCTATTCCTCCCCTCTCCCCTCCCCCTCCAGTTCTCAAAATAAATAACTCCCTAGTTTCGACCTTGGCTCCGTGGGCAATTAATTTAATGCCTACTACACTTCATGTGCCACGTCTCTTCTAAGTTCCCTCTCCCCATTGCCACCTACTAACTTCAGCCCTTCGCCTCAGCCAGTGCCTACCCCTTCCCATTTTCCTCTTCTACTATCTCCTGATGAAGCTGTCAATGCTCTCCTATCTCTGACCCCTCTAAAGCTCCTCACCAGATGAGCTTGATCTTAAACTCTGTCCTGGTGCCCACACCTCAAAAGGACATTAACCTGCTGGAGAAGGTACAGAGGAGGGCTACAAAGATGATAGCCAGTCAGCAGGGCTAGGCATATGAGGAGAGGTTGAGGGCACTGAACATGTACCCCTTGGAAGACAGGAGAGAGAGAAGTGACATGATTGGGACATTCAAGTACTTGAAAGGGATAAATAATGTTGATAAGGAAAGACTCTTTAAGCTGAGTGGCAACCATATCACGAAGGGGCACAGTCTTAAGCTGGAGGGTGGGAGGTTTAGGAGGATGTCAAGCACTTCTTCACAGAAAGGGTGGTGGACACTTGGAATGCACTGCTAGAAGAGGTAATCTCATTAAAGACAGTGAGCAGCTTTAAGAGAGGCTGGGATATGCATAGGGAAGATAAGAATCATGGCTAGGGAGGATGGGAGGAGTGGGGAGGGAGGGCAGGACATTAGCTCAAGCTGTGGACCTTGCAATACGAGCAGACTTGATAGACCAAATGGCCTTCTTCTGCTGGCTTGTTCATATGTTTGTATGTCCTTTATTTCTGCCCAAGTACCCATATCCTGGAAACACACTGTTGTCCTTCTTCTCCCAAGGGTGGTAACACATCCACTCCTGGCAACTATCGCCCATTTCCTCCTTCCTACCTCTTGCCAAACTTCAAGAACATTTAGTTCTCTCTCAGTTATCACCTTCCTCTCTGATTCCTCCTTCTTCACCTTCCAATCTGGTTTTGGAAGAACCACTCAACAACCACCTCCCTCCTCAGGCTTACTGGCGCCATCCTTTCAGGGATGGACGACGCCTGATCACCTTGGCCATCTTTGTCAACCTAGCCAAAGCTTTCGACTGTTTCACATCCCCTATTTCTTGATTTACTCTTCTCAGCAGGCCTTTCTCTGTCAGCCACCAACTGGTTTAAATTCTACCTCATTGGCAGGACCCAGTCGGTGAGAATCCTTGATTCCATCTTCCCTCCACTCCCATCAACACTGGTGTCCCTCAGGGCTTAATGCTTGGACCGCTACTCTTCTCCATTTTCCTTAATGATCTTCCCACAGCCTGCTCATCCTCGTCTATCCACATGTACGCTGACGATGCTGTTTTGTAAAGTTCCAGCAAAAACCTGCTGCTGTGCAAACCAGCTTACAGCATGACTTCAACCAAGTTCAGCTCTGGTTTATTTCTCACCAGCTTTTTCTAAACGCCAAGAAGACAGTCTCAATGACCTTGGCACCAGGCAGAGACTCTCTAGACTCCCGCCCTACCCACCTTCCACCCTCTTGATGGGACCATCTTGGAGGACACCTCCTCATTTCGATATCTGGGAGTCTGGCTGGACCAGAACCTTAACCGCTGTGTATATCGATGCTATCCTGAAGAAACTGCACCCCAAGCTTGGTGCTCTGTACAGGAATCGAGTTGCATCCCACTGACTGCAATGCACAAATTGTCCAGAAGATGATACTTCCATCTTTCACTACTGTGACGTAGTCTATGGTGCTGCTCCCAAATCTTTCCTGACCAAGTTGGACACCTCTTTAACTCCTTCTGCTGCTTTGCTACCAACTCCCTTCCCATTCCCATCACTGTGTACTCTATCGCTCTCTAACCTTCCTTCCTTCCATTATCTTACAGGCGATCTGTTACTGTGCCAAACTAACCTCCAAATTCTGGTTTGGGGGCTCCCTTCTATCTCTCATCTCTCTCTACACTCCACCTTCCCCACCCACTCTCTCTTAGATCAAATGATGCCCGCACTTGATGGTCCCTTGCACTCCACCCTCATTGGTCAGACTGGTTTGCTCTTCATTTCCTAAAATCTGGAATTCCCTCCTCCTGAAATATATCACTCCTCCTCCAACCACCTTTACCTCTGCCCTACACAATTACCTTTCCCTCAGCTGTTCCTGCTTTAACCACCTTAATACCTGTCTCCAGTTTCTGCCTTCTTACCATGACCCCCGCAGGGTTCTCAACATACTGAAGGGGAAATCAGGAAAATGGCTACCCTTCTTCTCATATTCAGTTCTTGCCTCTCCCCTCTTCTCCTCCTGCCCTTCTGGGTCACCAGTGTGCGAGCCTAACCCCATCCTTTTTACTCCAACAGCACTTTCATACTACCTCGAGCCTGCTCCTGGTACATTCATGCACTATAAATGGTTCTATCACATTATTACTGTTTTGGTACGTTCTATGTTCTTCGTATGATTTTGGACATGTATTGTAATTTACCCAATGTTCCACTACTGTTTCTTGTACAATACCTTATGTCTCCAACTGTTGCACAATCTTACAATAGTGTATTGTTTGTACTACCCACATATTGTTGTAAATGATCATCCTTCACAACCCTATGTAACCCCCATGTCGCACCGTGAGACGAGCAACTTGTTGTTCAATGTGCCCTCCTGGTGAAACATTTCAATAAATAAAATAAATAAATAAAGACCATCTTCAGCAGGATTCCCTGATTTCACTCTGGGGGTAGTGAGAGGGACTGCCAGTTCAGTGGATCCAAGGCAATCCCTGAAGGTTCTAGAGTGTTTACAGCTGCCTTGAGAAGGTCATTGTGTGAGAATTTCCGACAAGCTACCATGGAAAAGGGTGCTTTCTGGGTTGTTTCCATGCCTAAGGGAAGAAGCAACAGATAAGTGAGTACAGATGCAGAAACTGTCTCATTAGGGAGTTGACTGAGGTGTGTGCCCAAGATAAGGCTAGATCACTCCTGTCAGGACCCCTCATACACTTCAGTGTCAAATGTAAAGTTTAGAATTCGAGTCTTTAGCAATTCAGTGGGGACTGAGGCTTCTTTTGGTATAACCCTGAAGGAATGGCAGAGACTGTCGGTTGGGGCAATGGGTGGGAGTCTACAAGGCAGGGCTAATTGGTTTGTTGATGGAGCCAAGGTCCCTGGGTGGAGGCCAATGCCCGGATAAAAGTACTCAATATGTGGTTCAGGTCACGAGTTTACACTGTGAAATATGTTTTGGAAGTGGCTCAAGAATGTGGTTCAGGCCACAAGCATCCAATTTGGGAAATGGAAATGTGTTTTGAAAATAGCTCAGTATGTGGTTCAGGGTCACAAGCACTTTTGGGAAAAATGGAAGAAGTTCTGTGGAAAACTGTACTGCCTGGCAAAGAGTCTCTGGAAAAGAGTGTCCTTGTTTGCCATGACCAAGGATTGGGGTCCACTTGTGCTTTAGCAACATCTGTGAATAAAGCCATACTGCACAATCCCAGCTGCTGCATTGGGCATTCTGATCATTGCTCTCTGTGGAGTTACTGGTGCCCTCTCAGCAGTTAGGTCTAGTACACTACCATCCTCTCCCCTGGACCTGGTTGTAAATGCAAAGGTTAATTTTGGTAGTTGTACCCCATCCCCTCTTCCTTTAGATAATGAGCCTGGTATATACTCTAAAGCTAGGGTGATACCAATCTGAGTATTTCTGCCAAAAGCAAATGGTGTGCCATATGTGGGTACTAGTTCTTTTAATGGGGCATCAACTTGCCAAAAGTGGCGGGGTTACATGGGTAAGCTGCCCTGCAACTGCTCTTGCAGAGACATTCTGCTGATGGGGTTTTGCTAAGACCCTGAAGTGCTGCTCAGTGTACATGGAGCCATCACAGCTAGACACCACACAGTTCAGATCTGGCCATTGCAGCACAGGCTGGATGTTGCCAGGATGTGTGCTGGTCTAATGTGGGGTGTTCCGTGGGCTGAAGCTGTATCTGTGGTTTACCACAACTGATCCTACTACATGCAGAGAATGGGTGAGAGAGAATGGCTACTGCTGCTGAGAGCAACTGAACCACAGCTGTTAGAGTCCCACTGACTCGAGAGGGAAACCAGCCAGAGGAAGGATTCCATGCTACTCTGTCTAGACCTGCAACCAGGTGAAGGCCTGCTGAGCTAGGTGACAATTAGTAACTAATCGGGGCTAAGGGTCCTGCAAAAATTTATAATTATAACTAGATTAACACAGTTACATTTGGGGACTTTTATGGATGGAGTCATTGAACTTGTATATTATAAATGCCCAGTGAGGTTTAACCTTGGTCTATTTGTTAAAGTAAAGCGTGCGCTCTCACCACATTGCAACATTCCACTGTTGAAGGGCCAACACTGATCCTACTCCTGGGTACCCAATGAACTGTGCAATAAGGGAGCTCCATAATGCACTGGGGGTAAATACTCATTCGGCCAGGCTGCAAGCCTGGCTTTCTCAAGAAAAATGGTCCTGAACTTAGCAAAAACACGGTCCATGTTGTCTGAGTCCAAGCAGAAACTCTTAAAACTAGCCCCCGTTTGGCATATTCACTGGTAATGGCTCCCTAGATAAGACCCTCTCTTAAATATCTTGAGTACACCTCGACCCCTCCCTCTCTTTCAAAACCCACCTCCAACGTACTATTTCTAGTTCATTAAAATTGGCTCTTCTACAGAGTCCGATATTTCTGACCTCTGACACCAAGGTTAAAATCACCCAGGCTAATCTTCTTCCCATGCTCGAATGTGGCTTGGCAGTCATCAATGCTGCTGGTAAACCTGGCCAAAGCATACCCTCTATTACAGTATAGCTAAATTTGCTTCTGTCTGCAGCTGTAACTCTCACCATTGCACAGTGCTCAGCAACTTCAAATGGCTTCCTCCTGAACTCAGAGAAAATCTTGCACTTGCCTCCTTCATTAACAAAACTTTGCTCACAGGCAACCCAGCCTTACCTAGCTAGGCAGATTCCCTCATTAACCTTCTTACCTCCCAATCTTAGCCTTGTTCCACTGTTTCATACCAGTATGGGGCAGCAGTCCTTTCCTACCACGCTGCCTCCATATGGAACTCAATACGTCCTCCCATAAGAATACCTACCTCTTCCCCTGCCTTTACTAATCTTCTGAAATCCTACTTCTCCTCCCTGTCGATGTCAATGCTTCACTAACCCTCCTCTTTTCTTCCACCTCCACTCCTCCCTGTTACCCCGACTGCCTGCACCTCCTTTCTCTTCCTCTTAACATGTAACTGTATTCACTCGTTAATTTGTATTCATGTAAATATAACCTTATATATAAATATCGTCAAGTTGATTTGTATTTATGTAAATATGATTAACGTCTTATCATGTAACTATTGTTCCATACATATTGTACTGTACTTATTGCCAATACCTGCTGTTCATGTACTACTACAACTGTGTGCTTTTGCACGGGGTGTGCCTGAAAAAGCTTTTTGCCAGTGTACTTACCCAGTCATCAAAGTTAAATAAATAAATAACTGGTACCAAAGGTGTTACTGGGGTATGCAGAGTTCTGTGTAGCAGCAGTGATAGACAAAAGAGATGTCGGTGGGCAGCTAGTCAAAGTACTGCTGCTGCCTGGTTAATTACTTGAATATTGCCTTTTCCAAAGCCTTGATCCTGACCCCCAATAAAATCTCTTGTCTGTTTGAATTCCTGACTCACAAGCATATTATACGCAACATGTTATGTTTTGAATTTGGGTGAAACTTTGCTTGCGTGTGAGAGAAGCAGTTATGCTGACGATGGGGAGCTGAGTGGGTTGGCACTGTTTCCATGGTAGGGGTGGTACCAGCACATCATCTAGCCCACTTAAATTTCCCCTGGTTGGAGGCACCACATGATTTGATTTCAAATGCTATCATTGGGTAACAGCTTCCCACAGGAGTTATTGACCTAGGCCCCTCAAGCTTATCTGAGCCCATAAGGCAGGGTGGTGTACCGACATCTACAGCGACCGGTACATTTATGTAAATGTTAAAGGAAAACAGCACCTTCATATCATGTAAATTTTATTTGTTTCCATGTCAACAGATAACTCTTTTCCTGTAGCTGTTAGGGCTATGTGTTTACTTCAGTTTGTTTTCACTGAGCATAAGGTATGTAAATAAATGTTCACTGTTCATGGTAGTCCTCTGTGACTACCCTGGGGGTTTCCATTTTATGGTTGTTGAAATCTCATTGTCCATGGAGCAGCATTAGCATATGAGAACATGATTTCAGATCAGCCATTACAACTCATACAGTTTGCAAATCTCACTGAAGGTAGTAAGTGTGGCATTTCACACCTTCCTGCAACTTGATTCTTTAAAGGCTAATTAAGCAGACAGGCATACTGTGGAGTTTAAAGGGTGATTACAGGACATGTTCTCACATGCTTGTGCAGCTCTAGGGACAATGAGATTTCAACAACCAGCAAATGGAGACCCCAGGACAGTTAAAGGGCCTAGTACAAAGTGTGAAAATAAACTTTAAATAACTGCATATATCTCTAACAGCTACACGAAAAGACCTGTCTGTTGACTTGGAAACAAAATTTAGAAGATATGGGGGCATAGTTTTCCTTTAAACCAGGAAAGGCCTACTGGAGTGAGAAACATCTCATTTCAGAGGCCTCCTGGATGGAGGGTACTACAGAAAGCAATAGCAACAAAAGTGGTAAAATAGCAGTGCTCCCAGATCACAGGAATTCCTGTATTTAAGGAATTTTACTACAGAAATGGGATATGGGAAGGAAATCTTTTATTTTTAAAATATCAGGGAAATGGACAAACACTACAGAAAAATGCCCACTATGAATCTCATGGCTGCCAAGATCTAGACAGAGCCCTCAAATTGGTGCTCAGTTTTTGACTTTGCTACACTAAGCAATTCTATTGGTCCATTTGCAGCCTGTATTTCTCTGGGGTAGTAAGGCAATACAGGTATATAATAGGTATATAGGTATATAATATATATAAGGTAAGTAGGGTACAGTGGTGACTCCTTTGACCTGAAACTGCTGGCACAAGTCCTCAATGAAATCTTAGAACCACTTACAAAGATCTGTAATCTCTCGCTTAGATTGGACCATTTCCTCTCTCTGGAAGAAAGCCACTGTCACACGGTTCACAAAAGCGGAGATAGGACACTGCACACCAATTACAGACCTATCTCACTCCTCCCTCACTATCCAAAGCGCTGGAGCGAATAGTGTCGGACCAACTAGTTGAATTCCTGAATAATTACAATGTACAGTGCCCAGAGCAGCATGGCTTCAGAAAAGGCACAGCACCACTAGAATTTACAAGCTTCATCCATGCCACGCTTGACAAAGGGAATTGTGGAGGGGCAGTATTTATAGACCTTACCAAGGCATTTGACACAGTTAATCACCCCCTACTGCTCAAGCAACTGTCCTCCATTGGGATCTCCAGCGATGCCCTTCCATGGTTCATCAGCTACCTTGATAATTGGATGCAACGTGTAAGGATTGCAGGGATCTCTTCGGATGAGAAACCGATCCGCTCCGAGTCCCAGGGGTCTATTCTGGGCCCTCTACTCTTCTCCCTCTTCATCAACAATCTCCCCAGTGCCTGCCACCAAAAAATATTACTATACGCAGACGATGCAGTCCTGTTTTCCAGCCACCATGACATTACAGTCCTTGAATCCCAGCTGCAGCTCGACTTCAAGTGCATCAAGACTGATTCAATTCTTCATAAACTTGTCCTGAACCACAGCAAGACTAAAGCCATGTCATTCTGTAACCGACAGAGCAGGCACAACTCTCTGTCCCTCACCATCAAGAACCACACTGGGAACCCACTCGAACATGTCAAGGAGTTCAAGTACCTTGGTATTACCCTGGATAGTACCCTCTCCTACACTTGGCATATTGACACTGTTGCTAAGACCGCCAATATCTGGATTGGACTACTACACAAACACAAGCACTGTATGCCTCTGGATGCCCTTAAAACTAGCCATCTACAGCTCTGTCACTTCTATCATTGACTTCTGGCCTTGCCATCTATGGCTCTGCCTCAACAAGTGCCCTCCGTAGGATCTCAGTTGCTCTCAACAAAGCCTGTAGACTACTGACGGGTGCAGCTTAACAAACTCACACCTGTGACCTCTATGCACAGGCCAGCTGGCTACCTCTATGCAGCAGAATACAATACCAGGCCTGCTTACTTACCAAAAGATTCTCCTTGGTCTCATGCCACCTGGTGTTAGCTCACTCCTTACTACCTACAGTGGCACTCAACAAACACGTGGTGCCCAATCTCTAACCTTTCAGGTTCCTAGATGTCGTACCTCCATGGGTCAGCGGTCCTTTATCTATTGAGCCACTCAATGGTTCAATTCCCAATAAAGAAGCACTTTCCTCTACTACACTTGGACCCTACAAAGGAATCTCAAACTTCACCTCACCTCTACCACTCAATGTGACTGCTTCTCTCAACAGAGATCTCTCTAAACACCTCCATCTCACTTATGTCTCACAGCCCGCCCTTTCCCAGTCTCATTCCCTCTGGCACTGGGCCTTCCTTGTGACTCCTTTCCTGCTTCACATCTCCACTGGTACAAGACATTTTCCACCACCATCGGACAGTGGCCCATTAGCCTGCCAACTTCCTCTCCTGGTCGCATGCCTGCAATACTAACTGCCTATGGTGCCCTCCATCTCTTATTGTTACCGCAGCCAGCTGCCTACTCAAGCTCCTCGTTATATGAATATTATCTCAAAGTATGTTATAACTGAGTATCTTTTATGTTTTCTTTAGTTGTTTTGGTTGTTTATTGTGCATTCTTTTACTACCTCTGTATGTATGTTGACCCTCATCCTTTGATGTGGAACCTTTGTAAATGAGCAGCTTCTGCTCAAAGGTATCTGTAATCCGAGAATTTAATAAATAAAAAATATGCTGGCAGTGCATCTTTTTGAGGATGAATTCAGATCTTCTGATCAAGAACCAGTGAGCTGCTGCATGATCCAAACACCTGCCATGTGGCCCCACTCAAAACAGCAGCACCATTGAGTCAGCTGAGCTGCATCTCAAATGCCACTGTTCTGGACTAGTAGAGCCTAAGCCACTGTAGGTAAACTAGCCTTCTTGTGGGTAGCCTCAGGTTAGTGTATTTTAAACTCACTTTAAGTGCAAAATGAGTCGGACAAAAGACTGACCACTTGATGATGATATGCTTTGGGGCAGTGCAAGAAAGAGTGCTTAAGTGTTGCTTGAGGGAAGCAGCGCCCAAACAACCAAGGCAAACAAACCTTCTGTTTTGCAAATTTGTCTATTTTAAACAGATGAAGTGCAAAAGCGAGCCAGACAAAGAGACTCGATGATGGTGGGCTTTAAAGGTGACGGGACACAAAGAGTGCTAAGTGCTACTTGGCTTGTTTGATGCACAGAGCAGAGTTGTGTTTTAAAAGATCACTAAGGCAGCACTTCTTCTGACCAGCCTAGAGGTTGAGGTTATTAAAAAAATAGACAGTGTTTCTATTTAATTGTGAGCCTGGGAAAGGTATGGGATGTCTTCATCAAGATAAGCAGGTGTTATGAATTATATGTGTGAGATCAGAAGGAATCCATAGATCCTGGTCTGGCCTAAGGTTAGTAAAATAAATGAAAAAAGGGAATATTTGTTTTACCTCTGGGAGTTCAGTGCACAAAGCTGTGTGTGTAAAGGCATGCGTGCGTTATGACAAGCACGCTGACTGGGGTGCTGAAGCATGCCAATGAAAAATACAACAATACACTGAAACAATGTTTATTAATGGAGCACTACAGGTACACAGAGCTATAGGCCCAATGCCGATTGGTGTGCAGTGGCTATGCACACATATCTGAGGTGAGTAGCTACTCCCACACTCCCTGTGCCCCCCACATGGCATGCATGAAGGGGCACATGCAGACTCCACCGCACCCGATCCCCCATGTCTGCAGACAGCTCCGCGATGGGGACATTCTGGGGTGTGCCAGCACTGTGTGTATTCACTAACCTGTGTAGTGCTGGCTGCAAGGGTGCAGAGGGTGGTGCAGGGTACACTAGGGAGACCCTGCCATAACCCACAGCATGCCCCCATGAACACAGGTATTCAGTCACTGGGGACCAGGACAGTGCACACTGTGCTGCTCCCGACTGCTGGGCAGCAGGAGGTGGCAGGGGGCAGCTGGATGGGTGAGCGCCCAGAAAGTTTATGTGAGGCAGCACTGGGACTGGAGGGTGCCACACTGGTCTGGATGCATGCTATCGGCATGCACAGCCCCAGACCGATGCCACCCTATGTGTGAGAGCCACTATGGGTCCCTGGGGCATCCCATTGGATGTCTGTCCTGGGACAACTCCTCCCTGGCCACCCTGCAGAGTCCTGTGCGTTGGGGGAGGAGCCGTGGATAGGTGGTAGGCATTGGTGAATGCCAGTATGGGTGCACCTGTCCACAGGGTGCAGGGGCAAGGGGGGGTATGCACAATTTATGCATCCCTATGCCCTTTCATGCATTGTGAGCAGAACACAAAATGTATCAGTCTGTGATTAAGGGTAAATTTGAAGTTAAGGCTTTTCATACTATAAATAGAATACTGTATAAGGGACTGTAGTATTACAAGGTTATAATACCTTCAGGAGGTTCTGGAGACATGTGAACCTTGAGAACTGAGGTTTACACATTCCAACATGTCCCCAGAACCTCAAGATGGTATTATATTGTTACATATAAAGTTCTTATAGTTGTAGAGTTGTTATGTGATACGTTGTAGAAGATTTTTATATTTAAAATAAATAAGAATTCATTAAACAACCTGAACATTTGTCCTAGTGATTTTATTGACTGGCACAATGACACCAATTGCGTATTTACATTGATTTGTGCATAAAGGAAAATCTACGGAATTTCATCCCAGTTTACAGGGAAAATACAGGGAAAATTAGGGTGCACTACAGGAAAATGCTTTGCCTGATCTGGGAGCACTGAAATAGTAAAAACTTAACTCAGATACATACAATGCAATTTTAATGGTCAAAATCGGTGCAGAAAACAGAAATAAAAGCAGCACATGGGTGCAAGCTGGCAAAAGTAAACTCAAATACAATAAGCAATTACTAAATACAGAACATACGTGATAAGTGGTGATGGTCACAGAAGCAATAGTGATGTCTGGATCAGGATTTTTTAACAACGGTACAGTGAATGAGACCTATAGTCAGAGTCTGAGGAGAATCACCATGGCGATGAGGTGCTGAGGGACAACTGCCCAGGAAAGAGGCATGTAGCAAAGCATGGAAACTAAGTGGTACTATCAGAAGGTGAGACTAGCACTTTAAACCAAACTGTCAACTTACACTAGCACCAAACTGCCCCATCATCTTCATCCTCCCATCGTGTGTCAGGACCAGATGCCTGCCTCTCCAGTGCTAAACTATCAAACACCAGGTCCAGGGGTCTCCATGGTTCTTACCAGAGCTCCTGAATGTTTATCTTCCAGAACGTGAGCATTTCACCATTCTCTACTCTTGTTTTCTTCCAGGTAGTTCCAAATCTTTATAATCGACCTTCCAAAATGGTCATTACAAAATACAAACATAAAAACATATACTAATATATAGATATGATAATAGTATCAGTACAAAGAATTTTAACAGTTATCTAATTTAAATATGTGACCCAGAAAGATCCCACAGATCAAGTAACAATTAAGAACTTTGTAAAAAAAAGTAGGAGCAGGGTGATAAAGAATTTGATGCATCCATGGGTGCTCAAGAAATTGGCAATGTAACTAACTGAACCCCTGTTAGCTAATCAGTTACTCAGTTAAAACAGTGGTAGTTCAAAAATCTGGAGGGTAGCATAGTGGGCTTAGTTCCACTCCATGGGGAGACAAGGAGTAACTGGATAACTACAGACCTGTCAGTCTTGCCTCTACTGTGGGTAAACTAGACACTAGTCAAAGAGGACCTCATGAACTACATGGAGGGCAGTGGACTCCAGGATAGTAAACAGCTTGGGTTCATGGTAGGGAGCTCTTGTCAGACCAGCCTGATAGTATTCTTTCATTGGATAACCAGGGTAGTGGATAAGGGCCATGCTGTGGATACACTCTACGATCTCAGCAAGGCTTATGACTGGTGCATCACAGAAGACTCCTGAAGAAGTCAGAGGATCTGGGTGCAGTGAAGGACACAGTTAGATGAGTGAGAAACTGGTTGGAAAGGAGAAAGCAGAAAGTTGTGGTTAACGTAGTAAAAGAAGAAAGGAGGTTGCCAGTGGGTGCCACAAGGATCGATCCTGCATTCAGTCCATTTCAATAGGTTCATCAGTGACACTGGAGAAAGAATCTAGGGCAAGATGTGTCTGTAGGCAGATGACATTAAGTTCTGTGGCATGGTAGATAGTGAGGAGGGGTTAGGGAGATGCAGAGAGATTTGCAAAGGCTAGAGGTAGTCAAAGGATTGGCAGTTGAAATTAGTGCCAAAAGTGCAAGGTGATGCACGTAGGTAACAAGAACCCCAGAACAGAGTACTGGATGTGTGTGTGTGGGGGATAAAGCTGGGCATGACCTCTGAGGAAAGAGACGTAGGTGTCATAATCAGTGAATCCTAAAACAACCAAACCAGTTTAACAAGCCCTACAATATGGCAAACAGGATGCTGAAGTGTATAGGAAGGGGTACTGATAGCAGAAGGAAGTAGGTATTACTACCCTCCACATATCACTGGTGAGGCCCCACACAGAGTACTGTGCCCAGTTCTGGTGTCCCCACCTAAGGAAAGATAAGGACAGAATGGAGACAGTGTTATATAGGGCAACCAGTATCATTCAGAGCCAGCAGGGTAGGCCTTACAAGGACTGGCTCAAGGCAGTGACAGGCACTGAGCATGTCTTCACTGGAGGCTACACAAGAAACAGGAGATATGACAGGGACCTTCAAGTTCTGACAAGGAATGAACAATGTAAACTGCAAGAAACTATTTAGGATAAGTAGCGGATCAAGAACACGGGGCATGAGTAGAAACTGACGATGGGGAGTTCAAGAGGGAAGTGAAAAGTTTTATTTTACAGAAAGGGTGGTGGAGACATGGAACAATCTACCAGCTGATGTGGTGGGCGCCAAAATGATCAATGGTTTCAGACAGAGCTGGGACAGAGTGAAGGGTTTAGTTAGTGGTTGCTCAGGGGGTAGCAGTAGAGTCGGGAGTGTGGGGATAGACAGTGTGGGTTAGAATCCTATATGGACAACAGGTGCTGCGTTCGTTGGGGTTTATGGCCCCTTTTTTCAAAAGTTTGCAGCACAAACGGATTTTTGCCACACAAACCTGGAATAGCATCGTTTAGTCGAGGGTGTGGCCATATTCAAAGGCCAGATATGCACGGGCGCACTCTGACAGCACCGTGCCTCACAACAGCGCAGCATATCTATGCAAATGAGGGATCCCTCATGCATAGGTGGCCCAGTGCAGTTTACAAAAGTTTCAGAAGCACTAAACGGACCCTTGCTGTGGTGCAGTTTAATGTTTCTGAAACCCTACCTTATCGGTGCACAGATGGGGTGATCCCTGTACACCCGGCCACGCACTGTCCAGGGCAAGGTCACTAGTAGTCAAGCCATCCCTCCCTGATCCCCGATCTGTGTAAAATAAAATTCAGTCCTGTTGCCCTGGTAGTCTAGTGGTCCCCTCCCGATCCTCGATCTGTGTAAAATAAATATAAACCCAGACTCCCTGGTAGTCTAGTGGTCCCCCTTCCTGATCCCCAATCCAGTGTAAAACTTATATTAACCCCATATCCCTGGTGGTCCAGTGGTCCCTCCCTCCCAATTCCCCGATCACCATCCAACCCAAAAAGTAAATTTCCTGGTAGTCTATTGGCCCCCTCAAGTAGACAGTGAATCACCACTCTCCCCCAGCCTGACACATACCAGCGACTGGCACAGCCCTCTTCAAACTGCCACGATCATACCAGCTGAACTGTTAGTGAGTGTATACAATACACAGTATGCGCCATTGGTTGACCGTCAACCAATGAGTGCATACTATGTACTGTACACACTCACTGACAGTTCAGTCAGTGGCTGGCTGTTGCATTGCCGGCATGGGTCAGGTGGGGGGGGAGAGTGGGGTGGTGGGTCACTACCTACTGGGGTGAGGGGTGGGGGCCACTAGACTACCAGGGAATTTACTTATTTGGGTCAGGGACAGCAATCATGGAACAGGGAGGGAGCCACTGACCACCAAAGATACGGGTTAATATTAGTTTTACACATATCAGGGATTGGGGAGGGGAACAACTAGACTACCAGGGCAAGGGGGTATAATTTTTTTCACACTGCTCAGGGGTTTGGGGAGGAGGACCACTAGACTACCAGGAAGTTGGGGTTTATTTTTATTTTACACAGATAGGGGAACAGGAAGAGGGTACCACTAGAATACCAGGGAATCGAGGTTTAATTTTCTTTTACACTGCTTGCAAATCATGTGGGAGGGAGGATCATTAGACTACCAGAGAGTCAGGATTTATTTTTTTTCACACAGATTGGGAATCGGGAGGAGACCACTAGACTACCAGGGAATTGGGGTTTATTTTTATGTTACACAGATCGGGATCAGAGAGGGGGCACTAGACTATCAGGAAATTGGGGTTTAATTTTCTTTTACACTGATTGGAGATTGGGAGGGGACCAGTAGACTACCAGGGAATTGGGGTATTTTATATTAAAACAGGGACTGGGGCTGAGGGAGGACCTGGCCTACACTCCATGGATGCGCTGGCATGCAGATGAGCCCGTAATGGGCATGCAAATGGCTAGCACCATGAATGCCCAGTGGGCTCATCTGCATTCTAACCTGAATATCCCTCATGGAGGTAGTGGCGTATCCAGTTTGTGCTGGCCATGAACCCCTATGGGCGGTCTTCAGTCCCACCTCTGGCAGCACTGCACCAAACATGGTGACTGCTTGATGTGGGCAACGTTATTAGAGTCCATATTCAAACAGAAAGCGTGGTCAGTTCCGATCATGCTATCTGTTTGACTATGGCACCAGGACTGGCGGCCCTATTTTTGTGCATGGCGCACCTGTTTGTGTTGGCTCTGAATATGGGGCCCATGGGCACACTTGATGGACCAATGGTCTTTTTCTGCCATCATTGTTTACGTTTGTTTCTATGAATTTCACTGCAGGATTTTTACTGTTACCTCCATCTATTTATTTAGCTTTTGTTAACCAGCTAGGCACACCAGATTACTAAATGCCTATTTTCAGGTATGGTTTGGGATGTATGTACCTTTTGCTCTATCAATCTATGTACAGTACCTTTACATTTGTTGTCAATCATGGCAAGAGAAAAATATTTTGTATATCTTATAGGTCAACTAAATACTGTATGGAGAATAGCGACCACAACAAACTCATACACAGTAAACTGGAGTTCAGTAATTAGATTTGTTCTGTGTTTTTCCAATCTGATTAACTTTGCATTTTTCAAAACCCAGAAACTATTTTTCCTCCTTTGTTTCTTCCCTGTCGTCATTCCAAGGATATACCCTGCTAGTAGGGCTATACCTTGTTCTGCTGATTTGCTGTCATTCTGTTTTAATTTATTTACTGTTTGCCCCTCTGTCCTCAGCCAGCCCCAGCAGCCTGCCACTTACCCTTGGCCCCGTCACCTGTCATTTCTGGGACTTACCATCCCATGGCAGGAGTGTCCCACTGACTGCCTGTCATGGCAGGGCCCCCATAAGACCTGCTGATCCCTGGAGCAGCTGGGTATGGGATGTTGCAGCTGGTAGCCCAGTAGATGTTGTGGAGCCTGTGGAAAAGCTCAGCACCATCCTGCCTGACTTCATCATTTTCTGCCTTTTTGTCCTTCCTCACAGACATCTTATGTGGGCTATGGCTGACAGAGATGCCAACAAATGCGTGCATCGCAGCCATGAGACACACACACCTAGCATGCCGTGTCTCTGTTGTCCGACCACCTGCTGTGGTCACCTATGTGAAGTCGTGGTGGAGGCAACAACTTGCCTTCCCTGGAGGAGGAGGAGGAGGAGAGCATGCCATAGGACATCTCAATCCTCCTCCTCCCTGGTCGACCCTGAACAACCCAGGTCCATTCCTGAACCCGGTCATTGGTGTGGGGGTAGGTAATACAGTAATGCCTCAGCTCTCTGTACCACTGGGCCAGCCCCTGATTTGATGTCATTCTGATAGCGGGGGGTTCTTCCCTTATCCTCCCTCCTCCCTTGGCATGAGCAATGCTGCTGTTGGCCTCGCATACACACAGTGCCCCATATGCTAAGAGCAAGCTTGCTGTCTCAGTCTTAGGGATTTCTGCGGTGCCAGAACCTGCTGCTAACCATCCCAACTGAGGCACACTGCTGTGCAGCTACCCCAACAGCTTGCCTCCCAGTGCAGTGACCCAAGCTTGCTTCCAAACCCGCGTCCACCTGCGCCCAGCAGCACACAACTTCAGTGCTGCTGGGCTATCCGTGACCTTCAGAAACCTTTTGTTATAGCTATCTTGGTTATCATTGCTCAAAAGAATGGCTGCAATTTCACACGGTTATGACTAAGTTTGTAAGTATTTCAGCGAGCCCTCTCTTGTGTAAATTCTCATATCATGTGGACATATCAGTAGTACAAGGTGGTTATCTGCAATGAATTTCATGTTACAATTACGGTACAGTGGTCTGAAGCAGTTTTTTTGTTTTATCATATCTTTTCCAGAGTATAGTGCATTACTGAGAAATGTTTCAAAACATAGTTGGGTGATTAAGAATTGTTGGTCTGGATTTAGATATTTGGAAATACATTTTAAGTTTGTGGGTATTGCTATTATCAGAAAATCATACCATTGACTTGCTCTTGCTAACATTTGCAAGTTGTTTTACAGTAGTGTCATTTCACTGGAATCATAGGACTGCAAAGCTCCTCAACCACCAAATATGTGTCAAATCATGCTAGGGAAATCTTTTTGTTTTCATTATTCTATTTCTCTGCTGTGCAGGGCTGGCTGGTGGCTCTGGTCCTCTCTTAGAGGGCTCATCTTCTGAGCCTGGACACTCTTGATCCCTGCTCTGCCCGGTGGTTCCCCATGGTTTACCCCCATGGCGGAGCCAGAGGGAGGAATGCTGTCTCCCCGAGCACAATCAAGGCACCGGGAAGCAAGTGTCGGAGGCATGTTCAGGCCATCATGGAGTCTTCCAGCTCCAATTTTTCAATTTTCTCCTTTCCTGGCTGCAGGCAAGCACGCACAAATGTGAAGGCATGCATGCTGCTGCCCACAATGCCGCCTCTCTGGTGGCTCCCCATCCCGCAGTACTCCCTCAGGCTCCACCTGGGGCAGACGTTTGGCAGGAGTGGCAATCCACCCACCGGAAGAAGAAAGTAGTCCCTTGGATGCTCTCCCCACGGCTGACCCCGGCAACCCACGCTTTGCTCGAACAAAGGTCGCTGGCGGAGTGAGGTGTGGCATCCAGTGTCTCAAACCTCAGCGCCACCAGGCCAGCTCAAGGGAAATCTTGTTTTAGTGGTTCCTAGGGTTGAAAATGCAGGTGTCTCAATTGAAACCCTGGCTACCCCTAAATGATGCCCCTGTCATTTTGTCTGTTAATGTCACATAGTTTCTTTGAGGCAACTCTCTGATAAGTTGTGTGTAGAGAAATCCCATTCATATTATAGAACCATAGGAAGACTAACCACTAGTCTTCAATTTCTCGTCACAAAGTTTCGCCATCTAGAATAACTATGTAAGTTTAGGGCTTTATTTTTCTACCAGACACTAGAATGGTAATAGGGTTACCACCTTTTAAGAGGCCACAGCAGGACATTTCATACTGAAATATGACTTTTCCCAGGACAGTAGATAACCTTGTTCAGTGCAATAGACTCTCTGAATAATCAGAACTGAAACTAACACCCCACATTCAATCGGTTAGTATGGCACTAATCGTGTTTTGTTCCGACTGTGAATAGCACCTGCCAGTGGGACAGGGTCCGAATTCAAAGGCATTCAGTGCGCTGTTTTTCTAATCTGATAGTGTGCTCATGCAAAATACACCACTGCACCCATGCAAATGAGGGATTCATTGGGCGGAGCAGTATATTTATTGGTTGAGGCAGCACTAAATAGCCCCCATTGCAGCACTGTTTAACACTGTCAAAACCCTGCCCTTAACCCCATGCAATGATTGTCCAAGGTGTATGTAGAATTCCTACCTACTGGTGTAGCAGACCTCACTTACTTCCGATCACCTGACAATGTAGTGTAGACATTCATATATATTTTAATCCTGGTGGTCCAATGCCCCCCAGTTCAGTAGCCCCATCCTGACCTACCAGCTCAGGACCTTCACCACAAACCCCGTCCCTATTTGCTGATGACGGTCTACAGGAAGGAGTGGAAGTTGAGCCATGGAGTATAGTAGGCCAGCTCCTTCGTTATCTGGTGCTTCTTGATGCACTGGATATGTTCCTGGTGAGACAGCTGACAGAAAAGGCAGTGCCAGCAGCCACAGAGATCAAAGGAGCTGGGAGGGCATTTGCCCACCATTGTGTTCCTTTCCTCTCATTGAGTGCTCCCAGTGCCAGCACCAGCAGGTCAGGTAGCGCTGGTTGCTGCAGTCTGGGACTGCTGGGAGAGATAAAAGTTGCCAACAGCATCAACTGGCCAGAGCCACAAGTAACTCAGTTTTTTTGATTAATGTAGATGTTTGTCTCGAAGTCCCCTGCCTAACCCCTTCTCGGCACCCTTCAGTCCTGTCTTTCTCCTTCTCTAGGACTTAACTACTGCCTCTCAGGACCAGCTTCTGGTTGGTGAATGCTGCATACAGAGGTGGGGCCTCAAGGATGCCAATATAATCCTGCTGGCCAGGTTTTTTTCTGTCTTTTTTCCTCCCGAGGGCTGGCAGGTGACAGGGTACAACAATGCATGTGTGTGCACAAGAAGATGCACACACACACTATTGGCATCAAAGGCCCTCTCCAAGTGTGTGCATTCCCACTTGTGCTGCCATTCTACTTCCGCTAGACTGCAGGCATGCAGTGGGGCAGTGCCCCCACCCTCCCTCCAAGGGAAGAGAGCTGTCCACAGGAAGTCAATCCTCTCTCCCTGGCCAGCACCCCGAGCCATCCAATTCTGTTCCTAAATCCAGGTTACCAGTGTAAGGACGGTGGCACTACTGTTGAACTACCAGGCTGGAGGCTCAATTGTTTTTAATAAATAAACACCCAACTAGACTGGGGATCAAGGTATGAGGGAAAGAAAAAGAGAGAGAGAGAGAGAGAGAGAGAGAGACAGAGAGAGACAGACAGAGAGAGCAGAGAGAGACAGACAGAGAGAGACAGAGAGAGACAGAGAGACAGAGATATGGAGATTAGTGGTGGCTCCAGCCTTATTCCGTTATCAGGGCAAAGCGAGGCACAACAGCTGACACCAGGCTACAGATATTTTGTTGCAATAGGGAAGCTCTGCACCACATGGGGCCTCAACTGAGGGCACAGCCTTTTTTTTGTTTTGTTGTTACCAGAGCATATGCCCTCTGTTGAGCCACCAATGACTGCAGTAGTGAGTCTGCAGCCTTAGGGCACTAGGAAATCCATTGTTCCCTAGATAACCATGCAGCCAGCTCTCCCAGCATTTAAAGGGACCTGACATCAATCAATCAATCAATCAAATCTTTTATTTATTCAGGCGAACATCATTGAGCAAGGCTCATTTACAAGATGGACCTGATAAGGTCAAGGTTCAATAGTTGATACACAGCAAATACATCAACGCTTTATAAGACAGTTATACATACAGAGAAAAATAATGTTTATAACACAATGATGTACAGTGAATTCACATGTTAAAACTCGGTTAAAGGAAGGTTAAGCTAATATCTACAGTATGTACAGTACATACATATCCCAATGGGGGCCATGACAGACACACAACATAATGAATACAAGGATGGTGAAGGTATTATTGGTGCATAAGTTGGGGTGTCTGACTGGAAGGAATATGCCATATATGATTGGAAGCCAGATTTGTAGGAAGACTATTCTATCTCTAGCGGTAGCAACTGCATTTCTCTGTGAAGAAGGCTGTACAATGCTGTTTAAAGGATGCAAATGGAATGATAATGGACAGTTTTAGGATTTTTGTAGGGTGTTCTATGCTATAGCTAGAGAATAGCTGATTGCTGCCCCCTAGTCTGGTGCTGACTTTGGGCAATTTGAGCAGGATGATATTGTTGCTTCTTAGGCATAGGAGCTAGGAGTGGTCTGGTTGAAGCAGTCCAGGATATAGTTTGAAGTTTTTTTGATAAAGCTCTATAAATCCATAGAGCTGCATTTCTGCTCCTCCTGATATGAAGGGAAACTCATCCAACTGCATCATAAAGAGAGCAATATGGCAGATCTGTAATGAATCTTATTGCCCTATGATATAAGGTATCCAACTTGTGAAGGTAGGAGATGGGGCAGTGACTATAAGAAGTCCATAGTCAATAACTGATAGAAAGATGGCCTGGACTAACCTCATCTTTGAGTCTCTGTTAAGGAAGGGTTTTAATCTATAGAGGAGGCCAAGCCTTTGGCGAAGCTTTTTAACAGTTCTTCTAGATGATGAGTGAAGTCTAGTCTGTTGTCAATCACACACCTAGGTATTTGAAGTTTTCAACATACTCAGATTTTCTCAAGTATAGTGCATAGCTGGGGAGAGTGATTGAAGAGGATGTGCTGGTGGAGTTTTGAGTTGTGAACATCATTGCTTTAGTTTTCTTTGCATTTAGCAGAAGCTTTTTCTCGAGTAGCTGATGTTGTAACAAGGAGAATTTTGTTTGTAGGATTTCATGAGCAACTGTAGGCGAAGGGTTGCTGACATACAGAACAGTGTCATCAGCAAAGAGATGTACTGAGGACTTGGTAAGGGTTGAATCAATTTGATTTATATAAATGGCAAAAGGAAAGGACCCAGAATAGAGCCTTGGGGGACCCCTCTTGACAGTAGTCTTAATGGGGATAGGTCCCCTTCAGCTTTTACCTGCGGTGACCTACCGGAGAGGTAGCATCTGAACCATTTAAGGGAGGGTGGATCTAGGCCAAGGGAGTGCAGGGATGAGAGTAGCAGCTCATGGTCCACAATATCAAATGCTTTGCTCAGGTCCAGGAATACTGCACAGACATTATTCTTTTTATCAATTCGGTTTGCCAGTCATTTGTGACCTTGGCTAATGCAGTGATAGTGCTATGTTTGGCCCTGAATCCAGATTGAACTGGATTTAATAGGTTAGCATTGTCAAGATATTCCCTTAGCTGATTACTCACTAGTTTCTCCAGCATCTTGAATAGCACAGGTAGAATGGAAAGGGCCTGTAATTATTAAGATCCATACGGTCCCCTGATTTTAGAAGGGAACCACTTGGGCTGTCTTCCAAAGTGTGGGAATAGAGCCAGAGTTTAGGAAAGGTTAAAGAGGTGTGTTAGGGGGACTGCAAGTACATGGCACACAATCTTTAGAAAGAAGGGTCCAGAGAATCTGCTCCTGCACTTTTTGGTATCCAGATGCCATAATAGATCCTCAACTTGTTTCAACAGTATAGGTTTGAAGCTAAAGGAAGAGTCAACTCTTTGATCACCAATGCAGTGGAGCTTAATTGGTCCCTCAGCAGGTTAGCTAGGGAGGTGTCAAAGGCAAGGCCAGCCATTGTGAAGTGGTTGTTGAATGCGCCCAGGATTTCCATTTTGCCAGTGATAGGGCATACAACTATTGTGTAGTTGGAGTTGGAAGGGGTTGTTAGCATCCTGTCCCATCATACCTTGATGGTGCCCCAAAACCTAGCAGGATTATGGTAGGAGGAGTCGAGCTCGGCCAGGTAGAAGGCAGCCTTTGCATCCCTAACTTTCCTGGTGCATCTATTCCTGGCTTTCCTAAAAACATCCAGTCATTTGCATTCTTAGTTTTTCTTGCCACTTTCCAGAGTTTGTCTCTCTCCAGCAGTGCAGCTTTGAGGTCAGCTGAAAACCAGCAACAGGATTTGTTTTTATTCGGATACTAGAGATTGGGCATGCAATTCTTGCATACTAGTGCTGTGGCAGGAAACCCATTAAGGCCTTTTGCTACTTTTTCTTTGCTGCAGATACTTTAGCTGTGTTTTTTTGTAGTGTTTTTTTGTGGCTGTCCAGGGATGGTTTTGTAGTATCGGATGGTTTTAAAAGGCAGTCTTGAGTACTTTTGGGGTTAATTATTGTGTGAGGGTAACTGGCTAGGAGATGCCTGATCCCCTGGGTGGATATATAAGGGGTCCCGTGAGCCCTGAAAGTGAGTCTGTTGCAGGCTAGTGGAAGGTTATACCAGCCACAGGCTGCCTGAGGAACTTGTTCCCTCACTGCAAGGCTGCAGACCCGGTTTTTTCTGAGACCTCCAGCTGATAGGTCCTAGTAAGGCTAATTTTAATGCAACAATGTGGGTTTATCCTTGATACCTGAGATGATCTATGCAAACAAACTGTTTATCTGAACTGACACCATCCTTGCTTGGTGATCCTGACAAAAATATATTAATAAAGCTGTGTTTTAAAACAGCTCCAGTCAGTGCTCAAGTCACGTCCCACAGACCTCTACCCACAGTAAGCCTCTGAAATAACTCATATCCACTACATAATGAAGGGGTCTTAACCTCAGATGAGACTGGAAGAGGCATTATATAAGGACAATGGGTTGTATTCAGGAATGGATATCACTGACATTTCCAGTGGTATACTATACGTCCCTCTGCCAGCGCCAGACCCGTCTCGACATAGGACAGGTGCATCTAGTATTGGTCCCATGCTGAGTATTGCTTACCACAATGTCAGCTGTGGAATTAAGAAAGAAATTTGGGCTGGCCTGTCGGCACAGTGGTAACGCTTCTGCTCACAAGCCTGATGACCTGGGTTTGGGAACAAGCCTGAGTCATGGGGCTGCCCGGGGAGGAGGACTGCACATCCCAGAGGATGCTCTCCTCTCCGGGCGGAGGGAGTGTCACTGTCCTTGCTGCAGTACTATCACCTGGATGACCACATGTAGTAGTGCAGTCAAGGGTGAGGTGGGTGAGATGGATGCGGGATGGGGGTCTGGCGTGACAGCACGCTGATATACATAACAGCTTGAAGCTCCACAGCGTGCATGTGGGTGGGAGAAGACATAAACAATGGCCCCACCGCCTCAAGGGTGATGGACCCTGGTGAACTGAAAGAGACTGGTCCTGGACCCCTCAGCAGAAGCCGCCTGGTGAATGCTATGCAGCCTGAGGGGTACAATTCCTCTACCTCAGGTAGGGGCACATATACAGCAGAATGAAGGTAGGCAGCTGATAGGGAGAGGGCCCAGCAGAGTCAGACAAATTGGGGAACCAGGAAGGAAGGAAGGAAGGAAAGAAGGAAGGAAGGAAGGAAGGAGGGAGGGAGGGAGGGAGGGAGGGAGGGAGGGAGGAAGGAGATTTTGAAAGTGGTATTGCCACACAAATTCCACTGCTGGATTTCCACATTCCCCACAGCTTTACTATTCTCCTAGTCTTAGTTTTAAAATGGATTGAATGTGGCAATTCTGATTCTGAATCTGCCATTCTGAGCAGCCCTACTGTAAAGTCAGACACTCGCCCACCCTTCTGGCTGGAGGGAAGGTGCAGCTGTGCTGACTCCTGTTTGTCGGGGTGGGAGACCTGCAGAAAGGAGGAGCACACAAAATAATGAACCAAAGAGTGTTTGAAGCATGAGTAACAAATAGCAGTGTGGCTAATAAACTTGAAGTATGTCTGCACTCAGACTGGGAAAAGTCACCGCTATGTAGCAGAAGATGTAGGCAAGACAGACCTTAGGTTGCTTAAATTATCACAGTACTACAGTATTAGAAGTATGAAATCACACATTTATTTTTATTTATTTAGTTTTGTTTACGGGTAAGTACACTAGACAAATTTTATGCCTATTTTCAGGAACGACCCAGGAGAGTACAAAAGGGTACAACAGGTACATCGATACAGCAATTAGTTCAGATGAATACATTAGATACAGAAACAGGAGAAAAGACAATTTTTACAGTTTTTACATTTACGTGGAAAGTACACCCAGATACAATGCTGGGGCAATGGTATAGATTGGAGATAAATACAATGACCAACAGGGCTAATGAGGATTTGTGAGCATAGGAACATCATAGAGTCAGTCAAACAAGGGGGGATTTGGACGAGGTCATAGCACAAGAGTGGTGGCGCCAGAGCAGGAGAGAAGAAGCCGGCACCAGTGGGCACCAGGTGACTAAGGGGCTTAGGACATTCACAGCGAGGGCCAACTTAAGATGATCCCACAGGAAGGTCCAGAAAAGCATGAGAGGGGCAATGCGGACTCTTTCAGGAAAGGAGTTCCAGAGCCTGGGACCATGGACATAAAACTCGGTCCCCCATGATGGATGCGGGTGGTAGGTACATTTAGTAGGCCGGGGCCTTGGGATCGCAGCAGGTAGGGGGAGGTCAGCAGGGGCAAGAAACCGGCAGTTCCGAGGGGTGCCAGAGCTAAGTACTTTACTCGCTGAGGCACCCAGTGCTAAAGTTAAGGTGATTGAGCTGGATAGCCAGCCAAGCTTCTGTAGAGCTCTCCAGTGATGGGTGAGGCGGGGCGGCCAGGGAAACCGACAGATGTTGTTGTACATTGTGCTCCACTTGCTTAGGAGGGTCTTAGAGTATGAGCAAATATGAGGGGAGCCGTAGTTGGAGGGAGGGAAGTACTGCCCTCTGGCAAGAGCTATGCGAGCTGCTGGAGTGAGGTTGTACCGAGCCCTGTAGGCCATCCCAGCTTACGGTTTACCCCAATGCAGGCATTATGGATATGACTACCAAGGTCCAGTTGGGGATCAAGAGTCACTCCAAGATATTTGAGGAGGTCACGGTAGGGAGAGGAGAGCCATCTTCATAGTTGATATGTAGGGGAGTTGAAGAGGCCCGTGATTTTGGCAGAGGAACCAAAGAGCATAGCCTGGGTTTTGTTTTGATTGAGGACCAATTTATGGTTGGAGAGCCATGCTTGGATGTTCCAGAGGTCTTCAGATAAGTGACGGTTTAGTGTGGCTGTATCACAGGAGTGGGCCAGGAGAACCAGGTCATCCGCACATGATGACACGGCAGCTGGAGACCACATCGGGAGATTGTTGATGAACAGGGAAAAGAGTAGGGACCCAGCACAGAGCCCTGAGGGACACCAGAGGTAACAGGCCGGGGACAGAGAGGACTTTATTGAATTTAGTTAGTTGTTTTCTGCCATATAGGTAGTCAGAGACCCAGTTTAGGGCAGAGGGGACCAACCAAGGGACCTCATCTGCAAGGCAAGCAGGTACGGGTCAATGAGGTTCGAACGCCTTGGATAAGTCAATAGATACCACACCTGAGAGTTTTCCCTGATCCATAGCAGCTCTGATGCTGGAAGAGACAGAGATGAGAGCGTGTAGTGCTGTGCCCACTACGAAAGCGTGTTGGGCGGGGTCAGCAGACCATGGGAGTGGATATACTCCTAGATTTGTTTGGTGACCACCTTTCCTGGAGCTTCTTGACAGCAGAGAGAATAGCTATGGGACGGTAGTTGTCCAGGATTTTGGGGTCGCCCTGCTTAGGGACAGGGACGACCTTGGCAACCTTCCAGATATCAGGGATCAGTCCCGGGGTAAGGGATAGGTTGAAATTGGGCCACTGGGGAGACTATAAGGGGGCTCCTAGTTTGAGAAGCTTGGGCTCCAGGTCATCAGGGCGGGCTAGCATTCTGGGAGAGACCAAGAAGGAGAGACCGCACTGCCACCGATACCGCCCCTTAGGCAAAATGGAGCGCGGGCAGACCAGACTCCGCTGGGATGTGGAAGCAGAGCCGCTTAAGTTCCAGGCTGAGGACCCGAGCGGGAGAGCAGAAGGGAGGTCAGTGAAATGAGAGTTTAGTGCGTTAGCATCACGTGAGGATTGTTGTAGGAGACCTCTTCGATGAGCATGTCAGTGACCCCGGAGTAGGAGTGACCACCGACCAGTGATTGGATGGTTCTCCAGAACCGCCTGGGGTCTTTAGCAGAGCTGAGAAGGGCGGCCTTGCAGAAGTCGCTTGCCCCTGATCATTTTCTTTGCACTCATTTCTGAGTTTTCTGTATTGCTGTAACAGGGCAGTATCGCGTGAGCGCTTTAACTGATGCCAGCATTTGTCTCTCGCCGCATGCGGGAGAGGAGACACCCATTAACACAAAGCATCATGGAGGGATATGCAAATCAGAGTTGCTCAGAGTCTCCGAATGGACTCGGATTTGTAGAATTCTGAACGATTTTTGATTTAGGATTTCTGGAACTGAGGTCCAAAAATCCTAAATTCTCAGACCTATTTGTACATAGAAATTCAGGATTCAAAATCCAAATCCAGAAGAGTAATTAATTTAATGGATACACGTGAACAGGATAATCCGGTAATAATATCAGTGGATGCAGAAAAAGCTTTCAACTGGGTAGAGTGGGACTTTATGTACAACACAGTGAATAAATTTGGATTTGGAGAAACATTTTGAATGCAATCAAAACCATCTATAATAACCCAAAAGCATCAGTTCAAACTAATAGAAATCTTTCACAAAATATCTGTTTAACAAGGGGACTAGACAAGGTTGTCCTTTCCCCTTAATTTTCACTTTGATTATCGAACCTTTAGCCATAGCAATTAGAACAGATAAAATACTAACAGGCATAAAAATTGGTTCCAAAGACCACCGCATAAGTTTATATGGAATGATACCTTATTATTTTTAACCAATCCACAACAGTCTATTTCACAATGCTTTGAAATTATAAAAAATTTGAACAAGCCTCTGGTTATAAAAGAAACTCTAACAAAACCAAGTGATAACATTGGGGAATTGCTGTAAAACATCTCTTCCTCTATCAATACAAAAAATATTGTGAAACAGTTTAAATATTTATGTGTTACCATGACAAAAGATATTAATGAGCTATATGAAAACAATTATAAAAATTAATAACAAGAATAAAACTGACTTGATAAATGGGAGGCACTTCCGTTAACATTAATTGGTAGAAGTAATATTATTAAAATTAACATTCTCCCTAGACTTTGATATCTATATCAAACCTTACCAATAACACTTCCACAAAATCACTTTAAACAACTGGAAAAGATAATAACCAAATTTCTTTGGCAAGACAAAAACAAGAATATCAAACAAACAACTATGGCTTTCAAGGAGCAGGAGGCTCTCTCTACCCAACATGTATTGGTACTACTTAGCTGCTCAATTGTCACAAGTACATGACTGGTTTAACACTAATGAAACAATAAATAAAATGCTTGAACAAGAAATGCATAGTTACCCCAATATAAAAAGTCTACTGTCGTCAGGATACTATGCAAAACATACAGAATCTAAAACTAAAAAGAGTAATATCAACTCAAACTACTAGTGTAGTATGGAGGACATATGCAAATTAATAAAATGGCCGGAATATAAATCTCCATTTGCCCATGTATACAGTATACATGGTAATAATAGTTTCACCATTTTGAAGACAGATAAGGGCTTTAAATTCTGGGAAAAGGCTGGCATTAAAACAATAAGTGATATGTTCCCGAACAATACTTTGCTGTCATTCCATCAGATTCAAGATATTTATAATCTTCCTAGAAACCAATTTTTAGATACTTACAATTAAGAGACTTAATTCAAATTAAAAGACTACCCAACAAAGGATCAATTATTGAAAATAGTTTAAATACAAATAAAGGAAAAACCATATCAACAATTTATAAATTATTACAAAACCAGGACTTAACAATTCTTAATCTACTAAAGGCAAAATGGAAACATCATCTTGGCTACTAAATTCCGAATCTATATGGGAAGAAATTAAAAATACCCATTTAAACAATTCTATTCTTCAAAATTACAACAAATTCAATACAATATACTTCACTGGACTTATTTAACACCCACCAGACTTCACAAAATAGACAACGATTAGAAGAAAACTGTACACGCTATCACTCAAAACCCGGATCCTTACATGTTTTTATGTAGGAAATTAACTAAATTCTGGAATGGTATAACAGATATTTTAGAAGCAGCTACCAAAAAGAAACACAGTTTTGTTAGGAGGTAGCCAACTGGTGGGACATAACACCATGTCACAGGAGAAACTAATTGCACTGGGCTAGTTAGTGGCAAAAATGCATTCTGATCCATTGAAAGGATGAAAAGCCACCTGAATTAAACATATGGATAAATTTAATGATAGAATTACATAAAATAGAAAGAATCCTTACTATGCTCAACAGAAAGAGGAAATATTCAATACTGTTTGGAATCCATTAGCTAAACTCTTCACTAAAGCTTGGTCTGACAAGAAATATGATTTGAAATTGAGGTTTAAATGACCAAAAGATAAATGAAACAAATTATATGTTGCTACTGATTAAGAGATCTTTGCAGAACATTTTTGTAAATATAAAATGTACTGAAACTGTCTGAATTCAATTATATATGTTACTGTTCTCCCACAGAATAAATATATATATATATATATATATATATATATATATATATATATAAAAATCAGAATTTCCAAAATTCAGATCTGAAAATTGGATCAAATTCAAACATTCCTAATGCAAATCACTATGAAAGAATTTAGACTGGTTCTGCTTTAAGCAGGAATGTATAGTGTCAAATGACCTCTCACACATAGGGTGAAAACAAAAACACATACACACATTTCTTCCTTTTATTTGCTTCAAAAGTTTTACCAGGAAAGACATACTGATAAGAAGCTCATTTTATGTTGATTGCGCATACGCGCAAGAAACATGTTGCCAGGTTTCTCCACAAGCACGCTAGGAGGCACGGCACTGTTGTGCCAGTGTCCCCACAGCCTGTAAAGATTTGTTCCGCTTCTGTCGCTGTGGGCACACTGCTGCTGACACTAGTTCAGCCAGCTGCCACCAACTGGTAAAAATTAGCAGCTGCAATCAGGGCCGCCTTGTCATTGCAGTAGTCAGCCATTCGCTGCAATGAGGAGCGACCCGTCATTGCAGGACAGGATCCTGAAACAGTAATATTGTTTATGAACATGGCGCGCTTGCCGCCATGTTCACAAACAATATTAAACCCTCGCCGAGTGGGTACCCAATCCCCCTCAGCAGCATTCGCCCACACTTTATGTTGGCGATGGGGAGCCCAGTCCCGCTGGCATTATGTAAACCCCACCCCATTTTGATTGTGTGCAGATGGGTGCCCAATCCGCTGGCATACTGTCACCCCCACTCGCTTGTTGTCTGCCAACGGGGTGCCCAATCCCTGTCGTTACAATGTAACAGCCCCCAACTTTCTTGTGTGTCGACCGAGGTGCCCAATCCTCTGTCAGCTACAGCTGCTCCCCAACCAGAAGACTCAGTTGGCATGCTGGGAACCCACCCCAGCATGCCATATTCTATAAAATTAAAAATGGTCCCAAATGTCATTTTTTTTTTTTACCTGTAAAGAAGGAAACAGTCCTCGCGTCCCCCTGCGCCCACAACCCGCACTCCACCCACCGCGCATCCTGCCTCCCCACACCCCCTCACCTCATACTTACCTCCGGAGTCCGTCAGGACGATCTTCGGTGGACTGGGAACACGCCTGCACTCTTCAAAGCCACCATGAACTGAGGAAATGCCGTAAGCTGTATAATGAAATAAATAGGGTTTTTCAACTTTGATGCATATCTCAGGCATTTTGGGAATTTTGGCACCAAATTTTCAACATGGGATTTTTGGACCACCTCATGAATTCTATCACTGTCATGGAGTTAATCGTCCCCAAAAGGTGATTTTGTGGTCACTGCATGGAATCACCTTTCAGGACTGATTAACAAAATGACAGTGCCAGTGTTCATGAGGCGAGCTCCAAAAAGCTTATGTTCAAATTTGGTGGAAAATCAAAAATTATTGTTTTAATGAATGTGTGCTGCAGTTGCTTCACAGCCTGTAACTTTGTGAATTTGCAATATTGTCACCCAGATTTCCAACATTGCCATTTTTTCAGACCTCCTTATTTTTTCAGACCTCCTTATGAACAGTACAGCTGTCATTTTCATACCCTGGCCAAAATGTGTTTCGCACTTCCGGCGCAGAATAGCACGGTTGGTGTGGAAATCAGTGTTCCGCATAGATTAAGAAACTGACAGTGGCACTGTTCATGAACAGAGGTCCTAAAATGCCTATGTTGAAAATTTGGTGACAATACTCTGTAAAATGACTGTGTTACAAGCATGTGTTGTGCAGTTTGCACACGCTCGTAAGTTCACTAATTTATAATATTTTCACTCCAGATTTAACACTGCCATTCTTCTGCACCTCCTATGAACAGTACAGCTGTCATTTTTCACATCCTGGCGAAATGTGTTATCGCAGTTCCGTGCAGAATAAGCGTGGCCGCTGCGGAAATCCATGTTCAGGACACATTATGAAAATGACAGTGACACTGATCATTAGCAGAGGTCCTAAAATGCCTATGTTGAAAATTTGGTGACGAAGTCCATAAAATGAGTGTGTTATTGAATGTGCATTGCGCAGTTTCCACACACGGTCATACCTTCGCAACTTTTCAATATTTTCTTTTCAAAATTTTCAGCATTGCCATTTTGCCACACCTCCTTATGAACAGTGCAGCTGTCATTTTTACATCCTGGCTGAAATGTGTTTTCGCCTTCCAGTGCACAATAGCACGTTGCTGTGGGAAATCAGTGTTCAGGACACATTAAGAAAATCACACTGACACTGTTCACGAAAGCAGAGGTCCTAAAATGCCTATGTTAAAATTCTTGTGATGAAACCCTATAAAATGACTGTGTTACGAAGCGTGGTTGTGCAGGTGCCACGCACCCTGTAAGTTTGCAAATTAGTATAGTTTCACACCAGATTTTCAACACTGGCATTTGTTCACACCTCCTTATGAACAGTACAACTGTAATTCTTCACATCCTGGCGAAATGTGTTTCCGCGTCTGGTGCAGAATACTGCAGTCACTGTCAGAAATCAGTGTTTGGGACAGATTAGGATTGGTGACTGAGCTCAATTGAGCTCTGTCGGGACTGCTGCGGATGTCTTTGTGGGCAGGAAAAGGCTACAACGCAGGCAGGAGTCCAGTACAAAGGGCAGCCTGCAGTGCCAGGAGACACAGAACGAGGAGTGAGGGAGGAGGGGGTGAGTGAGCTCAACGGAGCTCTGTTGGGACTGCTGCAGATGTATTTGTGGGCAGAAAAAGGCAGCAATGCATGTAGGGCCTGAGTACAAAAGGGCAGCCTGCAATGGTGGAACAAACAGAACGAGCAAGCGAGGGGGGACTGAGTGAGCTCAACAGAGCTCTGTCGTCACTGCTGTGGATTTCTTTGGGCAGATAGGGTGGCTACACTGGCAGGAGCCCAGTACAGAAGGGCAGCCTGCAGCACTGGCAGAAACAAACAAGCAAGTGAGACAGGGGAGTGAGTGAGGCCAACGGAGCTGTGTCGGACTGCTGCAGATTTCTTGTGGGCAGACAAAATGCCGACAGAGGCAGAAGCCCAGCGCAAAAGGGCAGCCTGCAGCTCCAGGAGAAACAGAATGAGTGAGTGAGATGGGGGAGGGGAGTGAGGAGCAACCTCAATGGAGCTCTGTCGGGACAGTTAGTGATTTCTTTGTGGGCAGGAAAAGGTGGCAACGAGGCAGGAGACCAGTACAAAAGGGCAGCCTAGCGCGGGACAAACAGAATGAGCAAGTGAGAGATGGAGTGAGCGAGCTCAATGGAGGTGTATCGTGACTGCTGCGGATTTCTTTGTGGCCAGAAAAGGCAGCAATGCAGGCAGGAGTCCAATATGAAAGGCCTGCCTACAGCATGGACAGAAACGGAATGGCGACTGAGAGAGGGAGGAGCGAGCAGCCTCTCAGGACTGCTACAGATGTGTCTGTGGGCAGAAAATGCTAACACAGGCAGGAACTCAGTACAAAAGGCAGCCTACAGCAGTGGGAGACACAGAATGAGCCGAGTGAAGGAGGGAATGAGTGAGCTCAACATAGCTCAGTTGGGACTGCTGCAGATTTCTTAGTGGGCAGAAAAGGCAGTAATGCATGCAGGGCCAGTACAAAGGTCAACCTGCAGCAGCGGGAGGAACAGAACGAACATGTGAGAGAGGGGAGGAGGAGCGAGCTCAACGGAGCTCCATCATGACTGCTGCAGATTTCTTTGTGGGCAGAAAGGGGGCAACGCAGGCAGGAGCCCAGTACAAAAGGGCAGCTTGCACCATGGGCAGAAACAGAATGAGCAAGTGAGACAGGGGAGTGAGTGAGGCCAACGGAGCTCATGTCAAAACTGCTGCAGATTTCTTTGTGGGCAGAAAAATTACAATAGAGGCAGAAGTCCAGTACAAAAGGGCAGCCTGCAGCGCCATGAGAAACAGAATGAGCAAGAGAGACAGGGAGAGTGAGCGACCTCAATGGAGCTCTGTCAGGGCAGCTCCGGATTTCTTTGTGGGCAGGGAAAGGTGTCAATGCAGTCAGGAGGCCAGTACAAAAGGGCAGCCTGCAGCACCGGAGAAACAGAATGAGCGAGTGACAGAGGGGAGTGAGCGAGCTCAACGGAGGTCTATCATCACTGCTGCAGATTTCTTTGTGACAGGAAAAGGCAGTAATGCTGGCAGGAGCCCAGTACAAAAGACCAGTCTGCAGCCCTCACAGAAACGGAACGAGCGAGTGACAGAGGGTGAGTGAGCAACCTCAGTGAGCTGTATCAGGACTGCTGCACATCTCTTTGTGGCAGACAAAGCCGCCAATGCAGGCGGAACCCAGTATAAAGGGCAGCCTGCAGCAGCGGGAGACACAGAATGAGCAAGTGAGGAGGGGAGGAGGAGCTCAATGGACCTCTGTTGTGACTGCTATGGATTTCTTTGAAGGGCAGAAAAGACAGCAATGCACGCAGGGGCCCAGTACAAAGCGGCAGCCTGCAGTGGCGGAGAACAGAACGAACAAGTGAGAGAGGGGAGTGAGTGAGTGAGCTCAATGGAGCTCCATCATGGCTGCTGCAGATTTCTTTGTGCCCAGAAGAAGGTGGCAATGGGCAGGAGCCCAGTAGAAAGGGCAACCTGCAGCACCAACAGAAATGGCACGAGAGATGAGAGGGGGACTGAGCGAGTTCAACTAAGCTCTGTCGGGACTGCTGCAGATTTGTTTGTGGGCAGAAAAAAGGTGCCAACAGAGGCAGAAGACCACTACAAAATGGCAGCCTGCAGTGCCAGGAGAAACAGAATGAGCGAGTGAGACAGGCAGAGTGAGCGACCTCAACAGAGCTCTGTCGGGACAGCTATGGATTTCTTTGTGGGCAGGAAAACCTGCCAATGCAGGCAGATGCCCAGTACAAAAGAGCAGCCTGCAACATCAGGAGAAACAGAATAAGAGAGTGAGACAGGGAGAGAGACCTCAACGGAGCTGTGTCGGGACAGCTGCAGATTTCTTTTTGTGGCCAGAAAAAGGTGCCAACGCAGGCAGAAGTCCAGTACAAAAGGACAGCCAGCAGCGCCATGACAAGCACAATGAGCGAGTGAGAGAGGGGACTGAGCGAGCTCAACAGACCTCTATCATGACTGCTATGGATTGCTTTGTGTAGAAAAAAGGGCGGTAACCCAGGCAGGAGCCCTGTACAAAGGCCATTTTGCAGCGCTCGGCAGAAATGGAATGAGCGAGAGGGGAGTGAGGTAGCTCAATGGACCAGTGTCAGGACTGCTGCACATTCTTTGTAGGGAAAAAGCCGCCAACAGAGGCGGAGCCCAGTACAAAAGGCAGCCTACAGCCCAGCAGAAACAGAATGAGCAACTGAGAGAGGGAGAGCGACCCACCTCAACACAGCTCTGTCAGGATGGCTGCAGATTTCTTTATGTGCAGAAAAACATGTCAACACAGCCAGGAGCCCGTACAATGGTGCAGCCTGCAACACCGGGAGAAACAGAACGCAGTGAGTGATTACAGGGCCACTGAGCGAGCTCACAGACCAAAGCAATCAACATTCGGCATTGACAAATGCTTATTTTAGATGCATCATAGTGGGATGGGTATGAAGATGGTACAAAGGAAAAAATAAAAAGTAAATAACAGCATTAAAAGATAATAGTCATATACTACAAAAATAATAGTCATATACAACAGTACAGTACATCAAAGAAGCATGATCATAAAGGTTGCAAGGCAAAATAGTACAACAGGTACTTACGGTAGATAAAATTTAGTTTGGATAGGCAAGGAAATTACCTTACAGGCATAGTGGGAGGAGGGGACAGCAAAATGGACAGGGCAATACGAGTAGGGGAAGGAGGTCAAAAGGTGGGTAGTCATGGACATCTATGGTGGGAGCAGAAAAGTCACAAAGAAGAGACTTTAGGAGAAGGAAGAAAAGGCACAGTGGATTGACAGCAGGAAAGGTGGACTGGAGTTTAGAAAGGGATGTAAGAAGGCAGCTTGAACAATAGCAGATCTCCTAGATGGAATAGAAAGAGAATGGGAAATGCTGCAGAGAGGGTAGGAAGAAGGCAGGGTGGGGTGGGTGGGGAGGGAAGAGACAGTAGGGAAGTAAGGCAAGAGGGAAGGAACTAAACCAAATTAGGTATCAGACAACAAAGAAAAGCAGACACTTCACTGGCAGAACAAACACTTATGTATTTACCATATAGTACTGGACATAGTGGTAACATCCCTATCTATGACCCCTAGAGTTACCACCGTTTAAGAAGTCCAAAGTGGGACATTTCTTACTGAAATATGATTTTCTCAGGACAGTGCATACCCTAACCAATGCAACAGCCTTTTTTCCTCTATATAATCAGAATTAAGGATAAGAATTTTAGTTTCTTAGTTGCTTCTATGGTTTCTTATCATTGTAAGGTATTTTAATTAAGGTATTGTAGTTTTCTAGAACATTTAGCAGAAAGTTAGAAAATATTTTTCTACTATAAAATCAGGACATTTAGTATTTATCATGTTTTTTTTTGCAGGACACAGCTGCCCAACTGGAACTGTCCTGCCAAAAATCGACAGGTGGTAACCTAATGACCCAAATGCATGGGGCTTCATCAGGAAAGGCTATTAGCTGAGAAGACAGTGCTTATAAGTCTGCTGATTTGCATATTCATGACCCACTTACAGAGATCGATTAACCCTAGTTGTCTTGTGGATAGTGAGCTTTTAGAAAGTGCTGCAGTGAAATGTGCAAGGAGTAATAAGGTCCGTTTGAATTACTATAAATTACTAATATAAAAAGAATAACTTAAGCACAGAGACCTCTAAATTAGAGACAGCACATGTGACAAAGTTATATTTAGCCCAAAAGAAAATCTAGGACTTAAAGTGGCTTGTTTAACCATAGTTTAAAATTCATATTTGTTATAATGGACACTTAGTCACATATAGTATAAAGCAGCAAAATCAGCGATAATGCTAGGTGCATTACTCAGGTGGGAATCAAAATGACTCCCCAAGTGGCATAAAACCATAATTAAGCTCTTGTTTTGTTGGTCCTGAACTGTCGCCATGGTCCTATTTCAGGATCCCTTGCCAAAATGTTCCACCTTTCATTGATTATTTTTCTGACCGCTTCATGATTAAAAACCCTTTATTCACATTTGAAACTTCAGACCTTTCTGTTTTAATTTTTTGAGCAATTCTGAATGTCTGATTTTCTCAACCTTTTGTATGGACCTCTATACCACTGCGACTGAGTAACATCCCCCCCCATCCCTAAACCTGGCCAACAGCATCCCGGCCTCCTTCCTTGTGTTGTTGTATTGTGAGGCATTCCTCTTGATCCTCAAAATTGGCCATATGGAATGCTGTTGACCAGGCTGCATGGATGGGCACTGTCTATTCTAAGTAGGGATTTCCTGTTATAGGTTTTCTAGGGTGACCAAATCACTTGCTTTGTGTCACTGATTCCCAATTTGATATCCAGGTATTCCGCTTCCTTTAAATTTGCACTGTATGTACATTTTCTGTTTCTACTGATTGTTGTTTAACCAATCAATAAATGCTGAATCTCCTGCATAACCCCCCACGCACATAATGTCATCAATAAATTAATACTATTATATAATGTGTCTAAGGTGGGGTTTGTCTCAAACTATTGATCACCTTGCATTCCCAGATTGACAAAAATATATTTACATGTGGTGGTGCCAATAAAAGCACCCATCGTGATTCCTTGGGTCTGCAAGAAAAAATTACTCACCTTAGTAATGTTGTTTCTTCTAATGGAGTCTTGCTATATTATGACAATTGCAGTTTGTCCCACCATTAGAACTGCTCCGGAGGTGAAAGAGTTAACTTCCATGCCAGGCATGGAGCTTAGAGCGGAGCTCTGCTAGAGAAGCTCTGTCTGATAATTTCAAACTGAAACTGTCAGATCTTTACGAGCAAACTCACTAAGGTTCTGTGTGGAACCTGTAACCTACACTCAGCCAACTGGCTACTTAAATATTAACACATATTCCTGGTCCCAACACCAAGACTCAAGTCAGGGACCAGAAAATAAGATAAGATAAGATAAAATAAAACACAACACCCCAAAACCCCAAAAAGAAGGGGTGGAAAATAAAATGGGCATAAACAAGTGCCAACACTGGACTGCCCACCCCATACCCAAGTAGAAGTTCTGAGAGGGGCAGGTTGGGGAGGTCATAATATAGCAAGACTTCCATTAGAAGAAACAACATTACTAAGGTGAGTAATTTTTTCTTCAAACAACATGAAGTCTTGCTATATTACATTTAATTGCAGACTACACAGCAGTACCTCCAAGGAGGAGGACAGAACCTCACTTAGGGAATAGGTTTGAAGCACGGCTGTGCTAAACCGAAATCCCTCCTGGCCTGGACATCCAGGGAGTAATGCTTGTGAAAGTGTGTACTGCTTCCAAGTAGCTGCTTGACATATCTCTAAGATAGGGATGTCCCTGGCAGCAGCTAGAGACGCAGCTGTACCTCTGGTAGAGTGAGCCCTCAGGCCTGAAGGGGAACTTTTCCCAGTTTTTGATAACAAAATTGGATACAAGAGACAATCCACCTGGCAATGGATCTCTTAGTGGCAGGTTTACCTTTCCCAACCTCACCATAAGTGAGAAAAAGTTGGAGGGATTCAACCTGTGACCCTTGGTACGCTCTATATAGTAACTTAGGGCCCTCTTAACATCTAAGTTGTGCAACCTCCTCTCACCAGAGGAGGAATGGTCAGTGAAGAACACTGAAGGGAGATAGATTGATTAAGATGGAAATCTGAAACCACCTTAGGCAAAACTTCCTGTTAGTCCTAAGGACTACCTTATCCCTGTGGAAGGAAATAAAGTCAGTCTCTACTGACAAAGCTTGTAACTCACTTATGCGCCTGGCAGAAGTGATAGCTACTAGAAAACAGTTTTCCAAGTCAAGTACTTAAGCTCTGCAGAAGACAGAGGTTCAAAGGGGTTGCATCAACTGAGCAATGCAAACATTAAGATCCCAGGCAGGGGCGGTCCCTGAAAGGTGGATTAGTATGAAGTAATCCTTTGAAAAACTTGGAAAATACAGGGTGAGTGGAAAGAGAGGAGGGCTTTCCTGCTGAAATAAAAGCAGAGACAGCTGCCAAATGTACTTTCAGGGTAGCTGGTCTCAGACCCAAAGAATTAAGATGGACCATATAGTCCAAAACAATGGGCAAATCAGCAGATTCCGGGAAATTTGTTTCCAGAACACCAGATGGAAAACCTTTTCCATTTAGAGTTATAAGTAGCTCTGGTGGAAGGCTTCCTAGAAACCTTCAGGATTTCAAGAACACCTTGAGAAAGGTGTAGGTCAGCATTCTAGCTCCTCAAGAGCCAGGCCTTGAGGTTGAGGGATTTGAGATTCGATACCAAACTCTCCCTGGGCACAAGTTAACAGGTTGTGATTCCTGGGGAGACACAGGGAAGATGGACTGCTAAAGACAGAAGGAGTGGGTACCAGGGCTGCCTGGCCCAATCTGGAGCAATCAGAATAATCTTGCAAGGCTGGGATCTGATTTTGACTAGCACCTTGAATAGGAGAGGAAGGGGAAAGGCATATAGAAACTTCCCTTCCCAATCTAGGAGAAAGGCATCCAGGGGGACTGAGCCCATCACTGGGGCCTGCAACAAAACAGTGGAAGTTGGTGATTGTCTGGGGCTGCGAAAGATCTATCTGAGGGTGCCCCATCTGGCAAAAACTATCCCCAGTACTGGGATCCAGTGACCATTCGTGATGACCCTGGGAAATCCTGCTGAGAGCATCTGCCAGGACATTGTCCTTTCCTGGGAGGTGAACTGTTATGAGGGAAGCGTTCAGGAATAAGCCAGAGACCACAACTTCATTGCCTCGACACAGGGTCAAGACCGAGTGCCCCTTGTTTGTTGATGTACCACATTGTAGTGGTGTTGTCTGTTCTGACTTGTACCACTTTGTTCTGAACAGATGCAGAAAACACCTGAAGTGCTAGAAAACAGCTCTGAGTTCCAGCAAATTGATGTGAAGCAGAGATTCCTGAGGGGACCACACTCCCTGGGTGGAGAGGTCGCCCATGTGAGCTCCCCATCCCAGAAGGAACGATCTGTAGTAAGGGTCAAGGAGTGAGATAGAGGGATGAAGGGACCCCTAGTCTCAAATTGCTCTGATCCTGCCACCACTGAAGGCCTGGATCAAGGTTCAAGTCACTGGGATCAACTTGGAAAGGGATCTTTTCTTTGAGACCAAAAGGCTCTCAAGTGAAACTGAATGTCCCTCATCTGAAATCTTGCTCCTTGCACTACAGCTGTGGAAGCAGCCATGTGTCCTAGTAGCTGTAAGAAGTGCCTTGCTGGTCGAGAGACCTGCAGAGTGAAGGAGGAGGCCAGGGCCACTAGGTTCCTTACCCTTTCTAGGGGCAGGAAGGCTCTGGCCTGCTTTGTGTCCGATTCTGCACCTATAAAGGTGAGTACCTGGACAGGTTCCAGAACTGACTTTGGAAGATTGAGAAGAAAACCAGAGAGGTGAGCAGCTGCTGGGTAACTTGCAGGTGTGATTTGACCTGGTCTGGAGACTGACCTACAATGAGCCAGTCATCTAGGTAGGGAAAGATGGCAATCTTCTGCCTCTTAAATGAGCAACTGCTACTGCTAGACATTTTGTGAATACCCTTGGGGCAGAGGTAAGGTCAAGGGCATTGCTCTGAACTGGTAATGGCCTGAGGGCAGTTCAATCTGAGGTACTTTCGGTGGAGCTTCTGATGAGAACATGGAAATAGGCATCCTTTAGGTCCAGGGAAGCTAGCCAGTCCCCTGGCCTTAGAGAAGGTAAAATCATTGCCAGGGTCACCATTTGAATTTTGTTTCAAAAGGTGCTTGTTCAGATATCTTAGGTCCAAATGGGCGCCATTCTCCTGTCTTTTGGGGTAAGGAAGTACCTGGAGTACAGACCCTTGCCCTGGTGTAGGGAGAAACCCTTTCTACAGCTCTGAGCCAGGAGGGTTGAGACTTCTGTTTCTAAGGCAAAGGTCTCTAGAGGGTTTGCAGGTGGAAAGATCTGATTCTTATCTTTGAAATTTTTGAAGCTGAGAACTGGACCCTGGCTTACTACTTCCAGGACCCACTTGTCTGATGTTAGAGACTCCCAGTCCTGAACGAGTAAGCCAACCTGCCCCCTACAGGTAATGGAGAACTGCCCTGGGCACCCCATCAGGGTGCCTGTTTGGCAGGGGCTTTAGGCTGAGAGGTGGGAGCAGACCTGCTTGCACCCCTGCCTGCCACTCCTCTGAAGAACCCCTCTGAGCATAAGTAGAGGAGGCCTGGTTTGGTAAAAGGCCTGTGAAAAGGCCTACCTCACCCCTGGGGTCTGCCTCTGAGGAGTGGCTTGGCTCCTTGGCTTGTGCACTCCTATAAGTTGTCCTATATTCATCCATTTTCTTCATGTAATTCTCTGTCTGCTCCCCAAACAGAGAATTTCCTACCACAGGAAAATCCATAGCCTTAGTCTGGGTATCCTGTGACAAACTAGTACACCTGAGCCAAGCCAACCTACAAAAGGCCACAGAGGTAGCCATGACTCTAGAGGATACATCATTAGAATCCACAGCAGCATGGAATTGCACCTTGGATGCCTCAATACCATCAGCAGCCACCTGCTCCAGCTCCTTAACAAGCTGGCCAGGGCCTGTTTAGCAAAGCCATGACAGTGTCCCATCTAGATTTTTGGTATCTTGCCACATAAGCCATGTAATTTGCTTGCCTGAGTCCCAAGGACGCTGCCATGTATTGTTTTTAGTTAGCGGCATCAATCTTCTGGAGTCCTTGTCAGGAAGATGTGAAGCCAGGGAATATTGGCCTTATCACAGGCTGCAGCCTGAACTACTCCAACATGACTGCATTGCTGTGAAAGGAATTCTGTATCAGGACCTGACAAAGTGTACCTCCTGTCCATCTTCTTGTCCACAGGAGGCACAGAATTAGAGCTTTTAAAATTTTTATTGTTTCCTAAATGATTTATGTTAAAGGGATAGACAATCTCCTAGACTCTGGGATATCCATCATTTCACAAAATCAGGTTCCTCTTGCTCATCCACAGCTTCCTCCAATGGAAGCTGGAGGGTTTCAGCAACCTTTTATAAAACAGAAAGTGAGAAGGGACTCAGAAAGCATAGGGGAGATTCTAAAGGTCTGTCTGGGAGATGTCCAGTTGGGCACATCCAGACTCTCAAAGTCACATTCACACTGTTCATAATCATCCTCCCCTCCTCTGGTTCTTAAAACTCTTCTATATCATATTCTTGAACCGGTGGAACCGGCCGAACCGACCTTTGCCTGACAGTGGCGGTTCGGACATAACCGGAGAAAGTGACTGGACAATTTGTATAGCTTTTGCTATCTCTGCAGCAGTTGGAGAAGGGATTTTAGACTCCCACCTGCTGATTTTCTAGTTTTCTTTGCTGGAACTGGCTCCTCAGAGTCAGCCTTACGCTTGCCCGAGGAAGTCTCGCCCTGGTCAGAGGTGCTTCCCGGTTCGGTTGGCACCGAACCGGCTGGCCATCCGGTCAGCAGATTTTTTTGGCCTCTCGCCCCTGAGCCTGCCAACTCTCTTATCCAGGGTGGCTGCAGGAAATTCTTACAAATCTGGCAGTCTGAATTGAGGTGGTCAAACCCAGACAATATACACATGGTGTGTGTGGGTGCCTTGGCAAAGGCTTCCCACAGATACTACAGTGTTGAAACCCAGTGGGCCTGGTTTTTCTTTGGGTTTCTCAGACATGATGCCAGCCTAACCAAAAACTTGCCCTTTTAACGGCAGTGCCAGGCAAGACACCTTATCGGTTCCCAACCGTTCATGGGTCGTGGAAAAACGTGAATGAAACTGCTTTTTAGAACCGATAAGAACCGGAACCGCGACTCTAAAAGCTTTAAATGCTTGATTTTAAAGTTTTAAATAACCTGATCGGTTCGAACCGAACCGATAAACATTTACAAGTTCCACACAGAAATAAACCTGTCTATTACTTACAATACCACAGACAGAGCTTGAACCGATCGGTTTATGTTAAAATAATAATACTCATGGTTGAATTTAACCGAGAAAATACTGTTTAAACTGAGAAATGAACCGAGCAGTAGGAGAAATCTCTGGAGCGACTGTTCAGTGAGGCGGAGTAAAGAATCTGACAGTTTCAGTTTGAAATTATCCAGACAGAGCTTCAACCGAAGCTCAGTCTTACTCCATGCCTGGCATGAAGTTAACTCTTTCACCTCCGAGCAGTTCTAATGGTGGGACAAACTGCAATTGTCATAATATAGCAAGACTTCATGTTGTTTGAATTAAAATTTATTGTCAAATTGAAGTAACTAAGGTGTAACACAACAGAAGGTAGTGATAGTATAAAGGTATGTGCAGTTGCACTTCATTTTCATCTCCCATAATGGTTTCCTCTACTGCTCTCATGCTTTGTATATGGCTCATGTAAGTAATAAGCCATGACAAGGTGTGTATTATTGAATTTTACCCCAGGGTATAGTGAGGCATGAGGCAGAAGGCCAAGTGGCCTTACGCCCTGGGAAGTGCAATTAAATCTTATGATAACCACCCTGAAGGGGCTTATTACACTTATAAAATGGCTCTAAGTAGTTTTTTGGGGAAGAAAATGAGATTTGGCACCTATCCATGCAGCAATAGAGATTTAATGGTGGAGTTTATAGTGTAGGCATCAGTGTGCACCAAGAAATCAAGATGAGAGTGTAGCCAGACCGCAAAGTCAACCTCAATTGCAGCACTATCAAGGGTGTGGAATAATGGGAAGGAGGTGAGTCTAGTAAGCCTCTGTTGGGTGCTATAAGTCATGGAAACTGTTCTTGACATTACGGGCCAGTTGGTTACTCCAGAACAAGTGCAGAGTCTTGTCAAAATCCAGCTGTAGCTGGGAAGTAAAGTCATGGGAAGGGGAGCCAGATGCAAAGAGTACTGTATTGGATACAGAGGAACAGGCAGAGGGGAGGTCATTCAAAATATGGAAAAGAGGATGAGGACCAGGACAGAACCTTGAGACGCTTGAACAGATGGGAAGTGGAGGCTTCCAATCTGGACAGCTTGAGACCTGCCCTCAAGGTAGGCGAGAACTTAACTGACTGAGAAGGCAGAGACATGGAGTGGCCTGTTGCTTTAAACTTGTCCAGATGAAGGGTGAGTCTGATTGTTAAAAGCTTTAGTAAGATTAACAAATATGGAGGAGATGATAAGACCCTGGTCCATACCTGAAAGGATGGAGTCAGTGTGTCAGTGTTTTACCCAGGCTATCATCTTGGGACCCACTCCCAGGCTGGCTAACTTGTATATTAATCTTTGTGTGGGACTGTGTCAAATGCCTTTATAAAGTCTAGGTAGGCCATGTCCACATCCCTCCCTGGTCTACTACTTTGTCACCTAGTCAAATAAATCAATTAGATTTGTTTGACATGACCTTCCTGCTGTGAATCCATGCTGCCTTGGGTACTGTGTCCCACTGGTCTCTAGGTACTCAACAGTTCTTTCCTTCAGAAGTGATTCCATCATTTTCCCTACTACTGAGGTCAAACTGACAGTTCTGTAGTTTCCTGCCTCTATCTTGCTCCTGCTTTTGTGAAGGGAATCACATACGCCTTCTCTAGTCCTCAGGTACCACACCATCCTCCATGATTTATTAAAAGGGCAGTCAGTTGTGTTACTAGTTCTTCCCTTAGCTCTTTTAGAATTCTGGGGTGAATTCCATCAGGCCCCATTGCTTTATCCACCTTCAGTTTTAAGAGTTGTTTCAGAACCTCTTTCTGTGAAAGGATTAATATCAACCCCTATCCAGAGTGCTTCTATTGATTGGATTATTTATCTCCCTTCTTTTCCATTGTGAATACTGAGCAGAAATATTCATTCAGTATCCCTGCTTTTTCACTGTCACTCTCTGTCCAACCACACTCCTCTTTATTCAGTGTCAGTGCTAGTGCTTTTCTGAGGCATGCTCCATTTTGACAAAATCAGCCCTCCTGAAGTCCAGTACCTTCACTTTTGTGTGGCTTGACTCTACAGCTAAGTTTATCGTGAACCACACTGTTTGGTGGCCGCTTGTTCCCAGATGGCTACCCACTTCAAGATCAGAGATCCTCTCTCCGTCCCCATTTGAGAGTACCATGTCTAAGATTGCTCCCTCTCGAGTGGGTTCCAAAACTAGCTGTCTGAGGCATGCTCCCTGTAGGGCATCGAGAATGGCCCTACTCTTGGATGTGGCTGCAGCAAAGGTGCGCCAGTTAACATCTGGCATATTCAGGTCCTCCATCCAGCAATACCTCCCTTTCTCTGCCATCCCAAGGATGCCTTTATCATTTCCTTGTCCATTCCTCCCTGAGACGGGGGTCTGTATACAACTCCTCTGTGGATTGTGAAGCTATTTCCATCTCCAGGTTGACACACGTGCCTCTTCTCCCTGTTTACCCTTTAGTTCTGTTGCTTTGATCCCTTCCCTTACATAGAGAGCTACCCTCCTCCTCTTCCTTCCCTGTTCCTCCTGTAGATTGTGTTCCTAGTATGTTGACATCCCAGTCATGGTTCTCTGTGTACCATGTTTCTGTGACTGCCACAATATCCAGGCATCCCTCTTCCATCAAGGCCACCATTTCAGGGAGCTTTTTATGTAGACTACGGCATTGGTACTCATTACCTCCATTTTTTATGGCTTTATTTCTTTTGCCCCATCCCTATCCTTACTGCCTTGGTCTTTTCTCCATTTACCCTGCCCTTATCCCTATCGACTGCTCCATCTTGGTGTTTACCTCACTAACTACCCTGATTTTGTGGGGGGCTAGGATGTCCCTTCTCCTTTCGGTGCCTCCCCTCTTAGCTAGATTAAATGCTTGCCAATGAAGCATTTAAACCTATCACCTAGGATCCTGGTTCCTCCTGGGGAGATGCAGACCATCGTGCCTGTATAGGCCTGCATCCCTCCAAGTGAGCCCCAGTCCCCAATGAAACCAAATCCTGAGCTCTGCACCAGTTTTAACCAGTCTTTGAATCCCATGGTGCAGAGCACCCTAGTCTCATCCATGCCATAGACAGGTAGCACTTGAGAAAGTTACCCTGTATACTACTTGTCTAAGGCCCTCCCAATTCCACAAACTCCTGTTGCACTGCTGTGATCCCATTCTTAGCCAGGTCATTTGTCCCTAGGTGGATAATGACATCCAGCTCACTCCCCATTGCAGCTGCTCCCACAATCCTGAGGATTCGCTTCCTGTCCCTCCAAGCCATGGCGCCAGGCAGACACCTTGCCCCTTTCCCTCCCTTCCCCAGTTCTACCCCTAACAATTGAGTCCCCACCAGGGTTGTTTCCTTTCCTGTGGGGTTCTGTGCCACCCTCCTGTGGGTCTCCACTGTGGAGGTTCCCAGCATCCTCCTTGGTCTCCACTGTGGGTGCCCCATAGAGGAACCATGTCCTGCCAGAGTGCTTAATGAATTGTGGAGAGGCATAACCAGAGGGGATGCGCCTGTTCCACCATCCTCACCCTCCCTGAGCCCACCGTGGTCCAACCACCTCTTTCTTAGCAACCTCTGAGGTAGTGACGGTGGCCTGGGTGGTCCCTGGGTGGGAAGCAGGTTTCCTGAATCCTTACCAGGTCAGCATGGAGACGAGCAACCTCCTCCTCAGACCAGAGAGCTGCCTGCAATAGGGCAGCAACGCAGTTTACAGAATGTCCTCAGAAGACTGCTGCTCCACAGCCAGTGCATTGCACCACTCCCCACATGTCTGTGTCCCTTTCTGTTACAGATGCTTTTCTTTTGTTGTTGTTTTTAGTTCTTGCTTTAGTGTGTTCAAGCTTGTGAGTGTCTCTACCCCTATTCAGTGTGCAGTGCCTTTAAGGATATGAACAGGTGTATGTTGTTAGCAGTTTTGGGAAGTGATGTCAGAACCCCTGCTATAAAGGAAGTTATGCGCTTGGGATTGGGTGGGGTGAGGGAAGGTTGGGAGGAGTAAACCTATGCTGTCCAGAAACAATCAACTACAACTCTGACCCTCCACCCTGGGAGTTTCTTCCTTCCTTTCAGACACCTATTTCACAGAGGTTAAGTAATAGGTCTAGTCATAAATGACTGCAAATATCTCCCAGCTACAGTTCTTTCCTGGAAAATTAAAGTTAAAACTAAGACAAGTCACCCCAAACACAGAATCAATACTAGTTACGCATACAGGTCCAAAAAGTAATAATTCAGTTCAGTGTAGTCTAGAAAATAACCTCTTTGATTTAAGGAAGCTCTGGCTGCTTTCTGTCTCTCTGTTTCTCAGCAGACAGAGACCACAAACTCCCTGTTTTAAATCCACAGTTCAACTAGGCCCCTTTCAGCGCCTACCCTTAACAGATACCTATTTCATACAGATTGACTGCAAAACTGGCAAAATCAAATCACCTTTAGTATGCGCAATTGCTCAGAAGCCTGAGGAGGTAAAAAAGTAATGTGGTGATCACGGTTCAGCATTTTAAGCCCAAATGGGCTTCAGTTCAGCAGATGCTTGGGGAGCTTGGGTGACACCAGGCAGAAATGGGAGGCAGCAGAGGAAACGGGAGAAATGTGGGTCAACTAAGGTATGCCCCAAAGGGGGTTACACAGGCATTACTCACTGCACACCTTTGTTTTAAGTACCTGTCCCAAACCATATGCCTTTTGTTACCATCCTCATTTTGATTTGGAGTATCTGAGTTAGTGTCTGTTTAAACTTCTAATTGTAAGCCTCTCTCCATGCCCCCATCTAGGGCATAAACTTCTTCGCAGGTGGTCTGGGACAATAAAGGAGTGCTCAGGGCTAACATATGAGACCAGTGCACTTCAAATAAGGCAGGGAAATTGTATCCCACCTTTCTGGCATCTTCAATACCCATGCAACTCTCACCTTCAGCCTCAGAATCTGTTTTTTCTTTTTCCGCCTGAAGCTGTACCTCAAGCCCAGGAGCCCCATGCTGCACCTTCTAATGTCTTTGGTGCCCTTAATGAGCCCCTCGAACCACCCCAGGCAGAATGGAATCTGTATCTGGAATGCAACTCATGAAAAATTAATTGAACTGAACATAAAGAGGAAAAGAAGGATTTCATTTCATTAGATTCTCTCTCAGTTAAATGAGGCAGATTACTACTATTTCCTCCCAAACTGGATTCTTTGTTTTTCTTCTCCTGCACTGCAAAGGATTCCCAGCAATACAAGGGTTACTCACTTCATTTTTAAAGAGATAAAGCAGCTCTATGGGGCTAAGCAACTTTTTACATATACTGGCTGGACATTTTTAAGGCAGCAGATACAATTAATACCAAGGCAGTCTTACTCTCTCTCTCACTCTTGTATGCTTTATTAAAGCCTTCCTGAACTTCAGATCCTAGTAATCTCCTGGTCACTGGATCTAGTAAGCTAAACCCTTTCATCTGTTCTTCTTACCCGGTTACTACTCTCTCAATGCGTTGGTTGTCCCCCAAACTCTGGCATGGGAAAGCAGGTGGATTCCCCACCTGGACCCCTGGGTGCTGGCCCAAGCTACAGAGACTCCCAGGAATTTTCCTATGACCCAGGCCCTATAACACACACTTAGGCACCGTACACTGTGCTGATTCAGCACCTGCCACCTTCAGTTGTCTCAGCCTCTCCTCTCATTAGTCCCCACCAGTGCAGCTGCCTCAAACCCGGCCCTGCTCCAGTACTCATGGCCTGTGCTACAGGCTGCCCTGCCTCTCGCCAGTGACCCAAACTATTCTGTTTCTCCTATTTATCTTCCTACAGGGGTCCCTGCCAGGCCCACATCTCCTTTTACACCTCCTGGGCTTGCGTAAGCTCCAGCATGAGGGCTACCTTCCAAGGTCCGCCATTATGACCTGTGATCCACCTGGCCCTCAATGTACTGCCACCCCAGGACCTGCCCCTCCATAACAGGCCCATATCTCGGGTGAAAGCCCCCAGCTCCCTACTAACCCAGGCTGCCCTGCCACACCAGGTATGAGGGGAGCCACTGCTACCGACTTCCTCCTGTGAGGGCCCTGCCACTGTCCCCAGGGCCCTGCCACTGTCCCCACAGCCCTGGTGACCTGGGAATACCTTACAAAGGTCTCTATGGCTCCTACCTTTCCTGGCCTAAAAGTATCCTACATTCCCTGCTCCCAACCGATGCAGGACCTGGCTACCATGCTTCCCCACAGAGCTCCATTCCCCAACTCCTCATCAACCACGACACTGAAAAGGCTGTCCTGACTCTGATTTGGGTGGGAATCTCCACTGGCCCTCCCAGACCGCTGAGCTCCCTATTTGCCCACCTAATCTCTGCTCCTCACTCTGCACTCCAGCCACCCGCCCAGCCCCGGGTCTAATGCCCGGCTGGGAAGTCCTCAGATACTTTCTATATGCTTCCTTATATACCCCTAAAAGCTACTCTCTGTTTGCCACCTTGAGGCATCCAGAGCCAATATCCCCAGAGCAGTAACTCATTTCCTAGCTCTGGGGAGGGATAGAGAGGGGGGAAAGGATGCCTAAAGGGAGTATAAAGCCCCTTTTAAGGGGGCTTATATATTGATTAGTAGATTGATTTATTGATTTATGTATTTATGTAGTCATTTGAAGACACCTTTGAGCACACGTGCTCATTTACAAAGGTTCCATGTCAAGTATAACAAGCATTTGTCAATGCCGAATATTTGCTTGCTGGTATTGGCATTGGTAGTGCAAGAGATTAGAGATGCAGGATAAAAATGGCAGTAGAAGTATTAAAATAATGCCAACCTCCACCCCACCCTGCAGAGACTGACAGATATTTGGGGTTGTGCCTTGGGTCGTCGTAAATAAAGCTCACACCATTCCACCTCACTCCATCACTCCACCCTGCAGACACTGACATGTGTTGCAGTGTGCCTTGGGGTCTTTGGCTCTTATGCTCACCACATCTGTAGGAAATATGCTGAGATGGGTGCAGTAGAGGAGAATGGGTGATTGTTAGGCCAAGACCCCAAGACACGCTCAATCGCCGTCAGTGACTGCAGGGTGGGGGTGGAATGGCATGAGCATTACAGTCGATGACCCCAAGTCACACCCCCACACTCTGTCAGTCTCTACAGAGTGGGGCATTACAGTTGGAAACCCTAACACCCGAGCATTTGTTGGTATTTTCGCTGCAAATTTTCAACATGGGATTTTGGGACCCCACCTCATGAACAGTGGCATTATCATTTCATTACTCAATCTTGAAAGGTAATTTCACACAGCGACTGACCATTCAGCACCACAGGTGTGAATACACATTTTGGGTAGGATGTCAAAAATGACAGCTGTACTGTTCATGAGAAGGGTGAAAAAATGACAATGTTGAAAAATATGAAAATTGGTGAAGTTACAGTGTGGAGAAACTTTGCAACGACACCTGTAATGCAATAATTGTTTGAAATTTTTCACCAAAATTTTCAATATGGGCATTTTGAGACCTCCCTCATGAACAGTGCAACAGTGATTTTGTTAATCTGTCTTGAAAGTTGATTTCCACAGCGACTGCTGCCATTCTGCGCGCCACAGGTGGGAAAACATGTTTTGGGCAGGATGTGAAAATGACAGCTGTACTGTTCATAAGGAGGTGGAAAATGGCAATGTTGAAAATCTGGAGTGAAAATATTAAAATTGGCAAGTTACGAGCATGCATAGAAACTGCAAATGCACACTGTAACATAGTCATTTTTGAATTTTTCACCAAATTTGCAACATGGGTTTTGGGACCCACCTCATGAACAGTGGCGCTGTCATTTCACTAACTGGTCCTGAAAGGTGATTCCGCACAGCAACCATGTAATCATCTTTCGGGACCGAGTAACCAAATGACAGTGACATTGTTCACAAGGTGGGTCCCAAGAATCCCATGTTGAAAATTTTGGGAAAAATTCCTAAAATCGGCTGAGATATCAACCTGAGTTGCCCCTCCCATTGACTCTCATTATACAGCTCACCATCATTTCTTCAGTTTGCCGGTTGGCTTTGAAGAATGCAGACATGTCCGTCCATAGAAGATCACTGCTTCTGACCTCAAGAAATAAGTATTGGGTAAGTGGGGAGGTGGGTCCACAGAGGAGGGTAGGGAAGGGGAAGGGAGATGACGAGTGACTGTTTTCTTTGTTACAGGGGAAAAATAGACTTCAGGGATGGTTTCTTTTATTTTACAGGTTACTAAAATTAAACACATTTAGGCATGCTGGGTGGGCTCCAGTGCCACAATATGGTGTGTGTGTGTGTGTGTGTGTGTGTGTGTGTGGTGGGATGCTGACAGGGATTGGGCACCCTGTTGTCAGCACTTGAAATATTCAGGCGGTGGGGAAGGTCATCTGACACCAGGAGGGCATTCTGGTATTGGAAAAACATAACATTGATTTCAGCACACTGGGAGGGCCTGCGTGCACAGTTAAGTGGAAGGGGGACATATGCCGACATGGGGATTGGGCACTTCGATATTGGCAAATAATATAGATGGGTTTGGGGGGAGGTGCAGTTGACACCAGGAGTAGGCATTCGTGTCAGAAACATAAAAATTACTTTGGCTCACTGGGGTGGGCCCCAGTATACCATATTAATTGGGGAGAGGGATACATGCTGACATGGGGATTGCCACCGATGTCAGCCTTCTGGGGAGTGTGTGGCAGGTGCCAGAAGCCGCTAATGTGGAAAGCTGCGCTTGTGGCTCATTTATTTATTTATTGAAATGGTTCATCAGGAAAGGCACACCAAACAAACAAGTTGCTCATGGAGCAAGCAGTAGAGGTTTGAGGCAGGAGCTGACAAGAACCATAATTCCTGCCATGTGCATTACTGTGCACTGTAATGTGCATGGCTGGAGTCTTGTCAGCTGCTGCCAACAGAGAGAATGTATGTCTGTATGCCAGGTTGAGAGGGGTCCCACTGCAATGACAAACTGTCCTCATTGCTGCGACAGATTTGTTTAGACTCTTGGCTCTCGCTGAAGCTGCTGTCATTGGCAGCTTCCCATTTATTGGTAATTGAGGATGCATCTAATAAAGTGTCCGCTGCATTGGCCACAACATTGACATACCTCTGAAATGTTACTATCCCAATATGTTTCTTGTGCACTGCGTGCAAGCAAACATAATAAAAGGATTATACAATGTCAAGAAAGAATCTGGGACTGTGATTGGTCAGTCTGGCTGGACCCTAGTGTTATCCCAGCATAACACCACGGGTCTAGTCTCAGCACTGTGAACCCTCTTGAGGACTGTCTGCATCATGATTGTTTGCATCTTCTCTTAAGTAACAAAAATCTTCTTTAACATTATTTTTTGTTCTGTATATGACAACAAGCCATTATATAATAGGAATAATACACTCCAGGGTGTGTGTCTTGCTGGGATAACACCACACCTGGATGCTGGATGCACTCAGCCCGCGCCTCCTGTCCAACCACTTCAGATGTGGCGTTATTCCAGCATGACACACACCCTGTTGTGCATTATTCCTTATTAACACAGACTTAAACTATAGACAAACAAACCTGCAGCTCCAGTGGAGCTGAAAGTCATGACAATATGAGTATATAGGTACTATCATAGACAAATAACTGTGGCTTCAAGGAGTCTAGTCAACAATAAGGAATGAACGGCCAGGACAGTGGAATATGTGTGAGCTTCATAACAAATTAAGGAGAACAGTAGGTTAGGTGGCAAAATTGTTTTAACAGGAGCATTTGTAACTAGCAATGCATCTTTTCTCAGTCCCTCTTGAAACTGGCAATTTTGGAATGTGTATATAATGCGTATAACCTGATTAGAGATTGGATGAGTCATCCAACAACAATCTGATTTGTTCTGTAATGAGGGGTAGCATTTGGAGAGGATGTTGGGGGGCAACTTGGCAGCAATAGCAATTAAGTTCAGACACTGATAGAGAAACAGCTGATCTGTGTCAGCTTGAGTGGCACTGGCATGTTTGAAAGCTCTCCAGTTCGTATAGCCCCATCCACAGCAACACACACCTCCGATGGGAAGGACTGGGCACCAGGCAAAATATAGTCACAAAATGCTGTCTGAAAGAATTAAAGTCCAAAAGACTGCAGCACAAGCTTGCCATGACTCATCAGTGTGTCTCATCTGTATGTCAATCCAGAAGAAGGGGGAATAGCCTGTGACAGCCTTATGGATCTGGTTCATGGTGCACCCACAGTCAGAAAGCAATATAAAAGAGTATCTTTAAGCACTACAGTGTGTTACTGTGTATAGTCACTGCTATGCTGCATGAAGGGCAGAGACAACATGGCCTTTCAGTTGTTTCCATCATCAGTAGCTATAGTATTAGAAAGGGGGTGGTAGTATAGCCTAGTGGTTGGAGTAACAAGCTGTGAATGACCTTGGAGCATCCAGCAGAGCTGGGTATGATTCCCACAACTTCCACTTGCATAGTGTGTGACCCTGAACAAGTCACTCAAGCATCATGGGAACCATACCCAAATCACAATGAAAAGAATTTACATTTGTTCTGCCTAAGGGCTGGCAGTGTAGTCTAGAGGTTAGAGTAATGAGTTGTGAATGAGCCTGCTACATGCAGCAGACCTGGGTTTGATTCCCACAACCTCCACTTGCATACTGTGGGACTCTGAGCAAGTCACTTAACCACCCAGTGCTCCCAGGTCATCCCAGAAAATGGGCACTTGTCCCCAGTGGGCTTTACCTGGTTACCAAATGAATAAAAAAAATACAGGAGTGTATGGTGCTATTGGGCCTTTTCAGTCACTGCAGTATTTCCTGCCGGGCAGAGGAAGGCAGGAAAGAGCTACGAAGAGAGGCTGATGGCTTGTTATGTGTTTCCTTGGAGAGCCAAGGCTGACCGGGACATGATCTCCTCCTTCCACACTGACAAGGTTGAACAGGGTGTTTAATCTTGTGTCTTCCAGCAGGTTGTGGGAACAAACCTTGACGCTCAGAGGTGGTCATTTCAGGGGTGATAGTAGGAGGTCCTTCTCCCAGAGGGTGGAGAACTTATAGAACAGCTTACTGGCATAGACACGAGGACAGTATGGGATTTCAAGATAAGCCTGGACAACTATGTGCTTGCTAAGAGAATCATAGGGTACCTGGAAAGTTGAGTTTGGGGAAATCACTATAGAATAGTACTGTGTATTGCCTAGAGGTTAGATTAACAAGCTGTGAACGAGCTTGGTACATGCAGTAGACCTGGCCTGATTTCCACAACCTCCACCTGCATACTGGGTGCAGTTGTGCAAGTCACTTAATCTCCTGGTGCTCCTGGGTCACTCCTGTAAACAGGGCCTTACCTGGTTAGAAAGAATTAAAAAACATGTTTGCAAAGCATATTTATTTATTCCTGTAACGCCCTTGGTGGCTTACCTTAGTGTCCCCATTCTCCCATTTGTTCTCCGTCTGCTGCTGGTATCCCTGTTTCTCCTGGCACTCCTGCCACCTGGCCTGACTTCTGGTGCCCACAGGTTCCTGTTTTACCCCATGCTATATTTTATCCCAGTTTGTGCTTGATCTTAATCACGAGTCACTGGCATTGTGCTGAGCTGCCAGCGACGCATGCGCAGTAGCGTTTTGATCTTGCTGACCGCCAGTTTTGCAGTCAGCTGGGAGTTCTTCAGTGGTTCCAGTGCCCTGCTATGTTAAATGGGCACCGTGACCTTAGTAATGTGGCAGAGAAGCCGCTTTGGGGCTAAATCTAAGTCTGAAGTAGGGGCACATAGTGAGGGCTAATGCATATTTATAAGCTCTAATTACTATTTATGAGTGCTACCTGTCGCCTGGGGGTATTATGTCTTGGTGGCAGGGACAGCAAAAGTGTCTGGGGCAAATGCATTAAAGTAGGCTCAATTAGGAGGAAATTGTTGGGGCTACATGTTTGTGGGGAATTAAAAGGAGAATATCTTTGCCTGGCTGCACCAGAACTCTAAACTTGGAGCACTGTATAAACTGTATGGACATTTCATCTCTTTACAGCCAGCTAGCCAATCATGAGCCTGGATTTTGGCCAGACTCTTGGGATATGAGCAGTAACTTTTGGGAGATAAATCAGGGTTATTTCTGGCACTTAAAATGCAACCAATTAGGAACTGAGACTGACTGACAGCTTAGTCAGCCAACTGGATTTCTCAAACTCTGCCCTTTATGTAAGAGGGACTGCTTGGACTGGGGAAGATCTCAGAGGTCTCCATCTCAAGGATAGAGGAATCTGTGGGGCTCTGTGTCCTGCTTCACAGGAGAGGCCTGTTCTGCCTTCTGTGGTCCCAGTTCAGTCCACAACGGGCCAGACACTTGAACTGCGCATCAGCAGACCCGAAGAGGTTTCCCAAAATCAACTAGTGGAGATTGGCCAAAAGCCCAAACTTAGAGATTCTATGTAACCCCTGCAAACGGGGTTCCTAAAAGACTTCCAGGAGCTTGCTTGAATGCTCCAAGCCTGAATGGTGTTTGGCATTTAAGCCATTTATCAGTGAGTGTTTTAGAGCCTCTGGTACTGTCTCTTTAAGAGCTGTCTGCTTGCCGACATAATTAGTTTGTATGGGGGACTGTGTGTTTCTTTGATTGAGTACCACTCAAGCTGCTGCCAATTCACTTCATTTTTGCAGTCACTAGGAGTGCAAAGGGAACCTATCTGAAAGATGTAACTGTTTGCCAGAAATTATTTAGAGTAATAATGAAATTACAGTTTGTCTAACCTGCTTTCTTTGCAGTCAGAACTGTGTCTGCTAGTTCCCCATTCTAGTTTTGAACTGCTGAACTGGACCAATCAGTGTGGGGTAAGCTAGCTCTAAAATGGTGCCTTGGACGAATCAGAACTTGGACTCATAATCTGAGCCAGCCACAAGAGGATTGTATGGGCAGTGACTCTGGGAGATGTAGTTTAGACTTCAGTGCCTTTTGGACCAACAGCAGCAGTCTATTGTGAGTGACAGCCAATCCAGTCAAGGACTGGGAGGAACTAAAAGGAAGTGCCCGGTTTTGTCGGGTTGGAGTTTCAGTTGAGCTTTGGCAGTGAAGAAGGAAGGAGCCCTGTGCTTTTTCAGTGTGCAGTTTTAGTCAAAAACGTGTGTAAGGCCCAGAGTTCCGGTCTGCAGCTTGTGTAACAGCTTGTTAGGACTGAATCCGTCCTGTGAAAAGAATCAAAGGATCTCTGAAGAGTAGAAACCAGGCTCACCCTGTAGAAGACTGGAGGAATTGCTGAAAATTGCACTCGGTCTGTCAGGAACTGAATCTGCTGTGTGTTCTCCGGTATTGTGCAGTAATTATGCATCGGGATACAGATGCAGCCTGCCTGGTATAGTGCTTTTTATATGGATGTGTGAAGAGGTTTGTGTACCTCAAGTGAGCCCTGCTGACATTGAAGGACCCTATCTTATTTGGAGGTCGTGAGTACTAATTCAGGGTCGCCCCTGTTGAATTGCCACATTAAATCCAAATGGAATTACTGCACTGCTGACTGTTTAATTCTCCTTTTCTGTGTGAAAGGGCCCCTACCAGCTGCCACGGTTTGGACTAGCCACTAGGGCTTGGGTACCTAGGGACAGTAACTGATAGGGATAGGCCTGTGCACAGAGCCATAGGTAGATTATTAGAGTGATAAGCTAATTAACCTGATTTCCCTGTCCTTGTTATATCCCCTAAATAAATCAGAGCTGCTTATTTCAGCAAAGTTATACTGCCTGAGGTATTTGTCTATGTTAAAGTACTGTACTGTGATTGTTGCACTGTATCTCATTTCACAGGAGGTCCCAGTGCCGGAACCAGACCTGGGGGTAGTGTATACTGTGAAGGTAATTTGATATATTGTGTGGGCCATTAGTGGGAAGAAAGGGTTGCAGTGTCCCAGAGGGCTGTGACCAAGTTAGTTTAACTATTGCAAACCCTGACCTCTGGGTGGAGGCACCCGCCATTGGATCCAGGCCCCTCAACCTGTTAGTGGCAAATCAGGCAGGGGTAGTAGCCCTGGGATAGCGCCATCTAGGGTTACACTTATATCTCTGCAGCTGCTAGCTGTGGCTCACCACGGTGTGAAGACACAAATCCTGGGACTCCTGAAGAAAAGCAGGAGCGACTTCAGTGTGAGAGAAACTTTCATATCAAAGTTCAGCTGGAGGGTTTCACCAGCATGCAGAACAATTCCGTTAAAGACATTTTCTCATCTGGGCCTATGTCACTAGAGGCCCTGCCAGATTGTTCCTGTGCCACCAGCGTTTTGGCAAGAGATCAGTTCTGGGAGTCAGCCCATTGTGCAACTGTTCAATGCAGGTTGTGGCCACCTACAGGGAAAGGCCGTGCAGTGGAGGTGAGTCTTGTCAGCCCTGGTCCCCACCCTCAGCTCAAGCAAGCAAGCAACAGGTCTTCATGTCACCAGTGCTTCTTTTCATTCTTCTGGGTACAGTGAGTAAAACCAGAGTAGCTCCCTGCAACAAATCCTCAATTGTTTTAATGGTACCATCTGATCTTGTTTTGCCAGTTAATATATTTAAAGTGACTGGAGCCAACCGCCACGGATACAAATAATCCTGGGTTTCACAAGTGTGTTGTTTCAATTTAATAATTTTCCTTCCATCAAGGGCCCCAACATTAGCTGCAACGCCAGCCAACCCGAGGCACTGCCTCATGCATGCCTGTTTTCCGGCCTACCCAGTAGTTGCACAGAACTGATAAGTCAGGGACTAACATATTTAACAGCAAGCCGTATCATTACAGTAAAGTAATCATTTGCCTAAATTCTTGCCCTCTCTTGGTCACGTCCACCTTAATAAATCTGATTTGCTGTTTTACTGTTAACCTGGCTTGTGAGCATATCATTACTTGGTCTAAAGTTACTGAAATATTGGCTAAGAATATTGAAAGTGCATGTTGTATTACTGAAATTGTCTTTACGGGGTTGCAGGGTGAATGCCCAAGACCAAACCTGCTGGTAAGTGGAGGTTGTGTGAGCATATCATTAATGGTCAAACTTTAGCTTAGTTTAAATGTACCAATTTAACTTGTATTTTCCTCAGTATCCTGTATAATAAGGCATCTGCTAGCCGCTGCTAAGTTGGTTTTGTTTTCTGCCATTCATTGTGTCCTGTGTCTATTTGTGATGTTCTTGATACCACTCCATCTTGAGTAGGTACTGTTTGTATCTACTTCCTGATACTGTACTGTTTGATTTGTGCTCTTGTAACCTCCTGGGTCGCATGCCTGAAAATAGTCATCCTTACGGCTAGCCTTACCCGGTTAACAAAAAATTAAATAAATAAACTGCTTTGTATTCTAACTGTGAAGCATTGCAACTGTTTTGTGAAATCCAAAAGGTCACTAGGCAGGATTGTGGGTGGTATTAGCTTCCCAGAAAGCTATACCTACTGTGATAATTACCACGGAAGAATTATTCTGGGTGGAGGCACCATAATTGTACTACTACTACTACTACTGGTAGGGATTCCACGGTACCAGCTATCACAAACCTAGGCCCTCAACCAGTTGATAGGGATAAAGACAGGGTAGTATACACTATACAAGACACTAGTGAGGCCCCACCTGAGTACAGTGTACAGTTCTGGAGAGACCTACCTACATAAGGACATAGACAGGGTAGAGAAGGGTCAGAGGAGGGCAACAAAGATGGTACATGGATTGCATCACAAGTCCTATAAGGACAGGTTGAAGGAACTGAACATGTACTCCCTGGAGGAGAGGAGGAGAGAGGGATATGATAGAGACATACAAGTATCTTACAGGGAGGAACAGGGTGCAGGAATACACTATTTTAAGCAAAAAGATGTTCCAGGACTAGAGGGCATTGGATGAGGTTGGAGGGAGGGACGATTCAGAGGAAACGTGAGGAAGAATTTCTTTACAGAGCGGGTGGTGGACAAGTGTAACACCCTGCCAGAAGAAGTGGTGGGGCTGAAACAATTACGGGATTTAAGAATGCATGGGATAGACATAAAGGAATTCTGGCGGTCAGGATAAGGGGCAGCAGACTTCTAGGAAAACATAAACTGAACTTACAAGCTCAAATGGGCAGACTGGGTGGGCCATAGGCCCTTATCTGCCGACACTGTCTATGTATCTATGTATCTATAGTAGCCCTTGGTATAATGGCGCAGGGCCACATTCCTGCTTATGAAGGGTGGGGAGGCAGACACAATGGACCTATAGTTCCTTCTGACCTTGATTTGCCATGTTACCATGTTAATTCTTGGCAGTAATGTTATCTTTTCAATTTCTGTGCCACATTTTTCAGGCCAGAACAGTGTGAGACTGCATCTTTAAGGACTATGACTCTTGCCTATACTTAAGATTCATGGTTGTATGTAAAAAAACTAGGATATTCAGAATGATGCACACCACAGACAGCTTCAGTTGAGTTTTTGGCAGTCCCTGGGGATCAGGGTTTCCTCCTAAGTAGACAGGGCGTTCCAGGACTGAAGGTCAGATGCACTGCTTTTAATGTTTTACACACTGAACCTGTTACCATTTTGTGAGTTTGTGTTAATTGGTGTGGGGGAGGTTGAATAGCATCCAAGAATTGCCAAGTTTCTGTCAGACAAACAAATGTATCTGTTTTTCTTCTGTTTTATAAATTGAAAATTAGGGGGCAGAAGAATGTGAAGTGTTGACCAGGCAAGGAATAAAAATAACAGTGTCGATTGTCAGGGGTTTTCTGGACCCTTTGAAATTTTTAGGGAATTCTGTTCTAAAAAGTGTTCCCACAGTGTTAAGTTGGTTTTCCTTATATAATGAGTAGAAAATCTAGAAACCTGATTGTCTGAGAATCTTGGAACCAAGGCTCATATCACAGCACAACAGCACTGGAAAAACTACAAGCACACAGATACAGTTTTATAAAAGACAAATGTCCCGCTCATTTTCATATCTATCTGTAAGAGACACCAAAGTCAATGCACTCAAGTAAACCACTACTGCCAGCCACACTAAACAAAGAGGCCACCATTTAAAAATACCTTGTCTGGTTCGCTTCTGTCCTCCTTCAAGTGTTCCCTCTCAGTTCTGTCATCACAGTCCATGATATACTGCCTGTCTGATTAACGTTACTCCATAACTGGTGCGGCATTCACTAACTACCACTGTGCCATTGTCCCTCACACCACCCACTGTGGCTGCTCTTGCCCACACTCACAAACTTGCCAGTGAGCAAGGCACTTATTCTTTTTAATAAATTTAACAGTCAGGGACAGAACAATCAACAACTGTTGAATGGAAAACAGCCATCTGGAAACAGCCAGCGAATGCACTTATTCAGATAGCCCTATATAAGCACCCCCCAATTTCTGGGGCTTACCTTGCTTCCTCCTCCAGCACCGGCAAGCTAATCTTCACCCTCCTGTCTCCCAGCACTTCCCAGGTGGGGACCGTAGGGCAACTGTGGCAGATCCAGGAGCCCTGGTGGGATTCAAACCAGGGTCCCATGTTCAGGATCTGCGGCCATTGCCACACAGCTCCCCTGCTCTCAACCACCAGGACTGGTAGTATGGCCAAAGCAAGGGGCAGAGAGAGAGAGAGAGAGAGGAAAACAGCAGCAGTTGAAAGTTCCCCAAGCCCATGAGCTGCAATGGGTTGGGGAATGAGAGAGTAGAGGAATGCAGCAGCCAGGGATGAGCTCCTGTGCATGCGTAGATGCACATTCCAGAACTGTGGTCCTGTTTTGGAATCCAGGCAGAGTGCCCATTTCAGGTGATGATTCCGCTCCAGGGCAGGAGGCAGTGCTGACTCGAGAGTAAAATAGCTGTGGGCACAGTCTAAGTGGCTTCCCCGTCCCAGGGTTGGCAGCAGGTTGGGAACCAGAAAATGAGAGAGGCAGGCGCATGTGCAGCAGGTGGGAGAGCGGCACAGATGGCTGCTTCCTGACATGTAGCTCTGACAGCAAAACAGGCATAGTGCCCAGTGAAGGGAATATATCCCCGCCCCTGGACAGGAAGCAGGGCCAAGGCAGCAGCAAACAACATTAGGGAATATTGTATGAAACAGCAGCAAGCTGTTAACGTTTGGACTATATGGTAAACAAAGATGGTGACCCAATGAATGTTCAGATGGCAGACCACCATGGGAAGGGGTCACAGGTCAGATCAAATTTGCTCGCAAATCTGGGCCAATCAGGTCAGCTCGCTCCAGAGACTGTTTGCCTGGGAACAAGCCTGGCCAATCAGGTGTTAAGTTTCATACAGCATAAAAGGTGCCGTTTTCAAAAATCGTGACAGTTCAGTCAGATAACCCAGAGAGTGACTGTGTCAAGGTGGTGTGCCACTGTCTGTCCAGTCACTGCAGGCCTGGCAGACAGAAAGTGTTTGGGATCCCAAGTAAAGTGTGTGTGCAAAGACAAGAAGTTTTCAGCAAAACTAGTTTTAAAGACAAGTTGGGGCTGAGGTTTTCTGCCTCACCAAAGAGCTTTCCTTCTGGGGAGCAGCTCCTACAGTATCTGCAGTCTACGAAGTCACCTGCCTTGTTCCAGAGGTGAGAGAGAAAGGAGGGAGGGAGGGGAGAGAGAGAGAGAGAGAGAGAGTCAGCGTCCCAGTCAGGAGCAGGTGTATCCATCCAGCGTGACCTAGCAACCTGAAATAGAGGTATTGCTTGAGGCATCAAACTGAGTAAATCCCAGGGCTCAACCTTGCAATTGGAGAAAAAGTTTATTGTGCCAGGAAGTCAGTGAGAAGTCCTGGGCAGGACTGTGCCACTGTGAGAAGTCCGGGTAGAAGACCTGTGGAAGCCAGCCATCAGAATCAGTGGATTACAAATAGGGAGCCCTTGTCACTTATTTTACCAGTTTAAAGTTTGTGTTCAGCAACAGTTGCATTTTAAACAGTAGTGTACCCAACAGTGTAAACATGCAAAGAGCTCCACTCTGCTAGCAGCATTAGTACCTCTAGTGTAGTACCCACTGCAACTTAAGAGGCTCTCTCACCCATGGCCTTTGGGGAGAAATTAAGATGGATACACTCGCATTGGGGTTTGAAGACTGCCTAGGGGTGGGCAGATTGTGTGGAGCAAAGGGCTAAACTGTTATTGCCTAAAGTATTTGCATATTTGTAACCCACCTACAAATGGGGTTCCCAAAAGTCTTCCTTGAACTTGCCTAAATGCTCACTGCCAGGCTGGTGTCCTGCATTTTAGCAGTTTAAATGTGATTACCAGAGACTGTATAGCCTCTATGTACTGCTTCTTTAAGAGCTGCTTGATTGCAGCATAAGTAATCTGAGAGGAGCTCTGTGAAAAATGTAACTATTTGCTGAAAACTATTTAGAATGATAATGATAATGTAGTTTGTTTAACCTGATTTCTTTGTAGCAAGGACTGTTTTGTTTGTCTCCACTGGTTTGGTCCTGGACTATAAATTGGACCAATCAGTTCTGATGGGACCTAAATGTAGCGGACTACAGGAGCTGTCTGAATTCAAAATCTATAGGAACTGTGGTTTGAGTTTTTGCGCCTTTTGCAACTGAAGGGGAGCTCCTGCTTTGACTGACAGCCAAATCAGCCAACCAAATCTTTTTGGATCTTAGGGAAGTCCCGGCTATTTGCAGTTTTCAGTTAGTTTCTGATCTGGGAAGTAAAAGGAGAGGAGCTGAAGTGATTCTGAGAGCAATCCTGAGTGGATTCGCATGGGAGAACTATGAAAAGGCTGAGAGTTTGGCCACCTTGTCTCGCCTGCTGCTCCTGCAGGTAGAGAAGAGAATTATTTTGACTAAATCCAAGTTTGTGTGACTAAAGTAAGCTACTGAAGTGGGCCAGACTCAACGTGAAGAAGATAGAAGATTTTGCTGAATGTGATCAGCCTGCCAGGAGTTTCAGCTACCCTTAAGCTCCCGGTGTGTGCAGAGACTTTGCGATTGTGACCGGGGAGCACTTTGCCTGGTACAGTAGAATTTCCGTACATGTAAATGTGCTATGAGCTGCTAGTGGGTTGTGAGTTAGGCCCCATTCGCATTTCACAGCACGCTTCAGCAATCCGTTTTGAAAATGGATTACAGCTTATCGTGTTGCAGGGTTCACACTGTAGTCCACTTCACTGATCCATTTTAGGTGATGCATGCTAGAGCGTTCTCACTAATTGTTAATCCATTTCCCTTCTATTCGGATTCAGAGGCACTTGCACAGCTGCTTACCATGATGCTTTGCGCGATCTCAAGGTGGAGGACAAACAAACATGGATGGATGTGACCCTGTCTGTTCACATTGTGAGTAGCTCACTTCACTTTTGAACGGATTTCTGGAAACGCTTAAGCCCTGGTCTCATCAGGGTTTGAGCACGCCCAAAATTGCGAGCTACAACAGAGTTATGTGCGAACGCAATCTGAAAGTTAAGCGATGCATTTGAAACGGTTCAGCGCCCAGAACCTTCCAAATGCCCTAGTGTGAATGAGCGCCTTTAGTTCCCACTGTGTGAACTGTGTTCTGCTTGCTGAAGCTGTATCCAGCCCAAAACGGACCGCATCCGAATCTGTCTCCATGCGGTCTGGCCTTGCCAGACTGACCCAGCCAGTCTACTCACTGCACAGAGAAGCCATTGACGAGAGATCTGCCTGGGGATCAGCCCCTGCTCCACGCTTGAACAGGAATTACACCTCTGTGACTCGTGTGGGCCCCTGCTTCTCCTGCCATTCCAGATCAACCACCTGCAATCTCGATTTTCGTCCAGCCTGTGTCCAGTCTTGGGTATCGTGAGTAAATACCAGGGTAGCTCCTGCAACAACAGCTTAATCTGAGTGTGTCATCTGATTGTCTTGTTGTTTCGCTTCTTCAAGAACTGAGCCCTCTGGCTCCGGATTACAAATATTGTGTACTGTGCATGTTGTGTTTTCCATCACAGGGCCCCAACCAGCTGCAACCCTGGGCAACAGTCCTGGCTAGCCCATCTCTTCTCCACCTGGGTAACCAGAGGTGGACTGTGTGGGGACTCAAAGTGCATGCATAACTGCTTGATTGATATAACCTTTAAGCTAATTAACCTGATATTGACCCTTCCTTGTTCACGTCCCTGAATAAATCAGATTTAACTTTTTCTGCATGTAATGTGACTGTGGTTCCAGTTTGTGCTCAAAGTACTGTACTGTTGCTATTTGCTGTGCATAACCTTGTTTTACAGGGGTCCCCAGGGTCGAGCCATAGAAACCAGCCCTGGCGTAAGTGCAAACAGTGTAGGTACTTGTGTGTTGTACCAGGGTATTGTGAAAGTGATTATTGTACAGTGTTCAGGCCACTAGAGGGAAAGAGGGGGTTACAGTGTCCTGGAGGGCTGTGTCCAGGTTAGCTTGATCACTACCAACCCTGACCTCCGGGTGGAGGCACCGTTTCAGAACTCAGGCCCCTTAGCCTGCTACTAGCCAAGCAGGCAGGGTAGTAGACCTTGGGATAGTGCCACCTAGGGGTTACATATTGATGACTGCTAAAGTATAGAAGTTACTGTTACCCCATTTATTCCACTTTACCTTACTGCCCCTTGTTCTTTCAGTATGTTCCTTTTAAATCAAGTACTTGTCTGAAGTGCATTTTATGGTTTGGGAATTGTCATTGCTTGCTATGTCACCTGCTTTGGGGACGGACTGTGTGGGAAGTTTATGCATTGTTTCCTGGGGGGTGATAGCCTTGTTTTGTTTTAGCATAAAGGTACCCATATCACCACCCCAGGTGGAGGCACATGCCACATTAGGGATCTGCTAAAGAAATCCTGAAATACCATAATCCCGACATCCGAATGCTGCACTTGCCCAACAGTGCCATCCTGATGGCAGAAAAGCCTGACACTGGACTTATGCCAGTTTCTGGTCTGAAGGGCTATGCCCCCAAGCACCCCTAAAATAATTATAAGCAAATCTGATTCTTGGCAAACTCCACTGTCAGGCTTACTGTCATCAGGATGTGACACTGTCGGGTAAGTGTAGCATTGGGATGTTGGACCTGGCTGGTGGGTGTCGGGATTTTGTAGTGATACCCCACATTAGGCCAGTATAGCACATCCAAAGGCAGCCCAGGCCGGCCTCCTTGGGAGGAGTGGAGGGTGAACCCTGAGGGCCCTGGTACAGCCGCTGCTTACTTCTACACTACATGATGCCATGGTGTCATTTGAAGCTGCCACTTGCCCTCACTGCTGCCATTACTTTCATCACTTAAAAGCTTCTTGTAGGCAGCATTGCCATCATCTACTTGCCAGGCTGCAACACTAAACCGTTCAAATAGGACTATAGTTTTTATGTTTGCATTACATTTTTATTTTTTAATTTCTGATTTAAAATCATAGAACTTTTTTTCCATATTGCTTTTATGTTTGCTTGCATGCATGCACAGGAACATGTTGTGGCAGCTTGTTGGAGTACTGAATTGTGGAGGTGCGGCAGTGTTGTGGCCAATGCCGACAGTACTTTTTGGGGCTGGTCTCTGTGGCGCCAATAGAGGAGAATGCTGTCGATGACTGCGTTATTGCAGCGTGCCACTAACTTGAAATAAATTCACGGTGCAATCAGGGAGCACCGTCATTTAACAATCAGCTGTTTTTGCTGCTGGGTGGTCCCTGATTCCAGCGGTGAATCACAGCTTGCCTTGTCTGGTGTTCCGTTTCAATAAACATGATGGCGGCTGTCACGGTTGCCTCTCACAGTCCCCATGGAAGCCGACAGGGATGCCCAATCCCCTGTCGGCATGCCCCTCCCCAGTTCATTTGCCAACAGGGGAACCCAATCCCCATCGCCATAATGTCCCCCATGTAATAGTTTGGTATGCTGAGGGTGCCCAGTCCCTCAGGATCATGCACCCTCCCAAACACAGACCCATTTCTGTGCTGACGGGGCCCAATCCCCATCGGCTTCAGTCCCCTACCAAAAATACAGGTGGCACACTGGGAGCCCACCCTGTGTACCAAAAACAAACCTGTAAAGGAAAAACCTTCCTGCGATGTTGTTATTATTTTTTAGCATGTAAAAGAAAAACGGTCCCTTGTTGTCTCGGTACCCTCCCCAACCTGCACCCACCCTCTACTACCCTGACCTCCCCATACCCCCTCACCCCATACTTTACCCTCGGAGCTCGCGCGACGATCTTCAGTGGAGCTGGAACACGCCTGCACTCTTCAGCCAACCACAAACTGAAGAAATGCCGGTAAGCTGTATAATGGCATAAATAGTGTTTTTCAACTTAGGTGGATATCTCGCTATTTTGTGAATTTTGGCACCAAATTTCAACATGGGGTTCTTGGGACCCCACCTCATGAATTCAATCACTGTCATCTGGTTATTCGATCCTGAAAGGTGATTTTGCGGTCACTGCATGGAATCACCTTTTGGTACTGATTAATGAAACAACAGTGTTACTGTTCATGAGGTGGGCTCCCAAAAGTCTGTTGCAAATTTGTAAAAAATTCCAAAAATGACTGTGTTATGAGTGTACATTGTGCAATTTCCACACACTGTAACTTACAATTTTTAATATTTTCACTCCAGATTTTCAACACTGGCATTTTTTACGCACCTCCTTATGAACAGTACAGCTGTCACTTTTCACATCCTAGCGAAATGTGTTTTCACACATCTGGCACACAATAAGCTGTGGTTACTGTAGGAAATCAGTGATCAGGACAGAGTAGGAAAATCACAGTGATACTGTTTATAAGCAGAAGTCCCAAAATGCCTATGTTGAAAATGTGGTGACAAAGGTTCATAAAATCACTATATTTACAAGCGTGCATTGGCAGTTTTTTCACATACCTCGTAACTTCAAGAATTTGTAATATTTTCCATGAAGATTTTCAACACTGTCATTTTTGCACACCTCCTTATGAACAGTACAGCTGACATTTTCACATCCTGCCCGAAATATGTTTTCACACATCTGAGCACAATGGCGCAGTCGCTGTGGGAAATCAATGTTCGACAGATTAAGAAAATCATAGTGACACTGTTCATGAGCAGAGGTCACAAAATGCCCATGTTGAAAATTTGGTGAAATAATTCCACTAAATGACTGTGTCACTAGAGCGTGCATTGTGCAGTTTCCATGTATGTTCGTAAGTTTGAGCACTTTTAATATTTTCCTCCAGATTTTCAATATTGCCATCTCTTCACACCTCCTTATGAATGGTACAGCTGTTATTTTTCACATCCTGCTTGAACTGTGTTTTCACACATCTGGAGCAGAATGGCGCGATTGTTGTTAGAAATCAGCATTTGGTGCAGATTCACAAAATCACAGTGCCACTGTTCATGAGAAGAGGTCCCAAATGCTTTCATGAGGTGGGAGTCGCAAAAGACCATGTTGAAAATTTGTAGTGCAAATACCAACAACATCCTGGGCGTTAGGGTTCCCTAACCATAGCGTCCCACCCTGTACAGACTGACAGGTGTCAGGGTGTGCCTTTGGATTGCCAGCTGTAATGCTCACGCCATTTCACCACCACCCCCCACCCTGAAGCCAGTGACAGGCATTGAGGTGTACTTTGACTCTTCGACCCCAGAGTTCACCCCATTCTCCTATATTGCACCCATTTCAGCATATGTCCTTATGGAATGGGGTGACTGTAAAGCCAAACATCCCAAGGCACACCTCAACACTTGTTGGTGTCTGCAGCATAGGGTGAGGTGAAATGGCATGGCGTTATGGGGGATAACCCAAGGCACAGCACAATGTCTGTCCATCTCTGCAGGGTGGAGGTGGGATTGGCGTGAGTTCAATACTTCACTGCCATTCCTATTCTGCATCTGTCTAACTCCTGCACTTCCAATGCTAATATCAGCAAGCAAGCATTCTGCATTGACAAATGCTTGGGTTGGCTCGGTGGGCTATTCAGCCCTGTCCCTGCCACTCCTGTCCAGCACCCACCCACCCCATCTAACCACCAGGCAATTCCCCATGGACTGTCCCCATGGCAGGGCCAGAAAGAGGAGGACCATTCTCCCTCACCCAGAGTCTCTCATCCAGCACTGGGCGGTGGTCGGGTGATAATGCAGGAACAGGGTAGGCAGGCAGGGCTTCACAGTGCCAACACCTTCCCTTTTCTGCTTTGTCCCTTTACTCCTTGCCATGGTGGCATGTTAAGCCACGCATGCATGCTATGGAACTGCAAACCCTCCCTTACGCAGCACTCAGACTCTGGCACTGCTACCCAGTCTCCACCATATGGCATCCAAGGAGTGAGATGGTGTCCTTCCCCATCTCTGGGAGAGGAAAGCAGTCCATTGGATACTCTATTCTCTCCTGGCCAACTCCTGGCAACTCAGGCTTGTTTCTGAACCGGGTTTGCAGCATGGTGAGAGATAAGGTGCATAGTGCCTCAGCCCTTTGTGCCACTGGGCCAGCATAAAACCTTTTTATTATCCTATTTGCTAATGAAAATGGACCCATTTATAATTGCAATAAGGTACTGCAGGGTTACAGTGTAGCCGGATAACAGCACTTGCTGAGTGGCAGAGGCACTTGGCCTCTGGCCTTGTGCTTCAATTCACCTGAGGCGTGCCATTATTCCACCACCTCCTGAAGTGCCTTATTGCTTAATTATAAGATTCAAAAGAAAAACATGGGTCCTGGTTCTCAGTCACAGTTGTTTACATTGAAATGGTTTGTGCCCCTTGTGCTGGACATAAACAACTGCTATACTGGAGAACCCATAGATGGTGGACACCCCCAGTGCAGATAATAGTGTGCAAGCTAGGCTTCCAGTTGTCACTGTGTAAACATGGTTTGCAAACAGTAATGGCACACAGAAGCGACCACTGAAATGTGTGCAAATAGTGCACTACCATGCCAATATATGTATACGCTTGTGTGTGTGGTACATCAGGAAATGGCATTCACTCACCTCATTACCTGTAACTGCGGTTCATTTCTGGCCCTTCACAGACCTTCTGTTGATGTACCTCATGAGTCTTTCTGGTGGTCACGTGTGCTCCCAAACCCATACAGAATGCAACACTTGTTCCTGGTTGTTCAGTGACACCACCTTCTTAGCCTCACATGTGGGTTTATGTCCTTGACAATCAAGTCCCATGCCAATCACAGTCCCCTGATATCCTGGCACACCCAGCACACTGGTCTACCCCACCCTACCAAGATTGTCTGGTGGTAGTTAGGGTCAAGTGAAAGTGCCACACTGACTGTGCCATCAGTATCAGCAATCTAAGTGGTAACTTGCGAGCTCCTTGCACCAATGCACAATGATTTACATTGGTGGAGAAGACCCCATGGACCCACTGCAGTGCCTAGCTAAAGGGGTTGTAAGCAAGGACTGTCTCAAAATTGGTTCACACTGATTACGCAATAGTCTCTGAGTGGGTATCAGGCCCCCTGTATCATGATTTGTGGAACCCAATCTCATGACTGAGCAATTATTATAGTGTTAATAATAGACGGGGTTGCAAGGTGATAATAACCATGTACAGAGGTTTATAAGCACTCAAGCTAACATACAGCACATGGCTGTACGTTCTCTAGATACGATTATTATAGCTATAATGATAAAGATATACAAGTCTTTTTGCAAGGCTAAGTCTATTTTGTTGAAGCCTTATCTGTCTGAATTTTACAAGGATTTGTTTATCTATGATGCATTGGTATGGGACTTTAGGGCTTTAGAGTATGTTTGTGGTTCAGAGAGATGCACAAAAACAAACAATTTGGATATTTTTGGATATTTCTTCTCTCCTAGCATCGTTTTGTGGATCCCATCGCTATATTTCCCACAACCTGCTGCTTTGGTGTTCTCACTCTGTGCGGTCTAAATGTCGGATGCCTTGGGGTTTTGACTTGGTGTTTATTTGAGACAGTGATTACACTGCACTGAAGAATCCCAGCAGAATGAAATAAATATCTGTAGTTTGCCTGTTGCCCTGCTTCTGATGTTGAAAAGGTTAGAGCTGGTAACTTGAATAGTGACATGCTAAGCGAGTATATCTTGCAGGAATGGAGCAGGAGTATATTCAAAAGGGCATGGTGTGCAATTCTCAATATATATCATGATCACACTAAATCGCTATTGAGCCCATATAAGTGAGAGAAATCTGTTGTATACAGGAACAGCAGAATATTTAGAGAATCAACTGCGCTGTAACCAAGCATCGCAACTGCAATGTAGTTGCATGCAACAAACATAATCAGTATTAGATAGTGGGTAATAGTGAACAACAACACTGTGTTCACTTTGAGAAGTTATCATGACAACCAAGTAGACCTGTGAGCTCTATGGTTGTCAAGACAACCTTGAGAACTGAACTCAGTGTTGTTGTTTACTGTTGCCCATCCATTGTCTTTTATAGTGTGTGAGCAGCAGTTCAACAATAACAGAGCATTTCTTGAGAAATTTGTTTAAAACAGCATTGCATGGTTGTTACAAACTTTCCCCACCCACCCATGATCAAGCCACACTCTATCCCCGACTCACTCAGACGCCTTTTTAATTTTAAATAAAGAAATCAGATTGAGCTTACTTATAACTAGTCGTTCTGCTATCCAGGAGTCCAGTGTCTCTCCAAGTCCTCCTTGACATGACTCTCTCTTTACTGCACCTACAAGCCAGGTTCGGTGGTAACTGGACGCTATACAACAAATTTTGAAAATAAAGAAATCAGAATGGCCTACTTATAGTGATATTTCATTTCATTTTTATTTTATACTGAAGAGTCTGTGGGCTAAAAGTCCATTTCACAGATATCTAGTGTGTACATAAACAATGGCAACATGGTCAAATGTATACAGTAAATTCTTTATCCAGCAGTCCCTAGTGTCTCTCCAAGTCAGATTTGTACGGCTCTCCCAGTACTGTGCCCACAAGCTAGATTCAGCAGTAACTGGATGCCATACAATGAATTTTAAAAGCTGATTGAACAGCGGCTCTGCGATCGAGGCAACAGCCGCAACGTGCGCTAGTATTCAATGTTGTTGTACTATCATAGTGATGTACTTAAGAGGCATAACAACCTCTTGATGTCACTACGATGGTACAACAACAGTGGAATCAGTGAATTCCATACACAATAGCCCTTACCATATACTATAAACGTAATTACCCTGTTGCATATAATTAATGATTAGTTACATTGAAATCAACACTTAAAGTGTAACTGTGTTATTTACCTCTTCCAAAACCCTACCCTTAATATGCTCAGTAATGTGAAAACCCCTGCCTCTCCCCTCAGAACTGTGCCAGTGACACTTTCTGTTACTACCCTGATCCCCAAGATGATGTGATGAACATCTCTGCTAGTTTGGTGGTCCTCCCTCCAACCCAGTCCCTGAGTAGATCATTAAAGTGCCCTGGTAGTCCAGCTGTGCCCACCTCCCACCCAATCGATTTGTAAATATTATCAGTTCCTTGGTCTAGTGGTTCCTTCCCATCCCGATCACTGGTAACATTACCAGTTCCCGGTAATCCAGTGATCATTCCTCCTGCCCAGTACCCAGATAAATATTACCAGTTCCCAGGTAATCCAGTGATCATTCCTCCCGCCTCAGTACCCAGATAAATATTACCAGTTCCCAGGTAATCCAGTGATCATTCCTCCCGCCCAGTACCCAGATAAATATTACCAGTTCCCAGGTAATCCAGTGATCATTCCTCCCGCCCCAGTACCCAGATAAATATTACCAGTTCCCAGGTAATCCAGTGATCATTCCTCCCGCCCCAGTACCCAGATAAATATTACCAGTTCCCAGGTAATCCAGTGATCATTCCTCCTGCCCCAGTACCCAGATAAATATTACCAGTTCCCAGGTAATCCAGTGATCATTCCTCCCGCCCCAGTACCCAGATAAATATTATCTGTTGCCTGGTAGTCTAGTGGTTCCCCTCCTGATCCTTGAGTAAATAGTTTAAGTTCCCTGAAGTCCAGTAGTATCCCCCGTCACCTAGTCCCCAAGTAAATAAGTAAAGTTCTCAGAAGTTCAGTGGTACTCCTCACCCAATCCCTAAGTAAATAAGTTCTCTGATTATCCAATGCAGACCTCTCCCACCTAATCACTGAGTAAACACTATCAGTCTCCTGGTAGTCCAGTGATTGTCCCTCCTGCCTGATCCCTAGGATTGCATTTGTACACCCATGCATAGTAGACATAACACCTGTTTTACTGCCACTGAAAATGCTGGCCATGACACCATCTTTCTTTGACCTCAAAATCTTTCAACAAAGTGTTACTTTCGATTTGTTTTCAGTTTTGATTTACTATGGAATTCTGAAGGAATTTGTTTCCTGGATACAGCAGTTATACAAGGGAGCTCCAGTCACCCCTTTTATGACTGTTTTTTGGCAACAGAATTCCAGTCAAAATTCACGTACATCAGGGATGGCCTTTAAGACACCTTTCTTTATGTATTTTGCTTAGATCCACTACTTAAAGAAATTATCTGGGATCATAGAATTTGTGGAATTATCCTCTGACTACTAAACAACTTAAAATTACCTCTAATGCACACGATGTTTGCATATATTTGAGTAAACACTGTATCAGGGCAAGGGTTTTAGCAAGTAATGGATTCCTTTTCTCAAAACTCTGGGTCACAGATTAATAAAGTAAAGCGTATGGATTTATGGGTAGGTAATCCCTCCTGAGACTGGTGAAGTGGGTGGAATACAACTGTCTGATACAACAATTAAGATTTTATGCAGCAATTTAGGGATAGGGATCTACTACTTTAAACTGGTCAGAAAAATTGGAGATATGTGCATGTAAGGCAAACCAGTGGAAACCCTGGGGGTCCTCTAAACAAGAAAAGAGATCATACTGTATTATCAAAACCTTTTTCCCTTACCTTTGGGTTCAGAGATAAAAAATACGTGTTTTCTTTTGGCTTTATGGGGAGCTGACTGAACCCTGTTAAATGGGACTTTACCTATCTGGCTGTAAAACAGGGGTCTTAATATGATTGACCCAATAGTCTTTTTTGTTTGCTTGTACGCACGTGAAAGAAACATGTGGCAGCTTGCTGCAGAAGCAGGTTGTGGAGGTGAAGCACTGTTGTGGCCAATGCCCCGATGCCTTTTAGGCTTGGCCCGCTTTCCCCAATGGAGTGGCATGCTGCTGCTGACACTAGTTCAGCCAGTGTGCCACCGCCTTGAAAAGTTGCCACACAGTAATTAGGGGCTCGTCATTGCAGTGTCAGTTATTCCACTGCAATGAGGGAGGGACCCATCATTGCAGAGTGTACCTTGCCCTCCCGACTCAGTAATTTGCTGACAGGGGATCCCACTCCTGTCAGCACAAAGTAATCCCTCTCCCCATTTGTTGTTTGCCGAGGGGTGCTCAATCCCCTCGGCTTCATATTCCCACCAACAGTCTTTTCTTTGCCGACAGGGGCCCACTCCCATCGGGTTTCAATCTCCCATTAAATTTGCTGATGGGGAGTCCACTCCGTCGGCATAATGCCCCTCCCCAATATATTGTGTGCTGAGGGGGTGCCCAGTCCCCATTGGTTCTTCCTCCCATATGTGCCGACGGGGTGCCCAATCCCTATTGGCTACAGCCCCTCACAGAAACATCAGGTGGCACACTGGGAGCCCACCCCAGTGTGCCAAATGCACCTGTAAAGGGAAAACTGTCCCGCGATGTCCGTTGTGTTTTTAAAAATCCTGTAAAGAAGAAAATGGTCCCTCGCTGTTCATGCAACCCCTCCCAACCTGTGTCCACCCAATGTACCCCACCTCCCCACACCCCCATACTTACCTCCGGAGGCCAGCGCGACGATCTTCGGTGGACCGGGAACATGTCATGCTCTTCAAAGCTGACCGCGAACTGAAGAAATGCCGTAAGCTGTATAATGGCATAAATAGGGTTTTTCACCTTTAGTGCGTATCTCAGGCATTTTGGAATTTGGCACCAATTTTCAACATGGGGTTTTGGGACTGCTCCTCATGAATTCAGCCACTGTCATGGCATTCGTGGTCACTCGCGGAATCACCTCCGGGACCGTTTAACAAAATGGCAGTGCCAGTGCTCATGAGGTGGGCTCTCAAAAAGCCTATGTTGCAAATCTGGTGGAAAAATCAAAAAATGACTGTTTTCCGAGCATGTTACGTAGTTAGTCTATGCACGCCATAACTTCGAATGTTTATTTATTTATTTATTTATTTGTGTCTAGGATTACAGTACCTTTGAGCCAAGGCTCTTTTACAAAGGTTCCACATCATGCTGGTTACAAGGTAACAGACACTAAAACATTTACAGGTACATGGTTTTAGACAGTAACTTTGCTTGACAAAATCAGACTGAGCGATGAGTAACTCAAGAAACAATAGGAGAAAGAGGGCAAGAAGGGAGAGGCTGAGGGTAGGGGAAGGCATAGGCGTAGAGGGTCAGGGTGAGGCAGCTGAGGAGCCTTGTCAGGACAGACACAGGGCAAGTGCATTAGAAGTTGCATTGGCCAGGTAAGTGCAAGAAGAGAGGGCAGAAACGACACCTATAAGGTCAGAAGCAGCGAGGAAATAAAGATGTTATGGGTGAAGCACAGGTGGAGGTGCCTGTTATGGTGTGGCGGAGCTTTTGAACGCTCCAAGCATTGCTGTGGTTGAGGTGTCACTAGAGAGCTCTGTTCAGCCAACTTGGAGCCCTGTATGCAAATGACCTTTGGCCTTGGGACGAGCGCAGCAGGGATTTGAAGGATTTGGGGCTTAGAGCTCTGGTGTTTGCGGTTGGTGATTTTGGGTTTGAGGAGGGTGCTGACTCCTGGTGGTGCCTTTCCCATCATGATTTTCTTAGCAGTGATGCAAGTTTGGTATTTGATTCAGTTGTTCAGTTGCAGCCAGCCTGTTTTGGAGTAGAAGTCGCAGGTGTGGGTGGATGGTGGGAACCAGTAACGTAGACGGCAGGCTTGACTGAGGGAAGTCAAACACGCACTTGAGAGATGAGGTTGTGGCAGATCCATAGATAATGAGACTGTAGTCAATGATGCTGATGATGGAGCTCTGGACAGCTATGGACAGAGCTTCTGGGTTAGATGTTTCCTATGTCGGAATAGTAGGCCCATCCTGGTGTTGGCTACTTTTGCACGCTATTGATGTGTGGGGCATAGGAGAGATTACAGTCAAGGGTGAGGCCGAGGTATTTGAAGGTATGAACTTGTTAGAGGGTGATTCCTTGCTTGGTTTTAATGGAGAGCTGATATTGTTTGTATTTGTTTTGGGAGCTGCAGAAGATCATGGTCTTTGTTTTTTCTGGTTAAGGATAAGTCTGTGTTTTGTGAACCAGTTTTCACTGCAGAGAAGGCCTGTTGGAGGTTACCTTGTAGATGAACTGGATCATGGGGATGCCAGGATGACAGCATCATCTGTGTAGAGTAGGATCTGTTCAGGGCAGGATTCTGCAGTGAGTTCAGAAAAAGGCTGAAAAGGAGGGGGCCCAAGATTGAACCCCTGGGACACCAGACCGGACTGGTCTTTGGTCTGTGCCAGCAATTCTCACTCTTTGGGAGCGGTTGTCTAAGTAGCTTTTGAACCAGTTCACCGAAGTTAGGTGAGAGCCCTGCTAGTCGAAGCTGGGCAAGTAGGGAGATTGTGGCTGACGTTATCAAAGGCTTTAGTTAAGTCAATGAAGGTGGACCCAGTAAGATGACTGTTATCAAGTGAGGATGGATTGCACCAGTGAATTCAAGTAGCGCCCGTGGAGGTGCTATGACCTTTCTAAAGCCATGTTGCTCCTTGTACAGAATGTTGTGATTGTCTAGGAAGTCGGTGAGCTGGTCTGACACAATCCGTTCTAGGACCTTGGAGAGTGGAGGTAGGCTGGAAATTGGACGGTAATTCTCAGTAGCTGTTTTGTCACCACTTTTATGAATTGGGGTTACTGTGGCAGATTTCCATAAGTCAGGGAACTGGCTGAGGCTGAGGGAGAGGTTGAAAATCCTGGTCAGTGGTTGGAGTACTCTTCAAGTGTGAGTGATAGCAGTGTGAGGTCGAGGGAGTCACTGCTGACTCTGGAGTTGCAAATGGCTTTGGTAACGTAGGCTGCGGACTTGATGCATTTTACTGCTTTAAAGTAGAAGGGAGGGTGGCTGGGGGCAAGGCTAACACCTCATCGAAAAAATCCTGTGGGAGTACAGCACTGAGGTCCATGAAGGTGTCATTGAATGTATCAGCAATGAGTTTCTGTTCAAGTGTAGTTTCACCATTTATGCTGAGTACTGACGGGCTGATTTAAATTGCTTCCCGGTGACTTCTTTTATGTTATTCCAGAAGTCCCTACCGCTGTCCCATGAGTTAGTGAAAGCATTATGGAAATAGGTGGTCTTCGTATCACGGATATATTTGGTGCAGTCATTTCCATGCATGTTTATAGTTAGCAATATCAGCTTGTCTCCTGGTGTTTCTGGCAATCTCCCAAAGGTTGTCTCCCGCTTTTAGTCATCTAAGTAGGTCTCTGGTGAGCCAGGGTTACATAGGGCTTTGGCCTTTCACTTTTGAGGGTGCAAATATGTTGCATGCTTGGTTGAAGATCCTGATGAAGTGTTTAGTGCGGTGTTCACATTGGTTGCAGTGAGAATTGGGGACCAATCCTGTTGACTGAAGGAAGGTTTTGAGATGAGGTAGTTCGCCTCTAGGTAGAACTCAGCTTAGTAATGGTTTTGGGGGCTTGAAGAATTTATTGGACCAGTAGCAGATGATGGGAGAGTGGTCACTAAGTGCGCTAGGGAAGACAGTGGTGTTTGTGATCCTGGCAGGATGGCTTGTTAGATCCAATCCAGAAGGGTGCTGGTGCCTGTTTTATAGTTTGTCCTGGTTGGGAGCCAACCATCTGAGAAAGGTTTGCTGCCGCCCTCAAGTCCCTTGCATGCCCCTGCTTCCTGCAGCAGGCCAGTTAATATTAAAGTCACCAAGGAGGATGGTTTCTGAGTTAGGCGAGAGATTTGGTAAACTCAGGACTGCGTTAGCCCATTTCCTTGCTCTCTCGGTGGAATGTAGACTGTAACAACTGTGATGGCTTTTATTGTGTGCACCGAGAAGGATCTTGACAGGAAGAATCTGTGCAGTGGTGGTTTGGGGGGTTAAGCTGATGAGGTGCCCCGGATCATGTCCTTAAGGTACAGGTGCAGCCACCATCTCTTTTGATGTTCGATCAGGTCGATAGACATTATACCCAGGGAGGGTGATAGCATGGTCAGGAACTGAAGGTGAGAGCCAGGTTTCTATGACTGCTAGTATGTCTGGGTTATGCTGGCAGGCAAAAGTCTGAAGGCGCAATTTTGTGAAGAAGACTGCATATGTTAAGTGAGATTATTGAGAGGGATCCTGGTTGATTGGTCAGAGTTGTTCTTATTGTAGGGGCTGGTCCGGGATTGGGATGAATGTTTTCTGACAATAGCAGGAGAATAAGTATATGTTTTAGAGTACTGACGTGAGATACCCATGACTGGCACCTATTTATTTGGGCCAGAGAACTCTGAGATTCACCAGGGCAAGTAAATGGGTGGAGCCGTGGGTAAAGTGTGTGGCAGTAGTAGCTGTGGACAGGGGTAGTACCCAATGGCCATTTGGGGAGAGGCCATTTCGTAGTGATTGAAGTTGCCCAAGCAAAAGCATGAGATCAAGAGGAGGGCAACGCGGAGGGGTGAGGAGCGTGAGTTGGTAGATGTTCAGGACAGTGGGAAGCATGAGCAGGGGATGTAGAGTCAAGAGGGCAAATAAGGTAGTAGGAAAGGGGCACAGAGTACTGGTGTCATACATGATTCAATGAATGGGAGGAGAGCGGGCACAGGGTGCTGGGTAGGTGGGAGGCAGCTAGTGAAAGTGGCAGGAGGTAGGCAATGAGGTGGAGGCCCTGGAGGGCAGGGGAACTAGGTAAGCGGGTGGCTGAGGGAGAACGGGCAGAGGATGGGGCAGTGAGGAGACAAGGGCAGTAGCAAAAGAGGAGGATGTAGCAGAGAGGTAGAGGGGCATTAAAGAGTGTAACAAGACAGGGAGACAGGAGATAGCAGCTCTAGAATAGAGTTCAGGAGTGAAAGGGTGCGGGAGCCACGGAATGCCAAAATGTGAAATATTTTCACGCCAGATTTTCAACATTGGCATTTTTCCACACCTTCTTATGAACAGTACAACTGTCATTTTTCACATCCTGGCCTAAATGTGTTTTGCACTTCCAGCGAATAGCGCAGTCACTGTGGAAAAATCAGTGTTTGGGACACATTAAGAAAATCACAGTGACACTGTTCATGAGCAGAGGTCCTAAAATGCCTGTGTTGAAAATTTTGTGATGAAAGTCCATACAATGACTGTGTTACGGTGTGTCGTTGCACAGTTTCCATTGCACTTTGTAACCGCTAAAGTAGTAATATTTTCATGCCAGATTTTCAACACTGCCATTTTTCCACACCTCCTTATGAACAGCACAGCTGTCATTTTTCACATCCTGGTCAAAATGTGTTTTCACGCTCCAGTGCAGAATAGCGCAGTTGCTTTGGGAAATCAGTGTTTGGGACAGATTAAGATAGAGCGAGTGAGAGAGGGGCAGTGACCGAACTCACTGAGCTCTGTTGGGACTGCAGTGGATTTCTTTGTGGGCAGAAAAGGTGCAACGCAGGCAGGAGCCTAGTATAAAAGGCAGCCTGCAGCACCGGGAGAAACAGAATGAGCGAGTGAGGGACGGGAGTGAGCGAGCTCAATGGAGTTCTGTCGGGACTGCTGCAGATTTCTTTGTGGGTAGAAAGGCACCAATGGGGGCAGGAGCCCAGTACAAAAGGGCAGCCTGCAGCCCCAGGAGAAACAGAACGAGCGAAGTGGGGGGGAGTGAGCAAACTCAAGGAGCTCTGGTCGGGACTGCTGCAGATTTCTTTGTGGGCAGAAAAAGGCATCCAGCGCAGGTAGTTGCTCCAGTACAAAATGGCAGCCTGCAGCACCGGGAGAAACAGAACGAAGTGAATGAGAGAGGGAGTGAGCGAGCTCAACAGAGCTCTATCAGGACTGCTGCGGAGTTCTTTGTGGGCAGAAAAGGGTGTCAAGTGCAAGCAGGGCCCAGTATAAAAGGGCAGCCTGCAGCACTGGGAGAAACAGAATAAGTGAGTGAGAGGGGAGGAGCGAGCCTCAGTGGAGCTCTGTTGGGACTGCTGTGGATTTCTTTGTGGGCAGAAATAGGTGCCAGCGTTGGCAGGAGCCTAGCATAAAAGGACAAAGTTTGCAGCGCCAGGAGAAACAGAATGAGCGTAGTGAGAGAGGAGGCGTGACCTCAGTGGAACTCTGTTAGGACAGCTGTGAACTTCTTTGTGGGCAGAAAAGGTGCCAACACAGGTAGAGCCCAGTACAAATGGGCAGCCTGCAGTGCTGGGAGAAACAGAATGAGCGAGTGAGAAAGGGGAGTGAGCAAGATCAGTGGAGCTCTGCTGGAATTTAGAGTTGCCCACCCTCCCTCCCAGTTTTCTGTGGTCCTACTGTATATTACAGCAGGGTCTCTGGAGTGGAGACAAAGCAATGATTGGATACTTTTAGGATTGCTGTAATAATAATACAGATGTAACCCCTGCAAATGGGGGTTCCCAAAGACTTCAGGAGCTTGCTTGAATGCTTAAGCCTGAATGTTGTTTGGCATTTAAGCCATTTATCAGTGAGTGTTTTAGAGCCTCTGGTACTGTCTCTTTAAGAGCTGTCTGTTTGCACATAATTAGTTTGTATGGGGGACTGTGTGCTTCTCTGAGTACCACCTCGAGCTGCTGCTAATTCACTTCATTTTGCAGTCACTAGGAGTGCAAAGGAACCTATCTGAAAGATGTAACTGTTTGCCAGAAATTATTTAGAGTAATAATGAAATTACAGTTTGTCTAACCTGCTTTCTTTGCAGTCAGAACTGTGTCTGCTAGTTCCCATTCTAGTTTTGAACTGCTGAACTGGACCAATCAGTGTGGGGTAAGCTAGCTCTAAAATGGTGCCTTGGACCGAATCAGAACTTGAGACTCATAATCTGAGCCAGCCACAAGAGGATTGTATGGGCAGTGACTCTGGGAGATGTAGTTTAGACTTCAGTGCCTTTTTGGACCAACAGCAGCAGTCTATTGTGAGTGACAGCCAATCCAGTCAAGAACTGGGAGGAACTCAAAGGAAGTGCTCGGTTTTGTCGGTTGGAGTTTCAGTTGAGCTTTGGCAGTGAAGAAGGAAGGAGCCCTGTGCTTTTTCAGTGTGCAGTTTTAGTCAAAACGTGTGTAGGCCCAGAGTTCGGTCTGCAGCTTGTGTAACAGCTTGTTAGGACTGAATCCGTCCTGTGAAAAGAATCAAAGGATCTCTGAAGAGTAGAACCAGGCTCACCCTGTAGAAGACTGGAGGAATTGCTGAAAATTGCACTCGGTCTGTCAGAAACTGAATCTGCTGTGTGTTCTCCCGGGTATTGTGCAGTAATTGCGTCGGGATACAGATGCAGCCTGCCTGGTATAGTGCTTTCTTTATATGGATGTGTGAAGAGGTTTGTGTACCTCCAAGTGAGCCCTGCTGACATTGAAGGACCCTATCTTATTTGGAGGTCGTGGAGTACTAATTCAGGTCGTCCCCGTTGAATCCGCCACATTAAATCCAAAATGGAATTACTGTACTGCTGACTGTTTAATTCTCCTTTTCTCTGTGTGAAAGGGCCCCTACCAGCTGCCACGGTTTGGACTAGCCACTAGGGCTTGGGTACCCAGGGACAGTAACTGATAGGGATAGGCCTGTGCACAGAGCCATAGGTAGATTATTAGAGTGATAAGCTAATTAACCTGATTTCCCTGTCCTTGTTATATCCCCCTAAATAAATCAGAGCTGCTTGTTTCAGCAAAGTTATACTGCCTGAGGTATTTGTCTATGTTAAAGTACTGTACTGTGATTGTTGCACTGTATCTCATTTCACAGGGAGTCCCAGTGCTGGAACCAGACCTGGGGTGAGTGTATACTGTGAAGGTAATTCTGATATATTTGTGGGCTAACTAGGGGAAGTGTTGGCATAGTGTCCCAGAGGGCTGTGACCAAGTTATTAACTATTGCAAACCCTGACCTCTGGGTGGAGGACCCGCCATTGGATCCAGGCCCTCAACCTGTTAGTGGCAAATCAGGCAGGGTAGTAGCCCCTGGGATAGCGCCATCTAGGGTTACACAGATTTAGTTGTTCTGTTTATTTCTCTGAGCTAAATATTGAGCTATCTTGTTATGATTGCTGTAATAATACAGATTTAGTTGTTCTGTTAATTTCTCTAACTGAGCTGAGTAATACTTGGAGTGCAATAGGATTTCTAACTGGGTAACTAGGTGGAAACTATATGAGAGCTGAGAACAAAAAAGTATGGTAGCTGAGGCAAAACGGACAAGGAGGCTTTAGGATTGCTACAGTAATACAGTATCTAATGGATGAGATTTGAGACTGAAATTAATCCGGTCAGCAAGGGAGCAGTAGGGAGACTAGTGTGTGGGGGGCAGGAATTTGAGTAAATAGGGCCTAACAGTTCTAGTAGGGTACAGAACCTGGGAGTAAGAGCCCATAACATAAGATGGGGGTCAAAATGGGGCAGGTGCCACATGTCAATAGGAGTGAGCATCTTTGGAAGGGTGGTAGGGTGTACAGGGTGTGGGTCCGCCATGATACTGGTCTGGGCTTGGAGGATGGGGGGTGTATGGTCTGTAGATGACTGGCTAGTTTGAGGAGGAACTGTGCAGGTTAGGGAGGAGTCTAAGTGGCAGGGCAGATGGGATGGTAGGCATCAGGCTGGGGAATAGGAGATGGCAAAGGGGAGGGAGGGAGGAAGAACAATTGGGAGGGAACCCAACCTCAGTATCAGTGGCACTAACAGAAAAGAGAGGAGAAGGGAGGGGTGCCCAAGGTGAGGGGGGGCCTCCTGATGGGGGAGGAAGACACCATGAGGAGTACCAGGGAGAGAGCAGATGGCTGGTAGGGAGGGACCAGTGTGGGACCAGGGTGGCATGGAGGGAACAAGTGGGGGGAACTGATAGGGGAAGAGATGTGGAGGGGTATCAAATAGGAATAGATTTGAACCTCAGCTATGGGGGGAGAGAGAGAGGGAGCAGGAACATACTGAAGGGGAGGACAAGCGGGACATGAGAGGGATGGCAACAGGTAGGGAAGAGATAGCGAGGACAAAAGGGTAGAAGGGGGCTAGTAAGGAAGGAGGGTGGTGACTGGAGGAGAGAAGGCTACGGGAAGGGGAAGGATGGGAGGGCATCACTATCGATGTAGAAGGGAATAGGGGCTCTAAATGTCGACAACAGCAGGGATAGGAGAGGGTTGGAAATCAGCAGGGAGGAGGGGAGGTCGACATGGGAAGCCCAGTGAGAAGTAATCAGTCTGGGAAGGGTTCAAGGGGATGGGAGGAATAAGGCAGAGAAAAGGGTTGAGGCGGAAGTAGGGGTACAGATACAGAAGTCACAGAGGGAGCAGCTGGCGGGGTAAGGGAGGAAGAACGAATACTGGGGTGGTGGAAGGGGCATTAGAAGGAAAGGGGTAGGGATGGGGGGTACTCATCCTGGGGATTCTATACTGAAAGGGCTGAGATGAGGTGGCAGGGGAAGACACAGCCGTATTTGGGTTGAAGCTATCCCCAGGTTGACTGCAGGAGGGCAGGCAGGCACTGCAGAAGTGTGCAGTGAGGGGCGGAAGAGTGTTGCATGTGGGTACAAAACGACTTGGCAGGGGAGACTGTGGAAGTAGTGAAGGGAGGTTCGAGTAGTTGGGCAGGCAGTGTGAGGGGTGGGGGAGTCGGTGGCATTCTCGAGGTACTGGTGGTACCATGAGCATGGGGAGGAAGGATAGGCTTGAGGAGTCAACGAGTGGCTGAGTGATTGGTGCCACACCAAAATTATGGGTTAGTGACTAACTGTGGTAGGGTCTGGGGAAATAGTGACTTGTACACGGGGACAGGGACACTTCAGCAGGAAGGGAGGGGAGTATTAAAGGCAGGATTAGAGGGGTATATCTCTACTAAGGTGGATTTAAACTATTGGGAAGGGTAGCCAAAAGACTGAGGTTGGTAGAAAGGTCCGGACAGGGAGCCTAATGAGCTCACCCCAGATATAGGTAAAGGTGGAGGTGTAGAAACCTAGGGAGGGGCGGTAGAGTGGTCTGAATGTAATACAGAAGGCACCACCAACTGATAAGAATAAGGAGGAGGAGAAAGAGTGCAGGTTACCGGGAGGAGGAGGACAGCCAAGGAGAAGAAGAGTGAGGAGAAGGAGGGTATGGGTAGAAGGTGGTCTGAATAAATGGATAGAGAACTGGTTACAGGGGAGAGTGCAGAGGGTGGTGGTGGGGTAGCTCTTGGCACCCAGAGCAGTGGCAAGCGGGTGTCACAGGGTCAGTGCTGGGCCCAGTGCCATTTGGGCTTTTATCTCTGATATAGCAAACAGACTGGGGCGCAGGTTAGTTTGTGTGCACAATATACCAAATTGGAGGCAGTGGTGGGACTAAGAGGATGGATGGGAAAACTGCTGTGGGTCCTAACCAAACTAGAGACATGGTCGGTGGAGTGGCAGCTAGGATTCAGTGCAAAGAAGTGTGAGGTGATGCACTTCAGGGCTAAGAACCAGAAGAGGGACTATTGGTTGGGGATCACAGAGGAGAAGGACCTAGGGATGTTGATAACTGGGAGCATGAACAACCGGCCCAGTGCAAGAAGCAGCAGCGAAGGCAAACAGGATGCTGGGATGCATCGCAAAGGGTTCTCATCCAGACACAGGGATATGATACTACCTCTACAGATCATTGGTCACACCCACACCTAGACTACTGTGTGCAATACTGGAGGCTATACCTGAGGAGAGATATAAAGTTACTGGAGGGGTGCAAAGGAGGGCAATAAAAATGTTAAAGGGGATATAAGGAAAGGAATATGAAGTTAGGCTGATGGAGCTGAACATGTACACACTGGAGGAGAGCAGGGATGGGGATATTATTGAAGTGTTTAACTGAGGGGTAAATAAACCTAGCACCGAGGGGTGTCTAAACTGAGGAGTGAAGAGACGAGGGGCATGGACTAAGATTAGAAGGGGACGTTTCAAGAAGGAAATGAGGAGGCACTACTTCTCTGAGGTGGTGGTGTCTAGTTGGAATGTGCTGCCAGAGGGGTGGTAACATGTAGGACAGTTAATAGCTTTAAAAAGGAGTGGATAAAGCAAGATAAAGAGTCGGGGGCAGGGCTGGGAAAAGATGGGGAGGAACTGGGGGAGAGGAGGCGAGCAGCTGCAATCTAGGGTGCTAGCTGCACACTAAGGCAGACTTACATAGACCGATTGGTGTGTTCTGCTGGCAGATTCATATGTTCATATGTTTGTATGTATGTTTGTATGTAAATCACAGTGACTCTGTTCATGAGCAGAGGTCCTAAAATGCCTGTGTTGAAAATTTGGTGACAAATGTCCATAAAATGACTGTTACAAGTGTGCATTGTGCAGTTTCCACGCACTCGTAATCTCGCAAATTCAGTGTATTTTCAAGTCCAGATTTTCAACATTGCCATTTTTCCACACCTCCCTCATGAACAGTACAGCTGTTATTTTTCACATCCTGCCCGAAATATGCATTTACACATCTGGTGCAGAATACTTGCTGTGGAAATCAATGTTCGGACAGATTAAGAACATCATAGTGACAGTGTTCTAGTGAGCAGAGGTCACAAAATGCCTATGTTGTAAATTTGTTGAAATAATTCCACCAATGACCTTGTTACGACAGTGTTGCGCAGTTTCCATGTACGCCGGAAATTTGAGCATTTTAATATTTTCACTACAGATTTTCAACATTGCCATCTCTTCACACCTCCCTATGAATGGTACAGCTGTCATTCTTCACATCCTGCCCAATCTGTTTTCGTGCATCTGGCGACAATGGCACGGTCGCTGTGGAAACTCAAATTTCGGGACACATTGACAAAATCACAGTGCCACTGTTCATGAGAAGAGGTCCCAAATGCTTTCATGAGGTGGGGACCACAAAATGGCCATGTTGAACATTTGTACTGCAAATACCAACAGATGCCCGGGCATTATGGTTTCTAACCAGAACGCCCCACCCTTTACAGACTGACAGACTGGGGTGTGCCTTTGGATTGCTGATTGTAATGCTCATGCCATTCCAACCACACAACCCCACCCCCAGCCACTGACAGGCATTGAGCTGTACCTTCACTCTTCAGCCCCACAGTTCACCCCATTCTATATTGCACCCATTTCAGCATTTGTCTATGGAGTGGGGCAACTGTAAAGCCAAAACTCCAAAGACACACCCAACACTTGTCAATGTCTTCAGGATAGGGTGAGGTGAAATGGCACGAACGTTATGTGCGACAACCAAACGCATGCCCCAATGCCTGTCCGTCTCTGCAGGGTGGAGTGGGGTTGGCGTGAAGTTCAATACTTCACTGCCATTCCTACTCTGCATCTAACTACTGCATTTCCAATGCTAATACCAGCAAGCAAACATTCGGCATTGACAAATGCTTGTTTCATACCCTTTATTAATTCTTCTTTTTAAGGGCAAGACAATTGGATGGAACTGTCTCATAGCATGATTGATTCTGGAGTGGTTTATACTTTTTTTCTTCCCCAAACAGATATCTAGTGCTCTGAGAATTTAAAAATATACCGGCACCTTCCTTGCAATTTCACTCTTTTCCCTCCGGTCAGCGGCACCCTGGATCCTCTCTCAGGCAGCCTGTCCTTTCCTGCCCAGCCTGAAGCCTCCCGAGCTGCATCTCCTCTCTTCTCCCCCTCCGAATCCAGCACCCCGGTTTAACCCACCTATGGTGGGTCGCCCTCCTTTTGGGTGCACTTACAAGTCAGACTCTGGCTCGCTAGGGCTGGGGAACGGAGGACCTGGAAGGTCAGTCAGGGTAGGCCCAGTGAAGGCATGGTGGACCGTGCCTTCACCTGCCCAGAGTGCCATTTTTTCCGTGTTCTTGCGAGCCCACCCACTCCCTCCCTGCGTGGTGCACATCGACACCCTGGTGCATGGCAACCCTGCCGGTGTCGTCCACGCTGAGATGCGTGCATGTCTGGCTGCTGTAGTGCCTCCGGTCTCCACCAGGGGTCACCAGCACACAGGACAACCTCCCATGCTACCAGGAAGGAGTGCACCATGAGCACTGCGTCATGACCCTCCGGCCAACCCCGGTGCCCAGAGTGCGCTCCGAACCGGGTCGCCGGCGTGAGTGCAGTGTGGCGTCCAGCGCCTCAGCGCCACTGGACCAGCCTGCAATTCCCATTTAAAGAAACTGATTTCATAGAAAATCTCTAGACAGTCTGTGGTATGGCTTGACATTCAGGTCACACTCATATCAGGAGATAATGCTGAGAATTTATGAGCAAGTTCCAGAGTTTAAACTGTGTCATCACTCTTAAGGTTCAATAAGTTCTGGCTCAACTTACAGAGAAAAACAGTTCCTTGAAAATGTTTTATGTTCTGTGACTCAGCTGCCACAGTCGTCTTGGAGTTAAGGGAACATGAATCACAAGCAGTTAGAGAGAAGACGAGTTTGCCCACGACCTGAATGTGTTAATGCAAATATAGACTTTAGAGCATCTGTCCTTACATTGTGTGTATGTTAAAGGATTTTGGTCTTTCTTTTAGCAACCGGATGGGGTCTCCATGGGCTGGAAAGATTGACATACAATGATTTTGTTTTGGGTGATTTTCCTCTGCATTGCAAGTGGTACAGTACTAGTACACTGATGGTAATTGTTGCCTGTTGAAATTTTATCTGCGGCAGACAAGGTGCCAGTATGTTTTATAACAATTACAGGCTGTGTATCTTTCCACTGCACTGATGACAGAGTTGGCTATAAAAGAGCAACAATGTAAAGAAAAATGCATTCTTCACTGTTCTTTTCTTTGTGGAATTCTGTTTTTGGCTATGGTTCTTGACCTTGGGTCTCTTCTTAAGCATTTAGCTATGAGTTTTCATTTTCTTTTGACAGGGTTTTTATTTGGTTACGTTTGTCTTTTTCTTTCAGATGTTTATATGATTTAAGGGAGGCATGATTTTTTTGTATGTTTGTCTGATTTTCTTTTAATAAAATGTGCCTTCTCTTCCTCAATAAGTGACGTGGGATCTTTAGCTTCTACCTGGAGAGTGACCAGGGTGGGGTAGAAGGGCCTTGGTTTACCATCTCTGATGGAGGATGGTACCTCATCAGTGCAGCACCCCTACCATATTGCACTGCAGTGTCAGTTGTGGGTATTACCCCAAATACCTGATATGGGACTAGAACCCACATCATTCCAATTTTCCAGTTTCAGAGGCACTACTGAGCCACTGACATGGATTAACAACTTGTTCTCATCCACTGCACATTTGACTGTGCCTTATGCTTCACTTGCACCCGGGTGGGGGCATGTATTAATCAGGTTTTGGTTCCCTGTTAATTTAGAGGCAATGGTATGCTCCACAAATCCCTCTTGAGGTGTCAGTTTGCCACTGGTTTGGGCTGCCCATCAAGAAAGAGTGAGCTGGGCATAAATAGGAAGAACTGGAGTAGCAGAAGCAAGGAGATTCTCAGCAGTGGCAACCAGTCTGGCTGGCTATGCAGCTTTAGGCCAGCTAGTAGTTCCTGCAACAAGTCAAAAGATTAAGGTAGTGGCCATTTGCAGAGAGGTCCCGGGAACTCCGGTTCAATGCTTCATTCTAGGGAGTCTGTCATCACTGCTGCAAGAGTGAGAAGAGAGAACCAGTACATTATCACAGAGAGAGAGAGAGAGAGAGAGAGAGTTACAGGGCTGTGTGGTCCTTAATGTCTTTGTGAAACCAGATATGACCCTGCCTGAGACCTTAGTAACTCTGTTTCTCACTGCAGGGGTGAGAAGGAGAAGCTCCATCAGAGTGGCCATCATGGTTTGCGTATTGGGTGCCATGTGCACATCCTGACAAATTATAGGTACTATTGTACAAAATCAGAGCGAGAAAAATGGGACTAGAGTAGTAACTGGAACAAAGTAGTTTTATTGGGGCAGTCATCTTGGTTGGCCATAACAAAGCGACTGTGATAAAGGGTGATAAGTAAACAATTACATACAACACGAGTGTGCAGGAAAGCATTTCAATGCACACTCAAGTGTTGTGAGGCACATGGCATAGCCTTGTGCCTGACACCCTAGGAAGGGCACCAAAATAATTTCATGCACACCTGGAGTGTGTTATTGCGCTAAAAATGGCAAGCTGTACAAACAATTTTTCTCACTATAAAACAAGCTCCAAACCTGCCCATGCATTAAAGCATTTCAGTGCATGGTCATGTACATGTTTCAGCCAGTCCTGTTCTTGGATTTTCCAATGCCATTTTATAAAGTGCTTGAACAACCTAGTGTGCATATCCTGACTATGGATAATAAAGTGGTGAAAGAATCTGACTTGATTCCTTGATGAAATTAAATGGGAATTAAAGTTGCAGTGCTCACAGGAAAAGAGTCCTCATTTCGGATTCACCCCACTTGATAAGGGCTGGTAGGCCCTCTACGGACTCTGCAGCAGCTTGATGGAGGTGCAGGTCTCTGTTAGGCTGCCAGAACTCAATGAAGTTCTGACCCTTATTAAATAAGAACTGGAACATGGGGTTCTGATTATTTATAAATATTTGAATAAATGTGATAAAATGCATAAAGGGGCCAAACTCTGTAATATTTAACACAGAGACCCAAAGGAATGATTGAATTCATTATTTACATGAAAAGTAAAGTAAAACTGCTGAAGCAATCACTAGCTCCTTCATGGCTGACTTCCATTGGTGGCATACCTCCTTGGGCCCATGAGTGTGCTGGGGATATATATATATATATATATATAAATATATATATATATATATATATATATATATATATATAAAATGGGCGGAAATTGCAACAATATCATTGGCTGAACAGCATCACATGACCATGCGTATATCGAAACACGACCACACCTGCCTTTACCCCCTCCTAAACAATTTTGACATTTTATAAGATAGACAAACCACTCTGAGGAGTGCGGTCATGCTCTGATATATGCAGCCTTAGGTGGTTGGCCTTTTCGACCTGAGCCTCATCTAACAGCGCACAGCAATGTGCGTATGTCAAGCATGACCGCACACCTCAGAGTGGTTTATCTATCATATATATGATATATAGTATATATATCTAATAGATCACTATTGAGTGCTGATCGCCCCTTCAGGCTCTCACCGCACACTGCGCAGTGTGTGTTGGCATACACATGGGCCGCGGGCGCAGTGCATCAACCGCAAGGCGTGCACTCTCTCAGGGAGTGGGGTTTCACTACCGTGAAAGTGGGTTATCTATCTTATAAAATAACAGAAATGTTAGGAGAAATAAAAGTCTGTGACTCTGATGTCTTGCATGGTGATATTATGCTAGTGAGCAGACGCTAATTTTCCTACCCATTTTTAATATATATATATATATATATATATATATATATATATATATATATATATATATATATATATGCAGTACCTAATACCTTACCTACCACTAACTAATATCAAGCAGAAGATATTTTTTATGAATGCCAAGTGGGTATCTTATGATGGATGTTACAGAGCAGACTAGCCCCACAAATTGGCTAATGAAGGATCAGATGAGCAGCAGTAAGAGCCTACCCATGTGATGCAGCTGCATTGCCTGTCCCAGTATATTGCGGTGTGGCACACTACCAGGTTCCACAGGTGGCAATTTTTTACTACTTGGTCTACTCAGCAACATCTTTTAAACAAGAAATGTAAGAAAATTAAAAATTATAGTATTGATTAGTGTTGCTCAGATGGTATCCTACCAGGTCAGATACTGTAGTATACTATCATTTTGGCCAGATATCGGATAGCCCACAATGGCATAGACATCTGACCAAGGAGCCAACCTCCTGGGATCCACTGTAAGTATTCAAGTATCCGTGGATCCGACCATCGGATCCAACTATTCGAGTTGGATCTGATGCATCTGACTTCAGATCCATTAGCTGGATCCTAGGTCAGATACCAGCACTACCGATGGAGGATAGTCGGATCACAAAAGCACTATCCGAGCAATACTACTGCTGATATCATATTACAGTACAGTCAGGTTGTAAAATAATATTTTTATGCGCACTGGTCAGACCACACCTGGAGTGGCGTCCAGTTTTGGAGGCCCCACCTCAAAAAGACATCAGCAGACTGGAGACAGTACAGAGGAGGGCAACTAAAATTGTGCAGGGTCTGTATGACATGTCCTATAAGGAAAGACTGAAGGAATTACACATTTATTCCTTGGAACAGAGAAGAGAGAAAGGAGACATGATAGAAACCTTCAAATACATTAAAGGAGTAAACAGGTGCAAGCAAACAAACTCTTTCACAGAGAGGGTGGTGGACGATGAATAACCTACCCCTGGAGGTGAGTGGGGCCCAAGAGAGTGAGTGCATTCAAAATTGCATGGGATAGGCACAATGGAGCCCTCACACAAAACAGCTAGTAGGCGGTTAGCGAAATTCTAAGCAGGGCTGCTATAGAGCAGACTAGATGGACCAAAGAGGTCTCCTTCTGCTGTCACTTTCTATGTTTCTATGCAGTTGCCATAAATAGTAATAATAGTAGTAGAAGGAGTAGTACCTAACTCCAGATCAGATAAATAGTACTGTACTACCATGTAGTTTGGGACATGAAATGCAGTTGCTTGTTGTATTATATGGACTCTGGACCCACTGATGTTATTATTTTTATGTATCTGTGTTCATTGTGTTCACTCAGGTAATCCTGACCTGGCCTGACCTGACCTGATTTGACTGTCTCATGTGTGCCTCGTGTATTAATATAAGTAAGTCAGATTCACAAAGATTTGTCACCGCACAATGGGAGAAATGTCCGTGGATAGGGCCTGGTCAAATCAGTATATTAATGTTTCTTTCAGGTATCATATTTGAAATTAAAGTGACAAATGTTGACTTTCAGAAATGTCAAACATTCAGTGTTTTCTGGTGTTAAACAGTATCTTGTGTCAGTAATAACATTGCCAGCAGAACTAAAGAATCGTTCTGAATAGACACTTGTCGGAGGCAATTCATGTACTTCACTGCAATTTGTACTCAAAGCAGGCCACATATTTTGCTTGGCTTTCCAGTATTTCAAAGGATCAGTATTCCAATTAAAATTGGTCTCTGCCAGGTACATCTCAACAATGGCCTGTGCTGAGGCTGTGTTAGAACAAATAAATGAAGATTCTACAGTGACATCTTATAAATAAGTAACTCCAGAGACCTGAAGCTGAACTGTGTGATTGTGGGACAGTGCTAGTTTTGGATGCTGATGAAGAAGAAGATCCTGCCTCGGTGGCTGAAGAGGGAACAAATGCGGAACACCAGAGGAGGGCTGCCTGATGCTGTGCTGTGAAAAGATTCTAAATCCGATCCTGTACTCAGTTCCATGACAGCATGCACTTCATTAATTATTTCTTGTTTGTTTATTTACTTCAAAGGAGTTTGCTCATCATTCAATAGTTACTTTGATTTGGATTGTAGGTCCAAGATTGTTGCTTTGATGTAGTGCTCAGACTGAAGCATTTTCTGTAGTTTTTCATCCAGTAATTCTGTTTCACATATCACTGTGTCTGGTGAATGATATAAATGTAACCATTCTGTTTCAAATAATTCATTTATTTTTTAATTTTGTTGACTGGGAAAGGAGGACTAGCCAGTTCTGTCTATTTTCAGCCTTGTCACGGAGGTGGGTTTGAAGATACAGATGGAAGCCAACTGAAATTAGACAGATTACGCTGTTGGTGGTATTTTTAGTGAATGGAAGGAATTTGGCCAGGACACCGAGGAAACTGCCTCTCTTTTGAGAAATGCCATGGGATCTTTAACATCCACCTGTACAACCATAGAACAGGCCGACAGGACCCTGGTTTCACATCTCATCTGAAAGATGGCACCTCAGAGTACAGCAACCTCCTCATGACACATTTCAATGTCAGTATTAAGTTTTACCCCACATTCCTGGAGTGGAGCTAGAACCCACAACCTTCTGGTCTTCCGAGCTCAGAGGTGGGTGTGCAACCTGCTGAGCCACTCACACTGTGTCTGGTGAATGATATAAATGTAATCATTCTTTTTATATATCACTGCGTCACAAGTGAATAATGTAAATGTGATAAAGAAAGAAAAAACTTGTGTGCTGTGCTATTTTTAATTGATCTGTCACAAGCTCTTCAAGGGTCAGACCCTCTGCTCCCACCAGTGCCCAACCTTGAAGTGCAATATGTGAACAGAGACAAACAGGATAACCCTCCTGTCTGTTTTGGGTCCAATCAACTTCCATTCTGTAGTTCTGGAGTCAATTATGAACCCTTTTTGCTAGCACGCCCAGGTAACAGGTCCAAATATCACGTCTTCTGGGAAATGCACGGTGCAGTACTTTACCCAGTGGGCACACAACCTGGTTCACAATCTCTCTTTTGACTCAGTTGAGACCTTGGTACATTTGGTAACACACTGTAAGCATTAACAGTTCTATCAGAGTTATCAACACTGTCCCAGCATTCACCTCAAAATGAGGAAAAACTCAGGCAGGATTTCAAGGAAAGCAAAGTTTACTAAAATTAAAAATAGTAAATGAAACACAAAACACAGAGGCCGGATATTCAAAGCAGTTGCACATGGCACAACTGAGTTGTGCCTGCGCTAATACATGAAGTACACCGAGGCCATATTCAGTGGGAGCCATTGCACAGGGCAAAATCCATTGTGCCAATGCGCAACTATAATGTGTGGCGCCAAGTGCAAGGCATTCCCATGAATATCCAGCGCAATGGCATATTCAACTGTGAAACCATAGGCCAAGTGTGGAGCAAATCGGTTGCGCTTGACCAGATTTGTTCCTATAAAACAGGGTGCAAACACACAGACAGCAGTTCGCCAGGAGTGAGAGATAGAGACAGACAGACAGACAGACACAAGATCAGACACAGAGGTAGAGGACAGAAAGGTGGTGTGGGAGAGGGAGAGGGGCAGACAGAGGTGAGAGAGACACACATAACCAGTGTACCAGGGTGGCACACAGCCAGCCAACCACCCAGGGGACAGTGGACAGCAGGAGACATGGAGAGTGCACCCTTCTTGATGGAGGCTAATGAGGGGTGTGAGGAGGTAGGAGGGAACAGTTATGTGGCCAGAGGCCCGTCGGCAGCATGCCCGACACAGGTAGTACCGTGCCTGCATCACCTTTGAGAACTATAGTGACACCGAGATAGTGGGCGGTACCACCTGAACAGGGCCATTTTGAGGCAGCTCTGCGAGCTGTGCAGTGAGGAGATGCAGGCACCCACCAGACAGAGCCACGCCGTGTCCATGGAGATGAAGATGACCGCCATCATGTGCCTGCTCACAAGCAGCTTCAAAAGACCAACAAGGGAAACCACGGATATCACCCAGTTGGCCCGTCCGCCTCCTCACACAGTTCCTCAATGCTCTGCTCCACGTGCTTTGGAATTCATCCATTTCCCCAGCACACAGGCAGAGATACAGCAATTATGCAGGACTTACACAGGGTGACACACATGCCTGGCATGATTGGAGCCATTGACTGCAACCACATGGGCATCACATGCCACCTGGCCCTGAGGACTGGTGTATATCAACAGAAAGGAGCCCGAGCATCAACTGCCAGGTGGTGTGCGATGCCATGGGGTGCATCACCAATGTCTAGCTCACACCTGGGAGTGCACACAATGCATTCATCTGGCACATCTCGCGCTGTGCCCAGAGATTTGAATGTGGGGACATCCCCACAGGTCACCTAGTGGGTGAGTATGGCACTGGCAAGGTGCGATGGGCACAGCAGACCTGGGGATGGGGCTGGGAAGAGTGTGCATGGTGGCGTGGGCGTTAGGGACAGGCAAGGGTGCAACACAGCATAGCATAGGACTAACCATGTAATTCTCCACACAGGCGACAGTGCATACCGCTGAGGCCCGGGCTGCTCACACCCTACTGGTGCCCGTCATCCCCAGCAGAGGAACAGTACAGCGAGGCTGCCATCACATGCAACATCATTGGCGCATCGTTGGCATGCTGAAGCACTTTCCATTGCCTAAACAGGTCAGGCAGTGCTCTACAGTACAACCCCTCAAAAGCCTGTGGCCTGTTGCATACTGCACAACATGGCAGATTGATCGTGGGATAGACCGTGGCAGCTGTCGCGAGGCAGATGAGGGCAACAGTAGTGGGGACGATGGAGGCAATGGGCCGGAGGGTGGTGGACAGCCACCCCTGGGCGGAGTGACCCTCGACTGCTGCAACAGGCATGATGCCACCGCGACACCATCGCACAGGAGCACTACGGTGAACACAGGTGGGTGGTGCGGTACATCATGCAGGCCACACAGACAGATACAACACATGCAGGAATGTGCATGGTGTGGGGCAAGCATAACACAGGCGTGATGCAGGGGTGAGGAGTCAGTGACACACAACCACACACAGCAACACACTCACCCATCCAGGCATTGGAATGTGGAGTGGATCAGATGCATTGCACTGGTGGACAGGCGCAACTGGTGCTGGACTGCCCTCATCATGCCACGCCACATGGTCCAGCGGTCAGGCATACACACATAGGCAGCATGTGGCACAACACAGGTGCGCCACCAGTGGTGGCACACTCTCACCACCCATGTGTGCACAGGGCAGCAGCTGTAGACTGCGGTCAGGGCAGCCCTCAGATGAGGGCAGCTGCATGTACTACCATGGCCACCGCGGCCACGGGGTGGCTGCGCTTGAACCAATTGTCAGCCACAGGCCCACATCAGCCAGGGGTGTGTGCAACAGCCTCCCAGGGTGGGCGGGACCATGACCGTGTCCTTGCAGGGTGTGCAGGCACCCAAACAGACCAGCCCAGGCATGCCTGGGATGCCTACATCAGAGCCTGGTGTCAACTGTGTTGGGGTCACTCAGCGCCCGGGTCAGTGGGGTGGACCAGTGCACTCGAGGGGTCTCCTGTGCATGGCCATGCCCTGTGGCAGCCAGCAACACAAAGCCATCTGCAATCGCACTGGCAATGTGATCCAATGATGCAGTTGTGGCCTGCTGCATGCATTGCATCCTCCAGGATCTGTGCAGTGCCCTTTCCTGCTGCTCAGCTAACTGGTGCACCTCACATGCAGTGCATGCACCCCAGTGGTGAGCAGCACCTGTTGCTGAATGGATGCCGCAGCAGCTGGGTGTGCTCAGCCAGACAGTCGGCATGCTGTGGCTCCCGGGCAGGATGCTATTCCTCTGGTGGTGACCTGCCACACTGCACAGCCTCCCTCTCTGGTGGATGCTGCACAGTGGGGTCTGCAGGGGAATGGGCACAGTAGGCACCGGTGGTGGACCCTGTGGCCAGTTGCCGGAGGCACCACAGCATGCTGCCATCACCCTCCAGCGCTGTACACTGCCCTGCATCTGCATGGCTGCACCACCACCACTGAAGGGCACATCCCAGGCCGCAGACCACCACACCCGGTAGTGGCAGGCAGCTGTGCCACCACTGGCAGAGCGCTGGACGCAGTACCTGACTGTGATGCCAGCAGGGGCGACATGCCACAATGTCACCCATGCTGTCCAGGAGCTATGAGTAAGTATCATCGGAGTTGGACCCCACCGATCTTTTGTCTCTGCACACAGGACACCAAGGCTGGCATCCTGCAGGATCACATCCAGGGCCTCGTCGTGACCCTGGGTCTAGGATATCCACTGGCACCGTGGTGCTGAGTTGCAGCCTGTTGGGCTCCCGGATGCGGTGGATGTAGAGGTTCATCCTCTGGGGCTGTACTGGCATCTATGGGTGCTGCTACTGCTGCGGGGCCCGTCCTCTGCACAGAGGCATGCTGGTGCTGCAGAGAAGGATGGCATGTCAGTGATGCAATGCCCACATGTGCCCCTGTACACTGCCGCTGCATGTGTCCCACAGCATGGCATGTGCGTGGGTGCCCACATGCACATGACATGCATGACAGCTGCATGCACACCAGCATGCCCTGTACGCACCTCCATGTCACCAGCTGTGCATGTCTGACATACATACCTCAGTGCAGTGATGGCTGCCACCCATCTGGAAGCCTCCTCCAGGCATGTCCTCCAAAGTGGTGTGGCCATGGTGGCTGCCACTAAATCCTCTTTGGCATCAGTGTGGGTGCATCTGCTGGCCCTCCTCTGGGGCATTACAGGATGCTCTGATGGTTGCCACCTTCTCCTTAATCCGCCACCTGTCAGTCTCAACCTTCTTGCGCACTCATAGAAACATAGACTTTGACGGCAGATAAGGACCCAGGCCCATCTAGTCTGCCCATTTCCTACCTACAGGATAGGTCACAGATCCTAGTTAACCAACAGCCTATTTCTTCCTACCTCTACAAGGATTGCCTTATGTCTGTCCCATGCATTCTTGAATTCTCCCACAGTTTTAGACCCAAACCTCCTCAGGAAGGCTGTTCCATGCATCCACTACCCTCTCTGTGAAATAATACTTCCTCACATTGCCCCTGAACCGCCCTCCTTCTATCTTTAAATTGTGTCCCCTTGTTCTTGCAAGTCTCTTTTTCTGAAAAATGCTACCCTCTTGGACTTTGTTGATTCCACTAAGGTACTTAAGCGTTTCTATCATGTCCCCCTCTCCCTTCTTTCCTCAAGGGTATACATATTAAGCTCCTTTAGTCTCTCCTCATACGGCTTCTCTTGCAGACCCTGCACCATTTAGTTGCCCTCCTCTGGACTGCCTCTATCCTGTCTATGTCCTTGGAGATGGGGTCTCCAGAACTGGACACAGTACTCTGGATGGGGTCTCACCAACTGTCACCACAGAGGGATAACAACTTCCTGTTTTCTGCTGCTGATGCCTCTCCTATACATCCCAGTATACCCCAGCCCTCCTACTGCCTTCTCACATTGCTTGCTAACCTTAAGGTCATCTGATATGATTACCCCAGGTCCCTTTCCTTTTTGTTGTTGTTACTACCTCCCCACCCATTGTGTATTCTTCCCTGGGTTCTTGTTTCCCAGGTGCATTACTTGCACTTCTTTGCATTGAATCCTAGCTGCCATACTTCTGACCATTCCTCCAACCTTGCCAAGTCCTTTTCATCCTTTCCACACCTCCTTGTGTATCAACCCTGTTGCAGATTTTTGTGTCATCTACAAAGGCATACTTTCCTTCAGTCCCTCTGCAATGCCACTGATGAAGACATTAAAAGGACTGGACCCAATACTGAACCCTGCGGTACCCCACTAGTAACCCCCTTTCTTCACAAATGGACTCCATTTACAATTACCTTCTGTGTCCTGTTGTCCAGCCAATGTTTTACCAGGCTACCACCCTGGGTCCCACTCCCAGGCTGGTTAATTTGACTATTAATCTTTTGTGTGGGACTGTGTCAAATGCCTTGCTGAAGTCTAGGTAGGCCATGTTCACAGCCCCTCCACAGTCTACTACTTTGGTCACCCAGTCAAAGAGATCTATTAGTCGTCTGATATGACCTTCCGCTGTGAACCCATGCTGCCTTGGGTCCTGTGCTCCACTGGCCTGTAAGTACTCGACTATTCTTTCCTTCAGTGACTCCATCACTTTCCCTACCACAGAGGTTAGACTGACAGGTCTGTAGTTTCCTGCTTCTGTCTTGGACCCACTTTTGTGAAGGGAATCACATCGCCTTCCTCCAGTCCTTGGGTACCACACCATCCTCCATGATTTATTAAAAGAGTAGCCAGTGGTTTCACTAGTTCCTCCTTAATTCTTTTAGAATTCTGGGGTGAATTCCATCAGGACCCATTGCTTTGTCCACCTTCAGTTTTAGGAGTTCTTGCAGAACCCTTTCTTCTGTGAAAGGACTGGGATCGACCCCTATCAAGAGTGCTTCTGTTAATTGGATTAGGCACTTCCCCTCCTCTTGTAGAATACTGAGCAGAAATATTCGTTCAGTATTCCTGCTTTCACTGTCCCCCTCTGCCCACCCACTGTTCATTCTATTCAGCCTCACTATCCCTCCTTTGTCTTTCACGCTCGCTGATGTACCTATAAAAGGTTTTATCCCCTTCTTAACTGAGTTGGCTATCTTTTCCTCAGTTTGGGCCTTGCTATTCTGACTTCCCTCCCTGCTTCCTTCTGCCTTAACTGGTACAGCTCTCTGTCCTGCTCCTTCTGTGTTTCCTTATACTTCCGGAATGCTATCTTTTCTTCCTGACTTTCACAGCCACCTCTTTTGAGAACCATAGTGGCTTTTTCTTTCATTAGTTGTTCATTTGCTTCACACAAAGGCTTGTTGCCTCTGTGATGGCAGTTTTGATAATTCCCCATTGTTGCTCCACACCTCCTTCTAGCCTGTTTGCTAGTGCTTTTCTGAGGCACTCTCCCATCTTGCCAAAGTCAGCCTCCTAAAGTCCAGTACCCTCACTTTTGTATGGCTTGATGCTGTAGCTGAGTTTAACGTGAACCACACTGTTTGATGGTCACTTGTCCCCAGATGGCAACCACTTCTACATCTGAGATCCTCTCGCTGCCCCTGTTTGAGTACCACGGGTCTAAGATTGCTCCCTCATGGCGGGTTCCAAAACTAGCTGTCTAATGCCTGCCACCTGTAGGGCATCAAGAATGGCCCTGCTCTTGGATGTGGCTGCAGCAAATGTGCTCCAGTTAACATCTGGCATATTCAGGTCTCCATCAACAGTATCTCCCTTTCTCTGCCATTCTAAGAATGCCTTCTATCATATCCTTGTCCATTCCTTCCCCTGACATGGGAGTCTGTACACAACCCTGTGCGGATTATGGTGCCTTTTCAGTCTCCAAGGTGACCCACAGTGCCTCCTCTCCTCCCTGTTTACTCTTTTGTTCAGTTGCTTTTATCCCTTCCTTTACATGAGAGCTACTCCTCCCCTCTTCTCCCCTGCCTGTCTCTCCTGTAGGTTATGTACCCTGGTATGTTAACATCCCAGTCATGGTTCTCTGTGTACCATGTTTCTGTGACTCTCGATATCCAGGCATACCTCTTCCATTAAGGCTATCAGCTCAGGAGCTTGTTGCCCAGACTACTGTCTGCACTCCTGTGCTGACCATCGATGGCTGCCGTGCTGGATCACATAGGTTGCCACCTCCTCCATGCACCAGCGCTTTGGCCTGTGGTGTGCCCGTGGCACCGCTCAACAGGACCTCCCTCTCAAGGTAGGCCTCAAACAGGGCATCTGTCTCACCCTTAGTGAAGTTGGGCCTGCACTTCTGTGCAGGCCCCATCTCCTCCTCCTCTTGTGCCGACATGTTGCCTCCTGTGAACATGGACAGCACAGTGTGTCAGTGGCAGCATCTCCCCGGTCTGTATGACCCTGCAGTGCTGTCTGCTCCCAGTGTGCTGCTGCAACATCCACCACTTACCTATTAAGGTTGCAATACCTGTCCATGGGCTGTGCTGTTCCGTGGTGCTTTTGAGGTGCAACACATGCAAATGAAGTTGTGCGTAACAGTAATGACATGCTAATGCACCCACTGTGCACGCATTGGCTGTTGAGCTCATTTGCATGGCAGCAACTGAGCTCGAGAAGTGCACCGTCTGCAATAGGATTGCACTGGTAAGTGGTGGTGCAGTGCTCATGCATGCAGTGCGTGGGCCTGCAGTGCGCATGCGCGTCCACGCTATCATGGTGCTAATGCATACCACATGCGGACAGCAAGATGCAATGGCATTGTGCATGCTGTGCGCTGGCCAGCTACAGCGCTTGGTTGCACGCTGGTAACATGCCCTATCGCGCGCGCATGCACTGTGCACTGGCAAGTGACCTCTGACCCCTGAGTCAGACCCTGTGACCTCGCCTAGCCACACCCACTGTGCATTTCCAGCATTGCATGAGGGGCAGGCACTGCACAGTCTCCAGCGCGTTGCATATCCGGCACCTGTAGCGGATAAGTCGCCTGCTGCCACCATTTCACCGCCCGAACCCGATATAGTGCAATGATGCGGGAAGGGGATGCCATGCCTGTCACTGGTTGGATGTTGAGCTGGCCAACCTGGTGACCTGTGTGGAACCCACGGCTCACAGTTATTTGGGCAGGTGCCCTTGCAGGAGGCCAGGGGCACTGTGTGGCGAGCTATCGCTGCCAATCTGAAGCAGAGGACTGGGGTGCCCAGGACCATGGAACAGTGCAGGCACTGGTATGGTGACTTATGCGATGGGACCCTGACCAGTTAAGGAGGCTTCAGGCACATGCCAGGTGTGGGGCAGTGCCACAGCCAGATAAGTCATCCCATGTTGCATGTCTGCCCTGGTGCTGTATGTGGTGTTGGCTTGGCTGCCTGGCTATGCCCTGAGGTGAGTGCAGCTGTTGTCATGTGCATCGACGGAGTGGCATTACCAGCTGCCACTTGCATTAGCAATGCATCCGCGCTGGCACGCCGAGATGGGTCGGCAGGACACACCCTGTGCACAGAGGGTCAGTAACGCCTGTGGTCAGTTACTGATGTGCACCTGTCTTCTTTCCATCTTCAGTACCAGAGGACCACAGGCGATCCAGAGCTGTGGCAGCCTTGCGACTGGCGCGCGCCTTGATGGCAGAGGACTGGCACCAGCAGCACCGCATGGGGCAGGTAAGCACTGTCATGGTCCTTTGCACCATACATGGGGGTGACAGGGAGGGTGGGTGCGGGCACAGCTGCCTGCGCCATGGCAGCTGTGTATGTCGCACTGTGCATGGTGCATGCCACTTTGGCTCATCCATTGGACATGCGTGCTGTTGTGGAGTGGGCATGCATCTGGATGCCACCATTATTCCTGTGGTGCTGCCAGTGTACTGTGCCATGTGACAGTCGCTGCACAGTTGTGTAGCCATTCTTGCGGCAGGGACCACCTCTGTGCAATGTCATGGTGCACCGTGTTGCTGGCTGGCATTGGCCCACTCCCTGTAGTGGCTGTTCCTGGCCCTCAGGGTGTGTGGTCCCACTGCCCATTGCCTACTATGGGTGGGCATGGTTCCTTGGGCCATTGCACTAATCATCTGTCCTGTCCTTGCTATAGGTGTCCAGCGTGACAGTGTGGAGACCACCAAGACAGATGCTAAGCCAGCTTATGCAGCAGACCTTGCTCATTGTCTCAAGCATTCTTGAGGTGGTGGTGGCCATGCAGAGAATGATGGCGGTGGAGAGGAGGAGCAACAGTTTGCCAGGGCAGCCAGATGGGGCAGTCGTTAGAGTTGTACCTGTTTTCCCATGTTGCACCTTCCTACAGTCCCCCTCCACTGTACTGTGCCTGTTTCCTGTCCCCTTCCCTCACGGCACCTACCCTTTCCCAGCCCCTGCTGTTTTTGTAAAGATTATTTTATATGAATATTTTCTTACATACCTGCCTGTGTCTGTGTCTGCTTTGCAGGTGGCGTGAGAACAATGCTGCAGTGGCCCAGTGTCTGTCCGTGTTGTGTGCATGAGAGGGGTGCATGTTGTGTATCCGTGGTTCCTGCTGTGTGCTGTGGTGTATCCCACTGTGGTGGTGTCCATCCCCTGGGTCAGTGGCTGTGCATTGCGGTGCCCATGAGGCAGCAGTCAGGGGTGTGTGGTGGGTGTGCATGGTAGTGGCACATGGCCATGGTCATTGATCGGGTACTGTTCACAAACTGTGTTGGGGTCCTCTGCTTGGCTGCCAGCGACCTGTCCCATGTGGTTTGCCACGCTGCCTGTGACCTGGCTCCATTCAGTGCCCACTGTGTGGCTTCCTGTGTGCCTGTGTGGCATGTGTGGCTTGGCTGCATGTGTTCTGGGTGTGGCCTGCTATGGTCTCGGGGGGCGGCCAGCAGCCTGCTGGGTCTGTTGGTTGTTGGCACCTCCTGTCACCTGCTATCCATGCCACTGTTGTGTTCTGGGGTCCAGTGTCTGGGTGCCTGTGTGTGCCCTGCTGGTGGAGGCCTCCTGTGGCCTGTCACTGTGCTTCCATGGCTCTGTTCCTGGGTCTGTTCTCTGTGCCTGCCCCCCACTGTTGCTGTGCTGCTCTGCTGCCATGGTTGCACTGGAGCATCTCTGTTTGTGCCATGGTGCACCTCTGTTTGCGCCACTGCAGTCTGTTGCACCATGGTGCAACTCTGCCATATTCAGCCACATTTAAGCTGGCGCTGTTGAGCCTGCGCAACCTCTGAATGTAGCTCCAGTTGCACCATGGCACATCGGTTTGCACTGTGCCAGACTTGTGCGGACTTTGGCGCATTTCTGAATATCAGGCCAGAACATAAAACATTTATGGTACAGTCACAAAAATAAATGAACAATTATAAACAAACGCCTTATACTGAGTATCTAATCCTACTCTAGTTTCAATTAGTAAATAGTGGTGGTTGAATTACCTGACTCTGGTAGAAGTGCTTCTTGAGAGTGTGTTCTTTCAGGAGTCCAGAAAAAAAGCACACTTTTCCTCAGCCTTGACAATCTATGAGTGGAAAAGGGTCTCACCCAGCTTGTGAGGTCACAGCTGTGTGGTGATGCTGGCTGTGAGGTCACTCACATTCCTGTATACTGAATGGTAATCACAGGCATCTGCACATTTGCTAAACAACCCACTAAAAAAAAACGAAATACTTTTTTAATTAGTGAGCCTGCTTTGGCAGGTCAGAATTACCCTTTGATCTTCAGAGGAACTTCCTGACAGCTATTTCTGCTATCTGTGTGAAGATTCTCACACGTATCTGTCAGAAGTTGCTTCCTCCTAATAGGTCATAAAATGCCATATTTTATAACAAGTGGCTAGTTTACAACCTCTACAACCTGGTTTTATTATAGTCCCAGGAAGTCAGCTTTCACAAGCTAGAGGTGACAACAAGCAAGGCCGCACATTTTTTCTTTTAAAATCCAGTATCCCATGAGGCTGTTCTGCTTGGCCTGTGTTTCTAAGCAGAAGTCTAATCATATAGAAACATAGAAGTTGATGGCAGATAAGGACCCAAGGCCCATCCAGTCTGCCCATTTCTTTTCTACCTTATGAATGTGCAATTGGCATTTGCTCTGTCAATAACCTATCTATTCATACATATCTGTATTGCTCCCTTATGTCTATCCCATGCCTGTTTGATGCCCTGCACTGTATTCATATCCACCACTTCCTGAGGTAGGCTATTCCATGCATCCACCACCCTTGCTGTGTCCTTTTGTCCTGATGTTTTCTTATATTGAAACATGTTAGACTCTTTCACCTTGTTAATGCCCTAAAGATGTTTGAATGTTTCAATCATATCACCTCTCTCCTCCTTTGCTCTTGGGTATACATATTGAGTTCTGCTAATCTGTCCTCATATGTTTTCTGATGCAGTCCCTGCACCATTTTGGTTGCCCTTCTCTGGACTGCCTCAGTTTGGTTAATGTCCTTGTGAAGGTGTGGCCTCCAGTACTGCATGCAGTACTCCAGGTGGCCTAACCAGTGTCTTGTAAAGAGGATTATTACCTCCCTCTTATGACTTGTGATACCCCTACTAATACACCCCAACATCCCCCTAGCCTTGCCTACTGCTTTAGTGGTCTGCTTGCATGATTTCAGGTCATCTGTGATGATGATGCCCAAATCTCTCTTCCATTGTGATTGCCAGCAACTCTCCTCCCAATCTATAGGTGGTTTCAGGGGTTTCTCTTCCCTATGTGCATGATCTTGCACTTCTTTGTGTTATACCCAGTTGCCACTCTTCGACCATTTGCCAGTTTATCCAGATCTCTTCTCATTCTGCCCACCCCATCTGGATCATCTTCTATTGCAGATCTTGGAGTCATCTGCAAACAGACAAACTTCCCTCTAGTCCATCTGCAGTGTCACTGATGACTGTCTCCAGGACTGATCCCTGAGGTACCCCCTTGTGACTTGCATCTCTTCTGATGGTATACCATTTACCACCACTCTCTGTTTTCTGCCCATCAACCAGTTTGCCACCCAGCTGAGCAACTTCTTACCCACCGAGCCTACCCAGCTTATTAATCACTCTTCTTGTGGAACAGTATCAAGCTTTGCTGAAGTCAAGGTAGGTGACATCAACTGCTCCCCTTGGTCCACCACTCTGGTTACCCAGTCAAAGAAATCTATGAGATCAGTTTGACAGGACCTTCCTGTTGTAAACCCATGCTGTCTTGGATCCTGTGCTCCTATGGATTCCAGGTGTTGCACTATCCTTTCCTTAAGGGTGCCTCCATAATCTTGCCCACTACTGAGGTAAGACTGACTGGTCTGTAGTTCCCTGCCTTCTCCCTGCTACCACTCTTGTGGGCGGAATCACATGAGCCCTTCTCTAGTCTTCTGGGACCTTTTGTGTGCTCAAGGACTCACTAAACAGTTCTGATAATGGCTCTGCTAGTTCCACCCTTTGCTCCTTTAGTACCCCGGGATATATGTCATCAGGTCACATTGCCTTGTCCACCCTGAGCTTATCGAGGCTCTTGTAGGACCCTTTCTTTTGTGAAGGGACTAGTGCACTCCACTCCCGCCTGTGTCAAATATAATACAAATAATAACAAAGCAGATTGGTTATCCATCACAGTTTTTAATTAATTTTTAGTTGTTATACTGAAGTATGGAGGCAGATTCATCTGATGAGGCAGTTTCCTCTAAGTGTTGAGCTGATGTGAGCAAGACATGGGACCAGATTTTCAAAGGTTTGTGACTGATGCAAGGACCTTGTGTCAAAAAGTGACTCAAGGGGCACCTTGTGTCAGACCTTGTGGCACTCAGGATTTTCAAAGGAGCCAGACTACCTTGCACCATCCTTTCAACAGCTGCATGGCTGTTCCATGGCAGTAGGGGCTTGGTGCTGTGTGTCTGGGCTGCCACATGCCCTAAATTGCCATTCCAGAACCTCCCCAAGTTTGCATGGGTCACTGGAGTTAGGACCAGCCAGGAGGTGGTCTAATGGCCCTGCACCATCTCCAAGGGCCATGGCAGGGTGGGAGGTGGTCCATGCCCCGTTGCAGCCACTGCCAGCAGATATCTGTGCTCCCCACAGCCGGCCAAGTGTCCTAGTAGTAGTGGAGCCATGGTTGGTGACATCAGGAGCTCCCCAGTGCCAGTCACATGACTGCCCCTCAGTCCCTGGCACTGAAGCTGCCATGCCCTTCCCGTTCAGGGTCCATTGCCACCCTCACCCTTAAGCCACCTGGCCCAGCCCCTATGGGCTCTGCCAATCATCCGCTGCATGGCTGGCGGGTCCTTACCATCCAACTGCTGCCTGAGATCTACCACAGCTTGCAAAATTCCCTTCCGTGTGCCAGTTGGTGAGGCACAGAGGATGGCTTGCAGCAAACTCAGGGATTTGGAGTGAGGACCCAAATTTTGCAAAATCAGCTGCTGGGTCCCTGGCCACCTGAGTTTGCCACAGTTGGAGTTTTAGCTCAAGGTCGCCAGTCATTTTAAAATCGAGCCCATGGAATTTATTACATGATGGTTTGAGCAGTGGTGCCTTTTAGTGACACAGTAAGTTAGACTTCTTTACAGTACTGTGTCCTGTCAGCTACTGCATTCTGAGATTTTTAATGATAAACTCAAGGTGGAATCACTTTTGACAGATATATACAGTTGCCTGTGTGCATTGGAATTGGCATAATCCATCATGTGTATCACACGTTCCCTTTGTGTGAGTGATCATACAAATTCTTTGCATCCTAATGGAGTGAGATAATGTCATGTAAAACAAGGTGCATATTTTATCTGCATATATCATTGGTTGATTAATGGACATGGAAGACTTGAAAACAGACTTCTTTAACTTTACATTCAGTTATTTTAAAGTGTTACCATAGTAGAATGTTTCTGTTCAGTGTGTGGGATGCCAAACATTGATGGCAGTTTTTAATTACTTTTATTACCTCTCCTTACAGAGACTAGTAATCAATTACCGACCATAAATAATAAGTAACTAGTAATTAGTTAGTGGCTTTTATCATTCTTGAAGGTCAGGAGGTCACTGACCACTCATGAAGATAAATACCATATCTCATAAGCACCCATCACATACTATGTATGGTATGCACTGTGAGATGTAGTTCATGTTGCTTGATTACTGGTGGGGATGGTACTGTCAGATTCCTGATATCATTTCTGAAAGTCACATCTCTTTATGCTGGTAAGGACCCTGTGTGATGATCCGATTTACTGTAGTGCATCTGCTCCACCTCCCCCACACAGTTTCTCAGACGTAGTTCTCACTCACTCACTCACTCACTCACACATTCTTCCAAAAAAATCACTGCCAGTGCCAGAACATAGCTCCCCAAAAGCTAGGTGATATTTTCATAGAATTCATAAATTCTACAATGTGTTTTCTATGTGATTAAAAGAAATAACAGCAGACTTTTAAGAGAGCATCACTGCCTATCTGGCAACTCTCTCTGCAATTTGTGAGTGTGTGTGTGCGCTGTGTTTATTTACATGTTTGTGTGTCTATGTGCGGTATTAGAATGTCCATCCTTCTTAGTATGACATAAATAACTAAACATATTACATATGGTTGTATAGGAAAAATATTGCAGAACTCAAATTTAAGAAGTTTATTTCTTTCTTTCAGTTCGCAAACTCTCTTTTCATCCTATTGCATATATCCACATTGAAATAAGTACCCTTATAAAATGGCAAGAAAATCTAGAAATCTCACTGGCCAAGAGAGATCAGCTGACCGTACATTAAGTCTCTATATCTGGCATGATCATCCTGGTCCTAAACCACATCACACAATGAGCAAATCAGTCGTCCTACAACCAGAATTAACTTCCATCAGTCTCCCTACAACCAGAACTGATCTTCCACCACAAACATGGCTGCTATTCTTACATTGTCGAAACATTCATTTGGGCCCTAAAATAAAACCACCTTAAATATAAAATAAAAACAAATTAATTAAATGTTGTTTGCCAGATCATCATATTCTCCTTATACACATAAACAAATTATAAACATTAAGCATTGTTTACAGTTTTCATTATAACCGTTTCTTTGCTAATAGTGAAAAATCCACCTTCTATTTTACCTGCTCATCAGGAAATCTCTTCTGCTTGCCCTGACAGCTAGAATATTGAGTATCTGGCTCTAAAAAGCCTTTCTTTGTGTGTACAGTCTATTAGTAGAGGAATATTCTGTTTGTAGAACCAAGCAGAATTTTGAATCCCTGTATTCCATGGTAAACATTCCATGAAACATTCCATTTCTTTAATGTAGGAAAACACAGAAAAAAATAGAATTAAAAAGTAAGCAATAATACTATATAAACAAGAGAAAAGCTGGTAAATGACTGCCCTGCTGTTTAATTACCACCCTGACCTTCCTTCTGTCAGTCTTTCTTGTTATGTTTGAACATTCCTCACATTTCTCTCTCTATAACCTTACTATCTTATTAACCTTTTCACTCCACAGGTCAGGTCCATGGTTTCTGCACTTATTATATATCTTACTGCCATTATCTGTATAATGCTTGCCATTATTTTTGTTGTTTCTACCATTGTATTTTTTGTAGCACTGCTGTACTGTTCCTATATTTGTATTATTGTACCCATGTTGCTGTTGTTCAACTGTTCTCCTTTTGTTGTACTCTCTGAGGTTCGTGCCTGAAAATAGTCATTTTATGGCTAGTGCACCTACCGGTTAACAAAACTAAATAAATAAATAAATTATCTTTTAGGACAGAGTGAGCAGTTCATGATGCTGTCAGTGAGTGTGGCAGTTTTGAACCATGATCATGCTTGCAACATCGGGGAACTAAGACATTTCAGTTATGCTTTCTTTTAGTTTTGTCTACAGAGTGAGGAAATTAAATAAAGTAAGGGGGACAATATGTCATACTTAGAATGAGGAAAACAGCATTTGTGAATTGTTGTGGCTGGCAGGGAATATGAAGCTTAAGTGGGCAGGGAGGCACACGCTGTATACACTAATTTAATCTAGCACCAATAGGCAGAAGGACTATTTATGTTACAAGCACAGATTCACTTACATTTTACTTATTTAAATATGTTTCAAAATAAAAAAACTGCTTCTAAAATAAGGGCCATTTTAAAGCGTCAATAAGCCTCGGGGTTGTGCATAGCAGTGTGATAACCACACTTCTAGGGACAACGAGCACCGGCCTTTGGCCTGCGGCTCAACTACACCGTAGGGAGTGCGGTTATCACACTGTAATGCACACCCCATCGTGTCTTATTGCTTACTTATCACATAGCCAGTTCAGCTCCATGTAACTCCTATCATGACCCCCATCATCCACTCCCAACCCACCTTAGAAAAATCACTGTCTTGAAATTACTGTATTGATAGTAGACGTCGACTGTCATATCCCCACATGCCAACACAGATAATGCTGTTTCAGTGTTTGAAAGCTCAACAGTGATTAAAGGGACAGGAAATGTGTGTTAATAAGCAGTAGTCAGTAATGTTCCTATTTACAGAAATAAATTCATACTTCAGAATGATGTAACTGAATAAGCACTGATGTAAAAAAATTGTGTTTTGAAATGTTTTCTTTTAATGGTGACATTCTGTTACAGTTCTCTGCATGGAACCAGTAGTTCGAGCTTTTATGGTTTGTATACAGAATGCTAAGCATAAGCTGTTAACCTATCAGAACCATGCTCAGTGTTCTGTACACAACCTGTGACATTATTTAAATGCCAAATCTCTGGTTGAAGAGAGAACTGTAAGAGAATACTGCCCATAAAAAGAAAACAATGCAAAATACAGTTTTCACATTGGGTTTTATTCAGGTTATCACAAATGCACTCCACAGGTCAGGCCCTCTTCTCCCACGGTGCCAACCTCAGAGTGCAATTGTGTGAACAGAGTAACAGACAAAGCAACTCTCCTGTCTGCTTTTGGAGTCTAATTCACCTTTAGTCTCAAGTTCTGGGGAGTTCAAACTGTGAACTTTATGCAGGCGTGCCCAAATGTACAAGCTCTGATAATATTCTCTTCGGGAGGATACACTATATCTTTTGCCTAAGGGCACTTAACCAGGTATCCAAAATGAACCCTTAGAACTATATAAGAGATCTTAGGTATATTCTTACCTCTTTATCAAGCTTTGTAACACCATCAAGCACTTGAACAGTTGTCAGACTTAATATCAATTCAGCTATACCTTGCAAACAAATAACGGAGGAGTCCCAGGCAGTATCTTAAGAAAATGTTTACTAAAAATGGATAAAAACAGTAAGATAAAATACAGAACAAATATCAAAGAGCATTACAATCACATAAAAGAAAAAAAGAAAACTACAGAACAAACTCCTACCACAATACAATTAGATCTTTTCTATCTAATGTATTACCTCTGTAAGTGCCTTTAAAGTTAGATCAGAGAGTGTGTCTCTAGAGTCCCAAAATGATATGTCCTACATTTCACACACAGGTATCAGTTTAAACTCTGTGTCTCAGGTGTAAGATATCCAACAGGAATCAGCTAAATGATGTCCTTTCCTGATGTAATAAAATGTGTATTTAGTTTGCAGCTTCAAAGCATGAGGTCATAAAATGCAATTTCTCAAGGAAGTTAATTACATTACAGAGATCTCCTTGTCAGTGTAATACATCCTGTGATTTCAGCTGCTGACACATTGTAATTTAAAGGGTCAAATCTCACAGACTGACATTTCATATACTGACCATTTATTTATAATGCCAATATCATACAATAATCATAACCAGCTGGCCAAGCGTCACAATCCTCCCCACCTAGACTGAATTTTGGGGCTCTATCCCCTGCATAGGATGAGCTCCCTAAGTCAGTTCACCCTCATAAAGATGCAGCAAGCCATATGTGTTCTGATTGGTTGCTCCAGCCCTATGTAAGATCATCATGTCATGCCCTTGCAAGACAAGACTCTATCTTAATAATCTAAGATTAGTTTTTCCCATTTGTCAGCCAAACCTGGGGTTGTGGTCAGTTTGTACCTCAAAATGCTGCCCATATAAGTATGGCTCTAACTTCTTTAGGGCCCACACTATGGCAAGATATTCTTTTTCCACAGTAGAGTAAGCCTGCTCCTGGGAAGTATATTTTTACTCAGGTACACTATGGGGTGATCTTTCCCTTGGTTGGATGTCTGTCTCAGTACTGCCCCAGTACCCATGTCTGAGGTGTCAGTCTGGACTATAAAGGGTCTGCTATAGTCAGAACTTGTCAATACAGGAGCACTGCACAGTACCTCCTTCAGTCTGGTAAAGGCTTTTCACAGGCTGGTTCAAGGTAATTTTCTTGGGCATCTTTTTCTTTACCAGGTCAGATGGGGAGCAGCCAGGGCACTGTAATTGGGTACAAATTTTCTATAGTACCCTGCTGTCCTAGAAAACTCCTGACCTGCTGTGCATTTCTGGTCTGGGCCATTTTACTTAGTTAGGATGGAGCTGTCTCTGGCCTACAACAAGCCCAAGGTATGCCGCTTCAGCCATGGCCACCTGGCACTTCTCAGCTTTGACAGTGAGACCAGCCATCTGTATGCTGCCCAGCACTTCCTTAAGATGAGACAGGTGTTCCTCCCAGCTGGCACTAAAGATGGCAGTGTCATCCCGGTATACCACGGTGTACTCCTCAGCACCATTTAACACCTGGTTCACCAACCTTTGGTAAGTGTCCAGGCATTCTTCATTCTGAAGGCATTACTTTAAATTCAAATAAGCCTATTGGAGTGATGAAGGCTGACCTCTCCTTAACTCTGTCAGTTAACTCTACCTGCCAATATCCCTTTGTCAGGTCAGTAGTCATAAGGTATGTTGTCCCTCTCAACTTGTCCAGGAATTCATCTGTCCGGGGCATTGGGTGGGCATCTGACTTCATGATTGCATTCAGTCCACAATAGTCCACACAAAATGAGTAGAGCCATCTGGCTTGGGCACAAGGACTACAGGTGAGCGCAGGGGTTGTGAGATCTCTGGATTACCCTAAATCCAGCATTTCCTCCACCTCCCTCTAATGTCCTTTTGGACAGTCTTTGACACCAATATACTGTCTGTCATATGGGCGTCTGTGTCCCTGTCTCCACATTCGCGTTGCTAAGGGGTTAGTCCAGGCTTGGCACTAAACAGAGGGCAACGCTGCTAAAATCTCCCTTACTTCCTGGATCTTGTTCGGGGCCAGCTGGAGTGACAATTTAACTGTCTCCACAGAGGACTCCACTTTCTTTCTTCCAGCAAGTCCAGAAGGGGTCTCCTTCATCCGTTCCTCCCAAGACTACACACTGAAACACCATGTCAGCCCTATTAGCATATGGCTTCATCATGTTAATATGGTACATTCTTTGTGTATGTCTTCTGTCAGGTTACTCTATAATATAGTTCATGTCATTTACGTTTCTAACTACTTTGTACAGTCCTGCCCACTCAGCCTGCAGCTTGTCTTTCCGGACGGAATAAGGACCATGACTTCCGGACCCACCATGTCAGCGAGCTCTGGCCCTCGGTCATTCCACGCTTTTTGTTTTTGTTGGGCAACTGCCAGGTTGTTCTGGGCTATCCTCATAAGCTCTTTCAGCCTTTCCTAAACCTAAGGATGTAATCCACTATGGGAGTTCACTGGGTGGTGTGCTTGCCTTCCCAGTCCTCCTGGATCAAGTCTAGGGGCCCATGTACCTGGCATCCATATAAGAGCTTGAAGGGGAAAATCCTGTCGACTCTTGGGGTACCTCCTGTATGCAAACAACAGGTGGGAAGGTATTTCTCCCAGTCCCTCCCATGCTGTTCACCAAGCGCTTAGAGCATTGACTTCAGGGTACCTAAATCTTTCCACAAGCCCATTGGCTTGCGGGATAAGGTGTTGTGGCCTCTGCACCACCACACACTTCTCCCACAAACATTTCTTCAGGTCCAACATGAGAGAACCCCTCAATCGGGATAACCTCCTGCAGAAACCCAACATGGGAGAAAATCCCAAGTAAGGCATCTGCCACTTTGTCTGTCCTCAGTGAGGATATGGTGACTGCCTCTGGATCCGAGTGGCATAATCCACCACAGTCAGGATGAACCTCTTCCTGGAGGAGCTGGGGGTATTTAAAGGTCCCACAATATCCATTCCACCCTCTGAAATGGCTCCTCCACTATGAGCAATGGAATTAGGGCAGCTGAGGTTTTCTTACCCACCTTCCTATTTCTTGGCACTGGTTACAAGACCTGCAATACTCCTTCACCTGCTGGGTGAAGTTGGGCCAATAAAATTCTGGGCCAACCACTGCATAGTGTGCGCAATTCCCAGATGACCAGACAAGGGAATATTGTGTGCAATCTTGAGCAATTGCTCATGGTACCCCTGGGGAATGGCAAGCTTTCTGTCTATCACCCCTTCCTCTGTCTTAGCATCCTGGTATACATCAGTCCATTTTCCCAATAAACTTTATGTTTCCATCACCTCCCTGTGCTCCATCAGAGTCTACCCAAGCCCTCAGCTTCTCTTGACTAGGGTCACTTTTCTGAGCAGCTGCAACTCCTACACATTCCCAGGGCATGGGACAGGCTTCAGTCAGACTCTAAACTAGGGTCCTATCTCTAGCATCAGGGCACACAGGATCACTGTCATCCCTAACCCTCTGACAATGGGTCACCCCTCCTTCTTCGGAGTAACCCTCCGTAACTATTTGAGTTAACTGTTACTGGGGAAATTTCTACCCCCCTTTCATTAGTCTCCATATCAGGAGACACAGGTTGAAGAACCAGCCTCCCAGTGGTTTCCACAATGGCTTCTATGGGGTCAGGGAACTACAATTTTCCCTTGCAGCTTGGCTACAGGTAACCACACACACATCCACTGTTTGAGATTGTTGCCAAGGATGATGTCAACTGCTAAAGTTTGGCTACAACCACCTGTTGCACAGTTCCCCATTTCACCCCAGTCTAGGAGAACACTGGTGAGTGGCAATGTTTTCTCCTCACCAGTTAACCCTTGTACAGTTACAGATTTATGGGGTATAAGCTGACCAGGCTCTACCAGATCCCTTTACCGACGTCAGGGATGCCCATGTGTCTCTTAACCCTTGTGTCTGTGCACCATTCACAGTGACTGGGTGCATGTGTTCCCTCATGTTCACAGGCATGTTTTCAGGGACACACAAGCAACACACTTCTTTCCTAGCCCCATATTGCTGATCCTTTTAGGACACTATCTGGAAATATTTCCAGTTTCTTTGCAAATCAACATTCATTTCTTGTCTCAGAAATATCTTTTCTTTGAAACCTGGGCCTAACTGGTTTCGGTGGAGGCAGTGAGGGTTTAGCTGCCCTGAAAGCGCGCTTTCCCTTTCTGAGCTGCCACTACCCCATTAACTCTCAGAGCAGGTCTGCTCTTGGCATAGTGGTCAGAGAGTTCAGCAGCCTCTTGCACTGTTTTGGGATCTCGGTCCTACAGCCAGATTTTCAGCTCTGCTGAGGCATGCCCCAAAAACTGTTCTAACAATATAGCATTTTCAATTTTATCTACAGAATTTGTTTCAGTTCCTCCCACCAATGTTTTAAACATTGATGTTGTTTCATGACTACTTCTCATAGCCCATTCCAGGGCTTGCCCTGAGCTTCTGAGAATTTAGCTCTGTATGATTCTGCAGTTAAATCAAACTTTTTAAAAGTGCAGCTTTAAGTTTGCTGTAATCATTACTGTCCTCATTGTTCATTTGACCCAGTGCATCCTGAGCTTTCTCGTAAGTAGCGGGATAGCTGGAAGTTCCAGGACCCTCTAGGAATTTTTGCTCGAATACAAACTTTTCAAAGAAATTTAAAAGGCATCCATATCATCCCCCTCTTTAAATTCAGCTATCAATTTGGAATTTGCTTTGTAACCCAGTCCTGTAGTTCTAGTTAAACCCAAGCCACTTACCTGCTCTGGTGCTGGTGGTTGAGTCATAACTTCTTCACTTCATGTTGCCTCTGGGCTCACCTCCTCGGTCTGCTTCTCGCTGTTCACGCTCCACTTCCGCCATTCTCACTCTGCCTCTTGCCATCCTTGTTCAGCCTCCCTCTGGAACTCCAGCTTCATTCTCGCAACTCAATCTGCAGCCTGATTGCTTCTCACTCCAGAATGCTGGTGACTCCGCTGCTGCTGTGTCCCTTAGCTTGCACTGGCCCTGTTGTCCTCTTCACTGAATCTGGACACTGCACTGGCCACTGGCCCTCCATGCCCAAGGTTTGGTTCTTTACAGTCACAGTCTGTGACTCGACACTCTGGGCATCAGCGGCCATCAGAGCATCCACGAGGTTCTGCTTGGTGCTCTCCCTGAGGACTCTCTCTCCTTGCACAACTGCTTCAGGTAGCCTGCAGTTTGCTCACTGTAGTTGGAAGCCATCTTCTTCCCTAACTTCAGCTACTCTAACTTGCACTTTGAAAAAATAAAACAGATAGGAACTTTGACTCTGCAAGGTTGTGGTGCCTGAGGGATCGGCACCTACCAAGGCTCTGAACACACTTGTGCTGCTTGATTATAGAGTGTATTGGAGGTAAAGGACTCACCCGACTGTTCTTCATTCTCAAAAGTGGGTACTTTATTCAACAACAGCAAAATCCATGAAAATCATAAAATCCACCAGAACACAACAAACCAAGCAGTGCATAGATGACTTCCTTATTCCTCCACCCGCTCCTACATATGATGTCGGACCTGGCGCATTTCACCAATCAAAGCTTTCTCAAAAGCATCATGTTATGTTGTTGAATAAAATACCCACCTTTGAGAATGAAGAGCAGTAGGTTGAGTCCTTTACTCAAGCTACACTCTATAATCAAGCAGCTAACGTGTGTTCAGACTCTGGTAGGTGCCAATCTTCCATGGCACCATGAACTTTTTGCAGAGTATTTTAGATCATGGCACTGCCATCCTTGGTGCAGTTACCCTGTTCTCTTTTAGGAACTTTGACTGTAAGCAAAATGATGTTCTGTTTCTCTTTTAAAATAAATCACTGCCTTATTTGCAAGTGAACTGTACTGTATTAAGCTGACACACTGAACAGTTAAAGCTTGTGTTACCAAATTTATTGTACTGCTGCCAACCAAATTTGTCACAAGCGCACTCCACAGGTCAGGCCCTCTGCTCCACAGTGCCAGCCTCAGAGTGCAATAATGTGTACAGGTAGCAGACAAGGTAACCCTCCTGTCTGCTTTTGGGTCTGAATCACCTTTAATCTCAAGTTCTGGGGATTCAAACTGTGAACCTTATGCTAGCATACCCAAATGTACAGGCTCAGATAATATTCTCTTCGGGGGTGCATATATCTCTTTTGCCTAAAGGCACCTAACCAGGTGTTCAAAATGAACCTTCAGAACTCTATAAGAGACCTCAGGTATATTCTTACCTTTACCAAGCTTAGTAACACCATCAAGCACTTGAACAGTTGTCAGACTTAATATCCATTCACAATAAAATACAAAAATGACTGAGGGGACAGTCAGTATCTTAGAAAATGTTTAAAAATAGATAAAAATAGTAAGAAAAATACAGAACAAACATCAACGAGCATTACAATCCATAACAGAAAAAAAAGAAAAACTACAGAACAAACTCCTACCACAATACATTTAGATCTTTTCTATCTAATGTATTGCCTCTGTAAGTGCCTTTAAAGTGTGATCAGACAGCTGTGTCTCTCTAGGGTCCCAAAATGATATGTCCTACATTTCAGACACAAGTATCAGTTTAAACTCTGTGTCTCCACATCCCTTCTATGAGTCTTCTAGTTCCTCCTTTTAGCATATAAAATTACAAATATGATTTTTCCTACCAGGAGGTATTTTTAAATAATGTGAACATTAGCAAAACCCATTTCCCAAATTATGAGTCTTTGATCAACCAGTTCCTTTGAGGTCTACAACTCTGCAGTCCGTTACAGGTGTGAGATATCCAACAGGAATCAGCTAAATGATATTTCTTTCCTGATGTAATAAATGTATATCTAGTTTTCAGCTTCAAAGCATGAAGTCATAAAATGACATAAAATGCAATTTCTCAAGGAAGTTAGTTACTTTACAGTGATCTCCTGGTCAGTGTAATACATCCTGTTATTTCAGCTGCTGACACATTGTAATTTAAAAGGGCCAAATCTCACAGACTGACATTTCATACACTGACCATTTATTTATAATACCAATATCATACAATAATCATAACCAGCTGGCCAAGCATCACACAGGTAATGTTACATATGGATGATTTAGAGGTATGAATATCATTTCTAATACTAGGAACATTAGAAACAGCCACCAAGTAGAATCATTTCCTGTCTTCTTTATGTTTCAGTTCAGCTTTTGTTTATTCAGAATGCAATCTTCTGTAGAAGCTGGTAGAGGAATGTGAGGTCACCATCTCATGCTGTTTAATATAACAATTTTATCACAGTGAACCTCATGGAGTTGTAGGGGTGTAGGGTGGTGAGGCGGTTTGTATGGCACAGAACTGAATATGAAAATTGGGTTAGACTTTAAAGGTGGGATATTCGGAAAGGTTGCACAGTCCACTGATGCGCCCGGCGTGATATTCAAATGGGGATTGAGCCTGGCACAAATCGATGCACTGGAGTGCATCAGTATGTATGCAGCACAGGTGGGGGCGTGCCCATGCATACTCCGCACATCCCAATATTCAGCCGGGATGTGCTGAGCCCTGATCATTCCCCTACCTGCACTGCACAAGGTGAGCCAAAAAGGAGCAACAGCTGGCCACCCATAGGTGAGCTGCTGTATTGCAGGGCATAAACGGCAGCTGCCAGCGGTGGCCACCCGAGCTCCAGCTGCACCGTCGTGGCGGTGCCCCCCATCTTAATCATGTGGCATACATAGAAAAGGATAGTCCTATATCCCTGGTGGTCCAGTGGACATTTCGCAGCCAGTGCGGGCATATGTTGTAGAATATGTAGTCCTATATCCCTGGTGGTCCAGTGGACTGCTGCGCAGCCTGATCGCGGGCATCAGTAAAAATAATGCCACCAATCCAGCCAGGTGGTCTGCCAGTACCCTCCCCACACGCCCACTGAGCCCCACCGCCCTGCCCCCGTTAGAGATGGGCAGCCCTACCGTACTACACAGTCCAGATATGTATGATTACATATCTGGACTAACACAATCTGAGCTGCTTGCCCATTGGATCATGCTGTGGACCAATGGGTGTACAACCCTACCATCGGTGTCGGTCAGTGGGCGGCGGTGGCAAGCAGGTGAGGGCTGCCCTGCTGTTGACTGGGGGGAGTGAGGCAGTGGGGCTCAGTGGGTGGGTGGGAGGGGTACACTAGACCACCAGGGTTGGATTGATTGGTGTGGCATTATTTTTTACTGACTCGCCATCGGGCTGTGAGTGGTCCACTGGACTACCGGGGATATAGGACTAATATTATTACTACATATGCCCAGCGATCGGACTCGCGGCAAACCACAGGACCACCAGGGATATTGGATGTGTTTTAACGTTTACACATGCCCATGATTGGGCATTGGGGCACTGTGCCGTGATGTGCAGGGGCGTCGGTCCCCAATGGCTGCAGGCTGGCAGGGTGCCAGGTGCAAGTCGCCAGGATTGGCGCACCTGCATCAAATGGGGCCATAATGACATGCAAATGGCTCCATTTGTGCCTTCCATACATTATGGACCTATTGCATGTACATTTTTGAATATCGTGGTTGTTGCACCTAGCGCAACGGAACTTTGCGCTAACGATTCTCGCTCCACTCTGGCCACTTGCACTGGCGCAATGCCACTGTGCCATGTACACTGTGGGTGGCCAAAGAGCGATATTCAATGATGGTGTGCCATGGCGCGGCTCACTGGATATCACCCTGTCAATCCCCTGCGCAGCAAGTTGCGCTGCGCCAGGCTTGCGCCACAGCCTGGTGCAGTCTGAATATCCCACCCTAAATGTCTTGCTCAATGTAACTAATCATTAATTACATGCAACAGGGTAATTACACTGTAGTTACATGTTTATTGTATGCACCTACATTGCAACTGCAATGTAGTTACTATAACTATAGTGTAGTTAAACAAAAGTTAAAGTGTAACCAAGAACTGTGTACTTACACAACGTGGAGCTAGAATGAGTGGGAGTTGACAACCTGAAAGAAAGGAACTACATTGGTTTGAGTACATTTAATTTTTTAACATTCTTGCAAATGATTACATGTAGTTCGCTGGCATATGAGGGTGTGATAAGTGAAAAAATATTCTGAAGAGTAGTAGCATGTTGCTCAATCCTGATACTATAAAGTGAGGCAAGAGGGATACACTCCCTTAACTAATACTCCCTAGACCATAAACATATCCTTTGCTCGCTGCTCCTTGGCACTAGCATTCACTGGTAACATCAGCATCCTAGCACTTACTCCACTGCCCTGCCCAACCCTGGCACCGTGTCCTCTGACAATGCCTCCTGGCTGCAGCCCTCCTCCCTCTTTTCCCCCACCCTCCCTTTATCCCACACACTGCCTTCCTTTCCACCTGTTCCTCCTCCACCTACCTCCCTTTACACCCTTACTCTACCTCCCCTGCCTTTCTGATGCCTATTTCCTCCTCCTCTCCTTCTATTTCTTCCTCCTTATTCCTCCCCACCTCTATAATGCCCTGCTAGCAATAGTTATTATTTAGAACTATGTTGTGTAAAATATTTGTTACAAACTGTTATTATGTACTGTCTTGTTTGTAATCCTAGACCTGAATGAATAAATAAATAAATAATTGAGTGCAGACAAAAAAAAAAGATACATTGCTGAATTCAAATGTAATCTAAGTATCAAAGCTACTGAAAATACCAAACATTTTTTTGCCAACTATTTGATGGAATAAATGGGGTGGTTCTATTGCCACAATTCAGACACTGTGTTGGCCAGATATACAGCACTGCCCACCATCCCACCAGTATCCTACCTTCACCCAGCACTGTCCACCTGCCACAGCACTGCTCCTCACTCCCATCACAGCACTTCTCCGCCAGGGTCAGATAGCAGTCCTTCAAAGCAAAAGTTTAAAACATTTGTTCCCATACACCCAGATAAAAGCAAAGTTTTGCTGCCCACACTTTATTCCAGTTCCTAGTTGTGCAACTAAATTCCATACTGATGAAAGAGAATTGTGCCATCATATTACAGTACTAATTACACCCGATTGCTTGAAATGAATACAATGAAGTGGTACATGCAGGGAAGCCAAACTCCTGACATTCTGTACCAAGTGTTTATTTATTTATTGAACAGTATTGTAATTACAATCCTTTGAGTCAGAGACCTCGTCTACAAAGGCTCCATGTGATTGTGAACAATACAAATACAGACAACATGAAATGAGTACATAGATTAAAATGGTAATACATTCTTAGACAAGTAACCAGTGTTCAGTTATATGCCTTTACATTGAGTTGCTCTGACATGGTGTGGAGCCAAATCATTTGATTCAGTTTCACTGACCATAACTATAACTGTTACAAGTGTATTGTAAAACTGAAAATCAAATATAAACTTGTATGGCAAAAGATGGTCATGGCTCACAATTTTAAAATATCTCTTCCCACTGAAAGTACTTTTTAAATGTACATACTAGAACTTCGTCGCACTGAGGATGTTCTAGGTGTGCTGCTAAGAAGGCCATAACGTGGATGCTGCAACAAGAGCATGAGTGATGGGGTGATCTGGATTTTAGAACATCCCGCACTCACACCCTGTTAGCATCTCAACATTCCTCCCTTCACGGCATGCCAGCCTGGAGATGGTTATATTTGGATTGAGGAGCAGTGTGGGTGCAAAGCCCCCTGCAAAACATGTGTAACGGAGGGTGGTGCTTTGGCACTGCAACTGTCAGGTGGTGCAATGTCACCCAACAATGCCAGGTGACATATTTGCTGTGCCCTAAACTACATCACCCACATTGCCCACACGCACCGGCATGGTGAACCATGTTCTAGGATGGTGCTGCTTCACATTTCTGATGGCAAACATCATAGCACCACACCTAGATATGTAATGTTTCTATGGTGGGCATGGCACAGGAGTGGGAACTTTCTAAACTTCAAAATCCCATATCTCAGTTCCAGAGTGAAAGACAATGAAAGATGGTTTTGCTACAATTACATTATGCTAAAAAAAAAAACTACATGGTGACTTACAAATGCAGTAATGCTGCTGCTTCCCACCATTCAATTTTATTTATTTATTTATGTCTTTGGTAATCGGTAGTGCACTGGTCCAGAGGACTTTTTCAGTCATGACCCAGGCCACATAGTGGCAGGTAACAACAAAACAACAATAATGGTTACAGACAGTCAGCAGTAGAAATACATGATCACAAGGGATATACCCCAACAAGGGGTTGAAATACATAGTAAGTAGATCAGTCAGTACAATCAAAGAAAAACAATCAGTCCATGGGATCAAAGATGCCTAAAGTGATAGTATGATTTACTTTTGCAGGTAACTGTGATATAGTATTTCTCTTCTGTTTGTCCAAAATGATTAACAAAGGTGTGGGTGAGAAGAGGCATGGGCCAGAACTGCAAATTCTTGAAAACAATCACATTCCTGTTTTTTTTTTTTTTGGGGGGGACTATGACATTTGCACTTTGCAGTGCACATCTAGGTTGGGATTATCAAAGGGTCCCAAAGCCTTGCTAGTCTACTGAGAAAGGTAAAATAATGTACTAATTTATGGAGAGCCCCACCCATCTTACTCACGCTGAGTACCTTTGGGAAGCAGAATTGTGTCCTTTACCTTGAAGGGCTGTACTGTCTACAGGTGCACTGTATCCACCTGTGTGTTTGTGGTTCCATGGGATCCTCACCCTCTGGGAGAAGCAAAGGGAAAATACTTGCTACTAGGGAAGGGAGGACTAGTTCTTTGTCAGATCAGGCTCCCCCCACTGATGTGCCTGTCTTAACTCTACCTAGTCACGCTCCGTTGACCAGGTTTAGATTTCTCAATGACCTGGCTTGGATAGTCTAAGTGATTTTGGTGCTTTACCCATGTTAAAAATGGTGAAAACTGGAAAAATTGTAAATAACTATTTTTAAACTTAACGTGACATCAAGAAAGGCTTTTCAAGAGGGAACTGAGACAACCTGATCCTACAATTTGTCCTGGTTCAGATCTTCTTCTGACCTGGTTCTGGTCTAATCTGGAAAATGTACCTGTTTTTTGGTAAACCAGAGTAAATCAGAACCTTTTGGAAAAGAATCAGAGTCAGAATCAGAACCATGTCACGACCAACCCGTCCATCTCTACTTGTGGGCATTTGTGACTTGCAGATTACGTGATCACATGTGGACAATTTTAGAGTCAAATCAGGGTTTACCCTGTGCCTCATGCAAAGTTATACCTGGGGTGGGGGTGACTAACAGACTGTTAATCCAACCATTAGTCATGGCAAATTACTTATTAGAAAATGGGAAAATAATTCTCGTCTGTGATTGGCTGAACTCACCAATTACCCTGTCTGGTATGAGACAACAGAGACTGGCAAATAACTAGTGCAGTCTCTGTTGCCTCATCAGTTCTAAGTTTTAGGGGCCACTAGAATGTTGAACTGGCTAGCACACGCATCCTGAATCATGTCCCTTAGCGACCCCCCCAAACAGCAATATAACCACAGCAGGTTTCACAATTCACAATTTCCACGTCACACTGTTAACAAGTAAAAGTTAACGCACCTCCAAGCGTCCGATCACATACACAGTCTCCTGCTGCTGATGCTGCTCCTCTGCACGGCGATCTGTTTTGCCGTTACCTGCCACAAACCTTCACCCATCTCCTCCAGTCAATTTTTTAACCTGCCCCATGGAGAGAAGTGCTTCCCTCAATCTCCTCTACTCATTTAAATAATTTAGTTAGTCGGCAATGAGCACTTGGAAGAAAATCAAAACAAAGTCGTCAATCGATCAGCTTCACGAACCGCTTCTCATCATTTTTTTTTTTAAATGTGAAGAGCGTGCTTCTCCTGGCTACTTAGTATTACTGCAGTATGCAACTTACCGCAATCATCGGGCACCCATATACAAGAGAAGTAGAGCTTTACAACTTTATTTTCTGTGTCTTGCATTCCTCTCATTTCTGCTGACAAAGAAATTAAAAAAAACTGGCAAGAATTCAAACTAAACAAGAACGGGACAGACTGCTATCTCACAAGTGAAACCATTTCGTGAGCCACACACTTAGTGGTACTGGATATTTCTTCACGTGAATTAAAGTAAAGGAAGCAAATAAACACTAAGTCCTGTTGCTCGCAAAAGAGGGGGCAGTAACCAATAACCATGACAGCCAGTACCCACAGCTACAGGGGCTCTAGAAGGATAAAACACACTAGATAAAACACACACACACAATTGTAATACAGGCAGAGGAACTATTTCAAAATTGATTTTAAATTGATTTTGTATTAACATTTTATTATTAATCTTATTTTGTTTTACAGTCCCCATTTTCTAAGTGCAATAATACCCTCCAGGGACTCATTCGCCCCTGGTCGGTCCGGTATAGCACAATACCCCCACCTTGTTGGGTATTATTGCTTACTTAGTGACTGGAGCCAAAAGAGACTCTTAGGAGACCAAAGACTGGAGGGGTGCGGAATTAAAGTTAAATTGGTAGGTATGGGAAGCATATAAATCTGTAGCCTGCAGCAGCTGTTTCAGTCATTACATGAAGTTTGTACAATAAATTAGTGGAAGGGCTGTAGTATTTGTACACCAGTTCATAACAGCTTGGGACTGTTCAAAGAATGCTGCGTTACCCACTGAAAACACATATGTTTTAAGTTTCTCTCCCAACCAACCACCAATTCAGAGTCAGCATGATTTTAAGAAACCAAGGCCCAAAACTGGCTGGTGATTGGAAAGTGGCATTATAAACAGCCCCACATTATGAGGGATGTCCTACATTTGACTCCTCGGAAATGCTCCATCCCACATGGAAAGGGGTGCTACCCCACACAGAGGAGGTGCTGTCTTGCACAGAAACTGCCCCACACAGAGGAGGTGCGCTCACATACAGAGGGTGCTCTCCGCAACTGTTGGGAGTCACTTTGGGTGATCTAAGGCTTTCCTATCCACTTTCACCACCTCCCAGCCCCCACCTGTGTGCCTAAGTAGACTTGCACAGGTTCCACAGAACCAGTTTTAAAAATACCACCCCACACACACACATACAAACACAGAAAAAGCCACTTACAAAAGAGTGCAGCTATAAAACAGTGGAGCAAAGTACTGACTGATTCTCTTGAAACCCCAGTAGCACATCCCCTCATCATCCTGCCTTTTCATTAGAACCAGGAGAGACAGAGAAAATGGACGTGATGACAGCCTGACCTTCCCCAGTAGGGTCTCTATCTGTGATTAGAGTGGCAGTACAAGGAGTGTGAGTTCTTCTGGCACAATAATCTTAGGAATGTGGCCAATTATCTGTGTTACTAGTATAGCTACAGTAAGGCAGCCTGGCAGGCAGCCAAGAATGAAAACAATATTAAACCCCTGAAGGGCTAGTCATGAAATAAAGCAGAGCGTGTCTGAACAAGTTTCCAGATAACTTTTTGTCCAGTCCATAAAAATGGATTTTATTTTTGGAAAAATGATTTTGCCATATTAGCCCAACTTAGATGAAGCATCTCATAGTATATGGTGGAATGCTGTTTTGCATGAAATTCATGCCTGGAACAGTGTTGTTGTGCTGCCATAAGTGTGTCATGATGCTGTTGTGCTGCACTGGTATGCCACTAATGCAGCACAACAGCACTGAATCATCGCATGCTAATGCAGCGGCCACAGCGGTGAGGCGAGTGGCGCTGGAGCAGTCACTACAGCTGCGGCAAAGTAAGGTAATTTTTTTACACCATGGAATTTGTTTTGGGTAAAGGACAGCATTTGTGCTTGCCTACACACTATGAAAGATTGTGTATGAGCAATCATACACAAACAAGACTATTTTAAAATCACAAGGTTTCCATGGTAACAAGACATCTACTTTCACACTCTTGAGGTCTCTAGTTATCACAGAAACCTCTCGAGAGTGAAAAGTATCCTTGTTGTATATGGTTGCTCATACACAATCCTCTATGTTTTCACTGGGGCCCTGCATCTACACTGTTTTGCGGGATGGAGGACTGAATCATGGAATATCATGTAAACTGCCCCAGGTTACACTTGAGTCAGTGGCTATGGTGGGATTGGAACCTCAGAACTACGGTTTCACAGTTTGGTGCTTTGAACACCAGGACACACCTCCTTCCACTGTGAAACAGTTTAGTCTCATTTATTTTTAGTTATGGAAAAAATATTAATCCATTTACAGTGGCGTCCAGTAGCAAGGCAAAACACATTATAAAAAAATACATATACATTATAAGAAAAACAAAAGACATTATAGTAAAAGCAAAATACATAACAATAAAAAATGCATTATAATAAAATCAAAAATTAAAAATACATTATAAGTAAAGCAAAATACATACTAATAAAGCAAAATTTATTATAAAACAAAATACTCATAAACAACTAAATTATAATATAAAAACATTATAATAAAAGCAAAATGTATTAAAAGAAAATGCATTAAAGTACTAGCAAAATACATTATAAAACAAAATACATTATAACAGAAGCAAACTACATTATATAGAGAATAATGGCTGGGGGTAAAATGAGAATTTTACATACACGCTGAGAGCTAAGCTCAAGGGGTTTAAGAAGGCATCCCACACTGAGGGATATGTGTAAAATTGAGTTTACACTTACCCAACCTTTATATTATATAATTGCTGGGGACCATTTTTTTGCCAGAGCAATTATATAAAATAAATGCATATATGTACGGACTTGAGCCGCAGACTGTTGGGGTTTCAGTGCGTCCATTGTGGCTCCCCAAAGAAAAGCAGTATTTACTTTTCAATCAATCAATCAAAATCTTTATTTATCCAGGCAACCACCATTGAGCAAGCTCATTTGCAAGGTGGACCTGCATCTCACAAGTCATAAGCGATACACATAATCATACAACAATACAGAAAATGCAACAATACATGGTAAAACGTGAAGAAAAAATTAAACATGTAACGAGCAGTGAGCATACATAGTAAATGTAATCACACATCGTTACATGCAATAAGGAAACACATATTGGTAAAAGAGAAGGAAAACCAGAGCAAGAATGCAAATAAGTGGGAAAAGCATCCCTGGATCCAAGAGGAACAAGTTAAATAACTAGTTATAAACATAACAGGGTGGTGGGGTGGGCAGGAAAGGGAGAACAGGTGGGGTCTAGAGTTGTAGGGTGCTAAAGTGGGAAGGCTGAGGCAGAGTAAAAGTTCTAGTTGTAGCACAGAGCCGACTACTCTTTATTTTGTTATATCTGTGAGATGAAAGGAGGCGGCATGCAGGCGATAATTTCTGAAGCGGCAGTGCTGGAGGTACCTGCTACATCCAGGCTAGGGTGCTAGGACTACACGGAACTAAGAGGCGTAATCCAAGTGTGTGTTCTCGGCGGCTTCAGGGTCATTGACGCCGGTGGTCAAGGTCATAAAGGCATCTACACTGGGTAAATAAGCAGTAATTAGTGCAACTGGGTCCTAAATAGAGGCAAGGGTAGAGGTGGGGAGAAGAGGGTGGAACATAGGACCAAACACGGTGTATTCAGCAAGGCACTCATGCTCTGGTGGTTTATGGCTACCATGCCTCTAATGGGCTTGATCGGTTTAGTGGTCACCGGTGTGGCTTCCAGGGTGCAGCAGCCGGTGTCAATATGACAGCAAGTTGGGCGAGGCCCTGGAAGGGTATGGAGCTGTAGTTCATAGACAGTGGAAGCAATGGCAAACCTCTTTAATTACTTTTGCATATAAAGTTTTGAATGCTGCAACACTTACTGGAGATTTTAGTTTCAGTGATTTCTGAAGCTTTTTATTTCATACCTAAATAAACATGGCCAGAGATATTTTTGTTAAAAAAAAAAAGAACTTACCTTTGACTCCTAGTTCTGGCAAATTGTACAGCTGAGGATCAGGGACGGCACAGAGAAGAGGAAAATTTGGTTGCCATGATATGCCTCGAACTAGGGAAACCAGATAGCGTGTTCATCGCTATAACCAGCTGGTTATCATGGCAGAATTACAACCTGGTTTCCTATGGGAAAAACAAGACCCAGTAATTATAATAAAATTCTGACTGAATTTGAAGTCAGTACAGCATGGTATCCAACAGCACCCCAGGCTTTATCCATTCTGCTTCTCTTTCTCTACCTGGCGAGTGTCTTGTATTAGAGTTATGTCACTGTGCAAATTAGGTGACTCTTTGATCATCCTGTTTTTTGATTGGGTTACTGAACCCCTTAAAGTTTCATGTCCCTTTTTTTTTTTTTTAATTTAGTTGCTTAACCAGGAGTAGCAACTAAGCTGAAAGCTTTTACAGGTGCATCCTGGGAGCACAGGAAGTTAAGTGACTTGCTCAGGATCACACAGTATGTATGTGGAAGCTGTGGGATTCAAATCCAGGTCCGGTCTGCTGGATGTCATCAGATTTGCAGCTAAGAGCCTCAAACCACTGTGCTATACTGCCTTTACAGTGGAATATGTAACTATATAATGCATAGGGTTCACATAAGATCTAGACTTGCTACCTCCACAAAAACTTAATAATTTCGAAATTCAGACATGCAAACAGCCTACAATTAGTATTTTTATAGCCTTTAGACAAGTCTGCAATAGAAAACAATGTAAAATTTTTGTTTAGGCTTGTCCCATACCTCTGATCTTGTTTAAATCATATGCAAATCCTAACCACTCTCCAACCCATACCTCAAAGTGCCCCTTCTCCAAACGTAGTGATCCCCAAAAACCTAAAGAATCCCCTGCACCTCTGTATTCTCAAGTTGAAGCCCAGGGTCAAGTCTAAGGTTCCATCTACCAAGAGCTGACTGCTCAAAGTCAAAGTATCGAGAAAAAATAAAAAAAAAAAAAAGTAAAATGGAAGCCTTTTATTTTTTTTTCTTATTATTAGTGATAAGTGTGTTTTTTATAGGCTCATTGGGCTCACCTGAGCAATGGTTCTACCTACTAAGTCAAGTGTTCCTAGCCCCTTGCAACCCCGTTGCAGTATTTCAAATCATAAAGTTCTAGGATTGAATGTACAGGGTATTAAATTCTCTCCCTTTAGTGTTAGGTCAGAGCTTGCTCTGTCACTACTACAGAAACAACTGGAGATTCTTGAGATGGCTTATCCTGCCTGATCTTGCTATGAAGATGAAATCAGATGTGTCTGTCCATTTCTCTACAATAACTGATTATTCCAGCAAGCTTCCATTCTCATGGAGCCAGTAACTACTTTTGTCAGTGTCGTTCAGGGTGGCATCGTTTGTCCAATTACACTTTTTAGTAAGGGACTAAATGTGCCAGTGTTCAGACCTAGAATCTCTCTTGCAAAGGTGGCTGCATTGCGACATGGTTCATCAAAGAAATAGTACTTACCACTATGGAAAATACACAGTCAATTTGGCCTTTGGGGCTGGAATACCACCTTGTTCTCCCACAATAATGATTTCAGAGGACTGAACATTTTTCTCTTCTTATAAATAACTGGGCGTGGGTCCAGAAAGACCAACAGCTGTTTATTCAGGTAGTACAGGTGCATTTTTTAGTTTTATGTAATCTGCTTCCCTGTCCTGGAATTGTAGGAATTTTATGTAAATGACTGTGGGATACTGCTGGTTAGTGGTCATTCTTCTAACCAGAGTTCTGTGGGCTCTTTCAGTTTCAACCCTGAAGTCATTTTCCATTCCTCCCCGAAAAGTTGTGAGCCATTGTTCTACAATGTGGAGACATCGTTGCCCCCACCAGATCCTCTGGCAGGCCTAGTAATTTAAAGTTGTTACTTGTTACGCCTGACTCTCTAGTCCACATCTTCAACTTTAACCTGGAGATCCCTTAAGTTGTTTATCAGTAACATCTGCTTTGGTTTGTGTGTCTAACTGAGGCAAAATCCTCAAAATCAGAAAGTCTGGACTTGAGCTCGCCTCTTTCTGATGGGATAGATACTTCACTGCAAATGAATAGTAACTCGTTGTTGTTGTGCTTCTTCTGACTTCTATTAGACTAGCAGCCAGGAGATTTTCACTCTACTAAAGGTTTCCTTTGTATGTGGGAGGGGAGCAGCATTCAGGGCTAGAACGCTATAGCCATGTCTCTTGTCAGCTTGACCTTCTTTAGAGGCCATTAATAGTTGACAGTCAGCAGCTACTTGTAGGCTAGGCATTGTCTCTAGTAGGGTACCTCCTTGTTTTGCTTCAATAGTTTCTTGGTCGATTTTCTTTGACTTTAAATTATTACTTTCAACCTCCTCCCACCAAGAGCAGCTCGAACCTGTAACATGCTTGTCTGCCTTTGACTTGGGTTACTAATAACAGAGTTGCTTGTATCTGAGTGGTCAGCTATTGAAAACTGCTCTAATATGCATTACTTGCAGTGGAAGATAAAAAGTATCACTTACCTTAACCCCCTTTGGCCCCTCGTCTAGGCATAAATCTTCATCGCAGCTGTTCTAGAGGCACTAGAGGAAAGGGCTACATCAAGCACTAACACCCAGGCCTATACCCTAAGCGAGATAGGAAAATGTGGTCCTACCTTTGGCATCTTTCATTCAACAAGTGCACCCTTGATCTCACCACCAAAAATCTGGAATCTCACCAAACATTGACACTGGACTAGGATCTCCATGCTGCAACCTCCTGACTCTTCCAGCCCCAGAACCCTCGATCCTGAATGCAGCATGCTAGAAAACTTCTCTGGAATTGAAACTTATGAGATTAATTAGACACAAGGAGGGGAGTCTCTATTTCATTTTGTCCCCTTCTAGCTTAAATAAGGCACCATCCATTACCAATTTCTTCCCAAACTAGCCTCTTTATTTAGCTCCTGCACTCCAAATGATTCCAAGAATGCAGGGGTCACATCCTTCATTGAAATAAATAAAGCAGCTCCATGGTCATGGGGCTGTCTGAACCTTTTACATGACATACAGGCTGAACATTCAGAGCAGCAACAACGGTTTACAGGCAGTGCAAGCAGGCCTCTGATTCTGCTTACTTGGATGATTTACTCAAGGCACCTCTCTGCTGAGAAACCCACAGGCTTCTGGCTCCCTGGCTCTAGTAAGCCAAATCTTTTTCTTTTCCTTTCTTCTACTCTGAGTTACACATTCTCTGTACACTCTGGCACTGGTCGCTGCCCTATCACCGGCATGGGAAGGCGTGCTGCTTCCCCACCTTTTCCCCGGACCTTGGCCCACATCTCAAGGGGTACCAGGATTTTTCCTTGGACCCAGGCCCTGTAACCACTCGTTCTTGACTTAACCAGGGAATCTTAACCTCGAGTGCTCCCAAACCTCTGGCACCTGTTCCTTCCTTACAGCTCAGCCTTTCCGCTGCACTGCTCACCACTGGTGCAGGGGGCCCTCAAACCTGGCCCTGCTCCAGTACCTGACCCCTTGCTACCGGCTACCCTGCCACAGCGTAGAGCCTCAGGGCCCTCCCACTGCCCAGGCCCCTCTGAGCAGCCCATCTCTCAAATAGTGTACAAAGCTGTCTCTCTGCTCCCAGCTGATCCTTTGGTGGATCCTGCCCACATCCCTATCAAACACATCCTGGGCTTGCAGTAGCTCCAGCCAGAGGCTACCCTCCAAGGCCTGTCCTATGACCTGCGACCAGCCCAGCCCTTTAATTCCAGAGCCTGCCTCTCCAAGCAGTCCTGCTTAGTGGGTGAAGGGCCCCTGGGTTCCAGTTACCCCTCAGCCACCCTGCCACATCGGGTACAGGGAAGAGCCACTGCCACCAGCCTACCCACTGTGAGGACCCTTCCACAGTCCTTACAGCTCTGGCAACCTGAGCAAACCCTTCCTGGATCTCTAAAGGCTTCTGCCTATCCTGGCCGTCTACACCTGCACCTCCCTTACCCCGACCACGCAGGACCTGGCTGACCATCCTCCCCACGGACTCCCTTCCCAGCTCCTCAATGCCACATTGCTGCAAACATTGTCCCTATCTGCACTTGGGGGGCATTGGCCCACCTGGACTACCAAGCTCCCTTCCTGACTGCCTACTCTGCACTCCAGCCACCCCTCCAGCCCCAGGTCTACTGCCCGGACTGGAAAAGGCCCCAAACTCCTGTCTTCAGCCTTATATACCTCCCTAAACCTGCTCTCTGCTGCCACCTTGAGGTTCCAGCAGGTATTAACCCAGGGCACTAATAAATTCCTAGCGAGGGGCGGGGGTAGAGGAAAAAGGATGCCCACAAAATGGGAATAAGCCCTCCTTTGAGGGGGCTTACATTACAGTACAGCTTTTGCAGGAGAGTGTTGTTCTTCAATCGATTGCATGGAGTCATGGAACTACTCTGCCTTGCTGAAAGAGGCCTATCTGAGAAGCCCTCGTTGGTCCCTTTCAGTTTTTCCAATAGCATTTTCAATAGTAGCAGTTCTTGCTTCCTTTCTGGTGGCTTCAGTGTTAGGAGCTGCATATTCTGTCATTTTGGTCTCGCCTCGCCAGATTATGTCCTCTTTGAGCCTATGTCCTGGATCATTTGCAGTGTTATGATTATTAACAGAAAGGGGGTGGCGATCAGTTGAGACCTGTAGAGGAGTTTCAATTCTGATATCTCCTGAGTTTACATACCCGTTTTGGTCCACTGCATTGATTCTGTTATTAAGGCTGCAGGAGATTGATGCCAGAAGTCTTACCGTAGTTATGCCTGAGTCACTACTTGGCCAGGTTTGCCATTCTTGCACTAGCCAACACATGGAGTATCATGAGTGTGAACCAACTTTGCCTTTCGGACTCCATGTGGATGTTACGCAAGGCCCTAGTCAATGTTCCTGGCTATTATGGCTAAACATTTTTTCCTTTTAAATGTTCACTATCAGGATTAGTGTCGGCTTTTGGATGCCATCTCTGTATCTGTCAGGTCCCTTCTGCGCGCTTTGTGCCTTAGGGAAAGATTTGCTTACTTCTCTGATGTTTTTGCTTTATTCAACATACCCAATATACTGCAGCAGCAGTTGGGGTGGCAGGAGGGGGAGCAGCTCCACTCACAGGACAGTGGGAACAGTCTGTGTTCTTTGTTCCTGTCTTACCACTGCACAGCACTTGCCTTTAGCTATCCTGGGGCCCTGTGCTGAACTCTCCTTGCTGGGGCACCATAACAGAAGTCAGAGAGGCTCCAAGGAACATCCTCATCCCCACCATGGCCTCCTGTATCTTCATTTTCAGACAGTTTTGTGTCATTTTTGCACCTTCCTTGAATTAGAAGGTAAACTCTAAATGAAGAGAGGCACATATCTCTGATAAATTCTAGAGAAATTCAGACAGTGACACAAAGTGGACCAGGAAAACAGAGGCCAGCTAGACAGCTGAGGCTTTTGGGATCCTCTAGTCAAGGGGGCCTGTGCAATGCAGTTTGACCATGCGATGCTGGCTCTGCCACTGCACTGGTAGGTAAGAGCAGATTGTTTACTTGTTTCACTCAAAAAGGCCACTGATGTGAGCGAGAGGGAGAGAGAGAGAGAGAGAAAAAAAGAGCAAGAGAGAGAGAGAGAGTTACCAGTGTCGAGACCATGTATATTTGAATGACGTTGAGGCAGGTTTGCAACTTTTTATGCCATTACAGTTATAATACAAATGGCTTTTCAGAGCTGCACACCTAGTAGCAGTAACTTTTTATTCAAACATGAATAAGGCATTTCCATTGAGCTGAGGCTCGCTTACATATGGAAACCTAGAAACACAGACAGTGACGACAGAAAAGATCAGAGGTCCATCCAGTCTGCCCAAGTTCCCTATAATCCCTGGAACCTACTGTTCCTCCAGGGTACTAACCCTTCCCGTCATCTCTCTGTTCTCCTCCCTGGTCCTGTAGCCCCCAGTAACCACTATTCCTTCATTATGTCCCAGCTCTGCCTGAATTCTCTGACTCTTTTCACACCCACCACTTTAGCCGACAGACCATTCCAAGGTTCCACCACCCTTTCCATAAAATAGTACTTCCTCATATCTCTCCTGAACCTACCTCCTGTTAATTTCCATTCATTGTTCACTTGGGAGCTTAAGCAGCAGCCAGGTAGGAAAGAAGGCTGGAGTTATATTCTGTTTTAACTGAAATATTTGAATAGTTTGTAAGTGAAATTAGTTTTATGTGTTAAAATTATTACCTTGAATTAGAACTGTTACATTGTAACTTTGGTGGCTTGTGGATAGTTGTTTGGCAGGGATACTTAGAGGAAATTTAAATGTGTTGTTCTTAAATACTGAAAAGCCACTGGGGTTGGGATTGAAGGGCTGAGTATTTCTGTTTGGGACTGAAATTCGAAGCAACAGGAGCTGAGGGCCTGTGACATCGTGATGGTACCTGATGTCTGCTTACGACACTGTTAGTGGGACTGAACACACACTGGACTGTATGTGTTTGTGAGACTTGGAACGTTATTGGTGGGGTTGAAATTGGGTTTGTAAATAACTACAGTCAGTATAGAGAGAAACTGTACTCCAGGAAAGGGACTGAGAAAGGGGTGCTATTATAAACAGAGGGGAAAATCAGGGTGGCCATATTCCACCATGGCAGGCATCTTCGAAGGGTTGTAGGCTGACAGGCTGTGGGATGGCAATAATTCTAAATTGGGCCTGAGAGAGGGAGGCTGCCCACTCTGTAGACAGCTATCTTGTATCAGGAGTGAGGTATATTGGTTAAGGAGTAAGCTGTGGGAGCTGGGGGTGTCCAAGGATAAGGGTGTGGATATGGGCAGCAGAAGGGTGGGGCTGAGGGAGGCTGGGGCAACGCCTGAAATTACAGGACGTTATGTTACAGCAAGCAGGAGGGGGGATATTAGGGACAGAGGACCCTTAGATAGGGAAGTTGATGCTAAGGAAAGCATACAGGGTGAACATTCTGAATACAAAGAGACTGGAGGGGAAGAGTCAGGAGGGGCTGCTAGCGGAAGCCTAAAACAGCAGACTGTGGGAAGGAGCTCCTAAGGTGAACAGTGCAAGAGAGGAAGAAGAGGGTCAGTTTAGAGATGCAGTCAGGGGAAACTCGGGTTACTTGATGGAGGCTGACATAGAGTGTCACAATAAATTTGAGCTACTAAGCAACCTAGGGGGGAGGAGGGGTTGGTGGAAATGAGGAAACTTATACAGAGGCCGGGGAGGGAGTTGGATACCCATAGGGCATCACAGACCAGCTATGGAAAGGATAGACATAGTCCCAGAGGAGAAGGGAAACATATATGTTAAGCAAATGGGGAGATGCAACATATTCCAGACATGAGGGAGGAGAGCATGATTGGAGAGAAACTGGGAGACAAGGAGGTGGGAGAGGAGCCCCTTCAGCTGGGAGGTCAGTACCAAGGATGGGGCCCTAGCTAAAGGGGACCCACAGAGAACCTCTGGAAGCAGGGGTACTATTACAAGGGGAGGATGGTGTGGGGAAGGAAACCATCAGGGCCAGGATAAATGGTTCAGATAAGAGAGGGTTAAAGGGGACACCTATTCAGAGGGGTTTGAGTTAATGGGCAAAATAGCAAGGGAGGCAGAAAGGAGGGTGACAAGGGGTCTCTAATAAGGCAGGAAGACTCCCATGAAATTGAGATCATGAATAAAAGGGGGGAAGGGGCTGAGAGGGCATAGTGAGGTAACCATAAGGATGATGGCGTGTTAAGGTTCTGTTACTGGGAGACTCAAGGATTAGGGGTATCCATTGGGAGGGACAGGGGGTGATGCCATAGCCAGGTGAAGGTAGTGAGTATCTCTGGGCTGACAGTGCACAGAGCAAAGTTCATGGTGTATGAAATGGTTAGGATTGTGGAGGAAACCGATTCTGGTGCATTTGGGAACTAATGATCTAGAGGGAAATAGCATTTGGAAATCCAAGCAAGGTTCCAAGAACTTGCCAGAGTCTGTCGGGATAATGGATGCATTTCCTTTTCGGAGATATTGCCAGTACCAAAGGCCTCAGTGGAGAAAAAAAGAAGCTCACAGAGGTTAATGACTGGCTCAGGAAGTGGGTGAAGAGAATGGGTTGAGGTGTTAGGGAACTGGAATGGAGTTTGGGAGGATAAGGACTATATGCCAAGGACAGGTTTCATCTTGCCCCATTAGGAAGGAAGTCCCTAAACAGGGATGGCTGACTACATACAAGAAAGGTGGGGTTTAAACTTGTAAGTGGGGAAGGGATGAGGAGGGCTGACCAGAAGCCCTCTCCCCAGATGAGGGGAGTAGCTGTCAAGCCCAAGAGGGGGAGAGGGGGAAACAGACTGGAGGTGGAGGTTTCAGGAGGAGCAGGGGAGGATGGAAGTATAAGGAATCTGGGTGGGGTCTGACAAAGAGGATCAGGGATAAGGGGTGGGGTTGGTGTTAGTAAATGCCAGGAGCTTGGGAAACAAGTTGCCGGAGTTCCAGGCCATGCTGTTCGGGGTGGATGTGGCGGCAGTCACGGAGACGCACAACAAAAACCATGACTGGGACCTAAATGTACAGGGGTACACTATGCTTAGGAAGGATAGAAAGGAGGCAGAGGGGTGGAGTGGCTATGTTCATTAGAGATGATATAGAAATTGCTATGGTAGAAGAGGCAGAGGGAAACGTGGAGGCCTTATGGGTCACCTCACATCCCCAGCAGGAGATAAGGTCAAGCTGGGAGTAGTATATAGGCCCCGGGATGAGTGATGTTCTAGAGGATGGTTTGCTGGACAACATCATTGCCCAGTGTGGTCCAAAAGGGGAAGGAGTGGTGTTGATGGGGACCTTAATATGCCAGGTACAAACTGGGGAACCATGTCCTCTAAGGTGGCCAAGGAGCAGAGGCTGCTGGATGGCTTCCAGGATGTGTTCTTAACACAGCATGTGATGGAGCCCACAAGGGAGGGGCATGTCCTGGATGTGGTTCTGGCAGATGGGGATCTGGTAAGGACATGGTTGTACAGGACCCCTGACTGGGAGTGACCACAATACTGTCTGGTTTCAAATAAGCATGGGGGAGTGGGGGTGAGATCTAGGACACTGGCAGTGGACTTCAGGGGGCAGACTTTATGGGCATGGGAAATATTCTCAAGGATCACTTGAAGGGATTACCTCAATGACAAGTGTGGAAAGGAGATGGGAGGTCATAAAACGGGACTTCATGAGGCAGTCAGGATCTGCGCTAAGTTGAAACGTAAGTGAGCAAGGTCACGTAAACCATGCTGGTGGTCCAGTGAGGTACAGGTAGCAGTCAGAGAAAAGAAGGCGGCCTACAAAAAATATAAAACAACAAGAGGGATAGGGATAAGGAAATGTACCAGCTTGCATCTAGAAAAGTCACCCGTATGGTGAGGGAGCAAAGTCCAGTAAAGAGCAGCGGCTGGCACAGGGATACATGGAGGGAAAAGGGTTCTTCCGGCACATTGGGGAGCGGAGAAAACTAAGGGCCATCTCAGCAGATTGAGATCAGAAGGAGGGTGGGTGGAAGAGGCGAGGGACCAGGCAGAGGTATTTAACAGTATTTGCCTCTGTGTTCACTAGGGAGGGGATGGGATATCTACAAAACAAGGCATGAAGGGGATGGAAGCAGCAGGGAGTGGGATCAGGGAGCAACAGAAATGGAGCAAGAGGGAGGGAAAGGTACCCAGGGGGTCACATCTGGATAAGGATAAAAGACCAGTAAGGGGAGGGGATGATGCTATCTCCACCAAAAGGGTGTGGTTAGCCCTCAAGGCCCAAAGAAAACAAATCTCCTGGGCGGATGGCATTCATCCGAGAGTACTATGGGAATTGGCGGACATACTGGCTGCACCCTGGCGGAGCTTTTCAGAGGTCACTTGAGACAGGGAGGTACCTAGGGATTGGCGAGAGGCACATGTGGTACCAATCCATAAAGGGGGTCGAGGGAAGTACCAGGTAACTATAGACCCATCAGTTTGACCTCGTGGTGGGAAAATTAATGGAGAGTATACTAAAGGAACGATTGGGGTGTACTTGAGGAGGTGGAGGTCTGGATAGTCGGCAACATGGGTTTGTGCCAGGTAGATCATGTCAAACCAACCTTGTGGAGTTCTATGAATGGGTAACATCAGAACTGGACAGGGTAAGCCTGTGGATGTATTATTCTTGGACTTCAGCAAGGCGTTTGACTCTGTCCCCACAATGGTCTGGTGGAGAAACTGATGGGGTTAGGAGTAGGCCCTTTGATGGTCAGATGGATTGAAACTGGCTAGCTGGACGCACTCAGAGAGTAGTGGTCTGTGGGGAGCTCTCGAACCCTAGAGAGGTTGGTAGTGGGCACCACAGGGCTCGGTCCTGGGTCCGATCCTGTTTAATGCATACATATCGGACATCAGGGAGGGTATAGGGTGTGAAATGAGTCTCTTCTGGATGACTCCAAGATGGGAGCAGTAGTTGAGGGAGAAGAGGGAGGTGGCCCTGCAAGGGACCTGACACCCTGGAAAGCTGGGCTCACACATGGAAATTAATTTCAATATCACCAAGTGCAAGGTGTTGCATCTTGGTCGGGAAACCCTAAACACAGGTACACCCTGGGAGGGGAGGCGCTGGAGGCCTCAATAGGGAAAAGACCTAGGGGTCATGGTGGATACATGTATGAATAACTCTGAGCAGTGCAGGAGAGCAGCTAGCAAGGCAAACAGGATGTTGGGATGCATCGTAGGAGGGATCACCTCTAGGAGCAGGGAAGTGATTCTGCCACTGTACAATGGACTGGTTAGACCACACCTTGAGTACTGTGTACAGTACTGGAGACCACACTTGAAGAGGGACATACAGCTCCTGGAGAGGGTACAGAGGAGGGCAACAAGATGATACGAGGGCTAGGGATTTGACTTATGAGGACAGACTTGAGGAGCTCTGCCTGTTTTCATTGGAGGAGAGGAGAGACAGGGGGACATGATTGAGGTCTTCAAGTACCTCAAGGGAATAAATAGGTAAACATGGAGGGATCTTTAGACTAAAGCAGGAGGTATCACCAGAGGGCATGGTTTGAAGTTGGAAGGTGGAAGGGTGAGGGGGAAAAGAGGAGGAGGTTTTTCACCGAGAGGTGGTGGACCCTTGGAATGCACTGCCTGGTGAGCTGGTTCAGAGATCCACAGTGGAGGGCTTCAAGAGAGGGTGGACAGACACAGAAAGTGGATGTATCAGATGATGGCCTGTCCGGGGTGGGATGGATGATAGGGGTTTCTGGAGAACAAGGGATGGGAGGATCTCGCACCAACTAAGGATCTAGGTTCGAGCAGACTCGATAGACCGTAAGGCCTAATCTGCTGGCAAATAGTATGTTAGTATGTCCACGTGACTGTGAATTGGTATTCAGGCTAAATAGTTCCCCGCAGTTCACTTTGTTAATTCCTTTAAGGAACTTGAAGGTCTCTATCATATCTCCCTCTCCTTCTGGTCTCCAGCTAGTACATGTTCAGTGCCTCGAGGCGCTCCTCATAAGATCTGCCCTGCTGGCCCTGAATCATTTTTGTTACTCTGCTGCAGCACTGTCTCCAACCTATCACTGTCCTTTCTGAGGTGAGGACTCCAGAACTGAACGAGTACTCTAGGTGAGGTCTCACCAGGGATTTGTAGAGGGGAATATTATCCCTTTTCTTCTGCTATCAGTACCCCACCGATACATCCCAGCATTGTGTTAGCCTTGCTATAGGCCTTGTTGCACTGACTCGATTGCTGAAATTAGTTGCTAATGATAAATTCCCAGATCCCGTTCCTCATCTATAGTGCTAAGTCTGTCCTCCTATCCAGTACTCTGTCTTGGGGTTCTTTTTCCCTACATGCATTACCCTTGCACTTTTTAGCACTGAGTTTTAACTGCCAGACCTTTGATCACCACTCTGGCTTTTGTAGGTCTCTCTGCATTTCCCTTATTCCCTCTTCACTGTCCACCCTCCCACATAGTTTTGTGTCATCTGCGAAGAGACACAACCCACTTCCCTAGCTTCCTTCTCCTATGTCACTAATGAACATGTTGAAGAGGACGGAGCCAGGACTGATTCCTGTGGACCCCCACTCATACCCTCCCTCGCCTCTGACGAACTGCATTGACCACCACATTCTGTTGCTCTCTAGCCAGTTACTCACTCAGTTCACTTAGGGTTTAGCTGCACCCAGGTCTTCCATCTTCTTGGGCAATCTTTTGTGAGGTACTGAGTCAAAAGCCTTGCTGAAGTCAAAGTAGGGCAGATCCACAGCATAGCCTTGTCTAATTTCTTTGTCACCCAGTCAAAGAAATCTATCAGATTAGTCTGGCAAGATCTTCCTGCCGTGAAACCATGCTGTTTACTATCCTGGAACCTGCTCCTCTCCAGGTAGTCTATGATGTCCTCTTTGATCAGTGACTCCGTCAGCTCCCTACAATAGAGGTGAGACCTGATAGGCCTGTAGTTCTCTGGTTGCTCCTCATCCCCCACCTTACGAAGTGGTACAACGCCTGCCACCTTCCAACCCCTTGGAACGCCCCAGACCTAAGTGAGCTGTTGAACAGACAGTTCACCCAGTATCCTTGGATCTAACCATCTGGTCCCGGGCCTTATCTATCTTAAGGGCAAGCCCTTCAGAGCCCATTCTCTAGTGAACCATGGCTCTCTCATTTCCATGATTCCCTTAGCGGCTGCTTTGATGCCACTTTCTGGCATAGACCCACTGTCCTCCTTAGTGAAAACTGAGCAAAGTGGTAATTTAGGATGGTGGTCTTTTGCCAGTCCTCCTCTATCACCCTAACCCCCTCCAACTAGCTGTATGATTCACCCACTTTTTTTCCTTTTTTTCCTAATATATCTGAAAAACTGTTTTCTCTTTTCCTGACCCCTCCACAATATGCAGCTCTGTGTCTGCTTTGGCCTCCCTAACAACCCTCTTTGCCTGCCTATTTTCTATAGATAATCCTCTCATTCTACCTCTCCTGCTTTTCCTTGTATTTATAGAAGACAGTCTTTTGACCTAACCACTTCCCTGACCCTTGCTGAAAACCATAGTGGTCTCTTAAAGCAAGTGATACCATGTGCTTAAACCAGCCTGTAGTTCAAGGGGGCAGTGCAACTGGCCACACACCCCTTGACCTATTTAAGGCTGCTCTCCTTAATCCACATGCAAGCATTTTATCTTGCAGCCAGAGGCTCTGTCAGTCTGTCTTTTCCTGGAGCCTGTTGGGGCTTCTTGCCCTCCGTGTTGCTGTGCTGTGGGCTGCTTGGGTTCTGCTGGCCTTTTGTTTTGGGTTCTCCTGCTTTTGGTTAGTATTGCCTTGCCTCTGGCTGCTGCGTGTTTCTTTGTATTGCTTGTTCCTGTCCTCCTGTGTTTGAGTTTTGTTTGCATTTCCCTTTTGGGGGCTTTCTGGTTTTCTAGCTCTCTGTTCACTTGTTTGTATCATGCTAATCTGTACTGGTGCTGTTTGGCTCCCATTTGCTCACTAGCTTTCAGTAAACCTTTAGTGCAACTGCAGTGTTGTTATTTGTATGTTTCAGCTCAGTTCCTGCTTCCCTGCTTGTTGTCTCAGTGCTCAGTAAGCATTAAACCATGACAAGACATGGTTCTACTGTGGTATTAATCCTCGGTTGGGCTGGTTGGGGCATGAGGACAAAGGCTGAGTGCATCCAACCAGCCAACCATGGATTAATGCCACAAGTAGAACCATGCTCTGAGTGGTTTAATGCACTTGTAACATGGCAAGCACAGGAAGAAGTAGTGTATAACACAGAAAAGCAGTGCAACACTTTTCCTAACATATTAATTTGCTTCCTTGAGTATATGAGTAGGTGTCATTTATTGTTTAAAGTGTTGTTTTATCCGTGTAATAATGCTGTTACCCTTCTCAGCATCCTGGAGTGGCCTAGTCTTAGGTAAGCTTCTTCTTTCCCTCCTCGTCTTTCATTTCCCTTCATCCTTTCTTTCTCTCTTCCCAACTTACCCTCACTCTAGTTCTGCCCGTGGCAGGGTTTTCAGCATCCTGAGGGTCCAGCACTGGGAAATGACTCTTCCTTCCTCCTCCCCTTCCTCTCATCCTTTCTAACTAACTCGCTCCTCACCTGACTCTGCTCTCTGGCAGGGTTCACAGCATCCTGAAGAGGCCTAGTCTTGGGCAAGTTTCTCCCACCCCTCCTCCTTCCTTTCCTTCCCTCTACTATCTGTACCCAACTTGTCTTGCCTCTCCTGCCCCTTATTCTAAGTCCTGCCTCATTCTGGGACTGGCAGTGATCTCCACACTCTGAAGGGGCTAATTCCAGGTATGACTTGTCCTTCTCTTCCCTATCCCTTACCCCACCTCCCTCCTGCCCCCTCTCTACCTCCCTGCAATCAAAGGAATTAGTTATGTGAGCTAATAATTTGCACTTTCTGTTCTGTCTGAGGTGCTCCCAGATTGCACTAGCCCTGTGTTCACTTGCCCCTCACAACTGATTTTTTTTTTTTGCTCACTTTTCTCTGGTAATGTTCCCCATCTTTATCCTCTCCTCCTTCCCCCCAGCTGGTTTCCCTGTCTACCCCTCTACCTTCCTTGATGTCCCCACTGCACCTCATTCATTCAATAATTGCTAATAATCTGCTCTTAACCGCGATCCATTCCTGCAAGGGAGTTGGCTCCAAGGGTACATTAAATTTCTGCACTATGTTCCTCAGATATGCCACTTGTACTTAACTGCATAGTCCACAGGTACAAGTACAAGGTACAATATATATTTAACTGTATGTTATGTCACAAATGCATTGCATGATTATTTATATTTAACTGTATGTCTTGTTACAAATGTAATTGAATGTTTAATTTCCCTGATATGTTAAATGTTAAACTGTATGTGTAATTCTTCATCCAGATGTACCTCTCCCACCCCAGTTGCACTGGGAGACGACTAACTTGTTGTTCAGTGTGCCTGCCTGGTGAAACACTTCAATAAACTTTTATGTTACTGGCTCTGTATTGTAAATATCAGCCTCTGTATTTACTTGTGTGATTTCTGCCCAGGACTATCTTGCAAATGAGCTTGCTCAAGGATGAATTGCCTAGTTAAAGTTTTTGATTGATTTATTTTATTGTAATGACTTAAATACTTTAATACTTTTTGTGTTCAAAATGCAGGAGAGCAAAGTAACACAGCTCCTTTCCTAAAGTAATCAATAAAACATGTTAAAACATCTGTTCTATATGTTTTTTACCATGTATGAGAGGATACCTTACTTCCATGAATTGCAAGCACTGCACTGTGGAGTGCGTAAATGATATGGGTAATGCAGTACCTCAGTCATTCTTTAAAAATAAACTTCTTAAAAGTAGCTCATATGAAGAACCTAGCACCAATCCTGACAGTAAATTAAGAAATTGTTCTATATTGTAACATGGAAAATATATCTGTAGGCAGCAAAAGGTGATAGGTTTAACACAGGAGGTACAAGACCAACACGGCATCATGAGACGATATGTCATGTTGCTTGTGAAATACATCAAGCAGTCACGGAGGAAAACGAGCAGTGTATCAAAAGGGACAATGTAAAATTGTAACAGACCAAGTTCTCAAACAGCAAGTAGGTACGCTAGAGCAGGATTACGACAAATGCAGAGAGACACCAGGAAAGATATAGTAAAGGGAAGTGGAATAAGGTACAGTTGGAGCGATGTGTTTTCACTAGATCCATCGGTGTTATAATGAGGTATACCATAACAAGGGTTGTAAGATGCCAAAATGTTAGGAGTGTAGGGAACAAAGGTTATAGGTTTAAGAGCTGCAGGTCAGAGAGACACAGTTAAGGAACCTGGTGCACAAGCAGTGAGCGAGACAGGATGGAAGTGACCCGAACACACAGTAAAAGATGGAAGAACAGGAAATGCATTTAATTTCAAGAACTTCACGGTGTATTGCACGACAAACTTTAATTATCGAACAGCAAGGAGAGAAAGGGAAGAGACAACACAGAGTTGGGAAATGTGAGCAGTGGAATTCACCGACCATTAGAAACAGATTTGGGCCAGGTAAAACAGTAAAAAGAATGGGGAGTAAACGATGATACTTGTATGCAAATGAGACAGAAACCTAGATGGAGAAGCAGCAGAACAACGTTAGAGTCCTCCTACTTAACACTAGTAAACGAACAGCCATTAGAAATTATACAAAATCTATACCAATTGCTCAGAAATAGATCATTGTACTACTATGCAAAAAAACATGTATGTGAGAGGTTCCTCCACATTTTTGCAAGTAACAGTAAATACAACTCAATAACTGGATTCATGTCATTGCGTATTCAATAACACCACTACAAAGATATCTCTGAGATATACACTCATATACACACCATTTTACAAAGCGCATTAATGCACTCAAAGTGGCATCTATTGGGGATTAATGCATGGTTGGTCAGTTTGTGGCACTCAGCCTGATGCCACAACAGTCCCAACCATGCATTAATTCCTCATTAGATGCCACCTGCTATGGATTAATGTTTACTTAGTAACCTATAAAGATAATATGTATAGAACTGCTTGCTGAAAATGTTTCCATTTCTATTCCCATTATCAGTAAAGTTGTAATTTGTTTTTTTTACATCATCACAATAATACATCTGTGGACATGATATTTATCAACAACACAATAATTCTATAACTTATTTTATATGAATTGGCCCTAGAATATATGGGTAGAGTGTTGTTTATTTATATTGCAATGACAAAATATGTACTACTCTTTTTGTGTTCAAAACACAGAAAAGTAAAGTAACACAGCTCCTTTTCTAAAGTAATCAATAAAATATGTTACAACATCAGTTTTACTTGCTTTTGCCATGTATGAAAATAATACATTACTTCCATGACTTGTGAGCACTGCATTATGGGTATGTAAATAAAATGGGTATTACAGTGGCTCTGTCATTCTTGTGAGAAATCAACTTCAGAACAGTAGCTCATATGAAGGACCTAGCACCAATCCCGACTTGTAAGTTAGGAGAAAAGTACTATATTAGTAATTGTGGCAGATGGAGACCAATAACTTTAAGCTGGTCTCACATTTACGTCAAGTTATGCTCAAAGATCGATATTTAGCCAGTGAATAGTGTCCACCTGGGTGGGTGGGAAACAATTAAAACTCTGCCATGGAACTTATTGTGGATAACTTTGGTGCTACACAAGCAACCATGGATCTGTCGTAAGCATTAAGTCACGATGTAAGGTAGATATCTAATGGGGAATTAGTGCATGGTTGGGACTGTTGTGGCATAAGGTCAAGTCTGGGTGCTCTAACGAGCCAACCATGCATCAATTCTCATTAGATGCCACCTTTGAGTGGCTTAATATGCTTGTAACATGGTGTGTGTATTAGGTATAAGTGTCAGAAATCATTCTGTTGTTTTTTAATAAATTATTCACTGCCGCTATTTCGGTACAATCAAACATTTGCTGCACGCTTGGAACATACACCCCCAATACTTTCTCACATACAGATGTGTCAGATTCAGCTACTTTATCATGCAATAACAACAACGTTTCATTAAAGGACATTTATCATTTGTGTACTGTTTCAAACTGCTATTATTGCTATATCCTAGTTAGGAGGACTCCGCTATACGGCTTTTCTTGTGTCGGTGTCACTGTGCGCATAATTTGCATATCATGTGACCCTCGCCTGCTTCTTATCTCACAAAAACCGTGACGTTAACATTGCTGCGCTTTTGCAACTTACTTTGTTGCAGCTCTTTCTATCGGTTCCAACACCTTTTGTTTCCTGCTGGCTTGCATTCTGTGCTCCATTGTAATTGAAGTGCACAGTTCCGCACCGTGAAAGACTGCAAATGATTCGATTTACCATTTTCCTGCTGCAGGGCGCCGCTCTATTTGCTTCAGAGGCACATTTTCTTCTGCTGGACCAGCTTCTACAGGTACCTCAGCCTGAGCGACTGCCTGTGACCATTTGGGTGGGTGGGTGGGACAGACAAGATATTGGAGATGTTCTGGCTCTGCGGTTTCCAAACACTGCTCTTTTGTGGTCCGTGGCTGCTTTCAGTAGTTCACTATCAACACGGCATTATTAGTGGAATAATGCCATGTTGTCCTTGGTGTCACCTGATGCACTTTAACCAATTATCTTACTGTTTCTACTAGTATTACTTTTGCCATGTTTATTTATTTATTTAGTTTTTGTTTACGGGTAGGTGCACTAGCCATAGCAATGACTATTTTCAGGCACGACCCGGGAGGGTAAAGAGCAACAACAGGAATGTCAGCAGGTGTAAACAACAAAACAGGGTAAAATACATAACAGTGTGAAAGTACAGCAAAAATACTAGTAGCTATACATTAAATCATAACTATGAGTATACTGCAGACAATAGGGGAGGAAAATACAATGATGGCTATAATCTATAAAATAGTCAATCCACCTTAATTGTTTGCACCTGTGCAGGCTCACACTGCAAAGCTAGCCCATGGCATTCAAATCTGCTTTCATGCAATTGCACTAAGCAGTTCTTGCTGTTGTTTCAGTACATTGCCACTCCCTGCAATTCACTGTTTGTTTAACTTCGCTACTCCTAGAAGCTATAACTATTTGCTGCTGGATGCTGCTCATTACTTTTATATACTGCTTCATTATATTCTGGAGGTCAACACAGCTACAGCTGTTGCTGTAAACTAGTTTTAAAATCTGCATGTGGGTCACAGCTTTACTGTTGCTTCCTTGTTTTCCTATGGCGGGATTGGGGTTGTGGTGAAGTCATGGCCCCAAGGTGAAGTTATGGCCCCATGTGGTCTAAATTCCTCATGTTCAATCTTCACGTCTGCTGCAAAAATCCACTGAGTATTTATGTCACCTTTAACTGACTTCCTAAATGGGACTGGTTGGCTTGCCCCTGCAAGTTATACACTACTGCCGCCTGACCCACGCAGTATCGCTTACATAGATACATAGACTTTGACAGCAGATGAGGACCGCTTGGCCCACCTAGTCTGCTCATTTCCTACCTACTGATAAGCTGCAGATCCTAGTTAACCAACAGCCTACTTCTTCCTACCCCCCACCAGAATTGCCTTATGTCTGTCCCATGCATTCTTGAATCCCCCACAGTTTTGACTCCATGACCTCCTCAGGAAGGCTGTTCCATGCATCCACCACCCTCTCTGTGAAAAATACTTCCTCACGTTGCCCCTTGAGCCATCCCTCCATCTTCAAATTGTGCCCCTTGTTCTTGCACATCTCTTTTCTGAAAGACGCCACTCCTGGACTTTGTTGATTCCCTGAGGTACTTGAAAGTTTCTATGATGTCCCCTCTCCTCCTTTCCTCGAGGGTATACATATAAGTTCCTTTAGTGTCTTTATTTGGCTTCTGGTACAGACCCTGCACCATTTTAGTTGCCTCCTCTGGCCTACCTCCATCCTGTCTATGTCCCTGCAGAGATGGGGTCTCCATAACGCCAGACATCTAGATGGGGTCTTGCCAACTGTCTGTACAGAGGATAACAACTTCCTGTTTTCTACTGGTGATGCTTCTTCCCGATACATTCCAGTATCCGCTCAGCCCTCCTTACTGCCATCTCACATTGCTTGCTTGCCTCTAGGTTATCTGATATGACTATCCTCCAGGTCCCTTTCCATTTTTGTTGTTGTTAGCACCTCCCCTCATTGTGTACTGTTCCCTGGGTTTTGTTTCCCAGGTGCATTACTTGCATTTCTTTGCACTGAATCTAAGTTGCCAAACTTTTGACCATTTGTCCAGCCTTGCCAGGTCCCTTCTCATGCTTTCCACCCCACCTTGTGTATCAACCCTGTTGCAGATCTTGTGTCGTCTGTAAAGAGGCATACTTTTCCTTCCAATCCCTCTGCAATGTCACTTATAAAGACATTAAAAGGACTGGACCCAGTACTGAACCCTCGCGGTACCCTGCTAGTTACCACCCTTTCTTCGAGTGGACTCGTTTACTATTACCCTCTGTGTCCTGTTGTCCAGACAATTTTTACCCAGGCTACCACCCTGGGACCTACTCCTAGGCTGGCTAATTTGTTTATTAATCTTTTGTGTGGGACTGTGTCAAATGCCTTGCTAAAGTCTAGGTAGGCCACATCCACAGCCCTTCCTGGTATACTACTTTGGTCACCCAGTCAAAGAAATTTATCAGATCAGCTGACATACTGGTCCTGTGCCCTGCTGGCTTCTAAGTACTGCCTCACAGACCTATATGCAGGTCCAATCATTGCTTACATGGAAGTTTTCTACATATCTTGCTATAAAACATGTCTGACCTACTTGAGGGTCTACAATGCTCAGCACCCTTTAAGCTCTGTGCAGATGCATGCCAACCTGACCATTAGTTACCACGGTGCAATGCTCGCCCTGCAGCAGCGGTCTTGCTCTGCACCCTGAAGTCTGCATCTTGAGTATGGGAAGCATTGGGCAGGTCCTTCTCACCTGGCCCATAGCTGGGAATGTCCTCACTCTGGGTGGACCTTCAGTGATCAACCGTGCTGATTGCACCTCTGATGTAGCATTAAGACTTCAGCAGCGAAGGGTGGTGCTGTCATGAAGGCCTCTTTAGCTGCCCAAGTGGGTTTGGAGACACCTTTCAAAGCTATTCTCCCTATGACTGCCTTTGGTTCACCTGGTTTGTTTTTAGATCGGTAGGCCAACTGAGCACCTCAGCAGTCATTGCTCTCCTCCTCCTCCCATCTTGGAGAAGCAGTGTTGCAGAGTTAACCTTGCAACTCTTCACGGTGTTCCCATTAGAGGATAGAGGAGAGCTTTCCTCCAAATTGGAATATTTTGTACCCCCTTTAATTGAATTTTCAAATTGCAGCAGCAGAGCTGTCACTAATCAAAACATCCCAAGTCTGGAGGAAGGCGACCTAGGCCTTGGATCCCCAGAGATTTCCTCCTCAAAGTTTTTTTTCTCCTCCATACCACAGGTCATAATATTTAGTTAGCTTTAGGCAATAATCCCTAGGTCACTTAGGAAGGTTTCCGCTTGTTGGATGGAGTGGGTGGCGTCCTAAGTGTCCTGTCTCCTCCTTTGGCTGTTCTCTCTCTCTAGGAAGCCAGGCCTCCACGCTTACAGTCAGACCTCCGAGTGGGTCACTATTCAACTGTTGTTTCCTGCCTACTCTACTGAAACATACTACCAATTGACCTATGCTACCAACTGAACCCATACTACCAACTGACTCTACGACATGTCCTCGACCCTGATAAGTGTTCACTACCTTGTATGCTTTGCTTGACACTCTTTTGGGCTTCTACCTAAGGTACCTTTAGCCAAAGAAATCACTCCCATGGGACCTCAAGGGTGGAACCTCCCTAGGGTTTCTTGCCTTGCACCTACAGGGTGGTATATCCATGGATAGAGAGACGAACAACCAAAGATTATCTACATTTCACAAGCACAGAACTAGTTGCACAGGCACATTGAACCATCACCCTCACACACCTCCTTTCCGTTCACCAGGAAAGAAACAAAGTGGAGAGAAATAGAACCTGACTACCAACTTAGAGACTAAGGATCCAAGGCCTAGAAGGTGGCACAAGGGTAGTGGGTCTAATTTAAACAGGAACCAGAACCTCTTATCACTAGCCAGAGAGTGGATAGTTATAGGTGAGAGAGGGCAGTAACCCTGAGTGAATGGCTCTGGCAGGAATAGCAGAGGGGTAGCCCAACTGAGACCTCTGTGCAAATGAGATGGCAAAAGTGCCAAGCAGCAGAAAATGACTCCTGGACTTCCAAAGGTAATAGCTCTGTACTGTGAGATAAGTTGAGTAGACGCAAGTCGAGAGTAAACCTCGCAACCCTGTATTCTCTAGGCAGAGGAGGGGAAGTAGCAGAGGGCTGCAGGACTAGCAGTCCTGGGAAGTCAGGATGTGGATATCTCCTCTGTCATGTTCCAGGCAGAGTGGGCAACTGCAATGCACAGAGAAAGAGACAAGGGATATCAACAAAAAATTAGAAGAACATGCTCAGCTTCTCCCCAACCCCAGGGATGTACCAAGTGTGAGGTTCGTGACATTGATCCATGCAGTTGCATTGTACCCCTCCACAGCTAGAACATCTGCTCAGTGGAGTTAGATTGGATAGTGCCCAGGCACATATTGCATATAGCAACTAGCAGGGATATACCTTGTGGAGGATATACCCTGGGCAGGGAAAAGGAGGGAGAAAGATGGAGGAAGGCGCCACCTACCCACCCATGAAGAAAAAAAGAAAAGTCTCTCCTTTTGTTTATTTATTTTTGGGGTTGGCTCCTTTCTTTGCTGTTTTTCTTTTTTTTTTTTTGATGACGCTTGGCACCAGGGTGCCCAACCCTTTTGTTTTAATACCACAGGTCACCACCCATAAGGGCTATGGTAGAGGAGAAATAAAGGGCACTGGAGGCTGCTAACACCATAGGATGAGCTGCCAGAGGCCCTGGCTCACAGCTGAGTGGGGGATGGTGGGTGGGTGTCTTATTCAGGAAGATCAGCAGTTATGGTAAGTACATCATTTTTATATCTACCTTGAATCAGTCTTCACCACTGAGGCATACATATGGGTCAGAATGCCAAACTTCCCAATTAGGGGAGAAGCTGGCTCACCTTGAAGTTGCAATGCCACCCTCAGCCCTCTGCATGGGGGAGAACACCTGATGGCAGAGACTCCTCATGGGCCTGATGAGGCCTGAGAATCAATGATCAGAGTCAGTCAAGAGGTAGAAATGCCCCTAAGCTCCCATCTGACTCTCAGAGAGAAAATGAGTCCCCAGAACTGGGAGTTCAGCACCTATGCCGGGCCACAGGTGCTAGTAGAAGAAGGTGAAGCCACACCCGTCTGCCAAATGCAGACTCCAGTTCCTACCAGCCTGGAGACTACCTCACTGGCATCATAAGCTGCCCTTGTCTGATGTTTCGTCAATTCCAGGCCCTTGGCAGAAAGGCAGATGGCTTACCTGGACTAACTCTGTTTGCAGCATGGCAGCTGGGAGCTGTCCTTACTGCACACACAGCCACTTGTTATTTATTTAACAGACTTTAGGATTACAACCTTTGAGTCAGGGACTCATTTACAAAGGCTCCGTGTCAGAAAAACAAATATAAACACTTAATACATATAGACATAGAATGGCAGCTAAAGGTTACAGTTTTTTCAGTTGTACAACATTGCAGAATTAAGATCCAGTGCATTGAATGTGTTACCAAGAGCTGTATTTTACAGTTTTCAAGAGAACAATAAGTTTGCTGATAGAGGAGAGAGCGACAGGTTTGATATTTACAGCAAAGTAGAGAATTAGACACTTATCGGCTGCCAAGTGTGCCTGTTGTGCCAAGATGCACATCATGGTGTAAGTCAAGGTGAAAACCTTTTCCCTTGAAGGTCCTTGAACAGGTAGGGATGGCGCTAAGGTTGTCATTGAAAACTCCTAGGAGTCCCAGCTGTAAGGACAGGGTGTTTCACCTCGCAACATTACCAGTGTCCAGTGCTTGTAGCATGTCTGTCAGGAAACTCTGATATAAGGCATACGCAGGTCAAGGACTGATGCATGGAGGATTGTGTGCCCTCTGAGGAGGACTGGGACGGGGAGGAAGAGCTGGACATGGAAGCAGCTGGCAGCTGGGGTTGTGCAGGAACTGGGCATAGTTGGTACAGGTATGATACTGAGACAAAATGCCAGTCGCATTCCATACTGAGCCCAGGTGATGGGCCTGAGAGGAACCAAAATACCTTGGAGTTCAAGTAAGGTGGTATAGCCCTGGATAGTGGGAAGAGCCAGAGGCTCTAGGTTCTATGCCTGGACTGCTGGATAGTTCAGAAGACCTCATCCTAGGAGAGGGCATGATGAACCCACCAGAGGAGAATCATCCTACATATCTTGAATGACTTTGATGGTACCCGTGAGAGGAAAATTCCCCAGGTGAGGAGAGTGGAGCCATTCAGTCCCCCAGGGCAGCTCTGTTCCTCACCAGAGACGGGCGCAGTCATTGGACCAGGAGAAAATTCCACAACCCAGCCAGTCCCCAGCCCCAGGGCCCAGGATTGACACTGGAGCTGGCACTGTGCCCATCACAGGCCCAGCGCTGCCTCTTCTTTGGAGCCACAAGGGCTACCAGAGTCAGAGACGACACAACAATGTATGCAACAGGTTGTCAACTAACCCCAGTGCCAATCTCTCCTGGCACTGCAAATGGCCAGGAGGGGTCCCAGTGTCACAGATGGCATTGCCCTCTTCACCAACACTGTGAGCGGTGTCAGGAGGCGAGTTGACACCAGGCTGCAACACTAAAGTGTCCTCCGCTGTAGACGGAGCATAGGCCGGCATCACCACTAGGGACATCTGTTGCCCTGGGTGAATAGACTGGGTGCTTAGCCAGCCAGCCAGGAGGAGCTGGCTATCCACCAGATCCACTCCTCAGGGCCTCAGATGCCCAAGGTGAGGTTGTAGAGGACCCTGTACATCTGCAGTACCAGGGGTACCAGAGGAGGGGAATGGCCTAAGGATCTAGGTTTGGCATCACAGTTTCTTGGCATGCCTCCAAAGGTGGAGATTGTGCGACCTCAGCATCAGCACGCAGACTTTTGGACGCAGAGGTCCATCAAAAATACGGCAGGTCAGGCCCTCTGCCTGCAGAGTGCCAACCTCCAAGCGCAGTATTGTGAACAGGTAACAGAACAGGGTAACCTCCTGCCTGCTTGTGGGTCCGAGTCACCTTTAGTCTCAAGTTCTGGGGATTCAAACTGTGAACCTTATGCTAGCATACCCAAATGTACAGGCTCAGATAATCTGCTCTTCAGGGGATGCTAGATATCTTTCACCTAAGGACACCTAACCAGGTATCCAAATGAACCCTTAAAACTCTATAAAAGACCTTAGGTATATTCTTACCTTTTCCCAGTTTAGTACACCATCAAGCTTATGAACAGTTTTGTCAGTCTTAACCCTCCATATGTCATATGCAAAAGAAAGAACTTTGAAGACACACCCAGGCAGTCTTTTCAAATGAAAGGTTTACTTAAAAATAGATAAAAATATGTAAAATGTAAATACAGAACCCTATATCACAAAGCATACAATCACTTGAAAGAAAACAAGGAAAAGTACAAACTAAAACTCCTAGCACAATACAATTAGAATGTTTCTATCTAGTGTATTACCTCTATACAGTGCTTATAGTTAGATGTTGTTTTAAAAGCCCAAAAAGAAATGTCACAAAGATCAGACACAGTCCTAGGTTAAATTGTGTCTCTCTCCACCCCATCCATGAGGTCAACTAGGTCCTCCTTCTAGAATATACAAATTATACAAACAATGATCTTCCTGTCAGAAGATATTTTAAATACTGTGACTTCAGCAAAACAAATTTCCCAAATTATAAGTCTGTGATCAGCCTATCCTCTTTGATCTTGAACAGTTCTGTTTCCAGGGTACTTCAATGATTTTATGACTTTTAGCACCATAGTGATATAAATGTTTTTCCTCTAAAATATCATCAAAGTTTACAAGCCCTATATCCTAGTAGCTGGGTCAGTTCTAATAAGTCTCCTGGTCCTTTTATTACCTCCTGGTTTCAGGTTAATATATCCTGTAGCTGAAACCTTGGGGTGGCACCATCCCACAGGCTGTCTCATGAGAGACACTCACATACCACATTCTATATTACAAAAATATCATAGAGCAATCATAACCAGCTGGCCAGGTGTCACAGGTATCACAACAATCCATATCATGAATAAGGCCAAGACAGGCCTTGCAAATCCAATGTTAGTCCCTAATGACAATAGCTTTCCACAGGAACACCAGTACATAATTGCCCCCACCCCCACTCTTCTTCTTGGACTGAGCCATGACAAGCAAAATAACAAAACAAAGTCAACACCGTGAAAGATTACATTTTGGTGATGTTGCAGTGGAATTTTAGAAGTCCAGCAAACTGAGGCATTGCTCCCATGGTGTGCACTTGATGGTGGGAAGAATAGACTGTGGTATGTTGGGGAGTCAGCAACAGTTATTGGCGGTGTGTGTGGCACCACGTGGAACATGCTGCACACAGGCAGCACTGATGCCCGATGTTGGCTCCCACCCTGGAGGAAAAAAGCTCCCATAGGGTCCTCGTGCCTCCAGCCCGTATGTATGAAACAACGTGAAGATTGATCCTTCCATGGATACTAATCAGCTTAATGTTTCACAGGTTCAGATGCCCATGGGTCAAGTATCTATTGGTTTCACTGCCTAAAAATATGAAACTACTTACTGCCTCACATTAAGACTAGACAATACCAATTTACCTTCCAATTAAGGCTTAGGAACATCTCTTTGTGAACACTCCCTGCAGCTGCCTCTGATACTCTGTATAACTCATCAGCCCTGTACTTTATTTTCACCCTGTGATTCTTGATGGTTGATTACCTCATTTCCCAGTCGCTACTGTAAGAGGGGCTCTGTTCGATTAGCTCAGCTGGTCAACAAAATGAGTAAATGAATGAATGAATAAATAAATGAATGAATGAATAAATAACCAAATATGTCCTGAGCACATGGCACTACTGCCAAAGTCATTTCCCTCACCCTGTACTTTGATGGCTGTGCCAGTATGTATCTAGCCCTGCTGAGATTTAGTATCTCATTTCCAGTGGGGTCCTGCTTTGACCCATCTTCACAATTAGTAGGACTGAAGAACAGGAAGGTTAAATAACTTGTGTAGGGTCACACAGCAATTAAGTGGCTGTGGTGGGATTATAACCTGGGCCTCGTGGTACCTAAGCCTGTGTTCTAGCTGCCAAACCACACAGTCTCCAGTCTATCTGCCCTATGTGTAGATGATTGTTTTCCCAAATTACAGTGTATGATAACACTTTAAAGCAACATTGAGTTTACTTTAGCGTGCCGGATTAGTAACAGATGTAAACTATAGTACCACCAGAGCACTATCCCCACTGTTTACAGCTTGTGTTTACAAGGTTTGATGATTTGCCCCACATTTTGTCTCTTATTCTCACATGGATTTTAAAATGTATTGTTTATAAGTGGCGGCCTGATGTCATGGCAGTTGCGCTACCACTTGCAGTGCTAGCAGACCAGGTTTGGGAGTGATTTGAGTTGCTGGGAGGGGCAGCTGGGGAGGAGAGGGTCAGCATCCGGAGTGCTACACTCCTCTCCTAGGGAGGGTGGGTTGCACCTCCTACAACATGCCTGACTTCTATCTGAGGCTGGGTGTCATGGAAGTCAGGAGGCCCAGTGGGCAGGGGTGGATGTTGGCAAGGTGCAACAGAGGTCACTGCATGCTGATTGGAGCAGAAAACATGGAGGAAAACATCACATCATGCCAGATAAAGATGGACCTCCTGCAGGCCTAGCATCACTGACTAAGAGGGATACATTTCCCCTTTCCCACCATAAGGGATAAGTCATGGGGCCACAAGCTGTAAGTCCCAGGAATGGTGGGTTACTGGCCTGGGAGGGCCAGCAGAAAGAAGCTGGCAGAGACAGTGAAGGAGATAAATCCAAGGGAAAAACATTGTTTAGGCCCCCATCTCTCCAGCCCTGGCTCTCCCCTCCGGTGACTACACACGCAGCCCCATACCCCACCTTCTCCAACACTTACTCTTTCCAGCCTCCACTGTGCGCCATATGTGCCCCATCATTCTGCATCGCGCAGAGTTTTGCTATGTTCATGTTCCCAGCTCCTCAAGGCATTGGTGTACTTATAGTTCTAGTGCATGCTCATCCATTCTGGCCAGTGTCCACCCTCCCTCTGCAGTACCTCCACTCCACCACCAGCTGGGGTCACCCAGGTGACAGTATTGCAGTGAAAGCAGTGACTCTTCCTTCCTGGAGGGCGCATTATCTGGGGTGCTCAAGCCCCTCTCCCATGGCCAACCTCTGATGAACCAGGCTTGCTCTGTGACCCAGAGTGCCAGCACCATGACCGGCTGCTCTACCACTTTGTCAACAGTCCGACTCTACGCTCACATTTTGAGAGCTAGCTTCCAACATTTAGGTAACTAGTAGAATAGCATATGGGACTCTATTTATTTACTGTATTTATTTTTTATTCTTTGGTAACCTGGTAAGGCTCACTAGGCACAACCCTGTTTTCAGGGCAACCCAGGACCACTGGGGAGGCTGTGTGACTTGCTCACAGTCCCACAGTATGCAAGTGGAGGTTGTGGGAATCAAACCCAGGTTTGCAGGATGGATCAAGCTCATCCACAGCTCATTCGCTACCCTCTGGACTATACTGTTATGTTAGCCCCCTGTTATGGTGCTGTAACACCATTGAGAGACTCCACGATGTCATACACCTCGAGAGTGAAGCTTGAGAGGTGCTTTGAGATCATGGAATCCTGAGATGGTGTTAGGTGTCACCCACATCGCCTGTAGCTGGTGCAGAATGCTGTGGCCAGGTTGTTGATGGGCCTACCTGTCATATAACCCCAGTCCCGGGATCTGCACTGCTGCTGGTGAGGTGGCAGATTTTCTTTAAGGTCGGCATTCTGACCAATAAAGCCCTACATGGACTGGTCCCTAGCTACCTACAGGATTTTCTGTTGCCTCACTGACCTCTGCCCTCTCCGTTATTCTGAGGCGGGTCTTCTTGCAGTTGACAGAGTTCAGTTGAACTCTTCAGGTGAGAGGGCCTTTGATGTTGCTGCCCGACCCTGTGGAACTCACTTCCCAGATCTCTGATGGAGGCCCCTCACTGGAAGCCTTCAAAGGGTCTGAAGCCCCATCTCTTTATGGCAGCTTTTGGCACACTTTAGTTGACTGGCTTTTAGTCTGCTTTATCTTATCGTATTTGAGTGCATTTATTTACAGTTATTTGATTGCATTTATTCATAGCTATTTGATTGCATTTATTTACTGTTATTTGATTGCATTTATTCATAGCTATTTGATTGCATTTATTCATAGCTATTTGATTGCATTTATTTACAGTTATTTGATTGCATTTATTTACAGTTATTTGATTGCATTTATTTATTGTTATTTGATTGCATTTAATTATAGTTATTTCATTCTTATAATTATTCTGATTGAGTTTTTAATATTGAACGAAACTGGTTTTGCTTTTGTGGTTATTCGTTATAAACCTGTGTTTTGCATGTAATGCTCTGGTATTGCATTGCATGTTGTATAGCGCCAGAGCCCATAGGAACAGGCACTTAATAAATAAAAGTTTGCTTGCTAGCACAGTAAGAGACAGTCACACATGCTGCTTTTTGTAATACATGGGGATCTTTTTGTTTTCAGTAATGAACTAGGTTTTATGTTTTACTCACCACCTTGGCGTGCATTGGGTACTGTCAGACTCATTTTTGTGCTCACCATAACAACAGCAGCCACGCTCCAGAGCAGTGACGCCAACTGCTGAGGCACACACTGTTGTTTCTTAAGGTTCTAAGTCATAATGCTATCGACCTGGCATCAGATCAATGCTATTATGGTTTAGAACCTTAGAAGTCTGTACTATCATGAGTTTTATAGCGCCAAACAGTTCTATGGCAAAACCCTCGAACTATGTATTACAATGAAGTTCCACTGCATGTAAGGATTTAGTAGCCCTTTTGGATTGCTGGTCTTACAGGGCTGGCAAATGGCTTGTGAATTTAATTTTTGATGAAGCGTTATTTTTAATTATGTATTTTATATCTTCATTAAAACAAATGGTGTGGTGGTCCCATGAGATACACTATCTTGTTTTTGTGGGGGTCCTGTGGTGCTTCTGCTTCACAAATGTGCTTATAGTGTAAAGCAATAGTAGTATACACAGTTCCAAAGGGATACACAGAGGCAAGTTACTAATCATACAAGAATGGGGACAATTTCTCATGCAGTTGCTAGGGCTGATAGCCACAGGTATTTGGTGCATAGGATAATGTATGTGGGATGGCAGGAACAGCTCTGTGTTAGAACGGACCCCGACAGGTCTGCATCAACTCGGCTATGGAAACCAGAGTCATTTGTAACTGAACTCTGATTCGACTAGTCCATTGACCAGGTTCAGATTTGCATGAGACATGATTCTGAACAAGCCTGGACAATGTAAGTGATTTTGGAGCTTTATTTCTGTTAAAATGAACTGGTGAGAAAAAACATAAAATAGTTATTTTAAACATAAATGACATAAAGAAAGGGCTTATTTAGTAGATGTAGGGACAGATTAATGGCATCCCATGTATAAAGCGGCTGCGATTGGCGCTTTCAAAAGGTGACTCAATCACGGTGCTTTTCACAGGGCTACCTGGCAGGAGGCTGACCGGATGGTGATCTGGCGACTACAGTGACAGGCTGTTGCTATGTATACATGTGCGTGGGGTGGGGTGGGGAGGGACCATGTCATGCAACAGGCAGAAGGAGGGAGGTTTGTGGGGTGTAGTGCGGTGATGGGCTGCTGAGCTGGTTGTGTGGTATGGTGGGTTGGTGGCAGGCTGGGGTCAGGAGGGTGCTGGGTTCAGTTCTGGGCACTCTTGTTTTGCGTCAATCTTTTTTTTTCTTTTTCACTTTTGCACCCTCAACATACACCGGAGTTAAGAATCCTTTAGTAGGGGTGTGGAAGTAGTGTGTGCAGTGGCACAGCCCATAAAAACACAAATCCTACATCTTGGACACTGTTTTGCTCTTTGACACTAGTTTACATCGCCAAAATTAATTTTCAGCAATGCAGACTCGCCCAAACGGCAATTACTATTATGCGGTTGTCATTATCACATGGAACCAAATGGATTCTGCTTTTGACCTGCTCTGGATCTGTCTCCGATTTAGTTTTGGACTGTTCTGAAAATATACATGGTTTTGGCAAACCAGAATAAATTATTATATTTTTGGAAAAATATCAGAGTCAGAATAAGAAACAGGTCATAGCTGACCCTTCCAACTCTAATAATGTATGGGGAGCGGATGCAACAAATTTGTTTTGAACACTCGATGTGCAATGCCACTTAGACCATGAGCAAAGCTCAGTTGGTTTAATTAGACATCCCACACCAAAGTTGTGTGTATAAAAACAAGTTCCAAGACCCCTCCAATATTTTATTTTTATAATAAATGGTTTTATAACTTACTGAAGTATTATATTTATTTGAACTGGAATTTCAAACAAACAAGCACCAGCAACCAGCTTTCAGGAACTTGAGCTAAGCAAGATGATTGTGTACTCATGAATAGGATGGCAAGCGAGGGTCTTTAGTGACCCCATGTGTGGAAGAACAATCTCGATAGGCTATTATAGCCTTCTTTTGTTCTAATCAAAGCCAGTAAATCTAGTATGATGGCGAAACAAAAATAGATTTAAGGGACAGCACCCATTTCTATGGAGGTGGAAATGCAGTATGACAATATAACGTGATTTCAAAGTAAGCGAGAAATGGCAGCTAGTCAGTTAGGAACAGCTGTGTAGATGTGAGTGAGAGACTCTCTATTACACACGGGTATGGTATCATACTCATGTGTAACAGAGAATTAAGCTAACTGCTTTTAGTGTATAATTGACCCTGAGCATTTATTATTGCCCTACAGTATATGGTTCAGCGATGTTGCGTATGGAAACCCTTATATTTCCAGATGCTGTTGTATCATAGTAATGATGTCAAAATGCTGTTATATCACAATAGTGATGTCAGAATGCTGTTGCACCACAGTAGTCATATCAGAATGCTGTAGTACAACAGCAGTGATGTCAGAATCCTGCTGTACCACAGTAGTGATGTCAGAATGCTGTTGTACCACAGTAGCGATGTCAGAATGCAGTTGTACCATAGTAGCGATATCAGAATACTGTTGTACCACAGCAGTCATATCAGATTGCTGTTGTACCACAACAGCAAAGTCAGAATACTGTTGTACCACAGTAGCGATGTCAGAATGCTGTTGAACCTCAGTAGTGATGTCAGAATGCTCTTGTACCACAGTAGTAATGTCAGAATACTGTTGGACCTCAGTAGTGATGTCAGAATGCTGTTGTACTACAGTAGCGATGTCGAATGCCATTGTACCACAGTAGCAATGTCAGAATACTGCTGTACCATAGTAACGATGTCAGAATACTGTTGTACCACAGCAGTCATATCAGATTGCTGTTGTACCACAATAGCAAAGTCATAATACTGTTGTACCACAGTAGCAATGTCAGAATGCTGTTGAACCTCAGTAGTGTCAGAATGCTCTTGTACCACAGTAGTGATGTCAGAATGCTGTTGGACCTCAGTAGTGATGTCAGAATGCTGTTGCACCACAGTAGTGATGTCAGAATGCTGTTGTACCACAGCAGTCATATCAGATTGCTGTTGTACCACAGTAGCGATGTCAGAATGCTCTTGTACCACAGTAGTGATGTCAGAATGCTGCTGTACCACAGTAGCGATGTCAGAATACTGTTGTACCACAGTAGTGATGTCAGAATGCTGTTGTACCCACAGTAGTGATATCAGAATGCTGCTGTACCACAGTAGCGATGGATCAAAATGCTGCTGTACCACAGTAGCAATATCAGAATACTGTTGTACAACAGTAGCGATGTCAGAATGCTGTTGTACCACAGTAGTGATGTCAGAATGCTGCTGTACCACAGTAGCGATGTCAGAATACTGTTGTACCACAGTAGCGATGTCAGAATGCTCTTGTACCACAGTAGTGAAGTCAGAATGTTGCTGTACCACAGTAGCAATGTCAGAATACTGTTGTACCACAGTAGAGATGTCAGAATACTGTTGTACCACAGTAGCGATGTCAGAATGCTGTTGTACCACGGTAATAGTCAGAATGCTGTTGTACCACAGTAAGTTTAACTTTTGTGGTACAACAGTATAGAATATTGTGTCTATTATGACTCCTCATGCTTATGGTCTGCACATTCTTAATACTAAAGATAACAGTAAGACCAAAACACCTAGGATTAACCATTTACTAAAAGATGAATGGCTAAAAGCCTGCCTCCATATGCAGCGATTACTTATATTACAAGGCACCTGGCCTGGATGGCATGTACCTGAGGGTCCTGAGAGAACAGGCAGAGGTACTTGTAGCCCCACTAGCGGATCTGTTTAACACCTCGCTAGAGACAGGGTGTGTGCCTTAGTACTGGAGAATGGCTCATGCAGTGCCACTCCACAAGAGTGGTCCCAGAGATGAATCTGATAACTACAGTCCAGTCAGTCAAATATCCATTGTAGGCAAATTAATGGAGACCATTCTAAAATAAAGGTTGGTGAACTTTCTGGAGGTTAATGGTCTCCAGTATGATAGGCAGCATGGGTTTGTCATGGGGAGATCCTACCAGATGAACATGATAGAATCTTTGACTGGGTCACAAGGTCATTGGACAAGGCCCGCCCGGCAGTGGATGTACTATACCTGGACTTCAATAAGGCCTTGACTCTGTGCCGCATGGAAGGTTGCATAGCAAACTGAGTAACCTAGAAGTTTGGGCCAGTTAATGGAGGGGGTGGTCAGGAGCTGGCTGCAAGAAAGGAATCACAGAGTGACAGTGTAGGGTGAACTATCCAAGCCTAGACCTGTAACCAGTGGGGTCCCACAGGATCAGTACTTGATTCAGTGTTATTCAACATCTTTATTGGTGACATAGCAGTAGGTGTCAAAAGTAAAGTCGCCTTTTCACAGATGATACTAATCTCTGTGGGAGGGTAGACACAGAAGAGGAGGGAGACAGGAACCCAGGGAGGATCTGATCAGGCTAGAGAAATGATCTGGTATCTGGTAGTTAGGATTCAATGTCAAGAAATGCAAGGTCATGCACCTTAGAGCTAGAACTCAGGACGCCAGCTACTGGCTGGGGGCGTGAGTAGTTGAACAGCACAAAGGAGGAAAAGGATCTAGGGATGATAGTCGGGTGACATGAAACACACTGCGCAGTGTTGTAAAGTGGCAGCAAAGCAAATAAAATGCTGGGAAGCATCTCCAGAGGAATCACCTCCAGGAGAGGAAGTCATTCTGCCCTTGTACAGGTCATTGGTGAGACCACACTTGAGTACCGTGTGCACTTCTGGTGCCCTTTTTGAAGAAGGACATCAAACTACTCGAGGGGGTCCAGGGAAGGGTGACCAAGATAATCCAGGGCATGGGGAATAAACCATATGATGAGAGGTTAAGGGAGCTCAGTATGTATTCCTGGCAGACAGAAGGGAAAGGGGGAATAAACCATATGATGAGAGGTTAAGGGAGCTCAGTATGTATTCCTTGGCAGACAGAAGGGAAAGGGGGAATAAACCATATGATGAGAGGTTAAGGGAGCTCAGTATGTATTCCTTGGCAGACAGAAGGGAAAGGGGGAATAAACCATATGATGAGAGGTTAAGGGAGCTCAGTATGTTTCCTTGGCAGACAGAAGGAAAGGGGGAATAAACCATATGATGAGAGGTTAAGGAGCTCAGTATGTATTCCTTGGCAGACAGAAGGGAAGGGGAATAAACCATATGATGAGAGGTTAGGGAGCTCAGTATGTATTCCTGGCAGACAGAAGGAAACGGGAATAAACCATATGATGAGAGGTTAAGGAGCTCAGTATGTATTCCTTGGCAGACAGAAGGGAAAGGGGAATAAACCATATGATGAGAGGTTAAGGAGCTCAGTATGTATTCCTTGGCAGACAGAAGGAAAAGGGGAATAAACCATATGATGAGAGGTTAAGGGAGCTCAGTATGTATTCCTTGGCAGACAGAAGGGAAAGGGGGATATGATAGAAACCTTCAAGTACCTAAAGGATACAAACAAGTTTGGAGTGGAGGGCATTTTTAATTTAAAAGGGATGGGACACAAAGGGCCACAGTCTGAAACTTGTGGGGAGTAGATTTAAAAGGAAACGAGGAGACACTTTTTCAAAAAAGGGTGGTGTCAGAGGAATGAACTGCCTGAAGAGGTGATATCAATGAAAACAGTGGGAAGTTTTAAAGCGCAAGGGACAGGGTAAAAGAACAGTGGCAACAAGAGGAGGAAGGGATCTGGGGAAGGGGGTATCACTCTGGGGCAAGATGGGTGCAGTTCCAGTAAAACAGACTGAGCTGCACACTTGAGCAAACTCGATAGACCACTACGGCTTGTTTCTGCTGGCAATTTTTATATGTTCGTATGTACTTGCATCACCAGTATTAACAACCTTTTCTTGTTGTTTGCTGTTTCCTATTTATTTGACCACAGCTCAAGACAGAGTTAGAAAGAAGATAAATTAATTGAAACAAACATATACTAAACAAAATAATGTATGGGTAATGATACATAGCAAGGCTGATGTTTCCATCTGGGGTAAGAGGACATCATAGAGATCTCTCTCTCTAGCTTTGTTTTCCAGTCTATGATGTCATCTCTCCGTGATGGGAACAGCCCTGTTGTGTATGATTGCTCATACATTCTTCTATATGTAGTACATGGTTATCCCTTGTTGTTCATGCATTTCCATCCTAACTAAACATTTGTTGTACCACAGTTCAAAGGTTATAGAATGCAGTTGTACCTTCTGTGGTACAACAGCTTTTAAATCAGAATTGAAACTCATGTCACCTGTTGTTTTATTCCCCAACCCACACCCACAAAGAACCCAGACCCTCCCCAACACAAAGTCTTAAGTCATTTCATCGTGTTATAAAACAGAAACCTACCCATCACCTAAAACAGAAACCCACCATTCACCCAAACAAGATTTTGGCAGTTAGGTTAGGGGTAAGTTTTTTTAATAATAACAATAAAAAATTAACCAAAATTTCTTGGAAAGAGAAAAGCAGCATTTTGTCTTCATGTTTCAAGCCATACGATATACAAAATAAACCATGGGCAACATTGGGGTCCCTGATGTCATCAGAACCCCAAGATGAAAACAGAAAAATACAGCCGAGTTGTGCATGGTTGTCCATGCATTACATAAGCAAAAAGCACTCCAGGGTGTTGGCTGTGGTGTCACAACTACATGCCCAGGGGTGCACTAAGGCATGGCTGCAGGCTGAGTGCCTTCAGCCTGTGGAAGTGGGGGTATTGACACCACAGCCAACACCCTGGAGTGTCTTATTGCACTTATACAATGGATATTTGGATAAACACATTGGAAGAAAATTTTACGGTTGTTAAAATATGTAAAAAAAGAAGAAAATGACATAGAAACAGAATTTGACAGCAGATAGACCTCTTGGCCCACCTAGTCTGCCCATGCCCATCTAGTCTGCCCATATTATGTAAAAATGGTACTTACAATTGCTCTGCAGCATGTTACTTGTGGCAAAATTAGCACACTACCACTAGAGGGTGCAGCAAGTACAGCCAATAAGCAGGAGCTTTTTAGAAGGTTCTGAGAGTTCTGAGATATTTGTTGATACTGAGGTAAGCTGGTATGAGACTTGTTCAGACGCATTGGTTGTTGTCTCCCAACCAATGGGTACTAACAAGTTTTAGCCAGTCAGGATACAGGATTTCCATCCCATATTATAATCTCTATTTATACACACAGGCACTACATATAATTAAAAGGAAGGTGAGGGCTGATATGCCCATACAAATCAAAGTAGGGAGGGAGGAGTGTTGCAAAGATATTAGGCACAAATGCATGGGACTAGACAAAGACAAGATGATGGCTTTTAAAACAGGTCTCAGAATAGTTGTGGATACAGATCAAAACAGAAGTCTAGACAATGTGTATATGTTATATAAAAAAAGCCAAGAAAATTCTAGGATACTGTACTGCAGTGGTGGCATACAATCCCAAGGAGGTTGCACAGAGTTTCTACTAAGCCACTGATTAGACCAAACCTGGAATCCTGTGTTCAGTTCTGGTCACCGTAGCATGAAGAAAGACAGTTTAGCACATTTGAGATGGTACAGAGAAGAACTACTGGGCCATGGCCACAATTACAGGGTAATGGCTTATGTAGACAGCTGAATAAACCAGATTGTCTGGAAAAAGATGGCTGGAAAACGATGAAATCAACAAAGATATAAATGGACACAGCATACTAGCTCAAGCTATCTTCAATGTTGCTTTTATTATTTCGCTGCATTACTAAATGTGTTTATGACATGGAGGGAGAATGGGGGGATTAGTGCTAATACCTCTGCTGTCCTCATTCTAGGCAGTTCACTCCCAGGTTCACACACTGTTGGAAGGAAGGAAGGAAGGAAGAAGGGAAAAGGATTACATAATGAAACATGTTCTGCAAAAATAACTTCAAGGACAATACTTGTAAAGAAAACAAGTCCACCCTCTCCAACGGATAATCCCCGATCTGGGTTTTGCAAGAAACATGATTTTGTTAGTACCTTTTAATGTCCTTATTAATGTTGTTTTAATCCTCCTATTTGTAAACTGGTGGCTGCGCTGCATCATGTCTAGTATGGGGCTCGACACGGTGTACTTGTACTGAATGCATATAAGTGAGCAGAGCCAAGCTGCGCTCCATACTAGGAATGGCACTGTGCAGCATGGCCATTGTTCACAAATCATAGGATTAACACAACATTAACAAAAGCTGCTAAAAGGTATTGAAACATTTTTCCTTGTGAAATTCCAAATAGTTTTTAATTAACTGCACTTTTAACCCTGACAGCAACCAGCCCCTTCAGACCCTCTGCCCTTCCCAGCCTCATCACCTACCATCCCTGGGACTTACCTCTCTCCTGTGTTCCCCTGTAGATGACCCTCCCCCACTAAAAGGGCCACCTGGGGCCAGCTCTTACCCCCTAGCAGAGTGTGGCTTTTGTTCAAGGATACCCGAGAGAGAGAGAGAGAGAGACGGGGGTGGATTTTCAAAGCATAGGGCAGCACTTGTGCCAAGCCCTGCACAGCCACACTTGCTCAGCAGGCACCAAACCACATCACCAGAACTGCAATCTAATTTTACAATCTTGGGTGCTGTTGCAACAGTTTTTATGATTAACGGTAGCTTGTGCCAAATATTTGGCGCAAGCTCCGTAAAAGGTTCTCTGATGATTGCTGCCAAGCGACCAGGAGAAGTTGGTCTAACTCAGGTAAATTGCTGCACGGGCAGATCAAGGAAAAGTAAAGATCAGAACCAGGATGAACTAGGGCAGGGAATGGCAGACAGTGAAAACAATAAGACAAATGGCATTGCAGACAAGGTACAGGAATGATAACAGGAGAGGCATTATAGAGAGCAGCGGCATATGAATATACATCAGGGGAATGGGTACTGACCTTGGCAAGCCTGGAAGAGGGGAATAAGGGAAGGGAAATGAGAACAATGCTGGGGAACATAGGAGAGTGTAGAGAGGAGACCAATAGGAAGACAAGGGCAAAGAGGGAAGGCAGATTAGGGGGCATTTATTAAGATGAAAAGGAGGTGGCACAAGGGAATAGTGAGACCACCAAGATTCCAGGAAAACTATATTCACTGGAGGAACAAAAGGAGAGGGAGGGTCAGACAAAACAAGGGATGCCAGCGTAGGTTGCTACAGTGAGTAGAAGGATGGAGGAGGTAGCAGCAAAATGTCTCAACACTGGGATTAATACAGGACTAGCAGATAGAAAAGGGAAAATGTACAGAGCACAAGGCAGATCACTAACAGACGAGAGACAGAGGAAAATGTATGGATGGGGAACGATAATGAGAAATCAAAAGTGAGGACAATAAGAGGAGATCCGAGGAGAGGCAGGCAAACAACACAGCAATAGTAGGTGGATGTGGGGTCAGGTGGAAGCAGAAATATCACCAAGGGCAAGCAGCATGGAGGGACAGAAAGGTCCTAGTTATGGGGGACTCAATTATTAAGGGAATTAAATGGTGGTGGGGAGGGACAGAAACAGTGACATATGGGTAGACTACTTCCCAGGAATGACAATGCTTAAGGTAAGATCCAGAAGCAAATGATTTGATAAAGACTGAATCTGTACGCCAGTGCTTCAGGTAAAGCACATCATACCATCACATATGAAATGTCAGGGTGGAAAACCTCACTTGGTACTAAACCTTGGCACAAATGACTTGAGTGGGAACAGCCTGCAGGAAGTGCAGGCAAGATTCAATGAGATTGATAGGTATCCTGTGACTTTGAACCGATTGGGTGCCTACCAAAAGGATGACTCAGTCGTGGAACCTGTCATTGGGGCCACTGGGGAAAGTGGGAGACCCAATGAGGGGATGTGCGAAATAGTGACATCCTGTAGCTACATGCCTATGCACGTTGGGGGGGCAAACACGCCGAGCGTGGGGTGGAGGGATGGAGGGTTGTAGGATTGGCACTGCAGTGAGCTGCCAAGCTGCTGCCATAGCATGGTGGGTGGTGGTTCGGATCCAGGCACAGGTACTTTTGTTGCGCCCGCCCAAAATTGTATTTATGCCACGCTTGCACCCTCTGGAGTTGAGAATCCTTACCTCACATAAAACAACAAATCCCAACCCCTGACACCGCTTGCTTTGACAGAGGGAGTACATTGCCAAAATATCTTTTCAGCGATGTGCCATCACCCATAGGTGATCGCCGCTATCACATAGATCCAGATTGCCAGGGTTTGTGGCACTGAATTCAATTCAGTTGCCTTTTCTGAAGTCCTGCTAGTGCAAAGGCAAGCACTCATAGAAAACAAGAAATAGAGGAGTTTAATGAGTGGCTTGTGGAGTGGTATGGTATGAGAGGTTTTGGTATAGTGGGGAATTGGGAGGTGACTTGGGAAAACAAGAACTGTATGCTCAGGACGGACTCCATCTGAGCAGTGAAGGAACTAGGATCCTAAAACAAAACTGGGAAAATTTATCTGAGAGCCGGGGGAGCTGTCTTGGGATTCAACCTAAGGTAAAGAACAAGGAGAGTTGATGCCTCCTCCAAATGGTACTATGAGAAAGAAACAAAACCCAGAAAAAGAGGGGAGTAGGGGAAAGAAGGGGGTAAAAAGGGCAAGGGAAAAGCTTGAGGGTGGTATTCCTAAACACTAGGAGCTTAGGAAATAAGATTCCAGAACTTCAGGCAATGATGATGGATAGGAGGTGGACATAGCTGCCTTTCACAGAAACCTGGGCAAACCAGAACCAGGACTGGAGCTAAATATCCCAGGGTATACATGATATAGAAAGGATAGAGTTGGAGGGAAGGTCGGGGGTAGTGGTCTACATTAAGGAGGAACTAGTATGCAATCGGGAGGAAGGAGAGGCAGAGATCTTGTGAGTAAACATCCACAATGGAAGTGGGGAAAATGAGACTAGAGTTGTATACTGGCCTCCTTCCCAGGCAGAAGACATAGACAATGAACTGGTGACAAACATCACAGAGCATTGCCAAAAAGGGCAGGATGGTGGTGGTTAGTGATTTCAATCTCCTGGGGTGGACTGGAGCACAACAACCTCCACTAGCTCTAGAGAACAGGTCCTACTGGATGGATTCCAGGATGCATTCCTCGTGCAGCGGGTAAAGGCGACCAGGAGGGATGCATCCTGGACTTGATCTAATCAGATGTGGACCAGACACAAGACATAACCGCTGAGGGCCCCTGGAAGGGCGTGATCACAGTACAGTCTGGTTCAACCTGGACATGGTGGGAAAGGAGATGATTAGGAGCATAACCAGGGTAGTGGATTTCGGAAGACTGATTTTGGCAGGATGGCAGACATAGTGAAGGAGTATGTAGCCACAATAAGACCAGATATAGACGCCACCAAAGTGAGAAATTGTTAAGCTAGGCCTGTTGGAGGCAAAGAACATATGTGCCACTAGTGGCAACAAGAAAGTGAGGTCCAAAAAGCCCAGTTGGTGGACTAAAGTAGTGCAGGAGAGAGTACAGGAGAAAGAGAGCAGCCTTTAGGACATATAACATGACTGGAAAGGAGGCAGGTAGGGAAGAACTTATTGCAAGATATAGGGAGGTGACCAGGATTGTGAGAGCAGCCAAGGCTTCAAAGAACTGAGGCTCTACAGGAGATAAGAAAAGGTGAGAAATAATTGTTTAGATATATCAGGAGAAAGGAAATGTAAGGCAGCAGATAACTAGAATCAGGAATGGGCAGGGTGGACAGAAAGGGTACTGAACAGGCTGAGGTACTAAATGAGTACTCCGTTTGGTTTTACAAGGGACAGTGACAGACCAACCCCATAGACAAAGGGAAATATGGGGGAGGGACAACTGATTGTGACATCCCAGTAGATAGGGTACTCAAGGGCCTGAAATCAATACGGACAGATAAGACACCTGGGCCAGATGGATTATACTCTAGGGCAGGGGTTCTCAAATGATGAGGCCAGCCTCCTGGGGAGGCCCCAACCTGTTGCAGGGAGGCTCAAACAAGTCTGAAAAGTACTATATATATATTTTGTGTGAAGAGATTAAGCAAACTGAAAGAGGATAATAATAGGTGAATTTTATATATTTATTTACTAATAGGTGACAGGGAAGGTAAATGAGCCAAGGCTAATTTCAGGTGTACCGGGAAGGGTAGGGAGTGAATACATTTTAAAAGGTAACTGCAAAACAATCAAGAAATACACAGTGAACAATAGTGCAAAAAATATGAACAATAAACTAATAATGAGTGGTGGTAATTGATCAATTTGTAGACTGATGGTAGAACAGCCCAAATACAAGGGTTGGGCATAGAAGTACTAAAAGCAATAGCAGGAAGGAGCAAAGTAATCCCAGAGAAGTTGCTTAGGAGCAGGAAGGAGGTGGAAATGCAAAGTATATAGGAAGGTTATTTCATATAGAGAGGAAACAGAGAAAGTAGTCTGACCCATGAAGGTACTGCAAAAGAGGTAACAATGGTTCAAGAATGAAACTAGAGGAGCAAGTAGGCTGGCCTGTGGGGGGTTACAATAAGCTGAATAATATTTATTTTATTTATTTGTTATTCAGATAACACCTTTGAGCATAGGAGCTCTTTTCAAAGGTTCCACGTTAGTATAAGACAAAGAACTGAATGTGAGCCAAATACTCAAAGGGTTTCAATTTATTCATGGTGTTCTGTGCAAAGTACAATATGTTATTTTTTTGGGGAGGCCCTAGATTATTTCAGTTTTGGGGAGGCTCAAAATCTTTTCCATGGATTTGGGGAGGCTCACTGTGACAAAGTCTAAGAACTATTGCTCTAGGGTACTGAGGGAGCTTGCAGAGATACTGGTAATACCTCTGACTGATATTTTCAACACCTCCCTTAGGACAGGATGTGTTCCGATGGATTGGAGGATGGCTCATGTGGCACCAATTCATAATAGTGGGCCTAGAAACGAACCGGAAATTACAGGCTAGTCAGCCTCACATCCATTGTGTCTAAACTGATGGAGACCATCATAAAAGAGAGGCTAGTAACATTTGTGCAGGAGAACGGTCTACAGGATGACCAGCAGCATGTGTTGCGTCCAAGGAGATCCTGCCAGATAAACCTGATAGGTTTCTTGATTGGGTCACTAGGGTACTAGACGGAGGTCAGTCGGTTGATGTCCTGTAAATGGAATTCAGCAAGGCCTTTGACTCGGTACTGCATGGAAGACTGGTGTTCAAATTGGAGGTCCCTAGGGGCTGGGAAAGGTTGACTGGATGGCTAGCAAGCTGGCCGAAGAACAAGCAACAGAGAGTGGTGGCTGGAGAACTATCGACACCATGTGCAGTCATAAATGGGTTACCACAAGGCTCGGTTTGGGGCCAGCACTCTTTTATCTTCATCAGTGATATAGCAGAGGGGTTGAGAGCAAGTTGAGCCTGTTCATGGATGATACGAAAACTAATACAGGGAGGAGGTGAAGGTGCTCCAAAAGATTTGGACACACTGGAAAAGTGGTCAAAACATTGCAGCTGGGATTCAATATGAGAAAGTGCAAAGTCATGCACTTAGGGTCAAAGAACCCCAGGTACAGCTACCATTTAGGTGGCAAAAGACTGAAAGTCACAGAGGAAGAAAAGGATCTTGGGTTAATGGTAACAGGAACATGAATCACATTTCAGTGCAGAAGGACGTTTGCTAAGGCAAACAAGTTGGGGTGTATAGCAGAGGAATCACCTCAAGGAGTGAGGAAGTGATCCTGCCACTGTACAGATCACTGGTGAGACTGCACTTGGAGTACTGCATGCAGTTTGGTGTCCCTATTTGAATAGGGACATCAGACACCTAGAGGGGTCCAGAGAAGGGCAACCAAAATGATTAATGGGATGAAGAAGACCTACGAGAATAGGCTGAGTGAGGACACTGTCAAAATATTTTTCATAATATTATTTCTAGTTAACAACCTACATTTTATGATTGCTAACCTTCTCTAAAATTCATTGATGTTGTTGTTTGTTTTGTCTGTCTCCTTGTTTAATAGAACTGAAATGCATGCTAATGTATATTTATAAATGACCTTGTTTTGTTTACAGTCCTGGATCTGTTCTTAACTGCATACTTCCTGAGCATTAGAAACATACCCAAACAGTGCAGTCACTCATGAGGCAACAGCCTCCTAAACTTCCATTGCATCATGTGTGGCTAGGCTGTGTTGTGGGTGTTCCCAAGTCCAGGAAAGATGCAGTTGGAGCTGATCAAGGAATGTAAACAAACCTGTGTTTGTTTGGTAACACCAGTATCGTGGGCAGTCTGTTTTCACTTTTTAAAGAAAAAAGAGTTAGAATCAAATTATCAACTACAAAAGCAATCCTTACTGAATATTGGCAATCACAAAATGTGTTTTTTAAACTAGGAACACTTTAAGATCTAAGGGGTCGACGTGTCCCTTTAACATGTACTCCCTGGAGGACAGATGAGACGGGGAGATATGATTGAGACCTTTAAATTCCTAAGAGGCATAAATACTACTGGGGCAAAGGGCATGTTCCGGCCTAAAAGGGAGGGGATCACAAGGGAGCACAGTATGAAACTGGAGGGGAGGTTCAGAAGGGATATGAGGGGCACTACTTCACTGAGCAAGTGGTGGCAGCACTGAATGTACTTCCTGAGGAGCTGGTCTCTCAGAAGACAGTGGACAGCTTCAAAGGGGTTGGGATACAGTCAAGGGCAAAATAATTGTAGGTAGTGGCTTGACTCAGGGAAGCTCAACCCATATGAGGACAATGAGCAGGGGTGGGGGGTGGCAGCAGTGGATTAAACCATGCTGCAATTTCAAGCAGACGAGGATAGACTGTTTTGGCTTGTATCTGCTGGCTTCTTTTGTATGTTTGTAAAATCCCATTAGATCACCGCAAACTGATGCACTGTATCATTGGCGACCCAGGGCTTCGTGCGATCTAAGCCATTTGAAAATCCTGCCCAGAGTCACAGTCAGTGGTGCAAGACCAGTGGCAGGAGGGCGGGTAGCATCCTTGTGGTTGGGGATTTTCTAAATTTTCTTCTTCCCTCTCTTGAGTGTCATGAGATGCTGCATCTGTCTCAGACATCAGAACGTTGGCACCCCCACCCTGAACTCTGCCTGGGACTGCCACCTGTGGTCACTCAGGTGGCAGTAGTACAGCGAGACCAGGCTCCCTCCCTGCCCTAAGGCGGTGAATGTCCATGGGGCACTCAGCCATCCTCCATAGCCAGCCCTCCAGCAGCCGAACCCAGGTCACTGGCATCACAGGCAGTCGCACTACAGCTGTGCTGGTGGGCGGCTCAAATGGGGGTTTATCCATTGAGGGTGGGCTTGTTTTCTTAAAAGGTGCTCTCCTTTAAAGGCACAGTGCATGTTACAGGAAAATTCTGACCTATACTTTTTATTCCAGTTTAGATAGCCTCTTAACTTCCTCTCTTGTACAATACCCTCCTTTGAATATTTTGAGTCTGCTTTAGCACTTTTGACATTTGAAATAATCAAAGGAGTACTTCTTCAATATGGCTCACATCAAGTTTTCATTGATATTCTCAGCTGTTTTGTACACCTATTGTCCCATGTGGCCAGAGAGCAGTGTCTGCTGCATGCTAGTTCATTTTAATCACAAGAAAGTGTTGCTGGACAACTGGAGCTCAAAACAACAGAGAATACTGATGAAAACCTGGACTTAACCATATAAAAGGAACATTCCTTTTCTTATTTCAAATGTTAAAGGAAAAACATTCAGTATCATAGAAAGTCCACCCATACACCTTACCCCTGATTAGGCTTTTTAGGATAAAATACATTTTTTATGGATTGGGAACTTACTTTTTAAACTTTGTACTCCTCTTGATATCCCAATATGGCACGACCCAGGCTATCGTGTCATGAAAAAATTAACACAGTGACAAAATTTACATGGAATATAGGCTGCAATGTACATGAAAAGTGGTGCTTTCAAAATTCCCATATGACATCAGGAACCTTTAAATATGAGGGCTTGTTTCTAGCTTTAGAATTGAAAGCAGCAGTATATGTCAGCAATGAGAGTCTAATCTACACTTTTAATTTCATTTTAGATAGCCCCTTATCTCCCATCTTGTGTGGTGCAGCATGCAGCTCACTCGCATGCTTTTCAATGCAAGTGAATAGTGTGGTGCCGCACCGCAATAGCAAAGGCCAGCACCGGGTCATGACATATTGGGAGATCGAGAAGAGTACAAAGGGGAAAGAGAGGCTAAGTCGAGGACCAAGTAGGGTCAGCAACTGCTAATACAAGTAGGAAATGGGTAGACTCGATGGGCCTAGTGGTCCTTATCTGCCGCCAAGTTCTGTGTTTCTATGTTCTACATCACACAAGATGGGAGATAAGGGCTATCTAAAATGAAATTAAAAAGTTTAGATTAGACTCTCATTGCTGACATGTACTGCTGCTTTCAATTCTAAAGCTAGAAACAAGCCCTATATTTAAAAGGTTCCCTGATGTCACAGGGGAATTTTGAAAAGCACCACTTTTATGCACATTGCAGCCTATATTCCATGTAAATTTTGCACTGTGTTACTTTTTCTTTTGACATTTATGTGAAAACTAGATCACTGATCCCAAGGCTTCATCTGCTCTGGTCGTCTCTCTACACTCATAGTCCCTGCTTGTGACATCACAGTTTGTTGCTATGGAAATGGTTATGATGTCATAAGCATAGGATTATGATGTCAGGTGTACATAGATACATAGAATTTGTCTCCAGATAAAGACCCATCGGTCCATCCATTCTGCCTGTTACCTGCCTAACTCCACATCCGACCTAAAGACAGACAAGATTTACTAAGCTGAGTGTCCTAATTGCATCTTGGTATCCCCCTACCCAGACTGTTTAAGCCCCTTCCTATATATCTTATTACTGCATCTCTTTGTGTCTGCCCTTGAATCAATCCATATTGTGTAGCCAAGCAGCCAGAGTGGATGAAGTCTAGGGAATGTGATACAGTTTTATTTCAATGTACTTTAGTAGTTTGGTCTGCCTCCCTTGGCTGTGAGCTTTAAATGGGGTGGAGCCACCCAGACTAGTGTTGCAGGCTGGTGGTGCACTGCCATGTAGGACACCAGGATCAACAGCTGATCCTGACCCCCACCCCCGAGTCAGTGGAGCCTAGGTGCAATGCAGTGGCAAAGTGCTCAGACTCTCGGGAGGAGATGACTAGTCCATCCTTGTGTGCCTCCTACAGTGGGAGAAGAGATAGCACTGATGTTTTTGGTGACCACACAATGTCACTCTTCCCTGCCCACAGGATGATGTGGGGGATAGCCATTTGTGGATGCAGTGAGAGGTGGAAGGAACTCCTCTGTGGAAAAACACCCACCCTGACTTCATAGTGGTGTATGGCCCACCCACCTCAACCCGTCCAATCACTCCAGGCTGCCCCTGTCCTCTGTCTCCACCATCTTAGGAGACATTTCGTGTCCATTTGGCATGCGCTGTTCACTGGAGCCCCACCTATATGGGATCAAGCAATGAAGCCATGGTGGCAGTCGGGTGGAGAATCTGGACTGGAGCATTTCCAGAACCCCTAGAGGCATGTGAAGGGTATAGCTAACAGGACACCAGAGAAGCAGCAGCAGCAGAGCTGTGCGGAATTTCAAATTTCATTGCCACTAGAATCCTGCGAATTTTGAAATTTCTGCCTTTCATAAAATTCTGTCAGAAGTGGAATTCTGAAATTCTGAAAGTGATTTTTTCTACTGCAGATTAGTAAACTGTGGTTTTCATAAACCACGGAATAGTGTTTATGATTTATGTAAACCATGGATTCATTTTCCAGAAGCCAGAAAATAATATTCCACAGATTACGTAATATTACATAGAAATTTGTTTTGTAATTCCACAGAATTAAAAGCAAAAACTCAAAAGCATTTTGGAAGAAGATTAGCCGTCCCACATTTATTTTGCTAGCAGAATTCCATGATCTGCACAGCTCTAAGCAGCAGTGAGAGGAGGAAGTACATTGTGTAGACTGTGGAATAATAAAGAATTAACTTTAAAAAAAAAAAACGGGGTCAATTCTAGAAGAGTCAGTCAGTCCAATGTGAGGAGTTGCTAGTGCAGACCTGTGAGCCTATACTACAGGCCCTGGATAGCCAGGGCCTACTTTTCCCTGAGTCTGATGTTAGCATAACCAGCTCTGGGATGGGGTGGCTAAAGCGACAGACCAGACACTCTGGGGCAAAAGGAGGCGAGTCATCCAGCTGGGTGGACCTTGGTCCAGTGATGCCTTCAGTGGGAAGAATTATCAGGAAGGCAGTCAGTGCTGTGGGCAGCTAATGAGAGACTCCAGGAATTTCACGGTACAGAGAGAAGTGTGGCTCCCCTCTCCAGGATCCCTGGTGAAAAATGGGCTTAATGTAATCCCTTAGACAATAAGCAAGTGTGGACAGTGGAAGTATCATTTAATTCCCTCTGTTCTATATTTTGATATGTTGATTAATATTTATTGGGGCCGGGGTCATAATGTGACAAGCATTATGCGCATGGCAAAATCACGCTGCCAATACAGCGCAATTTCTGCCATGAGGCATGTCTTTTTTCACCGTTATGGGGATGCACCCTGAACCCCCCACCACTAAAGATTCTCAACTCTGGGGAAGGGTTAACTCGGAGAGTGCACAATGTTTAAACAAAGTAAAAGTTTCTGGGACCAGGAATCAAACCTGGTCCCAGACACAATGCCTGGGTTCCTGCTGTTATGGCTCAGTCCAGTGAGCCACGGCAGCTGCTGAGTGGAACCCACTCCAGCAAGTCTTGTCCTCTGCCTGGGAAAGATGGTGCAATACCGATACGGCAGTATCGTGATATTACCATTGCTCACATCTGCCAGCTGTACCAGTTTAGTCATAATGTAAATGCGCTATTAAGCGTGCAACATTATGACTGGGTAGAATCTTATTTGCTCTTTCGTCAATTCTAAATTTAATGTAGGTAATTTATTGTTTGACGATTTTTATTCTTAAGTATTATTGTCTTGCTTTTGATATACTTATTTCCATTCTGTGTATTTTACTTTGTATTTTATATCTGTTCTCCCACCCCCGATGCATCTGGAAGCGAGCTATTACCAGCTCAGTAAGTTGTTACTGGTAAAACCTTTGCAACAAATAATGACTTTGGAAACATTTCACTCATAGCTACCCCGTTCCGCCACTTGTGGGAGTCATCTGAACTTGTCACGGATAAAACATTTATCCAACACTGCCTTGTTGCATATCCCAGATTTAATCATTTCAAAACTGGTGATAGGAAACCTATTTGAAACGATCATGAACTGTTCAGGAATGATTAGGAATTACTCATGAACAATTTATAAATTCAACTCATGAATGTTCAAGTGTGCAGCCACTTGGTCATGCATGTTTCTTTTCCTCCCCAGCCCTCCAAGAGCCGCATCATCAGAAGTCACTTATGGTGTCTGCCCTACTTCTTGCACCTACTTGGAGCCTCCGGTACCCCAAGAGCCATGGTTCTTCCCACCAGGTGGGGATGAGGTGGGGCCCATACACCCTGAACTTTCTTGTTTCGTCCAGGTCTGGCTGGTACAGGCAGGTGTGAGCTATGGGGTCTGCACTGGAACGTTGTGTCTTCCTGGTGCCTGGAGAGCCATTTTCCCATTTTCTGTGTAGGAGCGATGTGCGCCTCGACATCAAGGCACAGCCGCTGACATCCATTGTGTCCCTCCCTTGCACTGGCTAGGTGCTTGCTGTACTCCAGGCCTCCGTCTCTGGCCAGTTGAGCACCAATCCTCTGCCCCCTCCCTGCCTGGAGAAAGTGAGCAGTCCCTGGGATGCTCAGCCTCCTCCCTCCACTAGCCCTCCAACTCCCGGGCTTATTCCCGAACCTGGGTCATCGGCGTCACAAGCTGTAGAGCTACCGCTGCACTGACAGGCTGGCTAGTCATGAATGTTTATGAATCATGCATGAACATTAAATGACAGTCCTATGCACATGATTATTTACGAGCATAAAGGCTTATAAAGGTCTGTGAAAGTTCATGACACATTCCATTTATTTATTTATTTTTAAAACTTGAGAATTACTTTTGAGCACAAGTGCTCATTATAAATGTCCTGTGCACTTGCTCCACTTCTCCATCGAGGGCCTCCTAGGAGTTCCTAGGGCCGCCTTAAATCCTCTGGAGATCTTGTATTTGAGGTGGCAGGCCCAGTTTTATGGCACTCACTCCCAAGACCCTTGAGGAGGCCCCATGGGTGGAAATTAACATAGAAATATAGACTTTGGCGGCAGATAAGGACCGCTTGGCCCATCTAGTCTGCCCATTTCCCTACTACAGGATGAGCCGTGATCCTAGTTAACCAACAGCCTATTTCTTCCTACCCCCACAAGAATTGCCTTATGTCTGTCCCATGCATTCTTGAATTCTCCCACAGTTTTAGACCCCACAACCTCCTCAGGAAGGCTGTTCCATGCATCCATTACCCTCTCTGTGAAATAATACTTCCTCACATTGCCCCTGAAACACGCCCTCCTTCTATCTTTAAATTGTGTCCCCTTGTTCTTGCAAGTCTCTTTTTCTGAAAGATACTACCCTCTTGGACTTTGTTGATTCCACTGAGGTACTAAAAGTTTCTATCATGTCCCCCTCTCCTTCTTTCCTCAAGGGTATACATATTAAGCTCCTTTAGTCTCTCCTCATACGGCTTCTCTGCAGACCCTGCACCATTTTAGTTGCCTCCTCTGGACTACCTCTATCCTGTCTATGTCCTTGCGGAGATGGGGTCTCCAGAACTGGACACAGTACTCCAGATGGGGTCTCACCAACTGTCTGTACAGAGGATAACAACTTCCTGTTTTCTGCTGCTGATGCCTCTCCTATACATCCCAGTATACCCCAGCCCTCCCTACTGCCTTCTCACATTGCTTGCTAACCTTAAGGTCATCTGATATGATTACCCCAGGTTCCTTTCCTTTTTGTTGTTGTTACTACCTCCCCACCCATTGTGTATTCTTCCTCTGGGTTCTTGTTTCCCAGGTGCATTATTTGCACTTCTTTGCATTGAATCTAGCTGCCATACTTCTGACCATTCCTCCAACCTTGCCAAGTCCCTTTTCATCCTTTCCACGCCTCCTTGTGTATCAATTTTCAGGTGGAGGCTGAAGGCACATCTTTTAAAAAGCATTTGGTGATTATAGTTCAAAACTTTATATACAGCTGCATTTTCATCCTGCATCCCTTTATTCTGGATCCCTTTGTTATATTTTCAATATGTCATTGGCTACAGGTGTTTTCCCTGTCCTGGAAGAAAGCTAAGGTGGTTCCAATTCCAAAAAGAGCTGTGCTACTTCATGGATGATTATAGGCCAATATCAATACTGAATCCCCATAGCCAAACTACTTGGCGTTTGGTAGCTAAGCAAATCGATGCTATTTGTTTACCCATGACTTGTTGTTAAGGCAACAACATGGGTTCATGTAACTTATTTAGTACTGGCAGCCTTGGCTGGGTTCATGAACCAAATCCTACATGGGTTTGAGAAGGGTTCGATACATAGATACATAGACAGTGTCAGCAGATAGACTCTGTGGCCCACCAGTCTGCCATTTGAGCTTGTAAGTTCAGTTTGTTTTCCTAGAAGTCTGTTGCCCTTTACCCATGACCTCCAGTCGATGACTGGAACAGTGTTCATGGACCTAACCAAGGCTTTTGATTTGATTGACCACAGTTTGGCTTGCACAAAATTGAAAGATCTGGGGTTTTCTGATGTTGCTGTTTCTTGGTTCTATGATTATCTGAGTAACAGGTGTCAATTTGTTCAAAGTAGGTTCTGTGGTTTCTGATGTCTTGCCAATTAGTTGGAGCCTCAGGGTCCATTTTGGGACCCCTGTTATTTTCTATTTTTATTAATCAGATTCCTGGAGTTTGTAATTGAGTGAATCACTGCTTTATGCAGATGATCTTGTAATCTGTGTTCAGTCAGATTCTGTGTCTGAACTTTCTTGTTCCCTAGAAAAGGATTTTGGTGCCGTCTGTTGTTGGCTTACTTTAAATGCTATTGTAACCCCTGCAAATGGGGGTTCCAGGAGCTTGCTTGAATGCTCCAAGCCTGAATGGTGTTTGGCGTTTAAGCCATTTATCAGTGAGTGTTTTAGAGCCTCTGGTTCTGTCTCTTTAAGAGCTGTCTGCTTGCAGACACAATTAGTTGTATGGGGGACTGTGTGCTTCTCTGTTTGAGTACCACTCGAGCTGCAATTCACCCCATTTTGCAGTCACTAGGAGTGCAAAGGAACCTATCTGAAAGATGTAACTGTTTGCCAGAAATCATTTACAGTAATAATGAAATTACAGTTTGTCTAACCTGCTTTCTTTGCAGTCAGAACTGTGTCTGCCTAGTTCCCCATTCTGGTTTTGAACTGCTGAACTGGACCAATCAGTGTGGGTAGCTAGCTCTAAAATGGTGCCTTGGACGAATCAGAACTTGGACTCATAATCTGAGCCAGCCACAAGAGGATTGTATGGGCAGTGACTCTGGGAGATGTAGTTTTGAACTTGGCTTTTTGGACCAACAGCAGCAGTCTATGTGAGTGACAGCCAATCCAGTCAAGAACTGGGAGGAACTCAAAGGAAGTGCCGGTTTTGTCTGTTGGAGTTTCAGTTTTAGCTCTGGCAGTGAAGGGGAAAGGAACCCTGTGCTCCTTCAGTGCACAGTTTTAGTCAAAAACAACGTGTAAGGTCCAGAGTTCCGGTCTGCAGCTTGTGTAACTGCTTGTTAGGACTGAATCCATCCTGTAAGAGAATCAAAGGATATTTGAAGAGTAGAAACCAGGCTCACCCTGTAGAAGACTGGAGAAATTGCTGAATTGCACTCTGTCTGTCAGGAACTGAATCTGCTGTGTGTTCTCGGGTATTGTGCAGTAATTGCGATCGGGATAGAGAAGTAGCCTGCCTGGTATAGTACTTTCTTTTTACCATATAAATGTGTGAGGAGGCTTGTGTACCTCAAGTGAATCCTGCTGCCATTAAGTGACTTTTGCCTGTGACTGTTTACCATATAAATGTGGAGGAGTCTCTGGAGCTCAAGAGTAGCCCTGCTGACGTTGAAGGACCCTATCTTGTTTGGAGGTCGTGAGTACTAATTCAGGGTGCTCTCTGTTGAATGCCACATTAAATCCAAATGGAATCACTGTACTGCTGACTGTTTAAACTAATTTTCTTTTCTCTGTGTGAAAGGGCCCCTACCAGCTGCCACGGTTTGGACTAGCCACTAGGGCTTGGGTACCCAGGGACAGTAACTGGTAGGGATAGGCCATGCACAGAGCCATAGGTAGATGAGTAAAGTTATAAGCTAATTAACCTGATTTCCCCTGTCCTTGTTATATCCCCTAAATAAATCAGAGCTGCTTGTTTCAGCAAAGTTATACTGCCTGAGGTATTTGTCTATGTTAAAGTACTGTACTGTGATTGTTGCACTGTATCTTATTTCACAGGAGGTCCCAGTGCGGAACCAGTCCATGGGGGTAAGTGTATACTGTGAAGGTAATTCTGATATATTGTGTGGGCCACTAGTGGGAAGAAAGGGGTTGCAGTGTCCCAGAGCTGTGACCAAGTAAGTTTAACTATGCAAACCCTGACCTCTGGGTGGAGGCACCCGCCATTGGATCCAGGCCCCTCAACCTGTTAGTGGCAAATCAGGCAGGGGTAGTAGCCCCTGGGATAGCGCCATCTAGGGGTTACACTATTGTTTTAAACTTCGCTAAAACAAAAGTTATGTTATTTGGTATAGAAACATAGAAACATAGACTTTGACAGCAGATAAAGACCGCTTGGCCCACCTAGTCTGCCCATTTCCCTACCTAATGGATAAGCTGCAGATCCTAGTTAACCAACAGCCTACTTCCTCCTACCCCCACTAGAATTGCCTTATGTCTGTCCTATGCATTCTTGAATTCCTCCACTGTTTTTGACTCTCGACCTCCGCAGGAAGGCTGTTCCATGTATCCACACCCTCTCTGTGAAGAATTACTTCCTCATATTACCTCTGAGCCGTCCCCCTCTATCTTCAAATTGTTCCCCTTGTTTTCCACATCTCTTTTCTGAAAGATCGACCTCTTCTTGGACTTTGCTGATTCCTTGAGGTATTTGAAGCTTCTATCATGCCCCCTTTCCTCCTTTCCACAAGGCTGTACATCTTAAGCTCCTTTAGTCTTTTCTTCATATGGTACATAATTTATGTTGATGGACACCCCAGAACTGAGGATATCTGATTTTCGGGTTGGTCTGCTTGAACAAGTGTCTCAATTTAAGTATTTGGGCACACTATTGGATCCTAGTTTGACCTTGTCACCTCAGAGTCAGTCAATGGTTAAGAAAGTAAATCAAAGAATAGGGGTGTTATAAAATGTCAAGTCATTCTTCTCACAAGCAACTAGATTAGCAATTACTATTGGTTCTCTTCTTCCATATTTTGATTACAGTTCTTGTTTATATTATAACATAGGTACAAAAGAAATGCAAGCACTAACTGTGGCCTATAATAATATTTGTAGATTTATTTGGAGCCCCCAATAGGACACATCGGTGTAATCTTTATTCTTGGTTGGGTGGTTTTCCCTAGTTGCAGAATAGAATATTTTGTTGGTTGTCTGATGTATACATGTTTTTACTTTGGCTCCCTTTTTCCTCTTTCTGGTCTTGTTGTAATGAAAGAAATGCTTCCCAGCCTGAGGTCATTAATGACCCCTATATTTTGTCCCCAGGTCTCGGCTTAGAATAAGTTCAACAGCTTTTTCAATAGTAGCACCCTTGTATTGGAATTCACTTCCATGATGTTAGGATTGCTCCCTCTGTTTTAACTTTTAAACAAAGGTTAAAAAGTTATTTATTACATAAATCTATTTGTAACTGTAATTTGTAATTTGTATTTCTAGGGACATGGATATGTTGTTCATCCACACTGTCTGGCAGGTATCCTTGCCGCTTTAAATCTTGCCAGAAGGTCTTCAGCTGGCTCCTCCCACCCACCCAGGTGGTAAAACTCTCGGCTCCGCCCATGATGCCAGATCTTCCTTACCGCTTGAAGCTCAGGTTCCCTCCTTAACGCTCTGCGTATAAGACTGGTTCCTAATTCTTTGGTTTCCAATTTAAAAGTTTTATAGACTTCGGTCTTCTATCCCTCTGACGCTGCGATGGACCAATCGACTCGGTTTTCGGAGATGCCCTTGCGGGCAGAAGATGTCTCGGATGGATCCGCCTCCACGTGTGTCTACTGTTTAGGCCTTGAGCATGACCGCGGGCTTGCGACCTGTGCTCTTCCTTCTCAGCCTATGTCCTCGAGACCGTGCTGCCCGTTTACAACTGGGCGTCCTGAAAGCGTTTTCCTCCGGTGGCGTCAAAAGGAGGCCTGGTTGGCAGTTTCGCGGCAGCGGACTTCAGCGGATCAGCTAGAGCAGATGATCGCCCTCGAAGAGGAGGCGGCGCGAGCCGATCTTCCTCGACCGCTGCATTTATCCCGCCTCCCTGGGTTCCTCTACACAGCTCTTTAAGGAGCTTTGTCTGTCCCTCTCCACTAGAGGAGAGGGACCAACGTCTGCTGGACCTTCTTCGGTCCAAGAAGAAAGACAAGGGTAAGTCCCTCCGGCAGCGCTCTTGGGAGGCGGGACAGGTCCCTCTCCCGAGTCGTCGGCCATTGACCCGGTCGTCGTTTGGCTTGACCACTGGTCTCACAGTGTCCCCGTCAGATCAGTTGACCGAGACTCCCGTTAGCGTAGTCGAGATCTTTTCGACCCATTGGATGGGTTGTCGACCGGCAAGCCGAAAATCCCCTCTCCCAGTTCCCCGGTGGGAGTTGAGGATCAGCGGGCTTGCCAGTGCCTCCGGTTCGGTCCTCAGGCGAACACTCCGAGCCGAGGGAGGGGCAGTTCCACCCGTCCCTCCCGCACCATCCTCGGAAAGGCCGAGGTTCCCGGTCTCGGTCTCAGACTTCTGCCGGTCCAGCTGATCCCGCCCGTCATAAGCGGTCTCAGTCTCGGCACTGCAGTAAGCGGCGCCGCTGCTCGTCCTCCTCCTCGGATGAGGGAGGCTTGGCGTAAGTTACATCGGCGATACAAGGACCTCATGTGGCAACAGCTCCTTCTGACCGGGAACAAGCGACGCTGTCGCCTTCCCCGCCATTAAGTGGCTGTCACTGGGCGGTCGAAACAACCCGTTTACCGAAGCCTGTTCCCAGGCGGTTGTTCGGCCAAAACCAGCTGCCCACCGATTCTGGTGGAACCTCCGCCTCCACAGCCGCTGTTTGGGGCTCCGACCAAGAACTCTCGGTCGGCTCAGGGTCTGCCCATAGGCTGTCGGTCACCCTCCTCCCGATTGCCCTCGGCAGGTGGAGGTGGCTCAAGCCGAGGCAGCTCTTTGCGGACTCTTCTGAGTCCGGCGGCGATCCTCCTTTTCTCCAAGCGAGTGGACTTGGAGTCCTCTGGAGGTCAGTCGCTGGATGACAGCCTCGTCCTTCCTGGGTTTGCTCAGGCTCATCTCCGAGTCCACCGGGATGCAGCTCGAGCCCGTATCAAGTGAGCCAAGTATCCTCACGGAGATATTGGACCGAGGGATTCCCCTCTGGAGGCCTTTCCTGTGGCTGAGGCCATTGTGGGCCCGGCCTTGGAGCTCTGGCAGTGCCCTGCTTCCTGCCCTGCACCTTCGGCCAGGATGGCCATGAAGTATCCCGGTCCCTACGGTTCCCTGTCCGGTTTCGGAACATCCCTCAGCTGAGGGTTAGTTACCGACAGCGTTTTCGTGCGGACGGAAATGTTAGGGACGTGGACAAACCTCCGACAAGGAATCCAAGAAATTGGACTATGCGGGCAAAAGTCTACGCTGCATTCCTCCTTGGCCTTCGTCAGGCAAGCTTGGCCATGCTTATGGCACATTTCTCCCATGCCCTGTTGGGTTCCCTGGATGAGGTAGTCCCTCAACTCCCAGCTAACCTGCAGACCACGGTTAGGCAGGTGTGGAACCAGGCAGGGCAGTGGCTAAGCAGCAACTTCAGACTGCTCTGGACATTGGAGACTCATCGCCAGGTCAGTCGTGGCTGCAGTAGCTATGCGCCGTCGGGCATGGCTGAGGATATCCACCTTCATGGCGGATACCCAGCACAAATTGGCAGATGTCCCTTCCGGGGACCGACCTCTTCGGCCCTGGGTGGAAGGCCACCTCCAGAGGATCGAAAAGTCCAATGCCACCGTGGACTCGGTCTCATCCGCTCAGAGGGACAAGGCCGCAGACCGCAACCCAAGCCCTTTGTCTGTCTGTGCCCCGGCACGTCCAGCCCAGCAACACCAGGGCCAGCAGGCTCGCTCTTGGCATCCCAAACCAAGCCCCGGCTTCCTCCTCCAGGAAGCAGGAGGTAGAGGCCCAGGTGGTCCCTCGGCCGGTCCCTCCTCCAAGCCTGCACAGTGACGGGTTGAGGGGTGTCTCCAACCTCGTCACCTCACCCCAGGCTCCCCTTGGGGGAGCGGCTCCAGTTCTTCCTTTCTGCCTGGTCTGCCATTACCACAGACCGGTGGGTGTTGGGAGTGGTAGGAAAGGGCCTGCCTCTGAGTTCGAGCAGGCCCCACCCTTCAGAGCCGCCGCACCTCCGGGGCCTTGGGTCCAAAGCCTCGCTGTCAGCTCGCCGAGCCAACATCGCTCTCCTCCTCAAGAAGGAGGTGATAAGAGAGGTGGCGGACCCTCCTCAAACCGGGATTCGTGTCCAGGTACTTCCTGGTTCCGAAGCGGATGGGGGCTGGCGCCCCATTACGCGACCTACGACCTAAACAAGTTCTCGGTCTTGAACCCTCAGGATGGTCACTCTGGCTCAGATAAGCACCATCCTTGGAAGCGGCGTGTGGTTCTGCTCTCTGGACCTACAGGATGCGTTCTTTCATGTCCCTATCCGTCTGTCCCATCAAAGGTTCCTTTGCTTTCGGCGGAGGGATCCCTTTTGAGTTCAAGCCATACCCTTTGGCTTATCTCCAGCTCCCAGGGTCTTCACCAAATGCATGGCAGTGGTGACAGCATTCCTGCGGTGCTGAGGGTCAGTCTACCCTTACCTGGATGATTGGCTGATTGCAGCCCCTCAGACAGGAGGTGGAACGGTCCAGAGATCTAGCCCTCCAGGTTTGCTCTCAGGTCGGCCTCCTCATCAACGAGGCCAAGTCAGACTCGAGCTGAAGCAGGTGATTCTTTCATCGGGGCAGAGCTCGACTCTCTTGAGCAGGGCATGGCTCGGCGGGACAGGGTCGAGGTTCTTTCCTCCTTTGCCCAGTCATTTCTGGTTGGGCAATTGTGCCCTACCGGGGCTTCCTGCGCCTCCTGGGTCTCAAGCGGCCTGTACCAGCGTGGTCCATTGGACCCGCTGGAACATCACGCCCTTCAGTGAGGGCTGGCCAGCCAGTGGTCCCAACGCTGCGATCCATTGGACCAGCTAGTGACGATGACCAGGGGATGTGGAGCAGCTCTCCAGTGGTGGACCGTTCCAGTTCATGTGCGGAGGGCATCCCATTTGTCCACGAGCTGGCGGTCTCTCTATTGACCGATGCCTCTCTGATGGGTTGGGGTGCCCATCTGGGGAACATCGAGTGCACGGCCTCTGGTCCCCGGAGTCCCGATGCCACATCAACCTGCTGGAGCTCCGAGCGGTCCACCTAGCTCTCACCGCCTTTGCTCCATTTCTTGGGTCAAGTGGTCCGGTCCAGACGGACAACACCCACGACCATGTACTATCTAAACCGCCAGGGCGGGGCGGCGCTCCATGCTTCTATGCAAGGCTCTCCGCATCTGGTCACTCGTCTGCGCAGCCTGGGCGGACGTCTCCTGGCCATTCATGTGGCAGGAGCCTCCAACACCCTGGCCGATGCCTAAGCCAGATATGGGCTGCGTCCCATGAGTGGTCTCTCCTGCTGGAGGTAGTACAAGATCTATTCTCCCATTGGGGCATATCTCAGGTGGACCTGTTTGCCTCAGGGAGAATGTGAAGCTGAGGCTGTTCCATGCCCGCCCCTCAGCAGGGATCACTGCAGGGATGCCTTCTCAGGCCGTGGACCCCGGGCCTCTTCTCGCCTTTCCCCGTTCCCCTTGATGCACAAGGTGCTGCTCAAAGCAAGGAGGGACAAGGCGCAGGTGATTCTGATAGCCCCAGACTGGCCCGCCAGTACTGGTACCCAGATCTCCTCAGCCTCAGCTCCAGGCTTCGCAGGCAGCTTCCAGCTCGCCCGGACCTGCTCTCAGTCAATCAGGAAGGTGTTCCATCGGACCTTCAATCCCTGCACCTGGCGGCCTAGTTCCTGGCGGCTAGAGTTCCAGGCCTTGGGTCTTTCTGATGAGGTCCTCAAGCGTAGTTGAGGCGTCCCGTAAGTCGACCAGAAAATGCTACGCCTTCAAATGGAAAAGATTTTCCATTTGGTGTCAGAACAAGGGCCTGGACCCTTCCTCCTGTTCCTTGCGAGCATATTGGACTGCCTTTGGTCCCTTTCTCAGCAAGGGCTTAGGGTCAGCTGACCTTAAAGGTGCACCTGGCAGCCATCTCTGCTTACAGGCGCGGGCGAGAGCAGTCGGTGGCACAGGAGAAGGTGGTCTGGCTTTCAAAGGCCTTGATCACATTTCCCCTCCGGTACGAGAACCTCCACCTCCGTGGGATCTACTGCTGGTACTGGCAAAGCTCATGGGCAAGCCATTCAAACCAATGCACAGGTGTGAACTCTCTCACCTGTCGTGGAAGACCGCCTTCTTGGTGGCTATTACGTCAGCCAGAAGGATGGGAGAGCTCCAGGTGCTCTGCATCGAGTCTCCTTACCTGGTCTTCCACAGGGACAAGATTGTCCTGCGCCCCCACCGAAATTTCTTCTGAAGGTGGTGTGGAGTTTTACCTTAATCAGGTGTTGACTCTGCTGGTTTTCTACCCCAATCATACCTCGGAGGCGGAATATAGGCTCCGCCTCTGGACCCTAGAAGCCCACTATAAGGGAGCGACGGCTGAAATTTGGGGAGAGGTTCACAGCTGTTTGTCACCTACGCTTGAAGCCGCAGACCTGGCAGACCTGCACAAGTGGGACGATAGGCAGGTGGGTCACCTCCTGCATAGATCTCTGCTATAAGTTGGCGGGCATGGAGCCTCCCAGAGGGATAAGAGCTCATTCTACCCGCCATACTGCTGCATCGGTGGCTGCTTCCAGGGACGCCCCTATCCAGGAAATCTGCAGGGCTGCTACCTGGAAGTCAGCACATCTTCATCACCCATTACCACATCGACCTTGAGTCACGCCGGGATGCTGGTTTGGGGCCTCGGTTCTCCAGTCTCAATTTCCCAAGTAAGTATCGAGGTGTGCACCTTGCCTCCCTCCTCCCAGAGAACTGCTAGGAGTCTGCCAGACAGTGTGGATGAACAACATATCCATGTCTCTAGAAATACAGGTTACTAGCCTGTAACAGGAGTTCTAGGAATGGTATATGTTGTTCATCCCACGACTCACCCGACCTCCGGCTTCGACGCACAACCTGAGCTTCCAGCGGGCCAGATCTGGCGCCATGGGTCGGAGCAGAGTTTTACCACCCGGTGGGTGGGAGGAGCCAGCTTGAAGACCTTCCGCAAGATTTAAGCGGCAAGGATACCTGCCAGACAGTGTGGACGAACAACATATACCATTCCTAGAACTCCTGTTACAGGTGAGTAACCTGTATTTTTGGTTTTGTATTGCTGTTGATTGTATTTATGTATTTTTGTATGTTTTATTTTGTCCGGTCAGGCCTGAAAAGGGACTTTTGGTCCAGTGCCTTTACCCAGTTACAAAGAATAAATGAAAAAATGAAATTTGTATGATTCATTTATTTAGGTTATAGTCTTGCTTTTTATTCTGTTTTATGTTTAATATTGTTGTGTATCATTTTACCTACCTGTACAGCACCCAGACCTCTGGGATGGGGTGCTATAAAATAAACTTTATTTACTTACTTATGTCAAATATATAGTCACAAAGAAACTGCAAGTACAATAAGCAGTTCCAGAGGAAGTGCAGTTGAGTTATTATCAAAGCACTTAAGACAGAACTATTACTTACAGTTTTAAAAAATTCATACTGATCATTGTATAAAAAGCCAGTCAGGTTTGTGCCATAGCAAAGGCTCATCAGAAGTGGGCTATTAATTTTATGCAAGGTACGCGAGAGAAAAACTGCAGGATGGAGCATAAATTTATTCTCTCAGTGTGAATTTTATTCACACACTCCTCACGTCACTACCCTCCCTTTCCTGATGCCATATCGGATCAAAGTCAAGATCCAACGTCATGCGGACCAGTTGGAAACATCGGCATTCCTCCCATTCAATAACTGATGTAAACAGCAGTGCAACACTGACAAACTAACAAAACATTTTTTAAATCATCGATAGTTTGTATAGAAACATAGAAGTTGACGGCAGATAAGGACCGCAAGGCCCATTTCTTTTCTACCTTATAAATGTGCTATCGGCCTTTGCTCTGTCAGTGGCCTATCTATTCATAGTCATTTGTATTGCTCCTTATGCCTATCCCATGCCTGTTTGAAGCCCTGCACTGTATTCATAGCCAGCACTTCTTGTGGTAAGCCATTCCATGCATCCACCACCCTTTCTGTGAAAAAATTTCTCACATTCCCCTTAATCGGCCTCCCTCTAATCTCATGCTGTTCCTCTTGTCCTGCTATTTTCTTATATTTAAACATGTTAGACTCTTTCACCTTGTTTATGCCCTTAAGGTGTTTGAATGCCTCGATCATATCACCTCTCTCCCTCCCCTTTGCTCAAGGGTATACATATTGAGCTCCGTTATCTGTCCTCATATGTCTTCTGATGCAGTCCCTGCACCATTTTGATTGCCCTTCTCTGGACTGCCTCAATTTGGTTAATGTCCTTGTGAAGGTGTGGCCTCCAATACTGCACGTACTCCAGATGGGGCCTAACCAGTGTCTTGTACAGAGGGATTATTACCTCCCTCTTACGACTCTTACTGATACCTCTACTAATACACCCTTAACACCCCCTAGCCTTACCTACTGCTTTAGAGGTCTGCTTGATGATTTTAGGTCATCAGTGATGATGATGCCCAAGTCTCGTTCTTCCTTTGTGACTGCTAGCAACTCCCTCCCAGCCTATAGGTGGCTTCAGGTTTCTCTTCCCTATGTGCATGATTTTGCACTTTTTGCATTAAATCCCAGTTGCCACTCTTCTGACCATTCTACTAGTTTATCCAGATCTCTTCTCATTCTGCCCACCCATCTGGATCATCTACTCTGTTGCAGATCTTGGTGTCATCTGCAAACAGACAAGCCTACCCTCTAGTCCATCTGCAAGGTCACTAATGAAGATGTTGAAGAGGACTGGCCTCAGGACTGATCCTGAGGTACCCACTTGTGACTTGCATCTCTTCTGACTGTATACCATTTACCACCACTCTGTTTTCTGCCCGTCAACCAGTTTGCCACCCAGTTGACCAACTTCTGACCCACCCGAGCCTACCCAGCTTATTTATCAATCTTCTATGTGAAACAGTGTCAAAAGCTTTGCTGAAGTCAAGGTAGGTGACATCAACTGCTCCCCCTTGGTCCACCACTCTGGTTACCCAGTCAAAGAAATCTATGAGATTAGTTTGACAGGACCTTCCTTTGTAAACCCATGCTGTCTTGGATCCTGTGCCCCTATGGATTCCAGGTGTTGCACTATCCTTTCCTTAAGGAGTGCCTCCATAATCTTGCCCACTACTGAGGTAAGACTGACGGTCTGTAGTTCCCCACCTCCTCCTGCTACCACTCTTGTGGAGCGGGATCACATGAAACCCTTCTCCAGTCTTCTGGGACCTCTGCTGTGCTCAGAGACTCACTAAACAATTCTGCTAATGGCTCTGCTAGTTCCTCCTTTAGCTCCTTAAGTACCCTGGGATGTATGCCATCAGGTCCCATTGCCTTATCCACCCTGAGCTGCAAGCTCTTGTAAGACCCTTTCTTTTGTGAAGGGAGTAGTGCTCACCTCCTCCCCCTGTGTCCATGATGCTGAGCTGTGGGCCCTGCCCTACCTTCTCTTCAGTAAATACTGAGCAAAAGTATCTATTTAGGATAGATGCCTTTACAGAGGTCCTCCTCCTCCATCCTCCCTTTTCTCCATTAAGCTTAGCAATACCCCTCTGGACTTCTCCTTTCACTAATGTATCTATAGAAAGTCTTGTCACCTTCTTTACTGTTACGTGCTAGTGTTTCTCAGTTTGGGACTTTGCCTGCCTTACTGCCTTACCTGCTTCCCTTAGGGCAGTTTGGTATGCCACCTATCTTCATCCCTGTGTTCCTTTATATTTCCTGAAGGCCAGCCTTTTGCTCTGACCTTTTCTGCCATTGTATTTGAGAACCAAAGTGGTTTCCTTCTTCTTTTGCACTTCCTTTTCTGTCTAACACAATGGGATGTTGCTTCAAGTATTGCATCATAATGCTGCCCACTTTGCCTGTATCCACTCACCTGTGTTTCTTTTTGCCAGGGCTAGCTTAACTCTGTTGTACATCTTATCAAAGTCAGCTCCTCTGAAGTCCCATATTTTTGCCTTGGAATGGGATGATTTAGATGTAGTAGCCAAATTGAACCATACCATGTGATGGTGACTGGCCCCAGGTGACCTTCTACCTGGAGATCTGTGATCCTTCTTTGTTAGTCAGTACTAGATCTAGGATAGCCCTGTCTCTTGTGGGTTGCTGTACCAGTTGTTTGAGGCCCTCCCTGCAGGAATCCACTATGAGTCTAGTTCTGGCAGATGTTCCTGCTGGTATTGACCAATCTGTATCTGGCATGTTGAAGTCTCCCATTATCAGAACCTCCCTTTAGCTGTCATGTTTTGTATATCTTCTAACAGTAATGTGTCTATGTCCTCCCTCTGGTCTGGGGCCTGTAGACAACCCCAGTTCTTATGGCTGTCCCATTTCCTGTTTCCAGGGTGACCCACAGTTCTTCTGGCTCCTTATGTGTACTCTGAATTTCTGTAGCTTTGATATTTTCATTAACATACAGACCCTCCTCCCCCTTTTGCACCTCGGTCTCTTCTGAACAATACATAGCCAGGTATTGAAGTCTCCCAAGTGTGGTTACTGGTAAACCACATCTCACTAATTGCTACTATGTCTAGTTTAGCCTCTGACATTATTGCCTGCAGGTCTGGGATCTTATTTCCCAGGCTGTGAGCATTGTGTACATGATTTTCCATTGGCCAGATTTTGGTGTGTTGGTTGTTGGGTGAAGTTTGGCATTACACAATGCGTGCGTATGGGGAGCAGACCTTTTTTCTTACCTGGTGATGCAAATGAGCGGCAAACATGCTAAATTCCTGTTTGACCACTAGCTGAGGGGAGGGTGTTCTTCCCATTCGAGCGGTATGAATTGCTGCACCTCTCCCATTGCTAGTTTAAATATTCTGCAAAGGCGATCAAACTTCTTACCCCAATGCACCGACTCCTCTTTAGTCAGATGCAGTCCATCAAATTTAAGAACTTCGCTCCCAGAGACTGTTGCCAGTTCCCTACAAATCTGTGTCCTTTCCTGGCACCAGCCCTTGAGCCACGTGTTTAGCTCCCCTATCTCCCTTCTCTGACCTTCCGTCCATCTGCTCCCCTCTCCCAGACTGGCAGGATCTCAGAGAAGGAGATGCGGATGAAATAGATGATAGTTTGTCACCCAGCCTAGTCAGGTGTTCCTTGGTCTCCAGGTATAGTATATTTAAAACAATCAAACAACACTTAAAGGCAAACTATAGTCATAAATTGATTATGCAGCGAAGGCAGTGTTTAGATACAGTTTTCTATGCATACTCGCTGAGGTGTAGGAAATCTTCTGAAGGTCAAGCTGCCTTCGTTCTGTTTCCCTAAACTATGGGGTGCTTTTCACTCTCAATTCGCTATGCTCCCTCCTTTCCTGCTCTTAAAGCTCTCCTCTGTGAAGTCTCTTTCCACTCCTGCAGTTGTTTATTGTTTTAAATGCCCTTTAACCAGAAACTCTTATCTTGTTTTCAGCATTTCTCTTCGTCATTTAATTCCCTTTGTTCCATATTTTGATATGTTGATTAATATTTATTTGGTCTTTTGTCAGTTCTAGATGTAATAAATGTAATTTATTATTTGATCATTTTATTAGTAAGCATTATTGTCTTGTTTTTGATATACTTATTTCCATTCTATATATTTTAGACTTGCAGGTCACTTTTTGAATACAATGGATTCGCTTAAATGCACACCTGTTTGCAGACTAAAATGTGCATTTAGCGGAATCTATTCGAAAATTCCATTGAATCCAGTGTAAGATAACGACCGACGACGGTAATGTGACTCAGAATTTATTTAAGCCAAGTACTTGTTCTGCATAGTCAAAAGAGCACTTTTATTAATGAAGCACTGTTGTCTTTTTTGTATACTCTTTTTACCTCCTTCTACTCCGGCGTCCACCTCTCCTTCCGGACGTGTAGTGTTTCAAGTCTTGGCTGTCCTCTTTTGGAGCTCCTTCCACATATCACAGCCAACCCCAATTTGTCCCGACATATACCATTGCTGGGTGGGTCCCCTCCTCCAAGGGGAAAGGCACCGGGTAGGAGGATCGACACACTATTTTTCCTATGGTCGGAGGTGCTGCTGTGGTGAAGGACCTCCCAGAGGTTCTGATGGCCATGGAGCACAGAGGGCGTCCATCCGGTGGTGCCAGGCTGTTTTTCCAGCTTTTCTGGTTGTCCCACGTGCGCCGCTACATGTAGTACCCCGGTCTCCACCAGGGGTCACTACTAGAGTGGGGCTTCCCACCTCACCCTCCCAGGAGAGGAGAGCAGTCCTCCAGACACTCAATCTCTCCTTCCCAGCCAGACCCCGATGACCTGAGTCCGCTTCCGAACCCGGTCGCTGGCGTGGTTCGAGGTGTGGTGTCCAGCGCCTCAGCCCTCTGCGCCACCGGCCACACCACTGTTGTCTTTAATTAAAGTAATACTGTAGTAAAAGCACCTAATCATTTAAATTTTGATCTTCAACTGCCCACTCGTTACACACAAACTCAGTTCTGACTAGCTTTACTACTCCAACATCAAATCAGCCTACACTTGGTGCCCTAAGAAACTTTTCTTCTGCACTCTCTGCTGGTACTTTGGAGCTTCACCTGGCACCTTAAATGGCATTAGTCTCACGCAGTTGGGATGCTCCTTGCCTTCCCTGGCATGAAGGCAACTAATGAGTGGACCAGCTGTGCGGGACTTCCTCCGAATGTGTGCTGCTACACCTTGGACATGTCGGTAACCAGGAGAATGGTAAGACAGCGAGAGGGAATGAGGGAGTGCTGTAGAACAGCAATTCACCTGGCCTTCCAAGGAGGAGTAACAATGCAAGAAAGGGCGGGAAGGAGGGAGGAGAACACGCTCGTGAAGCTAGGTGTTAAATACTGTGTTCACACATCAATAAAATCACCTGTGTGCACTTAGTGGAACAAACTATATAGGAGAGAGCAGCTGGTGAGCGGAAGATTGTGCATTAAGCGAAATGTGCACTTATAAAGTGTGCACTAACGAATCTTTAAACATTGGAGAGACAGGAAAAAAATCGAAACTGAAAAAGTGTGCACTTATCAGAAATGTGCACTTATTTGATGTGCACTTAAGTGGAATCCACTGTATAGCAAATCTTTTTGCCCCAGGCAAACGGCTTAGCTCTGTGCTAAACCTGCACATATGTGTTTGGCGCCTATGCAACATTTCAGGTAAAACATTGTTCATTTCTGCACAATGTAATCACTATGCTGATGCTTGCAGCTTTACTGACTCCACTCCTTTGCTAGCACACACATTGGCCACATAGTTCACCTCTACCTTCCTTCACGCCGCTGTGAACTGGGATGCTGTTGTGGTTTGCACTTCCGGTTGCTATATTCAGAGCTGTCTTGTTTCCGGGCTATTTTTGCACGGCACCCCAGCCCATTTTGCCTGGCTTCCTTAGCGCTGTATTCAGCAGGTTTAGCACCGGGCTATCCCTTTTGAATATAGTGTAGGTTATTGGTTCCCGCTACTTTTAGCACACCTGGCAGTGCTAATTTAGCCCTGGGGCAAAGTTTTGAATATCTGGGCCAGGATTTGTATAGAGAGAAACTGAATAAAATAGTTTAATGGTTACAATTGCATTGGACTGCAAGGCTAACTGCAAAGATCTCTTAGACTGATTAATCTTGGGGAGATTCAGCAGCATATCAGGAGCTCTCTGAAGTTGCACCACTTGTCTCCTGTATACAGTTAATAGTAAATCCTGGGCCTTTCTAAGCAAAATTACACTATAGTCAGCATGCCACAAACAAATCCTAATAGCTCAAGAACTGTAAGTGCTAGATATTCAAAGCTTTGCGCCAGGCAAAAAGCGCTTGCGCTGGTTTAGCACGATTAGCATGAGTCTGCTATATTCAAAAGGCCAAATAGTGCCATTAAACCACATTAGTGCCAGGCAAACCATAAGTATATGCAAGGCAAATGAACATGAATACAGGTGCAATGAGTTATTCAGTGACTAGCGCATGCGCTAAGGTGTTTAGCGTGACTTAGCGCGACCCATAGTGCAGTATAAATTACTGCTCAGGAAAAGCTGGTCTTAACCCTGGGCAAACAGCTTTGCATGACATTGTTGCTTTGCAGGTGATAGTGCAGCATAGTGCGGCTAGCAGCCTAACATATGAGTATGACACTTAGAAACTGCCAGACATGGAGGACACATGCTGCTCACTGATGGCACCACCATGATGCCAACAGCTACCACAGGTCTCAGCCATGCACAGGCAGTAAGGGGTGATCAGGCCCACAAGGGTCATCATGGTAGTGTGGCAATACAGCACACACCTGCATACCATCGTCTGTAGTGCCCAACAGATGCCAGCACACAGGCAGCACTGTGGGCATGGTGGTCATTGAGGGGAGGTGTCACGGGTGGCCAGACTTCACCACAGCCCAAGTGTGGCCACAAGACTAGGACACAGCACGCAGTGTACATGGGCCAGTAGTGGAACACCCCATTGCCTGTGTGTCTGTTGGATCCTACGTGCCCCCTCATCATATACAGCACAACTGTACACATGCCAAGTACACACAGCTGGCCATGTATATGTCACTATGTGCATACCATGCCACAGGTGCAGCATCTGTGGATCACACAACAGCGTAACAGTAATGTCCCCAGTCAAGTAAATACCTGCATGTTGGGCCTGTCACTATGTACAGTGCAGTCAGCATCACTGCCCTACACACCGTGAGACAGTGCTGTGTCCTCTACACTACTGGCCCCTTTGCTACTGTAGTGTTTGCTGTGCACTGTAGCATGCCCTACAGTGTGACAGTTGCATGCAGCACCACCACCTGTACTTATGCTGTCATGTCCTCTGGGGTACAATATGCTATGCTAGCCGGCCCGGTGACGCTGAGGGTTGAGGGCTGGCGCCACCTCGCACCACGGTGACCGGGTTGAGCGGACTCGGGTAATGTGGGTCGGCGAGAGATAGGCCTTGAGCGCCCAACGACAGCCTCGCCTTCTCCGAGGAGGATTCGCCAATGCCTGACACTTGCATGACCCCGAGCCGGAGGCTCGAGGAACTGCAAGCTCCACTTGGGGATGGGCGGCCATTGAGCAGCATGGACGCTGGCGCGCGCGCCATGACGCCGGGGAGGTTACCTACTGCTCGGGTGGGAGAAAAGCAGAAACAAGCCTGCCTCAGCTGGGAAGATGGGAGGACCATGGCCGTGCCTACAATTTGCCTGTGCCACCCAGCAGACCTCAGACCAACGAAACGCAGTAACGGGGTTTGAGCCTCCCCAGCCTGCCGCCTGGGGCGGGGATAATTCGTTGCTCCATGGGGCCAGGGTCTGCTTGGGTAGGGTTCCGGCAATGGATGTCCAGTTGTCCCTGAAGGGTCTGAGGTGGCAGGCTAGGGAGGAGGAATAAACAGAAATGTCAAAAAAAAATATGCTATGCTATGCTGTACTGATTACATGTAACCTGCAGCTATCATCGAGCACTGCCAGACTGACCTACAGGTGGAGCTGCAGTCGGACCTGGCCAGCCCCAGTACTTTCAGACTAACCTACAGGTGGCTCTGTGGGACCCCTGCAGTAGCAGCTGGGCAACCTGGTGCAAATCAGGGTATAATGAGGACGCTAATCTGGATGTTTTCCCAGAAACTACCTAAGCAGGCTCATTTGCATGTCGCACTGAATATGGCAGCGTTTAGCATGGGGCAAGCGTGTTTGCACTGGGCAAACAGCTTCGCTCCGCCGCTAATCCACGTGCAAACGTGTTAGCTCCACGCTAACGGTTCAGAGAATATTATACTGTTTTGCACACTGTACTTTCCCACTAGGCTTGCTCCCTGCAGCTGTACTGGAGTCCATGCATTGCTGGAACACACATTGGCCACAAAGGTCGCCTCCTAGCTACCTTCATGTCGCTGTGCTCTCTGTTGCTGTTGTGGTCTGCACTTCCTGGTTGCTATATTCAGAGCTGTCTTATTCCAGGGCTAAGGTGCCCTGCACTCCCAACCTAGTTTGCTTGGCCTCATTCCCGTCCTATATTCAGAAGCTGATTGCCCCAGGCTATTCCTTTTGAGTATAGCTTGCTTTGTGCTCCGGGCTAAGTTTGCCCACCAGGCAGTGCTAATTTAGCCCAGGGCAAAGTTTTGAATATCTGGCCCTAAAACTTTTTTGACAAGATCAATGTCATTAATTAATTCCTCATGCTTTTTGAGTCAGCTCTAATAATTAATTGAATAAATGTTTTGCACATAATGCTGCTGCTGCCATCCGTTCCTCTTTAAACATAACACGATTACTCTGAGACCTCTTGGTGCTTGCTCTTTAGCTATATATTGTTCTAGGGCCAGATATTCAAAACTTTGCCCAGGGCAAAATTAGCACTGCCCAGCGGGCAAACTTAGCCCGGAGCACAGAGCACGCTATATTCAAAAGGAATAGCTCAGGGCAAACAGCTTCCGAATATGGCATGGTAATGAGGCCATGCAAACTGCTGGGAGTGCAGGGCAAAAATAGCCTGGAATAAGACAGCACTGAATAAAGCAACCAGGAAGTGCAACCCACAACAACAACACAGTACACAGCAACATGAGGGCAGGTACAGACGAACTCGTGGCCAATGTGTGTGCCAGCAAATGCATGGACTCAGTACAGCTGCAGGAAGCAGCAGATGTGAGAAAGAACAGTGATCAAAACTGTATAATATTCCCCGCATTGTTAGCGCCACAATACATTAGCGCGCATTAGCGCCGGAGTTGCTAGAAGTAGCCTGAGCAAACACGCTTGCCCGGGCCAAAATGTGCCATATTCAAAGTGCCATGCAATTGAGCCTACTAACTTAGTCTCTGGGCAAACAACGGATTAGTATCTCATTATACCCTGATTTGCATGCAGTTTGCCCAGCGTTACTGCAGAGTCCCACAGAGCCACCTGTAGGTCAGTCTGGCAGTGCATGATGATAGCTGCAGGCTACATGTAAACAGTACAGCATAACATAGCATATTATACCCCAGGGACAGGACACCATAGGCACAGGTGGTGATGGTGCTGCATGCCACTGTCACATTGTAGGGCATGCTACAGTGCACAGCAGAAACTACAGTAGCAAGGGGCCAGTAGTGCATGGACACAGCAATGCCTATGGTGTGTAGGGCAGTGATGATGACTGCACTATACACAGTGAGCGCCCAACTTGTGGATGTTTTCTGACACTGGACATTACTGTTACGCTGTTGTGTGACCCACAGATGCTGCACCTGTGGCATGGATGCTCACAGTGACATGTACATTTCTGGCTTTGTGTGCTATGGCAGTTGTACAGCTGTGAGGTATGTGGCCGGGGGCATATATTATCTGAAAGGCACACTGGTGTTGGGGTATTCCAATACTGACCCATGTACACTGCATGATGTGTCCCAGCCTTGTGGCCACACACCTGATCTGTAGCACAGCCTCGCCACCCGATATGCTCCCTCAACATCCTCCATGCCCACAGTGCTGCATGTGTGTGCTGGCATCTGCTGGTGTCCACGGAAGTGTGGTCCACAGGTGTGTGCTGTATGGCCACACTGCCGTGCTGTCCACTGGTGGCAGGGTCACCACTTACTGCCTGGCATGGCTGGGACTGGTGGCAGGCGATGGCATCATTGTGATGCCATCAGTTAGCAACATGCTTCCTCTATGTTTGGCTTTATCTATGTGTCATATTTATTTGTTAGGGTCAAGAAACCCGCAGACAAACGCCGCCGCAGTTATAATGTCGCCAAGAAGCTGATTGCCCAGGATTAAGACCAGTTTTCTGGCAGTAATGTGCACCACGCTTAAGTGTCGCGCTTAAGTCGCGCAAAACCACTTAGCGAGCACTAGTCACTGAATATAGCATTGCGCCTGTATTCATGTCAGTTTGCCCTTGCATACATTATAATTTTGCCCGGCGCTAATGCAGTTTGCCTGCGCTATTTGGCCTTTGAATATGGCAGACCCGTGCTAATCCCGCTAAACCTGCTAAATGGTTTTGCCCAGTGCAAAGTTTTGAATATCTGGCCCCTAGAGTGATAATATTATATATCAAATCAAGTTCTTTCTATGCATTGCTGCACTTTGTAGCCCACGTTCAGCCTGCTTCCAGTTGAATTCTGTCGTCGTGTTTTCTCCAGCATACATATTAATTGCAGCTTGCCTGTCAGGTGGAGAAACAGTTCATGCTTACACAGACACAGAAATCAAAGGAATGGTTCTACCTGGGAGGTGTATGTTATTTAGTCACCTCACCTGATACTGTGTGTTCCATTTCATTTTTTTAATTTGTACTTACCTAGAGTGTTTTATCACCTTTCCTTTTACAGTGTGATTTATACTGAATTAACAATATTTTTGGATTTAAGAAAGGAAGGAGGAGATATAAATCTACCTAGTTCTTACACATTTAGAATTGACAGCTTTGTTTAAACATATAACTATTCATGTTCTAAATTAATGTACAAAGTGTCAAAAGTGTAAACAAGTGTAAAAAACTATAAATAGCCTTGCATAGTAATTTAGGTACATATATTTTTAACATATTTTTCTTTCGTCTGTATTTACAAACAAAAATTCTCTTGTTAAGAACTTTAATATACATTTAGTATACATTTTGTAATTAATTGTTTCATTAGAACATTAGAGTAAGGGAATATATATAAGACAGAATGTGAAGGTACTGAAGGAGTTAATTGTCCCTTAATTATGATGTCATCACTATGATTGTATATAAATGTGGTTGTTTGTAAAGTTTGGTTATAACCCCTTCAAGCGTAGAGCCGAGCGCAGGGGTCTGGACTTGCCATTTGGATTAAAATCACTTGCAGTATATTTTCTGTGTCCTGGAGTGCTCATTACCTTGGCTTTTCTGTGGCGGTAGAGCAGGCCAATCCTAGAGTTGACTGCATGTGCTGAGGAGGTGAATATGGTCATGGAAGGTGAACCTGAAGTCGAGGGTGATCCTGGGGTATTTGAAGATATTCACCTGCTCAAGGAGGTGAAGAAGGTTGGTGTGAATTTGGAGTGGGGTTCCTTTGAGCTTAGAGCCCCCACCTGGCTGAACTCCCTACCCAGCTCTATCACCCTGGAAAACAAACCAGGACCTTCAAATCCCTCCTTTGGAACCATCTCCTTGCCACCTGTATCTGTAACTGTCCGTAATCTGGCAAGTCCCCCCACCACTTCCTGCTACCCTCCCCATCTTGGTCCTTGCAGTCACACTACCACCTATCTCACGACAATGGATGCCTGTCCTGCCTATCTATTTTGCTTGAGTTGCACCACTTTGGCGGCTAAGTGGTTCTCTGTTAGTTTGAACTTAGTGGTAGGAAAATGATGGAATCACTTCTGAAAGAAAGAATTGTTGAGCACCTAGAGGCCAGCAGGGAACAGGACCCAAAGCAGCATGGATTCACAGCAGGAAGGTCATGTCAGGCGAATCTAATAGATTTCTTTGCATGGGTGACCAAAGTAGTAGTTCAGAGAGGGCTGTGGATGTGGCCTCGTAGACTTTAGCAAGGCATTTGACACAGTCCCACACAAAGATTAATAAACAAGCTAGCCAGCCTGGGAGTGGTTCCCTGGGTGGTAACCTGGAAGTAAAAATTGTCTGGACAACAGGGACGTAGAAGGTAATAGTAAACGGAGTCCACTCCAAAGAAGGAGGGGTTACTAGCGGGTACCGCATGAGGTTCAGTACTGGGACCGATCCTCTTTAATGTGTTTATAGGTGACATTGCAGAGAGATTGGAAGGAAAAGTATGCCTCTTTGTAGGTGACACAATGATCTGCAACAGGGGTGATACACGAGGGTGGGTGAAAAGGATGAGAAGGGACTTAACAAGGTTGGAAGAATGGTCAAAGTATGGCAGCTTAGATTAAATGCAAAGAAGTAAAGTAATACACCTGGGAAACAAAACCCAGGGAAGAGTACACAATGGGGGTAAGATACTGACAACAGTAAAATGGAAAGGGACCTGGGGGTAATTATATCAGATGACCTAAAGGTGGGCAAGCAATGAGAAGGCAGTAAGGAAGGCTGGGGGATGTATGGGAGAGGCATCACCAGTAGAAAACAGGAAGTTGTTATTCCGCTGTACAAACAGTTGGTGAGACCCCATCTGAGTACTGTGTGCAGTTCTGGAGACCCCATCTCTGCAAGGACATAGACAGGATGGAGGCAGTCCAGAGGAGGGCAACAAAATGGTGGAGGGTCTGCACCAGAAGCCATACGAAGAAAGACTAAAGGATCTTAATATGTATACCCTAAAGGAAAGGAGGGGAGGGACATGATAGAAACTTTCAAGTACCTCAAGGGAATCAACAAAGTCCAAGAGGGTAGCATCTTTCAGAAAAAGAGATGTGCAAGAACAAGGGTCACAATTTGAAGATAGAGGGGATGGCTATAGGGCAGCATGAGGAAGTATTTTTCAACGGAGAGGGTGGTGAATGCATGGAGCAGCCGTCCTGAGGGGGTCTGGGGTCAAAACTGGAGGAATTCAAGAATGTATGGGACAGACATAGGGCAATTCTAGAGGGGAGTAGGAGGAAGTAGGCTGTTAGTTAACTACGATCTGCAGCTTATCCAATAGGTAGGAAATGGGCAGACTAGGTGGGCCAAGTGGTCTTATCTGCCGTCAAAGTCTATGTTTCTATGGTTAATTGCTTAGGCTGTATAACAAACAACTAAGGTCGAATTGGTCTGTCTCTAATTTGGTATAAAGGACAAAAATATTTTGAGAATAGGGCTACAATATGATTGCCTAATGAATTAACCAATATTATAAAAACAGAGTATTTCTGGTCACCAAAAATGTTGCTGGAATACCTTGGAATAACTCTGGATGACACCAGGGCCAGATATTCAAAACTTTTCCCCAGGGCTAAATTAGCACTGCCTGGAGTGCTAAATTCCCCCATAACCAATAGCCCCCTATATTCAAAGGATAGCCCCAATGCTAAACCTGCTGAATATAGCAAGCTAAAGCAGGCCGGCAAACTGGACTGGGAGTGCAGTGCAAAAATAGCCGGAAATAAGACAGCTCTGAATAGAGCAACCAGGAAGTGCAAACCACAACAGCAGCCCAGTGCACAGTGACGTGAAGGAAGGTAAAGGTGAACTATGTGGCCAATGTGTGCTAGCAAGGGTGGATTCATTAAAGCTGCAAGCACCAGCGCATGTGAAATTCTGCAGAAACATACCGGGCCAGATATTCAAAACTTTGCCCTGGGGCTAAATTAGCACTGCCCGGCGGGCAAACTGTGCCCAGAGCAAAAACATAGCTATATTCAAAATGAATAGCCCGTGCAAAACCAGCTGAATATAAGCTAAGGAGCCGGCAACAGGCCTAGGAGTGCAGGGCAAACATTGCCCAGGATTAAGACAGCACTAAATATAGCAGAGAAGGCAGCACTGAATATAGCAATCAGACAGAGGGCAGTGCAAACACCCACAAAAACAAAAGTGTCACAGAGGTGTAAGCAGCTGTCCAGGAACACAGGAAAGCAGAGCCCAGCCAGACACAACTACAGTACCAGTGAAAGGAATGGAATAACCTACAACCACAAGTGAAATCAGAACGCCACAGAACACTGTCAAATCCCAAGTCCACCCCAAAAAGACACAGGACACAGGAATGTCAACTTCAAAGAAGTATAATGTAAACTGTGAAAATCCAAAGTGCAAAGGCAACATGAACATATTTACAGAAAAAATCAAAACACAGCAGAACACTTATGTACAAATGGGTGCAAGAAAACCTAATGAAAGGAAAGGGCAGGCATAACAAAGGGATTGAAACAATGGGGAAAACAACAGTAATAGTGCAAACAGTCAAATGTTAAATAAAGCAACAGAACAATGGGGTAAGAATGTGTTGTGAGAGGGATGTGGAAATGCAAAGCAATGATGGAGAACAGGATGGCAGAAACAGGGCTAGGGACACTGGGCCAGGGACAGGAAGCAGGATAAGGTACATAGAATGCAGGGGTTAGGTGCGGCAGGTGCTGGCAGACGCTCTTCATACAGCTGCAACACGCCTTGTCTCCGATATGAGCACAGCCTGTTGTTCAATTAGGGTGCGCTGCTGGCGCACTATCCTCCTCAGAAGCTCCTCTGTTCCCTCACCCTCCTCTGGACGGCTGGCCCACAGTGATGACCTACGGGACCTACAGGAGAAAGGGGACCACATCAGGGCATGATAATGACACAAAGGCGCCATGTACCACCACATGGTGGACAGCATGCCCCAACAACCATGCCCATGTGCTAGTATGTAACAAACCACAACACACACTACCATGTGCCTGCAGGACAAGGCAGTATGTAACAGGCAGCATGCAACACCCCAGTGTACATCGACATGCATGGAAGTATGCTGAGAAACCCAACAACGTGGAGGCCAGCCAGCACAGTGGCGGCAGACTGTAACAGTGCAAACAGACAGCCACCTCCAGAGATGTGAACGACAAGTGGACACTGACTGATATGCACATGGATGACACATGGTGGGACATGCTGCCCACGGTCACACAGCTATGATACAAAATACAGATGACACCAACTGGAGAAACTGCCACAGGCCCAACCACATGTGTAACCACACATGCCTGTCATGTACACCCCAACAGTGGCTCCACCTCACTGCTGCTCCTCCACAAGAACTGTAGACACCCAGCCAAACTGCCACCCATGATGCCATAATACAGCAGCTGTACAAATGATGACAGGAAACCCTGAACAGGTGGGTGGGTGACTGACATAAGTGTGCAACAGTGGCAAGTGACACAGATAAAGACTCGACAATGACCACAGAGAACAATGACACTGGCATCAGAACAGTAGGGATTGCAGGACAGGTAACCAAGCAGTACACAACCAGGGAAGTGCCAGCCACACCATTTGCTGCAACAGAAGGGTGAGGGGCCCACAGTGGTGTACAAAATGGCACAGTGCCGTGACACCACCCATGCAAGAAGACACACACATGTGAAACACAGACACTGGGCATGGTCCACCAGTGGCACTGCAGCGGTGGCCAAAGGCATGCACAGGACAGTGTCACCCTGGTGGTCAAGGCATGGCGAGGCACACACACCTGTGGGAGCAGCATCTGCCATAGGGGCTGACAAACAGCACACCATGCTACCACAGAACAACTCCTGCAGCACACCTGCATAACATGTGCACAAACAGTGTGCAGTACAGGGACAGAGGGGCAACCTCTTAGGGACAATGGCCCACACATCAGAGCATGAGCCCACAGGCAGGGGTGTAGCCAGACATTCACATGTTCTACATACAATCCCAAACAGCTGCACCCTCATAAATGCTGTACTCAGCAACCCCAAACAGTAAACCCCTTCCAAAAGGGTATGATGTCTGTCAGATAATTCCCACTCTCAATGAGGTTGTACATTCCCAGGTGGGCCCCCCAGTTGAGTAAGTGGTTACCTTCTGAACTCTGAAAACGTTTGCATTTAGTATCGTGTTTCCTTATTAAATGGGGTATCTGGGACACTGTTGGTAAATGTGAGATGCAAACACAGAACTAGTGTATCCGAATGAAGTGGAATATTGATATAAGTGTGTCAACCTGGGCCCTCCTCTATTGATGTTCCAGGTGGGCCCTTGCATCATCTGTCCAGGTGGGCCCTTTGCACCCCAGTCCCACCTCTGTCCTACACAACAGTTTAAAACAGGGCCACACCCCAGTGGCCTACAGTGACCCAAAACGCCTGGTGTACTCTAGGAACAGTTGACAGACATGCAGTACACCAAAGTGTACACTATGTACAGTGCGTATGCCTACATACACACTTGCTCAACTGCCTGCCCTGTAAAGCCAGACTCATAGTGGAAAAGCATAACATTGCACAGTACTCACGCACAACACCACTATCACCGTCCGGTGTTTCTGCTGCACGCTGTGCCAGTGGAGGCACCCTGCGCCTGTCGGATGATGGCCCCTGTCTGGCTGGTGGCACGCCCTCCTGCCTGTGGTTTGTTGTCGGCGCGTGCAGTGAGAAGAGGGTACAGCATCGTCAGTACAATATCAGCCACCACGGTACGCTAAAGACCACCCTGTACCCCAGTGGTGCAGCACAACACACGCAGTGGCAGACGGTGCAGTGCACCACCAAAGCCATGCCAAGCATGACAGGGGTCCATGCACACTGTCTACCCTATCCCACACAGTACACACATGGCTTCATGGACTCCATGAGCAACATGTAGCTCAGCAACACATAAGCACACCACGAACACACTGCCCCACCACCATGCCAGCAGTCGTGCTACAGTCATCCCTTACCTGGCACAGGCACAGTCCCCTCATGAACCATGGCCCTGCAGCGTTTAGCAGTGGTCGCTGCCGCGCCTGAGGTCAGCATAACGATGCCGGCACTTTCACCATCACGTGATACCTGTGATTGCACTTAGTCTGCGGGCAATGGAAGCCCAGACCTGTGTACGGGCAAGTCACCCTCCGCACACAGGTCCAAATAGGCGCGGCGGCGCCTTTCTGTGAACTGCACGAGGTTGGCAGTCTCAACCTCATCCCACCGCCTGTCACGCCCACCACTGCCCTTTGCCTAGCTCGCCCAGACATATTTGTGCTGTGGAAGGGGCAAATAAACTGAACAGTGCAACAACTGTGCATACACCTGACACACAGTACAACTGAAGTGCAGCACCACGCTGACGTATGCCGTGGCGCCGCTAACAGGAAGTGATTGCAATGCGCAGGCGATCCCCTACCATCACCCTGGTCCGACATTGCACGCATGCGTAGCGCCGCTGGAAGCTGGTTAGCCACGCTGAGTTGAAGAAGCGCCAGGCCAGCGCTGGTTAGCGCAGCGCTGGACCGCGCTTATGACAAGGGGGTAATATGAGCATGGATGCTGCAGATAGCGCCGCGCTGTTCCTCAAATAGCGCTGCTGTGCTAGCCTCGGCTATTCAGAGCCATATTCAACGGCTGTATGCAAATGAGGGTACTTGTGTATGCATGGGCAAAACGTGGTGATTAGCATATAATTATTCGCCATTTGCATGACTAACAGGCAGGATTGCCTGGCCGGGCTATAAGGAAGCAAGCAGTGCACCACCAGTGTTGTATTGTGGAACTGCGGTGGGAATACAGCAGTGAACAACATGGAGAGAGACATGCAACAGGGGGATGGGCAGCAACAGCCAGGTATGTATCAAGGGTGTGGATAGGCATATTCATTGTACACAGTTGTGTCCGTTTGGTCGATCCTTGTCACAAACCAATTATCAATCTAATCTGTGGTATTTAGGTAGTGTTGGCCACTGTGGACTGTGTCATGCATGTATGATCTCTTTAGAGTGTAGAGGAATCATCTGACAATTGTTTGGAAGGGGTGCAGTTTTGATGGGCTGTGTACATTATGTAATGGGGGACGGTTGGAGACTGTGTACACTCCTGGTATGTATGACCACCGTGGGACAACATACATCCACTGCTTGTGCTCATCCCCCTGCAGTACAATGTGTCATGTGCCAATGTTTGCACATTTGTGTCTAGCACGCCAGGTGCACTGCTGCTGTACCATGACAGTGCACCGCCTTGTCTTCCTGCATGTGTGGAGTGATGGCCTCTGCCCCCACCGAGGAGTACACAATGTACCAGTATATGCGCTCCCCATGCCACAAACAGTCATGGGGGTTCATGGACATGTGCACACCACTCCAGACGCAGGACAGACAGTGGTAATGTGGGCATGTGCAACGACAGGCACATGCAGCCATCTGATATGTCCATGTGGCCTGTAGCACTGAGGGGTGATATCATGCTGTCCACTGTGTGATGCAGTGCAGCACCGACGCAGCCACTGACACCTGTCCACTTTTATTATCCCATAGGTGTGCAGGCTCAACCGGAGCGCATCCGCTGCACCAAATTCTCACAAGATGAGCTAAACACCCTGGCACATGAGGTAAAGGTGGAGAATATGTGTTATGCCAAGACACAGGGCCACCAATGCCATGCGGCAGCAGGCTTGGGAGGAGGTGACTGCTGCGGCGCGAATGCGGTTGGTGGTCGTGGGAGATCGACTGAGGCAGTCCGGAAGCGTTGGAATGACCTCCTGTGGCGGCAAAGGAGGAGGTGGCACAGCGCCACAGAGACAGGACCAGAACTGGTGGTGGTCCACAGGAACACCAGCAACGTGTGCAGGAGCCACATGGCGGTGGCTGCATCCACATTGCGGATGGTGGCAGTGGCAGGTGTGCCAGGTGGTGGTTGGGAGACATCCCTTGCACTTCCAAGGCCAGGTCTGTATTCACATGTGCAACCCTGTATGTGGTGCAGGCAAGGGTGCATGGTCCTGCTTTTGTGTCCTGCACAGGCTGCACTGTATCCTGCAGAAATGATGGCTGGCATGGTCAAGATCACTGTGGGGTGGGTGGGTGCATGTTGGCACAGGCTTGTGTGAGGTGGGTACCTGTCCTGAGGGCTGCATGGTGTGGTGGTGGTGGTGGTAGTGGTGGTGGTTTGCCACAGTGTCCATGGATGGATGACTGACCCTGTCCCTATTCTCTCCTCAGCACTCTCGGACAGGCCTGCACCACACAGCATGGGCCACAGATGTCTAGCCAGGTTCCTGAGGTTGTGGAGGAGTTTGAAGATGATCGCCAACAACATCTGGACATTGTGTATCTCAGGGTCAGAGGGGCCCAATGCATGTTGGGCATACCCAGGGACAGGGCATGCAACTGCCTTGGGAGGAGGGGCACACCTCACCAGGGCTGTTAGGAGACAGTGGGCACCTGGATGTTGCCCCAACTGAGAGTGATGGGGTGGGAGAGGTACTGCTGGTCACTGTCACCAGTGCAGATGACAGTGATGTCTCTACATATGCACATCAGCTGGACATTCCTGTGCCAGGGGATGTGGGTGGGGCTTGCTGAAGGCCATGGAACAGGTCTGGGTGCTTCTGTAGGTGTCGGCAGTGTGGCTGAACACATGGTGGTGGGTGGTGTGGGTGGTGTTGCAGGACAGCAAGGCGTGCATTTTCTGACAACTGCTGAGGTTCCAGTCCATATGGTGCCACAGCCCACTGCCACTGCACGCAGCAGCCAGCTGTAGCAGTTGGTGGTGCCACAGGCCCCACTGCCAGCTGCTGCTGTGGGTCCCAGCCTCTGGTCCATGAAGGCCATGGTGCCCGCCACTCCTGCAGGCTGCTGTCACATCACAGCAGGAGGCCCGTCTGGACCTGCATGCCATGCGGCATGAGCTGCGGCACGAGCTGGGTCAGATCACGGGAGGCAATAAGAGTGGGCTTTGCTCGTGCTGAGCAGCAGGCAGAGGACAGGTTTGGCCGCCTGGTGGGTGCCATGACCGTGGCTTCTCGGGTTGACTGCTGCAGTGGTGGCAATCGGTGGTGTCATGCGGGTGTGCCTATTAGTCGGCAACATGGGTTTGTTGGCTCTGGTGCACATGGCAGAGGGGCACAGGCAGGCACACCGTGGGCGCAGGGCTGCCACTGTTACCAGTTCAGAGCCATCACAAACTCCACCTGCAACCCAGCGGCGCCTGCGGCCATCCATATCCCCTATCTGCCTCCACCAACCCCGGGGCACAGGAGGCCAACCGTGCCTGCCTCACCTTCCACTTCAGCTGTGTCCTCTGCACAGAGCACCCCAGGGTCCGTAACCCATGGTACGGAGCACGCCTGCATGCGTACAGGCTACGCCGGTGATGCCCACAGACTGTCTGGCGCACTCTAGGTGCTTCCCCTGTCATGCATGGGCAGATCTGTGCACACACACACACACACACACACACACACACTCCCACCAACACAGTTGCCCCCTTCCTCACAGCACACATTGCACCTCCCCATCATGATTACACCGCTTGTGTGTATCCCACCACATATGTGCTGCACAATCATGGAGTCACACCACATGCACACACTATTTGTATTACACTGGGTTTGTTTGCTGTTGTGATTCTGGTTTTCACTGTAATGTTAGTCTGTGCACATTAAAATTGTTGCTCACTTGTACTCTTCTGGTTGTTGTGCAGTCTGTACTTACCCTCTGGTCTGTTGCAGTATCCTGATGATGTCGCCCGGTGCTGTATGGCCCTGCATGCCATGCGAGGTCCCTCCTCTCCAGTTGCTCCACTATCCCCTGACCACTGGCTCTGGCTCACTGTCAGACTGTCCCTCAGGTTCAGGTGCCTGTATCCCACGGTTCATTGCCATGTTGTGCAGCATACAACAGGCTAGGAAGATACGGCATACCTTCTGAGGTGATATTGTAGGGCACCACCTGATGTGTCAAGGCATCTAAATCGCATCTTCAGGATGCCAAACACCTCTCTATAATGTTTCTTGTTCTGGCATGTGCCTCATTGTAGAGCTCCTCCGCCACTGTGGCCGGGTCGAGTATTGGTGTGAGCAGCCAGGGCCGCAGAGGATAGGCACTGTCTCCCTGTCAAAACATATAACTTGTTAGTGCTGTACTGTGGTCTGTTAGCTGCTGTCCTGCACCTGTCAGTGGCCCTCCCACATCCCTTCCCTGGCCTGCAATGCCTGCCCCCATCCATGCTGTTGTGTGTTTGCCTTGTGTGCTACAACTCACCCGACTAGTTGTCCACTGGGTATTCTGCCCTCTCAAAGGCCTGACACAGCTGAGACTGGTGCCAGATGAAGCGCCGGGCACTGCCGGGTACTGTGCATAGATTGTGATGCGCCCACGATCGCACACCACCACCTGGCAGTTGATGGAGTGGTACCCCTTCCTGTTCACATACACATCACTGCCATCTCCAGGTGGTGCACGGATGGGGACATGGGTGCAGTCAATGGCACCCAGTACAGATGGTAGGTGCGCAACCTCGATGGAACTGCTGCATTGTTTCACCGCGCCTGCTGCTGTGCTGGGAATACTATGAATTCAAGCATGTGGCAGGAGAGCCTAGGAACTGGGTCAGGATGCGTGAGGTGGCAGACTGTGTTACCCCAATGGTGTCCCCGCTGGTCGCTGGAACGTCCCTGTGGCAAGGAAGCACATCGCTGCGGGTCACCTTCTCCTCCACTGTCATGGCATGACTGCGCCTGGTGTTTGACTGCAGCTGCTCATGCAGGAGTTCGCAGAGCTGCCTCAACATTCCCCTGTTCATCCGCACCGCCAACGTGGTCATCAGGCAGGGTCTCAAAGGAGACCCTGGGCCGGTACAGCCTGTTTGCAGCATACCGCCTCCTGTGCTCATGCAGGCCCATGTTGTGCCTGCTCCCTTCCTCCACCTCCTCCTCCTCCACTACAGCTGCCATCAATGGCAGGATCACTGCTACTGGACTGCACACATTCCTACTTCCTGTGCTGCTCCCTCCTCCTCTGTGTTTTGCCCTGTGTTTAGACCGCCTTTTATAGGGCGGTAACTACGCCGCTATGGGCTGCGCTTATGTATCCTAGCGGGCGCTGGACCTTGAATACCCCCTGCGCTGCCTCTCTGCGCACCCCGCCCATCCTTTTGCCCCTTGCATACATTACTGGTTAGCCCAGCGCTACTGCAGTTTGGCAGCGCTATTTGGCCTTTTGAATATGGCAGACCCACGCTAATCCTGCCGCTTAAACCTGTGCAAATGCTTTTTGCCCGGCGCAAGGTTTTGAATATCTGGCTCACCATGTTTCCAAACGCTTATGCAGTCACACATTTGCGCAGGTTTTGCAGTAGAGCTATACATATTTGCCCAGTGCTATCACGCTTGCCTGGGGCAAAAATTTGCTATATTCAAAATGATATGCAAATGAGTCTACTATGCAGTCTGTGGGCAAACATCCAGATTAGCATCTCATTATGTCCTGATTTGCATGCAGTTTGCCCAGCACTAGTGCAAGCTCCAATAGCGCCACCTGTTGGTCAGTCTGGAAGTACAGGGGCTGGCTGGGTCTGCCCACAGCTCAACCTGTAGGTCAATCTGGACGTGCATGGTGGTAGCTGCAGGCCACATTTGTACAGAACCCCATAGAATATTGTGACCCAGGGAACTACACAGCACAGGCACAGGCTGTGGTGCTGCATGCAATAAGTCAAACTGTAAGTTCTGCTACAGTACATATCAGACACTACAGTAACAGGGGCCAGTAGTGTGAGGGACACAGCAGTGTCTTTTGGTGTGTAGGCTATCTATGACTGCTGCAATTTACACAGTGACAGGCCCATCTTGCAGGTGTGTACTGACAGTGGACATTACTGTTATGCTGTTGTGCGACCCACAGATGCTGCACCACTGGCATGAGATACTCAAAGTGACATATACATATACATGGCTGGCTGTGTGCTGTGGTGTCTGTACAGATGTGTGGTATGTGGCTGGGGGGCACATGCCATCAGACAGGCACACTGGAGTTGGGGTATTCCCTACACTGGACCATTTGCACTGCGTTGATTGTCCCAGCCTTGTGGCAGTACCCAGTATGTGGTGCAGACTGGCCACCTGTACACTCTCCCTCAACACCCACCATGCTGTCAGTGCTACCTGTGTGTGCTGCATTCTGTTTGTGTCCACCAAGTGTGGTCTGCAGGTTTGTGCTGTACGGACACACTGCCATGGTGTTCACTGGCGCCAGGCCACCACCAATGCCTGGCATGATTGGGACTGGTGGCAGATGATGGCAACATAGGAGGTGCCATCCATGTGCAGCATGTTTCTTCCATGTCTGGTTTCTTTCTATGTTTAATATTTACTGGTTAGGGTCACGTAAACCATGCAGAAGTTACAAGCCAGTCAAAGTGGCGCAAAGCTGGTTTGCCCAAAGTTAAGACTACCTTTTCCAGGGCGGTAATTTGCATCATGCAAAGTTAAACACGCCAAGTCACGCAAAAACACTTTGCGTGGGAAGTTAATGCACTGAATGTAGCATTGCGCTCTGTATTCATGTAATATGCCCCTCTTTTGCCCTTGCATACATTATACTTTTTGCCCGCGCTAATGCAGTTTTCCGCTATTTGACCTTTTGAATATAGCGGACCCATGCATACCCAGTGCAAACCCTATGCAAACAGTTTGCGCCTAGTACTTAAGTTTTAAATATCCGGCCCTTTATCTTTGCACCCCCATGTTGACAGTCTAGTGGCCATAGTTAACAGAAGACTGAGGGCCAGATATTCGTACTTTGCCCCGGGCAAAATTAGCACTGCCCAGCAGGCAAACTTAGCTCCGAGCACAGAGCACGCTTATATTCAAAAGGAATAGCCCAGGGCAAACAGCTTCCGAATATGGCATGGTAATGAGGCCATGCAAACTGGTTGGGAGTGCAGGGCAAAATAGCCCTGGAATAAGACAGCACTGAATAAAGCAACCAGGAAGTGCAACCCACAACAACAACACAGTACACAGCAACATGAGGGCAAGTACAGACGAACTACGTGGCCAATGTGTATGCCAGCAAATGCATGGACTCAGTACAGCTGCAGGAAGCAGCAGATGTGAAAGAACAGTGATCAAAACATATAATATTCCCCGTGCAGTAGCGCCGCACTAGCATTAAGCGGCATTGCGCCGAGCTGAAAGCAGTTAGCCCGAGCAAACACGCTTGCCCGGGCTAAATGTGCCATATTCAAAAGTGTTATGCAAATGAGCCTACTTACGTAGTCTCTGGGCAAACAACCGGATTAGTATCTCATTATACCCTGATTTGCATGCAGTTTGCCCAGCGTTACTGCAGAGTCCCACAGAGCCACCTGTAGGTCAGTCTGGAAGTACAGGGCTGACCAGGTCCAACCGCAGCTCCACCTGTAGGTCAGTCTGGCAGTGCACGATGATAGCTGCAGGCTACATGTAAACAGTACAGCATAGCATAGCATATTATACCCCAGGGACAGGACACCATAGGCACAGGTCGTGGTGGTGCTGCATGCAACTGTCACATTGTAGGGCATGCTACAGTGCACAGCAGAAACTACAGTAGCAGGGGCCAGTAGTGCGTGGACACAGCAATGCCTATGGTTTGTAGGGCAGTGATGATGACTGCACTATACACAGTGAGCGCCCAACCTGGGATGTTTTCTGACACTGGACATTACTGTTACGCTGTTGTGTGACCCACAGATGCTCACAGTGACATGTACATTTCTGGCTTTGTGTGCGTACGGCAGTTGTACAGCTGTGAGGTATGTGGCCGGGGGTATATTATCCGGAAGGCACACTGGTGTTGGGGTATTCCCAATACTGACCCATGTACACTGCATGATGTGTCCCAGCCTTGTGGCCACACCTGGTCTGTAGCACAGCCTCGCCACTCATACATGCTCCCTCAACATCCTCCATGCCCGCAGTGCTGTATTGTGTGCTGGCATCTGTTGGTGTCCACGGAAGTGTGGTCCACAGGTGTGTGCTGTATGGCCACACTGCCCGTGCTGTCCACTGGTGGCAGGGTCACCACTTACTGCCTGGCATGGCTGAGACTGGTGACAGATTATGGCATCATTGTGATGCCATCAGTTAGCAGCATGCTTCCTCTATGTTTGGCTTTATCTATGTGTCATATTTATTTGTTAGGTCGCAAAACCCGCGCTAAACCCGCCGCAAAGCCATAATGTCGCCAAGAGCTGATTGCCCAGGATTAAGACCAGCTTTTCCTGGGCGGTAATGTGTACGGCGCTATGTCGCTGGGCCAAGTCGCCAAGAAACCACTTAGCGCAGCACTAGTCGCTGAATATAGCATTGCGCCTGTATTCATGTCAGTTTGCCCTTGCATACATTATAATTTTGCCCAGCGCTAATGCAGTTTGCCCGCACTATTTGGCCTTTGAATATGACAGACCAGCGCTAAACCTGCGCAATGGTTTTGCCCAGCAAGTTTTGAATATCTGGCCCTGAGTGCCCTATACTGTAACCGAACAGTCTCACTGGGGATGATAGCCACATTGTTATAGTTAGTTCCATTCTGCCACTTATAGATTATGGCCTTCCTGTCTATGCAGCTACCTGTGACATGGTGCTAAACACAGTAAAAGTGCTCTGCAATAAGGTGTGCTGCTTACACTTGGTGCAGATAACCGCCCTCATGGTTGTACCCTTTATGCACTCTTTAACTGGCTACCTTTACTCTACATTATAAAGCTCCTGGGGCCTGATATTCAAAACTTTGCCCGGGCTAAACTAACACTGCCTGGTGTGCTAAATTAGCTCAGACCCAATAGCCCACTATATTCAAAAGGGCTAGCCCCAGTGCTAAACCTGCTGAATATAGCAGCTAAGGAAGCCGGGCAAACTGACTGGGAGTGCAGTGCAAAATAGCCCGGAAATAGGATAGCTCTGAATATAGCAACCAAGAAGTGCAAACCACAACAGCAGCCCAGTGAACAGCAGCATGAAGGAAGGAAAGATGAACAATGAGCCCAATGTGTGTGCTAGCAAAGGAGCGGATTCATTAAAGCTGTAAACACCAGTGCATGTGAAAATCTGCAGAAATATATGTTTCAGAAATATTTGCGCCATGACACATTTGCGAGGTTTTGCGCCGAGCTAAGCTGTTTGCCTGGCCCGATCACATTTACGCGAGCAAAAATTTTGTGTATTCAAAAGTGACATGCAAATGAGCCTACTTAGGCAGTCTGTGGGCAAACATCCAGATTAGCATCTCATTATGTCCTGATTTGCATGTAGTTTGCCCAATGCTATTGCAGGTCCCACAGCGCCATCTGTAGGTCATTCTGGAAGTACAGGGCTGGCTGGGTCTGCCACAGCTCCATCTATAGGTCAATCTGGAGTGCATGGTGGTAGCTGCAGGCCACATTTGTACAGAACCGCACAGAATATTGTGCCCCGGGACTACACAGCACAGGTACAGGAGGTAGTGCTGCATGCAATAGTCAAACTGCAGTTCCTGCTACAATGCACAACTGACACTACAGCAACAAGGTGGCTAGTAGTGTGAGGGACACAGCAATGCCTATGGTGTGTAGGGCATCAATGACTGCTGTGCTACACACAGGCCCATCTTGCAGGCATGTGCTGACAGTAAACATTACTGTTAAGCTGCTGTGTGACCCACAGATGCTGCACCACAGGCATGGGATACTCACAGTGACATATACACAGCTGGCTGTGTGTGCTGTGCTGTCTGTACAGATGTCTGGTATGTGGCTAAGGGGAATTTCCATCAGACAGGCACACTGGTGTTGGGGTATTCCCAGCACTGGACCATTTGCACTCGCGTGACTTGTCCCACCCTTGTGGCAGCACCAAGTATGTGGTGCAGACTGGCCACCTGTACACCCGCCCCTCAACACCCTCCACGCTCCAGTGCTGCATGTGTGTGCTGGTTTCTGTTGGTGTCCACCAAAGGGTGATCTGCAGGTGTGTGCTGTAATGACACACTGTCATGGTGTCCACTGGGTGTCAGGTTACCACTTACTGCCTGGCATGGCTGGGACCAGTAGCAGATGATGGCATCATAGGAGGTGCCATCCATGTGCAGTATATTTCTTCTATGTCTGGTTTCTTTCAATGTTTAATATTTACTGCTTAGGGACACACAAAAATCGCGCAAAAAGCCAGAAAGTCACCAAAGCTGGTTTGCCCACAGTTAAGATTACCTTTTCCTAGGTGGTAATTTGCACCACGCAAAGTGTTTCACTAAGTCGCAAAAAACCACTTTGTACGTGCTAATGTACTGAATATAGCATTGCGCCTGTATTCATGAACATGCCCTCGGTTTGCCCTTGCATACATTATACTTTTGCCTGGCGCTAATGCACTTTTCCCACGCTTATTTGACCTTTTGAATATAGCGGACACTGCAAACCCAGTGCAAACCCTAGGCAAACAGTTTGGCGCTAGCACTAAGTTTTAAATATCTGGCCCTTATCTTTGCACCCCTCTCCCCGTGGACAGTCTAGTGGCCATAGTTAACAGAAGACTGAGTGCCCTATACTGTAACTGGAACAGTCCCACTGGGGATGATAGCCACATTGTTATAGTTAGTTCCATTCTGCCACTTATAGATTATGGCTTTCCTGTCTATGCAGCTGCTCTGTGACATGGTGCTAAACAGAGTAAAGGTGCTCTGTAATAAGGTGTGTTGCTTACACTTGGTGCAGATAACCGCCTCATAGTTGTACCCTTTATGCACTCTTAAACGGCTACCTTTACGCTACATAATAAAGCTCCTGGGGCCTGATATTCAAAACTTTGCCCTGGGCTAAATTAACACTGCCCAGTAGCTAAATTAGCCCAGACCCAATAGCCCACTATATTCAAAAGGGCTAGCCCCAGTGCTAAACCTGCTGAATATAGCAAGCTAAGGAAGTCGTGCATACTGGACTGGGAGTGCAGTGCAAAATAGCCCGGAAATAGGACAGCTCTGAATATAGCAAGCAAGAAGTGCAAACCACAACAGCAGCCCAGTGAACAGCAACGTGAAGGAAGGTAAAGATGAACCATGAGCCCAATGTGTGTGCTAGCAAAGGAGTGGATTCATTAAAGCTGTAAACACCAGTGCATGTGAAAATCTGCAGAAATATATGTTTCAGAAACATTTCGCCATGCAGACACATTTGTGCAGGTTTTGCGCCAAGCTAAGCTGTTTGCCTGGCCCTATCACATTTACCCGGAGCAAAAATTTTGTGTATTCAAAAGTGACATGCAAATGAGCCTACTTTAGGCAGTCTGTGAGCAAACATCCAGATTAGCATCTCATTATGTCCTGATTTGCACGTAGTTTCCCCAGCGCTATTGCAGGGTCCCACAGCGCCATCTGTAGGTCATTCTGGAAGTACAGGGCTGGCCTGTTCTGCCCCACAGCTCAACCTGTAGGTCAATCTGGAAGTGCATGGTGGTAGCTGCAGGCCACATTTGTACAGAACTGCACAGAATACTGTGCCCCAGGGACTACACATCACAGGTGCAGGTGTTGGTGCTGCATGCAATAGTCAAACTGCAGTTCCTGTTACAATGCATAACAGACACTACAGCAACAAGTTGGCCAGTAGTGTGAGGGACACAGCAATGCCTATGTGTGTAGGGCATCAATGACTGCTGTGCTTCACAGTGACAGGCCCATCTTGCAGGTATGTACTGACAGTAAACATTACTGTTAAGCTGCTGTGTGACCCACAGACGCTGCACCACAGGCATGGGATACTCATAGTGACATATACACAGCTGGCTGTGTGTGCTGTGCTGTCTGTACAGATGTGTGGTATGTGGCTAAGGGTGGAATTTCCATCAGACAGGCACACTGGTGTTGGGGTATTCCCAGCACTGGACCATTTGCACTGCGTGACTTGTCCCACCCTTGTGGCAGCACCAAGTATGTGGTGCAGACTGGCCACCTGTACACCCGCCCCTCAACACCCTCCACGCTCCCAGTGCTGCATGTGTGTGCTGGCTTCTGTTGGTGTCCACCAAAGGGTGATCTGCAGGTGTGTGCTGTAATGACACACTGCCATGGTGTCCACTGGTGCCAGTTTACCACTTACTGCCTGGCATGGCTGGGACCAGTAGCAGATGATGGCATCATAGGAGGTGCCATCCATGTGCAGTACGTTTCTTCTATGTCTGGTTTCTTTCTATGTTTAATATTTACTGGTTAGGGTCACGCAAAATTGCACAAAGCCACAAAGTCACGCAAAGCTGGTTTGCCCAGAGTTAAGATGACCTTTTCCTGGGTGGTAATTTGCACCATGCAAAGTGTTTCACTAAGTCGCAAAATCACTTTGTGCAGCACTAATGCACTGAATATAGCATTGCTTCGTATTTATGTACACGCCAGCTTGGTTTTGCCCCTGCATACGTTATACTTTGCCCAGCGCTAATGTGAAGTTTTCGCCGCTTATTTGACCTTTCAATATAGCGGACCTGTGCAAACCCTATGCAAACAGTTTGCTCCTAGCACTAAGTTTTAAATATCTGGCCCCTTATCTTTGCACTCCCCCATGTAGACAGTCTAGTGGCCATAGTTAACAGAAGACTGAGTTCCCTATACTGTAACTGGAACAGTCTCACTGGGGATAACAGCCATATTGTTATATTACTTCCATTCTGCCACTTATAGATTATGGCCTTCCTGCTCATGCAGCTGCTCGTGACACGGTGCTAAACAGAGTAAAGGTGCTCTGTAATAAGGTGTGTTGCTTTACACTTGGTGCAGATAACCGCCCTCATAGTTGTACCTTTTATGCACTCTTTAACTGGCTACCTTTACCCTACATAATAAAGCTCCTGGGGCCTGATATTCAAAACTTTGCCCCAGGGCTAAATTAACACTCTGCCTGCAAAGCAATTAGCCCAGACCCAATAGCCCCTATATTCAAAAGGGCTAGCCCCAGTGCGAACCCACAGAATATAGCAAGCTGGCGAAGCCGGGCAAACTGGACTGGGAGTGCAGTGCAAAAATAGCCCTGGAAATAGGACAGCTCTGAATATAGCAACCAAGAAGTGCAAACCACAACAGCAGCCCAGTGAACAGCAACGTGAAGGAAGGTAAAGATGAACAATGAGCCCAATGTGTGTGCTAGCAAAGGAGCGGATTCATTAAAGCTGTAAACACCAGTGCATGTGAAAATCTGCAGAAATATATGTTTCAGAAACATTTCGCTGCAGAACACATTTGTGCAGGTTTTGCGCCAAGCTAAGCTGTTTGCCTGGCCCTATCACATTTACCCGAGCAAAATTTTGTGTGTTCAAAGTGACATGCAAATGAGCCTACTTAGGCAGTCTGTGGGCAAACATCCAGATTAGCATCTCATTATGTAATGATTTGCATGTGGTTTGCCCAGTGCTAATGCAGGGTCCCACAGAGCCATCTGTAGGTCATTCTGGAAGTACAGGGGTTGGCTGGGTCTGTCCAGAGCTCAACCAGTAGGTCAATCTGGAAGTGCATGGTGGTAGCTGCAGGCCACATTTATACAGAACCGCACAGAATATTGTGCCCCAGGGACTACACAGCACAGGTACAGGTGGAGGTGCTGCATGCAATAGTCAAACTGCAGTTCTTGCTACAATGCACAACATACACTACAGCAACAAGATGGCCAGTAGTGTGAGGGACACAGCAATGCCTATGGTGTGTAGGGCATCAATGACTGCTGGGCTTTACACAGTGACAGGTCCATCTTGCAAGTATGTACTGACAGTAAACATTACTGTTAAGCTGCTGTGTGACCCACAGACGCTGCACCACAGGCATGGATACTCACAGTGACATATACACAGCTGGCTGTGTGTGCTGTGCTGTCTATACAGATGTGTGGTATGTGACTAAGGGTGGAATTTCCATCAGACAGGCACACTGGTGTTGGGTATTCCCAGCACTGGACTATTTGCACTCGTGGCTTGTCCCACCCTTGTGGCGGCACAAGTATGTGGTGCAGACTGGCCACCTGTACACTACCAACACCCTCCACGCCCCAGTGCTGCATGTGTGTGCTGGTTTCTGTTGGTGTCCACCAAAGGGTGATCTGCAGGTGTGTGCTGTAATGACTCTGCCATGGTGTCCACTGGGTGCCAGGTTACCACTTTACTGCCGGCATGGCTGGGACCCGTAGCAGATGATGGCATCATAGCACCTTGTTCCATCTGGCGACCTACCTACGCTTGATCCACGCCTTTGTGACTTCATGTCTGGACTACTGCAATTCCCTTTACTTTGGGCTGTCTGGGGTAGATATCCGCCGCTTGCAGCTAGTGCAGAACTTGGCAGCCCGGTTGTTAGCAGGGACTTCTCGTTCCTCTCATATCACACGGTGCTCCGAGATGTGCACTGGCTGCCGATTCAGTGGCGGATCACCTTTAAAAGTCCGTCTTCTGACTTATAAAGCCCTACGGGTTGGGCCCTGACTACCTGAAAAGAGCTCCTGGTGCCTTACCGATCGACGCTGGCCCACTTCGCTCACCACCGAGGGGGTTGCTAGAGATCCCGAGGGTTATTTTAAAACTCTCTGGTGCCTGAGCTTTTATGTTTGCGGCACCCACCTCTGGAATTTCTACCACGTTGGATTCGAGAGTGCATGACAGTGGAAGGTTTTAAAAGGGCTTAAAGTCTTTTTATGGCATTAGGCATTTTTAGATAATGCTGATGCCTATTTATTGCCCTGCTGTTAATTTTAGTTATATGAAGTATTGTATGGTTTTAGAATGTTTTATCTGTAATTTATTGTAATGCGCCTTGGTTTTGAGAAAGGTGACAAATAAAGTTTATTATTATTATTATTATTATTATAGGAGGTGCCATTCATGTGTGGTATGTTTCTTCTATGTCTGGTTTCTTTCTATGTTTAATATTTACTGGTTAGGGTCAAGCAAAAATCACGCCAAAGCCACAAAGTCACGCCAAAGCTGGTTTGCCCAGAGTTAAGATTACCTTTTCTTGGTGGTAATTTGCATAATGCAAAGTGTTTCACTAAGTCGCAGAGAAACAGTTTCTGCGGCGCTAATGCACTGAATATAGCATTGCGCCTGTATTCATGTACTAGCCCTCAGTTTGCCCCTCACACATTATACTTTTGCCCGTGCTAATGCAGTTTTCCCGCTATTTGACCTTTTGAATATAGCGGACCATGCAAACCCTATGCTAACAGTTTGTGCCTAGCACTAAGTTTTAAATATCTGGCCCTTTATCTTTTGCACCCCCATGTTGACAGTCTAGTGGCAATAGTTATCAGATGACTGAATGCCCTATACTGTAACCGAACAGTCTCATTGGGGATGATAACCACATTTTTATAGTTAGTTCCATTCTGCCAGTTCTAGATTATGGCCTTCCTGTCTATGCAGCTGCCTGTGACATGGTGCTAAGCAGAGTAAAGGTGCTCTGTAATAAGGTGAGCTGCTTTACACTTGGTGCAGATAACCGCCTCATAGTTGTACCCTTTATGCACTCTTTAACTGGCTACCTTAACCCTTTATAATAAAGCTCCTGGGGCTTGATATTCAAAACTGTGACCGGGCTAAATTAACACTGCCCGGTGTGCTAAATTAGCCCAGACCCAATAGCCCACTATATTCAAAAGGGCTAGCCCCAGTGCTAAACCTGCTGGATATAGCAAGCTAAGGAAGCCGGGCAAACTGGACTGGAGTGCAGTGCAAAAATAGCCCAGGAAATAGGATGGCTCCAATATAGCAAGCAAGAAGTGCAAACCACAACAGCAGCCCAGTGAACAGCAACGTGAAGGAAGGTAAAGATGAACCATGAGCCCAATGTGTGTGCTAGCAAAGGAGCGGATTCATTAAAGCTGTAAATACCAGTGCATGTGAAAATCTGCAGAAATATATGTTTCAGAAACATTTGCGCTGCGCAGACACATTTGCGCAGGTTTTGCGCCGAGCTAAGCTGTTTGCCTGGCCCTATCACATTTACCGAAGCAAAACTTTTGTGTATTCAAAAGTGACATGCAAATGAGCCTATTTAGGCAGTCTGTGGGCAAACATCCAGATTAGCATCTCATTATGTCCTGATTTGCATGTAGTTTGCCCAATGCTATTGCAGGGTCCCACAGCGCCATCTGCAGGTCATTCTGGAAGTACAGGGCTGGCTGGTTTTGCCCACAGCTCAACCTGTAGGTCAATCTGGAAGTGCATGGTGGTAGCTGCAGGCCACATTTGTACAGAACTGCATAGAATATTGTGCCCCAGGGGACTACACAGCACAGGTACAGGTGGTGGTGCTGCATGCAATAGTCAAACTGCAGTTCCTGCTACAATGCACAACAGACACTACAGCAACAAGGTGGCCAGTAGTGTGAGGGACACAGCAATGCCTATGGTGTGTAGGGCATCAATGACTGCTGTGCGTTACACAGTGACAGGCCCATCTTGCAGGTATGTACTGACAGTAAACATTACTGTTAAGCCGCTGTGTGACCCACAGACGCTGCACCACAGGCATGGGATACTCACAGTGACATACACAGCTGGCTGTGTGTGCTGTGCTGTCTGTACAGATGTGTGGTATGTGGCTAAGGGGAATTTCCATCAGACAGGCACACTGGTGTTGGGGTATTCCCAGCACTGGACCATTTGCACTCGCGTGGCTTGTCCCATCCTTGTGGCAGCACCAAGTATGTGGTGCAGACTGGCCACCTGTACACCCGCCCTTCAACACCCTCCACACCCCAGTGCTGCATGTGTGTGCTGGCTTCTGTTGGTGTCCACCAAAGGGTGATCTGCAGGTGTGTGCTGTAATGACACACTGCCATGGTGTCCACTGGTGCCAGGTTACCACTTACTGCCTGGCATGGCTGGGACCAGTAGCAGATGATGGCATCATAGGAGGTGCCATCCATGTGCAGTATGTTTCTTCTATGTCTGGTTTCTTTCTATGTTTAATATTTACTGGTTAGGGTCACGCAAAATCGCACAAAGCCACAAAGTCACGCAAGCTGGTTTGCCCAGAGTTAAGATTACCTTTTCCTAGGTGGTAATTTGCACCATGCAAAGTGTTTCACTAAGTCGCCAAAAATCACTTTGTGCGGCTCTAATGCACTGAATATAGCATTGCGCCTGTATTTATGTACACACCCCTCGGCTTGCCTCTTGCATACGTTATACTTTTGCCCAGCACTAATGCAGTTTTCCGCGCTATTTGTCCTTTTCAATATAGCGGACCTGCAAACCCTATGCAAACAGTTTGCTCCTAGCACTAAGTTTTAAATATCTGGCCCCTATCTTTTGCACCTCATGTAGACAGTCTAGTGGCCATAGTTAACAGAAGACTGAGTTCCCTATACTGTAACCGGAACAGTCTCACTGGGGATGATAGCCACATTGTTATAGTTAGTTCCATTCTGCCAGTTATAGATTATGGCTTCCTGTTCATGCAGCTGCCTGTGACATGGTGCTAAACAGAGTAAAGGTGCTCTGTAATAAGGTGTGCTGCTTTACATTTGGTGCAGATAACCGCCCTCATAGTTGTACCCTTTATGCACTCTTTAACTGGTTACCTTTACCCTACATAATAAAGCTCCTGGGGCCTGATATTCAAAACTTTGCCCGGGGGCTAAATTAACACTGCCCAGTGTGCTAAATTAGCCCAGACCCAAAGCCGTTATGTTCAAAAGGGCTAGCCCCAGTGCGAAACCTACAGAATATAACAAGTAAAAGACCTGAATATAGCAAACCCATGCAAACCTGGTGCTAACCCGCGTAAATGGTTTGTGCCCAGTGCAAAGTTTTGAATATCTGGCTCCAGACCTGTTTTCTAGCCAAGGAGGCGCCCTGAGTCTAACACCCCTGCTTTAAGAAACTGCTTCCATACCATCTCCAATCAATACAACACCAGGAATGTGGCCAGGAATGCCCTTAAGCTTCCTTTCTGGTGTACTCAGCTGGACAAGCAGTCATTTGCTGTCATGGCCGCCACTGGTCAACTCATTGTCTCCTACCAGATGCCTGTAGTTGTCAGTAATATACACTGGTGTGTCCTGAGGATGCCTACAGAAGTAAGCTACTGACTTCCTGTATGCCATGGCAACATCTGGAGACGCCACTTATATATTTTAATATATAATGTAACAGAATATAATATATATTTGACTGCATAGCATTGTTGAAAAGGTAATTTTGTGCTGAACAACTTTGCCACTGTTATTCTGTGTATATCATGTATACTCTAGGGCCAGATATTCAAAGCTTTGCACTGGGCAAAAACCGTTTGCACAGGTTTAGCGCCGGATTAGCTGGTCTGCTATATTCAAAAGGCCAAATAAGCGCAGGCAAACTGCATTAGCGCTGGGCAAAATTATAATGTATGCGAGGCAAACTGACATGAATACAGGCGCAATGCTATATTCAGCGTTAGCCATGCTAAGTGGTTTATCAAGTGACCTAGCGCGACACTTAGCGTGGTGCCCATTACCGCCCAGGAAAAGCTCGTCCTAATCCTGCGCAAGCAGCCCTTGGCGCGACACTGTGGCTTCTGCGCGTTTCGCGCTGGCTCAGCGTGGGTTTAGTGTGACCCTAACAAATAAATATGACACATAGATAAAGCCAAACATAGAGGAAGCATGTTGTTAACTGATGGCATCACAATGATGCCATCATCTGCCACTCAGTCCCAGCCATGCCAGGCAGTAAGTGGTGACCCTGCCACCAGTGGACAGCATGGCAGTGTGGCTACAGCGCACACCTGTGGACTGCACTGCTGTGGACACCAACAGATGCCAGCACACGATGCAGCACTGTGGCCATGGAGGATGTTGAGGGAGCATGTATGGGTGGCGAGGCTGAGCTACAGACCAGGTGTGGCCACAAGGCTGGGACACATCATGCAGTGTACATGGGCCAGTATTGGGAATACCCCAACACCATTGTGCTCTTCGATTATATATTCCCTCGGCCACATACCTCACAGCTGTACAACTGCCATAGCACACAAAGCCAGGAATGTACATGTCACTGTGAGCATCCATGCCACAGGTGCAGCATCTGTGGGTCACACAACAGCGTAACAGTAATGTCCAGTGTCAGTAAACATCCGCAGGTTGGGCCTCTCACTGTGTATAGTGCAGTCATCATCACTGCCCTACACACCATAGGCACTGCTGTGTCCACACACTACTGGCCCCTTGCTACTGTAGTTGCTGCTGTGCACTGTAAGAGCTCCTACAGTGTGACAGTTGCATGCAGCACCACCAACACCTATGCCTATGCTGTCCTGTCCCCTGGGGTACAATATGCTGTGCTATGCTGTACTGTTTACATGTAGCCTGCAGCCATCATCGCGCACTGCCAGACTGACCTACAGGTGGAGCTGCGGTTGGACCTGGTCAGCCCCTGTACTTCCAGACTGACCTACAGGTGGATCTGAGGGACCCTGCAGTAACGCTGGGCAAACTGCATGCAAATCAGGGTATAATGAGATGCTAATCTGGTTGTTTGCCCAGAGACTACCTAAGTAGGCTCATTTGCATAGCACTTTTGAATATGGCACATTTTAGCTCCGGGCAAGCGTGTTTTGCTCTGGGATAACTACTTAGCTCCGTGCTAATGCGGCGCTAATGTGTTAGCACAGCGCTAACGGTATGGGGAATATTATACAGTTTTGATCACTGTTCTTTCACATCTGCTGCTTCCTGCAGCTGTACTGAGTCCATGCATTTGCTGGCACACACATTGGCCACTTAGTTTGTCTGTACCTGCCTCACGTTGCTGTGTACTGTGTTGTTGTTGTGGTTTGCACTTCCTGGTTGCTTTATTCAGTGCTGTCTTATTCCAGGGCAATGTTTGCCCACACTCCCAGCCCAGTTTGCATGACCTCATTACCATGCTATATTCGGAAGCTGTTTGCCCTGGACTATTCCATTTGAATATAGCTTGCTCTGTGCCTGGCTAAGTTTGCCCACCTGGCAGTGCTAATTTTGCCCGGCAAAGTTTTGAATATCTGGTCCTTAGTGTTTAAAGACACGCTCGCCTTTAAGGAGCTTCAGACCTTATGAAAGAAAGAATTAACAAGTATGAAGCTGGATCTTGTTTCTAAAAACAGAAAAAAAATTATTAAGGGACCAGGAAGACTTCTGACAACGACAGGATATTGCTTGGAAAAGAAGAGGCAGCTTTCAGAACAGAAGCAGGAGCCGCCCAGAGTTTGTTTTTCTTCCAACAATGAGGAAATTATAAGAGATAGAGAAAGAAGCCCTTTTAGACCAGAGAGGGAGATAGAGGAAGAAAGAGGAAGACAAGAAGGGGAACAAGAGGAGGAAAGCGAACACAACAAGAAAAAACGTATAACCAGAGGCCGTGGGAGGGGAAAAGGCAGGGCAAGAACTGCAAATAATTTATCAACAGAGAATTGACACAAACTGAGACTGAAATATTAAAATGCGGACTTTCTTTTGTACCCACGCCACAACTCAACCACTTTCAGGTCCAAGTGGATTTATATAAACTTTTAGCAAAATTAGACTAAAGGCATTTTTAGTAAAAATCTGAAGAAAAACAACAAGGAACAATGAGTTTCACTAGTAATTCAGAAGAAATGCAACAGGTGGTTGAATCCTCAGATGCACAGAGTTTAATCTTTGAACCAGTGGAGGACATTGATTTTATTTTGAATGCAATTGGACAGGACTACCCGAGGTCTCCTGGTTCTACCCTCAGTGTAAATAACATTGACTTTTCAAATCAGAGAAAGATTTTGTTTTCCCCTGTATCTAACTTTTGCCTTCATGTATTCAGTCCTGCTATTTCAGTTTTGAGAGTGTAGTACTTAAGGAAGTAAATGAAGTATTACAGAAAGCAAGTAGACCTAGAAATAGTAACTTCACACAAAATGAACTACAGGCACTGAAAACATTAGAAACTGACACCACTATTGTTTGAAACCAGCCGACAAAGGGAGAATAGTGTGGTACTAGACAGAGAGCACTCTGGGCCGGATATTCAAAGGGTTGCGCAATGCGCAATAGGCTGGCGAGCGCAATAGGGGTTGCATGCGCAAGTCCAAAATGCGCCATTCTGCCATATTCAGCGGGAAGCAGTTGCACTACCAAAAACATGCTGAGCAACAGCGCAATGCAAATGAAGGCATGCGCAACCAAAGGGGTGGATCCATGCATAAAGAGCGAATGCTATATTTAAAGGCTTGTGTACTGCGCAACAGCGGATCAGCCGGAAGGTGCGCTGACAAGCGTGAAATGAGCCAAAATAAGAAGGCTCAAGGAAGAGGCGCTAGAACGCTACAGAGAAGCCACATGAGGCAGGGAGACAGACAAGGCGACAGTGGCAAACAGTGCAGGCCAGGAGTGCACAGGAGAGAAGAGGAACAAGGGAGGTGTGGGGCCACAGACTGCAGAGGCCAGTAGGTGTACCCGTGCAGTGGAGGTAGCAGTCAGGACAGCGGGGTAACAGAGCAACAACAGCCAGGGGGGAACACAAGCCAAGGACATGACAGTGCCAGCTTTCTCATGGGAAGCTGTAATGAGGGGGTGAGAAGGCATGCTGCAGGGGCGTGGCCATGGAAGGGCCTGTCGGTGGTATGCCCCAACAGGCAGTACCATGCCCACATCAGCTTTGAGCTGTACACGGATGTAGAGATTGTGGGCTGGTACCGCCTGAACAGGCAATACTGAGGCGGCTCTGTGAGCTGTGCAGTGATGTGATGCAGGCACCTCACCGACGGAGTCACGCCTGTCAGTGGAGACAAAGGTAACAGCCTGCATGTGCCTGCTCGCCACTGGTACCTTCCAGAGGCCGACAGGGACACCACAGGCATAACACAGTCAGCCCTCGCCACGCATCCTCACCCACCTCAGCGCCTGCCTGCCACATGCTGCAGAGTACATCCATTTCCCAGCACCGCGGCAGAGCGTACAGCAAACATGCAGGAGTTCCACAGGGTAGCATGTATGCCTGGCGTACAGGGGCTTATAGACTGCACCTATGTGGCTATTCGCACGCCACCTGGCCCCGATGGGGCAGCATACCGAAACCGGAAGGACTTTCGAGTGTCAACTCGCCAGGGTGGTGTGTGTGATGCCAGTGGGCGATCATCAATGTCTGTGCCACACACTCCCAGGAGCACATGATGCCTCATGGTACCAATCTGCACTGTGCCATCAATTCGAGAGGGGACATCCCACAGGACATCTAGTGGGTGAGTATGCATGTAGGAATTGCAAAGTTGGGGCAAGGGTGGAGAGCTACAGGTGCCATGGAAGTGGCACACAGGGATATGGGCAATATGGACCTGAACATGATACTTATCTCCACTATCTCCACACAGGTGACAGCGGATACCCACTCCGTCCCTGGCTGCTCACACCCTACCGCGCCCCATGACCCCATCGCAGCAACGCTATAATGAGGCACATGCCGCCACACGCAACATCATCGAAGCGGGTGTTTGGGATGCTTAAGGCACGCTTCTGATGCCTAGACACCTCCGGCGGTGCCTCAGTACAGCCCCTCAAAGGCCTGTGGGATAATCCTGGCCTGTTGTATCCTGCACAACATGGCCAAAGACTGTGGGATAGCTGTACAGGTTGAGGAGGACAGCAATGGGACGCCGGTGACGCCAGTGATGATGGGGATGAGCAGCCCCCTTGCACGGCGGGACCCCCGACTGATCCGGCAGGCCCAGCTGCACCGGACACCATCATGGAGGAGCATTTTGCACGACACAGGTAAGTCAAGGGGCCATGTGCAACCAACACTGTCTAGGCACAACCCACAGGCACAACGGAGGGTAACACACCAGGGTGCATGACGACAAGGGAGTGGAAGGTCCAGGTGCACAAACACACCATCAGGGAGGGGTGAATAGTCATATGGACACACACACACACACACACACACTAGGCACAAAGCGCATGGGCAGGTGCAGCAGAGCAGGAACAGACATGGCAAACACACGGATCAACGGACCACCCCACCACCTGTACTGTAAAAGCACGCGTGTCAGATGCTGGGCACCCTTGCAGCTTGGTGTACAGTACAATGCAGGCATCATCATGCACACGCATCTGTGGACAGCAGTCAGGTGGTGTGCAGGTGGTCCGTAGGTCGGCGTAGTTGGGCAGGGCACCCACCAGTGCACTGCCCACCATGCGACACACAATTGCACACAGGGCAGCATCAGACAGGGCCCGCACTGGGAGACAGGTCACCCAGGTGGCACTGTGCCACGGCCACCCGGATGCGCATGGCCCCACCGTGACCCAGCAGCACTGGCAGGCTGATCTGGCGGGCCACATGGGGTGGCAACCGATGGACCACCAGGGTCCCACCGCGATCGCAACCTTGTCCGCACAGGGGTGTGCAGCATGCCCAACATACCTGCAGCAGGTGTGCTCGGGATGCCCATAGCAGAACCCGCGCCGACAGGCTGGGTGTCGCACGATGCCGGGAATGGGGAATGGAGACGACTGTGTGGGTGTGCGGTATAGGGCACCTGACTGTGTGCCCAATGCAGCCACGACAGACCACTGCCTGGGTCAGCTTGTCAATGGCGGCGGTCACATCCGGCCCCATTCTGACCATCTCTGCAAGGATCAATGCATTGTCCTTGCTGTTCCACCCACAGCCACGCACAGTGCCTCCACGGACGCTGCAACCGCATCTGCTGCTGTACTGATGCCCACAGCAGGCGGGTGTGCTCATCAAATGGGTCCTGTGCCACATCGGCATTCTGTCCCCAGGGTATGGAAGGTCCTGATGCTCAACACCCTTGAGGGTGGGCGCTGTTCACCAGGATCAGGTGTGGCAGTCAACAGGGTGTGCATGTGCCACCGCTGGACCCTGTACCCCAGACCTGGTGGGTGACTGCTGCTGCTGCCCCTCCAACTGCTGTGCCCCAGGGACCACTGTTCCACTGCTGTGGCCGCAACAGTGCCAGAGACCTGCACAGCCACTGGTGCTGCCCCACCGGTGCTGACAGGCACAGCCTGGGACTGTGCTGACGTGCTGGCACACACGTTGGAACCAGCTAGGTCCAAGGGCACGTGCTGGCCTGCTGTGTGTCTGTTATGAGACACACACGTGTCACCGCCCATTGCAGTCCTTGCATCATCAATGGTGCAGGTTCGCGCAACAGCCACAGTCACAGCGTGCTGGCATGCTTGCATGCCAGACTGCTGAGACACAGGCTGTGCACCCCCCACACCTAACTCACCGACAACAGAGGTGGCAGCCAGGCGTGCATGCTGATGCAGTGCATGCCGCTGGCAGCAGAGGTGGATGGACCCTCCACCAACTCTGGCAGGTCTTCCACACTGCATGGTCCCACCACCACCGTCCCCTGCAGACGAACAGGATCTGTAACAGAAAGTGAGAACATGTAAGTGCATGTGATCAACCCCCAACACCACCACCATGTCATACTGCGCAGTGATGGGCTTCCACCTGTCTGGAATCCACCTCCTGGTATGCCCTCTATAGCACTACGCTGCATTGATGCAGCCAGGCGGTCCTTCGCCGGGTCAGCTCTGCCACCTCTGGCTGGCCCCTGCCTGTGGCAGCACGTGCCGACCTGAGGGATGCCACCTTCTCTTGACCCATCTCCGTCTGTCCCCATCTTTTTGCATTCCTGCACGAAGCGCTGGTGGCTTCCGCAGGTTTACCACACAGGCTACCCCTCCCATGCCGCAGCAAGGGCCTGAGGGTGCCCCACTATCCACTCAGTAGTGGCCCTCTTCCAGGTAGGCCTGGAAGAGTGCCTCTGTCTCTGACTTGGTGAAGTTGGGCCTCCTGTTTCGCCCACCATCTTCATCCTCACCTGGTCTTTGCTCGGTCAGTCGGGTCTGCATGGGTGGAAGTGGACACCTGTCACTGTGCAGTCTACAGCGTTATCCCATGACCATTGCCCAGAACATCACACAGCATGCAACTCACCTCTCAGCTGCAGTAACCGAATCTGGCCAGCGCAGTCCACTGTCACATATTTATAGCGCAATGCATGCAAATTAGGAGTGGCGCAACTGTAATGAGATGCAAATCGCGCCACCGCGCCATTGAATAGCTGATCAGATGATTTGCATGTGTCAGCTGAATATCACGCCTGCGCTTTGTGCAATACGGTTGAGCCGGCTGAGCCAATGGCCCATTTCTGTGACTGCGTGAGTACAATCGCATGCGCATGCCCAGGTAGATTACGGCGCCTGCCGCGGCTGATGACATGCTGTGCGTGATCAGCAATTCAGGACACGCCACCATTGTGCCAGTGGTGCTACAGCGCTGGTCACCAAATGGCGCTGTGGCACAACCGCGCACAGTCCACTGTGGCACTGGCACGCAGGGTGACCGATCGCGCAGGACGGTAGACATCCGGATGGCGCCAGCGTGGCCTGCGCCACTGACCCATGACCTTGTGCTCGACCTTTGCCCCTGGCACTGTACATCTGGCATGTGTACGGCTCTATCGTGCTGTTTGGTGACAGCGCGATGTGGACCAACGGCGCTGCAGAATAGCGCGATAGGGACTCATGGAGTTGTATTGCGCAACATTTCACATGGGGTTGCCGTGACCGCGGAGCAACTATATTGCCACACTGTACAACTGTAGAATGACACGCAGGAGAGCTCCCAGTGGGGACCTTGGAGCTGGCAAACCTGGTGGCTGTGGTGGAGCATCACCATGGGACACTGTTTGGGAGTGCCCCTGCAGATGGCACGCTCCATGTGTGGTAGCAGGTGGCCACTGCCCCAGAGCAGGCCACTGGGTGGAGGAGGACTCCAGAGCAGTGCAGGCACCGCTATAGTGACCTGCAAAGGAGGGAGCGTGTTCTGCTGGAGCCTCAGGTCTCGTGCCAGGAGGGGCATTGTGCCTAGGCCAGGTGGTGTGCTGTGTATGCACCGGTATTGTCCTCGGGGTGACACTGTGTAATGTGACCTGCGCATGGGGGTGGGTTGGGCTATGGTTTGCTGTGAAGGTGTTTGCAGGTGTGTGCTGTTTGGGTCTGGTTGTGTGGGCAGGCACACTCAATGGGGCAAGGGGCTGTCTGCTTTGGGATCTCACTGATGTGTTTCTCTCATTTGTCTCCCACAGGCATGGAGGAGCAGAGGCGGCCCAGGCTGAGGCATGGGATGGCGGTGCCGGGTGGCTGGCAGAGGTGGTGTGCCACAGCTGCAGCAGCAGCAGCAGCCACAGCAGCAGCGGCTTGATGAGGGTGAATGTCATTACATCATGGATGCTATTGCATGCTGGGGGCACGGCCACCATCCATGGACAACACTACCATGCACGCAACATGTGACAGTCATCACTGTCCAGTGGCACTGCATGTGTGTGTGTGTGCTGGCCAGTGGTGGTCCATGCATGCACTGGGCACATGGCTGTGGCACTAGCAGCCCACCACGAGCCACGTCACTGGGCAGCCTTGGTTGTGCTGTGATGGACATGGGTGGTGTGTGTGCAGTGGTACACATGGCTGTTGCTGCCTGGTTGGGCATGTCTTGCACGGTCACTGTGGGTGGGTGCAGTCCATCACAGGAGCGGGCACTTGGATGTGGACAGTCACAGCCATTGACTCTGATCCCTTGTCCTAGGTATCCAGATCCTCGACAGATCGAGCTAGCACTGCGGAGGCTCACACAGGTGGCCATGGAGTCCCATGCCATCCTTCTAGACATGTAGCGGCATGGGATGCGGCACGAGGAGGCCCTCCAGGCCCAGCACCAGGCAGAAGGAGGGCAGGCTGCCAGGCGGTAGCTGCCCATCACCACACCCCACCTTCCCTCCCGGTTGTTCACCCTGCCCCTTACCCACTCCCTACCTTATACCCACTACCCCCACCCCTGCTTTGTATATATGTACATAGTTGCTTTGTTGTTATTGTTATTCTTCTTCATTACATTTATATTTTGATATGAATACTGTGGTGGTCTCTGATTTGCAGCTGACTATAGGTGCTCAGTTGCAGTGGTGTGCATGGCATCTGGGGTGGTATGGTCATGGGTATGTGTGTCATGTGTGTGGGGTGGTGTCTCTGGTGTGGGTGTGGCTTCCAGTCAGTATTGCCGTGCTGCCACCCACTGCTGGGTGCTCATGGTGGGTTTGGCTTGTATAGTTCTGTGGTTCACGAGGTTGCAGTGTGCCGGGAGGGCCTGGGGATTCCTGCAGTGCTGGCCACTGCACATGGGTGGTGTCTTGGGGTTACAGTGCTGGGTGTGCTGTGCACATGGAGGGGGCTGCTGGACACTGGGGTGGTCCGCCCCTTTGTGTGGCAGTGTCAGCATGCCAGTGGGTGTGCTGCAGCAACACGGCTGGATGTGCTTTGCTTGTCCCCATGGTCCGGTGGCTGTTCCATCCCTCCCCAGTTATGCTGTGCTTGGGGTGTGGGGTACATTGTTGGTTCTGCTGTGTGTCACTGTGCCCATCTGTGGCATGGGTGGTGGGCCCCTGCCTACCTCCCTGGTTGTGCAGTTCCATTGCTCTGCTGCTGGGGGTCTCTTTGCTTGGCGCTTATGGTGCCTCTGGACTGTTCGCTGGGTTGTCTTTATTGCGCTATGGCGCATCACCTCTGCTCAGCTTCCTTCCTGGTTGCGCTTCGGCGCAGGTTGTGCGATATTCAGGCGTTGGCTGGTGCGCAGTTGCCTTGCTCCATGTTTGAATATCGGCCTATTGCGCATGTGCAATGGACTTGTGCTTGCTCCTGCTTTTGCGCACTTTTGGGCGCAGTTTGAATATCCGCCCTATGTGTCAATTGCCTCAAAGATGCTTAATGATTGCACTAGTTATTACAAACTCATAATAACCCTATGTATAAGTTTAAAGCAGAATTACATCTACTATTGCAAGAAGCAGTGCACAGAGGAGACATTAGTGAAAAGGAATGGAAATATATGTGGGTGAAATCCAGTAATACCTAGCTTTTTCATCTTGCCTAAAATACAGAAAATATGAGGGACCCTTGGGAGACCAATTATCTCCTCAATAGGGTCTATTTCTGAGAAATTAGGTACATTTGTGGATTTTTTTCTACAGTAGGAAGTTATCAGATTAGAGACTTATATTAAAGATAAGCACACGTCATCTCAAAACTGTCCAGACTAGAATGGAAAGACACAATGGTTTGGGTAATAATTGATGCTGAATCGCTTTATACATCGATTCAGCATACACAGGGAATCAGTGCATGTCGCTATTGCCTAGAAAAAGAGGTTGAAAAAGATAATAAACCAGTAGATTTTATTTTGGAATCTATTGAATTTATTTTGACACACAACCACTTTGAGTTTTTAGGTGAAAATTATCTTCAGATGTGTGGCACAGCAATGGGGCTGCCATGGCACCATCCTATGCCAACCTCTTTTTGGGAAAATGGGAAGAACTTATAGTCTTCCAGAGTACAAACCCTTTCAAAGATAAAATCGCATTCTGATACGCTTTTTGATGACATATTATGTGTCTGGGATGGTGAGGTCTCAGAAATTCAACAGTTTGTGGAATGGCTGAACAAGAATGATATCAATATGAATTTCATTCACAGACTGGATCCAGATAAGATTGAATTTCTGGATCTGGAAATTCTGAGACCCTCACATGTACCAGGAGATGTTATAACCAGATGCTATAGAAAACCATCGCCACTAACAGTGTACTCAGAGCGGACAGTGCCCATCCAGAGAAACTGAAGGAGTCTATCCCATATGGGCAGTTTCTCTGTTTGAGAAGAAATGGACTTCCTTATACAAGCAGAGAATTTAAGACAGCGTTTCATTGAGAGGGGTATCAGGAAGAATTGTTGGTAACAGCTATGGGGAAAGCTTTAAGCAAAATAGAAATAATCTGCTTAAACAGACAAATACTATGCTCCCACATCTGATGATGTGCTGACAGATGGTGCTGACCTTTGCAAACTGTGTGAGAGGCCTTTCGGCACCATGCAATTCTGCTTAAAGCTGAACCAGCATAACATTCTGTGGTGATTTGCATATGCAGTCCATGATGCTTTGTATTGTGTGGGCATGTGTGATTTTGTATTTTCTTGAAACTTGGCTTCCCAGCCAAATGCCCTTTGGGGTAACCCTTTGCCTCAGTGTCTGCACATAGAGGTTCTTTGTCATATATACATAGGACGACTACAAGAAACTTAAAAGTTAGAATTCAGGAACTGTGAGAAACATAATGAATGCAAGGACAGATACACCTGTGGGAGAAGATTTTTGAAGGCATATAATTTGACCCTAAGGGCATGAAATTATGGGATTAGAGTGGCAAACACCAATGAAGTTTGGAGGTGACAGAACAAATGAGTTACTTGAGAAAGAAAGTAGGTGGATATACAGACTCAAGACTGTTAAACCAGATGGTCTTGATGACTGGTGGATCTGAAACCTGTTTTGAAAGATGTCCGAAAATAGTTGAAAAAGTAACAGAATATTCCCTTTGTGTGAAAATTTGTGTTCTGTTTTGATACTCATCTTGTTTTGTTTTGTCATTTCAGAATTTGGTGTGAGATGTTATCTGAGTGGATCCCTATCAACATGGTTTCCTTCTCCCATTGCTGGTCTGAAGTGGAGGGTGATCACAAGCATGACATTCATTTGTCTGTATTGTCGCCACTGTTATAAATTTCATCTTCACTTCATCTCATTTTGTGTTTTGCCATGAGCTATTTGTATGTTATTTAGTCACCTCTCCTGATACTGTGTGTTCCATTTCATTAATTTCATTTTTTATATTGTACTTGCCTAGAGTGTTACCACCTTTCCTTTTACAGTATGATTTATACTGAATTAACTATATTTTTTGGATTTAAGAAAGAAAGGAGGAGCTATAAATCTACCTAGTTCTTACACATTTAGAATTGACAGCTTTGTTTAAACATATAACTATTCATGTTCTAAATTAATGTACGAAGTGTCAAAAGTGTAAAAAAGTGTAACAAATTGTAAAAACTATAAATAGCCTTGTACAGTAATTTAGGTGTATATATTTTTAACATATTTTTTCTTTTGGTCTGTATTTACAAACAAAAATTTTCTTGTTAAGGACTTTAGTACACATTTAGTATACATTTTGTAATTAATTGTTTCTTTAGAACATTAGAGTAAGGAATATATAGTGTATGAGGGAACGCTGTTCCGCATGGAAACCCATGCCTGGAACAGCGTTGTTGTCCTTCACTCGGTAAGGCCACGATCTTGTTGTGTTGCACCCAGTGCCACCGTGCAGTACAACAAGATCGAACACATTCACAAGATGTGCACAGGGAGCGGAGGCACGCAACACGGAAGGCGGCACTTTAAGGCAGACACAGAAGTAAAGCTTTTTTCCCCGAGTGTTCACGAGTGGTATTTATGGTTGCCCATACACTGAGAAGATTGTGTATGAGCAACCATACACAAACAAGGCAGTTTTGCGATCTTGAGGTTTCCGTGGTAACGACCTCTCGAGCTCACGCCTCGAGGTCTCAGGTTACCATGGAAACCTCTCACCTAACTGCCTTGCTGTGTATGCTTACATACACAATCCTCTATATATAAGACAGAATGGGGTACTGAAGGAGTTAATTGTCCCTTAATTATGATGTCATCACTATGATTGTATACAAATGTGGTTGTTTTATAAAGTTTGGTTATAACCCCTTTGAAGGCATAGAGCCAAGTGCAGGAGTCTGACTTGCCGCTTGGATTAAAATCACTTGCAGTATATTTTTCTGTGTCCTGGAGTGCTCATTACCTTGGCTTTTGTGTGAATTATTGAGGTTTGCACCTCACACTGTGAGCACCCGCCTGTAGTGTTGGGCCATTTATCTGTTGGATTCAGTTGTATTATCTACCGCCACAGGAGCTGCCTCCCCAAAGCCCTCCAGCTACAACTCTGCCCTCCATCTTGTCCCTCATAGATTACGGGATACTGGTCTATGGAGCAACTAATAACACTGCCCTCCATAGAATTAAAGTCTCCTTAAATAAAGATGCCAAGCTAGTGATGGGCAGTCCCAGACTCAGCCACACCTACACACTATACAGCCTAGCCAACTGGCTCAACTTTTTTTTAACTTTATTTTATTAGTTTTGGTTATACAACAGAAATACATTTCCATATCTTAGACATTCCATGTACAGTTTAAACTTAACCCCAAGAAGGCATAGCCTCTTTATTTACAGGATAGGTGTATCTTAATATAGATACCTTATCAGGAGGGATTACTAAAATGTATCAACTAAAGATTAACACAGACATTGCTGTGATCACAAGGCCATGAGCAGTATGACTAATACGTATAACTAAAGTCCAAAATATAAGTCCAGCATTTGCACACCCTACTTAGGGCTTGTGGTGTCATACTTTCACCTAAAGAAGTTAGGAACCATAAATAAAAAAAAATTGGCCCATATAGGCAAAACTTTCCAACAGTGGATACTTTTAAAATATTATGTAAAGCCTCTCTGCACCCATCTATTAATGGAGATACCATCAATTCTATTTATAGAACCTTTATAAGAAAAAAAACAAAAACTTAATTAGCCAACCTGGGAACATACAGTGTAAAGAGTCCAAATAACAAGACGGGCTTTATTAAATATATTGAACCTCAGAGCTCAATGCAAGCTAGTAAACTGAAGGAAGAGGCAACATTAACTGAGAACACTTCTCTCAGTCCTCCGGAGAACTTTTTATAAGTATAGTCAGCCACAATTAGAGTAAAAGAGTCAAATTCAATGCAAAGTCTCCAAATCTGACTCATCCACTAGACACAGGGCGGAAATAAAACAAAGAAAGTGAGGATACTTAGTCCAATTCGTCGCCTTCATCTGTCTCCAGTTCGTTGTTTTACTCCCAGTTGTGCTGTCTTGAATTGGTGACTAGGTTGAAACCGAGAGGCCCATTTACCAGCTTCAGAGGGATCCGCAAAGATCCAAACTTACCTTCGTAGACAATGTGAAGCCTGGCAGGATATATCATCACGTGATATGGAGGCATCTTTTAACTTCTGGTGCACTCCATCAAATGTTTTGTGATGCATTCTAGTTGCATAGCTGATATCGGGGAATAAATACACTGATTGGTCATCTTGAGTATGAGGCCCTGCTTGTCTGGACATTCGGAGGATCTTATCATGGGCCCCCACACTGCCTGTGACCACCAGCAAGGTGCGTAGGATATCATTTTGTCTCAATAGCCTCAGAGGTGATACAATAGGCTTTCTGTAGCCGAATTGAAATTTTGTCCTGCTGGCACAATTTTTTCATTAAACCAGTCCTGTAGAAACAGAAGGGGATGATCCTCTTCGATCCCTCTGGTAGACCAAAATGAGATGATGTGAGGATCGGGCCTGATTTTCAAGAGTTTCTAGTCTGGCCCTGAAGTGAGCATTTTCTTTTATCAGTGTTCTGGTGGTTGCTACAGCAGAATCCATTTGTCATTTAGGCGTTGCTAAATTCAGCTTTGAGGTGATTCACTGTTGTCTCAACTGCTGTAACTCTAGCCCCAAAAGAGCCTATTTTTTACTCAGATCAGATTCTGAAGAGATTAATCTCTGAGTTTTAGACCAAGAGAGAACAACATCTCCTCCGTGTCTGAAGCACTTGCGACCTGCACATTTGAACCGATCTCGATGACTGAGAAGTTCCACTTGATTTCCCTTCTGCTCCACCACCACGATCCTTCTGAGGATTACCCATCATACAAAGTTTTGGCCCTTCTTCCCCAAAATATTGAAAGTTCTGTAGAATTTTGGCTCTAAATAGGTGATTTTAAACTTTAATAGTCTGGGCAGAGAGAGAGTTGTTAGCCTTGTCAGCCACCAGTTTGGGCTCCACAGTGCGCCCCCCATTGGCTCAACTTGATGACAGGTCGAGGTACCAGACCTGTCTTTTCGCCAGGAAGATATCCAGTGGTCTTGCTCCACCTGGACTATCCACTCTCATCCAATCAGCACCCATGACTGTTGCCACCCTCAGTTTATCCAAACCTACCCTACTAGTACCACGGTAAGGACTGCCTTAGGATAGCGATCCTTCTCTTATAGAGCCCCCTCCTGGCTAAACTCCCACCCAACTCTATCACTCTGGAAAACAAACTTGGGACGCTTCAAATCACTCCCTTGGAACCATCTCCTTGCCACCCGTACCTGTAACTGTCCCTAAACTGGCAAGCCCCCCAACTTCCTCCTAGCCTCCCCATCTCGGTCCTTGCGGTCATGCTACCACCTATCTCACGACAGTGGATGCCTGTACTGCCTATCTATTCTGCTTGGGTTGCACCATTTCTATGTCTAAGCGGTTCCTTCATTGCTCGTGATGAATGCCCTCTTTATTTGCCTACCTGTATCTTGTCCACTGTTTTTGTAATAGATCTGTTAAAGGAAATTTGTGCTTTACTTAATGTATGTTCCATACCAATTGCATTTTGTATAACCCTGTACTACTCTGACGTGGAGCCTTTGTAAAGGAGTCTCTGACTCAAAGGATTGTATATCTGATATTGTCAAATAAATAAATAAAAATTCTGGGGTTAATCCCGTCAGGCCCCATTGCTTTGTCCACCTTCAGTTTTAGGAGTTCTTTCAGGACCCTTTCTTCGGACTGGTATCAACCCCCATCCAGAGTGCTTCTATTGTTTGGTTTAGGTACCTCCCCCTCCTCTTTTGTGAATACTGAGCAGAAGTATTCATTCAGCATCTCTGCTTTTCACTGTCACCCTCTGCCCACCTGCTCCCCTTTATTAAGCCTCACTATCTCTCCTTGATCTTCCTTCACTCCCTAATGTAACTATAAAATGTTTTATCCCCTTCTTAACTGAGTTGTTTGGCCTCAGCTATTCTGACTGCTTTCCCACTTCCTTCTGCTTTAATTGGTACAGTTCTCTTTCCTGCTCCTTCCATGTCTCCTTATGCTTCCTGAATGCTATCATTTTCTCCTAACCTCCCCGCCACCTCTTTTGAGAACCATAGTGTTTTTTCCTTTGTTTAGTTTTGTTTATTTGCTTCACACAAAGGCTTGTTGCTTCTGTGATGGCAGTTTTGATTTTTCCCATTGTTCCTACCATTTCTTCTTGCCTGTTTGCTAGTGCTTTTCTGAGGCACTCTCCCATTTTGCCAGAGCCAGTCCTCCTAAAGTCCAATACCCCACTTTTGTATGGCTTGACTTCTCCCATTTTGCCAGAGTCAGCTCTCCTAAAGTGCAGTACCCTTTGCTTTTGTATGGCTTGACTCTACGGCTGTGTTTATCGTGAACCACACTGTTTGGTGGTCGCTTGTTGCCAGATGGCTACCACTTCTAAATCTGAGATCCTCTTTCCCCATTTGAGAGTACCAGGTCTAAGATTGCTCCCTCCCAAGTGGGTTCCAACACTAGCTGTCTGAGGCATGCGCATCAAGAATGACCCTGCTCTTGGATGTGGCTGCAGCAAAACTGCTCTAGTTAACATCTAGCATATTCGAGTCCCCAATCAACAATATCTCCCCTTTTTCTGCCATTCTAAGGCTGCCATCTGTGATTTCCTTGTCCATTTCCTCCCCTTGAGATGGGGATCTGTATACAACCCTCGTGCGGATTGTGGTGCCATTTCGGTCTCCACTGTGACCCACAGTGCCTCCTCTCCTCCTGTTTACCCTTTAGTTACATTGCTTTGATCCCTTCCCTTACTTAGAGAGCTACTCCTCCTCCTCCTCCTCTTTACCCTCCCTGTCCTCCTGTACCCTTGTATGTTGATGTCCCAGTCATGGTTCTCTGCGTACCATGTTTCTGTGACTGCCACGATATCCAGGCATCCCTCTTATGTCGAGACCTCTAGTTAAGGGAGCTTGTTACCCAGACTACAAGCATTGGTACTCATCACCCCTCCATTTTTGATGGCATTACCCTTTTAGCCCCTCTCTGCCCTGACTGCCTATACCTTTTTCTACATTTATCCCTGTCCTGCTCCCTATCGACTTCTCTACCTTGGTGTTTTCCTTGTTAACTACCCTCTTTTTGTGGGAGGGGCTGGGATTTCCTGCTCTTTTCAGTGCTCCCCTTGGCTAGTTTAAATGCTTGCCAATGAAGCATTAAACCTATCACTTAAGATCTTGGTTCCCCTCCTGAACAGATGCAGACCATTGAGTCAGTATAGGCCTGTATCCTCCAGGTGGAACCCCAGTCCCCAGAGAAGCCAAAACCCTGAGCACAGCACCAGTTTTCCAACCTGTCATTAAATCTTGTGGTGTGGAGTACCTAGCTTCACCCCTACCATGAACAGGCAGCACCTCCGAGAAGGTTACCACGCATGCTACTTATCTAAGGCCCTCCCTAACTCCACAAACTCCTGCACTGCTCTGATCCCATTCCCAGCCAGGTCATTTGTTCCTAGGTGGACAATGATGTCCAGCTCCCTCTCCCATGCTGCTGCTCCCACAATCCTGAGGATTTGCTTCCTGTCCTTCCTAGCCATGGTGCTGGGCAGGCACCTTAACTCCCTCCCTCCCTCCCCAGTTCTACCCCCCAACGATTGAGTCCCCCACCAGGAGTTGTTTCCTTCCTGTGGGGTCCCATGCCACCCTCCTGTGGGTCTCCTTTGTAGAGGTTCCCAACATCCCCTTAGTCTCCACTGCAGGTGCCTCCATAGAGGAACTATGCTCACCAGAATGGCATATGGATTGTGAGAGGTACAACTGGAGGGATGCACCTTTGATTCACCACCATTACCCTCCTGAGCTCAACATGGTCCAACCACTCCTCTTTCTTGGCAACCTTTGAGGCAGCGGTGGCGGCCCTGGTGGTCCCTGGGTGGGGAGGAGGTTTCCTGAATCCTCGCCAGGTCGGCTCGAGACGGGCAACCCCCTCCCTCAGACCAGAGAGGTTCCTGCAAATAGGGCAGCATCACAGCCTCCAAAATGTCTCCCGAAGACTGCCACCCCACAGTCAGTGCATTGCACCACCCCATATGTCTCTCTCCTTCCTGTTTAAATATGTTTTATTTATTTTTTGTTAGTGTGTGTGAGCGCAAAGGCAGTTTACCCCTTACACAGCTTGCTGGGCTGTTAAGGATATGACAGGTGTATACCCTTTGCCCTTTTGGGGAAGTGATGTCAGAACTCCTGGTATAAAAGAAATGGCACCCTTGGGTTGGCTGGAGTGAGGGGCAGGGTTGGTGGGACCAAACCATGCTCCAGAAACAACCAGATACAACTCTGACCCACCACCCTGGTGAGTGCTTTCCTTCCTTTCAGTAAGACAACCTGCACAACACTTTAACAGAAAATATACCCTACAAAACAATTTCAGTTGCTGCTCTCTTTGTTTCCTTGCTTCTCTGCTGTCTTCCTAGTTTGCTGACTCTGTCAGAATTTAAAAGCTTTGTGGGTGGGCAAGTCCTGTTTCCAGCTGCTGCTCTCTTGGTTTCCTTGCTTCTCTCCTGTCTTCCTAGTTTGCTGGCTCTGTCAAATTTTAAGGCTTTGTGGGTGGGCATTTAACCATGCCCATCCCCACGCTTAAGGTGGGAATTCAATCACAACAATGGAATTCTTTTAACAAACTCAATATTTTAGATGAATAGCTTTTCTTGCCATGCATTTGAGAATTAGTGACTTATCATGCACTTTTGTTTCTGTTGTTTCTCTTCATTTGCATGAAACCAATGTTCACCTTCCTTCATAAACAGAAAGGCCCAATTGCTAAAATTTATACCAGCAGAATCTAAAACTTTTAAAATGTGGTGAGCTTCAATGTCAATCCTTTTGGTGCTCAGATAGTTAATTGCCTTGTAGAGCATCTATATCCCTCTCCTAAACTAACAAAGTTCTGATTCTGTAATGCTATGTAACTCTTACAGTGGAAACAATGCATTCTGACATGCAAATTACTAATGCAAATTTATTTTTGTCTTGGTTTATCATGATCTTTTAAAGGTTCAGCAACTTTATGAACTTTGCGTTGATGGACAGTTTATGAACTTGATTCAAGAACTGAGCTGAAGAACAGTTGGTGAACTTTGATGGATGTTCATGAATCATTCATTCATTCATTCATTCATTCACTCACTCATTAATTTTATAGTCTACAGGCTAGAGTAATGAACTGTGAATGAGCCTGGTGCATCCAGCAGACCTGAGTTTGATTACCACAGCCTCCACTTGCATATTGTGCGACCCTGAGCAAGGCACTTAATCTCCAGTGCTCCTGGGTTGCCCTGAAAATAGGCAATGGACTCTTACCAGGTTACCAAAACAAAACAACAACAAAAGTTTCATGAGTTGATGAACTTCATTTCACCTGGGGAGGCAAGCTAGCTGAGGCTCAATTCTAGGTACGCCAAGGAAGACAAAAGCTAGTGAGTCTAATAAGTACTTGATAAACACCTCTACTGCTTGACTGGAAATGTGTGTGGACAATGAACTGGTGAATTGTTGTGCTTAAAGTGTTTAAGTGCCCCCCACTTCATGTGCCATGTTCCCACCAGAGGCAGTAAGATTCCTGGTTGCCCCTCGTAAAGAAACTACTGGACTATCTTCCTCACTCCAGCATTGGCCAGGCCACAAGGAAAGCTGGTTCTCTCCTAACTCTCAGCATTCCTTGCCTCTTCCTCTTTTCTTAGCCCAAACTAGTCTGATTTCAAGAAGACCCACTCTACCATTTTCTCACTTCTTGGACTCACCAATATCTAAGGAGACCCATTCAACAATATCCTCCTTCTTAGGCTCACTGATACCATCCTGAAATGATCAAAGGCATGCTTACATCCGCCATCCTTGTCGACCTTGCAATGGCTTTCAACACTGTGGCCCACCCTCTCTCTTAGACAGGCTAGCTAAGACTGGATTCCTCAGATCTTGCAGTCAAATGGTTTGGCTCTAACCTGGTACAGAGGTCAACAAGCTGTCTTTGTAGGTAATGCTCTCTACTTCCCATCCTTATCAGGTCAGGTGTGCCCTAGGCTCTCTCACGGTCCCATTCTGTTCTTGACATTTCTTAATGACTTTCCAATGCCTGTGTGTAGGGCCAGGCACCCTTTCCCTTTGTCTAGGGGCATATAGTGGCATCTCACATCAGAAGAGCATCTGCCTTACACCACAGAACTTGTACCTTTCACTCAGTATCTTTTGCAACAAAGGGTCTAGGGTGGTGTGGCAGGGACACCTTAATGATACACTGGGACACTATTAAACATGAGACCACACGAAAACAAGATTCAGACTGAGCGGTATCAATCAGGATGCATTTATTAAGGTGTCAGATGGTACACAGCTTTAAATGCATCTCCTTGCCACTTGATCTTTATTTCAATAACCGTATCACAGGTACTCACTACATTACACAGTACCATAACCTTTACCAAGGGGTCCATGTCACTATCCCCACTAGTTCCTTGGGGCCTATCTACCCCACACCACACCCCTTAGTTATTGTCAGTTTTTCCATGATCCAGGGGCACTGCTGCTGCAGCTTTACTGGGTCCATGTCTATGTCCTTATTCCAGTGTTCTCATCACTCAACAGTCTGTAACCTCCTGGGTCTGGTGCTCCCAAGACCATTTGTGCAGTGGCACTCTCCTATAGAGTAGCGCACCATCCTTAGCAACCAGCTGTGCCTGCACTTGTCTTAGTGTGCCAGGAGACCACATTATAGCATGTCAGACTATGGCATACTCTTAATTTAGAACTATAGTTGGTCCAGCTGTGTGTGCTTCCTTCCGGCTACTACACTGATAGTGGCCCAAAGAACAGGCTTGCATGTCTGGCCCAATCCCAGACTTACTGCCCAACTCTTGCCAGGCCCTCCCTGATGACCCATTTCATTTGGCTACACTGCCAGAGCATCTTTAATGCATGGATTACATATAGTGTGCCCTCTTTCAGACTGTGCTCTTTCAAGCTGTTCCATGGTGGGAGTGTATCCTCATGGATCACAGCGGCCTTCATTAAGAGGTGTCCCAACAACTCTCTGTTGTGCCATACTGGTCTCAGTCATTCAGGTTCTTGAGGCAGATGTACTGGGATACTGCATCCTCTCAATTATTACCTGATGTTCCTCCATCTACTCTGGAGACCTTGCAGCCTGCAGATCACCTCGGCTCAGTTGCAGCTAGGGAACTGAGCTCCCTCTCTGTTCTTCCCTGGTCTTCTGGGGCCACAATCCTCTGACTCTCCTTACTCTAATCTCTCCTGCTCTCTGCTCTCTCTTATAGACAGTTGGGGAGGGCAGGACCATGCATATTCATGAGAAGAGTTTCCCGCTTCTAGCTGAGTCAGAACACGCTGTACGCAAATATCCAGACATCCTGTCCCACAGGTTCCCACCTAGAGAACAACCTCATAGTCAGGCTTAACCTTTGAGTGCCTCTAGTAACGGCCTTGAGCTGAGTGAACAGAGAAACTGGTTACTTGTGTCTCAGCAAACATCCATGCAGATAATACTGTGTTTTATGCCTTGCACCCCCTGCTCTAGAATTAGTGGTGCAGTTCCAGCAGGACATGGATAATGTCGAGTGCTGGTTCCAGACAAACCATCTCTTCTTAAACGCCAAGAAAAACATCTCCATGAAATTAGTTCAAAGGCAGCAACTGGAAAAATTAAATCTCTGTCTTCTGAACCCTGTATGGCTTTTTGCTTGGAGGAAGTGAACCTGGGGATATTGCTGGAACATCACCTCCACATTTTGTGCAGATGGACGCCATCCACAAAAACTCCTACTAAAACTTGGTGCTCTGTAGCAGAACATCCCTGTTTGTCAGGAGATTTCTGTAAAATGATCTTCCTAGCTTTTCACTGCAGGGATGTCATCTATAGTGCAGCTACTAAAATCAACCCTAAACTGGACTCTCTTTTCAACCTTCCTATGCTGATTCACTCTGGATTGATCTTCATACCCACCACTGTTTTTATATAGTGAGCCACTATAGTTGAGGTTGAGTACCCCATTTGAGGTTAAATCTGACATTTGCAGCTTAATAACTTTGCCACTGTACATTGGATTTGCCTGAAATTTGGCAAGTACAGTCTGGTACCATAGACCTCAGGATCTGCCAAGTTTCCTTATGGTCAGATGTACAGTTGCAGAGCTACAGAGTGCCAAAACACACAAATTATGGGTTTTTGCACATTTTTGCTCGCACCTACAGGTCGTATGGTCTCGTGACTGGTCCGAAACCTTCAAGGAGCATGCAGCCATGGTCCCCGATGTGCCTTTGAAGATTTCATGAAAGAATATTAAGCGGTTCAAAAGATATTCAAAAACAAGTTTCCCATGCTCAGGTTTTCAACCTAACACAATTCCTCGCTTTTGCCGCTGTGGAACAACCCTAACTGTGCATTACACGAATTTTTGCCATGTATTTGTGTGTGTACACACACACACACACACACACATATATATATATTATGGTAGAATATCCCATTTAAGGTTAAATGGTGAAACTTTGCACCTTAATAACTTTGCCACTGTTCAAAGGATTTGCCTGTAATTTGGCAGGCACAGGGCATAACCAAAGATCTTAGGATATGCCAACTTTCGTGCTGGTAGAATATACGGCTGTGGAGTTACTAAGCAAATTCGGCACATTTACTTTTTGCGAATCTTTGCTCACGCCTACAGGTCGCACGGTTTGTGCAACCAGTTCGAAAACTGCAGAGAACATGCGGCTGGGTGCCCGATGTGCCTTTTGAAGATTTTATGAAAAAATATTGAACAGTTCAAAAGTTATTCAAAAACACGTTTCCCAACATAGTCAATGGGAAAAGTTAACAAAAAGTTTGACAGTGTCGCAAATGCAGTTTTAGTGTCGCAATGACCCCTGTAGTGCCATGAGTCAGCCATTTTTTCAGTTACTGATCACAGAAATGCTTGGCATTTAAAATTGGGACCATCTAGGGACATAATTATTTTTGTGTGTACCTAGTCAAGCCCTGAGGATGCTAGCCCTGTCTTTATTTTGGGTGAAACACCCAAAAATATGATTTTCAATTTTTGGGAAAAGTAGTGTCGCACTTGTGACACTGTCGCAAATTTTTGTAAAAGGTGTCGCAAATCACGACACTACTTTTCAACACTATGGCCAATATGACAGGAATTGTTTCACCCTGCTGCAAAAGAACGGTTTGGTCTTTAGACTGAAATTTGGAGGAAAAAAGCTACATCCACAGGTGTGCCTTTTGGTGGTTTGGTGAAAAATATTACAGGGCGGCAAAGTTACGGCACCGAACTTCACGTTTTCCCATAGGATGACATTACGGCATCCACTGCGCTTTTCGGGCCCATATCTCGGAAACGGTGCGAGATACGGACTTTTCGTCGGAAAATGCTTAGCCCCCCACCATGAGACTCAGTGCAAACTAGCCAGGAAAGTCATAATTCATATGAATTTTTTTTTCACGTTGTATGGTTCCTGAGATATAAGCAATTTAGTATTCCAACTCCTCATTTTCTGCTCGAGCCCCATTATTATGCATACATTCTTTGTATTCACTGTGTTTCTCTATGCAGATGTTGGGAAAACCAGGGTGTGTGCTTCGTTACTGTTACCTACCGTTTCCACTTGCAGTTTCGTACCCATTTGCGTTACGTTCCGTATGCGCCACCCGTGTCAGTTACCCTTTGCGTTTTCATTTGCTTGCCTTTGCGTTACTGTTACCATTTGTGTCTACAGTACTGTTTCTGATTGTGTTTCACTTTGTGTCACCATCGCATACCATTTGCATTTAGGCTGCCTTCCATTTCGTTTGTCTTTTGTTTTGCATCATCGTTGTTGTTACCATTACCATTTGCATTTCCAATTGCATTCCTGTGCCCGTGCATCTACGGTTTGCATTTGCATCGTGCTTGCTTTTGTGTTTCCTTTGGCATTATTGTTGCTGTTACCGTTACCATTTGCATTTCCAATTACAGTACGTGACCATGCGGTTATGGTTTGTGTTTCTGTATGTGCTTGCATTTGCATTTCTATTTTCTTTGGCGTTATTTTGGTGTTACCGTTACCATATGCGTTTGCAATTGGTACCGTGACCGTGCGCATTCGCTTTGCATTTCTGTATGCGCTTGCTTTCCTTTGGCATTATTGTTGCTGTTACCATTACCATTTTGTGTTTAAAATTGTGGTACTGTAACTGTGCATAACAGTTTGTGTTTCTGTGCGTGCTTGCATTCGTGTTTCCATTTCTGTTTCCTTTGGCATTATTTTGCTGTTACCGTTACCATATGTGTTTGCAATTGAGGTACCGTGACCGTGCGCATTACGCTTTGCATTTCCATACATGCTTGCATTTGCCTTTCCGTTCTGTTCCTTTGGTGTTTTGTTGCTGTAACAGTTAACATTTGCATTTACAATAGCTATTACTGTGACCATCAGCGTTACCACTTGCATTTTCGTCTTGGCTTGCATCTCCATTTGCATCACTGTTCGCTTTGGCGTCACTTTGCACTTGCGTTTCTATTAACGTTTGCGTTACCATTTCCGTTGCATTACCATGTATTAACTGTTAAACTTGTGTTTGCATTGCAGTTACCATTACTATGTTACAAGACAAGACATCACGTGGTGGGAGCGTGGGCCCAAAGGCCTGCGCTCCCACCACGCATCTATTCACTATTTATAGTCCTCATTCTCAAAAGAAGGAAATTCATGGCAAAAACTCAGTTTAATGCATCAGTTAGGTTGTTCCATAGCGACAAAGCGAGGATTCGGTGTTAGGTTGAAAGCCCCTTGCACTCCCCAGCCGCCCCCAACTGGCATCAGGGTGTGCATTGGGGTTGTTGGTCCTAACTCTTGCCCCAGTCTCCTATACCTCAGCTTGCCTACACATGTGATGGGGTGAGAGTTAGAGCTGATGACCCCAACGCGCAGATGCGGTTGAGGGAAGCCCAGCTGAAAGTGCAGACGCTTTCAACCCCTGCCAGTCACTGTCGCTGGGAACAACCCTAACTGATGCATTAAATGGATTTTTGGGATGAATATATATATATATATATATATATATATATCCTTCCCCTTCAAATCCCTCCCACTTTTCCTGTACATTGGCTCATGTCTCTAGCAGCCTTTGCTGCCACAGCATGCTAAGGGCTTATGCCACCCTTAGAAAGGGTCCTCTGTGACACTAGAACTCAAAGGTCTCCTCCTGGTCTGGCTTATGCGTATTGGCAACACTTCCCAGCCCTGGCCACTCCAATCCCAGCTTCCTGTGTCCACTCCTGAACCTGGGTTTCTGGCACAGAAGCATCATGTACTTCCTCTGAGCAATCCGATTGGCCCTTACATCACTGTTCCTTATAAAATGGCAAGAAAAATCTAGAAATTTCATTGGCTGAGATATGTCACCTGACTGTGCACTAAATATAGGATAAAGTATAGGGTTGTTGTGTTTAACAAAGAGTTTACACACACCCGAGGGTTTTGAAGCATCTAACCCTGAGGGTGTGTGTGTAAACTTTGGGTTTACACCACTTATATTTTATTTTATATAATTGCTGAGTTACTTTTTTCACCACAGCAATTATATAAAATAGCAGAACTGAGGGCTGCGCTTCATTTTCATCCTCACTGGAAGTGAAGTGGTCCGAGATTTTTAAAATGTTTTAAAATGTTTATTTTTGCTCGTAAATGTGGAAAATTACTGGAATAAAAAAAAAAATAACACAACCAAGTTAGCCTGGCAGTTTACTTTCTGGTGAGAAGGCAAGTGGCGCAGTCAGGAAGGGAGAACTGCAGCAGGCAGCGCGAGAGTGATGGAAATCAGGTGCGTGTTTGCCATAACAAATGCTCCTTTATTATGGCAATAATGCCATGGTTTCCCCATGAGATAAACAGAAAGCCAGTTATTATATCTCTAAGTGCATGGTCAGATCCCGAATCTCATCATCCTCCTCAAAAAAAACAACTACTTAGAGCCATTTTATAAGTGTAATAAACCCCTGCAGGCTGTGCACCGTAGGATTTTAATGCACTTCCCAGGGTGTAAGGACACTCATCCTTTGACCTCATGCCTTACTAAACCCTGGGGCATGCATTAAAATCCTATAATGCACATCCTTTCATGGCTTAAGTTATTACTTACTTATACTCCTCTTTAACTCTTTCATCCCTGGAGAATTAACGCCTCACACTGTTTTCCTCATTGCCAAATAATGATTTGGCACCTTCCCCAGCTACTTTAGCCTCTCAACACCTGCCCTCTTTGTACTTCCTTAGGAATGCAAACTCATACTCTCCATCCTCCTCCAGGACCTCAACCGGGCAGGCAGCATTCTCCACAGACTTCCCTGTCTCTGGTTCAGTTTCTCATCTTTCTCTCTACTTTACCTCCTGCACCTCAGGCCTGAAGCTCCTCTTACGTAATCACTTTGCTCATGTCTGCTCCCGTATCTGTTTCCCTGCCAAACCTCCCCTCTCTGCCCTTCCTCCATTTTAGTCTTCACTGCTGACCTTCCTAAGTCCTATACTGTAAATCTTTGATGCTGCCGCCTCATTTTCTACTTTGTATAGCTTGTTTCCAGTTTTATATGTTCTGTTTTTGCAGAGTTTTTAATGGTGCACTCCATTATGAGCTATTCAGTGTTGCTTTTAACCTTGCATGACTGTGGACTGCTATATCAGTCCAAAATTCCTATACATTCTAATTATGTCAGCAGTTTAAGGGTTAATACTGTATTTTCAAGTCATACCAAATTGTATATTTTATTTGTGCTCTGCTGTATAGTGTATCCCATTCCTCCTGAAATACCTGGAAACTAAACATTTGTCTCAGTGTGCCTTCCTGGAGGAAGGAAGAAAGGAAGGAGGGAGGGAGGGAGGGAAGGGGGAGTGAGTGAGTGAGTGAGTGGGTGAGTGAGCTATGGTTAGTTTTGCTGGAGCTGGATGAGTAAGTGTAACCCCTGCTAAAGGTTATCAACATCAAAGTCCAAACAAGTATTTTGTAGTGGAGCTGAGATTTGGGCTCAGAACCAAACAAAATCATTAGAAACTCAACTAAATAACACGTATGGATATATATTAAGGATACCTAAATCTGTTTCTTCTGAAATCATCGTAGAGAATTGGGTCAATATTCTTTGTCATCCTTAATAAGGAACAAAAGATAAAATCTGTTTGCAAGTTATCTCTGCTTCCTGGTTCCCATCTTCCTAGACTATGCCTAGAGGAGGCTATTGATTATACTCATAAAGATTTTGTTTTTCAATAATCAGTGTTATAAGACAACAGGTTTTACCCTTGGTCTAGGCACAATCCTTTATGATATCTATTTAAACCATTTGATATGATTGCTAAGGACATCAGATCTAGGTAACGAGACAATGTGTACCAAATGGATAATATTAGACTAAATAACGTATAGCATTTTAGGTGGTTTAAAACTGATCAAAGAGAACATAGATTGGCACCATATCTGGCCATTTTGGATAAGCCAGACGATCGATGTTTAATGACAAGGCTCTGCATAGAACTATATGAGGCAAATTATATTCATTGGAATTATAAAGGTAAACATGCACAATCACATTTTGCCACTGTGGCCTTAGTCAAGAGGATGATCTCAAACATATAATATTGTTTTGTCCACGTTTCCACAGTAAGAGATCATATCACTTAGGTTCCTTATTGGCTGACTGGTATTTACCATCCGAAACTCCAGTGCCCTTTCAGGGTACTGACTCGAAGAGTCTCGATAGGCCACTGGGCTACTCTGCTTGCATTTTAGTATGTTAATATGTATGTCAATTGTTCAATCTAACAAGTAAGGAGGGTTTAAACCAGCTTGTGAAGTTTTTACACTGTACTAAATTATGAATTTTAAGGAGAGTTCAATCTCTATATTTTATTGTATAAGTTGCTAAAGGTTGTATTTATACATAATTCAGTTTTGTATATTGTGATGTATCTAATGTTTTACTACTTATAAATTGTAATGGCATAAATGTTGATCAATAAAATTTGAAATCTGAAGTGTAACCACCCCCAGTCCTGAGGGCTTACCTGTCTGCCCCATGGGGCTCCTGTTTTCCCAGCTTCTTCCCCAGTTTTCACATACCTGGCTGGCCCACTTGGTTGTCCTGGTACTCCCTCTAGCACCAGCATTAGTTTTTGCAAGAACAAGGCTGGAGGAGGTAGCTTGTGGGGTCATGCCTGGCCACCGCTGTGGTGCCAGGCGGATCTCTGTGCATGCCCACTGCATTTTGATTAGCCATTCAAGAGTCTTTTGAAGTTATCTCTCTGGTGGTCTTGGTTCCTCTGGCGGGCAAGGTGGGGACCAGAGACCTGAGCTGGACTGGAGAGATGGCAGGAGAAGGAGGGAACAAATTGCTGGGTGCCAATCGTGCTTGGGGATCAGTGAGCCACCTCACAAATATTAATGAGGCAGCTCATATATATTAATGAGCAGGTCCTGTCTAGTGCTAGGGCAAAGTAAGAATAGCGCTAGCAACAGGCAGGGAAGTCAATAACAATGTTTAAAAGCTAGAATGTGAGCAACGGGAAAGGGTTGCTTCAGACCATGGGGATTTAATAAAAAAAAAGGTGCATGAGGACTGCAAAGTGAAACTTGCATGGAGAGTATTAGAGCTATGTGTGGCTGCATGGTGGGCAGTCTATAACGTCAGCAGTGACGAGGCCACAGATGAAGGAATGTGATTAAAAGTTCAGTTGCTTAAAAGGGCACAGGGCTAACTACCATATGGTGGGGAAAATGTAAAACAAAAGTAAATGGTTTGGCTGCAGAAACATTCAAAATTTGGGACTTTATGTGAGACTCCAGTGGAACTGTTTATATTGCAGCCGTGTTAGCAGCCATGTGACCTCCTTACAGCCAATACAAGTGCCAGGATTTCACAGGAGGATTCTGGGGCTTCAGAAAGGACTCTTGGGGAAAAATACTGGGAATATTCTGGCTGCTGTTTTAAGCAGCCATTGAGTTGTCAAGGGAGCTTCAAACATATTAATTTTCTCTAACGACAGTGGCTCCAGCCAGTAGGGGAGTTCTGAAAGCTCCCAAAAGGACAAACATTTGAATTCCAGTTCAGTTTGGTGGGAGCCTTCCATTAGGAGGGGCTCCAGACCATATGCAGAGAATGGGGCTGCAAGGCTGGGAGAGGGTCTGCCCATGGGCTGCCAGAAAATCTGCCCCAGGGCTGGTCATGCCTTCCCTATCTAGAGAGTAGAGATGGAAAGTTTGTGCAAGTAACTTTGCTGGAAAGCTGCAGGTTCCTGAAAGGGTTGCTGTGGTAGGAAGCGTCACCACAGCGGGAAAAGTATTCGGGGAAAAAGGTATACCAGATTTGGAAATGAAATGGACTATGGAAAACGATTTGGTCCTGGCAGAGAAAGGCTCTTCTGTGTTTCATCTGCACCTCAATGGTGAGAAAAGGTGTGATGAGAGAGTTGTGTAAAAGTGATTGAGTGAAGAAAAAGTTCTGTCTGACCCTGGCATACACAAAGCGTCTAAGTAGATGAGAGGAAGACACAGGTCTAAGGACTGGCTGTAGAATGAAAAGAATTGCTACTGGCAATTGGATGGGAATCGTTCTGAGAAGCTGAAGAGAGACCTCTTCGGAGATTGTTATGCACCTACACGGTGAGAAAGAGACTTTCTTGATGTTCTGCTGAGAAAGCTGTCTGGGATTGTGTGTGAGCCAGAGCGAAGTGATCGCTGTGTTAAAGTTGAGAAACTGTGAAAGCAGAAGGATAAGCAGGCGCTTTCTGGATGGGTACCAGCTGTCTGGTCCTAGATGCAGCTGAGAAAAGAGACTGTTGTGATGAACCTGTAGTCTAGCCTCTGCACCCCGGAATCTGGGGAGACAGGGAAGAATAAAGAATGCTTTGGCTACACACCATAGATGGCTTTGAGTGAAGAAAGAATGACAACTTAAAGCTTCCATCCTGAATCCAGAACCAGGTGGGGAACTTGCTAACTCCATCAATTGGGGTTTGCCAGCTGTGGGGGATCACAGGTTTATACCTGAGTGCTAGGGCACTCTGATCTACGAGGAATGGGCAGTGGGGCCACTTCCAGGTCTAGGGTTTGTGGCTGGCAGGCCTTGCCATGTGCTCTGCAACAGGCCTCAATAGGCCAAAGGGACAAGCTGCAAGATCTCCAGTCAAGCTGAAGATCCAAGCAGCAGCACCCTTGCCCTTCAAGTTCAAGCATTGCGCCTGGTTCTGCATCTGTTGTTACACTGACCCCCCTGGACTTCAGTCATCTGTGCCACCCAGAGACTAATTCTGCAGAACTGTGAGTAAAAGCAGGAACTGCCCTGCAAAATCCTGGGGACTGTACATAGTTCAACCATGCCCACCAAAGCTGGAGGTAAAGTGAATGTTTAAAATAATCAACAGATAGCATGAAAAAGTTAAACTGGATTTCAGCAAGCGCCCAATGCCAGCTGACCAGCTGCACCTCAGGCCTGCAACTGTAAGATCTGGGTACCCAGGGACAGAATCTGGGTGTCATTCTAGAACTGGTACCCATGGGACTGGTTTGGGGAATATCTGCAGCAGTTAGTCAGGAGTTTGGTAGCTGCACATGTGGGGTTTTGAAACAAAAAGGAAAATGATTACTGGGAAACGCAAATCTTACGAGAACTACCCCCATATCTTGTAAGGTTTATTTGTTTCCATGTCAACAGACATTTCTCCTGTAGCAGTTAGGAATATACATGTTTGCTTTATCTTGTTTTCATTGCTCATGCTAGTCCACTGTAACTAGCCTGGGTTTCTCCATTTCATGGTTGTTTAACTGTCATTGTCCGCGACAGCTGCATCAGCATATGAGAATATGACGCCACATTGCCCATTTCTACTACACATCCCCACAGACATCTGTTGGTCAGTCTTGGTATTGCAGACATCTTTTTCTTTCACAAGTTTGGACTCCTAGCAGAAGCTGGACGCCAAAGAAAAAGAAAAGTGGTCTGACCCATAATTACACTCCTGAACTACTTATCGTCATTCAGGCCCTATAACATCAGTATAGAATTGTATAATCATGTCTGCGTGGTCTGACTGAAGCTGTGGAGCAGTGTCAGACCTGTCACTGCACCAGCTGACAGTAAAGACAAACAAAACCTACACAAACCGGCAAATAATCTTTGTAGCCTATCTGTATCACAAAAACGTTTCCCAGGAACCTTTCTACAGACAGTACTGCTGTAAGCTCTCACCAGCATAGAAGACGGCACTTGGATAAGGGAGACAGAAAACTCAGCTGTGTACTATACCCACAGTGCTTTGCTGCATAAATATACATAGGCTATACATAGATACTGATAGCAGATAAGGGCCTGCTGCCCACCAACCTGCCTATTGAGCACATACTTGGCTTTTTCAAGCATCTCTAGAACTAGTTTATACATGTACATAGTAGGTGAGTTTGCTGCAGTTCCCTACTACCAAACTAAGGGACTACACCTCTGAATAAAGAACACTTACGAGCTTTCACAGAATTTTTGGTGTTATATATGAAAACATTGACAAATGTCTTAAATGGCATCATTCTGAAAGTGTAGCTATATCCCCAAAAATAAAAACAAACACAAAATGATAATGATATTTTGTAGCACAAATTTAGCTTCCACATTAATAACATAGATAGCAGTAGCATACTATAGCTCATAAATATATTTTACAACCAAATATAAACTTTATCTGGTTTTTAAAGCTGTGAGAAAAAACACCATTATAAAACAAACAAAAGTTTATGTTTTCCTAACTCTGTTTATTAACAAGTTTGTATTTATTTATGTTATGGGGAACAATTTTGATTTTCAATATTCAAAATAAGAGTATGCAGAGTGACAGCAATTCTGGTCTTTAATAAGGAATGACTGTAAAACAATCTGTTTTACCTATTGTACACAGCAGCATGGGGATACATTTTATGAGTTAAAGCACTGCATCATGGGTATGTAAATAACATATTGCCTTACATCACCTGACACATTTGAACACTGCAGTTCAGAGTCAGTTGGTAGTTTGAGAATGGGTACTCCTGCCCAGGTTATTGTTTAGCAAAACATGTTGCAGCAAAGGTGTAAAGTCTGCTGACATGGAAACAAATAAACTTTATAAGATATGAGGGGTAGTTCTCCTTTAAACTCTCTTCCACTTACTCCCATCCTAACCCTCCCCATGTAAATAAATGATGATGTTACTGTTTCAGAAGAGCTGACTCAAGCGCCTGATTTTGGTGAGCATATTATTACCTGAAGTTAATGATGCCAACTGTTTAACTTCGCGGAGGTTTAAGTCTGGTAAGTTCACGGCTGGGCTGGTGGTTTAGCCCAGAGGTTAGAGTAATGAGCTATGAACAAGCTTGGTACATCCAACAGACCAGAACTGGTTTGATTCCCCAACCTCCACTTGTATACTGTGTGACTCTGAGCAAGTCACTTAACTGCCCACTGCTCCCAGGTTGCCCTGAAAACAGGCACTTGTGCCTAGTGGGCCTACCTGGTTACCAAAGACTAAAATAAAATGGCTGGGATAACTGTTTGGGGAGGTGGGTTGGTATGGCGTCCCAGGGGTTGTACTGGCAGAGATCAGACCCACTAATTGTACTCTGGGAGGAGGCACTGCCATTTTATTTGTATTCTTGGAAACGACCCCGTAATAAAACGTATGGAACCAGGCCCCTTAACCTTGGTCTGGCCAGCAAGGCAGGGACAGTGGCCCTCTGTAGGATGGCGCCAGGACGGTTACATAAGTGAGCAGTACTGTTCTGTATTTGACAGTCTGTTGATAAAGTGAGCTTTGGGAAATGAAAGAAAGAAAGAAAGAAAGATTATAGTTAGTTTTGCTAGAGCTGGATGAGTAAGCGATCAGTGCTGTTCTGTATACAACAGCCTATTGATAAACTGAGTTTTGATAACCATGAGCATCATCAGTCCTGGCGCTCCCCAGAGCTCAGTCCATTCATCACTACATTGGAAAGGAAGGAAAGGCTTCACCACATGTGGGATCATTGCCACAGGAACTAGGAAGGAGATCACAGCTGAGTCAGGCCTGATATGAACTGTAAGGTACAGCATTTCATTCAACACCACTGACAACACGGGCGCAGGGCCTGAGGAAATGCCAGTCTTCTGACGCTGTTACCATGGCACTGCCTTTGGGAGTGTGCCTCTTCTGTGATGCAAGTCAGCCGTAATAATTCAAAAAGCTATTGAGTCACAGGGAAGAAAGTCAGGGCTATTTCTGGTAAATGGATTTAGGTTCAGTTCTCACCCTATGACTCCCGCAAATCTGCATTCCTCTTTCTCTATCTTTCAGCAAGGAGGATAATTACCCCTAGTGAGTAGGCAAAAGGCACACCTTTTGCTCACTGTGTCAACTGAACATAGGAAATGCTAGATAGAAAAGGACCCAGTATTCATCATGCTCAGCTCCTGCCATCCAAAGCGCCTTTGGGGGGCAACCAATTTTCTGAATGTTTATTTATGGCATTACAGATGCTCTGAGCACCACTGCCAGTCTCTACCCTCTAAGATCAATGCATTTTATGGACTTTGGCAGCATGGAGAGGAAAACCACCTTTGGTAGAAACATTTAGAAACCCCAAGACCATTTGCTCTGTCTACCCCACACACACACATACTAATTTGGCTAGTAGATTAATTCCTTTTGACCCCCTTTCCCAGAGAATTAAATACTGCATTTGGAAATTCTGTTCTGCATGGGAAACTGGCCCAACAGCAGTGTTTGAAAGCAAGCAGCTTATTGGACCTCTTTGCTTTGCTGCCCTTGTGTGGATCAGAATTGCGCTCACAGCTGCTTGTTTCAAAATGTGCTAGTGGTTGGCACATCAAGCGCGCAGGTGAGCTACTACTAGCGAAGCTGGTGACCCAAGTTTGGGAGCGAGACCGGTGACAGGTACCATCTGGGGAAGGAGGTTAGCGCATTCCAGAGGATGCTGTCCTCCTCCTCCAGAGAGGGTGGGTGTATTCTCCACCACAGCACTGCCACTGGGGGACCCCATGGTGGTAGTGCAGGTGGAGGAATAAGCACAGGTGAAGGCTGTTGTGAACATCGGCGTGCAGGCCCACATTGCATGTGCATGCTCCATGGACATCAGTGCACACGATGCCTCCAGGGACAAACACGTGGAAAATGGCCCTGGCATTGGTGATAAGCGGACCCTGGTATATCCAGGCCCCACCCCACTACCTTGATGCAACAGTCGGACAACATAAGTTTCGGGGTATCTCTTACCCTGACTCCACCTGGGGGACAAGTCAGGCTCTGTTGAGGCCATATATTCAAGGTACATGGTACAGGGGATTGGTTCACTCATGGTGCTCCCAAGGAAGCTGAAGCTAGAGATGGAGCAGGCATAAATAGAATGGGAAAAAATTTATAAAAGGGTCATGAAAATCCTGTAAACACATTGGTTAAAACATGTCACACGACCGTAATTAAATCCTGCAACAGATAACTCATAAAGATCCCACTGATCAGATGTTTACTTTTTAACTCAATTAATTTTTTGTTTTGTTTTGTTTCTGTTTTATACAGATTCATTTTATAATTTCAATAATGCAGTTCAGGGTGTGTATAGTAGTGGGATTTACATACAGTACTTCTTGTTGGTTAAAAATCACTAGGCTGTTCCTCGTGACACACCACGCAGGGGTGTTGGTAAATCTCACATAACACCCTGTCATGCATTATTAGCGTAAAAATGTGCTAGTAGGAATGTGCAGTTTCAACTTGTTAGCCACCATATTTGTCTATAGAGAAGTCGGTTAATCTTGTTCTAGCTGTGCTGTTTGTAAGCTGACATGACATTCATGCAGGGCTCTGTAATTTCTGCAATACAAATGTCAGTGCATAATTCAGCGCTTCTTCCTATTGGTTTCTTGTTATAACATTGATAACAAGAATATGGAACAATCTGTGCTGCCAGTCCCACCACAGTTCTTGTGATAGTCAAGTAAACTCCCAGTGCTGTGGTCCCACTAACTCCAGTCTTTCCAGGTTTACCTCAAGGTGCCAAGTCTTGACTAATTGTCAGATGAAAGACAGCTCATCCTCACACACAGCTTCAACCGGTGCGGGTGCAGCAAGTCTTAGCCACACTAGACTGCCAGTATTATTCAAGGAAACCTTCACAGCACTGGCTGACATTTCAGTCCAGTGAAAAATACCTTACTGAAGTGTTTTCATTTCAGCAACAGCCCAAGTGGAGCGGGAGCCCATGTGCCAGCCTGTGGCAGAACTTGGAGAATTTCCTGTAAGTTTGGTCCTTCACAAGGTGAAATGGTAAGCATTTTTATTTTTGATGTTCATTTTGGCCCTCAGACGCTGCCCGTGGGAGGAGATCCACCCCTGTATTGGCTAGGTCCCGGCATGTGCCAGGATCTGGGCATCATGGGGCTAGCACTGAGGTTTTTCCTTGTGCATCCCCCCTCTCCCACTTGTCAGTGGCAGGCCATTTATGCAATGACCTTGTGTACCCACCGGCATGTCCACACCCGATATGCAAGGTCCACCAGTCCCCACCCCGACAGGCTCCCAGTATGGTCCTGAACTGCCAGCCCCCCAACGCTTAGGGGTCAGTAGGTGCCGGGTACCAATTTCTCTTCCTCCCCAGAGAAGGTGAGCAGTCCCTGGGATGCTCAACCTCCTTCTCTCTCCCAGCTGACCCTCCGACATCAAGGTTTGCTCCCAAACCCTGGTTTGTCGGCACTGCAGATAGAAGCACTTCTGTTGCGCCAGTGGGCTGGCTGAAATGGTAAGCATTTGACTCTAGAGAAATGACATACGCTAATTAAGTGAGCACCTACTGATGAAGTTACATCCACCATTTTAGTACAAATACCAAACGCAGCTTCCTTAAATCAAGGGATTATTTTCTAGATTACACTGAATTGAATTATTACTTTTGGACCTGTGTAAGTAACTAGTATTGATTCTGTTTTTGTGGTTGACTTTTCTTAGTTTAACTTTGATTTGCCAGGGAAGAACTGTAGCTGTGAGACATTTGCAGTCATTTGTGACTAGACCTGTTGCTTAACCTCTGTGAAATTGGTGTCTCTTTAACAAATCATGGGAGGGTGGAATGGTCTCTAACAAATCATAGGAGGATGGAGTGTTACCTGAGGACTGGAGGAAGGCAAATGTGATTCCACTTCACAAAAGTGGGAGCAGGGCAGAGGCAGGAAACTACAGACCAGTTAGTTTGACTTCAATTGTAGGAAAATGATGAAATCACTTCTGAAGGAAAGAATTGTTGAGTACCTAGTGGCCAGTGGGGCACAGGACCCAAAAGCAGCATGGTTTTCACAGCAGAAGGTCATGTCAGGCGAACTTAATAGATTTCTTTGACTGAGTGACCAAAGTAGTAGACCAGGGAGGTGCTGTAGATATGGCCTACCTAGATTTTAGCAAGGCATTCAACACAGTCTCACACAAAGATTAATATACAAGTTAGTAGCCTTGGAGTAGGTCCCAAGGTGGTGGCCTGGATAAAAACTGGCTGGACAACAGGGCCTAAAGGTAATAGTAGCAGTCCACCGTGAAGAAAGGAGGGTAACTAGCGGGGTACCGCGAGGGTTCACATTGGACCGGTCCTCTTTAATATCTTTTAAGTGACATTGGAGAGCACCTGGAAGGAAAGGTATGCCTCTCTGCAGATGACACAAAGATCCACAACAAGGTTGATACACAAGGTGGGGTGGAAAGAATGAATAGGACTTGGCAAGGTTGGAGGAATGGTCAAATACATGGCAGCTCAGATTCAATGCAAAGAAGTGCAAGGTAATGCATCTGGGAAACAAAACCCAGGGGAAGAGTACACAGTGGGGGTGAGTTAATAACAACAACAAAATCGAAAGAGACATAGGAGTAATTATATCAGATGACCTAAAGGTGGGCAAGCAATGTGGAGAAGGCAGTAAGGAGGGCTGGGGGATACTGGGATGCATAGGGAGAGGCATCAACAGTAGAAAACAGGAAATTGTTATCCCTCTCACAGACAGTTAGTGAGACCCCATCTGAGTACTCGTGCAATTGGAGACCCCATCTCCGAAAGACATAGACAGAGTGGAGGCTGTTCAGAGGATGGTAACCAAATGCTGCAAGGTCTGCACCAGAAAACATACTAAGAGAGACTAAAGCAGCTTAATATGTATAGCCTTGAGGAAAGGAGGGAGAGGGGCATGATAGAAACTTTCAAGTATCTCAAGGGAATTAACAAGGTACAAGAAGGTAATATCTTTCAGAAGAAGAGATGTGCAAGAACAAGGAGGCACAATTTGAAGATAGAGGATCAATGGCTCAGAGGTAATGTTAGAAAGTATTTTTCACAGATAGAGTTGTGGATGCATGGAACAACCTTCCTGAGGAGGTTGTGGAGTCAGGAACAGTGGGAGAATTCAAGAATGCATGGACAGACATAAGGTAATTCTAGTGGGGGCAGGAGGAAGTAAGCTGTTGATTAACTAGAATCTGCAGTTTATCCAACAGGTAGGGAAATGGGCAGACTGGTGGGCCAAGCGGTCCTTATCGTCTGTCAAATTCTATGTTTCTATGTCTGTTAAAGGGAGGAACTGAAAGGGCCTAGTTGGAACTGTGGATTTAAACGGAGTTGTTTGTGGTCTCTGTCTGCTGAGACAGAAGAGAGAGACAGAGAGAGAGAGAGAGAAAGCAGCCAAAGCCTTAAATCAAGGAGGTTATTTTCTAGACTACACTGAATTGAATTATTACTTTTGGACCTGTGAAAGTAACTAGTATTTATTCTGTTTTTGGGTTGACTTTTCTTAGTTTAACTTTAATTTGCCAGGGAGAAACTGTAGCTGGGAGATATTTGCAGTCATTTGTGACTAGACCTGTTACTTAACCTCTGTGAAATAGGTGTCTGTTAAGGAAGGAGCTGAAAGGGTCTAGTTGAACTGTGGTTTAAAACAGGAGTTATTTGTGGTCTCTGTCTGCAGAGACAGAGAGAGAATGAAAGCAAAGCTTCCTTAACTCAAGGAAGTTATTTCCTTAAAGGCACAGCACACTGAATAGGGGTAGAGACACTCAAAATCTTGCACACACTAAAACAAGAACAAAAAAAAGAAAGAAAAGCATCTGAAACAGGAAGGGACACAGACATGTGGGAGTGGTACAATGCACTGACTGTGGAGCAGCAGTCTTCCAGGAGACATTCTGAGACTGCATTGCTGCTTATTTGCAGGCACCTCTCTGGTCTGAGGGAGGAGGTTGTCTGTCTCCATGCTGACCTGGCAAGGCTACGGTAAACCTGCTCCCCACCCAGGGACCACCCAGGCCACCGCCACTACCTCATAGGTTGCCAAGAAAGAGGAGTGGTTGGACCACTGTGGGCTCAGGGAGGGTGAGGGTGGTGGAACAGAGGCACATCCCTCCAGTTGTGCCTCTGCACACCCATTTGCCAGTCTGGCGGAACATGGTTTCTCTATGAAGGCACCCACAGTGGAGACCAAGGAGGATGCTAGGAACCTCCACAATGGAGACTGACAGGAGGGTGGCACAGGACCCCACGGGAAGGAAACAACCCTGATGGGGGACTCAGTTGTTAGGGGGTAGAACTGGGGAGGGATGGGAAGGAAGGTAAGGTGCTTGACCAGCACCATGGCTTGAGGGACAGGAAATTAATCCTCAGGATCGTGGAGCAGCTGAAAGGGGGGTGAGCTGGATGTCATTATCCACCTAGGGACGAATGACCTGGCTGAGAATGGGATCAGAGCAGTGCAATAGGAGTTTGTGGAGTTGGGGAGGGGCCTTAGACAAGTAGCACATGGTAACTTTCTCGGAAGTGCTACCTGTCTATGGCATGGATGTGCTAGGGTACTCACCATGGGATTCAATGACTGGTTGAAAAACTGCTGCAGAGCTCAGGATTTGGCTTCACTGGAGACTGGGGCTCCACCTGGAGGACGCAGGCCTATACAGGTGCAATGGTCTGCATCTATCCAGGAGGGGAACCAGGATCCTAGGTGATAGGTTTAAATGCTTCATTGGCAAGCATTTAAACTAGCTAAGGGGAGGCACTGAAAAGGAGAAGGGAAATCCTAGCCCCACCCAAAAATCAGGGTAGTTAGTGAAGTAAACACCAAGATAGAGCAGTCAATATGGAGAAGGGCAGGGGTAACTGGAGAAAAGACAAAGGCAGTAAGGACAGAGATGGAGCAAAAGAAATAAAGCCATAAAAAATGGAAGGTAATGAGTACCAATGCTCGTAGTCTAGGTAAAAAGCTCCCGAAATGGTGGCCTTGATAGAAGAGGGATGCCTGGATATCGTGCAGTCACAGAAACATGGTACACAGAGAACCATGACTGGATGTCAACATACCAGGGCACACAGTCTACAGGAGGGACAGGGAGGGAAGAAAAGGAGGAAGAGTAGCTCTCATGTAAGGGAAGGGATCAAAGCAAAGAACTAAAGGGTAAACAGGGAGGAGAGGAGGCACTGTGGGTCACCCTGGAGACTGGAAATGACTTCACAATCTCACAGGGGTTGTATACAGACCCCCGTCTCAGGGGAGGAAATGGACAAGGAAATGATAGAAGGCATCCTTGGGATGGCAGAGAAAGGGAAGATATTGCTGATGGGGGACCTGAATATGCCAGATGTTAACTTGGAGCACCTTTGCTGCAGCCACATCCAAGAGCAGGGCCATTCTCGATTCCTACAGGGGCATGCCTCAGACAGCTAGTTTTGGAACTCACTCAGGAGGGAGCAATCTTAGACCTGGTACTCTCAAATGGGGATGAGAGAGGATCTCCATCTTGAAGTGGGTAGCCATCTGGGAACAAGCGACCACCAAACAGTGTGGTTCAAGATAAACTTAGCTGTAGAGTCAAGCCATACAAAAGTGAAGGTACTGGACTTCAGGAGGGCTGATTTTGTCAAAATGGGAGAGTGCCTCAGAAAAACACTAGCAAACAGGCAAGAAGGTGGGGTGGAGCAACAATGGGAAACATCAAAACCGCCATCACAGAGGCAACAAGCATTTGTGTGAAGCAAATAAATCAAAATGAAAGAAAAAAACAATATGGTTCTCAAAAAAGAAGTGGCAGGGAATGTAAGGGAGAAAAAGATAGCATTCAGGAAGTATAAAGAAACACAGAAGGATCAGGACAGAGAACTGTACCAGTTAAAGCAGAAGGAAGCGGAGAAGGCAATCAGAATAGCAAAGGCCCAAACTGAGGAAAAGATAGCCAACTTCGGTTAAGAGGGGGATAATACCTTTTATAGGTACATTAGGGAGCCAAGAAAGGCTAAGGCAGGCGTACTGAGGCTGAACAAAGAGGAAGGTGGTTGGGCAGAGAGTGACACTGAAAAAGCAGGGATACTGAATGATACTTCTGCTCAGTATTCACATGGAAAAGCAGGGGAGATACCTAATCCAGTCAATAGAATCACTACGGATAGCAGAGTTGATATTAGCCCTTTCACAGAAGAAAGGGTTCTGAAAGAACTCTTAAAACTGAAGGTGGATAAAGCAATGGGGCCTGATGGGATTCACCCAGAATTCTAAAAAATAAAGGAAGAACTAGTAACACCACAGACTACCATTTTAATAAATCATGGGAGGATGGTGTGGTACCTGAGAACTGGAGGAGGGTGGATGTAAGTCCCCTTCACAAAAGTGGGAGCAAGACAGAGGCAGGAAACTACAGACCTGTCAGTTTGACCTCAGTGGTAGGGAAATGATGGAATCACTTCTGAAGGAAAGAATTGTTGAGTACTTAGAGGCTAGTGAGGCACAGGACCCAAGGCAACATGGATTCACAGCAGGAAGGTCATGTCAGACAAATCTTATTGATTTCTTTGACTGGGTGACCAAAGTAGTAGACCAGGAAAGGGCTGGAAAGGACATGGCCTATCTAGACTTTAGCAAGACATTTGACACAGTCCCACACAAGATTAATAAACAAATTAGCCAGCCTGGGAGTGGGTCCCAGGGTGGTAGCCTGAATAAAACACTGGTTGGACAACAGGACACAGTGGGTAATAGTAAATGAGTCCACAGTGCAGAAAGGGGCTTACTAGTGGGGTCCGCGAGGGTTCAGTACTGGGGCCAGTCCTTTTCAATGTCTTTATAAGTGACATTGCAGGAGGACTGGAAGAGAAAGTATGTCTCTTTGCAGATGACACAAAGATCTGCAACAGGATTGATATGCAAGGTGGGGTGGAAAGGATGAAAAGGACTTGGCAAGGTTGGAGGAATGGTCAAATGTAAGGCAGCTTAGATTCAATGCAAAGAAGTGCAAAGTAATGCACCTGGAAAACAAAACCCAGGAAGAGTACACAAGGGGCTGAGATACTGACAACAGCAGAAATGGAAAGGACCTGGGGTAGTCATATCAGACGACCTAAAGTGGGCCAGCAATGTGAGAAGGCAGTAAGGAGGGCTGGGGAGATACTGGGACGCAGAGAGAGGCATCACCAGTAGAAAACAGGAAGTTGTTGGTCCTCTGTACAGACAGTTGGTAAGACCACATCTGGAGTACTGTGTACAGTTCTGGAGACCCCATCTCCACAAAAGACATAGACAGGGTGGAGGCTGTCCAGAGGAGGACAACCAAAGTGGTACAGTGTCTGCACCAGAAGACATATGAAGAAAGACTAAAGGAGCTTAAGATGTATAGCCTCGAGGAAAGGAGGGAGAGGGGGACATGATAAAAACTTTCAAATCCCTCAAGGTAATCAACAAAGTCCATGAGGTAGCATCTTTCAGAAAAAGAGATGTGCAAGAACAAGGGCACAATTTGAAGATGGGGGCTCAGAGGTAATCTGAGGAAGTATTTCTTCACAGAGAGGGTTGCAGATGCATGGAGCAGGCCTTCCTGAAGAGGTCATAGAGTCAAAAACAGTGGGGAATTCAAGAATGCATGGGACAGACATAAGGCAATTCTAGCGGGGGTAGGAGGAAGTAGGCTGTTGGTTAACTAGGATCTGCAGCTTATCCGTTTGGTAGGGAAATGGGCAGACTAGGTGGGCCAAGCGGTCCTTATCTGCCATCAAATTCTATGTTTCTATGTTTCTCTGTTTCATGTACCTGGACGATGTTGGGGTCCACGGCAAGTCAACAGTTCTTCATTATCATCCCCATTGGCAGGTTCTGAGCAGACTACAGCAAGCCTCTGTCACGTTAAACCGAGCCGAGTGCGTTATTTGCTTGCAGCCATATCAATTTTGTGGGCCACAGCATTTCTGCAGCAGGCATCCTTCCCCTAGGATCTTCTCATGTGGTTGCTGTCCATTGATTACCAGATCCCACAGAGGTAAGAGAGTCAGCACCATGCCTAGGAATGGAAAACTACTACCTCAAATTAGTTCCCAGAATTCCTGAGGTCACTGCACCTTTGCAATGGTCATAACAAAATTATGTGCCTTGGCACTTGATAACAGACAGTGCACTGCTGAGGCAGTGGAAGCAATAAAACAGGGCTAATGAATACCCAGTAATAACCCACTCAGGGCTCCAGATAAGATTTTTAGGAATAGTACTTTACTCCTTGTTTTGAAAGTGAGCTGAGTAAAACCAAATTCAGATACTTACAAATGTCTGCACAAAGGGTGGAGGCGAGTACATTTTCACGTTAAACGCGGCGCATGAGCAAGGCGTTTTGGAAAATAGCACTTTGAGTGTGCCTCTCCTTGCAATCCAGTGCTCCGTTGCGCAGGCGTGGCGGTCCTGCACCAATGGGTGCGGGGCTCTGTATGACAGCGGTGGTCTTCTGCTTCAAAGAAAACCACCGCTGTCGCCTAACACCGTCACACACGCTCCTCGCTTTACATGCTCCCCGCGTCACGCCGCCCCCCCCAAAGCTTTGGTGCCGCGCTGGGAGCCCACAGCGTGGCAAATGTTGTTTGCCGACAGGGTGCCCAATCCCGTCGGCTTCACAGCCCAAGCCATCCTTCTGCTACGCTGAGGAGCCCACCCCAGCATGGCAAATGTCAAGTTTTTTTGCCGGCGGGGTGCCCAATCCCCGTTGGCTCCTCGCCCCGTAGTTTGCCGCGGAGGTGCCCAATCCCCGTCGACTCCTCGGCCCCCAGCCATCTTCTGCCACGCTGGGAGCTCACCCCAGCGTGGCAAACGTCCCCACGTAGTCCTTTTTTGTTTTAAACCTGTAAAGAAAAACGGTCCCACATAGTCTCCCAGTCCCCTCCCACAACCCGCACTCCACCCACTACCGCGACCCAGCCTCCCCACCCCCTCACCCCATACTTACCTCCGGAGCTTGCACGCGATCTTCGTGGACGGAGCACGCTCACTCTTCAAAGCCGACCGTCGAACTGAGGAAATGCCGCAAGCTGTATAATGGGCTAGATAGGGGTTTCAACTTTATTGTATATTCAGACATTTTTGATTTTGCATCAATTTAACAGGTGTTTTGACCCTTTCATGATCGATGTAAATATCGATGACGTTATTAGAGGCGTAACGGTGATTTCACAGTCACTGCGGAAATCACCCTTCGGCCCGAATAACACCATGACAGTGACATCATTCATGAGAAGGGTCCCAAAATCCCATGTTGAAAATTTGGCATAAATTCCAAAAATGACTGTTTTATGAGCTGCATTGCGCAGTTCCTACTCAGGCTCGTAAGGTCGCTAATTTTCAATATTTTCACTCCAGATTTTCAACATTGCCATTTTACCACACCTCCTTATGAGCAGTACAGTTGTCATTTTCACATCCTGCCCAAAGCGTGTTTCCGCCCATGTAGCGCATAATGGCGCAGTCCGTGTATCGCGAAATCAATGTATGGGACACATTAGGAAAATCACAGTGACACTGATCCTGAGCAGAGGTCTTAAAATGGCTGTGTTGAAAATTTGGTTAAAAATTCCTAAAAATGACTGTTTTCACAGTCTCGTTGCGCGATTCCCACGCGCTCGTGGTTTTGCTAATTTCAATATTTTACTCCAGATTTTCAACATTGCCATTTTACCCATTCCTCATGAGCAGTACAGCTGTCATTTTTCACATCCTGCCCAAAACATGTTTCCGCCCATGTAGCGCACAATGGCGCAGTCCGATGCGAACTCAATGTATAGGACACATTAAGAAAATCACAGTGACACTGTTCATGAGCAGAGGTCTTAAATGGCTATGTTGAAATTTGGTGATCAAATTCTAAAAATAACTGTTTTACGACTGTTCATTGCGCAGTTCCTATGCACGTCGTAAGTTTGCGAATTTTCAATATTTTCACTCACATTTTCAACATTGCCATTTTACCACACCTCCTTATGAGCAGTGCAGCTGTCATTTTCACATCTTGCCCAAAGCGTGTTTCCGCCCATGTAGCGCAGGAATGGCACAGTCGCTAGTGAACTCAGTGTATGGACACATTAAGAAAATCACAGTGTCACTGTTCATGAGCAGAGATCTTAAAATGGCTATGCTGAAAATTTGGTGAAAAATTCTAAAAATAACTGTTTTACTGAGGCGTTGTGCAGTTCTCGCGACGCTCGTAAGTTTGCGAATTTTCAATATTTTCACTCCAGATTTTCAACATTGCCATTTTACCACACCTCCTTATGAGCAGCACAGCTGTCATTTTCACATCCTGCCTAAAACATGTTTCCGCCCATGTAGTGTACAATGGCGAGTCGGTGTGCAAAATCAATGTATGGCACACAGTAAGACAATCACAGTGACACTGTTCATGAGCAGAGGTTTTAAAATGCCAATGTTGACAATTTGGTGAAAAATTCTGACAATGACTGTTTTACGAGCATGCATTGCACAGTTCCCACGCACGTCGTAGGTTTGCGAATTTTCAATATTTCCACTCCAGATTTTCAACATTGCCATTTTACCACACTTCATTATGAGCAGTACAGCTGTCATTTTTCACATCCTGCCCAAAACATGTTTCTGCCTATGTAGCGCACAATGGGGCTAACAAAAGGTCATGCTGAAAATTTATTGTGCAAATACCAGCAATCGCACAGGGCATTAGGGTAAAGCACCATACATGCCAAACACCACTGGAAATACCTGCAAGCGAGCGTTCGCATTGACAAATGCTTGTTAGAAACAGTGTAGTTTTTTCCTAGATAAGAATTGATCAGGTGTCAGCAATGCTCCAGCTAATGTTGGCCGTTAGGAGTCATTTACTCACCAGTTTAAAATATAGTGGCCCAGATATTCAAAAGGGTTGCGCCATGCGCGCAACAGGAGTTACGTCACGCCGAAGTCCAAAACTCATGCCATTTAGCGATATTCAGAAGGAGGCAGTTGCACCTCCAAAACATGCTGAGCAACAGCGCAATGAAAATGAAGGCATGTGAAACTGAAGGGTTGGATCCATGCATAAAGACCGCAATGCGATATTCAAAGACTTAGCGATGCGCCAATAACGCTAACCCGAGAAGTGGGGCGTCAGCGGAAGCTGAGCCAAAATAAAAGGCTCAAGGAAGCGCGCAAGAACGCCACCAGGCTGCCAAGTGGGAGAGAGAGACAGAGACAGACAGACAGACAGCAAAGGACAGGCAAGGAAAGTGTGTCCCATAGTCTGTAGAGGCCAGCGGGGTGCCGATGCAGTGGAAGTAGCAGTCAGGACAGTGGGGTAACACAGCAACACCAGCTGGGGGTCAGAAGCCAGGGAGATGGACAGTGCCAGTTTCACATGGAAGCTGTAATGAGGGGTGAGAATGCATGCTGCAGGGGCGTGGCCGTGGAAGGGCCCGTCGGTGACGCCTCCGACAGGCGGTACCGTGCCGCATCAGCTTTGAGCTGTACACAGATGTAGAGATCGTGGGCGGTACCACCTGAACAGGGCAATACTGAGACGGCTCTGTGAGCTGTGCAGTGATGTGATGCAGGCACCCTCACGACGGAGTCACGCTCTGTCGGTGGAGACCAAGGTGACAGCCTGCATGTGCCTGCTCGCCACGGGCACCTTCCAGAGGCTGACAGGGACACCACAGGCATCACACGGTTGGCCACTTCACGCATCCTCACCCAATTCCTCAGCGCCTGCTGCCACATGCTGCGAGTACATCCATTTCCCCAGCACCGCGGCAGGCGTACAGCAAACATGCAGGAGTTCCACAGGGTAGCACGTATGCCTGGCGTGCTGGGGCCATAGACTGCACCCATGTGGCCATCCACCGCCACCTGGCCCGATGGCCATCATATCGGAACAGAAAGGGATTCCTAGTGTCAACTGCCAGGTGGTGTGTGATGCCACTGGGCGATAATCAATGTCTGTGCCACACACCCTGGTGGAGCACATGATGCCTTCATATGGTATCAGCCTGCACTGTGCCATTGATTCGAGAGTGGGGACATCCCCACAGGACATCTAGTGGGTGAGTACACATGTATGGAATGCAAACTCTGGGCAAGGATGGGAATGCCACAGGTGCCATGGTAGTGGCACACAGGAGATGGCCAATATGGACCTGAACATGACACTGATCTCCACTATCTCCACACAGGTGACTGCGGATACCCACTCCGTCCCTGGCTGCTCACACCGCTGCGGCGCCCCATGACCCCAGCGCAGCTATGCTATAATGGGCACATGCCGCAACCACGCAACATCATAGAGCGGGTGTTTGGGATGCTCAAGGCATGCTTCCGATGCCTAGACACACCGCGGTGCCCTACAGTACAGCCCCAAAAGGCCTGTGGGATATTCTTGGCCTGTTGCATCCTGCACAACATGGCCAAAGACCATGGGATAACCGTACAGGTCAAACAGGGGGACAGCGATGGGGGGCCAGTGGCGCGGTGATGATGGTGATGAGCAGCCCCCAGGACGGAGGGACCCCGACTGATCCGCAGGCCCAGCTGCACCGGGACACCATCACAGAGGAGCACTACGCTACAACACAGGTAAGTCAAGGGACATGTGCAACCAACACTGTCCATGCGCAAACCACAGGCACACAGGGAACACACCAGGGTGCATGGCGGTCAGGGAGTGGAACGGTCCAGGCATACAAACACACCATCAGGGAGGTGAGCACTCATGTGGACACACACACACACCAGGCACAAGCGTACATGGGCAGATGCACAGCACTGCAGAACCGACATTGCTAACACACAGCACCACCGACCACCCTTACTGTACGAAGATGCGTGTGTCAGAACCTGGGCACCCTTGCACCTTGGTGTACAGTGCAATGCAGGCATCATCATGCACACGCACCTGTGGACAGCAGTTGGGAGGGTGTGCAGGTGGTCCTGTGTGTCGGCATGGTGAGCAGAGCACCCAGCAGTGCACTGCCCACCATGACACACATTGCACACATGGCAGCACCAGACAGGGCCCGCACTGGGAGACAGCTCAGTCATGAGCACTGTCCCACGGCCACCGCTGATGCGCGGCGGCCCGCCATGACCCAACAGCACGGGCAGGCTGAGCAGGGGCTACATGGGGTGGCACTGTTGCACCACCAGGGGTCCCACTGCGGAACGCGACCTTGCCCGCACAGGGGTCTGCAGCATGCCGAACAAACCTGCACCAGGGGTGCTCGGGATGCCACAGCAGAACTCGGCGCCGACAGGCCTGGTGTCGCACGATGCCGGAACGGGAGGAGAGTGCACTGTTGGGGTGTGCAGTACAGGGGCAACCGACTGTGTGCCCACGCGCCAATGACAGAGACCACTGCCTGGGTCAGCCTGTCAATGGCGGCGGTCACATCCGTCCGCATATGGACCAGCTCGGCTCGGTCCGAGCACACTCCCTGCTGTGCCGCTCCATGGACACAGACAGTGCCTCCATGGACCTTGCAACCCGCCTCTGCAGCTGTACTGATTCCTGCAGCAGGTGGGTGTGCTCGACCAATGGGTACTGTGCCCCAACAGCATCCTGACCCCAGGGTGTGGACGGTCCTGATACACAACACCCCTTGAGGGTGGGCGCTGTACGCCAGGACCAGGAATGGGCGGATCAAGGCGGCGGACATGTGCCACTGCTTGACACTGTACCCCCAGACCTGGTGGGTGACTGCTGCTGCTGCCTCCAACCGCTGTGCCCCGGTCCACTCTTTCCACTGCTGTGCTGGCAACAGTGCCAGACACCTGCACAGCCACCGGTGCTGCCGCCACGGGTGCTGACAGGCACAGCCTGGGACCGTGCCAGCATGCTGGTACACGTTGGAACCAGACAGGCCCAGGGGCACGTGCTGGCCCTGCCGTGGTGTCCGTCATGGGACACACAACCATCACTGCCCATTGCAGGCCTTCTATCATCAATGGTGCAGGTACTGTACTGCCATAGGTCAAGGCGTGCTGGCATGCTTGCATGCCAGACTGCTGAGACACAGGCAGTGCATCCCCGCACCCGTATCACTGACACCAGAGTTTGCGGCCCAGCATGCATGCTGCTGCAGTGCCTGCTGGCTGGTGGTGGAGGTGGATGGACCCTCCTCCATGTCCAGCAGGTCAGCATCACTGTCTGGACCCACCACCACCGCTCCTGAAGATGAACAGGATCTGTAACAGAAAGAGAGTACATGTGAGTGCATGTGAACAACCGCCCCAAACACCACCACCATGTCATACCGCAGTGATGGGCTTCCACCTGTCTGGAATCCTCCGCCTGGTACGCCCTCAATGGTGCTCGGCTGCATGGCTGTGACCAGTGTCTCCTCAGTTGGGGTCAGCTGCAACACCACTGGCGGGCCCCGCCAGTGCCAGCATCGCCGCCTGAAGGCTGCCACCTTCTCCTTCAACCTCCCGCGGTCTGTCCCCATCTTTTTCTTGCATTCCAGCACGGAGCGCTGGTGGCTTCCATGCAGGTTAACGGCCCGAGCTACCCTCCCATGCAGTCGCGCGGGACTGAGGGTGCCCTCCTCCACTCAGCACTGGCTCCTCATCCAGGTAGGCTGGAAGAGAGCTCCGTCTCTGCTGCTGTAAAGTTGGGCTCCTCCTACGCCACCGTCCTCACCCTCACAATGACTCTGCTCGGTCATGGCGATCTGTATGGGGAAGTGGACACCTGTCACTGTGCAGTCTACAGCATTTTCCCATGACCATCGTCCTGAACATCACACAGCATGCAACTCACCTCTCATGTGCAGTAACCCGAATCTGGCCAACGCAGCCCAATGTCGCACATTTATAGCGCAATACATGCAAATTAGAGTGGAGCAACTATAATGACATGCAAATCGCGCCACTGTGCCCTTGAATGGCTGATCAGATGATTTGCATGTGTCGGCTGAATATCGTGAATCTGCGCTTGCGCATACGGAAGAGTCAGCTGAGCCAATGGCGCAGATCTGTGCCTGTGTGGTAGACTGCATTGCGCATGCTCAGATAGCTTACATAGGCGTCTGTTGCGTTGCTGCCATGCTGAGCGCGATCGGCAATTCGGGCCATGGCCACCATTGTGCCAGTGGCGCTACAGCAATGGGCACTATATGGCGCTGTGGCACTACTGCGCAATATTCCACTGTTGCACTGGTACGCGGCTGGTCGGTCGCTGGGGATGCCTATCGTCAGATGGCGCTGTGCGTATGCGTCATTGCCCATGACCTTGTGTATGACCTTTGCCCCTGGCACTGTTCGCCTGCCATGTGTAATCTCATTGGCGCTGTCTGGTGACACGCTTGGGTGAAGTGACGGCACTGTTCAACAGCCGATTGGAGCCTGTGGTGGCTCATTGCGCAACATCTCCACCGGGTTACGGGCAGCTGGGGCGCCATATTGCCTGCTGTAAAGTTGGTGCCATGGCTGGAGGAGGCGGTGTCCTGGAGCCAGCTTGAAGTAGCCAACTTGGTAGCTAGTGGAGACCCCACTATGGGGCACTTTGTAGTGAGTGCCTCATCCTCCGGACCCAGGTGTGGCAGCAAGTGGCCACTGACCTGGTGGGGTCACTGGATGGTGCCGTGCAGCTGAGCAGTGCCGACACGGTACAGTGACCTCCGCGGAGGGATCCTGATCTGCTGGATCGGCTGCGGTCACGTGCCAGGCGAGGCATGGTGCCCAGGGCCAGGTGGGTGTGCCATATATGCACCTGTATTATCTGTGGGGTGTGTGTGTGTGTGTTTGGTGGCTGTGCATAGGTGATGGCTCGGCCACGGTTGGCTGTGTCAGTGTGTGCAGCTGTGAGATGACTGGGTATGGCTGTGTGGGCAGGCACTGTCACTGGGGCAGGGGCAGTCTGCTTTTGAGTCACACTGATGTTTGTCTCAACATATGTCTCCCACAGGCCGGGATGTGAGGTTGCGGGGCAACAGTGAAGAGGGCCGTGCCAGGGACCCGTTGCCAGCAGGGGTTGGAGCCCACCAGCAGCAGCAGCGCCAGCAACAGCGCCAGTTGGAGCTGCTTGAGCAGTGTGAGTATCATGACTTCATGGATGCTATTGCATGCTGGGGGGCAGTAGCCATGCACAATACAAACATGCAGGAAAGGGGAGGTCATGATTCCACCATACAAGACACTAGTGAGGCCCCACCTGCAGTACAGTGCACATTTCTGAGACCTTACCTACGTAAGGACGTAGAGTGGGCAGAGAAGGTTCAGAGGAGGGCAACAAGGATGGTGCATGGCTTGATCATAACCCTAGGGAGACAGGTTGAAGGAACTGAACCTGTACTCCCTGGAGGAGAGGAGGGAGAGGGATATGATTGAGACATACAAGTATCTTACAGGGTGGAACAGGGTGCAGGAAACACTATTTTGAATTGCAAAAGATGTTCCAGGACTACAGGGCATGGGATGCAGTTGGAGGAGGGCGATTCAGAGGAAACATGGGCAGACTTTCTTCACAGAACAGGTGGTGTACAAGTGGGACACCCTGCCAGAGGAGTGGTGAGGGGCTGACACACTCACGGGATTTCAGACTGCACGGGATAGACATAACAGAATTCTTGAGGTCAGGGGTAAGGGGCAACAGACTTCTAGGTAAACAAAGTAACTTACAGGCTGAAATGGACAGACTGTGTGGGCCATAGGCCCTTATCTGCTGACACTGGCTATGTATCTATGTCTGTAGGCATGACACAGGTGACATGCATCACTGTCCAGTTTCCGCACGTCTGTGTATGCATCACTTTGGTCCATGCATGCACTGGGCACATAGCTGTGTAACTGGCATTGCACCATTGCCACGTCACTTGCCAGCTTTGTTTGTGCTGTGATGGACATGGGCAGTGTGTGTGTGTGCAGTGGTGCGCATAGCTGGTGCCGCCTGTTTGTGATGGCCATGTGCTGTTCACTGTGGGTGGGTGCATGCCATCACAGGTGTGAGACATTGGGCTATATGGCTTGCAGGTTGGGTGGTGTTCAGGGTTGTGGTCAGTCACAGCCATTGACTGTGTTCCCATTTTCCTAGGCCTCGAGGTTCTCAGAGGATGGCGAGGGATGTCAGGGCCATCCGACAGCTTCAGGGCCATAATAGCGACATCCTGCAATACATTCACCGCCATGGTGTGCGGAGGAGGCAGAGACCTGCAGGACACCGGCAGGGAGGGCGGCGGCCAGCTGGCCCATGACATCTCTACCCTTCCCACTTCTCCCATCCCTACCACCCTGCCTTCCCTCTCCAAGTTTGTCATCCCTACCCCTTGACCAACCCTACCTTGTACCCGTCCCCTCCTTGTAAATAGTTGTACTTGTTTTGATAATGTTTGTTGTTGTGAAATACATTTTATATTTTATCACGAATAATGTGTTGCTCTCTGATTTGCAACTGCCTATGGGTGCTCAGTTGCAGGGGTGTACATGCCATCTGGGCTGGTATGGTCCTGGGTATGTGTGTGTGTGTGTGCGTGTGTGTGCATGGGAGGAATCTCCAGCATGGCAGTGACTTTCGGTTGGTCTTGCCGTCTGCTGCCACCCACTGCTGGGTGCAGGGTGTGTCTGGCTTGTAGGCTTCTGTGCTGCAGGGTTGGCGGGTGCTGGGGATGTGATGGTTTCCTGCAGTGCCAGTCACTGCACATAGGTGGTGTCTTGGGGTCACAGTGCAGGGTGTGCTGTGCGTGACGGGGCTGATGTGCACTGTGGTTGTCAACCCCTGTGTGTGACACTCTCAGCCTGCCAGTGGTTGTGCTGGGGTGTCATGGCTCTGCTATGCTTTGTTGGCTTGTCCCCATGGGCAAGTAGATCATCCGTCCCACCCCAGTGATGCTGTGCTTGGGGTGTGCAGGTGTGGTGTGGGTTCTGCAGTGTGTTCCTGTGCCCATTGTGGCATGGCTGGCGGTGGGCGCCCTGCCTCCCCTGGATGTGCAGTTCCATTGCTCTGGGGGGCTCTGCTTGCACTATGGCACCTCTGGAATGCTCAGCTGGGCTGCCCTGGTTTGCGCCATAAGCGCAGCTTGTTCAGCTCAACTTCTCCTTCCTGGTTTAGCTATGGCGCAGTATATGCGATATTCAGGCGTTGGTTGCTTATGCAATTTGTTCTGCTCCATGTTTGAATACTCGCACCTGATATGACATTTACAAGAACTGGTTTGTGCTTGTTTCGCTGTTGCGCCCATTTTGAGCGCAGTTTGGAATATCTGGGCCAGTGAGTAAAACAAATTGGGGTAAGTGCTCTAAATCTGGAAAAAATGCTCCTTTTGAATAGCCAGTTATGTTATGCAGCACTGTTCTCTGGAGTGTGCAGCATTTACAAATGTTAGGAGGGTATTGGTACTCATAAAAAAATTTCTGGAGACTGTTTCCTAAAATGAGGTGAGTAAAATAGGTTGGTACTCACTTGTCTGGAATTGAACTTAAGTCTTCCAAGCACCCGCATTGTTAAAGGAGACAGGAAATCATTTCTAATTTAGCTGTTTATAAGTTCTTCCTGTCAGAAATGACATGCATTCCTCTAAGAAATCCATATTCAACAGTACCTTAATAAAAGTGATACAAAAACTGTATTTTGCATTGTTTTTTGTTTTTTTATGGGTAACATTCTGTTACAGTTCTCTTCCTGAAACCAGTAATTTGGAGTTTTACTATGTTATGGTTTGTGTACAGAGTGTTAATTATGAACTGTTGACCTATCAGAACTAGAGTTCTATGCAAACTGTGATATAGTTAAAACTCCAAATCACTGGTTCCTTGAAGAGAACTGTAACAGAGTGCTTCCATAAAAATAAAACAATGCAAAATACAGTTTTCATATCACTATTTACTCAGGTACAGTTAAATATGAATAATCTAGGGAATACTATAATTTCTGAGAATAATATCCTCGTGAACAGCTGCCAATTAGAAATAATTTCCTGTTCTCTTTAACTGCATGATGCGTCAACCACAGCATGTCACTGACTCACTTGGATCAGAAGGTTGTGAGTTCTCATCCCACACCAGGGACTTGGGTGCTAATACCCAATACTAACACTGTAGTACAGCATTAGGGGCACTGCACTGCTGCGGTGCCATTTTCGATGGGGCATTAAGGTCTCTTCTGCCCATCTCTGGAGGCTGTTCAGGTGGAAATTAAAGAACCATGGCACTTGTAGGTTTCCATGAGGTCTCAGTCAAGATTTCCTCTGTCAGTAAAACAGGACCATGCAACCTACTCCCAGGATGAACCTGGAAAGGGAAATGAGCTGTCACAGCTCAGTGTATGCCTTTCTAGCAAACATTACATGGAAAATAATGCAGGGATTGGAGTGTATTAAAGGAATAATGCATGACAGGGTGTGTGTCGTGCTGGGATAACGTCACGCCTGGGGTGATTGGGCATGAGGCTGCAGGCGAGTGCAATTAATCACCCCAAAAGTGACGTTATCCCAGCACAACACACCCCTGAAATGCATTATTCCTATTATACAATGGCTCATTGTTATACAGAATAAAAAATAATTTTAAAGATGTTTTGTGTGGAAAAATGTTTTTGTTTTAAGAGAAGATGAAACAATCAATGGAAGGATCCATAAAACAAGCAATGGAAGGATCCATAAAATGCTCATCTGCAGGTTCACAGTGAGGCTGAGACTAGACCCGTTATGTTATGCTGGGATAACATCATGGGTCCAACCAAGACTGACCAATCAGAGTCCAGAATTTTTCTTGCCATTGTATAATAAAATTTAATACACACCATTAAATTCAAGTGATACACTCCAGTCCATGCATTAGTTTTTATCACTTTTAGTGTAGCAATTTTTTCTAGCGAGAAACTATAAAAACTGTTTCTGTATTGAAGCTGGATTAAAGTTGGTATGGCCATGTGATCACTAATGCAAAGCTGAAGGAACAAATGTGAATTTTCTAACAACCTTATCAATAGTACGTTTTTATGTTTACACCCAAACTGCACTGTGATTCATCCAGCTGCAGTTTCCCTGCTTTGAGACTGCTGAGTGCGACAGTTCTTACAGCTGCAGTGGGAAGGAAAAGGACAGCAGCTATGAGAATGGGGCTTGGGCTCACAGTGTCTGAGGCAGCATGTGTCTCCCATAACTGGCCGGCTATGGCGGGAAATAACTAGTTAAGCCCATAGAAAAAATTAATCACTAGTTATTATATATAAATAAAAGCCATCGAGACAGTTCCTTTTCAAGTTCAGCAGGGATGGAAAAAAACAATTGCCTAAGCATCCCGAAGGTTATCTCTGGCACAACAGTTGTACTCAGTGTGGTTGTACTCGGTGTACTCAGTGTGGGAGCATGAAGGGCGGCTATACTGTGAGCTATAGAGAAGTGCACATCTACTAATGGATGGCCTATTACTCTGTGTGGGGCCATCAGGCATGCTCACCCTGTCGACACTGCAGATGTGGGGCAGAGACACCTGCATCTCTACCAGTGGTTGGAATGTTTGGATCACTAGGATGTCTCTGCACAGTTCCAGCCAGGCTGGTTCTTCAGTGCAAGGTGGCAGACCTTTCTCAGGCACCAACTGGCTCACCAGAGACTGATCAGTCAGATGGGAATGTAGCACTGGTGGCGAGTGCCAGTTTTTTCCTGTTTATGTGTACTGGCATGACAGGCCTGAACTTTATTAAATAGTTGCCACTGCAATAAGGTAAAATGCAAGCATGTCAGCCAGTCGGCGGTGCAGTGGCCACTGACACTACCATTTACCATGTTGGTGACCTGAGTTTAGGAAAAAGGCGGGGCAGTAACAAGGATGGGAGTGGAGGCTTGAGCATTCCAGCAAATGCTCATCTCCTCTAGGGAGTGAGACAGACTGTTACTTGTTGCCTGAGCACCCCCGGCAAGCAGACCTGCTATAATAGGCAATTATAGCAGGTCTGATATGCTGTATTTGAATAAAAAAATAATAATTTTGAAAAACAATTTATGCTTTGTGGGTCATTTTCCTACTGTTTTGGTACGGTAATGGACATTCCCATAGAAACTGGACTCCTCATAGTTTTTATTTACATTTCTAGGTCACAGATCCATGAGGGCATCTCTTAGTTCACCCCTGCAAGTCTTCATGGGTTGAGGCTTGGTGTGGCTCAGCATGGGGAGGAAGAGATGTGCTGGCCTACTGCATAAGGGTTGTGCAGATGCGTTGAGCTGCCATTTTGTGAGATGGATGAGAACAGGGACAGCCTTTGGCTGCCAGCCAAATGATGCTTGCCACCCACCAGCCCACACCACCAATCAGGTTCTCCCCTCAGAGTGGATTCAGAGGAGTTTGGAGGGTTGGGGCACCTACTGTCCACACCATGGTGGCTTCTCAGAGGAAGAGGGTCAGCCCTGAAGATGGCGGTGTCAGGGCAGGGTCGGTAGGCTAAGGGCGTATAGGGCTTAGGAAGATGGGAGGAAATGTAGTAATTAACAAAGAAGAAAATTGTGAGAGTGTCAAAACACAAGTGACAGAGTCCACTACTACTGAGGTCAGGTTCCACTGTTGTTGGGTCAGGGACCATTACTGCTGTTGGGCTGGGATGGGCCAGGGTCCACTACTGTTGGGACCGAGTTTGAATAGTGTTGTGGACAGGGTCAGCTGCAGTTGAGGATGGGCTGGGGTCCACTGCTGTTGTTTCAGGGTCCATTACTGCTGTTGGGCTGGGGATGGGCTAGGGTCCACTATTGTTGGGGCTGAGTTAGACTGCTGGGGACAGGGTCCACTGCGGTTGGGGACTGGGTGGGGTCCACTGCACTGCTATTGCTTGCTGGTAGCTTTTTCATGATTTACCATAAGATACTCTTCAAATGTCCAATTTCACTGGTGTGGATGGATTTCTTAAATCCACTCGTATTTGTCCAGTTGTACTTAGAACCTGTACTAGCAGTAGAAAAACACACTAAAGGCAGTGGCAGTATAGGTAATATGTGCACCCAGGAAGCATGGGACGATTGAGAGGTACTGTGTGCAGTTGCTCTGCCAACTTTAATTATCTGAACTAGGCAAGCTAGTTCACTTACATTCCAAGCATACTAGATTCCTTTTCGTCAGCACTTTAGCAGTTACATCGTCATTCTCAATTCAGAATGACGCTCTGCAAAACTGTGGGTTTGAGAACCTGCTGCTACAGCAGCCCCCACCAAAGAAAAACATAGCTCTTCAGTTGTATGACTCATTGTTTTGTTTTCACAATCTGGACCAGCTACATTAATCTGTGTGTGTCAAATCCTATAAATTGCATTTGTGGGCTGAAGTGGTGAGCAGAGCCCTTAAAGTGCATCAGTTCCAGTATAAGCAAGATCTCCCAGTGGGAGCTTACCTACTAGGGACTGAAACAGTTCACATTGCTGAATTTTATTCTGCTTAGTTCTATAAGGAGATGGGATCATAAATTATGCTTGGCCACCAATCCCTTTCCCTTCTTAGTGCCAACAGAACCAAGCTCTGCCCTGTTCTGCCCCGTGCTCCCATGTTTTGCAATGTAGAAGTTTGTAGAGCACAGGGTGTGCTCCATTGATTATGATGGGAGTGAAGCTCAACATTTATTTTTAATTTCTTACAGGGTCACTGGGATCAAAGCAAAGCCATGGCTCAGCTTGTTAGCTGAGCTGCGACTTGATCTAACCCCAGCGACCTCTAAGATAAAACATTAATTTAAAACTCTGCTGCCACTGTAATCAGTGGGTGTGCCCCTGCACTCCTCAAACTCCTACATCACAAAACATGGGGGCATCATAAGCAGAGCTTCTGTTCAACCAGTAGCAAGCGCCTGGGTGACAAATATCATTTATGACCCTTTCCCTTTAAAACCATAAAGGCATTTTGTATTTCTTTGAAACTTGGCTTTATTGCCAGTGCCCTTTGGGGTAACATTTGCCTCAGTGCTTTTGGACTGAGGTTCTTTGTCTTTAGCTTGTTTTTTTTTTTGGGGGGCTCACCATGACACAAACCTGTAAGACCAACTTAGGGCTGTTTCATTTCCCCTGTGTGTCATACAGACGAGGCACACTGATGAGTCCTGGGTAGGATGAAACATGTGTCTGTGTCTTCTGTCTGCGCCTTTGCAGATTGTGTGAAAGTCCCTTTGGTGCTGTGCATTCCTACTTTAAGCTGAACCAGCCTAAAATTTCATGGTGATTTGTATAGACATCCTGTGAAAGGCTGTGGGTAACAGGTGGACACCAACACTGGAACTGTAGTGCTGCAGATTTCCTGCTGTTATAGTTTATTTATATCAGAACAAAATTAAAGTGAACTATACATCAAGAAAAATAAAGAACATAAAGAGGATACCAGAAATAAAACAACAGGCTTCACTTCAGCATTAGCTTTACAAACATATCCATAATAACGAATAGGAGTAGTACAGACTAAACTCCTAAGGTGTTCTTTACTCAACACCTATCTCCTATCTGATCTGGTTCTGTTCATGGCCAGACATATAAAGGGGTTTGGACCCTATGATAGGTCCACCCATCCATCAATCATTCATATGCTAATATGTTGATAATAAAATCCTGCATTCAGTCTTTTTATTAACTAATTACATTTCTAATACACTCCTCTAAACACATAGGCCCAGATATTCAAACTGCGCCCAAAAGTGCATAATAGCAGAACAAGCGCAAGTCCATTGTGCCCATGCGCATGAAGAGCGCGATATTCAAAACTGAGGCGGCCAAACTACGCCTACAGCCGGCGACTGAATATCGCACCACCTGCGCCATAGTGCAGCTAGGAGGAAGCTGAGCAGAAACAGATGCGCCATAGCGCAACAAGGATGTGCAGCTGAGCAGTCAGAAGTGCCATAGCGCAACCAGGGATGCCCCCAGCAGCAGGGCGGAAATGCAACTGCACAACCAGGGAGGTAGGGCCCACCACCCATGCCACAGATGGGCACAGGAACACACAGCAGAACAGATGTCATCCCCACACCCCATGCACTGCACAACTGGGGAGGCTGGAATAACCACCAGCCCATGGAGACCAGCAACCAACCCACAGCTGGGCCATGGTGCCCCATCTTACCCCGAGCAAGCTGTGACTGGCACACAAGGAGGCTGACCACACTATCCCCAATGCAGAGCACACCCTGCACCGTGACCCCTAGACACCCTGCCCAGGAGCAGCGTCCACCACTGCAGAAAAAACCACAGCCATGCCATCACCCCCACTGTGACAATGCAACCCTGTGCACCACAGAACCATGCAAGGCAGCCCCACCATGAGCACCCATCAGCGGGTGGCAGCACACAGCGATGCAACAACAAGATACACAGTGCCACCACGCACAGCCCCTCCGAGTACTGCTGAGAGACCAGCCATGCGTCGGCACACAAGGGTACCCACACAGGACAGGGCATGCCCGGATCCCACTACCAGTGGTACAGCACCCTGCACACTCCCAATGACACACCCGACCCAGCACTGGCCACAACAGCCAGCACAGACACCAACAGTGGTGCGTGGAAGCATGCACCACACTGGATGCCACACAGTGCATGGACAGGCGCCCACCCCAAGGCACAACAACATGAGGATGCAGTGGCGGGGCAGCCAAGCCCCAGTGTGGGCCCATATAAACTGTGTACACACAACCCGCAGTCCTCCATGGCACAGGGTGCCAGCCACCCTGCACAGGCACTGTGGACCTGTACGCCACCGGCATTTTCCTGGAGCACAAGTCACAGACAGTGGTGCACATCCCTGCAACACACACAAGCCACAGCATTGAGGTGGGTCAACAACTGTGGAGGCCACTGTGTCACCCGAGGCAGACATGCACCACACCAGTGACAGGAGACAACCCAGCATTGTAGCCCGGGTACAGTGGCTGCCCTGCATGGATAGCACCACTGACATGCCAGCAGACCATGCAGGTCACAGACATGCATGGGTGTCAGCTGAACAGGCCATGGACAGGCTGACAGGGCGCCATGGACACAGAGCATGCACCATGGACCACTGCACACAGTCATCCAGTGCACAGGGCACAACACACACACCACAGACACTGACTGATACCTATCCCACACCATAGTCACCTCCCCGGACACACACATACCCATGACTGCACCACCTGACACCATGCACACCACTGCAGCTGAGCACCAATAGCCTGCTGCAAATCAGAGACCACCACAGTATTCATATCAAAGATCTGTATTAAAACAACATATAAAGGTAACTATGTACAATAATATATACAAGGTGGGGAGGGCCACAAACAAGGTGGGGGTAGGTAAGGGACAGGGTGGACAAATGGGACAGGAAAGGAGGGGTGTGAGGTTAGGTCCAGGAGGGTAGGGGATATCAGAGGCAGAGGGAATTTTAACGGGAGCCCTGCTATGGCTTCTCTGCTGCCTGTGCCTCCTGAGGACCCTGGTCTCATCTATCCGGCGTAGGATATCCAGTGATGCCCTCACCACTTGCAGGATCTCCTGCAGTGCCTCCCAGATGTCATTGAGCTGGCGGACACCTAGTGCAAGGAGCACAGTCAACAGGTGTGAATGCACAGCCTATACAACCCACCCACTGTGCATGGCATACGGCCATGGGACATGCCTCTGTGATGGCGTGTGACCACCCACATTGATCGGCGTCCACATGACCTGCCCACCCAAGTGCATACAGCCATGCAGAATGCTACACACCCACTGGCCAAGTCACGCGCACACCACCGTGGCCGTTTAGTGACCTGTAATTGTGGTAAAACGAGTAGCACAGCCATGTACCGGTGCGCGCATGGACCTCACGGCGCACTCCCAGACATGCATTGCCACTGGACAGTGCTGACTGTAACAAGTTGCGTGCATGGCAGTGGTGTCAATGGATGGTGGCCATGCCTCGCTGCCCACCCTGTTACACAGCATGCAATAGTAATCAAGGTGGTATGGCACTCACCATCATTGGGCTGGTCCCTTGGGTGCTGTGGACACGCCCGCCTGGCCTCCCTCTCGTCTGCATTGCGCCGCGCTCATGGGCCAGTCACTGCTCCTCCGGACCTGTGGTGCAAACATGGAGAGGAACATCAGTACAATCCCATAGCAAAGCCCCTCTGCCCCATGTGTGCCCACCCACCCAGCCAGACCCACCCCCCACACCTGATAACACCACCACAGCCAACACCGGATGGTCCCTCCACCATGTGCTGGACACATACAACCGTGATACCCATATGGAAGATAAAGTGTGTTGACATAACACCTACCTAGCCGTGGCACCATGCCCCTCTGGCACATCCCCATAGGCAGGCTAGCAGCTCCGGCTCCCTCCGCCGCAGGTCCTCATACCTATGGCGGCACTGCTCACAGTTCTCCTCTGTCCAATGGCCTCCTTCAGTGCAGTAGCCACCTCCTCCACACCTGGCTCCTGGACCTGTCCAGGAGTGCCTCCCAAACAGGGGTCCATGATGTGGCTCCACTATGGCCCTAGGTGAGCCAGTCCACCTCGTCCATTGAGCGGCACTCCTGCACGGCATTCTCTCAGCTCAGTCTGCAAATATGGCACTCTGCAGTGCGGCTCTCACGTGCAGATGCTGCGTGGTACAGTGCTGCCCATTCCTATCAGGCTGTCACTGAACAGTGCGATAGATGGTGCACCCATGCCAGACCAATAGTGCCCAGGGGAAAAGATCAGGCACAGGGTCAGGGTCTCTGGCGCATGGACATGCACAGCACCATTGGAACCCAATAACGTGTGCACGATTGGCTGCCTGTGTGCTACCTCAGCAGTGGCCTACACACTGTTGCCCCAGTGCACCTATGATGGCCCAGTGCCATAGGCGCCATGTAAGTGAACATCGCTATAGTGCCACTGGCACAATGGTGCCATGCCCTGCATTGCTTCCCATGCACATCATGTCAGCAGCGCAGCAGACACCTGCGTCAGCAACCCAAGCATCGCGCGAGTGAGGTGTGTACTATGCATGTCACAGAACTGCCCTTAGCTCAGCACATTCAACACAATTGTGCAAAGCGCAACAGCGCGATATTCAGTCGTCATATGCAAAACAGCTAATCAGCCATGCAATGGCACAGCACTCAATTGCATCCATTAAAGTTGCTCCTCGTCTAATTTGCATGGGTTGCGTTATAAAAGTGCGACATTGGGCTGCAGTGGCCATAGTCAGTTACTGCAGTCTATTGGTGAGTTGCATGCTGTTTGGGAGTGTGGACTGTGGATTTAGGGACATGCATGGGACTGCACAATCACAGGTAACAACTGCCATTCTTACAGGCTAAAAATAACCGAGTAAGTTCTTGGAAGGAGGAACACAGTGGTGGGAGGAGGAGGAGGAGGAGGCCTAATTTTACCAAGGCCGAGACCGAAGCCCTGTTTGAGGCCTACCTGGATCAGGAGCCGCTTCTCAGCGGATGGCAGGGAACACCTCAAGCCTGTGCTGCTGCATTGGAGGAGGTGGCGCGCTGTGAACCTGCATGGCAGCCACCAGCACTCCATGCAGGAGTCCAAGAAGGTGGGCACAGACGGAGGAGGATAAAGGAGAAGGTGGCTGCCATCAGGGCAGCATGAGCTGAGACAGGGTGGGGACAGCTGGAGGTGGTACATCTGTCCCCACAGGAGGAGAGATTGCTGGAAGCATGCAGCGTTGTGCCATTGAGGGTGTTCTGGGTGGTGGCTTCCACCGGGTGGTAGCCCATCACTGCATGGTAAGTCATGGTCTGTCTATGGGGAGGGGCAGGGGTGGGTCACATGCAATGTGGACTTTGTTTTCCTTTACAGATCCTGAGCATCTGCATGGGTCAGTGGTGGTGGGTCTGTCCACTGAGGACAGTCAGCTGGAGATAGAGGAGGGCCCACCTCCCACAGGTATCGTGGCTAAGTGCAACAGTGGGCCCGCCTGGCTGTCACACTGATGTTGTTGTAACAGGTGCGAGGAAGCCCTACCCATGTCCCAACATGACAGCATCCATGGATGCCAGCATGCTGTGACTCAGGCGGTGCGAGTCTGTCACCGATGATGATGTCGCTAACGGCATGGGCAGTGACACGTGTGTGCCATGGGATGGCCTCACATCAGGTAACATCACGGCCATGGCTGTGGGTGGTGCTGCCATCCCAGCCTGTACCTTCAGCACCAGTTGGGCAGCACTGGTGTTTGTTCAGGACAGTGAGACTGTTGCGGCCACTGCGGCAGCACACTGGGCCCTGGGAGCAGTAGCCAGAGGGGCAGCATCAGCAGTCAGCCAATAGACTTGGGGGTACAGGGTCCAGTGGCGCCATCTGTGCACCGCCTGTAGACATGCCCAGACCTGGTCCTGGTGTGGTGCTGAGCATCAGGGGCCGCACACACCCTGAGGGACAGGATGCAGGGAGGCAGATGACCTCTTGGAGCGACACACCGCCTACTGCAAGCATCAGTCCAGCAGCAGATGCGGCTTGCGGCGTCAGTGGGCGCACTGCGTGCGGCTCTGGAGGCGGAGCAGAGGGGCGTCGCAGCAGAGACACCGCTCTGATCTGGCAGGGATGGACCAGTTGCGGGAGGATGTGACTGCTGCCATTGACAGGCATGCACAGGCATTCACTGCTGTCCTGGCCACAATGGGCACACAGTCATGTGCCCATGTCCAGACGCCACGCAGTGCACTGTCCACCCCATTCCGGCGTCGTGCGACACCCTGCCTGTCAACACTGGGTTCAGCTGTGGGCATCCGAGCACACCTGGTGCAGGCATGTTGGTGTGCTGAAGACCCCTGCGCTGAGCACAGTCGCGTTCACGCGGTGGAACCCCTGGGGACCATTGGTGCCACCCATGAGGCCAGTGGTCAGCCTGTCAGTGCTGGCGGGTCTCGGCGGGGCCGCCCACTCATCCATAGTGGCCGAGGCACTGTGTCGCATGACTGATCTGTCTCCCAACCACGGCTATGTTTGGTGCTTCCCTGTGTGCATTGTGTCTCAGTGGGCAGTGCGGGTGGGTACCGGCCCTGCCGTGGACACACAGTCCGTCTGCACACCCTCCTGGCTGCTGTCCACAGTTGCATGTGCATGATGATGCCTGCATTGCGCTGTACAGCAGTGTTCAATGGTGCTCAGCATCTGACACACGCACATGGACAGGCAGTGGGTGTGGTGGTCTGTGGACATGTGTGGCTAGGGATGGCATTCTAGGTTAGTGTGCCTCCTACCCTTTGCAAGTTTGGTGCATTGGGTGTGTGTGCCTGTGTGTGTGTGTGTCCGTCCATGGCATGTTAGACCTCACCCATCCTGGTTGTGTGTGTGTGTGTGTGGTTCCATGCCCTGCCACTTCCTTGATGGCATGCACCCTGGTGTGTGTTCATGCGTGTTTGTGGGTTGTGCCTTAGCCACTGGTGGTTGCACATGGCCCCATGACTTACCTGGGTTGGCTGAAGTGCTCCTCTGTGATGGCGTCCGGTGCAGCTGTGCTAGCGGAGTAGTCGAGGTCCCGTCGCCCAAGGGGGCTGCCCATCACCATCGTCACGGCGTCCTCATCATCCCCATCGCTGTCTCCCTCTTTCGACCTGTCTGCGGCTATCCCACATTCGTTGGCCATGTTGTGCAGGATGCAACAGACCAGGCATAGCCTAGCAGGCCTTTGAAGAGCTGTACTGGGGCACCGCTGGGAGGTGTGACAGCGGAAAGCGTGCCTTCAGCATCCTGAGCGCCCGGCAGTGACATTATGTGTGGTGGCGTGTGCCTCATTGTAGCGTTGCTACGGATGGGGTCCTGCGGAGCCGCCAATAGGATGTGAGCAGCCAGGGGCGGTGGGTATCTACTGTCACCTGTGTGTGAGGGTGGAAGTTAGTTTGGTGATCAGCAGCGCCTGCTCCGGGCCATGGCCACTACCCATGTTACCTCTGACCATGCTCCCCCAGGCCCTATGATTGCCCATGTGGTTTGCATATTCACCCACTAGGTGTCCAGTGGGGATATCCCCACTCTCAAATCTGTGGCACAGTGTCGACTGGTGCCAGATGAAGGCATCATGTGCTCCCCAGGTGCGTGGCACAGACATTGATTATCGCCCCTGGCATTGCACACAACCTGGTAGTTGATGCTGGCATAGCCCTTGCGATTGATGTATCTGCGGCCCCTAGGGGCCAGGTGGTGTGTGGATGGCCACATGGGTGCAGTCTATTTCCTAACACGCCAGGCATCGTGCTACCCTCTGGAACTCTTGTATGTTTGCTGTGTGCTCCGCTGGTGTGCTGGGAAATGGATCTACTCTGCAGCATGTGGCAGCAGTGCGCTGAGGTGGGTGAGGTGGTGTGGCGTGGCTGACTGGGTTATGCCTGTGGTGTCCCCAGTTGGTCTCTGGAAGGTACCCATGGCGAGCAAGCAAATGCAAGCTGTCACTTTGGTCTCCACTGACAGGGCATGGCTCCGTGGGTGTGGGTGCCTACATCACATCACTGCACAGCTCCTGAGAGCCACCTCAGAATTGCCCGATTCAGGCGCTACTGGCTCACAATCTTGGTATCACTGTACAGCTCGAAGCTGGTGTGGGCTCAGTACTGCCTGTTGGGGCATACCACTGATGGGCCATTCCACGGCCACAGCCTCCTGCTGCCGGCTTCTCACCCCTCATAACGGCCTCCATCTGGAAGATGGCACTGGCCATGTCCTGGCTTGTGTTCACCCCGGCAGCTGTTACTGTATTCCACCGCTGTCCTCACTGCTACTTCCCCTGCACCGGGAACACCTGCCTGTGCTTGCCTCACTGCTGTGTGGTGTACCTCCCCTTCTGCAGTGTCTCCCCACCTTCCCCTGTGGCTACTGCTTCCAGGTGCCCTTTCCTGCCTGGCCCTGTGTGTCCCTGCTGCCTAGTGTGTCCTGCTGTGTTTTGCTCTCATATGTGGCTTCCTGTAGTGTTCTTGCACCTCCCTTGCTCCCTTTTATTTTGGCTCATTTCCACTATGGTGCAACTTCGCTTGCTCCCCTATTGCGCATGGCGCCAAGTTGCTGAATGATCGCACTGGGCCATTTATGCATGGTTCCTCCCCTTCAGTTGCACATGCCTTCATTATCATTGTGCTGTTGCTCAGCGTGATTTGGAGCGCAACTGCCTCCTGCTGAATATCGCAGAATGGCGCATTTCGTACTTGCTCAGGCGCAACCCTATTGTGCATGGCTCAACTCTTTTGAATATCTGGGCCATACAGTTTAATACAAGCTGCCCAAAATCATAAGGACTTGTTAAAGCAAGATGTCAATAGAAACTAACACAACAAGTGCCGCCCTCAGCTTTCCTCGTATAAATTAAAGGAAACAGAGGCCAGCCGGCTCTTAGAGGAGGATTACTGAAGTGGCGCTGTGGCATTGGTTCCTGGAGCACGAAAATCAGAACTAAAAAAACAAGCCCAAAATGGCCAGTATTAGAGGCCAAATAGCAGGTAAACTGTACTACGAATAATGTCCAGCATCTTATTATCGAATGTATTCTAGCTTGCGTACTGATGCGGCAAGATTATCAAGAATATGCACACATTCGAGCAGTTGCTAAGTCGCAGAAGTAGTCAAGATAGACTCAAGCGCCTCTAAGCGGTGTGTACCATGAAGATGCAGGAAAAATAAAGCTCCTCAATTTCATCGGACAGATAAGTACACATAAAGGAACAAAGTAGCATTTAAACAGTGCTTTTTCTTGCAGCAATAGTCTATTACCCTTACAGGACATTCTCTCGCCGCCAAGGCATATTCTTTGCTGGAAATGTAATGCTGGAACAAATGCTTTGCAATCCCAAAGCTGCACAGCGATAAAAGATAAAGATGCATTACAATTCCATAAAGCTTTATCTACGCAGCTTCTTTTTACCATAATACTATACTCATGAGAATAAGAATGGGAACGTGTTGCATTCTCTGACATTATAATTCAGCTTATCACTATGCACTCTAAAACAAATTAAGGGATCCTAAAACTTTATGGAAGAGTACATAAGAACTGGGTAAATACTGAAATAGTATGCAATGGGTGGCCAGTCCACTGCTCACTATTTTACAGAATGACAAGCTGACAAAACAAACATATAAGACATTCATTCACCCACACACATTCCAGACAAACATATGCTTTGTACGGAGACTAAAGCATATTATAAGGACACTACTACACATCCCATGATGCTTTGCATTATGGGGTAGTGTGATTTGTATTTCTTTGAAACTTGGCTTTATAACCAGTGCCCTTTGGGGTAACCCTTGCCTCAATGCTTTTGCACTCAGGTTCTTTGTCTTATAAAGGCATTTGACAGGGTGTGTCGGGGTTCCTGCACCATGCTCTGGTAGAAATGGGCATGAGTTTGACATTCGGACCAGTATTAAGTCATTATATGCTGTACTGCACCTCTGGCTATGGTTCAGCTGAATAGGATCCAATCAAATCGATTTCACCTGGCACAGAGTATGAGGCAAGGCTGCCACTCTCCCCTGATCCTTGCCTTGTGTCTTTAGAGGAGGCGATCAATTTATGTTGTCCCAATTTGGAATATTTCTGTACCTCCTGCTTCACCAATCTGTAATATTACTGTACCTTCTTACCCAGAACTCTACTCTGTTATTGTATTACTGTTATTTTCATCTATATTACATTGTTCTGTCTTCTTGACGTGGAACCTTTGTAAAAGCCTCTAACTAACCCTCCACGTTAGCACTGCCGCTCTCCTATTGCCTTTGTACTCCATAATACCTTATTAACACTGTAAATATTATGTATATAGTAATATCTGTTCCCATAGTACCTTATTAACACTGTAAATGTTACATATATAGTAATACATGTTCCTGTAGTACCTTATTAACAGTGTAAATGTTACATATATAGTATTACGTGTTCCTATAGTACCTTATTAACACTGTAAATGTTATGTATATAGTATTATGTGTTCCTATAGTACCTTATTAACACTGTAAATATTACGTATATAGTATTACATATTCCTATACCTTATTAACACTGTAAATGTTACATATAGTATTATGTATTCCTATAATACCTTATTACCACTGTACTATTACTGAACCTCCTTACCCAGAACTCTACGCTGTTATTGTATTACTGTTATTTTTTCACCTATATTACATTGTCCTGTCTCCCTTGACGGAACTTTGTAAAAGCTCTTCTTACTACCCCCCACACTTATTAGCACTGCTGCTCTCCTATTGCCTCTGTACTAATGTTATGTATATAGTAATATATGTTCCTATAGTACCTTAACACTGTAAATATTACATATATAGTATTATGTATTCCTACAGTATCTTATTAACACTGTAAATGTTACATATATAGTAATATGTGTTCCTATAGTACCTTATTAACACTGTCAGTGTTACATATATAGTATTATGTGTTCCTGTAGTACCTTATTAACACTGTAAATGTTACATATATAGTATGACATATTTCTATAGTACCTTATTTATTTATTTATTTCCTCCAGTCGCAGCCCGTGGAACCTCTCTCTCTGACATCCCTAGTCCATGTCCTGCCGCCTGAGGCCCCGATCTGTACCTCCTCTCTCTCTCCTTTCCCACAGCCAGCACCCCTAGTTTAACAAGCCCGTGGTGGGTCACCCACTCCTCTTGGCTGCTCTTGGAGTCAAACTCTGGCTTGCAGGGTTGGGCCCATGGTGGAGAAAATGGAAGGCCAGCTCGTTGGCCTCCAGTGCAGGGTATGGGGGACAGGTGCCACTCACCTGTCCACGGGTAATCGTGTTTTCCCTGTTCTGCACTACCCCTGCATGGTGCACATCGATGCACTGGCACCCAGCAACCCTGCCATCATCAACCATGCTAGTTACATGCTTGCCAGGCATGCTGCCGCATTCCTGGTCTCCCCACCGGGGCCATTGACACAGGGATATCCGTCCCATTCTTCCCCAGGAGAGGCACCACAATGGCACTCATCCTTAACCCTCCCTGCCGACCCCCCAGCAGCCGAGTTTGCTCCCAACCCGGTCCCCAGCATAGTTTGAGGTGTGGCATTCAGCACCTCAACCTCAGCAGCACTGGGCCAGCTAGTACCATTAACATTGTAAATGTTATATATATATATATAGTATTATGTATTCCTATTGTACCTTATTAACAGTGTAAATATGTGTATTATTATATTATGTATCTAGTATCTACCTATTGGTACATGCTCTTCTCCATTGTAAATATGTTGTTTATCATGTATTCTCCTTTGACTTTGTAATCATCTATCTGTTAAGTTATTTACTTGACACGTACTCTATGTATTGTTCACTTGGGAACATAAGCGGGAGGCTGGTAAGGACAGAGGTATGGGGTTTATATTCTGTTTTAACGAAATATTTGAATAGTTTTGTACATGAAATTAGTTCTATGTGTTAAAAACTACTACTCTGAGCTAGAACTGTTACTTGGGCTGTGATATTGTAACTTTGAGGCTTGGGAACACTTGTTTGCAGTGATAATTAGAGTGAAATTTAAATGTGATGTTTGCCTGGTGTTAGGGGAGGGAATTAACAGCAATCACCTTGTCTTTCATTCTTCACTTGGGAACATAAGCAGGAGGCTGGTAAGGACAGAGGACTGGGGTTATATTCTGTTTTAACTGAAATATTTGAATAGTTTTGTACATGAAATTAGTTCTATGTGTTAAAAATTACTACTTTGAGCTAGAACTGTGACTTGGGCTGTGATATTGTAACTTTTGAGGCTTGGGAACACTTGTTTGACAGTGATAATTAGAGTGAAATTTAAATGTGATGTTTGCCTGGTGTTGGTAAGAGTCCTCCCACCGTCCCTGTTTTGTAGGCTTTCTTAAATACTGAAAAGCCACTGGGGTTGGGATTGAAGGGCTGTGTATTTCTGTTTGGGACTGAAATTGAAGCAACAGGAACTAGTGGGCCTGTGACATCATATGGTACCTGATGTCTGCATACAAACACTGTTAGTGGGACTGGACACACTGGACTGTATGTGTTTGTGAGACTTGGGAACTTTATTGGTGGGGTTGAAATTGGGTTTGTAAATAACTGCAGTCAGTATAGAGAGAAACTGTATTCAGGGGAAGGGACTGAGAAAAGGGTGTGCCATTATAAACAGAGGGACAGACAGGTGGCCATATTCCACCATGGCAGGCATCTTTGGAAGGGTTGTAGGCTGTACAGGCTGTGGGATGGCAATAATTCTCAACTGGGCCTGGAGAGAGGAGGCTGCCCACTCTGTAAACAGCTGTCTTGTATCAGGAGTGAGGTATATTGGTTAAGGAGAGTGGGGGTGTCCAAGGATAAGGGGTGTGGATATGGGCAACAGAAGGGTGGGGCCGAGGGAGGCTGGGGCAATGCTCTGAAATTACAGGACATTACATTACAGCAAGCAGGAGGGGGATATTAGGGACAGAGGACCCTTAGATAGGGATGTTGATGCTAAGGGAAAGCGCAGGGGTGAACATTCAATACAAAGAGAGTGGAGGGGAAGAATCAGGAGGGCTGTTGTGGGGAAGTCTAGTAGAGCAGACATTGAGAAGGGAGGGCTGTTGTGGGGAACCTAAAACAGCAGACTGTAGGAAGGCAGCTCCTAAGGAGAACAGAGCAGGAGGGGAAGAAGAGGGCAGTTTAGAGGTGCAGTCAGGGGAAACTCGGTTACTTGATGGAGGCTGGACATAGAGTGTCACAATAAATTTGAGCTACTAAGCAACCTAGAAGGGGAGGAAGGGGTTGGTGGAAATGAGAAACTGATACAGATGCTGGGGAGGGAGTCTGATACCCATAGGGCATCACGGACCGGCAAAGGAAAGGATAGAAATAGTCCCAGAGGGAGAAGGGGAACATAAATGTTAACCAGGTGAGGAGATGCAACATATTGCAGACATGAGGGAGAAGGAGCTTGACTGGAGAGAAACTGGGAGACAAGGAGGTGGGAGAGCCCCACTTCAGCAGGGGGTCAGTACCAAGGATGGGGCCCTAGCTAAAGGGGATCCACAGAGAGCCTCTGGAGGCAGGGGTACTATTACAAGGGGAGGATGGCGGTGGGGAAGGGAAACCATCAGGGCCAGGATAAATGGTTTGGATAAGAGAGGGTTAAAGGGGACACCTATTCAGAGGGGGTCTGAGTTAAGTGGGCAAAATAATGAGGGAGGCAGAAAGGGAGGATGACAAGGGGTCTCTAATAAGGCAGGAAGACTCCCATGGAATTGAGATCACGAATAAAGGGGGGATGGGGCTGAGAGGGCATAGTGGAGGTAACCATAAGGATGGTGGCGGTGTTAGGTTCTGTGTTGGGAGACTCAATGAATAGGGGTATCCAGTGGGAGGGACGGGGGTGGATGCCATAGCCAGGTGAAGGTAGTGAGTATCTCTGGGCTGACAGTGCACAGAGCAAAGTTCATGGTGCATGAACTAGTTAGGGATTGTGAGGAAACCGGATTTCCTGGTACATTTGGGAACTAATGATCTAGAGGGAAATAGTGTTTTGGAAATCCAAGCAAGGTTCCAAGAACTTGCCAGAGTCCGTCGGGATAATGGATGCAACATTCCTTTTCTGAGATATTGCTAGTACCAAAGGCCTCAGTGGAGAAAAAATTAAGATCACAGAGGTTAATGACTGGCTCAGGAAGTGGGGTGAAGAGAGTGGGTTGGGGTGTTGAGGAAGTGGAAAGGAGTTTGGGAGGATAAGAGACTGTATGCCAAGGACAGGGCTTCATCTTGCCCCATTAGGGAAGGAAGTCCTTAAAGAGGATGGCTGACTACATTCAAGAAAGGTGGGGTTTAAACTTGAGGGGGAGGGATAAGGAGGGGGCTGACCAGAAGCCCTCTCCTCCAGATGAGGAGTAGCTTCAAACCCAAGGGGAGGGGAAACAGACTGGGGTGGAGGTTTCAGGAGGAGCAGAGGAGGATGGAAGTATAAGGAACCTGGGTGGATTCGACTAAGGGGATCAGGGATAAGGGGTGGGGGCTGGTGTTAGTAAATGCCAGGAACTTGGGAAACAAGTTGTTGAGTTCCAGGCCATGCTGTTCGAGGGGGTGGATGTGGCAGCGGTCACGGAGACATGGGCCAACAAAACCTATGACTAGGACCTCAACATGCGGGACACTATGCTTAGGAAGGATAGAAAGGATGGCAGAGGGGTGGAGTGGCTTTGTTCATTAGAGATGACATAGAAATTGCTAGGGTAGAAGAGGCAGAGGAAGCGTGGAGGCCTTATGGGTCACCTTCGATCCCCAGGAGATAAGGTCAAGCTGGGTGTAGTATATAGGCCCGCCTGGATGAGTGATGTTCTAGAGGATGATTTGCTGGACAACATCATTGCCCAGTGTGGACCAAAAGGGAAGGAGTGGTGTTGATGGGGACCTAATATGCCAGGTACAAACTGGGGAACCATGTCCCTAAGGTGGCCAAGGAGCAGAGGCTGCTGGACAGCTTCCAGGATGTGTTCTTAACACAGCATGTGATGGAGCCCACAAGGGAGGGGCATGTCCTGGATGTGGTTCTGGCAGATGGGGATCTGGTAAGGGACCTGGTTGTAGAGGACCCCTGACTGGGAGCGACCAGAATACTGTCTGGTTTCAAATAATCATGGGGAGGAGGGTGAGATCTAGGACACTGGCAGTGGACTTCAGGGGCAGACTTTGTGGGCATGGGAAATATTCTCAAGAATCACTTGAAGGGTTTATATCAATGACAAGTGTGGAAGGAGATGGGAGGTCATAAAGCGGGACTTCATGAGGCAGTCTGGATCTGCGCTAAGTTGAAACGTAAGGGTCAGGGTCACATAAACCATGCTGGTGGTCCAGTGAGGTACAGGTAGCGATCAGAGAAAAGAAGCGGCCTATAAAAATATAAAATAACAAGAGGGATAGGGATAAGGAAATGTACCATCTTGCATCTAGAAAAGTCACCCGGATGGTGAGGGAGCAGAGTCAGTAAAGAGCAGCAGCTGGCACAGGGTATACATGGAGGGAAAAGGGTTCTTCTGGTACATTGGGGTGGAGAAAAACCTAAGGGCCATCTCAGCAGATTGAGATCAGAAGGAGGGTGGGTGGAAGAGGCAAGGGACCAGGCAGAGGTATTTAACAGTACTTTGCCTCTGTGTTCACTAGGGAGGGATGGGATATCTACAAAGCAAGGCATTATGGGGATATAAGAGGCAGTGAGTGGGATCAGGGGAGCAACAGAAATGGAGCAAGAGGGAGGAGAGGTACCCCAGGGATGTCACATCTGGATAAGGATAAAGGCCAGTAAGGTGGAGGGCGGATGATGCTATCTCCGCCAAGGGTGTGGTTAGCCCTCAAGGCCCTAAAGAAAGAAATCTCCTGGGCAGGATGGCATTCATCTGAGAGTACAATGGGAATTGGCGGACATACTGGCTGCACCCCTGGCGAAGCTCTTCAACAGGTCACTTGAGACAGGGAGGGTACTTAGGGATTGGCGAGAGGCACATGTGGTGCCAATCCATAAAGGGGGGTCGAGGGAAGTACCAGGTAACTATAGACCCATCAGTTTGACCTCGGTGGTGGGAAAATTATTAGAGAGTATACTAAAGGAACGATTGGGGTGTACTTGGAGGAGGTGGAGGTCTGGATAGTCGGCAACATGGGTTTGTGCCAGGTAGATCATGTCAAACCAATCTTGTGGAATTCTACGAATGGGTAACATCAGAACTGGACAGGGAAAGCCAGTGGATGTATTATTCTTGGACTTCAGCAAGGTGTTTGACTCTGTCCCCCACAATGGTCTGGTAGAGAAACTGATGGGGTTAGGAGTAGGCCCTTTGATGGTCAGATGGATTGAAAACTGGCTAGCTGGATGCACCCAGAGAGTAGTGGTCTGTGGGGAGCTCTCGAACCCTAGAGAGGTTGGTAGTGGGGTACCTGCAGGGCTCGGTCCTGGGTCCGATCTTGTTTAATGCATACATATCGGACATCAGGGAGGGTATAGGTTGTGAAATGAGTCTCTTCTGATGACCCAAGATGGGAGCAGTAGTTGAGGGAGAAGAGGGGAGATTGACCCTGCAAGGGGACCTGGACACCCTGGAAAGATGGGCTCACACATGGAAATTAAATTTCAATATCACCAAGTGCAAGGTGTTGCATCTTGGGTGGGGAAACCCTAAACACAGGTACACCCTGGGAGGGGAGGCGCTGGAGGCCTCAATAGGAAAAAGACCTAGGGTCATGGTGGATGCATGTATGAATAACTCTGAGCAGTGCAGGAGAGCAGCTAGCAAGGCAAACAGGATGTTGGGATGCATCGAAAGGGATCACCTCTAGGAGCAAGGAAGTGATTCTGCTGCTGTACAATGGACTGGTTAGACCACACCTTGAGTACTGTGTACAGTACTGGAGACCACACTTGAAGAGGGACATACAGCTGCTGGAGAGGGTACAGAGGAGGGCAACTAAGATGAAATGAGGGCTAAGGGATTTGACATATGAGGACAGACTTGAGGAGCTCTGCCTGTTTTCACTGGAGGAGAGGAGAGACGGGGACGGATTGAGGTCTTCAAGTACCTCAAGGAATAAATAGGGTAAACATGGAGGGATCTTTAGACTAAAGCAGGGAGGTATCACCAGAGGGCATGGTTTGAAGTTGGAAGGTGGAAGGTGAGGGGGAAGAAGAGGAGGTTTTTCACTGAGAGGGTGGTGGACCCTTGGAATGCACTGCCTGGGAGCTGGTTCAGAGATCCACAGTGGAGGGCTACAAGAGAGGGTGGGACAGACACAGAAAGTGGATTTGTCAGATGATGGCCTGTCCGGGGTGGGATGGATGATAGGGGTTTCTGGAACACAAGGAAGGAAGGGCCTCTGCACCCAACTAGGGATCTGAGGTTCGAGCAGACTGAGAGACCGTAAGGCCTAATCTGCTGGCAAATAGTATGTTAGTATGTACTTCCTGGACTTGTAATTTTGTAAGGTACTGCCGTGATAGATACTGTTGTATTATGCACTGTGTTGTAATGCTTGATGGCCAAAGTGAGTGCATGAAAGGTTCATGAAAGTTTTAAAGGAAGGTTTATAAAAGTACAAGCCTTGTGGTCAGGAGCTAGTTAAAACTGACATTATTTTGACCTGATGTTGAGTATGTGATGGAAGGAATGTACTAAACTTTGCAAGTCTTATCTGTTTTAATAAGCTACAGTATTTAGTGGCCATTTGTTTAATAGGCTATTTATTAGCTATTTGTATACCTTTTAATAGGCAATTTATTAGTTTTAGCTCTATTTATTTGCTCTTATTTGAATATTTGCATACCTTTTTGGAAGCAGCTATTAGGCAGAGTGTAAATGTATATAAACTGGCTGAATTAGCCAGAGTTGAGCTGTACATTTTGACATTTTAAGAACCTGCCGTTAGCTTCCAAGGAATGGGTAATATTTTTGTTTATTATTTTGTAAACTAGTGCCAGCTATATTTTTATTATAGTGCCTGTAATGCTAATGCCTATATGCTGAAATAAACCTCCTTTAGGTGAGGAAACAACATTCCACTGTGTGGTGCTGTATTTATACTTTTTCAGTACTGGGATTTTAGGGTCATAAGTTTAAATCTTGCTAGAATTTTACAGTGGCGACCGTGTGGCAGGACCTCTGGCTAATCCTAAAGACGAGAGTAAGTTAGGCAAGTATTACAGGCTGTGTCCTCAATAAGGATCACAACCTAATGAGGCACAGGGAGAAGAACTGGAAACTGTCAGAGTGTTTGCACAGTTCGCAAACCAATAGTAAAATGGCAGTGAAAGACATTCTTAGTTTAGAGTGTCTTACCAAGCAAAAGTTACTATGGTTAAACCGTATTCCTCCCTACAGGATGACCTCCAGGCAAATGCACCATGGAGGGCAGTATTAATATCTGTCTTTAGGAGTGTACCGAAGAAAGTGTCTCAAAACCGCTATCCAATTATGTTTGAGAGGCGCTGTTGCCATTGCTAAAAATACTGATATCCTAAATAAGGAATGTGCCGATAGGGCACTCACGTGATCAGGCTAGAATTACAGACCTCTAGAGAGACTACAACAGTGTAATTTAATAGTGCAGGACAAAACAATGAAGCAACAATATGTTGCTAGTTTAAGAGAAGGAAATGAGGAACTAAATAAACGAGTCGAAGAGTTAAGTCACTCCTTGAAGATGCCCAAGCCACCATCCGATATCATTTAGACTCTGTGGGTGAAGACAGAGGCCCATATGGCACGGAGCATTGTAGATGTAAACAAAAACGAAACAGTTAAAAGTAAAGTACAATGCTTGGCATCAGTCATAATGGCCATCAGCGGAAAAGAGCACCGCTGTATCTAAGAGCCAAGAACTATCACAGTTCCGACGATGACTCAGACCTTAAAGATACCCAGAGCCAACATGGTCATCGGACAGATGACTGAGACCTGAAAGCAAAGCTAGCAAGACCATTGCCAAAAATATCACAATAATTGCTTGCGGGCATGGCCATCGGCACCGCCTCTTCCCAAGGTGTCTATGTGCACTATTACCACTACAGTGGGGAAGGCCAATGCACAGACTATTACAACTAAAAAAACTCTTACTTATGCAGACCGACAAACTTTGCAAAAAGTTAAAAAATATTTGTCTGGGGACAATCTCTCCAACATCATCCAGCAAGCAAATACCTTCAAGAAGGTCCACTCTAAATTAAAAGAGGTAGACATCATAGATGTAATGCACACCGCCATACATGTAGGCTTACAGTCCACCATACCACCTAAAAAGTCAATAGAAAGTTCCAAAAATATTAAAATAATTGTTAACTTGGCTACGCAGAAAACTTATAATTTTTGACAGACTTCATAAATGCCCAGCAAAAATCTAAAGTGTTACAGTGCTTAAAGTTACCGCTATGGGTAAAGTATGTACAGGTTTTATCCCACGGGGATGGTAATTTTACAGAAAACTCTGCTAGCCAAAAAGATACACCCAGACATAATAATGCTACCTTTAAATGTAAACTGATTATGGATTAAGACCCACTCTCAAAAGTATAGTAGGGGTGATAGTTAACCACAAGTCCACATTTAGGCACCGAATTCTGGTAAAAGACAAGCTGGACCCCTTATGCAAAAGTAGTGAGGCAATTAAAAGAGCTTCACTATAAGTATGAAGAAACATCTCCAATGTGAAGCTAGATAGTAAATGGAAATTACAGGTCTCCCTCATCATTCCGTGTGGAAGTTACAAAGAGATGCATAAAATCGCCCAGTTGTTCGGGCAGCTGTAAAGACAGGCCCACAGCAAACTATGCTAGTGGATACTAAAGCGTCGATGACAATTGTACATACCTTGCAACCAATTTCACACCGCTTGCTACAAAACAATATAAATCTATAATGGCATTTGAAGGAACTAAGACAAAAGCAGTAGTTGCAAAAAAAAAAAAAAAAACTGTGTTTTGATGACAATAATAAATTTGCTTGTGCACCTTTTATTATGTGTCTACCTGATGGTAGAGGTATTCTAGGTTCAGACTTTCTAACAAGATACAGTGTGGTCTTAGATATGACTAATGACTGTATGTGGTTTAGTGATTCTGAGTCACAGGCTGGGATGATTGATGATGCATTTGTTGTTGCTGCCATTAAAGGCGGGAAACTTAGAGTTGCCCACCTCATCTGAAGAGTCAGTTGCTGCTATAATTCAAAAACATGCTAATTTATTTATTTCCCATAAACATAATTGTGGTAGGATAAAAAGAGCATGTCACAGGCAAAGCACACCCACCGTAAAAGCAATATAAAATTCCCAAATAATGTAAGTAGACAACTGACCAGACAATCCAATCACTTTTAAATCAAGGGGTATTAAAAAATGTAAGTCTACAACTAACTTCCCTATTTGGCTGGTGAAAAAGCTGGACTCATCATGGAGATTAACGTTAGACTATAGGGCTTTAAATGCTGCTACCCGCTAATGGCACCTGTAGACCGGGAGGCTCCAACCCTCCTAAGTACGGTGCCACCCAAAGCTAAGTGGTTCTCCACTTTGGACATAGCTAGCACATTTTAAAGTGTGCCTCTGGCTAAAAATGTCAGTATAAGTTTGCTTTTACCTAAAGAAATAGACAGCACACATGGACTGCCCTCCCTCAAGGGTTTCACTGCAGCACAACCATTTTTCACAAACGCATGGATGCCATTTTAACACACTTTTCTAAACCAGATTGTTTATTACAGTATGTAAATCATTTGTTGTTAACAACTAAAACAAGAAAGGAGCATGTGGCCTTGTTAAATAAGTTGCTCGCATTGTTAAAAGCGACCAAATTAAAAATAAATAAAAAATGTCAGTTGGTTGTGTCAAAAGCTTCCTTGGGTGTAGTAGTTTCCGGAGATGGCAAGTCCCTGGACCCTGCCAAAGTGGCCCTCATTAAAAAATCCAGCCCCCAATGACAATTACTGCTCTACGCTCCTTCCTGGGCTTAGTTAACTATCAAAAAAATGTTATTCCCCACTTCGCTGAAACAGCGTGTCCTTTGTATAATTTGTTAAAGAAAATTAAGGACCTGCCGGTGACTTGGTTGCGGCGTTGGACCACACAACATACTAAGGCTTTCAGGGGCACTACAGGCGGCAGTGGCGGAAGCCTCCCTGCTCATCGTCCCTGACCCACAGCACCCATTTTATGTAAAAGTGGCAGCCTCCCAATGCCATTTCGCTGTGCTGTGTCAAAGCATCATGGCAGGCGCCACCCCTTGCATACACTTCTATGTTTCGCAAAAGTAGAAAAAAGTTTACAGCTTTATAAAAACATCTTTTAGCCACCTTTTGGGCTGTTCAGCATTTTACCTGTCTTAAAATTACAACATTTGGTCATCCACACACCCTTAAATTATCTCTTAAAGCCAGGAATACCCACATCTCCTCTCAGCTCTTGTCAAAATGGACCCTTATGCTCATGCAAAAAGATATCGATGTCACTTGGCAACAACTTACGATCCTGCCTGCCCTTGCTCTCACAACCAGAGAGTCTCATTAGTGCCTGAATGGCATGGCAGCCTATGACATACCCCTGCCCCCGCCTCTTAATCAAACCCTACTCCAATTGCAAATGTTCATCATTGGTATACAAATGGCTCCTGTTACTACAAAGATGGTCAGCCCTATACAGGCTTTGTAGTACTCACTAAAACCAACACACACCTGTATCGTCACCTGCCTCATTCAGCCCAAATCATTGAATTATCCAGAATCCTTTGTGCGTTTCCTTAGCTGGCTCCTTCCAACCAACATCTATTCTAACAGTGCTTGACTGTGTAATGCCTGCTCCATGCTTCCTCTACCACCGCAACAACTATATTGCTACCAATGGTAAACCACTCAAACACAAAGATTTGTTGCAGTTGTTATATACTTTGTTGTCCAACACTACTGTTTCAATTGCTATTGTTAAAGTCAAAAACATTCCAAAGGCACTATGCATGCTGATGGTACTCTAAAGCTCATAATGCGGCACAGCTGGCGGCTATCTCAAAAATTGTGAATAATCCCCCACATGTCCACTTCCCAGTATAGCAGTAACTGCCCCCACCACTAAACATTTGCAATCCATCCAAAATTCTCATCCACCTTTGTAAAATCCAAAACTTTCTGCAAGGTTCGGTACCAGCGCTTCCTCCATATAACTGGGCTAAGCATATCATTTTATCTCCCAGCGGGTCAAATTACACCAAAACTCTTAATGTATTCCAAAATGCTTCTTCCACCTGTAGTCTGTGTTCCTCTGGCATTGTTCCCAAAAATATGACACCTGTACCAGCGCATCCAACAGCTGGCCATTTCTCTTTAGAGAAAACTCTCTAAAATCACACAACACCTGTAGTGCCCAGAACTCCATCAGCTTTGTCAAGAGGCCTATGCTTTTGCCTGCCCTGTCTCCAGACCAACGCTCCCCATCCACTAAATCAAGCCCTTCTGCGCATCCGCTCTTCTGGTCGTCAGGTCATAGACAAGTAAATTTTATTAACGGTCTCCTAAAACTAAGGGTAACTATGCGATGCTTTAGTCATAGTTTACTTGTTCACCAAGTAAATAGAGGCATTCCACCAAAAACAGCAAGGCTGCTACTGCAGCATGCCTGCTAGCTACTATATTATTTCCACGCTGGGGCTTACCTCACATTATCTCTTCAGACCAGAGGCCTGCCTTCACTGGCAAAGTCATTCAACAATTACAACAATGCTACAAATACAACATCAGCTCCACTTTCCTTACCATCGTCAATCCTCTAAAGTTGTAAAAAGGGGCAATCAAACATTAAAAACGATGCTTGCTAAATTCTGTTACCAACACCCTACCCAGTGGTCTGCTATGCTGCCTCTTTGCCTAATGGCACTTCGCTCTACTCCGCCTGCCTCCACAAAAATCTCACCTTACCAGGCTATGACTAGATGCCTAATGTGTACTCCAGCACGACTACTGTTACCACCTCAAACTCCATGTCTCAATGCTCCCAGCCATAATTACATGGCTTAAAACATATCTACAACACATTTTAAAAGTTAATAAGTTTACAGCCTCTCAATTAAGTAAATCTAAAAAACAAATCAAAAGTATTTTAATAACAAGGTTAATCTATTTCAGTATAAAGTGGGGACTGGATCATGATTAAGAACTATGTTCCAAACAACACACATTTGATGTAAATGGAAAGGGCCCTTCCCGTTGTGGAGAAGGCCAGTCCTCTGTGTATCTGATTAAGATGACAGGAAAGAAGAATGCTGTCATACTGAAATGGTTTCACATTAATCAGCTGAAGTCAGTAAACTAAGGAACAGAAAGTAACCTTGATGTTTTTATTTTAGGTGCACAGAGTTGTAAAATGATGTGGGTGTGGCTACTCTATGTGCATCTGTATGCAGTGGTCAACATGTCCAAACCTCAGTTTCAAATTATACATGTAAACCACAGCAATCAGTGACTTTAGTGACTTTCTGGAACTGGGACCTGGTGATACTGATAATGCCACGGAATGGGAATGGACCATCCGCTGGACCAAGGATAACCAAACTATAACATCTACGAGGTGGTGCAAACAATGGCTGAGTCTAAAGGAACCTACATGCCCTCGGCTATAATATGTCACAATGCGGTTACATACACCAGGACAGTGGGTCTTTGACTATTAAGAAAACTCAAGTGAGCGACACAGGAACCTACACATTAAAGATGTACTATTGCATTTGGCGAGCGAGGAGAGCAAAACCAAACACGAACATGTAGCACCACCACAGCAAGTAGTACTGCAGGGACAGTATGTCTGTATGTCTGGCCACCCCAGTGTCCCAATGTAACCCAAGAGCCAGAAAGTGGACTAACATCATCACCAGTGGAAAAGACTTTGATGAACAATGTACAGTATATTAGAGTACCGGTGGTACTCGATTTCTCTACATGGAACTGAAATACCACTGGACAATGTGCTCACAAAATGTGTCAAAATGTTATGTTACTATGTTGATAGATAGGGTAAGTGCTTTCCATGCAAAACAAATGGAATGGTATACAGAAGGTCCTGTATGTAAGAAGAATGTTAGTGAGCGTAAAAAGCAGAGAGGAAAGGGGCCTGTTAGGAGATATCACGGGCCTATTTGGCTCTGGTATGAGTGTATGGAACCAGGCCGATTTGGATGCCCTGGAGGACTATACCTACCAGACAGAACAGAATTTAGAGGGTAGAGCAATATTGCCTTGGCAATAAATCAGAGGGTTTGTCCAAGGAAGAACGCTTGACTATATACAATATGCATGATACTGTCAATCTTTTTAAGGAAGTGCAAAATAAAGTTAATGAAATTATTCATAATAATAATGCAGAAGTAGAAAATAAGACAATAGGGCAGTCTATCGTTTGTACCGCTTATGGATCATATGTACTGCAAACTATTATTAAGCTGTTTGAACAACTGGAGCTGGGAAAACTCCCGGATATGGTATCAGATGCCCAAATTAAGTTGTGGTACTGTCCTATATGCAATGGGACCAATGACATCAACTGTTTAACGCAGTGTGCTGTGCATAAGATGCCCCTATCTTGCTAGTAAGGAGGGTCACCACCACAAGGTTGCCCCAACCCAAATTTAGTTGCCGCCCAATTGCACCCTTAGTCAAACAATGGTGGTCTCCTTTACTGTAAACCTCACAGATGGATGTGCAGACCCAGATATTCAAAAAGAGGTTAAAATACATTCAGTGGGACGCTTTATTGTGAAGGCTATTATGCTGCGGGTTAACCCCCTGAATTTTTGGTATGGAATAATAATGATACCAGATGCAACCCAATCTCCAGTGCTGCAGGGACCTAGAGGACATTTGGCTGTGCGGTGCACCTTTTAGTCGACACCCCAATGGCGATAAACTGGAAAAGACCATTACGGCGACATTCTTGGTATGGACCTTTTTCCGTGTTTGCCTCCCCCCAGTGTTCCGCCCCTTCCCACCAACTCCGACCTGGAGTTGGAATGCTAGAGTCTGGGGATGTGGGGCACAGCCCCACAGAAAACACTCAGAAAGAGGCGGCACAGTACCTGCATCGCATTGTGCCGCTGTGGGGAAGCCGGCATTCTCACTGATGAGATAACTTGGTGCTTCCTTGGCTATGTAACTGTGACATATTGTCATTAGCCAGTCCTGTCTGTGGGCTAGAACCACTGGAGGGGCACTTAATGGTCGATCCTGTGTCCAGTGCAGTTGTCCAAATGGATTACTGAGCAGATACGGATCATTTATAACAGTACCAACCAATATTATGTGGTCACTAATCTTCCTTTATGACTCACCAAGGACTTCAGTGTCTGATTCTATCCAAATTTTTGCTTTGTGCTCCTTGGTTAAACGCGATAGGAAACCAAGTCATACATCCTATAGTCCAATACTCCTCCACTCATTACATCAACAGCTCTGCCCCTAGACAAAGCATGATGATCAAAGAATATGCCCCAGCATTTAAAGTACCCATATCATCCTTAGCATTAAATGTGCAAAGTTACTTGATAGGAAAGATACCCATCTCATTCAAATTGAGAATTTGGCCAAAAGGTTCAGGCCATTGCCAGAAAATTGATGCATGATGGAATCTGGTGACCATGTTCTCCAGCTCATGGTTAACACTTACATTTAAGGGCTTACTACTATTACAAGTTGTATTGGTGTTCATTTTATTAATTTCCTCTGCAAAATGCGATGATGATGAGACACATGAGAAATAAAATGCTTATGATCAGAGCTGCAGGTATCATCCGCCTATGCCAGAAGATCATGTGAAGGATCGAGTTCTCTCTCTTCAAGTGAGGGACTGTAAGGTACTGCTGTATAGGTACTGCTGTATTATGCACTGTGTTTCAATGCTTGATGGCCAAAGTGAGTGCATGAAGCGTCAAGGAACATTCATAAAAAGCACAAGCCTTGTGGTCAGGAGCTAGTTGAAACTGACATTATTCTGACCTGATGTTAAGTATGTGATGGAAAGAATGTGCCTGACATTAGTCTGACCTGACATGTGATGGAAAGAATGTACTAAACTTTGCAAGTCTTTTTCTGTTTTAATAAGCTATTCAGTAGCTATTTGTCTGTTCAATAGGCTATTCATTAGCTCTATTCATTAGCTATCTGCATACCTTCCAACAGGCCGTTCATCAGTTCTTAACTCTATTCATTCGCTCTCATTTGAATATTTGCATACCTTGCTGGAAGCAGCTATCAGGCAGAGTGTAAAATGTATATAAACTGGCTGAATTAGCCAGAGTTGAGCTGCAAATTCTGACATCCTAAGAACCTGCCATCAGCTTCCAAGGAAGGGTAATATTTTCTCTATTATCTTGTAAACCATTGCCAGCTATATTTTCACTATAGTGCCTGTAATGCTAATGCCTATATGCTGAAATAAACCTCCTCCAGGTGAGCAAACAACATCTCACTGTGTGGTGCTGCATTTATACTTCTCTCAGTACTGGGATCCCAGGGTGACGGGTCATAAGTCCAAATCCTGCTAGATTCTTACATTCTTATGTCTGTTATTTCAAACACCGGGCATTTTGTGAAAATGGGCACCCTGGTCCAAAGGTATTTGTAATCCTAGTAATGAATGAATAAATAAATAAATAAAATTTTTGGTGCAGCTGTAGGAAAAGTTACATCTGGTGGGACCTGGCGAACATCCTCAGCGCTGGCGCCTTGTTGAAAATATGGAACTCAGCAGGTGTAGAGATTTTGTCCACCACAGCCATTGTGGAGCAGGATGTAGTCCCAGGATGGGCTGAAAATCCAGTACCCAATGTCCAGCCTGAAATTAATATTAACTTTCACATGCAATGAACTTTTATTTCCTATATCTGAAGTATATTTTTCTTTCCTTTGCAAATTAGAAAATTTACTACCTGTCAATACTTGGTGTGATGTGTGGAACTGCACTCCGTGGCTGCTTACATAGCTAGCTGTATTCCTCCTCATGCATCATCAATCCTATGACATCAGTGTCCGTGATAAAGATAAAAGCTATTACTGCAAACAAGGGCATTTATAAAAAATAATAACCATCTTTGCCTTTTTCCTACAGGGAAACCTATGATATAATTTGCCATTATAAAGGAGTGTTTATAATGGCAAACATGCACATGGTTTCCCTCGCTTCCAAGCGCATGCGCCCACCTGCAGCCTCCCTTCTCAACCAGCAGGCATCTTTCCCCAGGAGATGAACTGCCTGCAGAACTACCACTCTGACTCCGGCAATAGTGAATCTCAAGGACAGAATTTACTCTGGGGAAAAAAAAACTTATTTTGACTGCCGACAGAAATACAGAAAGTTTTAATAAATAAAAACAGCGACCCACGGACCCGTGTGCTTAAAAGCAAACTGAGCTGCGGCCACACAGGAACCTATCCATTTTGTATAACTGCTGTGGTGAAAAGGCAAACCAAGCAATAATATAAAATAAAATATGGGGTGGTAGAGAATATAGTTTATACATACCGCTGTTAGATGCTTTCAATAAACCCTTGAGTCATTTTGGGGTTTATATAGCATCTAACCTCTTGGGTGCGAGTAAACTTCTTGTAACACACACCACCCCATACTTTACTCTATATTTAATTATATGCAGTTTGCTTTAAGTGATTTTGCCACATTCTGAAATTATTTATTTATTGTTGACCAGGCAAGTGCACTAGACAAATCCTGCCTATTTTCAGGCACGACCCGGGAGGGATACAGATGAATACCAACTGACCTTGAATCAGATTAAGCTGTTGGTGGTATTTTTAGTGAATGAGGAAATTTGGCCAGGACACAGAAATTCCCTACTCTTTTGATAAGTGCCATGGGATCTTTAACATCCACCTGAACTACCACCAATCCAGGCAGATGGGACCTGGGTTTAACGTCTCATCCGAAAGACGGCACCTCAGAAGTGCAGCACCCCTCTCATGCTGCACTACAGTGCCAGTACTGGGATATTAACCCAAGTGCCAGATGTGGGAACTGAACCCACAGCCCTCTGATCGCCTGGCCTCAGAGGCGAGTGTGCTACCTACTGAGCCACTGACATTGTTAAACTGTTGGGAGGTAACTTACATCAAACTGAAGCTTGTGCGTGATAGTCTCTCTGGAAACGCGTTAGTTTTCTGTGCCTGTTGTTGAATGGGAAGGGATCATGGTTTGGCCCCAACAAGGTGGCAAGCTGATCCCCTCCAATCCATTCCCATGTCCCCGTGCTATAACGTCCAGCAAGAGAGATGGGGCATGAGCCCCATTGAAATGAATGGGGCATTTTTACTAGTATTTCTACATTATGATGGCAAGTTAGAGATTAATGAAGGCCACTGCTCAACTAACAAGGACCTTGTTGACCAATGGGACCTCGCCCACACTCTCTCTCTTGCTGGACATCATAATGTACCTGAGCACAGGAAGTGGAAATGAATCGAAGTGGAAGGAATCAGCCGCCACCTTGTCAGGGCCATGCTACAATCCCTGCTCATTCAATAACAGCCACACAAAATTATTAACATGTATCCAGACAGACTATTGCGAGCACAAGCTTCAATTTACTGTAAGTTACCCCTAATCTGACAAAATCACTTTAATGGAACCTCTGGGTCCCGCTGCATTACTTCAGGGAGGTGAGAGTTCTCCTTTAACCAATGGGGCGCAGCTTGCACAATGCATGTTGACATCAAATGGCTCCTGTTACACTCAAAACAAAGCATCAAAATCAAACAGAAACAGTTAAATCTTCATAAAAGGCACCAATTTAAAGCAGCAGGGAATCAAATTGGGCAAAAAAAATCTTACATGTTTTCACTGTAAAAGATTCCGGCATTTCCCAGTTTCACGTGAAAGAAATTGTTGTAGTTTCACCAAAATCTGAGTATTTTATTAATGTTTTAATTTTGTGTTTTCTCAAGAAAAAGATGGCTGTCACATTTGGCTTACAAATCTCATTGTAGAGCTAGTAAGTGTTAGCATCCAGAAATTAAGAAGAAGGTACATGGAATAGAAGGTGCCTAGACATGTAGATTTGACAGATATACTAATATTTTCATTAATAGTAGTCAAAACTAGCTTTTTGGAAAAATATTGTTTGTTTTAATAGCTTTACAATTTAAATACATTATGTAAATTCATTTTGAACCCAGATCGCCTGGCGGCAACCTGACATTGTGCCTTGGGCCATTGAGGTGGCTACAGCATCCCTTCCTGATGTTCAGTGGGGTGATAACATGGCCACCCCACCTGATGTCATGAACAGTTCCAGCATCTACCTTCAAGGCTACCAGGCTCTTGGGAGTCTCCCCACTAGTGGGCAAGCCATGCAGCTATTTTCAAGAGAAAAGGGCAAACAGAAGGTCTACCTTTTGGTGGTTGGACTGACAATTCACATCAGAGCTCTGAATTGAATACTAAGAGACCCTCACTCCTATGGGATAAAATAAATGAGTAGCCATTTGAGGCGAAAGCAAATTGTAATATTTGAATGATCTGCCATGGAGGAAAGGTGACTGGGTTCTCTGGTTTTTGTTTTTTTTACTTATTATTTGTTCTCCTACTGTTGCCCCAGATCACTTTCTCAGAACTTCCCTCACCCTCATATCAGGCCCAGTCAGCGGTGCGAAGTGTCTGCTCCTAGAGTGCAACGCTTCCCCTTTCTTACCTTCAGGGCTTTGGATTCCCTCCAGACAGAGGCGTGCCCACCAAACCTCCCCTCTGGTCATCGGTGAGGCAGCAGACATTGGAGTCTGCCCCAGTTCCCACCTTGGACCTCGGTGCTGGGGTTTGTCATCTAGATCCTGGGCAGAGATTTTCTCTGTTCTGTGCCCTCCCCTGTTGGCGTTGGTGCTCGAGGAGGCCAATGGGCAGAGGCACTCAAGGCGTACCTCCGCTCAGGACCTTCAGCGGCGTCCGCCTCCCATTCAGTTGCTTCCCAACCGCACTTCCAATACCTAGGTTCACCCAGGAGATGGCAGTAACACGGCGGGGCTAGCTTGCAACTCACCCCGAGAGAACGAGCAGCCGTCGGGTGCTCAATCCCTCTCCCCAGCTGAGCCCCGACAACCCGAGGTCCATCAGTGAACCTGGGTTGCCAGCGCAGTGAGGGTGGCATCCAGCACCTCAACCCTCAGTGCCACCGGCCGGCGGGTTCTCTGTTTTAACTGATTTGTGCCATAACCAGTTGTACCCCTAGTGAGAAAAATGATTTAAAGTTTGTGAATGAGTAAGGGTTGAGCTGCTAATTCTGGGTTTGTTTAATGTCAAGCAGATGTATGGCTGTCTCCATCAGCTAACAGCTAACAGCGAGGAAGTCAAAGCTCCTGATTGAAGCTCTCAGTCGAGCGACGGAGCCACGCTCCGCCAGCGGGCGGGCAACCGCTACCGCCTTCAGGGACCAGGAAGCGGGAGACAGCGAGGAAGGTCCGGGAAAGCCGCAAACCAATCGGAAGGCGGGCGCCTCAAGGCCTCGTATCCCATTGGTCCCCTTTGCTCCATTGACTTGCATTGCCTAGACTGTATTTACTAAACTGTTTTGGAGTTCTTTGATCCTCTGTTTACTACTGCAAAAAGGAGCTGTTTTCATGTTTATGGGAACCTTGGGGCTATTGTTTTTGAATTGTGTTTGAGTGATTACAGCCTTTAGTTTTTTAAAGTGGCCAGACGCCACGGCTACCAGCCCCCCCACAGCCTTTATTGTGCTAATTTATTGTCACTCTTGCCGAGCAGAACGTTTGTTCCTGCTTTAAGTTTATTCACTGTGCCTTCCTCTGTCTCTCCCAGTCAAGCTCCCTGATTGAAGCTCTCAGTCCAGCGACTGGAGCCACGCGCTCCGCCAGTGGGTGGGCGGCACCGGCCGCCTTCAGGGACCAGGAAGCCGGGAAACAGCAAGGAAGGTACGGGAAAGCCGCAAAATTTATGCCCACCCGCCTTTCCCTCCTTGAGTGTTATTTTTATAGGCTTTTTCCCGCTAACTTGCATCTCCGCCTCATTGCCACGCTAGCCAGTAATCAAGCTCCTGCTGTGTCTTCCAACCAGTAACCTCCATTGCTGCTATCCCTTCTGCTCTCCTATAACTATCCTGTCACTTACTAGCTAGTTTCAGTCAACTGTACTGCTTCTACAATGGGGATCCTTTGCTATTTCTATCCCTATTGTTCATGGTGTTCATCGTGAATGATACCCCGGTCACTTCCACATTAAAGAATGCAACTCATTTTTCTAGTCTCTTTCACCCTTACTGAAGAAAACCGATCCTCATTTACGCCCCACCTGTGCCACAGCACATTCAGGGGGTCAAGCTCCATGGAGGGACTCTAAACTACCCTTGTCTGGCGCTTTCGCCTGTGCTCCATTATTGGGTATACAGTTCCCCTTTACGCCTGTCCACCTGTTTGCTATTCAGTAAATTATCACAAACCCATATCCCTGATTGGAATACCTCTAAACAGAGGCCCTGAATATGAACAGGAGGGCCAAAGTCAGTCCCTTCATCTTATCTCTTGAAGCCCTTATGAATCTATTATTCTTTCTATTGATCTGTATTGGCAATGTGGAAATTAACCAGGCCCCGATTGCATTACCTCACCAGCAGACTTAGCCTCAGCCAAAGGTCTAAGCTTTATACATATCAATGCCTGCAGCCTCCTAAAAAGATTACGCTGATACAAGCCTGGGTTGCCCATACCCTGCCAGACTTTCTAGTGGTGTCCGAGACTTGGCTCAAACCTACCACAGCAGATAGAGACATTAACTTACCCAATTACCAACTATTCAGAGCAGATCGCCAGACCAGGGCGGGAGTGGCATTATGTAAAATCTAGTATAACTGCAACCTGCTCAGATGCAACATCCCTGTCCAAGGAATTCAATGTCTATCCATCAGAGTGGCTCTCCCAACAAAGCAGCTTCCATCTAATTGGCTGTTACAGGCCCCTCAGCTGGCCACAAACTCCTTAACCACTTGGGGAATTTATTCAAGTCAGGTACTGAAGAAATCATAATCCTAGGTGATCTAAATCTAAATTGGCTATCCAAGCCTGCAGCACCTTTAGTATCATTCTGTGACATATAGGTTCTCACAACTGATAACGAACCAACAAGAATCAACAAAAGAACCTGAGCAACAGCATACTACTAGACATCATACTAGTGAATAAACCCCATCTATTCATGCACATTGAGTGCTTTTCAGTGACATAAGTGACCACTGCCTTATTGCTGGTGTAAGATCATCCAACAAACCAGCGCCCCAGCTAAATTCCTTCTGAGGAGATCCAAAATCTTCAATATTGAGGCTTATCTGCATGATCTAAGTCATTCTTCCAGATGGCAAGAGTTCTACCTAGCAGACTCTGTGGAAAAGCACATCAGGTGTTAAACAACATAATTTTAGGTGCCCTTAACATTCATGCACCAATCACTTGTGTTCAATAAAATAAATCTTGCCGTTGGTTCTCAGCTGACCTTAAAACTGCACTACTGGAAAGGGATAAATTATGGAAACAGGCGAGGAAGACCAAGATCCCAAATGACTGGACGTTATTCAAGAAAGCCAGAAATAGTTGTACCAGGAAAGTACGGGATGCAAAGGCTGCCTATTATAGAGCTGAGCTCGACTCTTGCCACAATCCTGCCAAGTTCTGGAGCACTATTATGGTATAGTAGGCCAAGACTCAAGCACCGCTACTACCAAGTCATCTGCATCACAGTGAGGGCATAATTTCAGACAGGCTGGAAATACTAGATGCATTCAATAACCACTTTACAATTGCTGGCCTTGCATTCGACTCCTCCCCAGCTAACCTGCTACGGCACAATTAAGCTCCCAGTACGCAGGGTCTCAGAGTCCGGTTTCTCCTTTCCTTCAAACCAGTTCTGTTGAATCAAGTGGAGGAACTAATCTCGCAGCTGATATCAAAAAAGTGCAGGAGCAGACTCCATCGACCCCTACTTTCTAAAGATTGCAGCACATATCATTGCAGTTCCCTTAACACATCTCTTTAATCTGTCATTGACATCTGGTTCTATTCCTGCTATATGGAAAACAGCCCAAGTTTTTCCCCTATTGAAATCAGGGACCCCATGGAACGTAATAATTATAGACCATTTCTATCCTTCCAGTGCTATCCAAGCTGCTAGAAAAATTAGTGAGCATCCAGCTAAGAGACTACCTTGAAGAAACTAATCTTTTAAATCCAGCACAATCTGGATTTAGAGCTAGGCATAGTACTATTTCTGCATTGGCTAAAGTTACAAATGACTGGCAATCTGAATTGGATAAAAATAGTGTTTGTGCTGTATTCCTAGATCTAAGCAAGCTTTTGACACGGTGGACCATGAACTGCTACTTTCCTCCTTGCATTCCATAGGCCTGGATCCATCCTCCTTAGTTGGTTTAGGTGTTATCTCACGGAAGGACACAACAAGTGAAGGTCAAGATTTTTTCTCCACTAAAACCTCTTTTAAGAGGAGTTCCACAAGGTTCTATCCTGGGCCCTATCCTTTTGCCATTTATATTAATAACATTGATTCAAACCTTACCAGAGCATCTGTTCATTTGTTTGCAGATGATACTGTTTTATATGTCAGCAACCCTCTCTGCTACAGCTTGTGAAATTCTACAAGCAGAATTTCTTATTACATCATCAACTTTGAAAAGAAACTTCTTTTAAATGCTAAAAAACAAAAGCAATGCTGTTCTCCAGCCAAAGCCGTATAAGTCCTCCTCATTAAATAACCTCCCCAGCTATCCACTATCCTAGGAGAAAACCTGGACTATGTAGAGAAATTCAAGTATTTGGGTGTGTGGATAGATAATAGGCTTGACTACACAGTCCACATTGAAGAACTTGTAAAGCTTCGCAAAGACTTGGTTTATTCTTCAGAATAAGGCACTTCCTAACCAGAGATTCCAAGATGAGGTTGGTTCAGGCCACATTTCTTTCAGTGCTTGACTATGCAGATTTTCTTTACAGTCACTGCCCCATCTCCTACTTAAGTAAATTGGATACACTATACCACAGAGCACTAAGATTCATTACAGATCTTCCATTTAACACTCATCACTGCTCTCTTTTGCTGCTGTCGGTTGGACGTCCCTACATCTCAGGAGAAACAGAAATGCTGCATTTTGATTTACAGAGCATTGACTAAGAAGCTTCCTAATTATATTCTTGATTGCTTCACCCAGTCCAGAGCTAGTACCACGCACTAAGAAGCCACAATTCATCATGCTCAAGGTGCCTAAAGTCAACACCCGATATGGGAGATCTGCTATCAGCTATACTCTAGCTATATCATGGAATACCCTACAAAGACCCTGAAGTTGTTTAACTGGATATCATTAGCATCCTTCAAACATCTTTATCTAAGTCTCTTCCCAGATAACTGCAACTGCTTCCACAAGTTCTAACTTATCCGCATTCCTAACCTTCTCCGCCTGTCAGACACCCTAACTTGGCAATCCACTTCCCTAGACATTATCTCCACTGTTCTCCTTTCAGGCAGCCTTCACATGATCACATTTCTGTTTCCACTAATTTACTCCACAGAATCATTCAACCCCTGGTTTTCTTCCTCACCCACTCATTCCTGACCCCTACTTTAGCCCTTATCACTCCTACACACCTCCTTTACTAGCCCCAGCCCCTGTTATAGTCCCCAACCACTCCCTACCCTATCACTCACCAGAAGCTGTAATCATCACTCCTCAGTTCACTTCAATCAATGTGTCTCCTAGTCTTCACCGCCTACCCAGGGACCTTGAAGCTCTGGCACTATGTTTTGACTGTATATCATTACACCACATAGTTGATATGTACTGTATATATTAGAATCCTAGCCTGCTTTCATTGTTCTACCTTGTACTATCATGTTTAATCAATTTCTGCCTGTTTCTTGCTGTATATATGTGTCTTGACTTATCTGCATATGTATCAATTATTAACCTTGACCTTATCAGGTCCATCTTGTAAATGAGCTATGCTCAATGATGTTCGCCTGAATAAATAAAGATTTGATTGATTGATTGATAACTCTCACCAATCACCAGCACATTGGCTGAGGTCTGCAACTTATTTAAAGTAAGTCAATTAGGCTGTACACCTTATTTAAAAGGAGCCAACTTGGGCAGTTACATTTTAGAATAGAGATCCAATTGATGGGTGTTCCACTGTGACATTTGGTGGCTGGGCTGACTAGTCACATCAGAGGTCTGAACTGAACACTAAGAGACCCCACCCCTTTGGAATACAGTAAGAGAGGAGCCATTTGAGGCTGAGAAGCAAATTGTAATATTTGAATAAAATTCCATGGAGGGAGGAGGAGGGTACACTGGGTTCTGTGTTTTAAAACTAAATGTTTACCTGATGATGTTTATGCACCAGACAATAGGGAACCCCACCCAGGTCAGAAGTGGTTCATCATGAGTGGATGACGTCCTACTGAAACAGTACGAGGAAATCAGCGGTTGCAGTCATGCACTTGACCTGCACCATTACTGATGTTGTTTCTTTCGTAATCCAAACATAAACTGATCATTCTGTAGCATATACCAGGGACACACAGCTGCATAAACATGTACAGTCTATCTGTATTACTCACGGCTCAATCGCACTTTATTATAAGGTCTCCAGGGTCACAGTTTGTCATCATTACAATTGCCATCAGCAAGCATCATTTATTTATATAAAGTGTAACTCATACAAGATTTCTTGAAATACTGTGTCTACAAAGCTAAAAATCAAAGTAAAAAGAAACAGAACTTTAGAAATGTGTACAAGAGATTAAACAAACTAGCATGAGTGGATGTCCTGCTGAAACAGTTCGGTGAATCAGAGGGTTGGATGCTGCACCACCGCTGTAACTCACTAGATACAGGAGTGATCCCAGAGGAGCAGATGTAGTCCCGCCCATTAGAGCAGCAGCAGGAACAAGGCTGGTTACTACAGGCCAGTCAGTCTGACATCAGTAGTGGGGACATTAATGGAGTTGCTTTAAAGAAACAAGCATTTGTCAATGCAAATGTTGATTGCGATGTGGTGTGTTAAGCTCGCTCACTGCCCCTCTGTCACTCACTCAGTCTGTGTTTCCCATGCTGCAGGCTGCTCTTTGTACTGGGTTCCTGCCTGCATTGGCACCTTGTTCTGCCTAGTAAGAAATCCGCAGTTGTCCAGACAGAGCTCCGCTGAGGTGGCTCACTCCCCCTCTCTCACTCCGCTCATTCTGGTTCTCCTGGCGCTGTAGGCTGCTCTTTGTTAATGGCTTTTTTCTGCCCACAAAGAAATCTGCAGCAGTACCGACACAGGTCTGTTGAGCCTGCTGACTCCTCCTCTCTCACTTGCTCATTCCATTTCTGCCAGCGCTGCAGGCTGCCCTTTTCTATTGGGCTCCTGCCTGCGTTGCCGCCTCGTCTGCCCACAAAAAATTTGCAGCACTTACAACAGAGCTCGCTGAGCTCGCCACTCCCCCTCGCCACCGCCTCATTCTGGTTTTCCCACCACTGCAGGCTGCCCTTTGTACAGGGCTCCTGCGCATTGCTGCCTTTTTCTGCTCACAAACAAATCAGCAGCAGTCCCAACAGAGCTCTGTTGAGCTCACTCACTCCCTCCCTCACTCACTCGCTTGTTCTGTGTCTCCTGCCGCTGCAGGCTGCCCTTTGTACTGGGCTTCTGCCTGCATTGGGGCTTGTTCTAGCCAGAAAGAAATCTGAAGCAGTCCTGACACAGCTCCATTGAGCTCGCCACTCCCTCCCTCTCAGTCACTCATTCCGTTTCTGCCGAGGCGCTGCAGCTGGCCTTTCTACTGGGCTCCTGCCTGCGTTGCTGCATTATCTGCCCACAAAGAAATCACCAGCAGTCACAATACAGCTCCGCTGGAGCTCACTCACTACCACGCTGACACTCACTCATTCTGTGTCTCTTGGCGCTGGCTGTGCTTGTGTACGGGCTCCTGGCTGCATTGGCACCTTTGTCTGTCCACAAAGAAACACGGTTGTCCCGACAGAGCTCTGCTGAGGTCGCCAGTCTCCCTCTGTCACGCCTCATTCTGTTTGTCCTGGCACTGCAAGCGGCCCTATTGTACGGGCTCCTGCCTGCATTGGTGCCTTTTTCTGCCCATAAAGAAATCTGCAGCAGTCCTGACAGAGTCTGCTGAGCTCACTCAGTCCCCCTGTTTCACTCACTCATACTGTTTGTCCCACCGCTGCAGGTTGGTCTTTTCTACTGGGCCTCTGCCTGCCTTGATACCTTTTTCTGCCCACAAAGAAACCGCAGCAGTCCTGATGGCACTCTGGTGAGTCTGCTCACCCCTCCCTCACTAGCTCTCTCGTTCTGTTTCTCCCAGTGCTGCAGGCTGCCCTTTGTACTGGGCCCTTGTGTTGGGGCCTTTTTCTGCCCACAAACAAATCTGCAGCAGTCCCAACAGAGCTCAGTTGAGCTCGGTCACCCTCCTTCTCACTCATTCAATTTTAATCTGTCCCAAACATTGATTTCCCACAACGATCATGCTATTCTCTGGCAGGAGTGCAAAACATATTTTAGCCAGGATGTGCAAAATGACAGTTGTACTGTTCATAAGGAGATGTGAAAAACTGCCACTGTTGAAAATGTGGTGTGAAAATATTACAAATTTGGCGGTTACAAGGGTGCGTGAACAGTTCAATGCACTCTTGCAACACAGTCATGTTATGGAGTTTTGTCACCAAATTTTCAACATAGGGCTTTTAGGACCTCTGCTCATGAACAGTGCCACTGTCATTTTCTTTAATCTGTCCCAAACATTGATTTCCTACAGCGATCACAAGTATTCTGTGCCGTAATCAGAAACCACATTTCAGTCAGGATGTGAAAATGACAGCTGTACTGCTCATAAGGAGGTGTGAAAAATGCCACTGTTGAAAATCTGGCATGACAATATTACAAACCTGCGGTTACAAGGGTGTGTGGAAAGTGTGCAATGCACATTTGTAACACAGTCATTTGATGGGCTATCATCACCCAATTTTTAACATCGGCATTTTAGGACCTCTGCTCATGAACAGTATCACTGTCATTTTCTTAATCTGTCCCGGACAGTGATTTTCCATAGTGACCGCTCTGTTCTCGCGCCGGAAGTGCGAAACCACATTTCGCCAGGATGGAAAAAATGACAGCTGCACTGTTCATAAGTAGGTGTGGGAAAATGGCAATGTTGAAAATCTGGAGGAAAATATTATAAATTTGTGAAGCGTACAAGCGCGGCGGTAAGCGCCGCGCAACGCATTGTGAAGATACAGTCATTTTATGGAGTATCATTACCAAATTTTCAACATAGCCATTTTAGGACCTCTACTCATGAACAGTGTCACTGACATTTTCTTAATCTGTCATGAACACTGATTCGACAGCATCCGGCTATTCTGCACTGCAAGTGCGAAAGCAATTCCGCCAGGATGTGAACAATGACAGCTGTACTGTTCACAAGGAGGTGTGACAAAATGCCAATGTTGAAAATCTGGCGTGAAAATATGGCAAATTCACAAAGTTACAAGCGTGCAGTAAGCAACTGCGCAACGCACACTGAAAACAGTCATTTTTCGATTTTTCCACTAACTTTGCAACATAGGCTTCTTGAGAGCCCACTGCATGAACACTGGCATCTGTCGCTTTGTTATTTCCGCCCCGAAGGTGATTCCGACAGTGACCGCTAAATCACCTTTGGGGCCGACACCGCCATGACTGTTCAAGAACACCATGAGGAGGGGGTCTCAAAACTCCTATGTTGAAAATTTGGTGAAAAAATTCCCAAAATGCCCGAGATATGTACTAAAGTTGAAAACCCTATTTATTACATTATACAGCTTATCGGCATTGCCTCAGTTCGTGGTCGGCTTTGAAGAGTGCAGACGTGTTCCCAGTCCACCAAGATCATCCGTGCCAAGCTCTGGAGGTGGGCATGGGGTGGAGGGGTGTGGGAGGCAGGGTGCACAGTGGTGGGTGCAGGTTGCGGTGGGGCCGGAGACTCGAGGGACCGCTTTTTTACAGGTGTAAAAAAAAAGACTTTGCAGGACCATTTTTTATTTATAGGGGCATGTGGCAAGCTGGGGTGGGCTCCCAGCATGCCACCGAGTCTTGCTTTGGGGGGAGCTGTAGCCGACGGGATTGGGCACCTCCTCCTGCAAACAGCAAATGGGGATTCCTTTCGCTGACGGATTGGGCAGCCCCCATCAGCAAACAGCAAAAGGATTACTTTCGCCGACGGGATTGGGCACCCTGCTGGCAGACAATGAAATGGGGGTGACGACGGGAGTGGGCCTCCCATTGGCAGATAAACATGTTGAGGGATATTGTTTGTGAACATGGTGGCAACCTACGCTCATGTTCACAAACAATATCAGGCTTGCTAAATCCCACCTGCAATGATGGGTCGCCCTCACTGCAATGACGAGGTGGCCCCTGATTGCAGTGGCTGATTTGTCACAAGTTGGTGCAAACGCTCCAAACTTGTGTCACCAACAGCCTGCAACAGCACTGGGGAAGTGGGATGCTTCTTGCAGGCTGTCAGGGCATTGGCCACAACAGTGCCCCACCTCCACAGCCTGCTTCTGAGCAAACTGTCGCAATATGTTTCTGCGCTGCGCAAGCAATCAGCATAAAACTGGTAGATTACCTTATATCCAGCAGGTTACAGGACCCAAGGCAGCACGTATTCATGGGAGGGACAGCATGTCAGACAAACTTGATAGATTTCTTTGACTGAGTGGCCAGAGAAATAGATTGGGGGAGCAGGGACATGACCTACTAAGACTTCAGCAAGACCTTCAACACCATGTCACATAGGAGGCTCATAAGAAAACTGGGAAGCTTTGTGGTGGGAACCATTGTGGTACACTGTAAGTAACTGGCTGATGGATAGGCAACAGAGGGTGGTGATTCTTGGCACGCACTCACTCAGGGGAGGAGAGTGAACAGTAGGGTTTTTCAGGGCTCACTACTACATCCAGTTATCTATAATGTCTTTGTAAGTGACATTGCAGAAGAACTGAAAGAGAAGGTGTGCCTCTTTGCAGGTGACACCAAAATCTGTAATAAGGTGGACATCAGAGAGGGAGGAAAGAATGAACAGAGACCTGAAAAAGCTTGAGTACTGTCAAAATATGGCAATTGGGTTTCAATGCAAACAACTGCAGAATCATGTACCTTATGCACAGAAACCAAGAGGCAGAGTATAGAATGGGGTGCTATTGACTGTCAGTAAACAGGAAAAGATGTAGGGTAATCATAATGGATGATCTTAATGTGGCAAGGCAGTGTGACATAGCAGTAGGGAAAGCTAGTGGGATGCTGGGATGCATAGGATGGGGTATCACCAGCAGAAGGAGGGAGGTGGTGTTGACACTGTATTGGTCATTGGTGAGACCCACCTGGAGTACTGTGTCCAGTTCTGGAAACCACACCTCAGAAAGGTGGAGGTCATGCAAAGAAGGGAAACAAAACTAGTGCAGGTTCTGCATCAAATGTCCTACTAAGAGAAAGATTTAGGATCTGAACATGTACATCCTGGGAGTGAGGGGACATGACAGAGACCTTTAAATACCTCACAGAGCCGAATCAGGTACAGGAAGGGAACATTTTCAGAAAGGAATGTGTATAAGAAATAGGGGGCATGAAATGAAGCTGGGGAGTAGTTGAGGAAGGATGTTTACTGAGAGGGTGGTGTATGCCTGGAGCAGTCTTTCAGCAGGGTGGTGTGGGCAAAAACTGTGGTGGGCTTCAAGCATGCATGGGACAGGTATAAAGAAAACTGGTATCAAATTGGGGAGGGGTGTAGACCAGGTAGTGTCTGTGGAGGCAGAATAGGCAGGAGAAGAGGGGCAGACTAGGTAGGTCAAGAGTTATTATCTGCCAACACATTTTATGTTTAGATGTTTCTAAACTCACATGCATACATTCACACCCTGCACACACACACTGTACATATTTACTCAAGGAAGCAGTACAGCAGTAAATGTTTTTACAAACAGCTAGTTTCCAGCTACAGATAATAAAAATCTTAGCGTCACTAGTTAAATCTGAGTTTCTAACTGCTTCCTATGCAGTAAACTACAGTATACACAATATATAACAGATTAATTGCAAAAGCTATGCTAATTATGGATGGGCAGGTCAGTTGGGACCAGGTTCTGTTTCTGGCTCTGACCATTTGGATTCTGATTTACTCCGTTTTGCCAAACCAGGTACATTTTCCATACTGGATCAGAACAGTGTCAGAAGCAGATCCAGACCAGGACAAATGACAGGATCGGTTGTCGCTACTCCTCATTAAAAATACTTTTATTTGTGTCATTTGATTTTTAAAATACTTATTTATGGTTCTCTTCCCAATATTCCCAATTTTAATATGAATAAAGCACAATAATCACTTGGATTATCCAGACTGGGCCACTGGCAGTTGCAAACCTGGTCAATGACTGGACTGTTTCAAATCGGAGTCGAGTCACAAATTACTCTAATTTCAGAGTCGAGTTTCGCTCGTCAGTCCAGGAGGGTTCTGATCTGACACGGAGCTGGTCATCCAATCCCTAATGTTAAATGTAGTGAGCTAGCTCTGTCGCTTCGCGCTTATGCCTACTGTCTCTGTATGCGGCTTGCAGGCTTGAATTTGTCCCTTTTAATCTGAATGTGTTCAGTATTACATGTTTATTGACCAACTGACAGACATTTCCTTTGGAATTTGCCTTGATTGTTTGGTCCTTGTTTTGAATGTAATAATGTAATTGGATGTTGAATCTTTGTAAAAGAGTACTTGTGCTCAAAAGAATTGTCAAAATTGTCCAAGAACTAACTAACTAACTAAATACAGTCAGAACTCACAACGTTCTTAATCGGACTGTCTTGGATGGTTGGAACAGAGGGTTGGGAACAGAGATAGACATGAAGTTCTGGATAAAGATGCTGTCCCAGCTGTGCGGATTACCTCCTCCACAGCCTGGAGAGAACTTGCTTGGATATGTTCCAACAGATATTTTCATATTCCTGTGTTGTTAATGAAATACATGCCTGAGCGGTATGAGGTTTGCTGGAGGAGATGCAGTTACTCTCCAGCTGATCATGTTCATACATTCTGGCAGTGCCTGGTTCTCACTCAGTATTGGCAAGATATATCTACACAATTGACTAATCTGTCTTTCTCCTGAGACCTGATTTCCACGGTAGTCTTGTTGTTGATCCCCATCGAGGTTATTCTGTCTCCCCACATTCATCAGTGTACATTTAAAATTCTAGCTGCCAAGAAAGCAATTACACATCTGTGGATGCAACGTAACCGCCCTAAAGTTGGACCCTGGCAGAAATTAATTTGTGAAATTTAATCTGCAGAATGCCTAACAGCTGCACTGCATAATACATCTCCCCAATTTCAGACTAGCTGGCAGGGCTGGGTAACATATTATATGCAGTTGATCATACTTTTTCCCCATATAATCCTGGAGTTTAGCAATACTCAAACTTAATATTCTCAGATGATCCGAGAGAAAAGATGCAGACAATTTTGTAGATTCTTACAAAATAAAAGTAAGGGTGATGAGGAACTGACCCAATATCATTTGGAAATACTCTGGGCCCAATCTCAAAGAGCCCTTAGATCACCGCAATTTTAGTGATCTAGGACTATAGCGAACTCTTGGTGTATCAAGGACCCTGCATCCAATTCTGTAAAAACAGGGGTCCCTATGCCCAAAACCTGAGAGTTGTCAGACTTGCAGGCTAGCCAAACAATAGGTGCACTCATGGAATTGCCACAGGGATCTGGCTCCTCCCTGCCCACCTCAATGTGAAACAAGTTTGCCAGGTGGGGTCCAGGAGCAATAGGGCACAGAGAATGCCATAGGGGAGTTGGGGAGATGGTGGACATGTGGGGAAGTGATGTGGCACCTGCTGGGGTGCTGTTCATATAACTACTAAGCCAACAGTAGTACCTTGGGGGTCCACAGAAAAATAGTGCTAGAGGCTGGGGCTGCTGCCAGGGCTGTGCCCACATGAGTCATGGCACTGTTTGTCCCTGGAACCCCCGTGGTACCATTCCATTAGCTTAATGGTCATATAGATGGCACTCCTGTAGGGTGCCGTGTCACTCTTGGCATGCCCATCATCAACCCAACACCCCTGTGGCACCCCTGTGCCCTCCAGCACCTGGACTCCACATTCTGAACCCCACATTTTGTCATCTTGTGTGGCACTGGCATAGGGGCTTAGACCACCTCCTGGCTGGTCCTAACTTCGAGCCCTTTGCTGCGCCTGTGGAGGGAGCTTCAGAATACCAATAAAGGGGATGTTACAGCTCTGCCATGGTGCAAGTCCCTTCTGACCTGTTGCACTAGGTTGTGTAATGCTACCACGGTGCAAGGGCTTTGGCACAGTTGCTTCCGGGTTGACGAGTCGCTGCTAGAATCCTGATTGATTCAAGTTTTGGCGCAAGTCACCTCTTGCATCAATATCTTCTGACCCAAGTGCCTTGCATTGATCTAAGCCTTTTGAGAATTGGGCCTCTGTAACTATACTTTATATGCTATAGCTTTGACATGGTTGAGATATGTACAGTTTGACTAATGTCATATATAATATACTGTATATTGCCTTGCTTCAATAAAAGTTAAATATAAAAAATAACCCATAAAGTTCTGTAACTGTTACTAGACTGGTGATGCAGTCTCCTCAGAACAATACCATCCCAAAACTAACAGCATTGGTATCTGCCTGAAAGACTACCTGTAAATACTGTTTACATTTGGGGTGTCAGAACTAGTTAGAGTAAGATTCGAACTCATCTGAACCCTGGTGTTCGAGTTTTAATTTAGAGCTCTAACACTAGAGGGTTTGCAAAAGGGTTAGAATCTTTGTAAAAATCTTGTAAGTGCATCCCTCCCAAGTCTCGAATGCAAATTGTCAGCTCCCAGTGAAAAAATCATACTGTTTACTGTTGGCATGCAAAACTGTCAGCTCCGAGAGTCCCGACTCGAGTTCCGCTCTGTTCCCATCCCATCCTGGTTCCAGCTGCAGTTACTGTTGTTGTGGGGGCATTGTGAGATCACGCCTGTGTACCCCTCACAGTCACCGTCACCACCTGACCAACTGCTCTGCGGTCTTGTGGTGCGCTCAGACCAGCACAGTATTTAAGTCGTGTGGCTGCGCTCACATTCAGTCTGAGACGGGAGTTGCAGCCTGCTTGAGCCTGATTGCGCTGTGAGTTGTAGAACCGTGGCATTTAAAACAAAAAGTGAACTAAAGACTTGCTTTGCCTCCAGCTAGAGTAAAACAAAATAAAGCTAATGTGTGGGTGGGATGGGGTGAAAAGGTTGGGGGTGGGGGTCAAAAGAAAGAAAGGGCGGTAGGAGAAAATGGTTGGGTCCCTCTTGTCGGAAGGGACACAGAGAGGATCTACACATCTAGTTGACTGCCTATATTAATTTGGAGTGCTGCTTAGTCTTGCTAGTAACTTGTCAAACTACTATATTTCTGAATGTTCTGACCTCCAGAACTGTTTAAGATTAACTACTAGTACTATCTCTGTCTGGGGGGTTTGTCTGGAGACAAAGCACCCTGGCTGGGGAGTTGTGAAGAAAATAATCAGATTTTGAGAAAAACAAAGTTAAAAAAGCAATGTGTGAATGAACAGTTAAACTTTTATTGAATTGAATTGTTTAAAGCCTACAACAAGTATCAGGAGGGAGGACCCTGCTGCTGTGTTCCCTTCCTTTGACTGCACTGACCGTATCCTAGTTATTACTTCCCAGTGTGAGTTTTGTGGTGGTATTATCCTTAAATACATTTTTACTATTGGGAGGAGAGACAGAAGCATCTCCTGTGGTCAGGCCATCACTCTGCTGCAGTGTGCCTTTGATTGCACTGTACCCTAGTATCCAGTGTGTGTTATCGTGTGAAGCCCAGTGGCCAGTTGTGTGGTGGCATTATCCTTAAATACATGACAGAAGCCTAAAATTATATTTCCTGTTGGGAAGAGAGACAGAAAAATCTCTTTCCTCGGGTTGTGTATGTAAGTCCGTCTCTTGTGGTCAGCCCATCACCCTGCTGCTGTGTGCGCTTGACTGCACTGTACCTTACCCAGTGTGTGTTACCGTTGAAGCCCAGTGGCCAGTTGTGTGGTGGCATTATCCTTAAATACACGACAGAAGCCTAAAAATATATTTCCCTGTTGGGAGGAGAGACAGAAAAATTTCTTTCCTCAAGTTGTGTGTAACTCCGTCTCTTGTGGTCAGCCCATCACCCTGCTGCTGTGTGCCCCTTGACTGCACTGCACTGTACCTACCCAGTGTGTCTTACCGTGAGAAGCCCAGTGGCCAGTTTTGTGGTGGTTCAGCTGGATTCAGAATTACAATCATTGACCTTAAACCTTGCCCAGCCTGCTATGCATATGCCTATGCCCAGCAGCTCAATCATTCTGTAAGCCTTGAACCTGGGATTGTTTAGTTGCAAACCGTCATATTCATCAATTACATTCAGTCCACTGTATCGCAGTGTCATACAGCTAAAACCAAATTTTGGAGCTGTAGCCAGTGATCACAGATAACATTGCTTTCTTACACAACAATTGTGTGGTGTGGGCATATGCAGTACTGGTACTGTTATGGCTGACACCAACATAGATGAAGCATCTGGTGCTGGTGTTTGAGCAGGTGTTGGTGGTAGTGATAATCCTGGTGCTAGCAAAATAACCAAAATGTTTCACATTATAAAAATTCAACAAATAGCAAAACAGCAACAACAAAGTGTGGTAAAGGGGGACTTTTAAGAAAACAGTGCAGCTGCTGGGATCACACGGAGAGGCACTATAAGGTATGCCGCTCATGCTGTTAAAATCCCTGTGTCAAGCATTAATAATGCGAGTGACAGTGAGTCCCTCTCTGACTCAGACAGTAGCTATTTGTCTCAATCTGACACTGTTGTGTCTGGTGAAATATCATTACTTCCTCAACAAAGTGAAATGAGCAAGTCTGCTGGACAATGATTCAGGTAGTGCAGTTGCAAACAGAACCGGCACTGTTGGCAATGAAAAGGACATATCCATTGACTCCACCACTTCTGTATCGGCCAACAATGAAACCCCATCAAAGTCCCCTGCCCACTCTTCTAGTACCAGGAGCGTGTTCCAAGTTCTATTAGGACAGGTGAAAAGACACAAACAGTCTTTAGCTATGTTACTAGCACTCAACAAAATCTGTCACATCTGAGGTGTGGAATTATTTCTCTGCCAGTAAAACTGATCCATACAGAACAATTTGTTCCTGTGTAAACAGAGTGTAAGCCATGGTAAAGTTGCATCATGCCTTGGCACTACAGCTCTTAAACACCATCTGAAAAAGCATTCAGTTTTGCTTCATCGTCCAAAACCATGTTCTCCATCTTCCAGACTACACATGAGAAGGGTCAGGAATCTGAAATGGATACTGAATTGTTTGAACTTGATGCGGACAGAACCAGTGCCAACCCTAGGATAACTGTTACCACCAATGACAGCACCATTAGTACTAGTTGCACATCCAGTGATGGCACTGAATGTATAAGTCCTAGTCCACCATCCCAGCGCCCATCTGCCCATTGAAGCACGGTGTATAATAAACCAGCAGGGACATGTTGTAAACAGCTAGCACTGTCTCAGGCATTTGAAAGGAAGAATACCTTACTAAAAATCATCCAAAGACCCTTTATCTTAATCACAGAATTGGTGAACTGTTAGCTGGAGCACTTTTCTCATACTCTTGGTAGATCATGAGGATTTTAGAGAGCTAATGAAACTTGCAGAGCCTCACTACAATGTTCCTCATCAAAGGTACTTTTCCTATGTTGAAATACCAAACATTTATCAGGCTTTGAAAGTGAGAGTGATGCTTGCACTTAAAACTGCAGAGGGTGGGGTTATTCATGTCACAACAGATATGTGGACCAGCAGTCAAAACATATATTACATGTCCCTCACGCTATTGGGTCAGTTTTCTTGTGCTTCTTCAAAACAAAGACACCCCAAAAGGTATGCTGCATATAAAGAAGTTTGGGTAAAGTCATACAGCTGCAAACATCTTGCAGGAACTAAATGACCTCCTTGATGAATGGGTTTATTCTCACTGTATAAAATGTGGCTTTATAGTAAGTGACAATGGAGTCAACTTCTTGAAAGCAGTGCAGGATAGAGGATTTCTGCATGCTTCTTGCTTTGCACATTGCTTACATTTAATTATCATGGGGTTTCTCAGCAATGAAACACAAGTGGATGGTATGATTGCTGTTTGCAGAAAAATTGTGACTCACTTTTCACATTCAACCAAGGCTATACGCCATTGTCCGAATTGCAAAATAACACAAGCTGCCCCAGCAAAAGCTGATTCAAAATGTTTCCACTCATTGGAACTCAATGCTTTATGTGCTGCAGTGCCTCTTGGAGCATAAGCAAGCTGTACATGAATATTGCTCCAATTACATTATTGGAGATGGCATTATGCTGTCTGTGCTGCAGTGGAAATGAATGGAGACAGTGTGCTGCATCCTAGCTCCTTTTGAGACAGCTAAAGGGACATGTCTTCTGAAGATGCATCTGTGATTCAGGTTATCCCACTCATAATGCTGATTCTAGGGATATGGATATGTTGTTCAATCCACACTTACTGGCAGGTTCCTTGCCGCTTTAAATCTTGCGGAAGGTCTTCAGCTGGCTCCCCCACCGGGTGGTAAAACTCGGCTCCACCCATGACACCAGATCTTCCTTAACACTTGGAAGCTCAGGTTCCCTCCTTTGTGCTCTGCGTTTTAGGCCTGGATCCAAACTTTTCGGTTAACCCGAAACTAATCTTAAAATTTACAAGACTTCAGTCTTTTTCTTCCTCGCTGCCGCGATGGACAATGATTCCCAGATTTCAGCGGTGCCCTTGTGGGCAGAAGATGTCCCGACCAATCCGCACTCCACGTGTGTTTACTGTCTTGGGCTTGAGCACGATTCGCAGGCCTGTGACTTATGCAAGTCCTTCTCGGCCACAGTCTTAGAGGATCGCTCTGCCAGATTGCAACTTGGGCACCCCGAGAAACGTTATCCTCTGGTCAAGTCGAAGGGGCCCGCTGGGCAGGGTCTGCGTGGAGGGCTCGCTGAACAGCTCGAACGAATGATCGCCTCGAGGAGGAAGCGCCCAGGCCGCATCAACATCTTCTTGGTGACATTTATCCCGCTCTTTGGGCTCCTCCTACACAGCTTTGTTCAAGGAGTTTGTCAATCCCTCTCCACCAAGGGAGGGGCCTTGAGACATTCCTCTCGGTCCAAGAAGAAGGACTCCAAGGGTAAGTCCCACCATTGACGTTTGTGGGAGTGGGAGAGGTCCTCTTCCCGGATAGTTGACACTCAACTCGGTCAAGGTTGGGCTAAGGCCACTGGCTTCATGGTGTCCCCATCAGGTCAGCCAGCCGAGACACCTGTCGACACAGTCGAGATTTTTCTAACCTGTCGGATGGGCTGTTGACTGGAGAAGCCAACAACCCTTCTTCACCGGTTCCCCGGTGGAAACCGAGGACTTGCCTGTGCCTCCTGTGCTGGAGTCCCCAGTTAAGGTCCCGAACTGAGGGAGGAGCAGGTTTCCCCACCCTCTCAGACCCACCTCAGAAACACCGAAGGTCTAGGCCTCGGACCTCTTCTCGGTCCAGCCAATCCTGGCGACATTCGGCGGTCTCGGTCTCGGCACTGTGGAAAGTGGTGGCACCACTCATCCTCATCTTTGTCCTCTTCGGAGGATAGGCTTCAGCGCAAATTGCGCCGGCACCACGAGGATCTAATGTGGCAGCAGCTCTTTTGACCGGGAACAAGCTGACACCATCACCTTCCCGGCCATTAAGTGGCTGTCACCAGAGTGGCCAAAACTCCCTCATTGTAATTGAGGAGCGGTTGTCACCGGTTGTTTGGCTAAAACGGCTGCGCCACCCACTGTGGTGGAACCCCGCCTCCACAACCTAAAACTGGGGCCCTGACCAAGATTCTCGGTCGAGTCAGGGCTTGCCCATCGGTTGTCAGTCACCCTCATTCCTGATCAACCTCGGCAGGTGGAGGGTGGCTCAGGCCCTCAGCAGCTGTTTACAGACTCCTCAGAGTCTGACGATGACTCTTCCTGTTCTCCAGGCCTCTCAACCTGGAGTCCACTGGGGGTTAGTTGGTGGATGAGAGCCCATCCTCATTCCTTGGAATACTTCGCTCATCTCAGAGTCCACTGGGATGAAGCTCGCAACCCATTTCAAAGCGGCCAAGTATCCCCACACGGAGATACTGGACTGAGAGAATTCCACGGAGGCCTTCCCAGTGGCTGAAGCCATTGTTGGCCCGGCCCTGAGCCATGGCAGTGGCCAGCTTCTTGTCCAGCACCTTCGGCCAGGATGGCTCGAGTATGCCATTCCCACTGGTTCACTCTCCAGTTTTCGAGCACCCTCCGTGAGGGGCTAGTGACTGACAGTGTTTTCCGTGCTCCAGAAAGGCTCGGATGTGGAAAGCCACCCGATAAGAGTCCAAGAAACTGGACTACTCCAGGTGGAAAGTCTATGCTGCTTTCTCCCTAGGCCTTCGTCAGGCCAGCTCGGCCATTCTGATGGCACACTTTCACATGCCCTTTGCTCCCTGAATGAGGTGATTCCTCATCTCCAGCTGACCTCCAGACAACGGTCAAGCAGGTGCAGGATCAGGGAAGGGCGGTGGCCAAACAGCAACTTCAAACTTCCTTGGACATAGCTGACTCATGTGCCCGGTCAGTAGGCGGCTGCAGTGGCCATGCGCCACAGAGCTTGGCTGCTGATCTCCACTTTTACAGTGGATACCCAGCACAAACTGGCAGACATTCCTTCTTGGGTACCAACTTGTTCGGGTCCTGGGATGGAGGGTCAACTGCAAAGGATTGATAAGTCCAATGCCACCTTGGACTTGGTCACATCTGCCCAGAAGAACAAAGGCCACCAGCAGCAGCGTAAGCCCTTTTGGCCTTCAGCCCATGCAGCACATCCAGCCCAGCAACACCAGCATCAGGGCCAGTAGGCTGCAATTGGCACCCCAAAGCCAAGCCTGCAGCTTCCTCCAGCAGGAAGCCAGGAGGGAAGAGTCCAGGAGGCTCCTCGGACGGTCCTTCCTCCAAGCCTGCCCAGTGACAGGTTGAGAGGTGTCTCCCCAACCTCGTCCACTCCTCCCCAGGTTCCCCTATTGGGAGACAGTTCGTCACTTCCTTTCCACCTGGTCTGATATCACCATGGACCGCTGGGTGCTGGAAGTGGTAGGAAAGGATCTGCCTTTGGAATTCGAGCAGTCCCCACCCTATCGAGCCATCACCCCATGGGGGAGCCTACGTCCGCAGTTCTCTCTGTCGGCTCATTGAGCCGACATTGCCCTGCTTCTCCAGAAGGAGGTGATCAGGAGGTGTGCACTCCTCCAGACCCAGGGTTTGTGTCCAGGTATTTTCTGTCCCAAACGGACGGGGCTGGCACCCCATTCTAGACCTACATGACCTGAACAAGTTCCTAAGGTCTCGAACCTTCAGGATGGTCACTCTGCTCAGATTATTCCATCCTTGGAATGAGGCATGTGGTTCTGTTCTCTGGACCTCAGGACACATTATTTCACGTCCCGATCCGTCCATCTCACCAGTGATTCTTCCACTTCAGAGCGGAGGGATCCCTTTACGAGTTCCGGGCCATGCCATTCGGCCTCTCTCCAGCTCCCAGGGTCTTCACCAAATGCATGGCAATGGTGACAGCATTTCTGTAGTGCTGAAGGGTCCGGTACCCTTACCTGAACGGCTGACTGATTACAGCCCCTTCAGGCTGGAGGTGGAGCAGTCCAGGGATCTGGCCCTCCAGATCTGCTCTCAGATTGACCTTCTCATCAACAAGGCCAATTGGAACTCGTGCCAACGCAGGTGATTCAATTCATCAGGTCAGAGCTTGACTCTCTTCAAGCCAGAGCATGGCTCTCGGTAGACAGGGCCAAGGTTCTTTCCTCCTTTGCCCAATCATTTCTGGTTGGGCACTGCACCCTGTGCGGGACTTCCTGCACCTCCTGGGCCTCATGGCAGCCTGCACCAGTGTAGTCCTTTGGGTCCGCTGGCACATGCGCCCCTGCAATGGGGCTGGCCTGCCAATGGTCACAGTGCTCCAGTCCTCTGGACCAGCCAGTGATAGTGACCTAGGAGATGGGGACACTGTCCAGTGGTGGATCATCCCTGCTCATCTGCAGGAGGGTATCCCATTTGTCCACCCAGAGCCGACGGTCACTCTAATGACCAATGCCTCTCTGATGGGTTGGGTGCCCATCTGGGGAGCTCAGAGTGCATGGCCCTCTGGTCCCCTCAGGAGTCTCGATGCCACATCAACCTGCTGGAGCTTTGAGCGGTCCGACTAGCCCTCACCACCTTCGCTCCATTTGTACGGGGTCAACTGGTCCAGGTTCAGACGGACAATACCATGACCATGTACTACCTAAACCACCAAGGGGGATGTGCTCCTTGCCTCTATGCAAGGAAGCTCTCTGCACTTGGTCTCTCGTGGCAGACTGGAGGCGGATCTCCTAGCCATCCATGTGGCGGAGCCTCCAACACTCTGGCCGATGCCCTGCCGGATAGGTGCAGCATCTCACGAGTGGTCTTTCCTGCCGGAGGTAGTACATAATCTGTTCTCCCACTAGGGCACACCTCAGGTGGATCTGTTTGCCTCCAGGAGAATGCGGCTGACTCGCTGCAGGATGCCTTCTCGAGGCCGTGGACCCCGGCCTCTTCTACACCTTTCCCCATTTCCCTTGATCCACAAGGTGCTTCTCAAGGTGAGGAGGGACAAGGCAAAGGTGATTCTGGTAGTCCCAGACTGACCCTGACAGTTCTGGTATCCAGATCTCCTCATACTCAGCTCCAGGCTCCCGAGGCGGCTTCCAGCCTGCCCGGACCTGATCTCAGTCAACAAGGAAGGTACTCCACCCGGACCTTCAATCCTCTGCACCTGACGGCCTGGTTCCTAAGTGGCTAGAGTTCCAGGCCTTGGGTCTTTCCAACAAGGTCCTCAACGCTGTTGAGGCATCCCGTAGAGTTGAACAGAAAATGCTACGCCTTCAAATGGAAGAGATTCTCCATTTGGTGTCAGGATAAGGTGTTGGACCCTTCTTCCTGTTCCTTGGCCAGCATTCTGGACTACCTGTGGTCCCTTTCTCAGCTAGGGCTTCAGTCGGTGACCCTTAAGGTGCACCTGGCAGCCATCTCTGCTTACCGGGGGCCGGGAAGCAGTTGGTGGCAAGAAGAAGGTGGTCGGGCACTTTTCAAAGGCCTTGATCACATATCCTCTCCAGTGTGAGAACCTCCTCCTTTGTGGAATCTACTGCTGGCACTGGCTAAGCTCTGGGCAAGCCATTCGAACCTATGCACAGGTGTGATATCTCTCACCTGTCGTGGAAGACCACCTTCTGGTGGCTATCACATCAGCCAGAAGAATGGGAGAGCTCCAGGTGCTTTCCATCAAGTCTCTTTATCTGGTCTTCCACAGGGACAAGGTTGTCCTGCGCCCCCACCCAATTCGATCCAAAGGTGGTGTCGAGTTTCACCTTAACCAGGTGTTGACTCTGCCTGTGTTCTACCCCAATCACACCTCGGAGGCCGAATATAGGCTCCATACTTGACCCTAGAAGAGCGCTGTCTTATTACAAGGAGCGGACAGCTGAAGTTCAGGAGAGGTTCACCAGCTGTTTGTCACCTACGCTGAAGCCGCACCTGGCAGACCTGCAGCCAAGCGGATGATAGGCAGGCGGGTCACCTCTGCATAGATCTCTGCTACAGGTTGGCGGGCATGAAGCCTTTCAAAGGGATAAGAGCTCATTCTACCTGCCATACCACTGCATCAGTGGCTGCTTCCAGGGACGTCCCTATCCAGGAAATCTGCAGGGCTGCTACCTGAAAGTCAGCAACACCTTCATCACCCACATTGACCTTGGAGTCACGTTGGGATGCTGGTTTTGAGACCTTGGTTCTCCAGTCCTTATTTCACAAGTAGGGGTGTGCACCTTGCTCCCTCCTCCCAGAGAACTGCTAGAGTCTGCGGTAAGTGTGGATTGAACAACATATCCATGTCCCTAGAAATACAGGTTACTCACCTGTAACAGGAGTTCTAGGAATGGTATATGTTGTTTCACACAACCCACCCGACCTCCCCGGCTTCAAAAGCACAACCTGGCTTCCAGTGGGCTAGATCTGTCATCATGGGGTGGAGCTGAGGGTTTTATCACCCTGGTGGGTGGAAGGAGCCAGCTTGAAGACCTTCCAGCAAAATTTAAAGCAACAAGGAACCTGCCAGTAAGTGTGGATGAACAACATATACCATTCCTAGAACTCCTGTTACAGGTGAGTAACCTGTATTTTCACATCATCTTAGTGTTCTAAATCTACAGATAGAAAAAGACAGATCTGAAGCTCAGACAACATGTCAGCTGTATCATGGGAATCTCGAAAGAGAATGAGCGAGAAGCTTCAAAACCAATGACAAATTAGTTGCAATGACGAAATCAAAACACTACATCCTTGCAACTCTTAGATCCCAGATTCAGGGCTATACATCTTCCAAAAACAGATGATACAAAACAGTGCAAATATCTGTTGCTAGATGAGCTGCAGCACTCACAGGAGTCAAACACAGACACGCACAGTACCCTCAGGTTGTCATCACACAACATGCAGGTTCATCTTCACAAAGGGATACAGAATTGGAAAAGTCACCAAACATTAACAATAGTTGTTCCACAACTGCCACTTCTTCACCCTTAGTACCAAGCTAAATCTGTGGCAAAACATTTCCCAAATTGCTGCCATACCAGCTTATGCTGATTCCTCTTCTGAGCAGTCTCTGTCCATCATGGTAGACAGTTACCTGCAGGAACTGCTTATTCCTATTGCTGCATGCCTTTTTGAATACTGGAGATCAAAAGTTGATTTGGATGGAGCTGTATGATGAAGCCTGTAAATATCTTGGTTGTCCTACAACTAGTGACTCTTCAGAACGCATGTTTAGTACAGCTGGCAGTATTGTGACAGACACCAGAAATAGGTTGCTGCCAGAAAATGTACACACGTTAACTTTTATTAAAGTTAATAAGTCAAGATTTTCATATCCCTACAAGAGTATACAAACTGTTCCTGAAGTGACTGATGTTGTGGATTTTGATGGTGATGACAACTCAGATGGTGGTGGCTGGTAAATACTGTGTGGGACAGAGTCTCTGCACCAAAAGGAAACTTTACAGACTGTGATGACTTTGGTTGTTCTCTCTCCTTTCTCGATCTACTACCTTGGGCTATATACCCCCAAAATGTTCACCATTGCATGGCAAACTGCTTTGTAGCTAGGGTCTAAAGTCAGCAAGTTTTATAAACAGGGCAATTTTAACATCAGTGGCAGCGGGCCCAAATTTGGCATAAAAGGACACTGTCATGTCAGTCATTTCTGTGTCATATTATTTACAGTTAAAATGCAAACATATATTTTGGATTTACCTTCTGTGACTTTGTAGTGCATCAGTATGGGCTGGGACTGGGGCGGTCTATTTTCAGTTTTAAAGATCACAAAACAATGAGTTCTATTTGGTAGCTGTTTATTATTTTTCAATTACAGAAATGTTAGCCATAAACCAAAATGATCCATATGTAACTTGCTTTACTGAATAAAAACAGATGGGAAAAACTGTATTTTGTATTGTTATGTTTCTATGGGCAGCATCCTGTTACAAGTCTCTTCCAGGAAACAGTCATCTGGAGTTTTACCTATGTCATGGTTGAGCACGTATCATTCTGTAAGCATAGGTCTCATACCAATAGCTCATGTTTAACATTCTGTTGTACACAAACCATGGTATAATATTAACAACTCTCATATTACTGGTTCCACGAAGAGAACTGTACAGAATGTTGTCCATAAGAAGAAAACAATCGAAAAGACAGTTTTTCACTTAAGTGTTGTTTATTAAGGAACAGTTAAGTATGGCTCATTTGGAGGTAAGAGTTCCATTTTTCTTGAGTAAGCATGGGGTAGTTTTAGCATTTGAGAGGGGGAGGAGGTAGAATGGGTGCTGGAGGGTGGGTAAGAGTTGGAGGTTGACTTTAACATGGATGCAAGAGGGAGAAAGATGGCATGGATGCTAGTGCATGGGTGAGGGTTGGGGATTGGTTATAACATGGATGCAGGAGGGAGAAATGTGGCATAGTTGTTAGTGCATGGGTAATGGTTGGGGAGTGGGTTTTAACATGGGTATGGGAGGAGAAGGGTGACATGGTGATAGTTTAAATATTTGGGTAAGTGAGGAGGGTGGAATATGTGCTTGAGGGTGGATGAGGGTGGTGTTTGGTTTTAACATGGGTGTAAGGTGGCATGGGTGCTACTGCATGGATGAGGTGGTGGAAGAACAGTGGAATGGGTACTGGGGTGAAAGAGGTGTTGTTTTAGTCCTTTCATTTACAGATTCATGATCAGCAGGGATGGTGGGGAAAAAGATGATGACAGACCAATGGTATGGGAGGGCTACACCAACTGCCCACTGTGGAATCTACTATAGATATATATAGGCATATATACAATACTGGAGAGGAAGTGTGACATCTGTGATCCCCCAAAAACTTTGCTCAATGCTCTTGAGTATGATTTGTTCTCAGTGATTACACATGGTAGTAATATAATCCTAAATACACAGATATTTCATCATTTATATGTTTTGAAAATTGCAACTGTAAGTTATCATATGGAAAATTTAACATGGGTAACGTGGTGTCCATGTGTCATATTTTCTGTTTTAACAATACAGTTTATTTGATATCACAATGCCTATCCCTTTTGTTTAGGTACTGTAGTATGCAGCATTTCATTATGTTTTTTAATCTATACCTGTGGTGCATCACTGAACCATCCATCTTAAGACACCATTATATCACTAAGTGGCGATACTGCCTCCTATTAGGAGGCAGTATAAGCGCGAATCCTAGCTCTGCGCTGTAAATCTGGTGACATCCAGCAGACCAGATCTGGGTTTGAATCCCACAGCTTCCACTTGCATACTGTGTGACCTTGAGCAAGTCACTTGTGCTCCCAGGTCACTCCTGTAAAAAGCTTCCAGCTTAGTGTGCTATACCTGGTTAAACAACTAAAAAAAAAACTAACCCAAACAGGTTATAATTTAGCAATGTCTTACATCTTATTTGATTTCCTGGACAAGCTATGCTGTACAACTATGCACCAATATGTGCTTAAGATAGACACCAATTAATCCCCCAAATAATAAGGATATTTTATTTTATGCCACTTTTTCTGACACATAATGTGTGTAACATGGACACCAGTATAACAATGTCACAATATCAAACCATAAAATGCTGAATGTAATTTATTAGGTACATTTCATATCTATGGCATACAAACCACAAAACCAACATGACATTTATAAATATTATGTACATGAAAATTATTCTACTGATATTTACTCTCTGCTGCTTTACATGAATTGAATCTCATCTCTGTATCATGCAAACATATGAACATAGGAATTAGCCAGCAGTGGAAGGTAATTTGGTCTATCGAGTCTGCTAGTATTTGAGGCATACTGATGAAAAAAAGCCAAAAAGGTAAGATTATCTAGAATAATGTTCATTACAAAGCACACCTCTGCTACTGTGTCTTTGCAATGAACATTCACTAAACAGTCATAAAACTGAAAAGAAGCACCATAAATGCCCACCAAATAATATAAGCCAGGCAGACTCTGTGGCAGACACGGTGATCAAAATCCTAGGCAAGAAAACATTTTTGCATCAGTACCTATACTGTGCTTAACATGCACCATATGAGACATCAAATACTTACAGGAAATCAAAGGCCCCCACTAACAAATGATTTAAAAAAAAAACTCAACTTGAAAGAAAAGCTATTGCATATCTCTTTTAAACTTCAACTGACATTTAGGGACAACAGATATGAAAAACAACAATAAGAAAACAAATGAAAGCAAAACATTACCCAAAATTATGTTACTTGTGAAGGACACCACCATTATGGTACCTTTGTAATGAACAATCTCAGAAATGGTCAAACAAAATGGAGGGCATTTTAAGGCAGACTTTTGGTGTTTCAGGAGCTGCCACTAAAAAATAAGACTCATCAGACAGAGCTTTTGTGGGTACTATCTCTTTGGTACCATTACAACAAAAAGGAAGAAACTGCAACAATTTATGAATTGTTTGCAAATTTAGGGTGTGGTGCATTGTAGGACATGTTGTCCTACTGAGTACTGTAAACATGCCTATATATATATATATATTTTTTTTTTATTATTATTAAGTACATTGCAAACTGCTGCCACCTAGCACAAGTGTCCTGTCCTGTTTAAAAAAGAAGAAAGGAATCAGAAATAAAAGAAAATCTGCATCAGCATTTTTACAAAATGTGACCAATCATAAAGTGTTTTGCTTTACAAGTAGTGAGAATTTGATGCATAATGGGATTGATAGACACTGTTCCTTAAACATCACATGCCAGCTGCTGCAGTTACATTAAATGTTCGTTAAGTTAGTATGTGGTGAGAAACCACTTTTTATTTATGTGACTGAAATACACATTTTATTGACGTATCAGCTGGAAAGATGCATCATCTTAGAAAGTTGTATGTATTACTTCAATTTGGCAACAAGAATGTTGGTATATGTACGCATTATCTCAGAAAATCAAATGCATTTTTGCCAATGACTGGCATATTTTTTTATTCAGATGTCTTGACTGACTACATTAAGACATAATGGCCTGGATATACAAACTGCGCCAGGTTGTGGCAAAAGCCTGGGAGCAGCTCAAATTATTAGGGTGAGGCCTGGGCGATATTCAACAAACTGCACTATGGCACAGCAGCTTTTGAAATAACTGCACCCTGGCCACCCCCACTGTGCATGGCGCAGTGGCACTGTGCCAGTGCAAGTGGTCAGAGTGGAGCATGGAGATGCGCTGGCACAAGTGCCATTGCGCCATGCACAGCACCTGCAATATTCAAAGGAGAAATGCAAATCTGACCATAATTTATGCCAGGCACACAGGGGTCCATTTGCATCTCATTACAGCCCATTTGCATGCCATTAGCATGCAGGTGCGCCGATCCCGATGACTTGCACCTGGCGCACTGCCAGGCAGTAGCTACGGGGACCGACGCCTCTGCAGCCCGATCAAGGGCATTCCTGTAATATAAAAAAAACATCCAATATCCCTTGTGGTCCAGTGGACATCTATGTGCCCAATCGTGGGCATCAGTATAGCCCTCCTCACGTCCAATATCCCTGGTGGTCCAGTGGACCTCTATGTGCCTGATCGCGGGCATCAGTATAGCTCCTCATCTAATATCTCTGGTGGTCCAGTGGACCAATCACTGCCCGATCGAGGGCATCTGTAAACATAACAGACCCCTACCATCCTGGTGGTCTAGTGTACCCTCCTCCCCACCCGCCCACTGGCCCCACTCCCCCATCAGCGGTGGGTGGCAGCATCCCATCTGCCTGCCACCCGCCGCCTGCTGACTGACAGCTCGGTGGGCTGCCGCATTGGTTCACAGCGTGAGCCAATGGGCATGCAGCCCACACTGCACTACCTGTCCAGATATATGGGGAGGATGGTACACTAGACCACCAGGGGCGGTAGGGGTCTGTTATGTGTTACAGAGGCCCGTGATCAGCAGCGATCGTCCACTGGACCTCAAGAGATACTGAACATGGGGGGACTATGCTGATGCCTGATCGAGCACATAGAGGTCCACTGGACCACCAGGGATATTGGATGGGGGATTTGCTCCAGGGATGCCCACAATGGAGCATGGAGGGCGCTGCCAGGTGCAGCAGGAACTCAGGTGGCTACCCACAGGTGGCAGCTGCCGATTGCACCTGCAATGTGGCAGCTCACCTGTGGGTGGCCATCACTTTTTCGGGCTTAACTTTGTGCAGGCACAGGTAGGGGTTGCGCATGCATGACTCTGCACATCCGGGCTGAATATCAGGCTGTGCAGGTTATGCATGGGCCGCTTCCTGTGCCTGCATACATTACTGATGCGTCCGATTGCATTGCGATTTGTGCGCGACTTTTCCTTTGAATATTGTGCTGGGCGACCAGTGGGTGTGCATGGTGCAACACTGTTGCACCATGTGCAACCCCTTTTGAATATCTGGGCCAATATGTTTGCAACAGTTCCACGTGCTGCAGCTGCAGTACCTTGACTTGACTTTGTTATAAAAGTTTTTAAACATAGCAACTTTGATTTACTGATTTAAAAAGAAAGCAGCAAATAGCTGAGATTAGGTAATATCAGTTATTTTTCTTATAATTCATGATGATGAGTATTATATAACTGAATACATAAATGGCTAATGTGCCACTTTTTTCACTAAGGAACTATGATGCAGCTGCAGCAGGAAAACGTTTAACATATGGGTGGGTGGATGGGCCTGTTACATAAGTTGCTGGCTTTAGCAAACAGAAGAAACCATAGATAAACCTAGTTGTATTCCTATCAATGTCACACATGATAATTTCTCTCCGCCCTTCTATTGAACAGTTTTCCTTTACTTGTATTTTATTACTATCCTCATTACTGGCAGCACAATTAAAAATAGGGTTGAGTTCTAAAAGATTAGAACCCTAGAACTTTTCAAAAGTTCTAGACTAGAACTAGAACCCAGAACTTTGAAGGTTCTGACAACCCTAGTTTATATTGCCGTTGTAAACTGCTTTAATGAATGAACATCAAAACAAAGAAAAGGTTGCACAAGGCTGGTGGTGCATTTGAACAAAATAAGTACCAAACATGACAGTCGGGCACACACCACCTCTAATTTAAAAGTGAACACTTGGCTGCATATTTAAAAAAATAAAATGTCCTTTATTACAAGGTACAAATGCTGTTATTTGTTTGTTTGTAAGTGGCCCCAAAGCAGTCTCTTAACCACCTACTCCTTACTGCAACTCCTCCTCCTCCTCCTCCCCACCCTCCCCCTTGTGACAAAGCCTCCAGCTGGCTGCTACTCCACTATCTACTTCAGCACTTACTCCACCCTAATGTTTCCTCCCTCACCCCACCCATATACCCCCCTAGCCCGCATAATTTTGTTTCCGTGTACAAATGTATGCAGTTCTCTCCTCTGTAACCCCAGTCGCACCATGCGGAGACGAGCATCTTTTTGCTCAGTGTGCCTTTTCCTGGTGAACATTTCAATAAACAAAAACTCCTATTTCTACCCCTGATCCTTTCCCTCCGACTACCTGTGTATTGTCCATTGATTAGCACTAAGGAAGTTAGTTTATGCAACATTTGTTTATTTTTCATTCTCTGCTTTTGATTATTTGCTTTATGTCTGTAAACAATGTATTGTCCTGTTGGTTTTATCCTTGACTTGGAACCTTTGTGAATGAGCTCCATAGCTCAAAGGTATTAATCCGAAACTGAAAAAATAAATTACATTTTGTTGTTTTAAAAATATGGAGCTAAGTGTTCACTTTTAAATTAGAGGTGGTGTGTGTTCGACTGTCGTGTTTGGTAATAAATGTACATTGTCTGCTTATACTGTTAATGTAACTGCTGTAACCAATGTAACACATTTGGCCTGTTAATATTTAAACTATCACTACTGTAGCTAATGCACTATACCGCAACACAGGACAGCTTTGAAAAATATCCTGTCAAAAACAAAAGATTTGTACTACTACTAATACATTGTATTTGTACCTACAAAGTAAGGAAATGAAAACTAGGAAAAGTCCCTTGAAACTTGACAATTCAGTGGTGCCTTGGGGTTTGAACCAGAATACAATGCAGTGCTGGTGCTGTCCTAATATCCGCATCCTCAAGAAAGCATTTCTACGTCATTTACTCTGTGTGACAAGACAAGGCCGATATTAAGGTAACACAGCACTTCATCCCATGGCCATTCAAACCCGAGGAGTGCCACAATGCTGAGTTATCAAGTTTCCATAGACTTGGGAACTGTATGGCTCAATGGATTGGTAATGGGTTAAGGAGCCATTCACATATCTGGACTGTGTAGTGTGCGTGCGGGCTGCCGCCCACTGGCTCACGCTGTGGACCAATGGGCGTACAGCCCTACCGTATGGGTGTCAGTCGGCAGGTGGCGGGTGGCAGGTGGGTGGTGCTGCCACCCGCCACTGGACGGGGAGCGGGCGGGGCTCAGTGGGTGGTAGAGAGGGGCTACCACTGGACCACCAGGGATATTGGACCTATCTTTTAACACTTATGCCCACTATCAGGCTGCGGCGGTCCACTGGACCACCAGGAATATTGGATGTTTACTGATATCCCCATATGCCGCGATTGGGCAGTGGGGCACATTCCGGCGCTGTGCAGAGGCGTCAGTCCCTGATGGCTGCAGCCTGGCAAGGTGCCAGGCATCAGCACACCTGCATGCAAATGGGACCATAATGACATGCAAATGGACCATTTGTGCCTTGCATGCATTATGGCCCTATCTGCATGTGCACCTTTGAATATCACAGTTGTTGCGCCTAGTGCAATGGAACTTGCGCCAGCGCATCCCCTGCTCCACTCTGGCCACTTGCGCTGGCGCAGTGCCACTGCACCATGCACACTGTGGGTGGCCAGGGTGCGATATTCAGTGATGCTGTGCCAATGGCGCAGCTCCGCTGAATATCACCCTGTCAACACCCCTCAAGCAGCTGCTGCGCTATGCCTAGCGCTGGTACCATAGCCTGGCGTGAGTCTGAATTTCCGGCTTTGTGCTTCAACTGTAGTAGATGCAATAATGTAGTTTTATTGCAATTAACTCTTGTTTTGTAAAAACATAAAACAGTAATTAGTAATTTGTTATTCATTTATTTGTCACATGTTCACGAGTGATGAAAGCAGAACCTGTTTTCAGGACATATCAGCCTAATTTCATTAAATTTGTAAAGGTATTTTTAACAAAAAGACATTTGAAGAAGCAGCCTAACACCTTACACCATTGCCTACAAAAGTCTCAGACTTCATTTCCAACAGACTGTCTGGTTTTGATGTGCAAGTTTTGGTTCTTTTCTTTTTGTGACTGCTAAGCCTCATGAAAGTGAATTTGCAGGTCACAAAAGCAGGGCCTTCTTTAAAGATTTGCAACAGCCTAATGTCAATATTTTTATAAGTATTTTTTAAAAGTAAAATACTAAAAATAAATTTGATATGCTACACTATCGACTTTCAGACGTAACTCCAATAAATTTTCTTGTTTTTGATGTGCAAAGGTTTCTAGTGTTTTCCCAGTTTCAATACTGCTTGGGCACACAAAAGTAGGAGTCATATCTCCACGAAAGTGAGTGTCTACTCATGAAAGTGACATGTTTCGCAAAAGATCCGCTACGAAACAACTGTGAAAAATGAACTGCAGATGAATGAAACTGGAATTTTATTTTTTATTAATTTAAAAGCTACAAATCTTTGAATAAAGCCACTAATCAAAGAATCATCCTTCAACCAAACTCTAATTATTCTGGTTTCTGCTTGCAGCCATTTCTGTGCTATCGGCGAGAACAAAAAGGTCTTAACAAGCATTTGTCAATGCCAAGCGTTCACTTGCAGGTATTTGCAGCAGTGTTTGGTACTGGCTTCAGAAGAAGAGAGGAGGAGCAGTGAGAGCAGCAGGTGCTGCATGGTGGAAGCTGCACCAAAATGGTCCCAGGACTGATCCCTGAGTTACCCAGGTGATCACCCTCCCTCCCAGATTGGATCCCATTACCACCACCCTCTGCTTCCTGTCCATCAGCCAGTTTTTATTTATTTATTTAACCAGGTGAGACACGCGAGGCTGAAAGCTTTTTTTTTTAACAGGTGCAACCTGGGAGCACAGGGAAGTTAAGTGACTTGCTCAGGGTCACACAGTATGCAAGTGGAAGCTGTAGGATTCAAACCCAGGTCTGGTCTGCTGGATGTCACCAGATTTGCAGCGTGAGCCTAAACCACCGCGCCTATACTGCCTCCCTAGTTTCTGACCCAGTTTTCAGCTTGTGCCCCATGGCCAGACTACCCATCTTGTTAATCAGCCTTCTTTGTTGGATGTTGTTGAAGGCTTTGCTGAAATCAAGGTAGGTGACTTCAACTGTCCTCCTGATTTACTTCCTTAATGAGGCCTTAGGGGTTTCCAACCTTAGCCCCACCCCCCAGCTGCAGAGACTGACAGGCATTGGGGGGTGTCTTTAGGTCAATGACTGTAATGCTCATGCCATTCCACCCACCCCCACTCTGCAGACACTGAAAGGCGTTGTGGTGTGCCTTGAGGGTCTTCAGCCCTCACGCTCACCCCATTCCATATGAAATAAGCTGAGATGGGTGCAGTATAGAAGAATGGGCTAAATGTTAGGACGAAGACCCCAGGCACCTGATGCCTGTCACTGGCTGCAGAGTGGGTGGGGGTGGAATGGTATGAGCATTGCAGTCCTCACGACCCCAAGGCACACCTCAATGCCTGTCAGTCTCTCAGTGGAGGGAGGATGTTACGGTTGGAAACCCTAATGCCCAGGGTGTTTGTTGGTATTTTGCTCCAAATTTTCAACATGGGCTTTTTGGGACTCCACCTCATGAACAGTAGCACTGTTATTTTGTTACTCAATCCCAAAAGGTGATTTCATGCAGAGACTGTGCCATTCAGTGCCACAGGTGTGAAAACTCATTTTGGCCAGGATGTGAAAAATGACAGCTATACTGGGACGGGGAGGTGATGAGGGACTGTTTTCTTTTTCAGGTATAAAAAAAAATGTGAGGACTATTTTCTTTTTTACAGGAAACATAAACATAAACTTTGACAGCAGATAAGTACAGCTTAGCTCACCCAGATCTGGCCATTTCTAAAGGGGGGGGGGGGTATAGATATGGGGATACTGGGAGTGGGCTCCACAGTATCCCAGAATACTGGAGGATACAGATATGGGGACACTGGGCATGGGCTTCCCAGTGTCCCTCAGTCTTTAGCACTGTTTTTGTTTTATTGCCGATACGAGTTGGGCACCCCAATGTGGTTTAACAGAAAGCAGTACCATGGCTAATGTTGAGGCAGGGGATGCAGAAAAGTGAGCACCAGGAGGGGAGAAAGCCGCACCATGGCTAGTGCTGAGGTGGGGGCTGAGAAGCAAGCACTGGGAGAGAAAGCCACACCAGCTAACCTTGAAGCCATTGGGGTCAGAAGAGCAAAGATGGGAGAGAGAATACAGTGGCGTAATTCCAGCTATGCACATTAGTGTGCACTCTAATGTGTATGGAGTGAGTTTGTGCTACAGAAAGAAATGAAGTGATTTCATTGGAGCAGTTCATTTCTTGCAAGTCCAGCACCCGCTATGTCAGCAAAAGCTGAACTACTGCCATGACCAGGCGCCTGGTCATTTGTGTTCACTGCAAACCCATAGCAGTTTCAGCTGTAATTGGATTGGCAGTGACACACTCTCATTTGCCATAGAGTGCCAAGAAGTTCCTTGTGCAAGAGCAAGTGAGCATAAAAAATAATTTATGTATTTTCAACCTTATAGAGCGTTTAAACCACTAACCAACTATTACCAAAATACAGGATCCAGAGATCCTGGCAATGACTTTGAGCATACCAAATTTCAGGTTCTTCTGTCTAGGATAGTCACATTAAGAAGGTGCAAAACTCAGGGTTTAATAAATCCTACAATTACTAAACTCATACCTCCTGCTCTAGGAGGCAGTATGAGTGTAGTGGTTAAGGGGCACTGAGCCACAAATCTGGAGACTTGGGTTTGAATCCTGTCAGCCCCTTTGCATACAGTGTGACCCTGAGCAAAATCACTTAACTGCCTTGTGCTCCATGGAAACAAGCTACTGTTTAATGTGCCTTTCCTGGTTAAATAATTTCTTCTTTATTACCCTCCCTTGATCAATATTGTCACCTATTAAAATGATCAAATGAAGTCTGGTGAACAATTTTTTAACTGTTATTTCATATTTGTTTGAAGGTTAAGTTTAGATGTTCAAATCTACTTGTAAACTGTAATTATTATGTGACTTCTCTATTTATTTATTGTTAACTGAGTAGGTGCAGTAGATAAATTAATGCCATTTTCAGGCATGAGCTGGGAGAATTACATTATACTACAGTAAGCAATGAATACAACAAATATGAATTTCAACAGGACCTGGCAGACAATCAGTTTACAAACCAGCAGTACATAGGAACAGAATTAACAATTACCAGAATACCATGCAACATGTAACACAGTGGAGAAGCTAATACTGCAACAGGTACAGAGCATAAACATCAAGACTCGATTGATCAAGACTGAGCAAGCGTCAATATACATTACAATATGTGAGGAAAGCAGTAATTAGCAGATATCAAAAAGTATTCCACAATACAGAATGGTGAACAAAAATACACAAATTAGTAGGCACCTAGTATTAAGAACAGGAGCATGAGCAATTGTCAAGGGACATAAAATACTTTTGGAATTCAGCCTTAAAGATATAGAGTGACTGTGCAGTCCTTATGGTAAGGGTAGTGTTTCAGTATTGAGGAGCAAAAGTCAGAAAATGCCTGTTTGCCTATATTATGGGAGGCAGTATAGCACAGTTGTTTTAAGGCTCTGAATGACAAATCTGGTGACATCAAGCAGACCAGACCTGGGTTTGAATCTCGCAGCTCCACTTACATACTGTGTGACCCTGAGCAAGTCACTTAACTTCCTGTGTTCCCAGGTCATGCCTGTAAAAAAAAAAGTTTTCAGCTAGTGTGCTAACCCCGTTAAACAACTAAAAAAAAAAAATAGCGCATGCTTAGGTATTGAGAGTAGCTGCAGGTCAATCTATTTATTGCAAGCACAATTTAATAAATATCAAAATGCTTTTACAAAACCTAAAACAACAACATTTTAAAACCAGTAAGATAACAAACTTTCAAATTAATTATCAGAAAATGCAAGAAAACAAAATGTTTTGAAGGCAGATTTAAAGCCCTCCACAGTCAGGCTCCCTTATCTGATGAGGTAGAATTCCACAGGGTCAGAGCTACAAAAGCAAACACATGGGCTCCAGATGTCTTCAAAGCAGGACCTGGAATCTCAGTAATCCCTCATCGCAGAGCAAGAGTGGTTGGAGGGCGGTAGGGACAAAGGAGCTCTTAAGGTAGACAGTCCCTGTCCATATAAGCCCTTACAGGTCAGCAAGGCCAACCTTGAAGGTGATCCGCCACTGAACCGAGCAGCCAGTGCAGTTCATGCAACACAGGTATAATATGGCTGGACTAGGGCAGCCCAGCTACAACCTGGCCCCAGCGTTCTGCACCAGCTGCAAGCGGTGGACATCGACCCTCAGAAGCCCTAGGTACAGGAGTTGCAGTAATCCAGTTGGGAGGTCACAAAGGCGTGGACCGATGCGGAAGATCACGGGTGGAACCAGGTGCTGATCTGGGTGATATTTCTCAGATGGTAAAATGAGGACTTGATGACAGATGACACCTGAGTTTCAGGGTCAACCCTCGTCAAAATAGCCCAGACTCCGCACCCATTTGAAGGCCATCAGGTGGCGGCCACCAAGCATAAGCCAAGTGGTCTGTCCTCCCGAGGGCCCCTCTACCCGTGACCTGGGTTCACCACCAGAACCTCAGTTTTGTCAGGATTCAGTTTCAGTCAGTTGGCACTCATCCAGTCCTGTATCTCGGCAAGGCAGCTGTTAAACACCAAAACTGCACCATCCTGGTCGGGTGCAAAGGACAAGTACAGCTGAGTATCATCTGCATAGCAGTGAAAACTCAAGTCACATCACCTTACAGTGTCTTCCTAACGGCAACATGTACACCAATAACAGCAAGTGAAACACAGAGCCCTGGGCTACCCCAATAGGTGGAGTGATGCTCGATCAGACTTCTTAAACATGGCAGCAAATGCAGGTGTGGTACCTGAGCCAATGAGCTTGTCAGCAGTATACTCTAATGCATAGTGTTTGAGAGACATTCAAGATAGCCACCCAGGTTTCTATAAAGGGCACTAGTGGTGTGTCAATCTGATGCTAGATAAAAGCAAAGCGACAAATACCATTGGTCGTGGGACCATTTAGAGAGAATACAGAAACCGCCTGGAGAGAGGTACCAGGCCATTAGTGAGGCTAGGTAACAAAACTCTGAGAGCAATGGCAAGTCTACCAGAAGGGGTGAGGGCATGCCTGGCTCTATATGCAAGCCCTAGTTTAGAGTGTACTGATCTGCATACATTGGAGATATGAAGGGACTAGACTAAGGAGGGATCTAATGTAATGCCCAGGTACTTAAGGACTCAGTGAGGGATACCCATTTGTACACAAGACATTTAGATCAGTGAGGCGGGCTTTGAATCTGGGAACAGATCCAAAGCACATGGAATATGTCTTACTGGTGTTCAGAAGAAGTCTATTATGTGACAGCCAGGAATGAACTTTGCCAAAATCAGCATTAAGCAGAAGTTAATATCAACCAAGTTCTTAGCGCTTGTATAAACAACTCTGTCATCTGCATATAACAATGGCAAACACTTAGAAGTGGCTCTAGGGAGATCATTAATAAAAATGGTGACAAGCAAAAGTCCATGGGTAGAGCCTTGTGGTATACCAGTTCTAATAGTAGTAGGTCAGAAATCGTATTATTAAATTTTACAAACTGATGTCTGTCACTAAGATAGCTAGTAAACCAAGCCATGACAAGATGCAAAAAACAAGTGTAGACAGTGTAGCAAAGAAAAAGAGCGGTCTGCTAGATTAAAGTCTTTGGTTAAGTCAATAAAGACAGCACCCGTGTGCAAACTCTCATCCGTAGCTGATTTAATATCATGTGTGAACTGTATAAGGAGTAGTAGAAGTGCTATGACCCGACCTAAAGCTGTGCTGCACCTCAGATAACAGGTTATTGTTTTGCAGGTGTAACCCCTCACCTGCCTTTTTGCAAATGACAGGTGGTATGCTGTTGAAGCTGATATAGCAGTACCAGATGGGGACTGGGTTGGGGAGGACTAGGTTTCTCGGCACAAGGGCTAGGTTTGGCTACTCTGCACAGGGCACCCAAGCAAATCCGAACACAGGAAGCAATAACTGTAATGTCCAATACCAGGGATGGGATTCTAAAGTGTGGCTTTTATTCCATCCAAACTGAACAAACAAAGCATAGACGGACTCCAGGGCTACATTCCTGGTAATGCAGGTTAAGAGAAACAGAACACTTCTTCAACACTTCAGTCCTCAGGCTCTGGACCCACCAGGCACACAGCCGGACTTGCGCTGCTTTGGGTACACAGCCTGACTTGTACACTAATTGGTTTTCCCTGGTCCGGCCCCCGCCGGCCACTCAACCCTGGGCCCATATGACATGGACACATTTTCCTGGTGGCTCCTAAACCACCTTAGAGTCTTTGACTCCTTAAGGGAATTTCCTTTCAATTCCATGTCTGGGTACTTCCCTCAGCACTGGCCAAGTGCCTGAGGCAAAGTAAGGGCCACAGAGCAAATCCGTGAGGTGAACCTGGTTACTAAAGGGGGGTTCCACCTCTAGCTTCCACAATCTATACCCGGCAATTTCTCTGGACATTAAACAACTCTTTCTGAAAAGCTTGGCAATGTAGATTAAAGGGTAAATGCATAGCATTTCCTCTACATGTCTTGACTTTCCTCTTGTACTAGACTCGAACATACTTTTACTTTGGCTTAGCCTATTCCTCTAGGCCTCCCACTGATTAAGCAGTCCAATCCCACTTCACAACAGTTCAGGTGAAACATAGGCCCCAATGTAAGAGCAGAACTCACCCTTTGGTTGCAGGTGCCCCACAGGCGATTCTTGACAGCTTCTGGTGCCGTAGCACAACTTAGGAAAATAAGGCAGCTTCTTCCTAGCGGGAACCAGGAGTTGCCCCTAGAATAACAGACCAAACCTTTACCCCATCCCATCAGGGATGGGGCACAGAACCAGAAACAGCAGTCTCCACCACTTCACGAACAACCTACTGTGTTCTCTTTGCGGAAACACACACCTCTCCTTAAAGTAGCCCTATATCAGAGCTTTAGGCTCCAAGAGCCTGTGCACAGACTGATGTGCACCTCTTCAAGACTGCTCACACACAACTGCTCTCACTCACTGTTCAAAAACTCCTAACATTCTAACCTAACTCCCAACTGCAGATTCCAATGTGGCTCATGCACCCTGAAAGTTCTATGGTGATGTCATCCCTCAGTCTCAGCTGAGACTGAGAACAGAGTGAGACAGTGTGAAATCCATTTAACTGGAGATTCACAAGCTGCCTTCCCTGCCTACCACTAGGTCTTACTGGGATTCTAGTAACCCGGGTAACAGGGGGTTACACTGGTATTCAGTTACCTGTAGGGCAACTAGTTTTCAAGAATCTGATTAAGAACCAGCAAAGCAGCAACTGGACAATACCTCCATGTTTTGGGATCTCCTTTCTTAAAGACAGAAACAACCTTTGCTACCTTCCACAGTTTGGGAACCACACCCTGTACTATTGCTGTACAGGTTCCCCTAGGACCCTTTCAAATATTTCTGAAGATGTGTCACCTAAATGCTAGCTTTCCTGGTGTTTGCAATTTCTAATATACTGAATACATTGATGGGATTTTTTTTTTATTTTGCTTCTCCTACTTGTCACCTGACAACCCCTTTCTGATAGTGACCCCCAGCCCGTCATCCACTGTTCCAGGCCCTACCTCATTTACTCACTTACTGCTGTGGGTGAGTGGGTGCCATGGGCAGTGGAGCCTCTTGAGGTTGCTGTCCATCATTCTGCTGCTCGGGTGTTTCCTCCTGATTTCCCCACCCCTGAGGTTGCGTGCACTCAATAGCATGGACAATTGGCATGTAGATGCCATCGTTCTCTGTGCCTGCACTTGGGCAACTGAGAAACAGTCACTGTTGCTGTGCCACAGCCTGACTGGATGCCAGCCAAGCAGCAGCTCATGCTTCCCTCCATGAAGGAAGAGAGATGTCTATGGACACTCTATTCTCCTTCCCATAGCCAGTTCCGATGACCCTGGTCCATTTCCAAACCAGGTTGCTGGTGTGATGGATAATGTGGTACCAAGTGCCTCATTCCACTGCAGTACTAAGCTGGCTGGCTGCATGGATGGGATTTCACATTATTTAGGGTGCCTAGATGCATGAGTTCTAGAGTGAGTGAGGGCAGAAATGGCTTCTTCATATGAAACCTTTATGGGTCGTTGGTGGTGTTCTTAGTGGCAAGAACTGCATAAGTTGCTTGACATGGAAGGCCCAGTAGTACTGCAGTATGTAAGTGAGGTCAAAATCTCTAACTCTCCAGTGGCACGTGGAAATTTAATGCAGATAAGTCTGAGGTTCTTCACTTAGGCCAAGAGAACGCTGGTCAGAGGTTCTACTGAAATAGTAAACAGCCTGCAACCATGGATAATGAACAAGCATTGGTCAATGCCAATTCTGTCAGCTTTATAATGCAAATGTGATGTGAACAAAAGGCAAGACAGATGTAATGTCAACTTGACTAATGTTTAGGTGGCACTGAATCTGTGAGCTGTGCCCAGCTGCAGATGAGATCGGGGGTAGGGCCACACACAGTGGCAGAGGTTTGGGGCTCCTGTTCTTTGGAAGTCTCCCATAGAGCAGTGCTTAGTGGCGGATGATGGGATCAGGGTAAGCTGTGCCCAGTGACAGAATAAGAGTCATGTGCAATGGCAGGTGTTAGGGTTGGCAGTAGAGCCATGCCTGGTGGTACAGGTTCAGGTTGGGGCTCCTGCTCCTTGGGAGTCCACAAAGATGCATCAAGTGGTCAAAATTTGGATGTGGCTTCCATCCTCATTAGTCCTTGTAGAGCTGCATCTGGTGGCAGATGTTGGGATCAGGACTCCCACTCATCAGGAGTCTCCGTGAGAGTCGTATCTGGTGGCACATGTTGGGGTCAGGATTCTTGCTCCTGAGGAGTCTCCATACAGCCGCATCTCATGGCAGACATTAATGTCTGGAATCTTGCTCCTCAGAGTCCTTGCACAGCCACATCTGGTGTCAAATATTGGGGATAGGGCTCTTGCTTCTTGGGCGTTCTCATAGAGCCACATCTGGTGGCAGATTTTGGGGTCAAGGGTTCTGCTCCTCAGGAGTCTCTGTAGAGCTGCATCTGGTGGCAAACATGGGGCTCAAGGGCTCTTGCTGTTCAGAGTCCCCTTAAGGCTGCATCTGGTGGCTGACAATGGGGGACGGGGCTCTTGCTCCTCGGGAGTCCCTGTAGAGCTGCATCTGGTGGCAGATGCTGAGGTCAAGGCTCTTGCTCCTCAGGTGCCCCCTAAGGTAGCATTTGTGGCAGACATTGGAGTTGGGGCTTTGCTCCTTGATAGCCCCATAGAGCCACATCTGGTGACAGACATTGGGATAGGGGCTCTGCTGCTTGACAGTCCCTGTGAGCTGCATCTGAAGACAGATATTAGGGCAGGATTCTTGCTCCTCCTTGAATCCCCTAGAGCTGCATCTAGTGGCAGATATTGAGTTGGGCCTATCACTCCTCAGGAGTTCCCATTGAGCCCATCTGGTGACACACATAGGGGTTGGGGCTGGGGCTCTTGCTTCTTGGGAGTACCCCTAGAGGCTGCACCTGGTGGCAGAACATTGGGGGTCAGGGCTGTTGCTCCTTAGGAGCACTATAAAGCAACATCTTGTGGCAGATGTTGGGGTTGGAGACTCTTGCTTCTTGGGAGTCCCCATGAGCCACATCTGGTGCCAGACATTGGGGTCTGGGCCATTGCTTCTTAGGAGCCAGGATCGTGGTTCCTGGTGGCAGAAGTTGGAATCAGGGCTCTCACTCCTTGGGAGCCACACAGAGCTGTACTCAGCAACAGATGTTTAGGTTGTGGTCCTGTGGTGGAAGCCTTTGTGAGAGCAGTACTTTGGGGTCCTGTGGTGGGAGGACATTGGTCAGTGTTGTGGATACACAGATGTTTCCACATGTGTGGAGCATGCTGTCTGTGCACTACAAGTCCTCCATGGATGCATAAGATGGTGCAGTTTTTCTTTTACTCATAACTTACCCATTTTGTGTTATTATGACCCCAGCTCATGAACACATAAATGTGGCACAACATGGGGACATGATATGAGAGTGGAGGAGATTAAGGGGCAATATGAGGATGTTTTCTACACAGCAAGGGTGGTGGATGCTTGGAACAGTCTGCCACAAGAGGTGGCGGGGGCAAGCACAGTGGAAGGGTTTAAACATGCCTTGGACAGGCACAAGGGAACATTGGGTGGGGTGGGTGAGAGTGATGAAAGCCATTGATCACTTAGGGTCAGTGACTGCATGCAAGTATATGGCTGACAGGCAGACTAGATGGGCCTAGTGGTCCTTATCTGCTGACAGTTTTTATGTATCTATGTCACCTTGTCAATGCACCTAAATGTGTTCTGAGAGGAGACCCCCTCCCCATAACACATTTGGATTCGATTACAAGTTCACATTTATATGACTGTGAGGTGGAGTGATAACTTGGCCACCCTAAAATATTAGGGTCAAAATGGCCAAAATTGGCCAAATTATGAGTAAAGAAAAAAATGCAAAAAAAAAAAAATCTGTCCTGCAATACATCTTCTGTGGATGCACATCGAGTTAGTCTGTTTTTTGGATTTTTAAAAATAATTATTAAGTCATTTTGGCCATCTTGAACCCATATTTTTAGAGTGGAGAAATGCCACCCACCTCACAAATGCATACTTGCCACCTTGTCAGGGGCTCTTGAAATGTGTTTTGGAGGCTGACAACTTAGTCACTGTGACAATTTGAGGTGAAAATGGCCAAAATTGGGTAAGTTATGAAAAGAAAAAGTGCAAAAAAAACCAAAGTTCATGCTCCTGTACAGAAGATGCATTGTGAGATTTAGTATGTTTCTGCATTTTTGGTTCTCATTTCTGTAGAAGAACATATTGTTGAAGGACATTGAGAAATTGCACCAAAGGTCATTGAGGATCTGTGATGAGGGACCACAGGTGGGCACCAGTGGGGGAGAAGGGTGTCGCTGGGTGCTAGGAGGGTGATTTTTGCAATGGATTGGGCAGGAAAGAGTGATGGGACCGGGCACTGCCACGGTAATCAACAATTTGCTGGGCACCAGTGGGGAGGGGCTGTTGCATGGGTCCTAGAGGGTTGGGGATTTAATGGTCAGGCTGGAGGGGCAGTACTGGTGGCAGGATTAGCTACTCATTGCCAGAAGCAAATGATTTGATACCTTTCAATGGGCGAATATAGATGTAACAACAAGAACAAAGTGCTCTTGCTTCGGACAAACCAGTCCTTCTTCAGAAGCTCATGGCAGTTGTTTAGAAAATACAATACTTATTACAACTAGATAATGCAGAGAAAAACAAAAAAAAAATCCCATTGGTTTAAAATACTCATTTAAAAAAAAAAAAAAAAAAAAAAACAGAAGATGATGTCAGAAGTTTAACAGTACCATACTGCCTTCAGCCAGAAGCAACCCTGGGTTAAACATTGCAGTGAACACACACACCAAGAATCCTACTGCATATAAATTTAATTGACATAAGATAACACTGCTGAAGCAAATAACTCCTAAATCAAGCTATGAGTGTCACAGTTAGTATAGGATGTGATTACTGAAGGCAACCCCACCCAGATTAAAGACAAACTAAGATTGGTATAGGGCTCATGAAGTTTCAATGTCTGCATTATAGACAAGAATTTACCAGTAAAGTTGTCTTAAAACATCAGTGCACACTGTGTGATGTGTAAAACCTAGCTGGACCTGTCACACAACTGTACTCTCCAGCTACAGTAGATATAAGGCCCAAGAAATTTCAAAAACCTCAGGACTATATAAATGATAACTTAAATATAAATTGATAATATTAGTGTCAAACAAAAACTCTAGTCGAGGAACCTCAAGGAATTAAGACCATGTAGCCTGTTATGTACTGATGTCAATATACACTGAGAATGTAACAACTTGATGTACCACAAGTGTCTAAAGATTCCCCTTTTCTCTCTCTCTCTCTCTCTCCCCTCTCTCTCACACACACACACACACACACACACACACACACACACACACACACACACACACTCTCTCTAGTGAACCTATATTCACTTTAGTCACTGCAATTGTTCCCCAAAGGAATTCAACTTCTCATGAAATCCTGAGTAAAAGGGCTTATGTCTCCTAATACCTACAGAGCAAAAATGTGACACTATTTAACCATACTACTATCTGCATAGTAACATTTCCAAGGATACTGGATAGAACTACCATGAAATAAACCTCCCCCCTCCTCAGGATAAGGTAACTAGAAGTAAATATAAAGTATGTATGTAACAAATTACTACAATATTAGCCTAATGTAAAAGATCTGTGCAGGACCCCCATGCAAATGAGATCACACACCCCAACATGTACAGAGTTACAAAATTATATGTGACAGTATATGATAACACTCCTGTATGTACATGTAGCAGGCTAGGTAATCTGAACATCCCACCCCAGGCAAAGATAAAAGCGTAAGGAGGAATGAATATTCATTACGTGTGTGAAGTAAGAATAGTAACACGTTATAACTCCATATATCTAAATAGAGACTTACCTCAATGTGACAGCAAGCCCCACATCTGTTATATCACATACCTCACAACATGTACCCACACATACATACACACACGTACCCATCCCACACATGCTTAAGTCCTATAATATGTCAGCCTGAAGAAAAAAAGGTCTGTGGATGTTAGTTTCTGTAGTGTCCCATAAAACCAAGATCAGCGTTCATCCATCTGCTACCATATTGAGATGTAAAATAAGTTTAATCTCAAAAGCTCATCTCTGTTGTGTGTTTTGAGATTTCCTTTTAAGACCATTACTGACATATCTGAGATTAGTGGTCAGGCTGGGAGAAGTGGTGCCCGACTGGTTTTCAGTCTTCTTTGCTGCAATAGTATGTCTGTGCGAGGTTCATCCTAGTCTTGGAGCTGTTGGCATGTCTCTCCAACATAACCTGTTTGTGGACATCTCTTGCACTGAATAGAATAAACAATGCGTCATGTGACATGCATGTATAACTCCCGTGCACCTGGAATTGTCTGTTTTGTGATGTAACCACACAGTCCGAGGTAGAAATAAGCCCACAGGTCTTACAGAGGCGTTGATTGCAGGGTCGTGTGCCATTGTGTGACATGGTATTCTGTTCCGATGAAAGTTTGCTGCTAATAGTTAGGCTGGATAAATTTGGTGGTTGTTTAAAAGATAGTAGTGGGAGTTCCTTAAAAATACAATTAAGGGTTTCATCCTCACTAAATATTGGTGGAGATCTTTAATAATCTTACGCAGATGTTCAAGGTCTGGATGATATGTGACTACCAAGGTATTCTGTCTGTAGCTGTCTTTTCTTTATATTGAAGTAGTTGTTGTCTTGGCACTTGCGTTGCCCATTCTGTTATCCTGTCAATTTCTCTGGAAGAGTGTCCCTGCTCAATAAAGGTGGTTTTCAACATAGCCAAATGTGTATCTCTGTCATCCTCATTTGAACAAATACGTTGACAACGGGTGCTTGAATGTATATGACAGATTTTTTTTGTATGGTTTGGGTGATTACTTTTCTTGTGCAGGTATCTCTGTCTGTCTGTTGTCTTCCTGTAAATACATGTATGTGAGGTTCCTCCTTAATGGTGACTGTGGTGTCCAGAAAGTTAACCTTAGTGGTGAGAGTACTCAGGGTGAAGCTTTATGGTAGGGTGGAGATTATTAAGTTTGTGAAGAAAATCTTTGAGTGCATCTGTGCCATCCGTCCAGATGATAAACAAATCATCAATATAACGAAATAAGCTAGTGGTTTGTGGGGATACTGCCTTAAAAATCCTCCTCCAAGTCAGCCATAAAGAGGTTAGCATACTGTGGAGCCATTTTGGTGCCCATTGCTGTTCCCAGAGTTTGAACATAATGTTTACCATTGATGTTGAAGTTGTTATGTGTCAAAATGAATTCCATAAGTTCCCCACACACTCCAGGGTTGATGTTTTGTTCCGGTCCTTTCTCATGTATGTATTTAAGGCATGCTGCAATACCATCTGTGTGTGGAATATTAGTGTAGAGGGATGTTACATCCATTGCCACTAAAATGGTATCAGGTGGTATATCCTTATAGCAAGTACTGCATAAAAGTGCGCAGTGTCCTGGATATAACTGTCTCTTTCCATAACCAAGCGGTTTCAAAATGGTCTCTACAAACCCTGAGATCCCTCAGTCAAGGTACCATTACCAGAGACTATGGGTCTCCTGGATTGCCAGGTTTATGTATTTTAGGTAGCACGTAGAATGTCCCTGGCATGGGTTCATCAGGGATGAGGTGAGTTAGTTTCTCTCGGACATGGTCTGGAAAAGTTTTAATTAAGTCACGTAGTTCATCTTTATATCTTGTAGTGGGTCACTCTCTAGTTCTCTGTAGTATGTAAGATCTGTTAGCTGTCTATTAGCTTCATTAATGTAATCTTTTCTGTTTAAAATCACCACTGCAGAGCCTTTATCAGCTTTTTTGATGACAATGTTGTGGTTTGATTTCAGTGTCCCTATAGATCTCCGTTCCAGTGGAGAAAGGTTATAATGGGTTTGTTTTTGCCTGGTAAGGATCTGACCAGTGACTTGTTGGCGAAACAATTAATGCAATTGTCTAGTTTTTTATTCGCCCACTTGAGGGGTAAATTCAGATTCCTTTTCTTATCCATTACATTATTGTTGTTTACACTGTCTTCACTACCAGGGATTTCTTCCTGCCATGAAAGAATTCTTTAAGTCTCAATTCACGGAAGTATTCCTCCAGTTCACCACAAAACAGTATAGTTATCCAGTGGTTTTGTTGGGCAGAAAGTGAGGCCCTTGAAAGTACATTTAGTTCTCCAGTAAGTCGGTGTGTGGTTGGACAAATTAACAACTGAAAGGTCCCATCAAATTGATGTTGTTGTTCAGTGACTCCATTATGTTCTTCATGGTTGTTAGGAAGTATGGTATGTTGAAGGGCATCCAATTTCCTATTTTCTTAAGCCTAGCTTTTCTTAAGGTCCTTTGGTAGTTAATGTGTATCTCTCTTAAGATGTCTCTGAATAGGTTCCCCAGACATCCTTTCAGAGTGTTAACAATTTCATCAAACTCTTTGTTAAGAACAACTTTTTGGCATGTGACATACGAATCCTGTGATTTCTCAGTTTCTCAGGGTCCTATGACAAAGTTGTTCTGCATATGTAGAGTGTTTGTATTTCTTAATGGATTCAGATCAGGGTGCTTGAAGGAAGGAGGGGGCCACTAGAGGGCATGGGTGGAAGCTGGGGGAAGATTCAGGGAGAAAGGAGAGGTGCTACTTCACTGTGAGAGGTGGTGGAGCCATGGAATGTGCTGCCTAGGGGGCTGATGGAGGCAGAGACAGTGGAGGGGTTCAAGAGGGGTGGGACAGGTATAGGGGAAGGGTTCTGGAAGCAAACTCCAATACAGCAAGAATATCCAGAACTGGGAAGGGAGAAGCCAGAGGAGGCGAGGGGCAGCAAGGTCAGCACCAGGGTGGAGGCTGACCAAACGAGCAGAACGAGAAGACCCGTTAGGGCCTATTCTGCTGGCATTTAGTATGTTAGTATTCCAAATAGTAAGACCTTTAGGGATCATGTTTCTCCTCTTGCACTGGGTTAGCCGGAGGCACAGATGCACTCAAAGATTTTCCATCACAAACTTAATAATCTCCACCCTACCATAAAGCTTACCCTGGGTACTCTACCACTAAGGTTAACTTTCTGGACACCACAGTCACCATTAAGGATGGAACCTCACATACATGTATTTACAGGAAGCCAACAGACAGACAGAGATATCTGCACAAGAAAAGTAATCACAAACCATACAAAAAATCTGTCATATACAGTCAAGCACTCAGTTGTCACCATATTTGTTCAAATGAGGATGACAGAGATACACATTGGCTGTGTTGAAAACCACCTTTATTGAGCAGGGACACTCTTCCAGAGAAATTGACAGGATAACAGAATGGGCAGCATAAGTGCCAAGACAACAACTACTTCAATATAAAGAAAGACAGCTACAGACAGAATACCCTTGGTAGTCACATATCATCAGACCTTGAACATCTCGTAAGATTATTAAAGATCTCCACCCAATATTTAGTGAGGACAAAACCCTTAATTGTATTTTTAAGAAACTCCCACTACTATCTTTTAAACAATCACCAAATTTATCCAGCCTAACTATTAGAGCAAACTTTCACTGGAACAGAATATCATGTCACACAATGCACACGACCCTGCAATCAACGCCCTGTAAGACTTGTGGGCTCATTTCTACCTCGGACTGTGTGGTTACATCACAAAACAGACAATTCCAGGTGCCGGAGTTATACATGCATGTCACCGATATGTTGTTTATTTCATTCAGTGCAAGAGATGTCCACAAACAGGTTATGTTGGAGAGACCGCCTAACAGCTCCGCTAGGATGAACTGCACAGACAAACTATTGCATCAAAGAAGACTGAAAAACCAGTGGGCACCACTTCTCCCAGCCTGACCACTCAATCTCAGATATGTCAGTAATGGTCTTAAAGAAATCTCAAAACACACAACAGAGATGAGCTTTTGAGATTAAACTTTTTACATCTCAATATGGTAGCAGATGGGATGACAGCTGATCTTGGTTTATGGGACACTACGAAACTAACATCCACAGACCTTTTCTTCTTCAGGCTGACATATTATAGGACTTTAGCATGTGTGGGATGTGGGTGCGTGTGTATATGTATGTGTGTGGGTACATGTTGTGAGGTATGTGATATAACAGATGTGGGGCTTGCTGTCACATTGAGGTAAGTCTCTATTTAGATATATGGAGTTATAATGTGTTACTATTCTTACTTCACACACATAATGAATATTAATTCCTCCTTACTTTTATCTTTGCCTGGGGTGGGATTGATTCCATTGCACCATATTCAGATTACCTAGCCTGCTACTGTACATACAGGAGTGTTATCATACACTGTCACATATAATTTTGTAACTCTGTACATATTGAGGTGCGTGATCTCATTTGCATGGGGTCCTGCACAGATCTTTTTACATTAGGCTAATATTGTAGTAATTTGTGGATATGTAGGTATGTTAGACTTCTTGTCTTACACACATACTTTATATTTACTTCTAGTTACCTTATCCTGGGGAGGGGGCAGGTTTATTTCATGGTAGTTCTATCCAGTATCCTTGGAAATGTTACTATGCAGATAGTAGTATGGTTAAATAGTGTCACATTTTGCTCTGTAGGTATTAGGAGACATAAGCCCTTTTACTCAGGATTTCATGAGAGTTGAATTCCTTTGGGAACAATTGCAGTGACTGGAGTGAATATAGGTTCATTAGGAGAGTGTGTGTGTGTGTGTGTGTGTGTGTGTGTGTGTGTGTGTCTGTGGAGAGAGAGAGAGAGAGAGAAAGGGGGAGAGAAGAGGGAGAGAGACTGGGTTAGGGTGTATTGTTTGTATGAAGAGGAGGAGATAAATTACATTTTATCTCTTTTCAGATTCATAGACACTTGTGGTACATCAAGTTGTTACATTCTCAGTGTATATTGACATCAGTACATATCAGGCTACATGGTCTTAATTCCTTGAGGTTCCTCGACTAGAGTTTTTGTTTGACACTAATATTATCAATTTATATTTAAGTTATCATTTATATAGTCCTGAGGTTTTTGAAATTTCTTGGGCCTTATATCTACTGTAGCTGGAGAGTACAGTTGTGTGACAGGTCCAGCTAGGTTTTACACATCACACAGTGTGCACTGATGTTTTAAGACAACTTTACTGGTAAATTCTTGTCTATATTGCAGACATTGAAACTTCATGAGCCCTATACCAATCTTAGTTTGTCTTTAATCTGGGTGGGGGTTGCTTTTAGTAATCACATCCTTATACTAACTGTGACACTCATAGCTTGATTTAGAGTCATTTGCTTAAGCAGTGTTATCTTATGTCAATTAAATTTATATGCAGTAGGATTCTTTGTATGTGTGTGTTCCACCAAGCACGTTTAACCCAAGGGTTGCTTCTGGCTGAAGAGCAGTATGGTACTGTTAAACTTCTCTGACATCATCTTCTGTTTTTTGTTTGTTTGTTTGTTTTTTTAAATGAGTATTTTAAACCAATGGGATTTTTTCTGTTTTCTCTGCATTATCTAGCTGTTATAAGTATTGTATTTTCTAAACAACTGCCATGAGCTTCAGAAGAAGTACTGGTTTGTCAAAGCTAGAGCACTTTGTTCTTGTTATTTACATCTATGTTGGTCCATTAAAAGGTATCAAATCATTTGCTTCTGGATCTATTCTTGCAAGGACCAATACGGCAACTACTAAATCTAGATTTCTACTCATGTCAGTAATTAGCTTAATTGTGGGTCTGGTGGGACTGGCGGTGGAATTTGGCATCTGCTTCCAGTTAATTTGTGAAAAGCTGAGTTCAGAGGATACTGAAAGCAGGATTGAGGACCCACCACCTGTAAATTCCATGTGGAGAATTGGGTCAGTGAGGGAGAGCTAAGCTGGTAACAGGGTTGGTTTTAACCAAAATAGCATAGAGCTTCATGGAATTGGGTTGGGAAGGGAATTCTGTGCTGGGAGCGGGTTGAGTTTTTAAGTTCAGAGAATTGGGTCAGGGAGGAGAGCTGAGCTATGTGTGGGGTTGGTTTATAACAAAACTATGAGACCAGGTGCATGGCTAGTTTTATTGATGTTGGGGTGGGCCTGTGGAGGGTGTCTGACAGGAACAGCATCACGTGAGATGGCAGTGCAAACAATGAGTCATCAGAATGACAAAGGTCCGCACAGTAATTGCTGTAATGAAACACCATTGAAAGATGTGTTGCCAAGAACCTGTGACTCACTGGATAGGTCCAGCACTATTGGCTCATTTTAGCCATGTTCATTGTCTTACAGCCTGACAAACCCCAGGATCTGCATTTTACTCAGACGATACCAACATATTTGACTTGCATTCTGAAGGTAACCAGAAAACATTTCTGTACAGAATAAACTATTCTGGATGGCAGAGTGTCTATTTTGGGGACAGCTTTACCTTCCAGGGTGACAACAACCCCGCATGTAGGTTCTAAAACTGTTTTGTATTAGCAAAGGGTTTTAGGCTACACTCTGAGAACTCCACCAGCCAGACACCAGTCATATATGGTGTTAAACATTAGAAAACAGATCCTTCTAAAACAGAATTTAATGGCAGAAGGAGACCAAAGGTCCATTGAGTCTGCCCGCTACTATATTACCTCACCCAATCAGCCTACTGTACAGGTGGGTTGTGCCCTTCCTGCCCCATTCATCCACCCTCAATCCCTGTTGCCCCACCTGGGAGCTATGAGTCCCTTGCCCTGTCCTAGCCAGGTTGAAACTTGTAAAGGGTAGCTTCCACCACCTTTTTCGGTGGGCAAGTCTGTTCAACAGTTCTTGTTCAACACTGTTAACTGCATGACGGGGTCATACAGGGAGGCCACTTATTAGGTGAAACTCCCAAAACACAGGTGCTAACTAAATGGATAAGCCAAACCCTGGACGTCACTGAAACTCATGAAACTAAGAAAAGAAATCATGGTAAGGCTTCCTTATGTAGAATAACCACAATCTTGGTTGTCCGAATCAAAAACTTTAATTAAATAAAAATGCTGGGAGCAGCACTCACGACCACGTTGAGACGTTTCTGAGTGAACCTTGTGCTCTTTCTCCAGGCATCCTGAGGCACTGCTGCTTACATCTTAATACATGGAATTTAAAGGTATAAACACATAAAAAATAAAATGTATAAAGAGATAACAGCCCCTCCTTTACATAATTCATCCACTATAATATACTATCACCAGATGCTAACATTTTTAAGTCATAGAACAGGAAAGTGTGGGGAGGTGAATCAGTAAAAAGCACCACAATGTAAATACACAATAAATGTCACAGGAGCAACAGTCATCTTTTACAGTATATACATAAATCATATATAGAATTAAATATTGAATTAAAAATAACCCACACAAAACATACAACGTAGCCCAAAATGCACCATGAATAAGTCTCTATCATATAACATAGTGCTCAGTATACCAAAAAGGCCTCACTCCCACAGGTCCACATAGTGATCACTCCTCGATAGATCACAAAGTTTTGTGAGGATCTACTATTGTACAGTCACAGGGAGTCAGGAAGATAGTGTAGAAAGTTAAGTGTGTGGCTTCCATAGCCTTCTGATCTGCAAAATAAAAAGAAACAGATATAGAGTTAGTTTATTGTAAAAATGAAAAATTAATCAATAGCATATAAGAATTATGAAAAGAAAATGGGGTTTGGATGATTAGGAGGTGCTGGGGAAGGGGTGGTGGTTAGGAATCTATGGACTATTAAACACCATCATTACAATTCATGCTATAAGTCCTATTATAAAATTAGAGGAATGGTTTCAAGTCCCACATTTCATCTAGTCCCTTAGGATTTACAGTATCATGTTTATAGATCCAGAGATGTTCCCTTCTTAGGAGTAATCTAACATGAGCACCTCCCCTTTGGGGCTTCACACATTCAGTTGCCATAAATCTGAAGTGCTTTGGACCAGCTTCATGACATTCTTGAAAGTGTCTGTATTGGGGTGTCTCGTTTATGATAGAGCGAACATGTTCCTGAATGGATGGGGAACTTGTTTAGCCAGGAAAGGCTCATGAAGCAGGAGCTTGTTTCCAGGTGCAACCTGGGAGCACAAGAAAGTTAAACAACTTGCTTAGGGTCACACAGTGTGAGTGGGAGCTGATGAAATTCAAACCCAGGTCTCCAAGTTTACAGCTCAGTGTCTTAACCACTATGCTATACTGCCTTCTATGCTATGATGCCTTCTACGCTTATACTGAATGCTTTCTTTAAAAAGCAATCTACACTTCAGCATGTACTTTCACAAAAAGACATTTCAGCTGTTACAATTTACTAGAAAATACCTTTTTTCATTTCAGTGTTTCTTTCCAAGATTTACAGCACATCTTGGTAATACTTCTAAAGTGTCTGTCTAGGAAGCATTTGCCTTTCCCTATTAACCTCACATTGCCTTTGTTTATGACATCATAGTGCTCAACATGACAACAGACTGTGATGTTACAGACAGCAATTGTGGTTAGCCGGAGAGAGTCTGATACATTTTGAAAGACCAATTGAAATAATTGATGCATTATCTACAATATTTAATTGACCAACAGTAAAGCAAAAAAACAACAACTATAAAGCAATATAGTTAAAACATAACTGGTGTAAATCTAGTGTTTTAAGCTTTTTATTATAATAGAGAGTTGCTCCTAAATATTCTAACTGTCCTCCCACATAACCAAGGCCACATGTGTACCAAATAATGTATACCACAAGGTAGTGTTGCAAAAGATAAAGGGCCAGATATTCAAAACTTTGCCCTGGGACTAAATTAGCACTGCCGAGGGCAAACTTAGCCTGGAGCACAAAGCAAGCTATATTCAAAAGGAATAGCCCAGGGCAAACAGCTTCTGAATATAGCATGGTAATGAGGCCGTGCAAACTGGGCTGGAGTGCAAGGCAAACATAACCCTGGAATAAGACAGCACTGAATACAGCAACCAGGAAGTGCAAACCACAACAACAACACAGAGACATGAGGGTAGGTAGAGAGGAACTATGTGGCCAATGTGTGTTCTGGCAAATGCAGGACCCAGTACAGCTGCAGGCAGCAGCACACATGAAAAACTGTGCTCAAGAACTGTATAATATTCCCGAACTATTAGCGCCGCACTAACCACGTTAAGCGTGGCTTAGCGCAGAACTAAGCCTGTCTGGTGCAAACACGTTAGCCCTGCAATTGCTTCTGCCATATTCAAAAGTGACATGCAAATGAACCTACTTAGACAGTCTGTGGGCAAACAGCCACATTAGCACCTCATCATGCCCTGATTCGCATGCATTTTGCTGGCGTTACTGCAGGGTCCCACAGCTCCACCAGTAGGTCAGTCTGGAGGTACAGGGCTGGCCAGGTCCGACCGAAGCTCCACCTGTAGGTCAGTCAGGCAGTGCATGATGATAGCTGCAGGCTTCATAGTAAACATACAGCATAGCATAGCATCGTACCCCAGGGACAACACAGCATTGGCACAGGTGGTGGTAGTGCTGCATGCAACCTTCACACTGTAAGTCATGCTACAGTACACAGCAGACACTATAGTAGCAAGAGAGCTGGTAGTGTGAGGGACACAACACTGCCTATCATATGTGGGGCAGTGATGACCACTGCACTGTACACAGTGACAGGCACAGCTGCAGGTAATTACTGACAGTGGACAGTACTATCACGCTGTTGTGTGATCTACAGATGCTGCAGCTGTGACATGGGATGACACAGTGTCATGTATATGGCTGGCAGTGTGTCTGTGAGATCTGTACAGTTGTGTGGTAGGTGGCTCGGGGGCATGTAGGATCCGACAGGCACACAGGTGGTGGCGTAATCCACTACTGGCCCATGTGCACTGTGCAATGTGTCCCAGCCTTTGGCCACACGTGGGCTGTGGTGAGGTCTGACCACCCATACAACCTACCCTCACTGGCCACCATGCCCACAGTGCCGCATGTGTGTGCTGGCATCTGCTACACACCACAGACGTATGGTATGCAGGTGTGTGCTATATGGCACACTACCATGCTGTCCCTGTGGGTCAGATCACCCATCACTGCCTGGCATGGCTTGGACTGGTGGCAGCTGATGGCATCATGTGGTGCCATCAGTGAGCAGCATGTGTCCTCCATGTCTGGCAGTTTCTAAAGTGTCATACTGATATGTTGGGCCGTGCAAGCCATGCTAATGTTGGTGATAGCACTGCTGCGAAGCTGTTTACTTGGGGTTAAGACCAGCTTTTCCTGGGCGGTAATTTGTACTGCGCTATGGGTTGGCGCTAAGTCACGCTAACCAACTTAGCGCCAAGCGCTAGTCACGTGAATATCTCATTGCACCTGTATTCATGTTGACTTTGCTCCTTGTATGTAATTATTGTTTGCCTTGCGCTAATGCAGTTTGCCTGCACTATTCAGCCTTTTGAATATAGCAGACCGCGCTAATCCCGCTAAACCCGTGCAAGCGTTTTGCCAGCGCAAAGCTTTGACTATCTGGCTCAAAATCTCTAATCCCGACCCTTATATTGTTTGTTGGGCCTTGAGGAGTTTTCCAGGCTGAAAATATTGGTGTACAGTATATTGCAATTGAAACATTTGTGGCAACCATTTGGTTTTGTTGGTAGCCATGTTCTGGCTTCAGGTTTAAGCGGCTGAGAATCGGTTGTGCACCAGATGATCCTTAATGTTCGTACTTCTCCTAAATGTAACCCTTGGTTTGTTACCAGCTACTTCCCACTGTAACATCCCCTGGACTACTGGCCAGTTTCTCCATATGATGTTACCTATTTTGCCAGCCACTTTACTGAATTCAGAGGAAAATGTGACTGGACCCCATTCAGTTCCTTGATTCTCTGCTTTCTGTTCAGTTTTAAAAATCCATTTGATTTTCAGCCCTAACCTCAGTTATTGTTTTGTTCAACAATTCCTCCCTATCCTCTGGCTCTAGATTCGAACAGCCCCACCCTCCCTCCTATCCAACACCTCTTAATCATCTGAATCCCTTCTCTTTCCATAATTCGTATAGATACTTTTGATTCATTTGCTTAATTTTTTTATGTTGTCTTGCACATGCAGTGCAAGCAACATGTGTAACAATTGTGGAGTAGCAGGTTTTGGTCGAGTGCGTGTTGTGCCAATGGCACCACTGCTTTTTTGGCTGGTCTCTGTGGCATAAATGAAATAGCATGCCATGACAGCACTGCAGAAGCATTCCACCAACTTCAAACAATTTTGTCGCTGCAATGAGGGAGCTCCCGTCATTGCTGGGCATGCCTTGCCTGGTGTAATATTTCAATAAACATGGCAGCGGCGTCGCCATCTGCCTCTCACAATCCCCAGCAAGCTGACTTCAGGGGTGCCCAATCCCCTGTCAGCATGCCCCTCCCCAGTTCAATTGGTTTGCCAATGGGGAACCCAATCCCCATCGGCACAATGTCCCCCACTTTAATTTGTCTGCCGAGGGGATGCCCAATCCCCTTGGCATCATGCTCCTCCCCAAACACAGACATGTTTTCTTTGCTGATGGGGTCGCAGTCCCTGTCACCTCCAGTACCCTAAAAACACCAGGTGGCACACTGGGAGCCTACCCAGTGTGCCCAAAGCAAACCTGAAAAAAGAAAATCTTGTCACAAATTTTTTTCATCACCTGTAAACAAGAAAATGATCCTCACTGTCTGTTGTAGCATCTCTCCCAACCCGCACCCACCCTCTGTGCACCCCACCTCCTACACCCCTCACCCCACTGCCTCCGAGCCCAGTGTGATGATCTTCGGTGGAGCGGGAACACATCTGCACTCTTCAAGCCTACCGCAAACTGAAGAAATGCCGGTAAGCTGTATAATGGCATCAACTGGAGTTTCAACTTAGGTGGATATCATAGCCATTTTGTGACTTTGGCTCCAAATTTTCAATATAGGGTTCTTGGGACTCCACCTCATAAACTCAGTCACCATCATGTCATTATTCAGTCCCAAGCGGTCATAGAAACATAGAATTTGATGGCAGATAAGGACCGCTTGGCCCACCTAGTCTGCTCATTTTCCTACCTAACAGATAAGCTGCAGATCCTAGTTAACCAACAGCTTACTTCCTCCTACCGCCCACTAGGACTGCCTTATGTCTGTCCCATGCATTCTTGAATTCCCCACTGTTTTGATTCCACAACCTCCTCAGGGAGGCTGTTCCATGCATCCACAACCCTCTTTGTGAAAAAATACTTCCCACACATTACCTCTGAGCCGTCCCCTCTATCTTCAAATTGTGCCCCTTGTTCCTGCAATCTCTTTTCTGAAAGATGCTACCTCTTGGACCTTGTTGATTCCTTGAGGTACTTGAAAGTTTCTATCATGTCCCTCTCTCCTTCTTTCCTCAAGGGTATACATATTAGCTCCTTTAGTCTTTCTTCAGATGTCTTCTGGTGCAGACCCTGCACCATTTTGTTCCCTCCTGTACAGCCTCCACTCTGTCTATGTCTTTGCAGAGATGGGGTCTCCAGAACTGCACACAGTACTCCAGATGGGGTCTCACCAACTGTCCACAGAGGATAACAACTTCCTGTTTTCCACTACTGATGCCTCTCCCTATGCATCCCAGTATCCTCCCAGCCTTCCTTACTGTCTTCTCACATTGCTTGCCCACTTTAGGTCATCTGATATAATTACCCCCAGGTCCCTTTCCATTTTACTGTTGTCAGTATCTCACCCCCATTGTGTACTCTTCCCTGGGTTTTGTTTCCAGGTACATTACCTTGCACTTCTTTGCACTGAATCTGAGCTGCCATACATTTGACCATTCCTCCAACCTTGCCAAGTCCCTTCTCATTCTTTCCACTCCATTTTGTGTATCAACCCTGTTGCAGATCTTTGTGTCGTCTGCAAAGAGATGTCTTTTCCTTCCATTTCCTCTGCAATGTCACTTACAAAGACATTAAAAGGACCTGTCCAATACGGAACCCTGTGGTACCCTGCTAGTAATCCTCCTTTCTTCACTGTGGACTCTGTTTACTACTGCCCTTTGCATCCTGTTGTCTAGCCAAGTTTTATCCAGGCTACCACCTTGGGACCCACTCCAAGGCTGGCTAACTTGTGTATTAATCTTGTGTGGGACTGTATCAAATGCCTACTAAAATCTAGGTAGGCCATGTCCACAGCCCTCCCTGGTCTACTACTTTGGTCACCCAGTCAAAGAAATCTATTAGATTTGTCTGACACGCACCTTCCCATCATGAATCCATGCTGCCTTGGGTCCTGTGCCCCACTGGCCTCTAGGTACTCAACAGTTCTTTCCTTCAGAAGTGATTCCATCATTTTCACTACCACTGAGGTCAAACTAACTGGTCTGTAGTTTCCTGCCTCTGTTCTGCTCCCACTTTGTGAAGAGGAATCACATGCCCTCCTCCAGTCCTCAGGTACCACCCCATTCTTCCATGATTTGTTAAAGAGAGTAGTCAGTGGTGTCACTAGGTTCTACCCTTAGTTCTTTTAGAATTCTTGGGTGAATCCATCAAGCCCCACTGCTTTGTCCACCTTCAATTTTATTAGTTCTTTCAGAACCCTTTCTTCTGTAAATGGACTGATATCAACCCCATCTTCAGAGAGTTTCTCTTGTTTGGTTTAGGTACCTCCCCTCTCTACTTTTGTGAATACTGAGCAGAAATATTCATTCAGTGTCCCTGCTTTTCACTGTCACCTCTGCCCACATTCCTCCCTTTATTAAGCCTCAGTATCCCTCCTTTGGTCTTTCTTCGCTCTAATATACCTATAAAAGGTCTTATCCCCTTCTTAACAGAGTTGGCTATCCTTTCCTCAGTTTGGGCCTTTGCTATTCTGACTGCTTTCCCTGCCTCTTTCTGCTTTAACTGATAAAGTTCTCTGTTCTGCTTCTTCTGTGTTTCCTTATATTTCCTGAATGCTAACCTTTTCTCCTTAACCTTCCCTGCCACCTCTTTTGAGAACCATAGCAGTGTTTTCCTTCATTGTGTTTTGTTGATTTTCTTACACAAAGGCTTGTTGCATCTGTGATTGCTGTTTTGATTACTCCCATTGTTCCTCCACCCTCCTTCTTGCCTGTTTGCTAGTGCTTTTCTGAGGCACTCTCTCATTTTCTAACGTCATCCCTCCTAAAGTACAATACTCTTGCTTTTGTATGGCTTGATTGTATGGCTGTGTTTATCGTGAACCACACTGTTTGGTGGTTGCTTGTTCCCAGATGGCTACCCACTTCTAAATCTGAGATTCTTCTCCATCTCCATTTGAGTACCAGGTCTAAGATTGCCCTCCGAGTGGATTCTAATACTATATGTCTGAGGCATGCCCTTGTAGGGCATCAAGATTCTCGTCACTGAGCCGGAATCACCTTTAGGGACCAATTAATGAAATGACAGTGTGACTGTTCATGAGGTTGCTCCCAAAGTCTATGTTGCAAATTTGGTGAAAAAATTCCAAAAATGACTGTTCTGGGCGTGCATTGTGCAGTTTCTCGCATACTCGTAACTTTTGACAATTTTAATATTTTCACCCAGATTTTCAAACATTGCCATTTTGCACATTTCCTTATAAATAGTATAGTGTCATTTTCACATCCTGCCGAAATGTGTTTATTATGTGCTTACAATGGCGCAGTCGCTGGGAAATCAATGTTTGGGACAGATTGAGAAAAGCATAGTGAAACTGTTCATGAGCAGAGGGCGAAAATGCCTATGTTGAAAGTTTGGGGAAAGAATTCTATAGAATGACTGTAGTTACAGCATGCATTAAGAAAGTTTCCATGCACTGTGAATTGGAGGTTTAATATTTTCACCCAGATTTTCAACATTGCCATTTCTTCACACCTCCTTATGAATGGTACAGCTGCCATTTTTCATCCTGCCCAAAATATGTTTTTGTACATCTGGCACAGAATGGCGCGGTCACTGTAGGAAATCAACATTCAGGACAGATTAACAAAATCACAGCGCCATTATTCATGAGGAGGGTCACAAAAGCCCATGTTGAAAATGTGGAGTGCAAATACCAACAAATGTCGAGGTGTTAGGGTTTCTAACCATAACGTCCCACCCAGTACAGACTAACAGGTGTCAAAGGTGTGCCTTTTGGATTGTCAGCTGTAATACTCACGCCCATTCCACCTACCCTGCAGCCAGTGACAGGCATTGAGGTGTGCCTTGGACCCTTGACCCCAAGTTCACCCATTCTTCTCTGCACCCATCTCAGAATTTCCTTTATGGAATTGGGTAAGCATAAGGCCCAACGACCCCAAGGCACAATGCAACACTTGTCAGAGTCTGAAGAGTAGGTTGAGGTGAATGGCATGAGCTATGGCTGATGACCCAAAGGCACACCTCAATGCCTGTCAGTCTCTGCAGGGTAAGGGTGCTGTGACATCAGTTCCATACTTCACTGCCATTCCTATTATGCATCTCTCAACTCCTGCACTACCAATGCCAATGCCAGCAAGACAACATTCAGCATTGACAAATGCTTGTTTAATACAATGAACTGACTGTATATCTGTTCCTTTGTTACTTGCAGATCAGGAGGCTATGGAAGCTATGCATGTCTACATTTCTACACTATCTCCCTGACTCCCTGAGACCATATAACAGAAGAGTCCCAAGAAACTGTCCGATGAATTGACAAGTGATCACTATATGGCTCTATGGGAGTGAGGCCTTCTCACGTTATTTAGCAATTTTAGCTTTGTGAATTACATGCCTAGCTGTAACATGAGTTTACTATCATTTCCTGATGAATTCTTGATGTTTATACACTTTTGCATTACAATTGTAACCCCTTGTTACCCGGGTTACTAGAACTCTCGAAGACATAGTGGTAAGCAGGAAGGCAGCTAGAAACTCCAGTTAAATGGTTTTACACTGTCTCACTCTGTCCTCAGTCTCAGCTGAGACTGAGGATGACATCACCATAGAACTGTCGCAGCTGCATGAGCCACAATGGAATCTGCAGCAGGAGTTGGAGTAGAAAGTTGGGAGGTTTGAACAGTAGTCTGTAGGTCAGTTGGAGTTTGGAGCTTGCTGAGAGAGCAGCACAGCAGCTCTGTGTAGGCTCATGGAGCCTCAGCCCTGACATAGGGCAACCATTCAGAAAAAGGTGTGTGTTTCCACCCTAAAGAGAGACACAGAAGATAGTTTGAAGTGGTGGAGGCGCTGAATCGGGTCTCAGTGCTCCATCCCTCAGGAATGGGGCAGGAAGGTTTTCCTGCATATTCCAGGGCAACCCCTGGTTTTCTGCTAGTGGAGAGCTGCCTTATCTGTTCAAGAGTTTTTGGGAAACAAGAAGATTGGTGAATCGCCTGTGGGGCACCTGCAACTGGAGGGTGAGTTTCTGCCCTTTCTAAAGGGCCTATGTTTTCACCCTGGGACTTGTGTGATAGTGGGATTGGACTACCGAAATAGTGGGAGGCCTAGAGTAATAGGCTAGCCAAAAGTAAAAAGTATGTTCAAGTCCAGCACATAGGAATCAAGACATGTAGAGGAGATGACATACATCTACCCAGTAATCTACATTGCCAAGCTTTCAGTAAAAGAGTTGTTTAGTTTCCAGAGAAATGGCCGGTATGGATTGTGGGAGCTGGAGGTGGGAGACCCCCATCTTAAGTAACCAGGTCCACCTCTACGGATTTGCTCTGTGGTTTCTACTTTGCCTCATGCACTTGGCCAGTAATGAGGAAGTACCCAGATGTGGGATTGGAAGAATAATTCCTCTAGGAGTTAAAGGCTCTAAGGTGGTTTGAGGAGCCACAACAGGATAACTGGTTCATTTCCCAAAATGGGCCACGGATCAAGTGGCCGGCGGGGAGCCGGGCCAGTGAGGAAGAAACCCAAGTGAGTGTACAAGTCAGGCTTAACACCCAAAGCTGCGTAGCAAGTCCGGGCTGTGTGCCTGGTGGGTTCAAAGCCTGAGGGCTGAAATAGTGAAAAAGTGTTCTGTTGTCTCTAATCTGCAGTACCAGGAATGTAGCCCCGTGAAGTCCGTCTATCTTTGTTTGTTCAGCTTGGAGATGAGTAAAAGCCACACTGTAGAATCCCATTCCTGGTTTTGGACATTACAGTTATTGCTTCCTGTGTTTGGATTTACTTGGGTGCCCCTGTGCAGAGTAGCCAAACCTAGGCCCCCAGTGCGAGTAACCTATCCTTCCTGAACCCAGTCCCACCAGGTACTGCTGTCAGCCTCAACAACATGCCACCTGTCATTTTGCAAAAAGGCTGGGGGTCCGGGGTTACACACAATTGGATTATTTATCAATGGTATGGGCTTTCACTATTATATTTTATAGTTCACACAATAATGGTGTTATTTTGACGTTAATTTGTATATGAGAACATTATATCTCTACCTATTGTGTATTTATGATGTCATCACTTAGGGACTATTTAAATACTGTACTTGGATGTTTTATTTCCCCACCCCTATGAAGCCTTAATTGGTTAAGCCGAGGCACTGACTTCCCAAGGTAACTGGTACTGAGCAATCGTGTTCTGTCATTATTTATGCCTTTTGAATTTGTATTTGGCAAAATAAAGCTTTGGAATACATTTCCATGACTGGCGTGGTTTCTTGTATTGGGAGTGCAGCTTCATTTGATTTTATCACCTCACAATATACACAGCAAGATCAATAAAATTAATTAAAATCAATGAATAACACAGAGGCGGGATATTCAGACTGCGCCAGGCTGTAGCAAGCCTGGGCACAGCGCAGCAACTTGCTGCAGCGGGCGTTGATAGGGTGACATTCAACGGAGCTGCGCCATGGCACAGCATCGTTAAATATTACACCAGTGCAAGTGGCCAGAGTCGAGCAGGGGATGCGCTAGCACAAGTTCCGTTGCGCTGGGTGCAACAACTACGATATTCAAAGTACATCAAATGGGGCCATAATGTATGCAAGGCACAAATGAGGTCATTGCATGTCGATACGCCCCATTGCATGCAGTGCGCGATCCCCAGCAACTTGCACCTGGTGCCCGCCAGGCTGCAGCCATCAGACTGACACCCCCTGACATTGCGTCGTGACCCAATGCCCGATCGCGGGCATGTGTATATGGAGAACGTCCTACATCCCTGGTGGTCCAGTGGACCGCTTGCAGCCCTCATCATGGTCATAGGTATGTTTAAAAACAGTTAACTCTATCCCTGGTGATCCAGTGGACGCTCGCTGCCCGATCGCGAGCATATGTCCTTATGTTCGGTCCTATATCCCTGGTGGTCAGTGGACGCAGCAGCCCGATCGTGGGCGTCAGTAAGACATAATGCCACACCAATCCAACCCTCGTGTTCTAGCGGTACACCCTCCCCACCCGCCCACTGAGCCACCACCACTCCCCCAGTCAGCAGCGGGTGGCAGCTCCCCACCTCCTTGCTGCCCGCTGCCTGCCAGGTGACACCCACTCGGTAGGGCTGTCGCCCATTGGTCCACAGCACAAGCCAATGGATCTGCAGCCTGTGCATTTCCCACAGTCAGATATGTAGATGGATCCTGACTGCATATCTGGACTGTGTGCAATGCGGGCTGCGCCCGTTGGCTCATGCTGTGGACGAGTGCCCTAGCCCAAGTGTGGTGTCGGTGTGGCGGGGGTGGCAAGCAGGTGAGCTGCAGCCCGCCACTGACGGGGTGGGAGGCGAGGCGGTGGGGCTCAGTAGGTAGATGAGGGAAAGGTACAGCTAGACCACCAGGTTGGATTGGTCAACATGTTTACTGAAGCCCTTGATCAGGCTGCAAGCAGTCCACTGGACCACCAGGGATGGATTAACTGTATTTAAATTTACCTATGCCCGCGATGAAGGCAAGTGGTCCACTGGACCACCAGGGATATAAGACTATTAACTATACTACATATGCCCGTGATCGGGCTGCGAGCGGTCCACTGGACCACCAGGATATGGGACTATCCTTATTCTATGTATTCCCGGGATCAGGCATGGGGGCACCACCACGAAGGTGCAGCCAGAGCTCGGGTGGCCACCCACAGGTGGCAGCTGCCGTGTTACACCCTGCAATCGGCAGCTCACCTGTGGGTGGCCAGTGTTCTTCTTTTTTTGGCTCACCTGTATGCGGCGCAGGTAGGGTTGCACATGCATGGGCTCAGCACATCCCGGGATGAATATCGGGATGTGCGGAGTATGCATAGGCACACCCCCACCTGCGCCCGCGATACATGGCACTGTGCACTCGGCCCAGGCTCAATCCTCATTTGAATATCAGACCGAACCCTTCTAAATACCCCGCCCAGAATATAAAATCTAAAACTTATATAGCAGTGCCAGGCCCAAAACTTAATGTAAAAGTTGAGTTTTCAAACACGTTTTGAATGTGGCCAATGCCTGACTCCTGGTGCTCTTTGCTGATGGGTTATGCCAGTCTATATATGACAGGTTATGTCTCCTGCTAACACCAGATCCATTTTATGGCTCCCTTCCTGATCAATTTCCTAACTTCCTGTCCCCACCCTCTCAGCCCTAACCTAATCCTCTTGCCAAAAGCTGTTTTCAGCTGCACCCAGATAGATTCCAGTCCTCTTCTTGCATTTTGATGGTCCCAACCTCAGTCACCACAATACCTTCCCTAATATATAGGGCTTGGGCTTTTACTAGCAACACAAATCATATCAGTAGATGTCTGTAAGTTTAATGAGCTATAATTATTTGAAATAAAGAGACTGGGGTGTTGCATAATGTTTAAGGTCCTGGCACATGATGGATTATGTTTATATGTGCCTTTGTCTCCAGTAATTCCAGCCAATCTCCTGATTGATCAGTGATTGTGACATTCAGAAGCAGCTCCACTGCATGAGGCCATAGAGCTGTGAATACATTTCAAGTTCTGCCCATATTAGTTTAGGTTTTAAACACACTGCCACAAATGCAGCTAGCACAGAGCAGATAAGGGCTCACCATTTTTTCACACCCTATATAATACAAAGATCGGAAAACTGGATTATACTATTTTACATAGACAGACTCCAGCCCTGATGGCATATTGTAAAATTGAATGCAATATGAATTAACTGAAATTTATCAGGACGATGTTTACTAACATTCAGATTACATTTGAGACTAATGTTACAGCCACGTTAGTCCTTGGAAAACTGGATTTGTTGAATACTGTGATATGCTTTATTGGACAAACAAATTATATGTAGCTGTTACAGTACGCAAACTTACCATGAAGCGTGAGACCCGCGTGCCCTCTAAAGCTCATGTACTACAATAGAAGAAAGGGAAGGCGAAGGATCACTATTAGGCGATAGGGCAGCAAAGGAGAGGTGGATACCAGCCCATTTACAGAGGAAAGAGTCTAAAGGAACTTGAGAATCTGAAAGGGACAAGGCTATGGGACTGGATGGGTTACATCCCAGAATAAAAAACAACTCAGTGCTGGCAGCACCACTAACAGCCCTATTCAACAATTTGATAGAGATAAGTGGTTCCAGGGGACTGGAGAAGGGTAAATGTAGTCCCTCTTCACAAAAGTGGGAACAGGAAGTGGCTGGCAACTATGGGCGGTCAGCTGACCTCAGTGGTGGGGAAATTAATGAGTCACTGCTAAAGGAACATTTTGTGATATTTCTTGAATTCAGTGAAGCATATGATCCAAGGCAGCATGGATTCAAACAGGAAGGTCTTGTCAAACAAATCTGTTAGATTTCTTTGACTGGGTGACAAGAGAAGTAGATCAGGAGGTTGTGGATGTGGCTACCTAGATTTCCATAAGACCTTCAACACCATCCCACAGGAGGTTGGTTAATAAGTTGGAGCAGGGGGTGAGTCCCAGGTGGTAAACTGGGCAAAGAAACTGGTTGAGTGACAGGACACAGAGCGTGGTGGCAAATGGCGTTCAATCTGAGAAGAAGTGGGTGACCAGTGGGGTCCATGCTGGGACCAGTCCTCTTTAATGTCTTCATAAGTAACATTGCAGAGGGCTGGAGGAAGGTATGCCTCTTTGTAGATGATACTAAGATCTGCAACAGGATTGACACTCCAGGGTGAGTGGGGGGATGATGAAGGACCTAAACATGCTTGAGGAGTAGTGGAGAGTGTGACACCTAAGACTCAATGCAAAGAAGTGCAAAATCATACATTTGGGGCACAGAAGTCCAATGGAGGAGTACAAGATGAGAGGAGAGGTACTAGTGGCCACCAATCATGAAAGGGACCTTGGGGCAGTGGCGGGCCGGGAGGCAGTCGCCCTCCTAGCTGCCCAGTGTCAGTAGTAATTGCCCACACCATCTTTATTCACTATTTAGTGCCCATTGTGGAGCCCATGATTGACTGAATGGCCACCCCGGCTCCCAAATGCTCCCAAACTTAGCTCCACCACTGCCTTGGGTAATCATATCTCTTGACCTAAAGGTAACCAAACAATGTGAGAAGACTATGGGGAGAGCCAGTGGGATGCTAGGGTGCATAGGAGAGGTATCACCAGCAGAGAAAAGGTGGTTATGCCACTGCACAGATCACTAGTGAGATCTCATCTGAAGTACTGTGTCCGGTTTGGAGGCCACGTCTCCAAAAGGACATCAACTAAATAGAGGCACTCTAGAGAAGGGCAACAAAAATGGTGTAAGGACTGCACCAAAAGTCACATGAGGAAAGACTAGAGGACCCTCAATATGGATTCCCTGGAGAAGGGGTATGATAGAGATATTCAAGTACTTCAGGGCATAAACAAGGTACAGGAGGTAGCATCTTTCATTGATATGAGGCTGGGGGTAGGCTCAGGGGCAATGTGAGAGCACTTTTCACAGAAAGAGTATTGGATGCCTGGAACAACCTCTCTGCGGAGATGGTGGGGCAAAACAGTAGGGAAATTCAAGAATGCGGGGACATAGGGTTACCACCTTTACAAAGCCCAAAATGGGAAATTACTTACTGAAACATGATTTTGCAGGATAAAATGTAACCTTGACTAATACAACAGACTGATTTTCACTAAATAGGCAGAATTAGACTAAGTGTTGTAGTTTTCAGTTGTTTCTGGTGTTTCTTATCATTTTATGGTATTTTAATAAAGGTATTATAGTTTTTGCAACATTTAGAGAAATGAAAATATTTTTTTACTATAATGTCAGGACAGTAGTATTTTTCATGTTTTTCATGAGACACAGCTGCCCAAATCAGGACTGTCCTGCGAAAATAAGGACAGTGAAATAACCCTAGGGACAAACATAAGAATATACTCTTGCAGTGGGAAGATCAGAAGCTGCATATCAGCTAGGGTCTGCAGTATTGCATTAGGTAGGGAAAGGGCAGACTAGGTGGGCCACATGGTCCTTATCTGTCATCACCTTCTATAACATCTTTAAGTAATTTTTTGTTGGTGAAATAAAATGCATCAGAAGAGTAAAGGAATCCAGACCCCACTGGTAAATCTGTTTATATGTATGTCAGTCATTTGCCAATATGTGGTAGATAACACCACAGCAAACTCATCAGAGTTTTACGTAATCTGATTTCTGGAGAATCTAAGTTAGTGCCTTTCCTGTAAACATGCTATCTGTAGAAGAATGAGTCAACATGTGGGACCTATTACCATATCCTGGGGATCGCTCAAGTAAGTGCTTTGATAGCTGACGTTTTCAGTTAAGTGAGAAACCAGAATTGCACATTTCTGATATTAAGGAAGTAAACACTGCAGGGGTCACTGGATTGTGATAGCCCATGAAAAGATCTTTATTTTTAATAACTTTTACTGAGTTTTCAAAAGAAAAAAAAGCAATGCAATCATATGCTATAGACTGAGGTTGAAAAGAATGATACATGATACATATACAAATAATTAATGGGCAGTACATCTAATCAACAATAGCTGATGCTTATGACTAACCAGTTGTTATTTTCCTAAAATACAACAGCATTTTATCCTATCACTATCTCCTTACAGACTATCCATCAGATCAACAGGAATAAATAGAAATTAATTGCTTATTGGTCGGTGGTTTACAATTGGCTTACCTGTAAGTCTGAGGGTCCTCAGACACTGGCCACACTGGGCTGGCCACACTGATACATACGTTTGTTACCTCAAGGTTTGATTACTGTAACTCGCTCTACCTTGGGGTCAAGGAAGGTGTGCTGCAGCACCTCGCTGCTGCATAATGCTGTGGAATAGCCATTAATGGGCCCTCAAGATCCTGTCATATTACATCGATGTTGCGCGAACTGCACTGGCATCTCCTTCAAAATAGGTCTGCTGAACTAAAGGCTGTGTCCGGGTTGCCTGATGGAGCTCCTGTATCCCAACAACCAAGACGCTCTCCAGTTCAGCGAAGGAGGCCTCTAGGTGCCCAGGACCAGACTGAAATACTCTGAGGATCTTTTTGAGGTGGTGGTGCCGATCTTCTGTAATTCGTTACCTGGGTACCTGAGGAAGGCCCCTCTGTAGAAATATTTAAACAAGAATTGAAAATGTTTTGTTTCAACAAGCATGTGGGGTTAACAGTTAGGTAGTTATTGTTTACTGTTTGCTAGAGTAAATGGAACACATTATATATTAGATATTATTTTGTTTATTATATTTGTAGTGTTGATGGATGTTAGGTGTATGGGTGATACTATTGTGATGTTTAATATGTTGTAAGAGTACCTGAACCTTCAAGGAAGGATACCTAAATAAATAAAATCTACTACTACCACTTTAACAACACAGAGCTTGCCTGTCAGTGCTATCACTTTCTGTATGGAGATTACATAAAATGTCTGCTGCCTTGTTTTGATTTGCAGATGACTTAGATAGTCATGTCTCAGGACTCCTGACACCTACAACGAAGTCCAGTGCTTAGTTTGAAATATATTTTATGGGCTTTCACAATTTGATTGACCCTGTAGTTTTAACTTCCCTTTAATGTTGTTTGCAATGTGGGACAAGAGCCTACCTAGTTAGACAGCATGGTCTATACAGTTGCTCCGGATAACGATAGGGGATTAATAGCGCTATGTACAGTATCCCGTGACATAGGCGACGCGATTGGGTACCCACAAAATGGTGACTCAATCGTGGTGTCATTGGGGCTACCAACCAGAGAGGCAACCGGATGGGGGTTCGCCCAAATAGCGACAGGATGTTGCTACATGTACACATGTGGGGGAGAATGAGCACGCTCAGTGAGGGGCAGGAGGGAGGAGGGTTGGTGAGGGGTGGTGCCATGTTGAGCTGCCGAGCTGGCCCCATGGCATGGTGGGTGGGTTCAGGGTTGGGGTTCTAATGGTGCTGGGTTTGGGTTCAGGTATGTTTTGTTGTACTGACCATTGTTTTTTTTTCAGTCGTGCACCCCTGGAGCTGAGAACCTTTAGTAGGGGGGTCCGGGAGGCACAGCCCCATAAAACAGTGAAACCAAGTTCACGTGCCGTTTTGTTGTGCACTGGTGGGGGTACATCGCTGAAATTTATTTTGGCGATGTATCATTGCCTTAATGGCGATTGCCTTTGGTGGTTGCCATTATGATATAGAACTACTATGTATTAAGTGCTCCACAGGTTGCTGTCCATGGTACTAGAACAGACCACAAGGGCAGAGGATATCAAAGACTGTCTGAGCTATTACTGTGGTGTAGAAGGCTATAGCATGAAATACCTCTGTATGATGGTGATGTAGATCAGGGTTCTAATCCTGGTCTCCCTTTAATTTCTATGTGTTTTTTTTTACAAGCGCCAGCAGTATTACTATGGCCCCAAGTCTTTCTTCTTTCCCGAGATCCACTTCCCTGGGTGAGAATCCTAAAGATTGGGGTTGCATGGAGCAGAGCCCCATGTGCAGGTGTGGGAGGCAGAGCCCCACATAAATACATTGCTGTTTGTTGTTGGCACTTTTTGCACTGCGGCATTCTGCTGAGCCGCTGTTCTGAAGAGTGCTGTCAATGCGGTGCTGTTCTGGATGGTGCTGTCAGTGACAGCGCTCTTCTGACCTAGTGCCGACAAAATTACCTCCATGTGGGACCACAGCAAAGCTCCAGTTAAGCACTGGGGCATTTGGAATGAGATGGTTCTGGTGATCTTTATCTTCACTATGTCAGCAACTACAATGGTGATTTTGCACTCAGGATTGGAAAGTGGTAAACAATAATATTAATTTTCCTGCTTAAGAATCAGTTGGTTTGCTTTTATTTCTTTGGACATACAGTAGTAAGACATTTGAGAATGGTGTGCAGTCGCATCTTGTGTATGTGTGCATTGGTTCAGGGTTGGCTTATACCCTGGCTGTACCCTTGCCCTGCACTGCTTTGCACCCGTTCTTGTTTTCAGGAAATGGCACCCCGAGTGGAAAAACAGATCACTGATTATTCACTGTGTAATGGCACAAAGTTGCACTAGGAGGCACTAATGGTGGGGAAGTGGGAAAGCTCCTACATGCTCCACCCCATTTCCTCACTGAGTCAACATGAGAATTTCCTGAACTTCAGTGTGTTATATTCAAACCTTTCCCTCATAATCCAGCCTCACATTTTGGAATCAGCAATGAGTGGGCCGCTTCTGCCTAGAACTCTGCATTCTGCTCCTGTTGCCCAGTGCCACATGTAACACCCTTCCTCACCCCATGTGCAGGACTGCTAATAGCATCTGTTTCTCCCTATTTTTGTCAGAGTAAAGTCCTGCCAAGGTGCATTCTGGGATGTAAAATGCTCTCAAGAGAAATGGCAAAAAGTTCCAGTCTAAATTTCGGTTGTCTCTGGAGAGGAGAGCTGCCTTCTGGAGCCCTGAGTAGTTGGATCCAGCCCACAACACTGGGTGTGACTGGTTGGGAGACTTGCAACCTCAGGGGTGGCAATACAGGTCCTGTGCCTGGGCATGGCACAATTCTCCCATCAGGTCTGGTCCCTGTATGCCAGCATGCAAGAGTGAAGGAGTGCTGGAGGTATGGCAAAGGACCCATGGGGGTTATGTTGAGGACATGTAGTGGAAGGTATGGTAAAGACCTGTGTGGAGGTACAGTGAGAAATCTGTGGGAGAGGTGTGGTGGAGAATCTGTGTTGGAGTACATTAAAGAATCTGCAGGGGAGGTGCGTGGAGGACCTGTGGGGAGGTACTATGAAGGATTCTGTGGGGAGGTATGATGAAGGATCTGTGGGGTGGTAAAGTGAAGGATCTGTGGGGAGGTAAAGTGAAGGATCTGTGAGGGAGGTACAGGAGATACAGAGAAGGATCTGTGGGGAGGTATGGTGAAGTGTCTATGGGGAGATATGGTGAAGGTTCTACAGGGAGGTACAGTGAAGGATTTGGAAGGGAGTTATGGGAGGTACAGTGAGAGGATCTGTGGGGAGGTATGGTGGAGGATCTATGGGGTGGTATGGTGAAGGATCTACAGGGAGGTACAGTGAAGCATCTGTGGGGAGATACAGTGAAGGATCTGTGGGGAGAAATGGTGAAGGATCTATGGGGAGGTATGGAGAAGGATCTGTGTGGGAGATATAGTGAAGGATCTGTAGGGGGTATGGTGAAGGATCTGTGGGGAGGTACAGCAAAGGATCTGTAGGGAAGGTATAGTGAAGGATCTGTCTGTAGGGACAGTGAAGGATCTGCAGGGGAGGTATGGGGAGGTACAGTGAAGGATCTGTGAAGGAGGTATGGTGAAGGATCTGTGGGGAAGGTGTGGAGAAGGATCTTTGGGACATGTACAGTTAAGGATCTGGGGGATATAGCAACAGATCTGTGGGGGTGTATGTGAAGGATCTGTAGGGGAGGTACAGTGAAGGATCTTTGGGGAGGTACAGTGAAGGACCTGTTGGGAAGAAATGGTAAAGGACCTGTAGGGCAGGTAACAGTAAAGAACCTGTGTGGAGACACACTGAAGGACCTGTGAGGTATGTATGGTAAACAACCTACAGGGGATGATGAAAGAACCTGTGGAGGCGGTATGGCAAAGGACCTGTGGGGGAAGTAAGCAAAGGACCTGTAGCGAAGGTACGGTGAAGGACTGTGGAGGAGGTATGGGGAAGGGCCTGTGGGGAGGTATGGCAAAGGACCTGTAGGGAGGTAAAGTAAAGGACCTGCAGGGAAGGTATGGTGAAGGACTTGTGGAGGAGGTATGGTGAAATACCACTCAGGTTAGCTGCTTTGCCAATGATAAAAAACAAAAGTAGAAGAAAAGGATATTTTCAAAATAATAAAAGAGAAAGAAGAGCATAAAATAGCTAAGAAGTGAAGGTGGGGCATACACAATAGTTTACAAATATTTAGTATGTGTACTCTGCCTTTTCCATGTTTGATACAGTAAGTACTGGTTGTAGGATTAGAGCCTGGGTCTCAAAGCCACAGAACCACTGGGTTGAATTAATTTCTTGGCCCTCTCAAAGAACATCACAGTGAATATGTGGCAGTTGATTTTTAGGGCCCATTTGAAAATAAATCTGGCTTCGTATTCCCAAATCTTGGTGGAAATGCTTTGAGACAGGCTTTGACTGCTAGAGTTATGAAAATAAATCTAGTTTTACTTTATGGAGCAGAAGCATAGGGGACGGGTGGGAGCCAAAAGAACTTGAAACTCCTTTACTGCTATATTATAAAGTCTTATTAAGAGTACCTTCCTCTACTCCCAGCAGTTGTAGTAAGATCAGAATTAGGAAAAATTGGATTACATCCTCAAGTAAAATTAAGAATGATCTCATATGGGTAAAAGTTTATTAATAATCAATAAAACAAACTACCACTGCAATGTTTGTTAGGAAACAAATTCTACTCAGTCTGAATGACTGAAATCTTTGATACGCTAGCTTGAAAACATAAACTTAAAACCATTTTAGGACACACACTATTAAAATATCAACATTTAAAAGGCTTATTGAAATTTGGTCAAAATTAAATTACATCAAAAGCTATAAAAATAGACAAAGAATTTGTAAGGCAATCAAAAGTAGAATTATGGTTCAGTGGCAACAAAATAGTGTATGGGTTATAAGACTATCATATCATTCCTTTGACTTCAGAGATCAGATGACCCAATCACACTGGCAAGATGTGATCTCTTGCCAACAAAATGCTAGAATACTGTTATTGGAAAAATGCTCCGTCTTTCCAATCCAGAGCTAGAATGTCCATGTAAACTAGGCTATGGTGAAACAGTCTTTCATATTACTGTTCAGTGTACACTCTATAACTGATGAAGAGAATGCCTTATAGTTAATAAGTTAAAATTATATGCTGATCTTTCATATGATATTCTTTTATTCTTCTTCATCCAATGACTGTAATTGATGTTGATGCCATTTCAAAATTCTATTATGCATTCATTAGGATAAGATATCAATATTGTGAACCTGTGATAGCAGGGCTGACTCGATGAATAGGCATTTTTGCTCAGAGAGAATTTTTTTGGTATCTTATTAATTAAGATTGTATTTATTTTATTTTATTAAACTCTAGGATTACAAATACCTTTGAGCAGGAACTGCTCATTTACAAAGGTTCCACGTCAAAGGATGTAGGGTAACATACATACAAATGTAACCCTTTGTTACCGGGTTACTAGAATCCCAGTAAGACCTAGTGGTAGGCAGGGAAGGCAGCTTGTGAAACTCCAGTTAAATGGGTTTCACACTGTCTCACTCTGTCCTCAGTCACAGCTGAGACTGAGAGATGACATCATTATAGAACTGTTACAGCTGCATGAGCCACATTTGGAATCTTCAGCTCAGAGTAGTTCTAGAACCTTGGGAATTTGAAAAGCCATTCTTCCGTTTGTCCTTAAGCAAGAAGGAAGCATCAGACTGTAGTTTGAGTTTGCCTCCACACAGAAGGAAGTTTTCTGTGTTTCACCATTCTTCAAGTGGTGGAGACCGTCCCTCGGTCTCAGTGCCCCCTCCCCCGGGGGTAGGAAAAGTCTCTGTGGGTTCCAGGGGCAATCCCTTTTCCCACCAAGGAAAGAAGCTGCCTGAAATTACTTTGTCTGTTTGGGTATACAGAAAAGGTTAAAGGACTTACGCCTGTGGGGCCCTGCAACGATTGGGTGAGTGTTTGGCTCCAGTTTAAGGGGCAAACAACTGTTTTCAGTCAGGAAATGTTATTGGGGACTGCTGTTTGGGAGCACTATATACACTAGGACGAACAAATGGAGCAGTCAGTTTAAAGTTTAAATGGGTTTAGAGTTCACAGTAGAGGGGTTACATCAGTTCATCCACAATGCAATCTACATTTTACAGTCCTGAAGTTTCAATGTGTTCAGAGAAATGGCGGGTATGGACTGTGGGAGCTGGAGGTGGATAGATCCCCATCTTTAGTAACCAGGTCCACCTCCAGATTCTTCTGTTTTGCTACTGCCTCCCTGCGCTTGGCCAGTGATGAGGTGGGTACCCAGGCGTGGGTTGCAACTTGAAAATCTCTCTAGGAGTTGCAGACTTCAAGTGGTGTGGGAAGCCACAGGATGGGAACATTACTCCTTGTTTGATGGGAGTTTCAATTGGAAGTGTGAAAACAAAATCTCTCTAGGAGTCGAGACTTCAAGTGGTGTGGGGAGCCACAGTTTGGGAGCTTCCTTGTTTGATGGGATGTCTTTCCAAGTAGAGTTTGGGTTCATTCGTCAAGTGGACCGTCAGTAGAGTGGCTGGCAGGGGCGGGCCAGTTGGGCTGTGTATCCAATGCGCATGCAAAGTCCGGGCTGAGTGCCTGGTGGGTCCAAAGCCAGACAACTGTTGTAAAGTGTTCATTCCTCAAATGGACCTCTGTGTTTAACCTCTAATCTGCATTACAGTTACGTAGCCCTGTGAGGACCATACAGAGCTTTGTTTATGTTCAGTGAGTTAATAAATGAAGCCACTGAAAATCAAATTCTGGTTCTGGACATTACAGTTATTGCTTCCTGTAGTTGGATTTACTTGGGTGCCCCTGTGCAGAGTAGTCAAACCTAGGCCTCTTGTGCCAAGTAGCCTCATCCTTCCCGAACCCGTGACATACAGCTCCCACCAGGTATTGCTGCCAAATGCCACCAGCATGCCACCTGTCGTTGTTTTGGTAAAAGGACAGGGGTGGGAGGGTTACAAAAATGGAGGCACCGCTTTGGATTTGTTTGGGAAGGAAGGTGCTTGGGCAAGTAGGCTAGCGTTTAGCTATCTGGCAGTCGGTAGCCAAAAAGTTGAAACAATTTCCTAGTGTGTGCTGTGCTGTGAATCTTGTGCTGCTGTTTAAAAATGCCAACTGTTTACCAAGGAGCTGTAAAGCCAAAGTGTGTGTCCTTGTCCTGCACCAACATAGTTTACAACATTTGAAATGCTTTTAAAATAAAGTTCTGTGAAGAAAAGTGTGGAAAACTAGGGTAGCAACAGAGAAATTATGCCCTGGATGTTTGAAATGCTTTTAAAATAAAGTTCTATGAAGGAAAGTGGAAAACTAGGGTAGCAACAGAGAAATGTTGCCCTGGACGTTGGAAATGCTTTCTGTGCAATACTAGAGACTGCAGAGTTAATGGCAATGTTACATGGTTGAAATAGGCTCCCACCGTGGAGTCAGTTGGAAAAAAAAAGTGCATCTTTTCAGTTTGAATTGCCTGCTCGACGATCGCCGTGAGGAGAGGAGCCTCTGATGAAGAAGAGGCTCATTTGCATGGCGTCGTGTGGTTGGTCAGTTTGCCATTAGTCCCGCCCTCAGCCAGCTCTTCAGTGTCTGCTTCAGCATTCGAGAGGAGACAGAGAGTAATGCGTGTACTGGCAGTGGAGGCGCGTCGCAAGTGTTCAAAGCGCTGTAAACAGTGAAAAGTGACTTTTCTAGTTAAACTGGGCTCAACCCGCTTATCGGTTGTGGGATCAGTGAATTGTGTGATTAATACTACTATCGCGGAGACTGCCCGCCGTTTGCAATCCGAGGCCTTCAAAAATCTGGCTGCAGGTCGTTTTCCTCCATCGCAGCAATCTGCTACCATAACAGTGAGTAAACGATAAAACTGCTCAAATCAGTGATTTTCAGTAATGCCATATAAAATGTGAGTGCAGCTGTATAGTCGCTTTGCAAGTAGTGATTGTGTGATATCCTGCTAGCAAGTGCAAGTCTGTAAAGCCATTAAATGTGAGCATAGCAATGAAAGTAGCCTCAGTTTAAAGTTTGCAGCCAGAGAGAGAACGGGTTGTAAAATAAGTGCAACGCTAGTAGAAGCAGGCAATCCTGTGCTGAAACCTGAAGTTAAAGAGACTGTAATTAAATAAATGTTGCCAGCATGGGAAAAGTCCAAGGAAAATCCTGTAAATGTGAGAACAGCCAGAACAGAGCAAGTTGTGCAGTTTGAAATAGAAGTTATTAGTAGCTGATGTAATCGGTGCGAGTAGGCTTGACCCAGAGTCTGAATGTTGATGCACAGGAGTGCTGCCGCCGCCATTACAGGGTGGGGTAGTAAAGTAAACACAGCAGCAGAAGAGCCATTTTAAAGCTACAGAGTGTGTTCATTAAAGTGGGACTTTCAGTTACAGTGAACTTTTGTTTGTTTTCTGCAGTTATGGCCTCAGGACCAGCTCGTTACCGGATCATGCCGGGTTGCAGTAACAACAGCAGTAAATAGATTGAGAGATATTGAAAATTGGTGCTATAGAGGGCAACTCCCTCCTGATGTGACAATTCCTAATTATCCAGTGCGTGTATGCCAGATGTGCTTGAGTGCTGGAAGGGATGTCTTCATGATTCCTCACTGTGCTGGTTGTCTACAAAAATATGGCTTATAAAGTGCCTCAAATTTGTTTGGCTCCACATGGACACAACTTCAAGAATCTGCAGTTGGCAGCATACAGCATCAGGTGGAGCCTGTGGAGGAAGGTCTCCGGGAAGTGTGGCATAAAGTTAGAGTGCAGAATTAGAGACTGAATCTGAAGTTGAAGTTTTGGATGCTGGATCTCAGAAGGCAAGTTCAGATAAAGCATCAATAGACCCCTGGGTGGGGGCCTAGCCCAAGTCTCAAAGGTAAAGATGTGATGGGAGGCCGTTGAACGGAGGTGTCAACCTCCGCTCCTAGTAATGAATGGATAGTCTCGGGGTGAGAACTACTGCTCACTCTTGGGCTCAGATCCTCAGTGAAGAGGAAGATGAGGAGGAACCTAAGTGGCCTTGTGAGATAGGAACGGGTACACAGCCTCAAGATCTTGCCTCGGAGGAATGTGTTCAAGAAGGTGTTGATGCCACTGCCCTGGCTTCACCAGAAGAAAAAGAAGTCAAGGATCCGTTTTAATTTCATTGAGGATGCAAGCTGGCAGAACCAGGACTGGCCACCCCAAGCCAGGCCAGTGGTCTCAGATTGACCAAAGCAAGTAAAGAGGAGAGACTGGTTCGAGAAAGGCCAATGAAATCTTTGGTATGACCTTTCCTACCTTTCCTCTGAGAGTCTGGGAGGAGATTGAGAACTGCAGGAAATCCTGGATCTGGGATGAAGCAATGAAACATGTGCATCCTGGGGCTAACTCAGCATGTAAAGAATAGACTGTTCCACGAAAAGTATACACAGTGGAAGAGAGGCAGGACACTGTTTATGGACAGAGTGAGAATTGTGGACAGAGAGGATGCAAGTCTCCACTGTGTGAATTATGTGCGCCAGATGGAGTAATAATTCAAGCCCTGACCCTCTACTATTGGCCTAGTGCAAGGACCTCCCAGTAATTAAGCCCGTGCCTACAAAATGGAGAGCCGAGCAGTGGTAGTCAACACTGCCACATCCGAACTGTGAAGTACCTTTATTGAACTGCCAAAATGAATAAACAAAATTTGGGGCTCCACATTTTTCAGTCTACAGTAAACTGTCTGCAGTCACCAACTGCCTACTGGTACCACCAGATGACTTCAGATCCAGAGAAGACACCAGCCCAGCTGTTTTCCTGTTCATCGCCTGGTAATCGGATGACGCGGACCAGCCGTTCTCTTTTTGTTCCTGTTCTAAGGTTCCTTCTCCAGTTATGACATCAGCCCAGCTGTTTCCAGATGTGCACTCCTGTGGGTTCTCGGAAGATATCCGCCCAGCTGATATCAGAAGAAATGCTGCCAGGGAGAGTCTTCGGCAGGGACCAGGTTGGTGACGCTCGAATACTTCAAGAGGCTGGTGAGTCAAAATCTCTTTTATTCTATCTTTATGACATTGCAATACATACCTTACACTACAGACTTCAAACAGTGTGTGAACTGTCTGCAAAGACTCTCCTTCAGGATTATGGCCTTAAAAGACTATGTTCCAGGGGCTCCAGCCCAGGAGAGACTCTTTAATGGACTGGCCTTCGAGCCTTGTAGTCACTAGTGGGACATTTAGGGCATTCCATCCCCCAAAAGTGTATTGTTATCAATGTCATTTCTGTACTTAATGTATATACTGTCTTTTCTACTTTTCAAAAAAAAAAATATTTTTTTTCTTTGAGATTGTTTAGTGTTTTGTTTATCCTGTATGGTAAGGGGTTGTGGTTGTTATTTAGGTAGATCGTAAAATGCAGATTAGGGTGTTTTGTTTTTGTTGTTTTTTGTCTTTTCTAAAGGTCTTCCTGGAAGAAAGAAGAGAAGACAAGAAGAGGAGGAGGGGCTCATCGGAGTTCCTCATTTCAGTGCTTATGTTTAGAAATTAAAGTACTGTTTGTGTTCCTAATGTTGTAGTTGCAGGCTGCCAAAGGTCGGGGAGGTCCCCGGTTTTGTTTTATTTGGGATGTTAGGTAGAGGCAGATAGGTTTTCCTAGAGGGTTAGGGGATAGACAGGCTGTGGTCCTGAACGGCCGTGGGATTGCAGTGCTGATCTATCAGGGCTATGCTCTGGACGGTTCTCATGAGCCACTAAGTGTCCATAGTAAGTGGATAGAGTAGAGGCTGAAATGTCAGCTATAGGCCTCTAGGCCCTTAGTGTTGCCTACCTGTGCTCGCACAACGGTGGGAGGGGCCTGATCACCCCCTCCGCAGGTAGCACATAGAGTGGGATGGCCTAAGGCGGGTGCATAATGACTGGGGACAGTCATTTTCCTGGTCAAGGGTGAGTGTAACTCCTTTGTTACCCGGGTTACTAGAATCCCAGTAAGACCTAGTGGTAGGCAGGGAAGGCAGCTTGTGAAACTCCAGTTAAATGGGTTTCACACTGTCTCACTCTGTCCTCAGTCACAGCTGAGACTGGAGAGATGACATCATTATAGAATTGTTACAGCTGCATGAGCCACATTTGGAATCTTCAGCTCAGAGTAGTTCTAGAACCTTGGGAATTTGAAAAGCCATTCTTCCATTTGTCCTTAAGCAAGAAGGAAGCATTAGACTGTAGTTTGAGTTTTGCCTCCACACAGAAGGAAGTTTTTCTGTGTTTCACCATTCTTCAAGTGGTGGAGACTGTCCCCTCGGTCTCAGTGCCCCTTCTCTCCGGGAGGGTAGGAAAAGGTGTCTGTGGGTTCCAGGGGCAATCCCTTTTCCCACCAAGGAAAGAAGCTGCCTGAAATTACTTTGTCTGTTTGAGTATACAGAAAAGGTTAAAGGACTTCGCCTGTGGGGCCCTGCAATGATTGCGTGAGTGTTTGGCTCCAGTTTAAGGGCAAACAACTGTTTTCAGTCAGGAAGTGTTATTGGGACTGCTGTTTGGGAGCACTATATACACTAGGATGAACAAATGGAGCAGTCAGTTTAAAGTTTAAATGGAATTAGAGTTCACAGTAGAGGGGTGCATCAGTTCATCCACCATGCAATCTACATTTTACAGTCCTGAAGTTTCTGTGTGTTCAGAGAAATGGCGGGTATGGGCTGTGAGAGCTGGAGGTGGATAGATCCCCATCTTTAGTAACCAGGTCCACCTCTCGGATTTCTTCTGTTTTGCTACTCGCCTCGTAGCTTGGCCAGTGATGAGGTAGGTACCCAGACGTGGTGTAACTTGAAAATCTCTCTAGGAGTCATAGACTTCAAGTGGTGTGAGGAGCCACAGGATGGGAACATTACCCTTGTTTGATGGGAGTTTCAGATGGAAGTGTGAAAACAAAATCTCTCTAGGAGTCGCAGACTTCAAGTGGTGTGGAGCCACAGTTTGGGAGCTTCCTTGTTTGATGGGATGTCTTTCCAAGTAGAGTTTGGGTTCATTCGCCAAGTGGACTGTCAGTAGAGTGGCGGCAGGGGAGCCGGGCCAGTCGGGCTGTGTATCCAATGGCATGCAAAGTCCAGGCTGAGTGCCTGGTGGGTCCAAAGCCAGACAACTGTTGTAAAGTGTTCATTCCTCAAATGGACCTGTGTGTTTAACCTCTAATCTGCATTACAGTTACGTAGCCTGTGGGGACCATACCGAGCTTTGTTTATGTTCAGTGAGTTAATAAATAAAGCCACACTGAAAAATCTCAATTCTGGTTCTGGACATTACAGTTATTGCTTCCTGTAGTTGGATTTACTTGGGTGCCCTGTGCAGAGTAGTCAAACCTAGGCCTCTTGTGCCAAGTAGCCTCATCCTTCCCGAACCCTAGATATACAGCTCCCCACCAGGTATTGCTGCCAAATGCCAACAGCATGCCACCTGTCATTGTTTTGTAAAAGGACAGGGGTGGGAGGGTTACACAAAGGTCAACAATGGTTACAGTCTTAAAACACAAAGATGTCTAAGCATTTATTATACAGCCAAAATGGAGAGAGACAACATAAGCCAGCTTCAGACAAGTTTCAGGGTGAACAGTAACTAGTCAGAATAGGGTAGGAGAGAGTCAGGAAAAGTAGGCAGGCTAAAGGGCCATTGTCGGCATGTGGAGGTGGGTGGCAAAAGTGCAAGGTGGATGGGCTAGGGCTTCATATCTGAAAGTGCCATTAGAGAGGGAAGGGGTGGGTGAGGCAGTGTGTTGTGGGGGAGGTAAGGGGTGAGAGTGGGGAAACATGCCAAAAGGTGGAGCTCTAAGGGAGGTTACAGGTCACCTTGACTAAGGTAAAATGAGGAGGCAGCTGCTTAGGAGAGGCAGTCACATTGAGTGGTAGAGGCGTGGAATAGTTGGAGTTGCCTTTTAAAGGGACCAAGTATCGCAGTTGTAAGTGTTCCTTTGTTAAGGGTATTGTACCACTGAGGAGCCCTGTGCATGAATGACCTCTGACACATTCTGGTCCAGCATCTGGGGACCTGGAAGGTTTGATATAGAGCAGTGTGTGTAAGCTGGGTACTGCTATTGGCAGTAAGGAGCTTTGCCACTCCTGATGGCATGAGCCTGAGGAGAATTTATTTGGTTAACAAGCAGGTCTGGTATTGCATTCTACTAAGGAGCAGTAGCCATCTGGACTGGGCGACAGGTCACAGGTATATGTTAGTCAGGGGCAACCGTTAGCAGCCTACAGGCCTTGTTGAGTGTCACCGATATCCTCCGAAGGGCAGTAGAGGAAGCAGAGTCATAGATGACTAGACTGTAGTTCACAATGGAGGTGACGGAGCTGTAGAGGGCCAGTCTAAGGAATCAGTGGTCATGCAATGTTTGTGCTTGTGGAGCAGGCTGATCCTTATGTTGGCAGCCTTAGCTACGTTGCCAATGTGCAGCGTGTAAGAAAGGGAACTTTCCAAGGTGATGCCAAGATATTTAAACTCAGGAACATGATAAAGTGAAGTCCCCACGTGGTTCTTGATGGTGAGGGACAGAGGTTTATACTTGCTCGAGGCTTTGTTTGTATCATTGAATGAGTCAATTATCAATCAGTCCAGCCTGCTTAGATGTGATTTTGGCAGCTGAAGGTGCCCCTGCTTGAGTACCCTGGTGTATTATTTTAGAGGGGCTTGGTGAATTTGTTAGCCCAAGAGCAGATAACAGGTGAGTGGTCACTTAAAGTATCAGGGAGTACAGACACCTTAGAGATTCTTTCAGGGTGGTTTGACAGTATCCAATCAAGCAGAGTGTAGGTTCCTGTCCTATAGTTGCGCCTAGTGGGGTGGGAACAAGCTGTGTGAGGTGTAGTGCTGTGACAGCATCCTTGTAGGTGCATGCCTCAAGTGAAAGCCAGTTTATGTTAAAATCATCCAGAATTATGGTCTCCAATTATAGTGTAGTCCCATGAGGAATTCCATTAAGCTGTTGAAACCACTGGCCTGGTCCTTTGGGGGTATGCATAGAGAGGCTGTAGTAAGATTTTTATTATGGGCCCCTAGGAGAATTTTGATGGCGAGGACCTGAGATGGGGATCCCGGTTAGAAAATGGGATGACATGTCCCATGAGGGTATCTCTCAGGTAGATGGCACAGCCACCACCCATTTTGAAATCCTGTCCTGCCTGAAGATAGGGTATCTGGAAATTGTGACCGCAGTGTCAGGGATCTTAGGGTTTAGCTAAGTTTCAACAACTGAGAAGATGTCAGGATTGTGGTATTGAATCCAGGTTTGGAGGTTATCAAGTTTACTGAGGAGGCTACAGATATTGATTGATGCCAATGTGAGGACCCACCCTCCTATTCTGGGGTGTCTGGTCAGCCCAACTGGTCCTGGGTTGGGGTGTATGTTTCCAGAGAGCAGAAGTAACACAAAATAATTCTCTGGAGAGAGGTTTTAAGTATTTTGAAAGCTTGCTTGTTTGCATACGCTTGTGCACCTTGGTGCTACAGTACCGGCTTGTCCAGCCTTTTGCAGAGAACTGCTAATACTTGTAGGTTCCTCGAAGGCTGAACGCTTGTAACTTCAGAAGGTAACCAGTGTGCCAGATAGGGGTGCAGGGGCCATGGTATCATTGTGTTGGATCCCAGTGGTCATACCCAGTGCATAATGCAGGGCAGAGGGTGGTGTTGGCTGGCAGGTAGATTGAGAGGAGGTGACCTCAGGAGAAGTGGGACAGTGCAGCGTATCATCACCACTACTAGCAATGTGGAATGCAGGTTTAAAGCAGCCATGATTTGGCTCCAGGAGGGAGACAGTTTGGCTGAGAGTGGGCACTATTAAGGCTAAAAAAATAGCAGTTTGTCAATTGAGTGATAGCTGGTGGTTAAGTCAAAAGAAAGTATCAACAGCTGAGGTCCAGAGTCACAGAATTTGTTAAAATTCCTGAAGGTGATTAACTGTGCCTCATGATATGCAGGATGTGAAATCCTTTTGTCTGTATGAAACATAGAAACATAGAATTTGATGTCAGATAAGGACCGCTTGGCCCACCCAGTCTGTCCATTTTCCTACCTACTGGATAAGCTGCAGATCCTAGTTAACCAGCAGCCTACTTCTTCTTACCCCACCCCCAGAAATGCCTTATGACTGTCCCATGCATGCTTGAATTCCACCACTGATTTTGACTCCACAACTCCTCCGAAGGCTGCTCCATGCATCCACAACCCTCTCTGTGAAAAAATACTTCCTTAAATTACCTCTGAGCCGCCCCCTCTGTCTTCAAATTATGCCCTCTTGTTCTTGCACACCTCTTTTTGAAAGATGCTACCCTCTTGGACTTTGTTGATTCCTTGAGGTACTTGAAAGTTTCTATCATGTCCCCTCTCCTCCTTTCCTCGAGGCCATACATATTAAGCTCCTTAAGTCTCTCTTCATATGTCTTCCAGTGCAGACCCTGCACCATTTTAGTTGCCCTCCTCTGGACAGCTTCCATCCTGTCTATGTCTTTGCAGAGATTGGGTCTCCAGAACTGCACACAGTACTCAGATGGGGTCTCACCAGCTGTCTGTACAGAGGGATAATAACTTCCTGTTTTCTACTGGTGATGCCTCTCCTTATGCATCCCAGTATCCCCCAGCCCTCCTTGCTGCCCTCTCACATTGCTTGCCCACCTTTAGGTCATCTGATATGACTATCCCCAGGTCCTGCTCCATTTTTTGTTGTTAGTATCTCACCCCCATTGTGTACTCTTCCCTGAGTTTTGTTTCCAGGTGCATTACCTTGCACTTCTTAGCATTGAATCTAAGCTGCCATACATTTGACCATTCCTCTAACCTTGCCAAGTCCCTTCTCATCCTTTCCACCCCACCCTTGTGCATTAACTCTGTTGCAGATCTTAGTGTCATCTGCAAAGAGACATACTTTTCTTTCCAGTCCTTCCGCAATGTCGCTTATAAAGACATTGAAGAGGACCGTCCTAATACTGAACCTCATGTGACCCCACTAGTAACCCTCCTTTCTTCTGAGTGGACTCCATTTACTATTACTCTCTGTGTCCTATTCTCCAGCCAATTCTTTACCCAGGCTGTCATCTTGGGACCCACTCCCAGGCTGGCTAATTTGTATATTAATCTTTTGTGTGGGACTGTGTCAAATGCCTTGCTAAAGTCTAGGTAGGCCATGTCCACAGCCCCTCCCTGATCTACTACTTTGGTCACCCAGTCAAAGAAATCTATCAGATTTGTCTGGCATGACCTTCCCGCTGTGAATCCATGCTGCCTAGGGTCCTGTGCCCCTCTGGCCTCTAGATACTGACAATTCTTTCCTTCAGAAGTGATTCCATCATTTTCCCTATCACTGAGGTTAAACCAACAGGTCTGTAGTTTCCTGCTTCTGCCTTGCTCCCACTTTTGTGAAGGGGAATCACATCTGCCCTCCTCCAGTCCTCGGGTACCACCCCATCCTCCCATGATTTGTTAAAAGGGTAGTCAGTGGTGTCACTAGTTCTACCCTGAGCTCGTTTAGAATTCTGGGATGAATCCCATCAGGCCCCATTGCTTTGTCCACCTTCAGTTTTAAGAGTTCTTTCAGAACCCTTTCTTCTGTAAATGGGCTGGTATCAACTTCTGTATCCAGAGTGTTACTACTGTTTGTTTTATGTACCTCCTCTTCATTTGTAAATACTGAGCAAAAATATTTGTTTAGTATCTCTGCCTTTTCACAGTCTCCTCTGCCCACCCTCCCTCCCTTTATTAAGCCTCAATATCCCTCCCTTGGTCTTCCTTTGCTCCTGATGTACCTATAAAGGTTTTATCCCCTTCTTAACTGAGTTGGCTATCTTTTCCTCGGTTTGGGCCTTTGCTGTTCTGACTGCCTTCCCAGCCTCCTTTGCTTTAACTGATACAGTTCTCTGTCCTGCTCCTTCTGCGATTCCTTGTACTTCCTGAATGCTTTCTTTTCTCTTTAACCTTCACTGCCACTTCCTTTGAGAACCATAGTGGTTTCTTATAAATCTTGTTTTGTTTATTTGCTTCACACAAAGGCTCGTTACCTCTGTGATGGCAGTTTTATTATTCCCCATTGTTCTTCCACCCCCCTTCCTGCCCATTTGCTAGTGCATTCCTTAGGCACTCACCCATTTTGGCAAAGTCAGCCCTCCTAAAGTCCAGTACTTTTGTCTTTGTATGGCTTGACTCTATTGCTGTGTTTGTTGTGAACCATACTGTTCGATGGTCATGAATCTCTCAGATGGCTACCCACTTCTACATCTGTGATCCCTCTCCATCTCCATTTGAGATAATCAAGTTCAATATTGCTCCCTCTCAAGTGTGGTTCTTTGTCATTCAAAGAGGTTGCTGAAAAGCCCACATACAGATCATGGAGCAGGTCAGACGAAAATGTGGATTCAAGGCAGGACCCAGAGTAATTGAGTTTGTCAGATTTATTTTTTATTTGTTTACTTATTTGAATCTAGGATTACGACATACCTTTGAGCCAAGGCTCTTTTACAAAGGTTCCACATCAGTAGTACAGGCAAGAGCATCAAAGTGGTTACATGGTTACAGATTGATTACAAGGTACACAATAACATATAACATGACAAAGCCACCTGTTTAGCTGCTTATGACAATTGAAGTTAGACTGCCTAACAATTTTATTGTATGCATCATCCTGTTTGTACCAACTTGTTGTATTCCCCATTGTTGTATTCATTATTGTTGTAACATGCTGTTGTGCTATGTTCTGTCTTTTGTGACAAGGGACCTTTGTAAATGAGCCTCTGACTCAAAGGTTTTCAAACTGCTGTTCAAATAAATAAATAAGTAAATAAATAAATAACCACTTAGGATGACATTAGGAATTAATGGCAGAGTGAACAAACAGACACTAGGAGGTAGATAGTAGGTGGAAGAGCTGGGAAGGGATGGGATATGTGTGAGGGCACAGTGAGGCAGCGATGGGCTTTGTCAGGACAGACATGGGGTTAAGTGCCTAAGAGGTGGCAGTGGACAGGTAAGTGCAGGTAGAGAGAGCAGAACAGAACTGGGGTGGTCAGAGACAGTATAGGCAGTTTAGTTGCTTCACTTATGTTTTGCTTGGGATAGCTTCCAAAAGTTGATTTTAAAATGAAAATGCAGATACAGGATGATGTTTTGCAGAAATCCAGTCCAGGAGACTTTCATTGACGTAGTGAACAAGAATGGTGTAGTTACTCCAAGCAGAAACCATGTAAAATCCACAAAAATTAAGCTACAGACACAGACAAACACAAGCAGCCACCACACAGACCCAAGAACCTGGGATGAGACCTAAGCACCAATGGTTCACTTATTAAAAATTACATGTTTATAATAAGCATTACCTAATGTCTTTCTCATTGAATTTATCAGCTAATACATGAAAGTACATTATTCTTTAACCATGTCAAGGATGACCTTGTAAAATGAGAAGCTATAAGAATGAGATAGAAAGCATCGTGACCTAAAATTTTGTATTGTAAAGTCTTGCTTTCTTTTTTTAATGTAATTTAATTGTATTTTATTTATTTATTAGGTCTAGGATTACAATACTTTTGAGCCAGGGCTCTTTTACAAAGGTTCCATGTCAGGTTACAATTCAAAACATAAGACATGTAAGTCAGATTACAAATTCAATACATAGGACAAGGTTACAAAAGTGTAAGCTAAACAGAGTTACAAAGATCTGAGAAACAAAACAAGTTTTGGAGGTTAGGTTACAAGGAGATAGCGGATGAGGTGCAGAGAGGATAGAGGACAAGAGAGAGGAAGAGTAGAGGGGGCGGAGCTATAGAGGAGAAGCGCAGCCAGAGGCATTGTCATAGACATAACATGGGGAAGTGCATGCTAAGGGGTAACCAAGTGCTAAGAGGAGAGAGAACTGCATAAGGTTAGGGAAATATTCATGGGGTCGGTAGTGAGGCAGTCACAGGAGCTAGAGGCAGTGACAGAGAGGTGTAGCCTTGATTTAAATGCACCAAGGGTAGGAGTGGAGGAGATGTACTGTTTAGACCATTTAGCCAGCTGGGCACCCTGTATGCAAAAGATCTTTGACCTTGTAAGGTACAACAACGTGGAGCCTTGCAGGAGTTGTGATTCAGACCCCTGGTTGAGTGGGGGTTATTGTTAGGGTGCAGGAGTGCAGACATTCCAGGGCACAAGGCCCATAGTTATTTTCTTTGCCATGGTGCAGGTTAGGTACTTTATCTGATTGATGAGTTGCAGCCATCCAGTTTGTGCACAGAGGTCGCACGTATGTGTGAGGTGGTGGAATCCAGTGAGAAGTCGGCAGGCCTTGTTGAGGGAGGTGGATATGCATCTAAGAGCGTAGCTGGGGCACAGCCATAGATGATAAGCCCATAGTCAATAATGGAGACAACAGAGCTCTGAACGGTGACAGTCAGGGCTTCTGGGGTAAGATGTTGCCTATGCCGGAAGAGAAGGCCAAGGTGAGTATTTGCTGCTTGGCTACAGAGTCAATGTAGGCACTGTAGTTAGATGAGGGTCTAGAGTGATCCCAAGGTACTTAAAGGCTTGAACTGCTCCAGGGTGACTCCACTACTGGTTTTGATGGATACGGTGCAGCTTATGCTTGTAATGAGAGCTTCTGAACATCATAGACTTTGTTTTCTTATTATTGAGGACCAGATTGTGATTTGAGAACCAATTTTCAAGAGTTGTGAAGCCAAGCTGAAGGCTGTCTTGTAGAGGCTTAGGATCCTTGTGGGAGGCAAGAATTACAGCATCATCTGCATAGAGGATGATTGTTTCAGAGCAAGAATTTGGAAGAGAGTGTTAAGGAACAAGCTGAATAGTAGGGGCCCAGAATGGATCCCTGGGGACACCTGAGTGAACAGGTCTGGTATCAGAGAAGACATCTGCAATTTTTACTCTTTGTTCTCCAAGTAGCTTTTGAACCAGGCAGTGGAGTTGGGAGAGCCCAGTTTTCAGAAGTTGCACAAGCAGTAGGCGGTGATGGACAGTGTTGAACGCTTTAGTCAGATCGATAAAGACGGACCCAATTAACTGACCATTGTCCAGTGAGCTGTGAAGAATGCCAGAGAATTCCAGTAGGGCAGATGAGGTGCTATGTCCTTTCCTGAAGCCAAGTTGTTGCGAGCACAGGATATTGTATTTGTCCAGGAAATCTGTGAGCTGATCTGCTGCAATACATTCAAGGGACTTGGAGAGGGGTGGAACACAGAGATCGGACGGTACTTTCTATGAGTGACCCTGTCACCACTTTTATGGACAGGGGTAACAGTGGTGGATTTCCATTTGTCAGGAATGGCTGAGCCTAAGTGAGAGGTTGAAAATATATGTCAGTGGCTGTAACACCTCATCAAGGGCGAGGGACAGCAGTTTAAGGTCAAGTGTATCACTACTGGATCTGGAGTTGGTGATGGCTTTGGTAATGTACTTGCAGGCATCATGCATCTTGACTGCTTTGAAATAAATAGGAGGATGGGTAGTGGAGGAGGAGGAGGCATTGGTGGGAGGAGAGGGAGAGTCATAGTCCTTGAAAAGTCAGAAGGAGAACATTGCTGAGATTGGTGAATGCAGTGTTGAAGATATTTGCTATGATTTTAGGGTCAAGCTTAGTAGACCCATTTATGTTAAGCAAGGTAGGGTAGATTTTTGGCTGCTTCAAGTAACCTCTTTAATATTGTTCAAAATGCCCTCCGTTACCCCAGGTATCCATGACAGCGTTCTTGAAGTAGGTAGATTTCTTTTGCCAGATAGATTCGGTACAGTCATTCCGCACGCTTATAGTTTTGAATGTCAGTTTTTACCAGTGGTTCTGGCCAGATCCCAGAGGCGATCTCTAGATTTTAGTTGATGTAAGAGATTGGCTGAGAGCCAGGGATTGCAAAGGGCTTTGACTTTGTGCTTTTAAAACGAGTGTAGGAGTCACAGGCTGCATTGAAAGTGTTGATGAAGTAATCCAGTGCAGTATTTATATCTGTTGCTTTGTAGATAGGGGACCAGTCTTGGAGGTTGAGGCATGTTTGAGGTGTGACAACTGCCCACGTGGTAGGACTCTACTAATGTTGATATTAGGAAGGAGCTTAGAATTTGTTTGACCATTCACAGATGACAGGGAATGGTCACTAGCGAGTCAGGAGGACTGAGGTACTTGTTATACGAGTTGGGTGGCTGGTAAGAATCCAATCCAGGAGGGTGCTGGTGCCGGATTTGTATTTTCCTGGTCAGAGAGACGACCATCTGGGTGAGATTGGCCGATGAGACAGCATCCTTATGGATCCCTGCATCAGACATGAGCTAGTTTATATTAAAGTCTCCAAGCAGAATCATTTCAGAGTCAGCAGGTTGGGACCTGGTGAATTCCAAGACAGCTTTAAGGCCATCCCTTGTTCTTTCGGGGATATACACTGATGCAACTGTGAGGGATTTGTTATGGGCACCTAATAAGATTCTGATAGGAGAATATGCGCAGCAGTGGCTGGAGGGGGGTAGTGATGGGGTGTCCCAGTAGCTTAATCTTAAGATAAATTGCACGCCCACCAGCTCTTTTGGACTTCTGGTCCAGCCTGAAAACATTGTAGCCTGGAAGAGCGCTAGCCAGGTCGGGATTTTGGGTGTAAGCTAGGTTTCTCAACTGCCAGGATATCTGGGCTGTGCTGATTGGTAAAGATCTGTAGGGCATCCAGTTTGGGAATAGACTACAGATGTTGAGAGATGCTATGGAGAGTGCTCCTGAGGGTTTTTCCTGGTAGATAGAGCTGGAGGTGATGGGGTCAGGGTTAGGATGGATGTTTCCCGACAGCAGCAGGAGGAGGAGCACAAGCCCGCTTTTGCAGGAACTTACATCAGGTTAGTGGCAATGATCCCAGAGTGATGGCACATGAGAGAGTGATGAGAGTGCTGACTTATTGCAGTTACTGTTTTTATAACTGTCAAACAAACTAACTAATTAACTACAGTAGCTACTCCTAAACCATCCAGGTGCTCCTGACAGCCAACTGGGGCAACATGATCCCGGTTTCCCAATCAAAGTACCAAAGTGTGACTTAGACTCAGTGACTCTTGAAGGACAGCTGTGAAATTTTCTGTCATCACTGAAATGTCAGATGGAGGGAATGTCACTCCACAGGAAAATCACAGTTTCCAGCAGAGGCGGGCAGTGGCCAAAACAGCTAGATGGAGCAATTCGCATATTAAAGTGGAATCCGTGGAGTAATCCACATCATGACGCCGGAGTACTGCACCATCCAATCATTATCACTAAGTCCATTGGGAGCTCTGACTTCACATTACTCCACCTTTCCCAAACCACTTCTACACTAATTTAATGCTAAGTACATTGATTTCAATGTACTTTGCATTACTTCGCTTTGTTTGTGAGCTCTAACGTGAATTTTGCAGTGACTCATGGGATTGCAGGTCACATGGGCTCGATTGTTCAGCACAGCCTCAGTTCTTTGTAGTCTGTGTGTAGAGGTAGCTGGAGACAGTTTGCTGTCAGAGCTCTGAGATTCAAACCTCTAAAAACATTTAAAAGCCCTTTGATACATTTTTTTTCAAAATTTAGTACCTCGATTGTAGGAAACCTCCTATGTTCATATCATCGAGTGTTTATTGTTTTATGTGGATTTTGAATGTTAATTTAGAACATTCAGTCTGTAATGACAAACATGGCTGAAGTGTGCTTAGGGAGGGGCGTATCTGTGGTGGAGGTAGATTAACTGGGATAAAGGCAGTCTTTCTAACTGTTTTGGTTATATTTTTGTTGTATAACTGTGTTCATATACACACAATAATATTTTCAGTAATTTTTAATTTTTTGCTGATTGTTGTGGTGCAGTGCATAATTTCAGTTTGTTTAAAGATTTGGTTATATTACTGAAGTTTTTCAATTTGCTGCGCATTACCTGTAGTGAATGTGTCACTGTGTGTGTGGCATGCCATCAAGTCAGACACATTTTATTGTGCCACACAGTAATTGCAGCACTGTGAACTGTTATCCATCTGCATTATTTTGTACTGCTTTGTGACATCTTGGTAGTGGACTGTTACTGCAGTGCACTGCCCCCACCCACCCACCCCAACTTCATAAAGGTATAATTTATTTTTCCAGTTTTGACTTTGTGTGACCACTGGTTAAGGTGTTTTGTGTCTGTGCAGCTGCATCTCTTTATAGTGTGCAATCTGCACCTGTGTGCTTCATCTGTTTAGTGCCCAATCTGCATCTGTAAGCCACAGTTGTTGTTTTGGCTTCCATCCACCCCAAATTTCAGAAATCTCAGTATGTTGTGAATTTTCTGTGTAATCCCCAAATGCCTGCAAAGAGACATGCATGCAAAGATGCTTCCGCCACGCACTGCTGCAGTGGTAGAGTAGCCATGGGTGTAGTAGTATGCAGCAGAAGTGCATAGTTGATGCCAGTAAAGGGATTTCTCTATGTTTTCACAGTGCAGTCAGTAGCGTCAGACATGGTTGGAGATGCTGTTGTCCCGCTGGTGGTAGTGAAGTTGCTGATGGCATGAGTACTGCCCCAGTTTCAACCCATGACAACAAGTTAACCGGTTTCCCAAATATTGTAGAGTCTAAAGCTTAATATGTATAACCACAATGAAAGATGGCAGGGGCATGATAGAAACTATCAAGTATAGAAAGGAATCAGCAAACATACAAGAGGTAGCATCTTTCAGAAAAGAGATGTGCATGAACAAGGGGCAAAATTTGAAGCTAGAAGGGGCATGGATCGGGGCAATGTCAGGAACTATTTTTTCATGGAGAGGGTGGTGGTGCAAGAACAAACAAAACTAATGATCAGTGTTATGGTGTGAGAACAGCAGTTGAAGTATGCCCATTATTTGGAGATGGTGCACCTCAGTGTGCTCAACTGCTACTCCACCTTGTCAATCCAGTGGTTCACATGGTCCAACTCACTCCACATCAGGCCCAATCGGCATGTGTGGCAGGTATTCATGCAGGTTGCCATCATCACCTGCAGGTTGTGGAGCAGCCGCTTGCTCCATGGCCCACCCCCACTTGACATCATGTGCAGGTGGAGGCTGTGCTTCCACCTGTTGCCCAGCAGGGCCAGCAGGCATATTCCTGCCCTGTTCAGCAAGCTTAGCCTGCAATCTGCATGGTGGTGGTTGTATAGGTGAGTGCGTTGACCACCTGTGCCCAGATGACTTCCCTTGGGGACACAGTGCAGCACCTCACCACACAGATTGCACTTCACTACCCTGGTGTCCGTGGGCAGTGTAGTAAAGAATTCCCTCACTAATGAGCTGCTGGGAGTACCGGGCACAGGTGGGGGGCCCAGATGTTGTTGCTGGCTGCTGCTGGTTCTCCAACTGGGGCCAGGGTGGGGAAACCTGTTGCTGCGGCTGCTGCGGTTCCTCCTTACTTCCTGCTGAGCCGCTAGCACAGGGGGCCATGAAGGTGGTGGATGGCAGTTGATGGCACTGGTAGGGGGTGCTGGTAGGTGCCACCGGAGGTGGTGCTTGCTTCCATGGCACCACTCCTCCTGCTTCAGGGAGGACCATTAGCTCAGAAGGTGCTCCCGTTCAGATCGTGGTTTATATTTTTGCTATCTCCTGTCTCCTCTCAAAGTGGAGTTTATATTTTTGCTACCTCTGTCTCCTCTCAAACACAGTTCTTTCTCCCACACTAGGTAAGGAGAAATGAAAGTCTTTCACTCTTTTGCATGATTAACTTCCTGCCTGAAGCATGTAACCTGCAGACTGTGAGCCATGTGGCTGTTACAATGCTCACTCACTCCACCTTTAAAAGAAAATAAAGCAAAGTAACGCAGTTATCCTAGCGCAAAGTCATTATGATGTGAAGTGGCTAAGTACGCATTTCAATGGTCACTTGTAGCTGTATGTTGAGCTGAGGCCACTTTGCTTATACTTCGCTAGCGAAATTAAACTTTTTATTTTTATTTATTTATTTTAAAACATTTGTTTACCGGTAAGTACAATGAGCCAAGGCCCGTTTTCATGTACGACCGGAGACCATACATATACAGTCAAGATGTTTACAATTAACAAACTCACATCACAATACAATACAAACATCAAACATACATTCCAAATAAAATAAATATATATAAAATAATTACGAAAACAACAACAATGCAATTTAGCAAGAAAATACTTTCTTAACTAATTTTAAAAGTCTGATGACAAACATTTTCATATAAAACAACAGGAAGCTCATTCCAGTTTTTAGCAGCAGAGTAAGTAAACGAACCATCCCCATTTTTGTCTTAGTTTTGGAACCTTTAGCTTAATTTGTTGATCAGAGCGAAGTTCCTGTGAGTTTATTTTAATGTGTAAAAGTGAATATAATGGAGAATCTGTACCTTGACGAAGAACTGTATCCGTTAATAAACATAAACTGTACAGACAACCCATCCGGGAGGAAGCCAGGAAGATAGTCTATACAGTTCACAATGATGAGTAGAATAGGACAACTTAAAAGTAAATCTACAAATACCATGAAACACATTAGTAAGAAGAGACAACTCTCTGTTAGACAGATTAGTAAAAGAAATGCATTATAATTCAACTGTGGTAATAAGACACCCTCTGCTAGTACCGTCTTGCTGATAAAGTCAACAAGGATTGAAACTTGAATAATACACCAAGTCTCTGATTGATCTGACGAGAAATAAATTTTACATGATCAGAAAATTTTAGGTGTTGATCCAAAAAATCTAAGATATTTAAATTGTTTTACCTGCTCCAACCCATTACCCAACAAATCAGAAATAAACAAATTCTGAGATCTATTTAATCTAATCCTAGATCCAAACAACATACATTTTGATTTAGAATAATTTAATGCCAAACAATTCCCTTTTAACCACCCACATAGGATAGCAAAGTCCTTATTTAAGAATTATTTATAAGTTCAACAGAAATTGAACTTTTATACAAAATAATATCATCTGCATAAATCAGGCAATGTGAATCCTTCAATAAAGATGGAACAACATCTACAAATACCGTAAACAACAAAGGGCCCAAAACGGACCCCTGAGGCACCCCTGTGACAAAATTTTACTAGTTGAGAAAGCTCCATTTAGTCCTACTTTAAGTGGACGATCAGACAAATAACTATGAAACCAGTCAACAGCAATCTCGGTCATACCATATCTTCGGACGTCCTAATCAGCAAAGGATGACTTACAAGATCAAAGGCCTTGGACAGGTCCACAGAACACAGCACCAGTGAGCAGACCCTCATCCATAGCTACACTGGTGTGGTTAAGTGAACTCGGCCAAGGCCGTCTCCCTGCCTATGATACTACAAAACCCATGCTGATCCAGGAGTCCTAAGACCATTTTCTTGTAAGTAGGCAGTAAACTGCTCATTCACAAGTCTTTCAAAAATTTTTCCAAAGATGGCAAAGAGAAATAGGACAATAATTATCCATATCCATTCTATCACCAGATTTGTAGATGGGTTTGACCACTGTCTGCTTCCATACATCAGGAAACATCCAGTAAGCAAAGACAAATTATAAATAGAAGTAAGTGGATGAGTAATAACTTCACTGCATCTCTAGTTTCCAGTAATTCAGCAGAGGAAAATGTCTTTATTGACGTGTTTTATTTGTATGCTGATTGGTCAGGATCTTGGCTGCTTATGCCATTCTAGTACATGTGCTATCATAATGGTGATGTCATTTCAGGAAATGGGAAGAAAATGGCAGACTCCATCATGTGGAATAATATAAGCAATCAATTTTCACAACTAAGTAGCATATCATTTAAAATAATTATAGCTAAGTAACATGCTGTTGAAAATAAAATGTAATTTCTTTTGCCAAGAAGTAGTTGTAAATGCGTATTCAAAACTCAGGAAAGGATTGCCTAGTTGAGCCAAAACTCATTTCCAATGGGTCCTCAGCCATACACACTTACAGTTTCACTAACTAGTACCAATTTCAACAGTGCTCTTTAAATGAGGCGAGGAAAGGATATACAAGCCTTATTACAAGCAATATATATCATAGTCAGAAAGTTAGAGTTGTACAATTAATGCCATACAGTCTGTTTAGACATTTGATAATACTGAAAACCTCTAAACACCAAACTAGTCAAGCTTTGAAGTAAGGTATATCCTATCATAGTACTCCTAGGGACCCTCACAGACTCTGTAATCGTAACCAAACCCCTCCTCCTTACAGCTCTACTTGTACCACAGACACCTGCCCACGGACTACGCTCGCAAACAAATTCTACTCACCATACCCAGGTGTCTTACTAAAAAGCTCTGGAGCATTTCACTGCACCGCCCAACCACCTGGAACTCCCTCCCTCCTGCCCTGAGGCAGGCTAACTCCCATCCAATCTTCAAAAAGAACTATATCACTACCTATCTGGGACCCTACACGCTTTGATCCCACTTAATGCCTCACAGCTAACCACCCTATTTCGCCCAAGACACTGCTGTACTTCTAAACAAGCTTTGCTATAAAATGTCTTTATTGCTGCCACTTAGCCCAGTTTCAGTTATTTGCATGTACTAATGTCACTTTTGTTATCTCTGCATAGCTATATGTATTATCTAAGTACTGTCTGACTTGATCTGTATTCTAACCTACCTGTACAATGTACTATGTACCTGTACTATATACTATGTATTGTATAATCTCATCTCATTTTATGTATGTATTCTCCCGTTGTCCTGAAAATAGCCAACTATGGCTAGCGCACCTAACCAGTTAACAAAAACTAAATAAATAAATAAATAGGGGTAGTAGCAAAATGGGCAACCCTATGAAAGAAATACAGTCTTCCCTCATCTAAATGTTTTGCCCTTTAAAGCCACAGTGCAATGAAAATGTTTCTCCAAAAGCTGTATTCAGCCACAATTAATAAAGCACATCTATCAAATCTACTTTTCTATGTACCTCCTGTGCTGCGCATAATCGTTTTTAAATGTTCTTAGCATAATGGTATCACGTCAAGACCACTGCAGACAATACACGTGGTTGGAAACAGTGCGAACAACACCATGCAAGTCAACACAGTGTCAGGAATACTGCCCGAAAACCGTATTCATAAGGGTGCAGTGTTGACTTGCATTGGTGATATCGAGGCTGTTCTGACCACACAGTATTTGCTGCGATGAAGTGACGTGGAGCCAATCATAAGCCCTACCAAGTTTACAAAGGTATTTCTAAGCCAAATGTGGTGGCCATCTTCTTTCTTGAGAAAAAAACAAATTAAAACATTTATAAAATACTTGCATTTGGTGGAACTAGAAAACGTTACCACTAAATAAAACTGGGAGATGCCTGTAATCTTTAATTGCAGAAAAATGTACAGTCAACTTTTTCCAGTTTTGTTGCACTGCTGCTTTAACGTTATCTCCAGGCTTATTGCCAGCTTTGGTTTATAAGGCTTGAGTGAACTCCACTTGCCCCCAAATTTAATAAATGTGCTTGCTACTCATGTGTAGCAGGGCTTGCCACAGTGGTGGTATTGCACAGACACACATTCTTGCAGGTGGTACATCCTGAAAGGAGTGATGTGCTGTTCGACATCCAACTGATGGCGAGTGCAGGGAGAGGCCTTCACTATGATGGCAGAGAAGAACTAAGAAGAACAGTATAGAAAAGTTTGTCTCTTTTATCCTCCTGCAAACAACCAGCCCTCTTCTGACCGGTCCTCCCAGTCCTGTCACCCACTTTTTGTAGGGCTTAGCTTCCCTCTCACTTCAGTGAGTCTCTCATGGGTTACCCCATGGAGGTCTTTAGGGCTGGCCCAATCCTTCAGAGTACAATCTAGATTACATGAATAATAATAATCTTTATTTTGCACTTTCAAATGTCAAGGCGCATTACAAAATATAAAACCTCATGAAACAACAATAATAAATACATAAAACCATAAAATTACACAGTTAATCACAGTAGGCCTTACTCCATAAATACGTTTCAATGCCTTTTAAACCCCCTAGGGTCGCACTCTCCGAATCAGACAGGGTAGAGAATTCCAAGGGTAGAGGCCACTTGCGCAATGCATCGGCCCCAGAAGATTTCAAACTGCCCTTGGAATCTCTAGCAACCCTCATCTGTTGAACAGAGCAATCACCAGTGCTGTAAGGAAGCAGTAGCTCTTTCAGGTAGTCAGAGCCAAGTCCCATAAGGCTTTATAAGTCAGTTATCCGACTTTGAAGGTGATCTGCCACTGAACTGGCAGTCAGTGCAGTTCGCGCAGCACCGGCATGATATGGGAAGTCCGAGAGTCCCTGTCAACAACGGGCGCAGTGTTCTGCACCAGCTGCAGCTGGCAGATATCAACCCGGAAGCCCAAAGTAAAGGCAGTTACAATAATCAAGGCGCAAGGTCACAAAGGCATGGATTAATGTAGGTAGATCACCGGATGGAACAAGGTGCTTGATCCTAGCAATGTTCCCAGATGGTAAAGGATGACTTAATGACGGCCACACCTGAGATCGTAATGTCAGCCCGTCATCAAGTATCACTCTAGGTCCCGCACTCGTTCAGAGGTCAGGAGCTAGGAATCCCCAGGAAAAGCTTAGAGGGATGACCCGCCCCAACCCCGTATCCGCGTCCAGGATCCACAACCATCACCTCAGTCTTCCCTGGGTTCAACCTCAACCAGCTGGAATTCATCCAGTCCAGGATTTCATGAGACAGTTATTAAAAACCAAAAGAACTCCATCTTGGTGAGGTGCAAAAGACAGGTAGAGCTCGGTGTCATCTGCACAGCAATGAAACCTCAGCCCATACCGCCTACAATGTTTCGAGGGCAGCATGTACACTCACGAATAACATGGGGACAGCATGGAGCCCTGAGGGACCCCACATGACAGAGGAGGATCAGAGGAATATATCCGACACCACTCTCTGAGTTCTGCCAGGGAGGAAGGACTTAAACCATCCAAGGACTGAACATGTCAGTCCACAGATGAACCTCAGCGCTCGAGCAGTATCCCATGATCCGTGGTGTCAAAAGCTGAAGAGAGTCCAGAAGCACCAAGATGGACTGGTTCCTTCAATTTCTCGCCATCAGGAGATTATTGAGCACCTGAACCAGCGCAGTCTCGGTACTATGTCTTTTTGAAAAACAGGACTGGAAGGGTTCATAGATGCTATGGATGGTCAAATGGTTCTCAGTTGTACAGCCACTACTTTCTCAATTACCTTCCCCACAAGGGAGGTTAGAGATGGGTCTGTGGTTGCCAGACAGTCTGGGTCCAAAGAAGCTTTCTTCAAGAAGTCACTACTGCCACCTTCAGGGAGCTAGGAAACTCACCCAACTCAAGGGAGCACCAGACTATCTTGCGCTAAGACCAGGCTGATAATTTCACAACAACCCATAATCAGGGAAGTTGGGCCTGGGTCTAAACTACAGCACATAGGGTGCATACCCTGGGCAATCCGCATAACATCCATGATCTCCAGCTGGTCGAAGGTACTCCAAGAGAAGTGAGGATAGTGACCAAGTGCGATCATCAGCAACTCCCATATAGTGGGTTGGTGGATCTCTGCCCTGATGTCAGCCACCTTATCAGCAAAGAACCGAGCAAGCTCCTCACACTCCAATTGTAAAAAGCTTTCCGAACCTGCAGACAGACTGGGTTGCACAGCCTATCTACGGTTCGGAGAACCTGTGCTAGTCGGGTTCTGGCGGAACAATCTCCCCGACAGGAACTCTGCTTTCTTACGGAGATTTCTGACTGGTAGAATTGATAATGTTCTAACAGTCTAAGATGTCAACATCTAGTGTGGACTTCCGCCTCTGACGCTCAACCTTTGTCCTAGTCGCGCAACTCCTCAGAGTCCCACATCAAACCATAGGGACCAAGGGTGAAGGAGAGAGGATGAACGCAGATGGGAACAACAGAATCCAGAGCTGCAGTAATAGCCTTATTATAGACTAAAACCAAAACCTCTGGATCCCTGCTTGCCATAGGAAATTCCAATAGATCAAGTGCCACTGCTAGACCATCAGGGCACATCCCATAAAGGCGGTACCTGACCATCTGCACAGGGTAGGCCTACGAGGGGGGTGCAAAAATTGAATCTCACAGTGTAGTGGTCAGACCATCCGACAGGTTCCACCCCACATCAGAAGCCTCAATCCCCAAGAGAAACCCAGGTTGAGAGAGTGGCTGTGTTTTGAGTAGCAGAGGTTTATGAGTAGCAGGCGTAACATCCTGTGTAAGGCCAGTGATGTCATCAACCGGAGGAAGCGTTGACCAAAAGGCGAGAATTCGTCGTTGATCCAGGCATTGAAGTCACCCAGGACCATCAGCCTGGGTGACTCAAATGCCAGATCAACCACAAAGTCCGCTACTTCCTGCAGGAATAGGTTCTCATCCCTGGTGGATGGTAGGCAGAGCCATCCTGTAACCTCCACCTGCTACTATGGCACACTCAAAAGACCTGGCATCCTCAATTGGTACACTAGTGAGACCCAATTTGGTCTTGAAACAGACTGCAACCCCCCACGGTCCAATCTTGGTCGGTGAATCACCAAACCAAGCAGGAATTGCAGCCCCCAATATGGGGCCCACGTTTCCATCTAGCCAGGTCTCAGTGATGCACGCCAGATCCATGATCCCCACAAGATCCGCAATAATTCGCTCTTGTTCTTCACAGATCTGGCTTTACATAACGCTGCTTTCGAGTTGGATGGAACTCCTGGGCCCCAACCACCTACCCACCAATACTGGTGGTGCCCTTGGGTATGGAGACTAGACATGGAGGCCCACATTCCAGGCTCCATTTTGCCCCAGGCGCCTTCTGGACTTAACAACCCTGATGTGAGTGCATGAATGAGGGCCTCAGTCAGTGGTTGTGAAACCTGCAGAGGACAGGCATCATCCACCTATGGTTGGGTGTTTTTCTCGTGGTGTTTTGTTCCCCAAGAGCTGTTAATCATGCAATGATGTACCGTGTCTGCAGAGGCACGCATGTATCAGCATCAGAAGGCAAGCTCCCTCTGCATATGCATTCTCCACTGCATTGCCACCTGGCTCCGCCAAGTGACAAGCTAGTAGTGGCCTTCAGTGTCACCCCTACCAAAGAAGGAGAGCTGTCCATAGGACCATCACACCTCCCTCCATTGACCAGCCCCAAATTACAGAGCTGTAGCAAGTGGTAGCTTTACCACTGCACTACTGGACCAACTGTTTGGCTCCTGCCTGTAGTATACTAATCATGCACATTTTGTGTGTTTCATCTTCTTAAAATGCACAGTTTTTGGAAAATGGACTCAAACTGATCATTTGTGTGCCCATTAAAACTGCACATTTTGGGATTTAAAGGCCACATTTTGCAGACAATGTCTTGCTCAAAATGTACAGTTTTATGTAAGATGAAACAGAATGGTGAAGTGCACAATATCCATGCTTTCATGTTTCGCGGTTTCAAAACTGCATGCTTGCTTACTCAACAAAGGTGCGCTTTGGAAATGAAGTATAGTTTTCCAAAATGCAGAGGCAGTGTGCTGCCATGTTAGAAACAGAGTTTATTGAAAAAGAGGAAAAAGTTGTAATACTGTCTATTCATCTAACAGAAACTTGTTAGACGAGCTTCCATTGTCATATTAGACCCTTCATCAGGTGTCGTGATAACACAGCTACATGGAGAAGATTTTATACTGAGAACTGAGAGTTACTTAGAATAAATTCAAGTACTTCAGGTGTAAATAAATGTTTGCACATGGTGTGTCAGTGCTGATGATAATGAAGTATCCTAGCAAGAGTGCTATGAATAATTTTTTGTTTGCATAGACAAAAGAGCAGTCTTGTTAGCCTTTTATAGACAAGCCGTTACACTCCACTGCTGACACTGCAGGATGGCACACATTTCACAGTTGCTAGAGAGACTATTCTGTAATTGAATGTAGTGATTCACCTGATTACTGCTGCTTCAGAGGCTATGGGGATTAGTGGCAGCCGCTATAGACAGCGTCCACAGTACTGTTTAGACTAGATTTTAATACACATTGCTACTGAAAAGACTTTTGGCAAAAGAAAATTGTCTGACATAAGTGGCTGTCTGCATGGATGCTATAAGTGATGCATACTGTATTAGGCTATAAATCAGCTAGCACTTCAAAGACATCTATTTTTGTCTATGCATACATCAAAGTATTTATAGCCCTTTTGCTAGCATACTTCCTTTTTATTTTTATTGAAACACAGTATCAAAAGATGAAAAGATTACAAAAGATTTGATCTGGTATATTTATTACAGACTAAAAGGTAAATTTAATTGTTGCCTATATTGTTCTTTGTCCTTGCTGCCTGTAAAATTGTTCATTCGATGTGGAGCCTTTGTAAATGAGTCTGACTCAAAGTGTGTAAAATCTAAGACTTAAATAATTAAATAAAAATAAAAGACTAGCCATGGCAGCCCACATTTAGGGGCCGATTAAAAGAACTGAATCTTGCACTGTAGTTGGGGAGGGTGATAATTCTCTGGCCTTGGGCCTCGGTCAGCTGGTTGATAATTGGAGGTGGGTTTGAGTCACATTTCTGATTTGCACTCCAGCAGGAAGCAGGGGTCCTGCCTTAAGGATCAGATCAGATTCAGCTGTTTGTTGGATGGAACACAGCAGTGTAAAATCTAACCAGCTTTTTGGTGCAGTTTTCAGCTGTATCCAGGTTCTTTAGGTTCCAGACAGAGGCTGGGGCTGGAGTGGAACACAGCTGGCAGCAGGAATGGGTCACATACCTCTCAACTGTCCCTGATTTTCAGGGACGTCCCTGATTTGGACTCAAAATTTTCCTCTGTCCCTTGTACAATTTGTGCTTTTGTGACAGAACAGTGTGGATTAAAATCACAAAATATTGTCAAACATTAAAGTTACAGACTTGTTTTCCTTCAGAAAATGCATCTTATCACAAATCCTTATTCTATCAGCTTCTGAGTGAATAATACCAATTTTAAGATGTGTCTCTGATTTTGGGTCTGTATCCTGATTTTTTTTGCCTTGTCCCTGATTTATGAGGCAAGAGGTTGAGAGGTATGCCCTGGCCACATGATCCTCACAGACCAATCGCCAGGTAACAGGAAGTGACATGGAAACTATCAAAGAAACCACTCTAACGTGTCCCATTCACATTCATGTCTCAGTGCGTGAGAGACGAACAGAGTAGGAGGAACAGGATTGATGTTGGCAGGCATCAACAGGTGTGCAGGGATCTCTGACAGTCCACTGAAGTAAGGTAAGTACCTATTTGCTTGATACTGTCTGTGCAAGGGATTACTACAACAAGGTAAGGGGTAACAACAGAGGAAACCAGTTCATATAAGCAAATGCTACCTGTTGTGTGGGAAGGAGGAAACACCCTGTGTAGAGTAGCCTATACACAGGGTGGCAAGTTAAAAGGAATAAACTAAAGGTACCTATAGTGTGGTATTAGAGAAACACCTTATCTAGGTAAGGGTAAAAAGAGACAAAAAGAAGCAAAAGGGAAAACTTAAACAGGGTCAAGAAAGAAGGGGTTAAGCAAAACAATAAAAGGGAAAATTAGAAGCTCCTATTTAGGGAAGGTACAAGTTCTTCCAGTTAACATACTAAGTGTAGGAGTGGGAATGTTGGGAGTGGTGCAGTGCAGTGATTGTGGAGCAGCAGTTTTCAGAGACACCTTCCGGAGACCGAGGTGCTGCCCTATATGCAGGCACAGGGGTGTAGCCAGGATTTCAGATCTGCACACCAAGTGGACTCACTGCTACCCCAGCCCCCTTGTTAGGTGAGCTACCCCACCCCCGGAGGTAGCCAAACAATATACAAAATGTACACCTGATAGTGTTTATTGCCCTCATTTGCACAATAAATACAACTTTTGTATCTCATGACAATGGTTGTTGCCATGCATGGGTAAATACAAATGCCATGCATTGTTCCCTAAGACACCTACTGCACTCCAGCCCAGAGCCTGCAAAGTTGGGAATTGTCCTGGGATGCAAAGAGTATTAGTGACCAGTCCTTCGTTTCAACTCCTATGAATAAAATTACAGAAAGGTTCAGTATTTTCTTTGTTAGTTGTCATGGAAAAAGGAAGCAGTTCCGAGCCTATTTGCTATCCCACTTAAATATAATTGCACACATGGAGTGCTTGGAGTATGCCTGCCTACCCACGTGCAGGCACCTTTCTGGGCTGAGGGAGGAGGTTGCTAGACTCTGGGCCAAGTTTACTAAGATTTGGAGGACCTCTTCCCACCCAGGGGCCATTGAGTCTGCCATCACTGCTCCAGAGGATGCCAATAAGGAGGGCCAACTGGACTGTGGTGGGCTCTGGAAGAGTGGGGTGGGGTTGATGGCACATTCCTCACGTGGTGCCATCTGGTGGGACGGGACTGCCAGAGGAGTCACCTGTGATAATGGCCAGGAGGATGCAGGGGTCATCCTTAGAAGGCTCCAAAGTGGGAGGCAAATGACCCCCAGCAAAGAGGAAGCAGTTTCTGGTGGTGGACTTGGATATCGGGGTGCTGGATTTTGTAACAGGAGGAAGTACAAGAGGGAGCTGAGATGCCTACCTTGCACCTCAGATCAGAGTGATGGAAGGTAGGTCCCAAAGGTCACTAGAGTGACAGGGTTAGGAGGGGACATGGATGTCATTGTCCACCTGGGGACAAATGGCCTGGCTAGGGCTGGGGCTGGGATTGTGCAGGGGATTTTAGGGAGCTGGGGAGGGTCTTGGGTGGGTAGCACACTCAGTGGCTTTCACTGAGGTGCTGTCTGTCTGTGTCAGGGGAGGATAGGGATCTCCACCAGGAACTTCATTTCATGGTTGAAGGAATGATGTAGAGAGGAGGGTTCTGCTACATTGGGGACTGGAGACTAACCTGGAGGTTAAGAGCCTACATAGGGGTGATGGCCTACATCTATCAGGAAGATAATCACAGTTCTGTGGGCGCTTTAAATGTTCTTTGATGAACATTTAAGTTACCTGGTGGGGGTGGTGGAAGAAATCAGGGAGACATAAACTGCCCCTCCCCACATACTGAAGCAGAGAGAAGGGAGGTATTGAGGGGAGGTAAATCACCCAGGGTGCCTATTAGATTTACTAGGGAGCTAGTATATGTTATTATATCTTACTGTATACCATATATTCTGAATTGTGGAAACAGCTATTTCAGTCTATCTCAACTTCATTATGTCTGTTAAAGAATTCTTTGTTACAGTCACAGCCACAACCGTTTTGTTTATATATGTGTTTCTTTGTTATAAGCCAATAACATTTTAAATGAAAAAAAATCCCCAGGGTGCAAAATAAAGAAAGAAGCAGTATGGTTGAAATCAAAGGGGGCACGGGCTGTAAAAGACAGGAGAAAAGCAGGCAGGATAAAAAGGAAAAGGAGGTGGCAGGCACAGTGGAAAATGTGGAACACTATGTCTGCAAATGCAAGAAGTCTAGGAAATAAACTTCCAGACCGAGAGGCCATCATGGCAGAGGCAGACCTGATATTCTGGTCATTACTGAGTCGTGGTGCACAGGAAACCATGACTGGGACATGGCCACACCAGGGTATACTCAGTTCTGGAAAGATAGGGCGGGAAGGTAGGGAGGAAGGATGGTACTGTGTATAAGGGAGAATATCAAAGTGACAGAGACACAGGAATCCAGGGGAAGGGAGGGGTTAGAGGTACTGTGGAGACAGGAAACAGAGCCACTATTTGCACTGGTGTGAGCTACAGACCTTCAGCACGGGGGACTTTAGGTATGGCACTGGTGGAATCCATTGTCACAATGGCAGAAAAGGGAGGTGCTGCTGATGAATGACTTCAATCCCAGTTGCAGCTTCAGCTTAAGGCAGGAATATCCTGGACTTTGCAGGGGTTTTCAGGCAAGTAGTCGGTGCTCACCCATGATGGGAAATACTGACCTGGTGTTCACCAACAGCAAGGACCTTATTGTAGACATCAAGGTGGAGGCCACATGGGGACCAGTGGTTCAACATAAGGATGGCAGTGGAAGCAAACCACAAAGGATGAGGTCCCAGACTTCAGGAGGGCAGATTTAAACAGAAGGGTAAATGCCTCAGAGATGACCTAGCAGGGGCATGACCTGGGAGGTGGAGGAACAGTGGGCTAAGCTAAGGAAGACACATATGAAGGCAACAAACCTCTGTGTAAAGGATGTGAGCAAGAACAAGAGGAAGAAGAGACCATTATGGTTCTCAAGGAAGTGGTTGAAAGGTAACGGCTTTAAGGTAGCTTTCAGAAGGGTGGACTTCAACAGGTTGAGGGAGTTGGTCAGGTCAAGTTAGTCCAGGGTATACAAGCGTAGGAGATGTACAAGAGAGAGAGAGAGAGAGAGAGAGAGAGAGAGATGGGGGCAATAAGGGGCCATTCTCAAGGCATTTAAGTTATACATGGGGTGATAACCAAAAGAAAAAATTCAAGAGACCATTATGGTTCTCAGCTAGGATCAGGAAATGATGAGGCGAAGAAGAAAGCCTTCTCCAAGTACAAAAAAAACAACAGGGAGGAAGAATGGGAGAATATTTACTGAGAAACAAGGTGGCAAAGAGGGCAATTAGGAGGCAAAGCAGACACAGAACTGTGTGCCCCCTAGGTGAAGCTATCAGGGGATAATACCCCTGCCTGTGACCAAGTGCAGGTTGAGGGCCTGGGTACAGAAAAACAGGTGCCTCCACCCAGAGGACATGGTTAGAGGTAGCGTAGCTGCCCTGGGTATAGTACTCTGGGACACTGTTACCCTTTTTTTCCTCTAGTGGCCTAAATGGCTCACAGAATACACAATTACAATTTGCCCTGATAACAGTTTTAACCCCACACTGTTGCACTTATCACTAGGGCTGGTTCAGCTGGCTCGACCCTGGAGACCCCTTTAAAATAAGATTTACCACAACAACCAACAGTATTTCAATGCTGTCTGTACAGAATACACCACAAACAGTTTAAGTGCAAAAATATTCAGATCTGGTTTATTTGGGTGCATGAACAAGGAAGGGTGTAATCTGGTGTTGATTCTGTTACTGATTAAATCAGGTTAAGCATGCATGCCTCTAAAATCCCTCTATCACAGTTACACACTCTGGGTAACCAGTTGGATTACAGACTAGCCTGAAGCATTCACCAGGGTAGGCTGGCATTGCAACTATTGTTGGGGCACTTAGGAAAAGAAAACACAACATGTACTTTAACCCAATATTTGTAATCCGGAGCCTGATGGCTCAGTTCGTGACAATCAATCAAAACAATAAAATCAGATGACACACTTTGAATGCGGTTGTTGCAGGAGCTACCCTGGTGTTTACTCCGCTACTCAGTACAGGACACAGGATTGACAAAATGGAGACTTCAGGATGAAATGCTGGTTTGCCAGGAGAAGCTGGGCCCCACGATTTACCGTGGTGTTGTTCCTGTTCGTGGTGCTGAGCAGGAAGCCAAATCCCCAGGTGGGTCTCTCATTGATGGATTCTCTGTGGTGTGAGTGGCTGTCTGGGCTGAAGTGTCAGGGCCCAGACTGGGTGAACAATTCAGAGAAAAGTCTGGTAGTTGCTGGATGCAGCTTCCAGCAAGTGTGACACAATCAGGTAGTGGAGAACCATATGCAACCCACTAACAGCATTCAGCACACTTGCAGTAAAGATAAAGAAATATCACAATTTGGATGACGGGCGGGTTGCAATACAGAGGTTTTCTGCACAAACTCTACGGTCTGCAGTCGTGATGGAAGTCCTGACAGGCCGATCACACCAAGGCAAATCTTCAGTCCATACCAGGCAAATTTCACTTTGTCACAGTTCAGGATTTGGGTCACAATCACAGCAAATTCGGATAAAGTCCAGTGTTTCTTTTACTGAAAATCTCCTCACAGGAAGATGGTGCAGGCAGGCCAACCATAGCCTTCCACCATTTTCCAGCACTACTATGCAGGGCAGCTGCTCGAATGTCTCAAGCTGTTCAGTCTTCCAACTCGAACTCAGACTGACTCTCTGCTGCAGGCAACTTAGGACTTTTCAGAGATCCAAGATTCAATTCATTGATTTTATCTGTCTGTCAAAGCAAGGGCCCCCCCTTCAAGTCCATTTAGAGCAAAGTGTAAAAACTACAATTCCTACGAAATTCACTCCCACAAGACCCCAGGGACAGACTCCATTTAGGATCCCGAAGGTACTGATGGGTCCAAACTAAGCAGTCAGACCCAAGATGGTGGTGAATAACAGAAATGTCCATGCTGCAAAGAAGGCAGGTTGGACAAACTAAAATATCATTATTAATAAAGCAGATAAACAACTAACAGTCACAGATCCCTGTAGGCTCCCTCCGTGCAATTAGCAATGGCAGAATGGGTGATATCGCTGCAACCCGGTGGGACTCGAGCCTGAAACTACTCAGCTCCTAACCCAGATCAATTATACACCACAAAATAAGTAGCTCTTAAAGAGACAGGCACGGAGGTTAACGGCACTCCATGCAGACACTTTTAAATTGCTAGGACACGTAGCAGCCAGCCTGGCAGTGGGCATTTAGGCAAGCCACAGGAAGACTTTTGGGAACCCCCATTTGTAGAGGGGTTACATGCATATTGCAGAGGGGGTCAAGGGTGGAGAAAACATTTATTTCAGTATATTAAAGAAAAAAGAAAGGAGGAATTGTTAGGCTGTTTGGGGGTTAGGGTGATTAAGGAGGACAGGCAAAGGCTGTCATCCTTGATGATACTTTGCTCTGTCTTCTCTGGGGACAACAGTGGGCCCTGCCAGGCGTTGCATTAAAGCAGACACAAAGAGGTTCTGGAGGTTAGGCAAAGTAGGATTTACAAGTGAAAGGGTGTGGAAGAGGTTGCATCCTAAAGATAGATTATGCCCTGGGGCCAGATGGGATGCATTCGAGGGTGCTCAGGGAACTGGCAGTGGAATTGACTGAACCCCTGGTAGGACTATTCAATAGCTCTTTACAGAAGGAGTAATTCTGAAGGACTGGAGAGTGGTGGACATAGTTCCACTCCAGAAGGTTGGAGGACAAGGAACAAGCAAAGAACTACAGATCTGTCAGACTTACACTCCTTCGTAGGGAAGCTGATGGAGTCACGGGTCAAAGAGAACCTTGTGGACTACCTGGAGAGCAGAGGCTCCAGCATAGTAAACAGCACTGATTTGTGGCAGGAAGTTCTTGTCAGACTAACCTGATAGTTCTCTTTGCCTGGGTGATGAGTGTATTAGACAGGGCCACACAGTGGATTTAGAAACATAGAAGCTGACAGCAGATAAGGGCCACATGGCCCATCAGTCTGCCCTTTTTGTTGCATTGCTTAGACTGTAGACCCCTCCAGATCTCGACACTTTCTCTGCCACCTCCTTACCTATTTCTTATGACTCCTTTGTGCTTATCCCAGGCTTTTTGAATCCCACTGTTTTTACCGTCACAACCTCTGCTAGAAGACTGTTCCAGGCATCCACCACCCTTTCTGTGAAGAAATATTTCCTCCATCTCTCCTAAACTAACCCCTCCGGCCATATTGTGGACCCTTGTTGTGGAGCACCATTTCTCTGAAAAATACCTCCTACTTGTACCTTTTCACCCCTCATGATATATTTAAAGGTCGTGATCATATCCCCCTCTCTCCCTCCCCAGGGTGTACATGTTTAATACTTTTAGCCTCTCTAATAGGACATTTGATGTAGACCCTGTACCATCTTAGTAGCCCTCCTTTGGATGGCCTCCATCCTGTCTATGTCCTCCCTGAGATGTGGCCTTCAAATCTGAGCATACTACTCCAGGTAGGGTTTTACTAAAGACCTATATAAGCGGCAACACCACTTTCCTCTTCCTGCTGGTAATACCCCTACCTATACATCCCAGCATCCCACTAGCTCTCCTGATTGCTTTATCACATTGTCTGGCCATCTTCAAGTCACCAGATATAATTAATTCAATTTAATTCAATTCAACTTTATTTTTATAGCACCTTTCAAAACCAAAGGTGCTTAAAAGGACACTATCAACCTATTTTCATCATATTATTTCTAGTTAAAACCCACATTTTATGATTGCTTGCCTTCTCCGAAATTCATTGATATTGCTGTTTGATTTGTCTGTCTGCTTGTTTAGTAGAACTGAAATGCGGCAATGTAGATTTATGAACAACTTTGTTTGGTTTACAGTCCTGTAACTTATCTTATTGAATACTTATGACCATAGAAACACCTCAAAACAAGTGCAGTCACTCATGCTGCAGTAGCCCCTAAACTCCCATTGCATAATGAGTGGCTAGACTATGTTGGGGTGTTCTCAAGACCAGGAAAGATGCAGTTGGAGCTGATCAAGGAATGTAAACAAACCTGTTTTGTGTGGTAACACCAGTAGGGTGGGCAGTCTGTTTTTTTCATTTTAAAAGAAAAGAATCAGAATCAAACTATCAGCTACTTCAGCAATCTTTACAGAATGTTGGCAATCATAAAATGTATTTTATAAACTTGGGACACTTGAGAGCCTAAGGGGTTGACAGTGTCCCTTTAACATAAAGCAGACAGCCAATATAAATAACATTAAAAATGACATAAATCACTAGGAAAGCCAGGTCAAATAAATAAGCTTTAAGCTTAGTTTTAAAATACTGCAGGTTGGGCATTCTCTCAACCGACGAGGTGAGAATTCCACCGGTCGGCGCTGAAAAGCAAAGCACGGAACCAGACATCTTTTAATCGCACCCTGGGAATCTCTAGCAATCCTCATCGTGAACAAAGAGGGCAGAGGGGCTTAATGATCTCCTGGTAAAACATCAAACGACAAAATAATACCATTAAAATCGTATACCAATACAATAATAAACATTTCCTATAACACCAAGCTCTGTGGGAGGATAGATAGTGATGAGGTATCGGGATTGCAGTTACCTGCAAAGGTTAGAGAGGTGGTCTAAGGTTTGGCAGTTGAAGTAAATGTCAAAAGCGAAAGATGATGCACCTAGGAACAGGAACCCCAGGAGAGTGTACTGCAGGGGTGGGGTAACACTTAACACAACGGCTGAGGAATGGGACCTAGGAGTTATCATCCATGACACCTCAGACAATCAAGCCAGTTCAGCAAGGCCTATAGTAAGGCAAATAGGATGCTGGAGTGTATCAGGAGGGTACTGGCAGCAGAAGGAGAGGTAATACTACTCCTTTACAAATCTTTGGTGAGGCCACACATGAAGTACTGCCCAGTTCTGGAGTCCTCCCTCATAAACAATAAGGACAGGGCGGAGAGGGTGCAGTGAAGCATGGCAAAGATGATTCAGGGCCAACAGGACAGGTTTACGAAGAGCATCTCAAAGCACTGAACATGTATGTACTCACTGGAGACCAGAAGGAGAGGGAGATATGATAGAGACCGTCAAGTTCCTGAAAGGAATAAACAAGGTGAACTGCAGGGAATTATTTAGCATCAGTAACAGTTTCAATCAATCAATCAATATCTTTATTTATCTAGGCAGGCAGCACCATTGAGCAAACTCATTTACAAGGTGGACCTGCAGTCCTACAGTAATAATACAGAAAGACAAGTTACAATAGCACAAACAGTAAAAATTGCTGCTATTATAGTAAAATGCACATTTACAGGTAATATACATTGAACACAGAACCACAAGAGTCATGGATAATGAACTTGTGCTGGATCCAAGCCCAAAACTGTCCATTTTGTAGTGGAAATGTTAGGGACAGGGTAGGCACACCAGATAGAAGATATCAAGCGCATAATGTAAGGAGAGGTGGGGATAGGGGCAAGCAAGAGGAACCAATTGTTAGAGCAGAGTGAGGGATTGGGAGGGTGGAGGACCATACGAAGGTGACAAAGGGATTTTGCCCCAAAGCGTGGGACATATGGGTGAGTACAAGAGGAGGAATATAGTAGCAGGGGCATAACTGAGAGGGTCTTGGAGGTTAGGGTAGAGGAGGTGTTGGATGGATGAGGGACCAAATATTTTGGGGTGAAAGATGATAATTATTCCCAAGTGTGGTAGCATGTGCTAAAATCAAGCTGCAGCTGTTCAGGCGTCAAAGGATAAGATATGGGAGTTGGCAATAAATCCTGTGGATCTGTTGGTGGGCATGCTAGAGGCAGAGCACACATTTCAGCTGGGGGCCGCCCGTTTGAGTGAGGAGGTTAGATTGAGTGTCTAGTAAAGCAGTTGCAAATTTCAGTAATGCCATCACGGTAAAGCCTTTTGAACAAAAAGACTTACTGGGGTTTTCAGCTTAAGTATTTTGGGGGTTTTATTCCATATTGATGGGAGTGCGAATCTAAAGGCGCTCTCCTGACTCGTGTGAGTGCCCTGAGTATGTTTAGCAGGAGTTGCGAACAGCTTCTAAGGAATAATTCCTGGGCACAATCGGAGGCAGGTTTGAGGGCACAAGTGGAAACTGACAGGAGGGAGGTTCAGGAGGGACATGAGGAATTATTAGTTTACAGAAAGGGTGGTGGAACCATGGAACAGTCGACTAGCTGAGGTGGTGGGTGCTAAAACCATTAATAGTTTCAAGCATGGTTGGGACAGGGTGAAGAGTACAGTGGTTACCGAGGTGCCAGAAACTAGAGGGGAATATTTGTTTGTTTGCGTGCAAAAGTGTCCAAGTCAGTAAAAACATCACTAAACATGATACACAACATTAATCATAGGAAATACAAATGCATAAAATCCCAAAATACATAATGCCAGACATGGATTTCCATAATTAAGCACAGGTAGAAACATACAAACAGACTTTGATGGCAGATAAGGACCACTTGGCCCACCTAGTCTGCCCATTTCCTACCTACAGGATAAGCTGCACATCCTAGTTAACCAACAGCCTATTTCTTCCTACCCCCACAAGAATTGCCTTATGCCTGTCCCATGCATTCTTGAATTCTCCGACAGTATTAGGACCCCACAACCTCCTCAGAAAGGCTGTTCCATGCATCCACCGCCCTCTCTGTGAAACAATACTTCCTCACATTGCCCCAGGCTATCCCCCATCTTCAAATCGTGTCTCCTTATTCTTGTACATTTCTTTTCTGAAAGATGCTACCCTCTTGGACTTTGTTGATTCCAAAGTTTCTATCATGTCCCCCCCTCCTTTCCTCAAAGGTATACATATTAAGCTCCTTTAGTCTCTCATAAGGCTTCTGTTGCAGACCCTGCACATTTTAGATGCCTTCCTCTGGACTGCCTCAATCCTGTCTATGTCCTTGCGAAGATGGGGTCTCCAGAACTGGATGCAGTACTCCAGATGGGGTCTCACCAACTTCCTGTTTTCTGCTGGTGATGCCTCTCCCTATACATCCCAGTATCCCCCAGCCCTCCCTACTGCCTTCTCACACTACTTTCTAACCTTAAGGTCATCTGATATTATTACCCCTGAATCAACATTAGGTCCCAGGTTAGATAGAGAACCATGGATAGACTGGATGGACCATTGGTCTTTTCTGCTATCATTGTCTACTTTTCTATGTTTCTGTATTGTGTAGTGGTACATTTGAGTCCAATAATAAATTTATTGTGTCAAAGATTTTCTGCCAGAGTACATACAAGAGTCTACATCTGATGATAACATGAGATATTTCCTATGGTACTGACAACATTTGTTATGTAGTGGAGATAGTGACGGTTGAACTTGTTTAGCAAACATGGACAACAATAAATTTTGTGTAGAGTGTAAATTGTATTTGATTTAGTCAGCCTTTTGTAGCAATGCGCCAAAAGGTGCAGACCTGGACCATTTTTCCTGTGATAATTAAATGTTTAGCTCATTTTGCAACCCAGTTTTAATTTATTCAGGTTCAAGTCACTATTTTGGGTGTAGATCAACATTTTGAATATTTGTCGTATCATTTTACTTCTTGAAGGTGACTGATTCAGGATTTCATATGCTTAGAATGTAAATCCAGTCTCAGAGAATTGCCCTGAAATTTTGTAAATATCAAACTGTGAATTATTGAGACTGAATTTATATTTCAGTTATGAAAAGACATTAGGACCAGATTGACTGAAAAAGGGCCAATGGTCCAGTGTACTTTACCCAGTTAACAAATTAATAAATAAATAAAAAGATTCTCAGATAGTTGACCAATAATCCAAATTCCATTTAATGTCCATGAATCAAGAAATCTCTCTTAAGAAACTCCTCATCAAAAAGTGGGTAAAATCTATTAGCCTGTAATAGAGATTGGTCTGAGATCTGAGTCTAATAATCCAACATCTTATTAATCTTCAGCCATATTTTAAAGGAAGCAACTGCAAACAAATTGCTCTTACCCTTTACCCTCCCTTACTTGGTCTGCTACACAAAACTCGACTGTGCTTTTTATATTTTCTGATCCTCACAATACACTCAGAAAGGAGGGTGAGCAGAGAATCATGCCATCAATTGGTCTACGATGGTAGCAAAGAAATGAAACTGAAAATCAAGCAGCTCCAGACCAGCTTTAACATGCAACGTATTTCACTTCTTCTTATGAAGTCGTGGCCATTTGTTTCATCAAAGAAATCTAGATAATAATTTGTCGAGTTGGTTAAAATATTTTGGGTTAATTCTGAATGGAGTTGGCTGAAAAAAGTACAGTGGCCTTGGGAGGATATCCATTGTAATGACCTGCACTCTGCCTAGTGAGGTCAGTGGAAAGTCGCTTGTTTTCCTAATTTGATCTGTATTGAGGCGACTAGTGGATCTAAATTCAATTCAATAAAATAATCCAGATTATTTGCTAGTTGGAAATCTAAGTATTTTATCTCATTCTTTAAGATTTTAAATGGGACTTCCCCGTCAGAATTATTTATTTCCTTAGGATGAATAGTTAAGGTCTCTGTCTTAGACCAGTTTATTTTAAGTCTGGACAAACAGCCATACTGTTATATCAAATCCAGTAATATTGATATTTCATGAGATAGATTAATAACATACAGTAAATATACCATTATCGTACAGTGAAACTATTAATTTGTGTTCCCATCAAGTATCCTTTAATGTTTTGGATTTATGAATGATATTAGCTAATGGTTAGGAGGCATCCCAGCCTGGACCCTTTATTAAATTCAGTTTTGGAGATATAAGATTGTTGTAAGTACTCTTACTGATGATGTTGCATATATTATATGTGTCAATGTCCGAAAGTATTACCAACATGGGCCTTTAATAACACCTGTTCCAAATGTGGCCATACCAACTTATCAAAGACCTTTCCAGTGTCTAGGACACCACCAAAGCATTTTCCTTACACCCAAATATTACATATAAAGCATTTCTTATATTATTATGGCCTCTTTCCCTTAATGAAGCTCATTGGATCCTGGTTTATTAGATATGGTAAACAATTTTCCAGTCTATTCGCTATGATTTTTGTACAAATTTTATAATCCAGACTTAATAGGGATACTTGATACTATGAAGAACATTTAGTGGATGGTTTATCTTTTTATGTAGCATTAGAATGTGGGCTTTATCAAAGGAAAGAGGGCTGTATTTTGAGTCTTGATGGAGTTAAACAAAACCACAATTGTGGTGCAAGTTCAGTTACAAATTATTTCTAGAAATCAATTGCTAGCCTATCAGGGTCAGGTGCTTTCCACCTTTTAAGCAAGATATTGCCTTATAGATTTCTATTAGCAATATGTTACTATCTAGTTGAATCCTATAACTATCCTGTAATTTATTAATACTGTCTATATATATCGGTGTCTAATAATTGTTTATGTTTAAGTTCTGAGTATTCTGAATTAAGTAAGTTCTGATAATTTTTCTCTTTATATTTAAAAGTTGATAACCGAAAGGCACCACTGAGCTGATGCTCATTTCCAGGTGTGACCGGGGACAAGGTAAAATAGGGATAAACAGAAATAAAACATTAGTAAGCAAAGGTCATAGTTACAAGACCCAGCATTAGTGGACAACAACCAGGTACAGTAAAAATATAAAAAGAAAATAAAGACTCACTTTGATTGAAGCTTCCAACTAATTCAGGTGAAGAGCAGTCAAGGACAAACATTAATTTGGGAGTCCTGTCTAATAAAGTAGGAGCAAAGTACATTACTCACCTCTGGGAGCTTTGGGAGTTAGGGGCAAGAGAAACTATGAGTACCAACTGCTAGTGAGCAGAGGAGGCCACTTGGGAAGAGGGTAGGGAGAAATGTGAGCACTGTGGGCACTGAGGAGGGGGAGCAGTTTGAGGAGTCTTGAGGAGAAAAAGGAGGAGGACAGGTGAAGATCAGAAGGAAGTTTATTGCCGAGTGGCTAAACAAAGGAAAAGCGGATTGGCTGGCTGCAGAATGGAGGCGAGGGATAGAAAGGTGCATAGGTCTCTGTGACGAAAGGAGTAGTTTGAGGTGGCTGCTTGAGAGAGGCGGGAGGAAAGGTGGATGGGGGTTCAGACCAGAACTTAGCAACAAGGGAGGCACAGTGAACCATCCTCCTATATGATAAAGGTGCTAGAGGCAGAAGAGAGAAGACAGTGGTGAGTAAGGGAGGGAGGCAGTAGCGAAACAACAGAAAGAGTTCAAAGTGTTTCCAGTCTGGAGAGGGATGAGGCTGGAGCTATGCCATACAGTCCCACATCAGTGTGATCGATAACAGGTAGGATAATTTTGGATACCAGCTCATGGTGGGTGTGGAGGGAAGACAGTCTTTATGTTGTTAGAGGACTGCCAGCTTGGGGTGCAGTTTGGTACAGATGGCATCAATGTGAAGTAGAAAGTCCAGGTGGCTATCCAGCCAGACCCCTAAGTATTTAAAAGCAGGAACATTCTCAAGGGAAAATATATGATAATAATCATAAAATGCTTGATTTATATCATCTTGGTGTGATGATATGTGTTTACTGTTTTCCACCTCTATCACCTCAGTTAGTTTATCTGCCTTTTCTTTCTGTAGGAAAACTAGCATTTTACCCAATTTTTATGAACAAAATAGTGTTTTGTTTAAGGTACTGCATTACAGGAAGGGGAAATTGTTTAACCAGGAGAGGCATTAAGCTGAAGCTTGTTTCCAGGTGTGACCGGGAGCACAAGGAAGTTAAGTGACTTGCTCAGGGTCACACAGTATGCAAGTGGGGGCTGTGGGATTCAAACCCAGGTCTCCAGGTTTGCAGCTCAGTGCCCTAAACCACTGTGCTATACTGCCTCCCATTCATTCAGTCTGTTTGTTTTGTAGTTCATTGTATTTTTGAATTTAATTTTCTACTTCTTTTATGCATTAATAGTCCTGACTCAGAATGTTTTCTTTGTCAGTCTGTATTTTTGTTCCAGTTCTTCCAAAGGATTTTTATTGATTTTCCTCCTTTTATATTGTGAAAGTCTGTGATCCCTCTTACATATGTTTTGTATGTATTAATTATTATACAAAGAACCTTAGTACACAAGCACAGGGGCAGGGGTTACCCCAAAGGGTTTTGGACAGGAAGCCAAGTTTCAAAGAAATACAAAATCATACATACCCCACAATACAAACATAGTGGGCTATATATGCAAATCACCACAAAATATTATGCTGGTTCAAGTTTAAACAGAAATGCATGGTGCGAAAGGCCTCTCACACAGTCTGTAAAGAGTGCCAACAAAAGACACAGACACTTGTTTCATTCTACCGACTCATCAGTGTGCCTCATCTGTATGGCGCCCAATGGAATGAACTGACTACCCTAAGCTGGTCTATCTGGGTTGAGTTGTGGTGAGCCCAATAACAACAAAAACAAGTTAAAACACAAAGAACCTTAGTGCGCAAGCACTGAGGCAAGAGTTATCCCAAAGGGCATTGGCTCAAGCCAAGTTTCAAAGAAATATAAAATCACTCATACCCATACCCCATAATGCAAAGCATCTTGGGCTGTATATGCAAATCACCACAAATATTATACTGGTTCAACTTTAAGCAAAAATGCATGGTGTAACGACCTCTCACACAGTCTGCAAAGGGTGCCAACAGAAGACACAGATATGTGTTTGTTCTACTAGGACTCATCAGTGTGCTTCGTCTGTATGACACCCCAATAGAATGAACCAGCTACCCTAAGTTGGTCTACCCTTTGCAGACTGTGTGAGAGGCCATGATGTTGCATTGTGGGGTATGTGGATTTTGTATTTCTTTTATTATTATGTTTGGTGGAACACCTGTTCCTAAATTGACTTCAGTCAATTATGTTGTTCCTTCCTTCATCAACTCGTATAACTCTCTCTTGGATTTAATTTTTAGTTTCTTATTTTTCTGGTGCTGTCCCTAGACACTAGCTTTAAATAAAGTGGTGTGTGATCAGAAAATGTTAAGGATAATACTCCAGCTGAACTATCGATGATGAAATGTAAAGAGGAGAAAAAAATAAATTCTGGAGTATGTGGAGAATCTTGATGAATAAAAAACAGTCTTTCTTGTCTGGATTAAATCATCTCTATTTCTCCATTTACCTTAGTTCCGTTGTTTTACTTTTCATCAGCTTGACTGCTCTTGATTCTGTTCTAGTTTTTGAAGCTGGTCTACTGATACATCCATAACTTGATTAAAGTTACCTCTATAAAGAACGGATGAGGAAACTGAGTTAGGGAGAGGAAGAATCCATACAAAATCTTGGTTACCCTGCCTGATTAGGGGCCTAGAGAGAAGGTTATAGGTAAGAACTGATAATTAAATTTCTCGCTTATTGTAAGAAACCATCCTTTGGGATCTGAGTATACTGTTTTATACTAAATTTAACTTTTCTATTAATGAATATTGAAACCCTTCTAGCATCTGTATTTTAAGTAGAGTGATATCCTGTGCCTCTCCGTATTGTATTAATTTTTCTGCTTCTTTTAGGTTGATATGTGTCTGTTGTAGTAATAGACACTGTATGTTCTTTGTTTTTGCAAAGGTTTCTTTCTTTTCTTTGCATTGTGCAGGCCATTAATATTCTATGTCATCAGGTTACACTTGTTTAGTTCTGCCATCCTAGATTACTATCTAAAGACGATAAATGGTACTCAACATTCCAGCCATGTGTTCTTCTTAAACTGACACAAGAAGAGGATAGATAAGCATTGATGTCTTTGTTTTTCTTGTTTGCTCCCACCTTTGCCCTTGTTGTTCTATATAGTATACTTAATATTGCTGTAGTGCATCCCTTTACTGCTCCCCTCCCTTGGCTTCAGCTAGAAACCATTTTAATGGCTGTAACATCCTGACTACATTAGCCCAAGCTGAAAGACAAGCTCCTCAGAAAGATGGGGACTGTGACGTGGACAGCCAGTTCTGAGTGCTGTATCATTTTTATTAAATATAAAATATGTAGGGAAGTGTCTGTCAGAAAGAACTTACTGTCTGGCTGAAATGACACATCAACCCCCAGCATAAGTTCAAAGGACAGGACATAGGTCAAACTACAGAGATCTGAGGTGCAATTAGCTTGTTAAATTTGCTTGAAGCACCAGAAATAAAATATCCATTCATGGGAAATTTTTGATTTGCACTAGGTGTCATGACAGAAGGAGAATATGCATGTTTGGGGTGTCTCCCAAGATAGCCAGAGAAATACATCAAAGAGGCTCTTGATGTCTATGTGAAGCAGGTCCCAGACTAAATTAGAAAGTCCAATATGCATTTGCTTAGGGTATTCAGTGGATTACATCAAAGAGACTTTTTCTTTTTTTTTTATTTTCTTTTTATTGATTGTTGGTTATTTCATATTGTACAATTAATTACATACTTTCAGAAATGATCATATTACAAGCATAGATCATACATCAATGTACCATTTTGTATTACTGTAAAGTAATTTAATTCTTTATTAGGGCTGATAGACTTCCAACCTATCTGTTTAGCATCTTTCCATGGGGTCTGAGCCTACTACACCTACCCTCTCCTTTCAGACCTCTGGCTTTCCCCTATACTTAACTCATCTTCCAAGATATATAAATAGCCTCAATATCCATTATCTATTTCATTTTGTGTACAGTAGAATACCCACGGTCTCCATAATGATTCTATTAACAGTTGCTTGTTATGGATTTTGGCTGTTAAAGTTTCCATCTGATAAATATCTAGCACCAGCCTCCTCCATTCATGTACCAATGGGATAGTTGGAGAATACCATCTTTTGTTATAGCTTTTTGGCTGCTAATATTAAAATCGGTAACAAAGTCCGATGCCATGAAAGGTTGTGATAAGGATAAATTGAAAGCAGCACCATCTCTGCTGTAAGTGCCACTGTCTCCCTAGACATTCCAAGATTTCTTTTTGTAATGTATACCAGAATGGCATCAGTAAGGATATGACCAGAAAATATGGCCTTGATCGCCAATTTACATCGACACTTTCTCCAACACTCCCTGCCGGTTGAGAATGGTATTTAGCTTGAACTGCTGGGGTATGAAAGAAACAGCTTCTACATTTCCATGCAAATTCACACCATCTAGTAACATGAGTAATCTTGTATGCCTGAATGGATGCTCAAAGCCATTCCTGTTCCTGTCGTCCATCTCCAGATCTCTATTCCAACTATTTAATATTGAGATAGAGTCTCCCATTCCCTCCTCAAGATTTTATATAAAAACCTATCTGATGGGGCCATAACTTGCCGATGATATGGTCTTCAATATATCTCCAGGCCAAGGAAGGGGGCTGGGAGCTTAATCTCTGCCTCTTTGTCATAGTAGATAATTCTTGACTTGGTTGTATCTAAAAACATCTCTTTCTGTAAGGATAAAATTAGTCTGGAGTGTTTTGAATGGAATTATCCCTGTTTGAGAGAAACTGTTTAAAATTGCAGCCCTACTTGTCTCCAGCTAGAGAATGTATGATCTAAAAATGCTGGTAGAAACAGGCTATCCTCTGAAATTAAAGTGTAATAAAAAAGTTCTCTGAAGGCCTTGTGTTTTTATTTTATACCATATTTTTAATATATGGGCTGTATATCCGGTAAAGTTATGGGTTAGGCGGATTTCAGATCGAGGCCATAGTGATCTTTATAATATCATAAAGGTCATTTATTGCAAACTCCAAGTCTTTCCAGAGGGATTGGTATGTGAGTTATAAACCACAAAGACACAATTCTCAAAGTGATGCCTGAGCATATAGTCTTAAATTCAGAAGGTTTACTCCTCCCGATGAGCCTGGGAGTTGAAGAACTGAAAGCCTTATTCCTGGCCTTTGGCCGATCAAATAAAGTTTGATATAAGCTTGTCCCATGATTTAAAGTAGAAGTCCGATGGTAGGGTGGGTATATTCTGAAAAGATATAATAACCGGAAGAACTATCATCCGGATCATCTCGATTCTTTAAAAAAGGATAGTGGTAATAATGACCAAGTGGACAGATCTTTTGTATTTGGTTAGATAAGGCTCATAATTTAACAATTCTACCATTTCCAAATTTTTAGGAACTGTTATACCTAAATATTTAAATTTACGTGTTATGCCATTTTATAGGATATTTATCTTTTAAATCTTGAGTTGGAGCAAAAATAAGGGCATCACGTCTGTTTTAGTTATATTTAATTGGAACTCCGCTATTTCTCTAAAATTCTTTAATGTTTGCCAAAGGGCTGGTAAAGACTTCTCCGGGGAGAGGCGGTTATCAGGATGTCATCAGCAAATAATGCTATCTTGTATTCTCTTTGACCTACAGAGACCCCTCTATCTCCATATTTTTCTAATCATTTCAGCCAATAGTTCTAGATAAAGGGCAAATAGTAATGGAGACAGTGGGCATCCCTGTCTTGTTCCTCTCTGAATTTGAATTGGTTGGGTTAACACTCCATTCACCCGGATACAAGCTTTAGCATGCTCATATACATTTTTAGACAGCCAATAACAGCTCGGGAAAGAGATTTGATAGGGTAATCCACAGATATTCCCAGCTTACCCTATCGAATGCTTTATCAGCGTCTAAGCTAAGAATAGTGGATGGAATTTTCCTAGTATGGATGTATTCTAGGAAAAGTGTAAGACAGCGCAGATTATCAAAAGTATTTCTTTGTTTTATGAAGCCCGATTGATCTTGGTATATTAATGTAATAAGAACTGTTTCTAGTCTTTTGGCCCATATGGCCATGAATATTTATAATCTACATTTAAAATTGAAATAGGACGATATGATGAGGAGAGGGATCTTTGTCTGGCCTTAATATTGGGGAAAGGACTGCATAGTTCCAAGAGGGGTGGGGTTCCTCTTCACCTCTCTGAAAGTTAATAATAGACTTGGAAGAAGCTGGGAGCTGAAAGTCTTGTACCATTCTGAACCAAATCCATCTGGGCCTGGACATTTTAAGGGTTTTAACTGTTTTATTTGGTAATGGATCTCTTCCTGACTTATTGGTTGCTCAAGTTTTCTCTTCATAGGATCTGTCAGCTTAGGTAGCTTAAGGTTTTAAAGAAATCTGCAATTCGTTCTCTCTGATTCTGGGTAGGAGGGCAGTATATAAAGTTTCATAGAATTGTTGAAATGCCTGTTTTATATGTTCTTCTTTATAAGAGAGAGATTTGTAGTTGGAGACTTTATTTTTAGAATTGTGGATGCCCTCTTTCTTGCCTTAATTTTCTTGCCAGTAGTTTAGCTCCCTCGCCCCGCCCTCATCGAGGATTGTCGGAGATAGGTCAGACTCTGTAGAGTCTTACAGTCCATTACTCTTGGATATCTTGCTTTAGGGCTTTATCCTAGTCACGAGGACTCTGTCTCCCTCTCTGTATAATAGTTGGTATGATGCTAGTAATTCTATTAGGACTTTAATCTTGTTTGTGTTTTTCTGTTTATGGATGCACATGGCAACACTTAGTCACGTAGAACCGCATTCAAGGTGTCCCATTGGATTGTGGAGGATATCTCAGAGTTTTGTTATCCTGAATTATTTGGGAATACATTTTGTAAAATATTCCAAGAATTTTGGTCTTTGAATAATTCTTTATTACATCTCCACAGTTTTAATTTTTTGTTTTCCCAAATTAGCTTTAAGAATTAAAGATTATGATCAGATAGAACTCTAGGGTCTACTTGTATATCCTGTACTAGGGTGAGGTGCTCTCCCGTTATGAAAAAGTAATCAAGTCAAGAATATATTTTGTGTCTCCCAAAAAGGTAAACCCTGGATTAGAAGGAATATCTTTCTCCATACATCTTCTATTCCATAAAGATAAATTATCTTTTAAATATTTTGCTGTCCTTAATAGCCTCTGCGGCTTTGGGTTTGATGAATCTAGATGAAGGTGGAAAGTTATGTTAAAGTTGCCCCCATTATAAGAATTCCTTTAAGCTTCTCTAATACCCTTTGCAGAAACATCCTAAGTACCGAAAGTGGGGTCTGTGGTGGAAGGTATGTGCTTACCAAGGTAACAGTTTGTGAAAAAGAATGCCTGTTATAATCACATACCGACCATGGGGGGTCTATAAAGGTGTCCTGTATTATGATCAGGGTTGAGGTGGGAATTAAAATGACAGTACCCTTTTATGGCCACTCAGATGAGAAGATGCATGTACCTGGTAGTGTCCCCCAATGTAGCTTTAAATGTTCGAAGAGGAAAGATGGGATTCCTGAAGAAAGTAAATATCCGCACCCTGTTTACCCAGATGATGCATTACTTATATCGCTTGATAGGGGAATGTAGGCCATTTACATTCTGTGAATAGATTTTGCAGGTATGTCAGCCATTATCCACGAAAAGTAACATTTTTCTATATTTTTGTCGCAGCTTCGGAGGATAAAGAGCGGAGGAAGGGTATTAATCTCTATGGAAATTTCCTTTTCTTATCAGAGGTCTAGTCAATCTTAATTCCGTGTTCCTGGATATTATTTTGAAATTGCTTCCTCCATTTCTTGCCTCTCAAAACCCGTCGCCAAACTTGAAGTCTCTGCCCTATTTTACTTAATTTGACACCAACATTTTTTCAATAGTAAAACAAGTAAACATATTAATCATAGTATTTCTAAACCTAAAACTTCTAATCTCCCGAAGGAATAACTATATACATATGGTCTTCCACTAATGGGGAGATATACATCTCAACCGGGTCCCAGGAAAAAAGGGTGAAAATAAAAGGAGGAGAGATACCTTTCCTCCTTATCCCCTGGGTAAGTAGGGAGTAATCCACTGATCGTGGATCTATGCCCACTTGAGAGGAACTCCTCTCTAGTGACTAGTTTCTATCTATCACTAGTCCTAATATGGTGGGATCTAAATATTAATCCATTCACAACATTTTTTATCTATCTAGCTCTAAAAGGAAGGGCTCCTCATGCCCTGTCATATTAAACAAATAATGTGGAAAAAAAGGGGAGCTACTACCCTTCTTTTCAGGGCTTTCCCTGAAGTTTAGGTGCCATAACCTTTAGATTAAATGCATTCTATATCGCCCTCTAATGTATTATAAAGAGAACATCCTAATTTCTATTTCAATTCCACAACATTTGAATGTCGAGCTTTTCTACTATAACTCTAAAGCATTACATATCATCTCTGCTTAAATTTATACGTCACTTAAAGTAAGCCTTCTTTCGATATAGACACCAAAATGATATCTACGAAATATTTCTCACTCCCCCTTTACATAGCGTCTTAGGGAAACCTTATCGTGCATATATTATTATCCGCCTTGTAATAAAAAAAATAAATAAATAAAATAAAAAAAAAAATTATATATTCCCTTTCCTTGACTAGTCCTTAAAGTGTTAATATTATCTGGTTTCCTACTTTGAAAGTCGTCCTGACCTCCCTTCATCTCCTACTCTAGGGTGATTTCTAAGTTAAGGCCTCCTGGGGATGAACTCAAAGTTTTATAACTAGAAGTTTTACTTAAGAAGATGTCTGCTTCTCTATACTCCAACCTAAATACAGTATGTTGCTTTTTAGTCCGTTGGTTCCCTTGATAGTGTTCTTCCAGATATTAATCAAGTGAGGGGCTCTTCCACAGGGTAATAGAGGTGGGGTTCAAAGGAAGGAAAGACAAATAAGTCAACAGTCTAGTAATGAACCGGTGAAGGACGATCATTCTCATGCTTTCTGATTTGGGTTCTTCATATTTTACAGCTCTTTCACTGTTCTATCAAATATGTCTCCAGTAAGCTATCTCACTTCACTCACTCTCTCCATTTTAGCACTGTCGTTCCTTCTCTATTCGAACGTCCCCCCAAGGTCTTCTCTACTTAGAAACAAGTTAACCAAATTCCTCATGGTGGTTGTAAAGTGGGGTTTCTTAAGACTCTTATTTTGTCCAGCAAAGCCTGTAATCCTCGCTCTCCACTCTCTCCTGCTTTTCGTCCAGTGGGAGACCCCAACGTGTAGTTGCCAATTCTTTATTTGTAACTTGGGATCAGCTTTTGAAATGGTGCCCCTATGAATTAAGTCATTTTTTGCCTCTAGTGCTGTGTTATATGTATAGGCCATTTGGTAGTTGTACTGTTAATTTTGCAGGGTAAGGAGTCCGAACCTTATGTTTGAAGCTGCTGATAGAGGGAACAAAGATGAGTATTCTCGTCTTGAGTGTTGCGTAGCTGGCACATAGTCTTTGTCGAAAATAATTCATCTTTCCCCAACATAACTTTTTGCTTCGCCAAGCCTTTGATAGAATTTGGTCTTTCTGGTAGTAGCTATTGAATCTGATTACAAAAGACCTGGGTCTGGCATCAGGTTTTGATGGGCGAATCCTAATGCACGATGTGTCCTTTCAATATCTATCTGTATTTTGGGCCTAGATCCAGGGTCAGGCGTGAGGAAGTAATCCATAAAAGCTATGGCATTGTTCCTTCTTCTCCCTCTGGTATACCATATAGCTGTATATTTTTCCTTCTCCCTCTGTTTTCCATATCTTCTTGTCTCATTGATTGATATAACTGTTCCTCTGCTATCGTATGTATCACTTTCTCTATTTCACTTATTTTGCTCGTATTTTCTGCTATCTGTGTTTCCGTCTCATTTACTCTATTTTGAAGCTCTCCCAAGTCAGTACAGATCTCTTTTAAAGCATCCTTCATTTCTGTTGAATTCCGTAATAGCATGCAGTATTGTCTCCGAGAAACATTCTCCGGTATTGAATTTTTTTATCTCCTTTTCCCACATTTAGATTCTGCTGGTTGGGTAGATGGAAAGGTTGTTTCAGAGTCTAACAGGCTGCTTTTATCGGCATCTTGGAGCTCTTGCAGAGGGTGAAAGCGATTCTTTTCTAGACATGCCATTCCCTCGTTTAGTGTTTTTGTTAAATCCAGGGGGTTCTATGCAGATCGAATCCTCTTAGCTGCGGATTTTTCAATTTACTTATCTCTTAAATGGGAAAAACTGCTGTTCTGAATTAAGGCTTTAGAGGAGCCCGAGCCTTTGTGTGTTCACGCAGCCATGTCCCAACCAGAAGTCCATCAAAGAGACTTTTGATGTCTGGGTAAAGCAGATCACAGACCAGTTTGGACCAGTCATAAAGAGAGGTGATTCATTATGTCACCTATTATTTTTTAAATATCTTAGTAGGACATCATGTGTTATCAAATTTAATTTTTTAATACACCAAGGTGGAGTTAGGTGACCTCAGAGAGTAGGCCGGCTCAAGACAGCTTTAAATATACTGAGCAGACCTTACAGATTCGACATTCATTTTCTGACTGACAGAGAGAGAGCACAAAGCACAGAAAGATTAAGAAAGTAAGAATACAATTAACTAAGACCAGTCTGGATTGTAGGAATTTGCACTTTTAAACCTGTTTTGTTTTTAAGGCTGTATGTGTTGGGATATGTTGTTCTGTATTTACTGTTTTGCTATTTTTATCTATTTTAAAGTAAAGATATATATTTTAAAACAGAAACTACCTGGTGTGCCTTGAAACTTCTTTTATATAAGTGAAGCTTAGATGGTTATAGTTGACACTGTGCAGGAGCTTATTGTGATACCAAACTGGGAAACAGAAAAGAGCTCTCTAAGCCTTGCATAGAGTTCTAAGGGTTCATTTTGAAATACCTGGTTAGGTGCCCATAGGCAAAGATATCTGGCCCTCCAAAAACAGAATTATCTCAGCCTGATATCTGGGTATGCTAACAAGAGGTTATCAGTTTGAATCCCTCCAGAACTTGAGACTAAGGTGACTTGAACCCACAAAACAGATAAGAGGGTTACCTTGTTCTGTTAAACTGTTCACAATTCTATGCTCAGAGGTTGGCACTTTGGGAGTAGAGGGCTGCCCTGCTGAGTGGGTTTGTGACAGGACCCCCAAGGGACTAGACCCACATGTTGCCCCATGCCATTTGTGAATCCCTTGCTGATTTATTTCTTTTCTCAGTCAGTGGTATTTCTCTCCTAAGTCTGACTGACAGCGGCCTTCTCAAGGACTTACCAATTATACACCACTTGCTCAGAACTGTGACGGTGGGTGACCCGTTGTGTTGGTCATGCAAGAACCTGCAGGGGGTGCCAGCTGTGGGCATCCCAGCATCTTTTTCCTTCATTTCCTCCTTCTGGGCTGTAGCATTGGGATGAGTATGCCAAACACTTCCGCTACTGTCCTGCCCTCTGCACACCCGCTGTGCTGCTACCCAGCCTCTGCCAGGTGGCAATCCCTGCAGCGGGATCTGGTATCCCCTCCTTGAGGAAGGAGAACTGCTGTTGGGTGCTCAATCCTCCCTGACTTAGCCAGCCCACCATGCAACCCCAGTCCATTCCCAACCCTGGGTCACTGGCATGGGCGTAGAAGTACAGCTGCTCTGCCACTGGACCAGCTGCTGATTTATTCCTAATCAATTTTGTTAATGCTATTAGAGATTTCCTTTAACCCTAAAAAATGCGGGGGTGAAAAAATGTTGCTATAACTAAATCATTAATTAAAACATTAACTCTTTGCTTAATATTAAATGATTTTTATCCCTTACAGATCCTTCTGAATAACAGGTTTCCTCCATTTCTTTCTTTCTTTACTCTTTCCCTGTACTTATTACTCATCTACTGTATGTCTCTTCTTTTACTTCTGTTCAGCAATTCTTACAATCATCTTTGTTTATTTTGTGAATTTTTTCCAACATTATGGGACTTACCTAATTATTGTTAATAATTTATTACAGTACAGTAATGTATATTGTATTAGTCTTTTAAACCTAATAGTCTTCAGGTGAAGCTACCTCTGGCTGGAAGCTGCAGCACTGGACTTAAGATTTGCAAGAAAGCGAGTTGTGCTCACAACAGAGGAGGTGAACCTTACAATTTACAATTGTCTTTGGTTTGAAGCAGATTCCTTAGGAAAGTTAATATTCTTCAGGTGGAGGATACTTCTAACTGAAGGGTGAAATAAGGAACTTAGAATTATCAGAAAAGGCAGTCTTTCGAACAACAGAGGGAGGTGGAGCTTGCTTTACTTTTTGTTACAATTATTAAGATTTTCAGTGCAGTAAGAGTTTAAACCCACAGAGGCTGAATACTGTTTTCTGTGTCTGCCTTTCTGCACAGCTGACGTGTTTTGGGCTGACTGCTTTAGAGCACAAGTCACCAGGCTGTTTTGGGGCTGGAGAGGTTTACCTGTGTCTGACTTGGATGTTTGGATTTTTCTCTGTTTGATTAGCAGGGTATTTTCTCTGTCAAATTGTTATGTATGGCATCTTGCTGACAGAAAGGCACTCATCTGCACGTAGGTCAGAGCTTTTAGCCAATTGTTTCGTGAGGGCACAGCTTATGCCCAAACCCTTCCCACCTCACCCCACCCACCCTGGAAATAGTTCCTTTATACCTGGGGTTCTGACATCATTTCCTCAAGAGGGCAAGGTGCATATCACTGTCATATCCTCTCTAGCACACTGCACTGACAATATAAGCATACACATTATATAAATACATATATTTCTATATAACACACCAATCATACACACACACAAAAAAAACAAGGTAGACAGTTATATGGGGAGTAGTACAATGTAATGGCTGTGAGGCAGCAGTCTTCCGGGAGTCTTTCTGGAGGCTGAGATGCTGCCCTGTTTGCAGACAACTATCTGCCCTGAGGGGAGGTTGCCCGTCTTCAGGCTGCACTGGACAGTAGCAAGGGAACTTCCCCCATCCAGGGAGCACCAGAGCCACCACCACTACCTCAGAGGTTGCGAAGAAAGCACAGCAGTTGGACCACAGTGGGCTCAGTGAGGGTAAGGGTGGTGGAACAAAGGCACACCCAGTGAGTTGTTTCACTCCACAATCCATACACCATTCTGGGGAGCATAGTTCCCCTATGGATGTACCAGAGAGGAGACTAAGATGGGTGCAGACAACTGTCACAAGAGGCCCTCAGGAAGGAGGCAGAGGGCACCACAGGAAAGGAAGCAGCTCCTGGTGGGGACTCAATTATTAGGGGATAGAACTGGGGAGCAGGAAAACTGAAGTAAGGTGCCTGCCTGGTACCATGGTTTCGAGGGACAGGAAGCACATCCTTAGATCATGAGAACAGTTGCACTGGAGTCTGAGCTGGATGTCATTGTCCACCTAGGGACAAATGACTTGGTTCATCATGAGATTAGAGCAGTGCAGAAGGACTTTATAGAGTTGGGGAGGGGCTTAAGACAAGTAGCACACACAGTATCCTTCTCAGAGGTGCTGCCTGTCAGTGGCATGGGTGAGGCGAGGGTACTTTGCACCATGCAGTTTAACGAATGGTTGAAAAATGGTGTGGAGCACAGGGTTTGGCTTCATTGGGACTCTGGTTCCACCTGGAGGACACCAGCCTATACTGGCAGGATGGTCTGTATCTGTCCAGGAAGGAACAAGTCTTTGGGAAATCGGTTTAATACTTCATTGGCAAGCTTTAAACTAGTCAAGGGGAGGCACTGATAAGCAGCAGGAAAATCCCAGCCTCCTCCTACAAAACAGGGTACTAAATGAGAAAAGACCAAGGTAGAAAGGTCAGTGAGGATGCTGCTACAGAAGGTAAAGCCATCAAAAATGGAGAGCAATGAGTACCAATACCCGTAGTCTGGGTGACAAGCTTCCTGAATTAGTGGCCTTGATGGAGGAGGAACATCTGGATATATCGGCAGTCACAGAAACATGGTACACACAGAACCATGACTGCGCGTAAACATACCAGGATACACTATCTGCAGGAGGGACAGGGAGGCTAAAGAGAGAAGGAGGAGTAGATCTCTATGTAAGAGAAGGAATCAAAGCAACAGAACAAAAGGGTAAACAGGGAGGAGACGAAGCACTGTGGGTCAATTTGAAGCAGGCAATGGCACCACAATCCAGACAGGGTTAGATACAGACCCTCTCAGGGGAGGAAATGGACAAGGAAATGATATAAAGTATAATTAGAATGGCAGATAAAGGGAGATTTTGCTGATGGGTGATCTGAATATGCCAGATGTTAACTGGAGTGCAGTTGCAGCAGCCACTTCTAAGAGTGGGATTATTCTAGATGCCCTACAGGGACATGCCTTAGACAACTAGTATTGGAACCCACTCGAGAGGGAGCAATCTTAGACCTGGTCCTCTCAAATGGAGATGGAGAGAGGATCACAGATGTAGAAGTGGGTAGCCATCTGGGAACTAGCGACCATCAAACAGAATGGTTCACGATAAACACAGCAATAGAGTCAAACCATACAAAGGCAAAAGTACTGGACTTCAGGAGGGCTGACTTTCGCAAAATGGGTGAGTGCCTAAGGAATGGACTAGCAAATGGGCAGGAAGGAGGGGTGGAAGAACAATGGGGAATAATAAAACTGCAATCACAGAGGTAACAAGCCTTTGTGTGAAGCAAATAAACAAAACAAAACGATGTAAGAAACCACTATGGTTCTCAAAGGAGGTGTAGTGAAGGTTCAAGAGAAAAGAAAGCATTCAGAAAGTATAAGGAATTACAGAAGGAGTAGGACAGAGAATTGTATCAGTTAAAGCAAAGAAGCTGGGAAGGCAGTCAGAACAGCAAAGGCCTGAACTGAGGAAAGACAGCCAACTCAGTTAAGAAGGGGATAAAACCTTTTAGGTACATCAGGAGCCGAAGGAAGACTAAGGAGGGATAGTGAGGCTTAATAAAGGGAGGGGTGGGCAGAGGGTGACTGTGAAAAGGCAGAGATACTAAACAAATATTTTTGCTCAGTATTTACAAATGAAGAGGGGAGGTACCTAAAACAATAGAAACACTCTGGATACAGAAGTTCATACCTGCCCATTTACAGAAGAAAGTGTTCTGAAAGAACTCTTAAAACTGAAGGTGGACAAAGCAATGGGGCCTGATGGAATTCATCCCAGAATTCTAAAAGAACTAAGGGTAGAACTAGTGACACCACTGACTACCCTCTTTAACAAATCATGGGAGGATGGGGTGGTACCTGAGGACTGGAGGAGGGAAGATGTGATTCCTTTCACAAAAGTGGGAGCAGGGCAGAAGCAGGAAACTACAGACCAGTTAGCTTAACCTCAGTGATAGGGAAAATGATGGAATCACTTCTAAAGGAAAGAATTGTCGAGTACCCAGAGGCCAGAGGGGCACAGGACCCAAGGCAGCATGGATTCATAACAGGAAGGTCATGCCAGATGAATCTAATAGATTTCTTTGACTGGGTGACCAAAGTAGTAGATCAGGGAGGGGCTATGGACCTGGCCTACCTAGACTTTAGCAAGGTATTTGACTCAGTACCACACAAAAGATTAATATACAAGGTAACCAGCCTGGGTAGGTCCCAAGATGATAGCCTGGGTAAAGAATTGGCTGGAGAATAGGACACAGAGGGTAATAGTAAATGGAGTCCACTCTGAAGAAAGGGGGTTACTAGTTGGGTGCCGCAGGGTTCTGTATTAGACGGTCCTCTTCAATGTCTTTTGTAAGCAACATTGCAGAGGTACTGGAAGGAAAAGTATGTCTCTTTGCAGATGACACAAAGATCTGCAACAGAGTTGATGCACAAGGTGGGGTGGAGGATGAGAAGGACTTGGCAAGTTAGAGGAATGGTCAAATGTATGGCAGCTAGATTCAGTGCTAAGAAGTGCAAGGTAATGCACCTGGGAAACAAAACCCAGGGAAGAGTACACAATGGGGTGAGATACTAACAACAACAAAATGGAAAGGGACCTGGGGGTAGTCATATCAGATGACTTAAAGGTGGAAAGCAATGTGAGAGGGCAGTAAGGAGGACTGGGGATACTGGGATGCATAGGAGAGGCATCACCAGTAGAAAACAAGAAGTTGTCATCCTCTGTACAGACAGCTGGTGAGACCCCATCTGGAGTACTGTGTGCAGTTCTGGAGACCCAATCTCTGCAAGGACATAGACAAGATGGAAGCTGTCCAGGGAGGGCACAAAATGGTGCAGGGTATGCACTGGAAGACATATGAAGAGAGACTAAAGGAGCCTAATATGTATAGCCTCGAGGAAAGGAGGGAGAGGGCGGACATGATAGAAACGTCAAGTACCTCAAGGGAATCAACAAAGTCCAAGAGGCTAGCATTTTAAAAAAAAAAAGAGGTGTGCAAGAACAAGGGCACAATTTGAAGATGGGGGTGGCTCAGAGGTAATGTGAGGAAGTATTTTTCACAGAGAGGGTTGTGGATGCATGGAACGGCCTTCCAGAGGAGGTTGTAGAGTCAAAAACAGTGATAGAATTCAAGCATGCATGGGACAGCCATAGAGCAATTCTAGGGTGGGGTTAGAAAGAAGTAGGCTGCTGGTTAACTAGGATCTGCAGCTTATCCATTAGGTAGGAAAATGGGCAGACTGGTGGGCCAAACTGTCCTTATCTGCCGTCAAATTCTATGTTTCTATGTTTCTATATATTTTTTCCATTAAGTTGTAATATTAACTATATTTGAGGTTACAATCCATGGCTTATTGATCCCCTTGTCACAGGTTGCTTTTCAGAAGGGTGGTATTGCTAGCAGGTAAGCAATCCCCTACCCTTGCTTGATGAAGAAGTCTCCCTTTATCTTTCTAGTGCCCATATCATGCATGCTCAGAATCTTTAATCTAGCTACTTTCACAATACATTCTTTAGTTTCTGATATATTGACAAATATATGCTGTCTGCCTCTATAAGTTATATTTAAAGTGTTTCATAATAAATGGGAGAAAAGAATCTTCTAGGATTGTGGATATGCTGTTCTATCTACACTTGTTGACATGTCCTTTCCTTTCAGATTCTTGCTAGAAGGTCTAAAAGCTGGCTCCTCCCACTCACCCAGGTGGTATATACCTTGGCTCCGCCCTTGACACCAGATCTTCCTTTCTGCTGAAAGATTAAGGTTCCCTCCTTATCGCTCATGCATTACTGTAGGCCCTGGTGCATAAATCATGGATTACCCAAACACTGACTCGTTAGAGTTTCTCCCAATCTCTTTGCGATCTTGACTCACGATGGAGGACAAGTCCTCACCCAGTTTCAGTCGCTGCCCATGGGGCAAAGATGTCCGCCCGACCCACGTGCTCTGTTGTTTATTGCTTGAGTCTCGGCCATGACACCCAGGCGTGAAAATGTGTCGTGGCTTTTCATCCAAATGTCTTGGACGATCGTCTCTCACATGACTGCAGCTCGGCAGACTGGAAAACGGAATCCACTGGTCAAATCCAAGGAAGCCTGTTGGACAGTATCTGTGACTGCAGGGTCCACCAAGCAACTCGAACAGATGAAGACCTTCAAGAGGAGATGGCTCGGCCTAGATCCATTCTCTTCCATGTCCATCTTCATCCCGCTCAATCTGGGCTCCACCTTCTCAGGCTCCTTTTGGGAGTTGTGCCAGTCCCTCCCTACCAAGGAAAGGGACCTCAGGTGCATGTCTCTTAGTCCTGCAAAAGGACAAGGAGCCCAAGGAAACTTCATCTCACCGACCACGCCCTGGAACCGTGAGAGATCTCAGTCCCAGGAATCTTCTGTCTCAGCCTGCCGAGGTTGTGGCTTTGGCCACTGGCTTGGCACGCCCATCAGTCCAGCCAGCTAAGACATGGACGACAATCCGTTGAGATTATCCTTGACCCCATTGACCTGTCATCGCTAGATGAGGCTGATGACTCCTTATTCAGGACCCTGGTCCTGCCTGCCACCAAGGAGGAGACCCAGCCTACTTGGACTCCCCTCATGGTCCAGATCCCTGACCAGAAAGAGCCATGGTTCTCCTGGCTCCTTCCAAGCAACCCCATCAGTCCCCTGATAGTCCAAGTCTAGGTTTTGGACACCTTCGCCCGACAGGCCAAAGAAGGAACATAAGCACTCTAAAAGCAGTGTTACTGCCACTCTTCTTTGTCCTCCTCGGACAAGGAGAAGCTTTGATGGAAACTCTCAATGCTACAAGGATTTAATGTGGCAGCAGCTAATTGTGTCCAGCCAGAAGTTGGCTCTGGCTTCTACTCCAGCCATTACTTGGCTGTCACGCTGTAGGCTGATGTCTACTCCTCAGAAGCTGGTCCAACCGTTCCTCCATCTGAAGAGTCAGTTAAGATCATCCCAGCTTGGCCAAAATTGGCCTCTCCACCAATGTGGTGGAGCTGCCACAAAGCAGCTTCCTTCGGGGCTCCTTCTAAGGATTCTGGCCCGCTTCACTCGCCTCATATCTGACCGTCCTAGGTGGGTGCAGTACGACTCTGGTGGCCAGCTGATCTGTCTGGACTCTTCAGAGTCCCAAGACTTTGACCTACATTCTTGCCCCTTGGATTAGGAATCTATCTGTAGTCTTTCAATGGAGGAAGGCCCTTCTTCCTTCATGGGCATCCTCCACCTCATCTCAGAATCCATGGAATGCCCTTAGAACCCATTCAGAAACAGGCTGAATATCCCTAACTGATATCCTCAAATGAGGGATTCACTGACAGAGGCCTTCCCAGTGGCCGAGGCTATTGTTGGTCCAGCCTTGGAGCTGTGGCAGCACCCTGCCTCCTGCCCCATGCATTCAGCTCAAATGGCCCGCAAGCAAGCGATGTCCATTGGGTCCCCGCCAGAATCCACAGAGCACCCATTGGCTGAGGGACTGGTGACTGAGTCTGTGTTCAGACGCTCAGGTAATTCAGAAGAGACTGATAGACCCTGGACAAAGAGTCAAAAACTGGACCATTCAGCTCAGAAAGTCTATACCCTCTTCACTGGGCCTTCACCAGGCAAGCTTGGCTGTTATCATGGTGCACTTCTCTCATGCCCTCCTGGCTCTCTCGAGGAGGTTTTGCCTCATCTCCACACAGACCTCCAGACCACGGTCAAGCAGGTCCGTGACCAGGGTCAGGCAGTTGCAAAACAGCAGCTCCAGATGGCCTTGGACCTCCAGAACTCCTGCACCTGCTCGGTGGCAACCACAGTTGCCATGAGCCACAGAGCTTGGCTTGTGGGTATCCACCTTCATGGGGGACACCCAGCACAAGCTGATGGACATCCTTTCCTGGGTACTGACCTTTTGGCCCAGTTGTGGACGGTTACCTCCAGTGCATAGAAAAGTCCAACATCACCTTGGACTCTGTGACCCTGCTGAGAAGGAATCCCAGGGTGCCAAACAGCAGAAGAGAAAGCCTTTCGGCCATCTGCCCTGCAGCCAAGCAGTCCCATTTCCAATCAGGGCAGCATCAGTAGCAGACTCAACCTTTGGTGCCCTCTGCCCAAGTCAGGGCTCCCAGCGCCCATAAACCCAGAGGACGGGGTTCAGGTGGTCTCCAAGCTGGACCCTCTTCTTCCAAGCTTGCCCAGTGACAGGATGGGGTGGCCACCTCATACCTATCACTTTAGCTCTGGGTTCTCCCATGGGGGCAGGCTCTGCCATTTCTTTTCCACCTGGTCCACTGTTACAACAGACAGGTGGGTTTTAGAAGTGGTCAGCCAGGGACTGCTTCTGGAATTCAAGCAGTACCCATGACCGAGCCTGCACCCCACACGAGGAAATGGTGTTCATGCATACTCAGTCAGCTGTCCGACATGACATCAACTAACTCCTCCAAGGAAGTGGTGGCCAGAGTCACAGACCTCCCGCCAACCCAGGGTTCATTTCAGTTACTTCCTGGTCCCAACACGGACGGGGGCTGGTGCCTCATTCTAGACCTGCACCACCTGAGCCAATTTCTCAGGTCCCATACATTCAGGATGGTAACTCTATCACAATTCATACCAGCTCTCAAGCAGAACATGGTTTTGCTCTCTGGATCTCCAGGACATGTTCTTTCATGTCCCGATCTGTCCGTCTCACCAGAGGTTCGTTCACTTCGAGTGGAGGCAGCCCTCTTCAAGTTCTGAGCCTTGCTGTTAGGCCTGTCATCAGCCCCCGGTCTTCACCAAATGCATTGCTGTGGTGGTGGCCCATCTTCAGCATAGAGGGGTCAGGGTGTACCCCATCTCATCAACTGGCTCATAGCGGATTCCTCCAGACAGGAGGTGGAGAGGACCAGGGATCTGGCCCTCCAGACCTGCATCGATCTTGGTCTCCTGGTCAGTGAGACCAAGTCAGAACTCGTACCTTCACAGGTGATCTGCTTCATCAGGGCAGAGCTTGACTCTTGCCAAGCTAGAGCCAGGCTCCTGATGGACAGGGCAGAGGTTCTTTCCTCCTTTCCCAATTATTTCTGGTTGGGTACTTGCCCCCTGCCCAGGACTTCCTGCACCTTCTGAGGTACAAGGTGGCCTGCACTGTCATGGTTTGATGGACCCGTGGCATATGCGCCCTTCAATGGGAGTTGGTCACCCAGTGGACTCAGTGACATGGTCATTTTAATCAGCTGGTCATGGTGACCCAGAAGATGTGGAGTGCTCTCCAATGGTGGACCATCCTAGCACATTTGCAGGAAGGGGTCCCATTTGTCCATCCTGAGTCAATGGTCATTTTCTTGACCGATACCCCTCTCATGGGCTGGGTGCCCACATGGGGAATCACAGAGTCCATGGCTCTGGACCCTGAGGAATCCCAATGTCATATCAACCTGCTGGAGCTCAGAGTAGTCCAACTGGCACTGTCAGCATTCACTCCACTCCTTCGGGTCAAGTGGGTGCAAGTCCAGACTGACAATACCACGATCATGTACTATCTCAACAAGCAGGGTGGCATGCACTCCTGGTCTGTGTGCAGGGAAGTGCTCCACATCTGACCTCGTGTGCCAACCTTGAGGCAGATCTCCTAGCCATTCATGTGGCAGGAGCCTCAAACAACTGGCGGACACTCTCAGCCATGTGGGTGAGATGTCCCACTAGTGGTCTCTCCATCCAGAGGTAGTACATAGCCTGTTCTCCCACTGATCAAACCTCAGGTGTATCTGTTCACCTTCAGAAAGATTGCAAAGCTGAGGCTGTTTCATGCCCCGCCTCAGCAGGGCTCGCTGCAGGGGATGCCTTCTCAAGGTTGTGGACCCCAGGCCTCTTCTATGCCTTCCCTCCACTTCCCTTGGTTCACAAGGTGATCCTCAAGGTCAGGAGGACAAGGCACAGGTGATCCTGTAGCCCCAGGCTAGCTCGCCAGTTCTGATATCCAGAGCCCTCAGTCTCAGCTCCAGTTCTCTGAGATGTCTATCGGTATGCCCGGACCTGATATCAGTCAATCAGAGAAAGGTATTCCATCCAGACCTTCAATCCCTGCACCTCACAGCATGGCTCCTGAGCAGCTAGAGTTCCAGGCTTTGGGTCTCTCTAAGGATGTACTCACAGCTGTGGAAACATCCAGAAAGGAGTCCACCAGGAGGTGCTATGCCTCAAATGGAAAGGTTTTCATTTGGTGTCAGGACAAGGGCTTGGACCCTTTGTCCTGTCCAGTGGTTAGTATCCTCAGCAACCTTTGGTCTGCATCCAAAGGGGGTCTTCAATCTCCGACTATTAAGGTACACCTGGCAGCCATCTCTGCTTACTGGATGTGGGCGGTCAGCAGATGGTGGCACAGGAGAAGGTGGTCTGGCACTTCTTTAAAGGCCTCAACCATATTTCTCCTCGTGTGTGACCACCACCACTGTGGAATCTATTGCTGGTACTGGCAAAGCTCATGGGCAAGCCATTCAACTAATGCACAGGTGTGACATGTTACATCTGTCATGGAAGACCACCTTCTTGGTGGCTATCATGTCAGCCAGAAGGACTGGGGAGCTACAGGTGCTCTCTGTTGAGTCTCCTTACCTGGTCTTCCACAGGACAAGGCTGTCCTCAGCCCCACCCAAAACTCCTTCCGAAAGTGGTGTTGAAGTTTCTCCTTAACCAGGTGTTGGACTCTGCCAGTGTACTACCCCAGTTACACCTCGGAGGCCGAGTACAGGCTCCATACCTTGGACCTGAGATGAACGCCTCATATTATAAGGCATGGATGGCTGAAGTTCAGGAGAGGTTCAGCCAGCTGTTTGTCACCACGCTGAAGCCGCACCTGGCAGACCTGTAGCCAAGCAGACAATTGGCAGATGGATTACATCATGCATTGATCTCTGCTGTAGGTTGGTGGGCAAGGAGCCTCCCACAAGGATAAGAGCTCACTCCACCTGCCATACTGCTGCATCGGTGGCTGCTTCCAGGACATCCCTATCCAGGAAATCTGCAGTGTTGCTACTTGAAGTCAGCAAATACCTTCATCATCCACTACCACAAAGACTAGATTCACACCAGGATGCTGGTTTTGGAGCCTCAGTTCTCCAGTCTCTGTTTCCTAAGTAAGTATTGAGGGGTGTGTGCCTTGCCTCCCTCCTCCTGGAGAACTGCTAGGAGTCTGCCAACAAGTGTGACTAGAACAACATATCCACTATCCTAGAAAAATAGGTTACTCACCTGTAACAGTAGTTCTAGGAGTGGTATATAGTTGTTCATTCACACGACCCACCCTACCTCCCTGGCTTTGATGCACAACCTGAGCTTCCAGCAGGGAAGATCTGCATCAAACGGTGGGGTCAGGGCATATACCACTGGGTGGGTGGAGGAGCCAGCTTTAGTTTTATTCTTAGACTACAGAGACATCCACTAAAGTGTACTCCACACCACCCCATGGCAGTAAATATAAGCACCACTCGAAGCAAACATTATAGAATAAAAGAAAAGTTACAAAAAAATTGTAAGCAGGGCATGACAGCAGCAACTGAACAGCAGACCCTGGAATGGGAGGAAGGGAAGGATCAGGACCACAATGGTGACCAGTTGGAGACATACTAGAGCAAGGAGAACCACTAGCAACTTGAAACTCATTTAGGTTCCAAGTTCAACAGTGAAGGGAGGGGAAAGAAGAGAGGAATGGGTATCAGTTGAAGAATACCCAGCACAGAAGATATGAATATTGCAATAAACAGTGGCAGAGTAATAAAAATATACATGGAATTGTGCATTTGAAGAGACATTCCTGCAAGGAAAAGATTAATGCCATGCATGCAGTACCATAAGCAACAGGTGCACTGAACGAGGTACTAGAAAGCATTTACTGCAGGAACTAGTAATAGAGAATACCACTAGAAGAATTACTGAGTCCAGTTACACAAAAGTTTGAGACCTTAGTTGACTTTTTCCGGTCAGTGGAATAATGGCATGTGTTCCCTGATCCAGTTATTGACAGGCTGGAGTTAGGTCATCATAAGCAACCCAAGAGTTCTATAAGCTGTCACGACACCCTTGACTCTAAGTCCAGGATCCATTTAAGCATTTCTTTACTAAAATCTTTCTCGATCTGGTACACAGGTGTGCCCAAAAGAGTTGTGAGAAGAGAAAGCTGAGTCATCCCAGGAAGTTCATCTGGCTGGACGATCAGGCAAAACAGAAGCTGGCTGGCGATCATCAGGAGTGTAAGGGGTGGAAGCAACTGGTTGCAGGTTTCGGGAGGAACTTCTGAGTCTGACAGGATAGTAGGCTCAAGTGCACTTCTTTATCGGTGGACTGGGATCATCTGGAATGGTGTTACTCAAGTACCCATGTTTCAGATACTGATGTGGATCTTGTTATGTACAAGCTTTCAATTAGACTTGCATCGCAAATGGACATGAACTGGAGGAAGCTTTCCATGACGTAGAAGAGATCAGTCCAAGGGTGGAGCTGTTTTGTGAGCCCGGAACTAGGACAGGTTGATACAGGTAAACAATGTTCCTACAGAAAATTAAGGCTCTTGAAACCAGGCTGCTAACGCTCACTGCATGGCAGATTTTCTCTGTCCCAGTGTGATAATTGCCATATGTCTATCCAGTTCAAGCTGTTCCAGTACAGGAATAATGAATGAAGAAGCTGACTTGGAACCTCTAGCAGTGAGAGATCCCTGTTCAAGGGAGTTCTTGATGGCATCCATGGACCTAGAAAAAGGGGTACTTGTACTGTCGATGCAAGGGCTGGTATTATAGGCAAATTGCACAAATTGAACAAAGGAATCCCAAGTGTTGTGAGTTTCATCCAGGTACTTGAGAGTGTGTTTAGAATAGTAGACATCATTCTTTCACTCTGTCCATTGCAATGTGAATAACTTGTTGTGTGTGTCCTCTTAATGTCGAGAAGTCTGCACATTTCTCGAACAATTGTTGAAAGGTAGTTAGTGATTCTGTCTGTATGCAGGTATGAGGGGATACTGTGATGACAAATAAGAGTGTTGAGGAAGGCATTTGCTACTGCAGTGGCTTTATGTCTTTAGGGGAGTTAGTTCCAATACTTGTAAGTAACCCACAAAAACAAGAATGTGTTTGTCGCCAGAGTCAGAGCATGTTGGTAACGTCCCAGAATGTCTATGCTAACTCTTTGAAGGGTTCAGTAGCTACAGGCATTGAATGATGCATGCTTTGCCGGTTTGGCAGGAGGCTTTTAGAGCAGGGATGTCAGGATTTGACAAATTGGAAATGTCCTTGTTCATGTGAGGCCAGAAGAAGTGAAGCCTTGTCTTTTCGAGAATTCTGTGGGTTCCATATGACTCTGGAAAGTGGAGAGGCATGAGTGGATTGAAGAACTTCATTGACTAGAGCTGCTGGCACAACTAGCTGTACATGAGTTCTATCTGTGCAATGGACCTTTCCTTCCTTGGTCCAAATGTGAAAAAGCACCGCGTCATTGAGGAAGTATTGTGACGCAGAAGAAGTACATCTTGGCTTATGTAGCTTGTTGCAGTAAAGTTCCAGACTCTAAGTAAAAAGAGTGTGTCTGCAAATTGAGAATCTGCTCTTGTTGCATTTGAACAGTTGCCAGGAGAGATAAGAAGAGGGAGGTGAGAAGCTCTTCGCTTGCACGAGGTGAGGATTTGTGTTCTTTGTGACGACGCAGGTGGTAGCAGCAAGGCAACTTTAGGTGCTGTAGGAGTGTCTGCAGGAAGCACATCTGTGACATGGAAGGAAGGGCTTGTAAGTAGGAGTCTTCATCTGTCGAGTATGATACAAAGGGATACCGTCTCCAGCTTACACTATCAGCATTGGAGTGAACTTGGTCTGGTCTGTACTGAATTTCAAAGCTGTAGCATTACAACACGGCAATCCATCGGTGAACTCTGCCTATTGGCTCCTTCATTTCAAACAACCATCTGAGGGCTGAGTGATCAACGATAGCTTTAAAAGAGAAGTAGCAAAGATAACAGTCAAATTTCTTTATGGCAAATACCATGCTAGACGATTTTTCTGTAATGTCATAGTTTTACTCAGCTGAGGAAAGAGAGTGCCCGGCATAGAGAGGACTCATTCTGTTCCATCTTGTACCTGACATAGCACAGCGCCCACTGCAAAGGAACTAGCATCTAAGTAGAGTTTGATGGGTTGGTTCAACCTTGGGTAGGCCGGTACTGGAGAGGAGATCAGTTTGCCTTTTAAGGTTTCAAAGGCTTCTTGGCACTCAGAAGTCCAGGACTATTCACACCTCTTTTGGTGAGGCATAAAATGGAGCTGCAATCTGTGCATAGTTACAAATTAACTTTCTGTAGTATCTGGACAAGCCTAGGAAGGCTCTAAGGTCTTTGAGATTGTTAGGTTCTGGATAGTCTCTGACTGCTGAGAGCTTGTCTGGGTCTGGAGAGATGCCTTGAGGACTGACAACATGTCCCAGGTAATGAATTTGCTGCTGTGCAAAACAAGACTTCTCTGGCTTAAGCTTGAGGTTGGCTTGTTGAAGATGTTTAAACACTTCCTTGAGGTGTTAAAGGTGTTCTGGGAAAGTTCTGCTGAAAATCATGACATCATTTAGGTAAACTAAGCAAGATTTCCAAGTCAACCCATGTAGTACGGGTTCCATAACATGCTGAAATTTAGCTGGACTGTTCAAGTCCCATAGACAGTCATTTAAATTGAAAGTGCCCCAAGTGACAGTGCCGGGCTGTATGGACAAGAAGCTAGAGCAATGGAGACTTGATAGAACCTGCTCTGTAGATCTAGAGTGGTGAATAAAGCTGGGCCAACCTTACCAAGACTCTTTAAACATCCTCAGTTGTAGGTAATGGATGAGCACCTTCACGTGCAAGCATTAAGCTTTCTGTAGTCTACAAAATGATACCCTTGTTCTTCTTACCACTACCAGGCATGGTGCAGCCAGAGCTCATAGAGTCCACAATGATGTTCTGTTCAAGCATGTCTTTGATCATGTTTTCTAGGACTTTTTCTGTCTGTGTCCCACCTTGAAGGCTCGTTGACAGAAGGGTTTCTGACTGGGTGGCACCTCGATGGTGTATTGCAGGATATCACAACATCTGAGCTTGTTATCTGGACCAACAAAGACATCTGAGTAGCCCTCCAGGAATTTAAAAGTTGTTCTTTCTCTGTTGGGGATGCTGGGAGTTTAGAAGAGGGTAGTTGCGTACTGAAGGGATAACTCTGGTGATGCTGGGGTGGTTGTGATAGTACTGACTGGACTACAGTTGGTGGACGAGGCTGAGGTTCTTGCATAAGATGGAGCTAGTCCCTGTAGACAAACAAACAAACTTTCTGATAGTGGCACCCTTGGCAATGACTACTGGCTCATCTGTGAAGTTGCAGCATTTCTGAAAGACTGTTCTGCCATGCACAGCAGACAAGGTGTTCCTGGGAGAAGACCTGATGAATGCAGAGCAGGGAGCCCGTGACGATGCCAACAACACCTTGAGGAAGAGGTTCACCTTGGATCTTGGCATTCAGAACCATCTCAGTCTTAGGAGGCACAGTGACTGAATCTGTAGCTACGAGTTGCCTCCGAGGGTCTAGTGACAGTTTTTGATACAAAGTCTAGGATGGCTTTGTGAGATTTAAGAAAATCCATACCAAGAATTAACGACAGTTGTAGCTCAGGTACTAGGTAGAATTTGACAGTAGTTTGCTGTGGGACAAAGTGTAGACTGAGATGGACCATGCCTGTGATAGTTACTGGAGTGGCATTTGCTGTGATAAGGTACTTTAGGTCAGCTGGGGAGACGTTAGGTAAGTGACAAGACGAGTGTTGTGCAAAATACTAGTGTTGATAACTGAGATTTCTGCTCCAGTGTTGACCAAGGTATGTGTGGACCAATCTCCAATGGTCACAGGGACATAGTTGGATAAGAGTGGTGATCTAATGATGGGTACCTTAGCCCTGGAGGCGGAGGGTGCCAGAGTTGGTAGCTGGAGGATGTTTTTTGCTTGAGTTGTGAGAGTCAGAGGGCAGTCAGTTGAAGTGGTCCCCTGTCAAACAGAAGTCCCTAGTGTGTTAGGCGGCTCTCATTTCCTGATCCTGGGAGTAGTTAGATCATCGTGCTGATTGTACTGTGGGGAGGGCATCTTTGGTTCCTGTTATTTTGGTTGCTATTGCAGTACTTTAACTATTGCAAATTGCAGCAGTGTGTCCTTTGTATCCACACCACTGGCAGGTCACAGGCTCTTGTGAAGGTGGAGGTGGTGCAGGTGGCTGTCAAGGTGGTTGCAGAGCATTGACAGAAGTCAAAGAAGTGGAGATCAGGTATAAACTATTAACAATCGTAATGAGCTTGTCTATCATGGCTTGTTGCTGCTGGATACATGTTGTCAGTGCAGCCAATTGTGACGAATGAGGTGCTAACAGTGAAATGGACTCCTGGAAAGTTGTGCTGCTTGGATTGTGTCCATCCATGTTGTCGGCTTCTGCTGAATGATGTAAGTGTAGAGTTGAGAAGCAGACCTCAGACAAAACCCATGATTTTATCTTTTCTGTTTTCTGTAGACATTTGCAGTGACTCATTGTTGACTAGAAGGGTTCCAAGGACTCAGAGGTTGCAGTGTGTGCTCCCACCACTGTTGTTCCATTAACTAAGGGATGTGCATGCACAAAATGATCTCTGAAAGTCGATATTATTTTCTTTGACTTGTTCTAGAAATGTGTTAAACTAGGAAATGGCAGTCCCTCTCAAAAAGCAAGCATAGGTGGTGGAAATATGCAGGAGCAATTCCAACCACTGAAAGCAATTTAAGCTTGGACTTGCTTGAACCAGTCAACAGTGTCTTCATGAGGCAAGGCTGAGGAAGGGTACTGGCTATGGGCTGGTATGGACCATGGACTGAGGTGACATAATTCTAATGTAGGCAAGGTCTTCTTGAATAGCTAGCATAGCTGGTGCACCTTGGGATGAGAGGAAGCCAGATGTCCTGCAGGATGGTTTCTATGTTGTTGCTCACTCCGGTGAGGTGGATGAAGGTGGAACTACCGGACACTCACGGCTTGTACATTTATGTCACTGTCAGACATTGCTGTTGAAGGTAAGCTATTGTCCCTAAGGCAAGGTTGTAATTATGAGAACAGAGTGCCTTCATGCAGGAGACAAGACATTGTGGAGCAGATGAAGTAATATGGAAAAATTGTTTTTGTACACAAAAGTACAATTATTTGTAAGCAAAGTCCATCAAATGACGTCGTAATAAACAAATCCAACTCAATTTTGTGTCATCTGTTATTTCAATAAAGTTTTCTTTGCAAGATGCAGCTATTTGTTGCAGTGTCCATTCATTTCAATGGGTTTCCCCTCAAAAACAGCGCCATTACTTTCTATGGGTAGGGTAATTTTGAACAAATGGTGCCTCTCACAGAGATGGTCACAGGACCTGTAACATGAACTTCTTGTCTAGGTTGACATTCTAATATGGCTTCAACAGGAGTAAAGGTTCCTTCCTGTTTTGCCATTGTAAGCAGGTGGCTTGTCTCGGGAAGCAGAAGAATGCAAGATGGCGATTCTGCAGTCTGCTTAAAAGATAAATGGCAGGCTTTGGTTTGGCTGAGTAACTCCCAGGCTATATAAATTATTTGTGGGACAGATTTATTGCCTCTTCAATGGAAGAAGCCTGAAACACTTTCTTCAGACAGAGTTGGCAAAACAAATGTCTGGGGGTCATTCTTCAGACAGAGCTGTGAGTCTGTATTGAAGGCACAGTTAAAATAACAGAAAGCCATATGTCTCTGGTTTAAGAGTTAAAAATATGCAGCCCGCAGCTCCATGGGGCTCAGACTTGGATGATTTTAATTTGACAGTTCATTTAGTTAACTGGCTTGTAATATGCAACACACATTTTTTTTCTTTCACAGCCTACAATGTTAGAGGAGGGTTGTGGCGGCTGTACAAAGCAGGAGACAGTTCATTTTCTTCTTCACTGCAGCCAGGGCTGTGGTGCAGGAGATATTCAAAGCTATTTAGGCATACTGAGGTAAATGACTTGGCATGCCCAGCCATGCAGACAAGTGAGATAGAGTCTGGGCAGAAGAAGGAAGCATTCTCCGCCAAGTGTGGCATTTGGTATTGGTCTGCCACTAGAACCCTTACCTTCTTCCAAGATCTGCCAGGTCCATCCCTTGCTTCTGTGGTGGACACCTTCTGGACTGTAGGAATAACAGACAGATGCACAAAATAAATGTGGAAGGAATGGAATTCATTCTTAGACTACAGAGACATCCGCGATACAAAAGGGTCTAACTCGGACTGCAGACCCACAGAGACTAGCTCGACCACTGAGAATTCAAGAGGTTCCCAGCAAGCCCCTCCTAAAACAGTAATAACACACCAACATCTGTTGAGAGCTCTTAAAGGGCAGCAATGGGCCTTAAGCCCAATGCTAAAATGTACTCCACAGATGTCTGAACATAGGGTTATGCTGTGCTGCAGGGGTAGTGGGCTTCTTGTCAATTTTCACTCGGTCTTCTTATCCTGCCCAATTTCTCTGTAAAAAGATTTTCCCTGATGGCACTAGTCTGAGCCTCTACCCCCTTATGGAACCCCAAAGGAATGTTATGTTATTTCAGCAACCCCTTCACTGCATTTCTTTCACCTGTTTTCTCCCTTCTGTCCCCAGCCACAGCTTCCTCGAGGAGCATTCCTCAGTTCTAATTCAGCACAGTCCTTATTTACCTTGGTCTCGAGTTTTGGAATAAAGTCCTCTAGCTGAGATGGTCTGTTTTAACCTCAGTAACTCTGTTTTTTATCTTTTGATGTTTGCTTTAATATTTTTGGTCTTTATTGGAAAACCAGATCAAACGTCTAACAATATAGTGGTCAGTAAATCACTGCCTCCAAGTCCTTATTTATGTTTGACACAGATCCACTAACAGGAGTCCTGTCCAAGTGTGTGTTTAGCTGGCCAAAGCTATTTGCCCTTGTAATTTCTTAGCACGATTGACAAGGTTGGCAGCCTTAACATTAACACTGTTATCACTACCTTGCTCTGTTGTTGCTGCTGCTCTGGTGGTGTTTATGCATGTCTGCCGCTGTTGCATTGATTTCCATGCTGAGGGTTCAGCTGCTAGGATACTCCTTAGCAACGAACTGCAAAAATTCTATCTCCACTGTTGCGCCAAGACTAATTCAGAAACAAAGCAAAAAGGCACCAAGAGCAGAGATTCAAAAAGTCTCTGCTGTTCTGGGAGTGCGTGGTCGCGATCAGGCACACTGGTGCAGGTCAGGTCCTTATAATATACCTTGTATGCTGTTTGAAATGAGCTGCTGGGCTGGAGAGCCATTGGTGGGCTGGGGAGAGCTGATTTCTGCCATCGCGACCTCCGTGTAACAGCTTGTATGTCTGTTTGAAATGAGCTGCTGGGCTGGGGGAGAGCCGCTGATGGCTGGGGAGAGCTGATTCCAACAACATGAAGTCTTGCTATGTTATGACATATGCAGTATGTCTCAGCCTTAAAACCGTTCGGAGGTGAAAGAGTTAACTTCCATGCCAGGCATGGAATCTGGAGCGAGCTCTGTTGAAAAACTCTGTCTGTTGATCTTCAAACTGAAACGGTCAGATTCTTTACTCCGCCTCACTGAACAGTCATCGGAGATTCCTCTGCCTTTCTCGGTTCATTTCTCGGTTAAAAAGCGTTTTTCTCAGTTTGTTTAAACCGCAATTATATTTATTTTAACATAAACTGGTTGGTTCAAGCTCCGCCTGTGGTATCGTAAGTAATAGATAGGTTTTACATTCTCTGTGTGGAACTTGTAAGCGTTGTTATCGGTTCGGTTTGAACCGATCAGGTTGTTGTTAAAACTTATTAAAATTATATTTAGAGTCGCGGTTCCTGGTTCCTTGTCGGTTCTAAAAAAAAAAAAAAAAAAAAAAAATGATTTCATTACGGTTTTCCAGACCCGTGACACGGTTGGGAACCCATAAGGGTGTCTTGTTGGCAATTTGCCGGAAAATGGCACGCTTTGGTTAGGCTGGCATTATGTCTGAGAAACCAAAAAGAAAACTGGGTCCACTGGGTTTCAGCACTGTAGTGTCTGTGGGGAAGCCTTTGCCAAGGCTGACCCACACACATTGTGTTTATTGTCTGGGTTTGACCACCTCAATGCAGACTGCCAGATTTGCAAGAATTTCCTGCAGCTACCCTGGATAAGAGAGTTGGTAGGCTCGAGAACAGAGGCCAAAAGTCCGCTGACCCGGATGGTCAGCCCGTTCGCCAACGAACCAGAGGGAGTGCCCTCTGACCAGGGCTAGACTTCCTCGGCAACGAAGAGCTGACCCGGAGGAGCCAGTTCCAGCAAGAGGACTAGAAAATCAGCAGGTGTGGAGCCAAAATTTCTTTCTCCAACCGCTGCAGAGATAGCCAAAGCGATCCAAATTGTCCAGTCGCTTTCCCAGTTCCGTCCGAACCGCCACTATCAGGTAAACGGTCGGTTCGGTCGGTTCCACCGGTTCAAGAATATGATATAGAGGAATTTTATGAACTGGAGGAGGGGAGGAGGATTATGAACAGTGTGAATGTGATTTTGAAAGTCTGGATGTGCCCATTAAACTGGACATCTCCCCAGACAGACCTTCAGGAGTGTCTCCCCTAGAGCTTTCTGAGTCCCTTCTCATTTTCTGTTTTATAAAAGTTGCTGAAACCCTCCAGCTCCCTTTGGAAGAAGCTGTGGATGAACAGGAGGAGCCTGACTATGTGGAAATGATGGATATCCCAGAGTCCAGGAGATTGTCTATTCCTTTACACAAACTTTAGGAAACAAACAATAAAAATTTTAAAAGCTCCTAATTCTTTACCTCCTGTGGATAAAAAGATGGACAGGAGGTACACTTTGTCAGGCCCTGATACGGAGTTCCTTTCACAACAATGCAGCCATGTTGGGGTAGTGCAGGCTGCAGCATGTGATAAGCAAATATTCCCTAGCTTCACACCCCTGACAAGGACTCCAGGAGGATTGATGCCATGGCTAAGAAACAATACATGGCAGCTTCCTTGGGACTCAGACAGGCAAATTATATGGTCTATGTTGCAAGATACCAGAAATGCAGATGGGATACTGTTATGGCTTTATGCGAAACAGGTCCTGGCCAGCTGCCAAGGAGCTGGAACAGGTGGCTGCTGATGGTATTAAGGCATCCAAGGTGCAATTCCATGCTGCAGTGGACTCTAATGATGTATCTTCAAGAGTCATGGCTACGTATGACTTTTAAATGAGAATGGCTTGGCTCAGTGTACTAGCCTGTCACAGGATACCCAGGCTAAGGCCATGGATTTTCTGTTGTGGGTAATTCTCTGTTTGGGGAGCAGACAGAGAATTACATGAAGAAAATGGATGAGTATAGGAGACCACTTATAGGAGTGCACAGGCCAAGGAAAGGCAAGCCACTCCTCAGAGGCAGCCTTCCAGGGGGAGGGCAGGCCTTTTCACAGGCCTTTACCAAGCCAGGCCTCCTCTTCAGCTTATGCCCAGAGGGGGTTCTTCAGAGGGAGAGGCAGACGGGGACGCAGCAGGCCTGCTCCCACTCCTCACCCTAAAGCCCCTGCCAAACAGGCACCCTGATGGGATGCCCAGGGCCGATTCTCCATTACCTGTGGGGCAGGCTGATTACTTCATCCAGGACTGGGAGTCTTTAACATCAGACAAGTGGGTCCTGGAAGTATTAAGCCAGGGACTGGTTCTCAGCTTCAAAAAATTTCAAAGATGAGAACCAGATCTTTTCCACCTGCAAATCCATTAGAGGCTCTTGCTTTGGAAACAGAAGTCTCAACCTTCCTGGCTCTCAGAGCTGTGGAAAGGTTCCTCCCTACACCAGGGCAAAGGACTGTGCTCCAGGTACTTCCTTACACCAAAAAGACAGGAGAATGGCGCCCATCCTGGATCTAAGATACCTAAACAAGCACCTTTAAAACCAAAATTCAAAATGGTGACTCTAGGAATGATTTTACCTCCCTAAGGCCAGGGACTGGCTAGCGCCCTGGACCTCAAGGATGCCTACTTCCATGTTCTCATCAGAAGCTCCCACCGAAAGTACCTCAGATTCCAACTGCCCTCAGGCCATTACCAGTTCAGAGCAATGCCCTTGGCTTTACCTCTGCCCCAAGGGTATTCACAAAATGCCTGGCAGTAGCAGTTGCTCACTTAAGAAGGCAAAAGATTGCCATCTTTCCTTACCTGGACGACTGGCTCATAGTGGGTCAGTCTCCAGACCAAATCAAATCACACCTTCAGGTTACCAGCAGCTGCTTACATCTCTAGGTTTTCTTCTCAATCTCCCAAAGTCAGTTCTAGATCCTGTTCAGCTACTCACCTTCATAGGCACATAACTGGACACAAAGCAAAGCCAGAGCTTTCTTCCTCTACAAAGAGTAAAGACCCTGGTGACCCTGGCCTCCTCCTTCACTCTGCAGGTCTCTCGACCAGCAAGGCACTTTCTACAGCTCCTAGGACACATGGCTGCTTCCATAGCTGTATTTAAGGAGCAAGATTTCAGATGAGGACATTCAGTTCCATTTGAGAGCCTTCTGGTCTCAAGGGAGATCCCTAACCAAATTGATCCCAGTAACTCGAACCCTGATCCAGGCCCTGCAGTGGTGGCAGGATCAGAGCAATCTGGACAGGGGGTTACTTTCATCCCTCAATCTCACTCCTTCACCCTTACTACAGATGCCCCTCTTGGGATGGGGTGCTCACATGGCGACCTCTCCACCCAGGGATTGTGGTCCACTCAGGAATCTCTGCTCCACATCAATCTGTTGGAACTCAGAGCTGTTTTTCTAGCACTTCAGGTTTTTTCTGCATCTGTTCAGAACAAAGTGGTACAGGTCAGAACAGACAACACCACTACAATGTGGTACATCAACAAGCAAGGGGCACTCGGTCTTCGACCTTGTGCACCGAGGCAATAAAGTTGTGGTCTCTGGCTTATTCTCTATGCACCTCCCTCTTAGCAGTTCTCCTCCCAGGCAAGGACAATGTCCTGGAAGATGCTCTCAGCAGGATTTCCCAGGGCCATCACGAATGGTCACTGGATCCCCTAGTACTGGGGTTAGTTTTGCCAGGTGGGGCACCCCTCAGATAGATCTTTGCAGCCCCAGACAATCACCAACTTCCGCTTTTTGTTGCAGGCCCCGGTGTTGGGCTCAGTCCCTCTAGATGCCTTCCTTCTCGATTGGGAAGGAAGTTCCTCTATGCCTTCCCACCTTCCTCTCTTGTTCAGGTGCTAGTCAAAATCAGATCTCAACCTTGCAAGATGATTCTGATTGCTCCAGATTGGGCCAGACAGCCCTGGTATCCACTTCTTCTGTCCTAGCAGTCCATCTTCCCTGTGTCTCCCCAGGAACCACAATTTGTTAACCTGTGCCCAGGGAGAGTTTGGTATCCGAATCTCAGTCCTCAACCTCAAGGCCTGGCTCTTGAGGAGTTACAGTTTGCTGACCTACACCTTTCTCAAGGTGTACTGAAATCTTGAAAGCTTCTGGAAGCCTTCCACCAGGGCTACTTATAATTCTAAATGGAAAAGGTTTTCCATATGGTGCTCTGGGAAGCATATTTCCCAGAATCTGCTGATTTGCCCACAGTCTTGGACTATATGGTCCATCTAAATACTTTGGGGCTGAGGCCAGCTACCCTGAAAGTGCATTTAGCAGCTGTTTCTGCTTTTATTTCAGCAGGAAAGCCCTCTCTCTTTCTGCTCACCCTGTATTCTCCAAGTTTTTCAAGGATTGCTTCACACAACCCTCCATTCAGGGACCCTGCTCCTGCCTGGGATCTTAATGTTTGCATTGCTCAGCTGATGCAACCCCTTTGAACCTTTGTCTTCAGCAGAGCTTAAGTACTTGACTTGGAAAACTGTGTTTCTAGTAGCCATCACTTCTGCCAGGTGCATAAGTGAATTACAAGCTTTGTCAGTGGAGCCTGATTTTATCTCCTTTCACAGAGATAAGGTAGTCCTCAGGACTAACAGGAAGTTCTTGCCTAAGGTGGTTTCAGATTTCCACCTTAATCAATCTATATCTCTTCCAGTGTACTTCACTGACCATTCCTCCTCTGGCGAGAGGAGGCTGCACAGTTTAGATGTGAAGAGAGCCCTTAGTTACTACATAGAGCGCACCAAGGGTCACAGGTTTGACTCCTCCAACTGTTCCTCACTTATGGTGAGGTTGGAAAAGGAAACCTGCCACTAAAAGATCCATTGCCAGGTGGATTGTCTCTTGTATCCAATTTTGCTATCAAAAACTGGGTAAGATTCCCTTCAGGCCTGAGGGCTCACTCTGTCAGAGGTACAGCTGTGTCCCTAGCTGCAGCCAGGGACATCCCTATCTTAGAGATATGTCAAGCAGCTACCTGGAAAACAGCACACACTTTTACCAAGCATTACTCCCTGGACATCCAGGCTAGGAGGGATGCTCGGTTTGCACAGCTGTGCTTCAGAGTCTATTTCCTAAGTAGGTTCTGTCCCTCTTCCATGGAGGTACTGCTGTTAGTCTGTAGATGTCATAATATAGCAAGACTTCATGTTGTTTGAAGAAAAAATTACTCACCTTAGTAATGTTGTTTCTTCTAATGGAGTCTTGCTATATTATGACCTCCCTCCGCCTGCCCCTCTCAGAACCTCTACTCTTGGGATGTGGGTGGGCAGTCCAGTGTTGGCACTTAATGATGCCCACCTTGTGTTCTTCACCCCTCCTTTTGGGGTGTTTGGGTGTTGTATTTATTTTATCTTATTTTCTGGGTCCCCTGACTTGAGTCTTGGTTTTGGGACCAGAAAAATGTGTTAATATTTTAGTAGCCAGTTGGCTAGTGTAGGTTTACAGCTTCCACACAGAACCTTAGTGAGTTTTTGCTCGTAGAAGATCTGACAGTTTCAGTTTGAAGATCAACAGTCAGAGTTTTTCAACCGAGCTCTCGGCTCCAGATTCCATGCCTGGCATGGAAGTTAACTCTTTCACCTCCGGAGCAGTTCTAATGCTGAGACAAACTGCATATGTCATAATATAGCAAGACTCCATTAGAAGAAACAACATCACTAAGGTGAGTAATTTTTCTTTCTGCCCTCATGACCTCCATGTAACAGCTTGTATGCTGTTTGAAATGAGCTGCTGGGCTGGGGGAGAGGCTTTGTGGGCTGGGGAGAGCCGATTCTGCCCTTGCAACCCTCCATTTAACAGGTGTAAACATTTATTTACACCTGAAGTCCTTGAATTCTGTGTTACCACAATGCATGATGAAGCAGCCTATGTGAATTCAAAAGCTTGTATAATATAGAGGATCATCTTTTTGAATTTAATGATAATATCAAGTAACTGAGTCCATTCTTTGGGACTTCAAGGCTTTCATAACGGGGTCAATAATTTCCTTCTCCTCACACAAGAAACAACTCAGAGAAGCCGAACTCTTTAACCTTGAAAAGAGTCTGAAAACTAAAGAAAAGCTTTTCCTAGATACTGGGGCTAAAAATGTGGGTTTACATAGAGAAATTGCCTATCTCAAATTAGCATCAATACCATTTACAATCAAAAAGCGGAATATGCATTATCCCACTTGAAACAAAGTTATTGAGGAAGCTGGGGAGACAAGGGTAGTTACTTGCTCATAAATTAAGGAAGGTTTCGGGGACCAAGAGTGCATCTGTTAAAAGTAAGACTGGTAAGCCAGTTTTCACATCCAGACAAATTGGATACTTTCAGAGTGTACTATTCTAAACTATTTCACTCTGAAGTTCACTTTAGCCAAGACAATTTGATTTATTTTAACTAACCTTAAACTTCCAGCACTTACAGAACAAGACAAGCAATCCCTAAACAAACCTGTCTCTCAAGACGAAATTTCAAAGGCCATTTTTTCACTTTCTGTGGGTAAAGCACCAGGCCCTGACGGAGGAATTTTCAAGGCCACTACTCAATATCTGATCCTACCCTACATAGAGTCTATATTCATGCTTTTGTTTCTGGAACCCTCCCCATCCATAGAGAGGCCACTATAACTGTTATACCTAAAAACGGAAAATTGCCGACCAATTTCATTAATCAATGTGGACTATAAAATAATTGCCAAAGTAATGGCAAATAGACTGAATAGGATTATTCAACAATTAATATTAATAATAATAATAATAATAATAATAAAATGTATTTATAGGGCACCTTATCTATAGCCAAGGCACCTCACAATTTAAAACAAAGCAAACATCAATAGCATCAGCATTAAAATAACAATACACCAAAAAAAAAAAAGAAAAATCAGTTACTGAAAGTCTGGTGCCACAAATACATTTTAGAGATTGTTTAAATCCCTCCACAGTTTGCACTCCCATAGCCAGCAGAGGTAGAGAATTCCAAAGGGTAGGGGCTGCATACATAAAACTCTCGCCCAGATGTTTTAAGCATACCCTTGGAATCTTTAGCAACCCTCATCGGCCAAGTGGAGAGATTGTCCAGGGCAGTAAGGGACTAGGAGCTCTTTCTGCCCAGGTAATCTGGGCCCAGTCCATATAGAGCTTTAAAAGTCAGCAAGCCGACTTTGAAGGAGATCCACCACTGTATAGGCAGCCAGTGAAGTTCGTGCAGGACTGGTGAAATAAGGCAGGATTGAGCAGATCCTGTCAAGAGCCGCGCCACATTCTGCACTAGCTGCAAGCAACGGATTTCTACCCCAGGCAGCCCTAAGTAAGGGAGTTGCAATAATATTAGTGTGAGGACACAAAGGCATGGACCAGAGTAGGGAGGTCACCAGACAGAACCAGATGCCTAATCCTGGCGATGTTCCTAAATGGAAAAGGAAGATTTGAAGATGGCCGACACCTGCGAATGCAGGGTCAGCCCTTCATCAAAATTACCCCCAGGTTACGCACTGTTCAGAGGTCGGAGTAAGACACATCAAGAAAAATTCCCGAGAGTGAAACCAACCCCCTATCCAATGACCAGGGTCCACAACCAACACCTCAGTCTTTTCAGAGTTCAACTTCAGCAAGCTAGAATCCATCCTCCTAGATTTCCTTCAGACAGTTATTAAAGACTGAGACAACGCCAACCTGGTTGGTGCAAAGACAGATAGAGCTGAGTATCATCAGCATAGCAGTGAAACCTCAGCCCATACCTTCTTACAATGTCTCCGAGGGCAGCATGTACACTCACGAACAACATGGGTGAGAGCACAGAGTCCTGAGGTACCCACATGACAGAGAGATAGGGTCTGAAGAATAAACCCCAGACACCACGCTCTGTGTTCTACCTGTGAGGAATGATGAAACCACCTGAGGACCATAACCGACAATCCAGTTGTGTCTCAGGTGCGAGCAATACCCCATGGTCCACGGTGTCAAATGCTAAAGAGAGATCCAGAAGAACCAAAATAGAACACCTTGATCAGGTCAGCTTTGTGGATTGGACGCCAGTAGCTCTGACCTTTATGTAAAATTATTCATATAATCCATGCTTCCAAAACAATTGGAGGCTGTATAGTGCAGTGGTTTAAGGCTCTGAGCTGTAAATCTGGAGATCTGGGTTTGAATCCCACAGCCCCCACTTGCATATACTGTGACCCTGAGCAAATCACTTAACTTACTTGTGCTCCCAGGTTGTATGTCTCACCTGGTTAAACAATTGGAAAAACAAATTAGATCTCATCTGGTTTTGCTTTGAGGTTTAATAAATAATCATATCATGGTGGGTGGTAATTTAATTTTAGATTCATACAAGAAGAACTGTTATTTTTAGTGCTTCTTTACACACACACACACACACACACACACACACACACACACACACACACCCAACTAAGCTTTAGTAAGACATTTAACATTAGATAATTTACAGACCATCTACAACTACATAGCATTCCATTCTGTAACATTTGACCTACTCACTACTATAGTTTCAGGGATGCTTTCTTATCTCTGGTTGTATTCTTAACTGCTTACTCCCTAAACTATCACACTCATGTAAAATGTTTTTTTTTTCTAACATCAGTGTCACTGGCTCAGCAGGTAGCATACTCACCTCTGAGCCTGGGAGATCAGAAGGCTGTGGGTTCTATCCCACATCAGGCACTTAGGTTAATATCCCAATACTGACACTGTAGTGCAGCATGAGGGGTGCTGCACTCCTGAGGTGCTGTCTTTCAGATGAGATGTTAAACTGAGGTCCTGTGTGGCTGTTCAGGTGGATGTTAAAGACCCCATGGCACTTCTTGAAAAGAGCAGGGAATTTCCTGGTGTCATGGCCAAATTTCCTCCATACACTAGAAATACCACCAACAGCTTAATCTGGTTCAGTTTCAGTTGGTTACCATCTGTTTCCCACCTGGTCTCCCTGAAAAGGGACTTCTAGTCTCAGTGGGCTTACATGGTCAATAAAACTCAATAAATAAATATTGCTCTGGCATTTAAATAGGAGTTCTTTTAAGAAACTGCCATTCCTTCTGAAGAAGAACTCTGAGTTTGAAAGCTTAAGGTATTCTGTAAATCTTTATTGGTCCAATAAAAGTATCAAATCACCTATTTTGTGCATCTTGTTTTACAAGGACCAATATGGCAACAGACAATTTTGACATGGTTATTTATTTATGGCATTTTGATAACTGGATGAGCCCACTGAGACCAGAGGTCCCTTTTCAGGAGTGACCTCGGATTTCAAGAAAATAATTGTTCAGACAATACACGCAGCCATGGTTAGATATGTTAGTCCTGTGCAGAACTGTCAGTCTGTCAGTTTCATGTACACGGCACTATCGATCACATCAGCTCCGTGGGGATGGCGCGAGAATGAGTTCCATGTTGTGCTGCAGTAGTTATGTATCTAGTGCAGTACGACAACAAAGATGGAGCTACTGCAGAACAACATCATTATTCTAGGGATGGATTTCTACCTAGAATAACATTCTACCATACAGTATAAGTTTCTATTAGTCAAATAAAAGGTATTTCAACTTGAGCCAACTCATGGCCCAGCAAAGCATTATGCACTCCCACGCTAACAACCTGGGTTTGGGAGTGAGCCCAGGAGGTCAGGTTGGGCAACCGGGGGTAGTGGTGCCATGTGGCAGTCCTCCCAGCCAGGGAGGGCAGCATCCAGGTTCCACCACTGTAACAACCCATGTGGTGGATCGAGGGAGCTTGTCTCTCCACAAGATGTTGCTACACGCGCATCGAGGGTGTGTGCATGTGGACACAAGGTCTGCGCCAGGATGCCTGAGGAGGGAAAAACAGAAAAAATAATGTCTCCCTGCCACCATTCATAATCACCCCATGGTGCTCTTGCCCACACCATGTGACTTCCCACTGGCTGGACAGTGGAAGGAGCATCAGTCAGGCTAGGGGCAGCAGGTCAAAGGGCTGATGGTAGGCTACAGGTGGTGGCAGAGGAGCAAAAGCTGTATAGAAAAATATTACAGCTTGTTTGTTTTATTTTATTCAATCAATGCAAAATGCAGTAAATGTTCACAAAGCCCTCAAATGTTTATGAACATTCAGTATATTTTGATGACAACTGCGAGGAAGGCTGACTTCCTTTTGCTCTAGTCCTAATTCCTTTCTGGCTGACAGCTGCTTGCTCCTTGTGACGCTCACCCAGACTAACCACATGATCGAAGTAGACTTGCATTCTTTCAGTGGTTTTCAAAGCCAACAGGGCATCTGTGGGGGGATGTCTTTCCTGCCAGACAGCCAGCAATGGTCCTTATGTTGCTTCTTTAAATCATGAGAGGAGCATGTCCCAGCCACTCTGTTTTATGTCTGTTAACAATGCCAGGACCGTGGTCAGGGTTGGGCAAACCCACTCGACCGACCCAACAGACAGGGAGACAGTCAAGGTTACCTCTACTGAACTTCATACTGCACTCTCGTCAAACAGTGAAGAAAGTTCAATTTGCCCTCCCCATCTGTCAGACTGTGTCTAGGGACCATCAGAGCAATTGTTCCATTAATGTTCTAACCACTGTGTCTGTCCTCCCTCCCCCAAACTGGAGTGGGTATGCACGAGCCCACTTGGACTAAGATCTAGCTGCGGTATTTATCTATTTGTTTTGATAACCAGCTAAGATACACTAGGCATACAGATGCCTATTTTCAGGCATGACCTGGGAAAGTTATAATAGCAGTCAAGGACAAAATTCAACTTACACAACGTTGATAAGGTAGTAAGATTCACGGAATGAACCGCAGGGAATCACAGCTAAATAGAAGTAACAATAACATGCAGAAATAAAACTGTGCAAATGAGAAGTAGCAGCAAGAACATCAGTGGTAATAAAAGACACAGTATAGGTGACAAAAACATAAGTGATGGAGAGAAAGTATAATGACTGATTTTATTCACGGAAATGCATACACCATTAAGTAAGGATCTCATTTCAATTGGTTTCAATGGATCATTTCCAGGTGTGTCCTGGGAGCACATGACAGTTCAGTGACTTGCTCATGGACACACAGTATGCAAGTGGAGATTGTGGGACCAAACCCAGAACTGCTGGACGTACTAAGCACATTCACGGCTCATTACTCGAACCTCTAGGCTATACTGCCAGCCAAGTATACCAACTATATCGCAGCACTCATGAGGGCGCAGTACAGTGCAACTTAACTGATTAAGGGAATGGAAAGGTTAAGCTAGGAAATGTTTAGACAGGCTAGGTATGTTTTCCTTGGAAAAACATGGTAAGTATTTTACCATATTGCTCCTTAACTGTCAATGCTTGTAATCTGCACTAGTAACACCTTAATGCTATTTGTAAAATGTTTCACTCTGGGACTGCTGCGATACAGTCTGATGATAACTCTGCTTGTAATTTCTGCTGCTTGTACTGACCAGGCTCCTGGAGCTGCTGAATGTCTATTGTATTCCAGTTTGTCCTTTGTCCTTTACTGACGTGGAACCTTTGTAAAGAGCACTTGTGCGTAAAGGTGTTTTCTGAATTACAAATAAATAAATAAACAAACAAGTAGGTGGCTATGAGAAGGTATGATTTCAGTTTTAGACTGTTAAGAGGAATGGATAAGGTGTATCAGCAGAAAAGTTTCAGCTGATTTAGAGCTTTAAGCCTCATTTACACCGTTGTGTTTGCAGCGATCAGCACTCATGCGCACAAATGATGCACTGCTAACCGACAGTGTGGACATTTACGGGCGTTAAGAGTGCTCTGGATCTATCTTGGCTCTGACTCAGGAGTGGGGACATGTAGCAGATCAAGTGCATCAAGTTGCACTATAAACTCTCTTCTGTGCCTGATCTGCTACGAAGCCATCTCCGCCATCAAATCAGCCCCACGGAATATCCAGCCCCAATGGTGTGACCTGCACCACAGCAAGAGAGAGAGAGAGCAGTGTAAACCAAAAACTTGGTGAAGCACACAACACAGCAGGAAAATGAGTGGCAAAGAAAAGAAGAATGCTGCAGCTGTGTAAACATGAAACTAGAGGGTATACCTTATGCTTAAGAGGTGATACAGTAAGTCTTACTGCACTGCTGGACATCAATCAACTTAGCATTTTTTTTTTTTTTATTATTCTATTTGTGCTTCTTCAGCTGTCTGGCTGTTGGCCCCACCTCTCAAGCCTTTGCTGTATTCCAGCCTTGTTACCTGACTTTCTCAGGGACTTACCATTCTCTACATTGCCCAGTGGCTTGCCTACCATGGTGGGTCCCTTAGGCTGGATTTGGCTTCTGGGAACATTAATCCAGTTGTCAGGAAGTGCCCAAGTTGGCCAGTGTGGGATTAACAACTTCTGCAGTGCTATTCTGCTGCACAGATGGGGGTCCATCCATTTCTTTCTCCCTGAGGACGTCTTTACAGTAGAAGTCATTTCATGCACCTGCATGCTCACCTGACAACAGAGACATCCTCCCTCCCTAGTAGTCCTCACTACACTGGTGCCATAGTCAGCCAGGGGAAGTGCAGAAGCAGGAATAGGGCACCCTCCTTCCCTGGAGGAATGGAATGTCCCCTCACGGTTGGCCCCAGATAGGATGCTTGACTTTCATCCTCACAGCTGGCCTCCGCTGGGATGCTCGACTTTCACCATCATGGCCAGCAACTGCTGGGATGCTCGACTTTCACCCTCACATCTTGCCCCTGCTGGAAGACTCTATTTTCACCCTCCACGTCTGGCCCCATTGGGATGTTCGACTTTCACCTCATGGCTGGCTCCCAGTGGGATGCTTGACTTTCACCCTCATGGCTGGTCCCTGCTGGGATACATGACTTTCACCCTCACATCTGGCCCCTGTTGGGATGTAGGCTTTCACCTCACATCTGGCTCCCCAGTGGGATTCTCGACTTTCACCCTCACGGTGGCCTCTGGGATGCTCGACTTTCCCTCATGGCTGGCCCCACTAGGTTGCTTGAATTTCACCCTCACAGCTTGCCCCTGCTGGATACTTGACTTTCACCTCACAGGTGGCCCCTGCTGGATGCTTATCTTTTAGCCCTCACAGCTGGCCCCCACTGGGATACCGACTGTCACCTCACAGCTGGCCCCAGCTGGGATGCTCAACTTTCACCCTCACAGCAGGCTCCTGCTTGATGCTTGACTTTTCCCTTACAAGTGGTCCCCCAATGACCCAGGCTTGACCCCAAACCCAGGGTGCTGGCATCTCAGGCAGTAGCGTTACTGCTTTGCTGGTGGGCCACATGTGAGTTATTTTTTCAGTTGATAACACTCTTGGAGAACTGTATGGCTCAGTGGATTGGTAGTGAATTAAGGAGCCTTTCACCTCTGGGTCACTGGTTCAAATCCAGCCCAGGTCTGCAGTACCTGAAAGCCATTATCACTTGAGGGCTGTTCGGTGGCTTATGTGAAATGAGTTGTGGTGGTCTCAACCCAGTTCCTAGTGGGCAGGTGTCCATATTACAAAATTGTCAACAAAGCGGCCCATCAGTGCAGTGGTAGCATTATTACTCATGACGCCAGTGACCCAAATCGGAATGAGCCTCAGGTTGTCGAGCACTGACTGGGGTGAGGAAGATTGAGTTTCCCAGGGATGCTCTACTCCTCCGAGGTGGGTGGATCTCCACCTTTGCTGTCCTGACCACCTGGGTGACCACAGGTGGCAGTGCAGCTGAGGGCACTATGGGAGGGAGGGATGCAGGTTAGGGGTCTGGTGCAGCAGCATGCTTTGGCATACACATGCGCCTTTGGATCTCCACACATGCCTGCATCCTTGGGGATGGAAGAAACCCAGGATAGAACCCACTGCATGACTGATGACAGCTTCAGTGAACTGAACTGAACAGGGACCAGCTCAGAAACCCTCAGCTGCCACCCTGACAAGGATTGTACAGGTAAGGGAGACCATTCCTTCCCTCTGGGGTGTGTGTGTGTGTGTGTGTGTGTGTGTGCTGCAAACTGAGGCAGCATGGAGGTGTGTGGCTGGAGGGGAACTCTGAGGGAGGTTAAGGCAGCTATGCAGAAGGGGCTATAAAAGAGAATAAAAAACAAAACAAATAAAAAACACCAATACAATTGGCACTAATTGGCATGATTGTTAGCAGTCTCACACGAAAGGCCAAGGACTGAATGGGCGTGAGTCCGAGCCACCCTCTCACCTATGTGGTGGTCCCTGTGACGTAAGTTCATTCGTGGGGAAGCTTACACTGTGATCACCTATCCTGTACCTATCATGTAGATAAGTAGTAGACTTCAGGTTCCAGTGCTGTCAATCCAGCACCTTTCCTGAGCACTAAATTTACAGAGTAAACGAAATTATAACCATCTCAGTTAAATATTATTCTGCAGAATACCCCTCCAGAGTGTGGGGTAAGACAGATCTTATCACACTCACCAGGTGGGCTGTGACTCATGATTTACAGCACAGCTGGGTTAAGATCTGTTTTACCACCTGCCCTGTTGTGGCTTATTGCTTACCGGGATGGGAGGGCATGATATCTAGAGCTACAGTATGTGTTGCATGGACCTGGAGGTCTCGGGTACTATGATCCGGTCACATGGGACGTTACATCAAATAAAGATCACTCTGAGACATTCTAAGAGCAGTCAGTTGTGGCGATGAGTTAGTGCTGCCACGTGCCATCCAGATGACCCAAGTCCATGCCCTGAGCTTAGGGATGTCTTGTGGCAACCTAAGAAGTGGAGTTCCCTTGTCCGTCCTTGGATGCCTTCTGGCTCAAAAGCAATAAGGTGCAACTTTCCATTGCACAATCACCCTATGTTGGCACAGGGATAGGGGGTGTTGTGAGGAAGGGTCAGCAATTTCTTATGCAGCAACCTTATCTCGCATGCAACCATTCACCTGACATGTAACATTGAGTCATAATACACCGAAGAGCAGGGCTGGCAGAAGAGTTTTGAAGGAGGGGTTGGGCTCACCTGCCCTTTCTATGGCCCCATTAGGCAGAATGCCAGGTCACTGTGCAGGAGCATGCACTGTTGGAGGGATAATTGGTGGGGTTATTGGGCAAAAAAAAACTACAGGGCAAAACTGGGGCAGATGGAAGTCTCTTCATCCCACCATGCCCATCTGGACTGCCCACCCCACCTCTTCCTCACCAGTGCCTCCCTTTGTTACCCATCCAGTTGAAAGGAAATATGTCCTTGAGGCCTGATCCCACCTCTGTGGTCCCACCTGTGGGAATGAGATGGAAGTTATCAGCTTGGGTGTCAGAGTTAGAAGGTAGCAAAGGAAGGAAATGAGTGTTGACCACCGGGAGCTCCAGAAGTGGAAAAGGGCACAGAGAGACAGACAGACAGGAGGAGGTCCCAAGGTCAGGCCCAGGGTGCTAGAACAGAAAGTAAAATTCAAATCCCAGATGACCATATAAGCTGGATCTTTGCCTTCTTCTGCCCCTATCGCCCAGTTGCACACTCCAGGGATGCAAGAACTTGTGCAGCAAGTGACTTCTGTGGAGCAACACTGGCTTCCACTCTCCATAGATGAGTGTCCTTCACACCAGCACATGGTCTGGGACCCCCCAGCTGTTCCCCCCCTCCACCCGTCACCTAGAGTGGATGATTCTTTTCTTCCGTGTATCAGAATAAGGTATGGTAGGACTAGCCCGGTGCCAGATTAGAACCCCTGTGAATTGTCTTGCCTTGACTCGACTCTACACATTGAGTCATTTGTGTCTTGTCTCTGATTTGACCCAGTCCAGTCCATTGTCCAGGTTCGCTATATCATTGACCCAGTTCTGACCTGGTCCGATAATCTAAGTGATTTTGCTGCTTTATTCATGTTAAAAAGGGAAAATTGGGAAAACATAAAAAACTATATTCAAAATTAAATGTCATAAAAAGACTCATAAAGGGGTAAGGGACAACCTGATCCAGTCATTTGTTCTGGACCAGATCGGCTTCCTGGTTGTGGTCCGGTATAGAAAATTGACCTGTTTTGGAGAACCAGTGTACATCAGAACATTTTGGAAAAATATCAGAGTCAGAATTAGAACCAGGTCACAACTGACCCACCCATCCCTAATCAGGATGCAATGAACATTCCAGTGGCCTTCCAGTAAGGTAGACAGGCAAATAGGGGACCAGCTGAGCTCTATAACAAAACTGGCTCGATATATCCCATCATCCTAAATTCAATCTAGTGGGACACAGCAAGGGAAATGTGAAGAACCACTAAGGTAAAGCAGACAATCTGTGACTAACAACACAAGGAACTCCTGGGCTAGTGTGTAATGAGGTCGAAACTGTAAATCTTACAGCAATCAGAAGCAAGTTACAACCAGTAGAACACACAAGTGATAGAACAGTTCTCAAGGCATGGGCAGCAGCCACAGAAACTGGAGTTCAAACGTTCCCATATGCCCTGTGCCTCTCCAGTACTGCAGGGTCAACAGACAAAGCCCCACAAAATGTGTTCATTACAGTTAAACGTAGTTGTGAAATCTTTGTTCCTATGTTGTGAAGTTGTTGTTTCTCAGCCTTGAGCCTCAGGGATGGGGCGCTTAACAAGCAAAATTTGACTTACTTATTTACTCTATAAACACCCAAATCTACATAGTAACAACGTAATTTGAGATCAGAAGGGACTCTAGGTTCATAAGATCCCCACCACCACCGCTGATTCTTAAGCAGAAATGACTCAATATGCTGTGTAGCATTTATAGTGATTTATATGTCTACAGGGGAAATTATGCTAATTGAACTTAAACATTTAAAATGGCAAAACATATCTGACTCAGTAGAAATAATTCATTGAAAGTTTGTGCTGCATTGCCATAAATGACAGCATACAACCCCTGCCTTGTGGGCTCCAGTAGGTTCAGAGGCTAGGGGCAATAACTCCTCTGGGATTCATTATCCAAAGATGTTGAGCTAAAGTTTAGATGTAAATTGCACAATACCTCCATGCAAGGGAAGATTAAAGCATCAGTGCATGACAGTGGTGCCAATTCTTTTTAGACTACGCTTCTCCTGACTTGTATGATACCCTCCCCCAACTTGAGTCTGTTTTACCACTTTTTTTTTTTTTTTTTTTTTTTAACAGTTGAAATAATAAATGGCGCTCCTTTTAATGTGGCTTGAACAAGTTTTGTCACTATTCACTGTTGTTTTTGAGCACCCATTATTTATTCTTATTTATTTGAAAAGTTTGGAATTACAAACCTTGAGTCCAGGACTCTTTTACAAAAGCTCCACATCATGGAAGTACAAACAAGATTTTAAAAAGACAATACAGTAAAGCAAACAAAACAGGATGCATCAAATTGCACAGGGTAACAGTCAACCCAGAGTCAAACATAGTACAGTAGATTCCAAGTAATATAAAGCATAGTATACTAAATCAGTCACTTAAGGGCTCAGGCCAAATATAGCATTACAGTACAACAATTAGAGAAGATATAGCAGAAGGTAAGAAGACGGAAGTGGATAAGGAGCTGTCAGAAATGACATTGTTCATTAGTAGAGGAGGGAGTTAACGATGCGAGTAGTCAGGCTAGGAGCAGTCACAGACACAAGAGGTGAGGAGTAGCTTCTAAGGTTGATTTGAAGTGGCCTAGCTTCAATTCAGAGGAGATATCAGCAGGCAGCTCATTCAGCCAGAGTGGTGTCCTGTAAGAAAGCTTGTTGCCCCAGGACATCCTGCCATGAGGGACTAATAGGGGGCTTTGGTGAAGCTTCTAGTGGTCTTAGATGTAGGGGCTGAATAAGATTATGTGTAAAGGAGCAGTGAGCACTACAGAGTCCCACATTCAAGTGTGGGTTGGTCCTAGTTTGCACTTGTGTGCAAAAACATTTGTTCTATTTACTGTTTACTGTAGTATAGAAGACTGTATCAGAATGATTCTGTTGACTTGCAAGCTGACGTTTTTGCAACAACAAATCCTGCAGCTGACATCAGAGGAGGGTGCAACAGTGGGAGATTCAATGGCTTGCAGTACATGTTAGAGCTTTTATAAGCTCTGATCAAATGTTTGCTGGTTCTGCTGTTCTCCATGGGTTAAGTACTGTCCTCTGTGACTGTACTTAGCCCAGGAAGAAGCAGAACCAGCAAACAAAAGGATGTGCGGGGAGTCTGATCTGACACAAAGCAGGTCCTCCATCCCAAGTCTTATTGCCAGTTGAACGAAATGTTTGGCAACAGTACTAAATACCATAAACCACAAAGAAGTACTGCAATTTAAAAATTGCTGTATTTGTTTTTAGTCCCCGTTGGATTTTGAAATGTTTTACATTGAAGGCAAAGTGGCAGACAGTGCGGTTACCAACATTTATAAAAGCCCCGTGGCAAAGGTCCAAGCCATGTAGTAATACTCGTCCTTTCATGAATAAAGTGGCTTTGTGTCAACATGTCACTTATGCTTTCTGCTTTTGTATAGACTATTCCCAGGGGTTTCCCCACAGTGTCTGCCAAGTCAGGCTCTGTCTGCAGGACATGGCTATTTTTTTTTATAACTTTGCTTATCCTAGGGAAAAGAAGTTGTACTCAGTACGTAATGCTAATGGTGCCACGCACCATGTGGATACTGCAGTGTGGTACCAGGAGGTGTCCCCAGGTTTCAGAGAGAAGATTTCTCTGAGAAAAGAAATGAATGTTGGGTTTGTAGAGAATCTGTGCATATTGCCAGACAGTGTCCCACAAGGGCAAGAAATACGCAACATGGGGCTAGGAAAGAAGTGGGGTTATCTGTGTGTCCCTGAAGCATGCCTGTGAACATGAGGGAACACATGCACCCAGTCACGTGAATGGTGTAGAGACACAAGGGTTAAGGGACACAGGGGTATCTCTGACATTGGTAAGGGGATCTGGTAGAACCTGGTCAGCTTATACCAAATAAATATGTCACTGTACAAGACTTTACTGGTGAGGAGAAAACATTGCCCCTCGCTAGTGTTCTCCTCAGACTGGAGTGAAACAGAGAACTGTGCAACAGGTGGCTGTAGCAAAACTTTAACAGTGGGCGTCATCCTTGGCAACAATCTCAAACAGGGGATGGTGTGTGCAGTTCCCCGTAGCCAAGCAACAAGGGAAAATTGTAGTTCCCTGGACCCCACAGAAGCCATTGTGGAAACCACTGGGAGGCTGGTTCCCAGCCTATGTCTCCTGATATGGAGACTAATGAAAGCGGGTAGACATTTCCCCAGTAGCAGTTAACCACACAGCTATGGAGGTTACTCGAAGAGGGAGGGTGACCCATTATCAGAGGGTTAGGGATGACTGATCCTGAGTGCCCTGACGTTACTGCTAGGGACCCTAGTTTAAGACTGAAGGGGACCTGTCTCATACCTTGGGAATGTGTAAGGAGTTTGCAGCTGCTCAGAAAAGTGACCATAGTCTAAGAAGCGGAGGGCTTGGGCAGACTCTGACGGTGCACAGGGAGGTGACGGTAAACATAAGGTTTATTCATAGAACGGATTGATGTATACTCGGGCTGTGCAGACAGAGGAGGGGTGATAGGCAGGCAGCTTGTCGTTCCCCAGGGTATCATGAGCAGTTGCTCAAGACTGCACATGATATTCCTTTTGTCTGATCATCTGGGAATCGCACCACCACACAGCGGTTGGCCCAGAATTTCTATTGGCCTAACTTCACCCAGCAGGTGAAGGAGTATTGCAGGTCTTGTCACTGTCTGCCAAGAAATAGGGAGGTAGGCAAGAAAACCCAAGCCTACCTAATTCCATTGCCCATAGTGGAGGAGCCATTCCAGAGGGTGGGAATTGATATTGTGGGGACTTTAAATACCACCAGCTCCTCCAGAAAGAGGTTCATCCTGACTGTGGTGGATTATGCCACCTGGTACCCAGGGGCAGTCGCCCTATCCTCACTGAGGACAGACAAAGTGGCAGATGCCTTACTTGGGATTTTCTCCCATGTTGGGTTTCCATGGTTGTTATCACCGATCAAGGGGTTCCTTCATGTTGGACCTGATGAAATGCTTATGGGAGAAGTGTGGGCGGTGCAGAGATGCACGGCACCGTATCACCCACAAGTCAATGGGCTCATGGAAAGATTTAATGGTTCCTGAAGTCAATGCTCAGCGCTTGCTGAACAGCATGGAGGGACTGGAGAAATACCTTCCCCACCTGTTTGCAATAGAGGGAGGTGCCTCAAGAGTCGACAGGATTTTCCCCTTTGAATTCTTATATGGACGCCGGCCGGGAAGTGGGCCCTAGACTTGATCAGGGAGGACTGGAAAGGCAAGCACGCCACCCAGGGAACTCCCATAGTGGATTACATCCTTAGGTTTAGGGAAAGGCTGAAGGAGCTTATGGGAACAGCCCAGAGCAACCTTGCAGCTGCCCAACAGAAACAAAAGTGTGGTATGACCGCAGAGCCAGAGCTCGCTGCTACACGGTGGGGTCAGGAAGACATGGTCCTTATTCTGGTATGGAAAGACAAGCTGCAGGCTGAGTGGGCAGGACTGTACAAAGTAGTTAGGAAGGTAAATGACGTGAACTATATCATAGAGTTACCTGACAGAAGACAATCTAGATTTAGTAGTTGCCGTATTGGTCCTTGCAAGAATAGATCCAGAAGCAAATGATTTGATACCTTTTAATCTAGACAGAAGACAGACAGAAAGAATGTACCATGTCAACATGATGAAGCCAAATGCTAATAGGGCTGACATGGTGTTTGCAGTATGTAGACCTGGGGAGGGATGGATGAAGAAGACCTCCTTATGGACTTGCTGGAAGAAAGCAAGCGGGAGTCCTCTGTAGAGGCAGTTAAATTGTCTCCCCAGCTGGCCCCGGACAACATCCAGGAAGTAAGGGAGGTTTTAGCAGACTTTGCCCCACTATTTAGTGCAAGCCTGGACTAACCCCTTTAGTGACGCATGATGTGGAGACAGGGACACAGATGTCCATACAGTGGACAACATATCAGGTGTCAGAGGCTGTCCAAAAGGACATTGGGAGGGAAGTGGAAGAGATGCTGGATTTAGGGGTAATCCAGAGATCCCACAGCCCTGGGCCTCACCCGTAGTCCTTGTGCCCAAGCCAGATGGCTCTACTCATTTCTGTGTGGACTATCATGGACTGAATGCAGTCACGAAGTCAGACACCCACCCGATGCCCTGGACAGATGAACTCCTGGACAAGTTGGGAGGGGCGACCTACCTTACGACTATTGACCTGACAAAGGGGTGTTGGCAGGTCGAGTTAACTGACAGAGCTAGGAGAGGTCAGCCTTCATCACCCAATAGGCTTATTTGAATTTAAAGTAATGCCTTTTGAATGAAGAATGCCCTGCCACTTTCCAAAGGTTGGTGAACCAGGTGTTAAATGGTGCTGAGGAGTACACTGTGGCTGTACCTGCATGATCGCTACTATCTTTAGTGCCAGCTGGGGAACACCCTCCCACCTTAGGGAAGTGCTGGGCAGATTACAGAGGGCTAGGCTCACTGTCAAAGCTGAGAAGTGCCAGGTGGCCATGGCTGAAGTGGCATACCTCGGGCTTGTTGTAGGCCAGAGACAGCTCCGTCCTAACCAAGCAAAAATAGAGGTGATCAAGCGTGGTCCAAACCAGAAATGCAGAAGCAGGTCAGGAGTTTTCTCGGGACAGCAGGGTACTATAGAAATCTGTACCCAATTGCAGTGCCCTAGCTGCTCCCCTATCTGACTTGGTAAAGAAAAGGATGCCCAAGAAAATTACCTGGAAACCAGCCTGTGAGAAAGCCTTTACCAGACTGAAGGAGGCATTGTGCAGTGCCCCTGTGTTGACAAGTCCTGACTATAGCAGACCCTTTATAGTTCAGACTGATGCCTCAGGCGTGGGTATTGGGGCCATACTGAGTCAGACATCCAACCAAGGAAAAGATCACCTGGTAGTGTACCTGAGTAAAAGTTACTTCCCAGGAGCAGGCATACTCTACTGTGGAAAAAGACTTTCTTGCCGTAGTGAGGGCCCAAAAGAAGTTAGAGCCATACTTATAGGGGCAGCATTTTGTGGTACAAACTGACCACAATCCCTGGTTTGGCTGATGCAAATAGGAAAAAACTAATGGTAGATTGTTAAGATGAAGTCTTGCCTTACAAGGGTATGACATGACAATCTTACATAGGGCTGGAGCAACCAATCAGAACAGCGATGGCCTTTCATGTGTTTATGAGGAGTGAACTGATTTGAGAAGCTCATCCCATGCAGGGATAGAGCCCCAAATTCAATCTAGGTGGGGAGGATTTGTGATGCTTGACCAGCAGATTATGATTGTTCTTTGATATTTGTAATATAAAAATGTAGTGTGTGTGATTTGTCTCAGTAAGGCAGCTGTGCCATGGGTCAGGTTTTAGTGAGAATACAGGATGTATTAACTTGAAACCAGGATGTAATTAAAAAGACTAGAGAGCCTTAATTAAGGGTCTCCTGTTTATCTGACTTCATTGGAGCTGACCAGCTGCCAGGATATAGGATCGTAAACTTTTATGACATCTTAGAGGAAGAAAACATGTTATATCACTATGGTGCTAAAAGTCATCAATATCCTTTGATCCTTGGAATCAGAAAACCACACAAGATCAAAAGAAAGGCTTGATTAAAGAGAATCATATTGGGAAATGAGTTTTTGTTGATGTCACCTTATTTAATATACCTCCTGATAGGACATCCTGTTTGTATATTTTAATATTTAACAAGGAGGAGCTAGGTGACATCATGGAAGGGTGTGTTGAGAGACAGTTTAAGCCATTCTGTGTCTGATCCTTAGACACATTTCTTTGTGGGCTCTTAGAAACAAGAACCAACTATAAGCACTGTAAGAAGGTAATACATTAGATAGAAAAGTCTAATTGTATTGCGGTAGGAGTTTATGTTTGTACTTTAACCTTGTTCTTTTTAGTGATTGTATGCTTTGTGATATATGGTTCTGTGTTTACATTTTACATATTTTTATCCATTTTAAGTAAATCTATATTTAAAAGACTGCCTGGATGTGTGTATGAAGTTCTTTCCTTTGCATGTGATGTATGGAGGGTTAAGATTGACAAAACTGTTCATAAGCTTAATGGTGTTACCAAACTGGAAAAATGTAAGAATATACCTAAGGTCTTTTACAGAGTTTTAAGGGTTCATTTTGGATACCTGGTTAGGTGCCCTTAGCGAAAGATATCTGGCATCCCTGAAGAGTGATTATCTGAGCCTGTACATTTTGGGCACGCTTAACATAAGGTTCACAGTTTGAATCCCCAGAACTTGAGACTAAAGGTGATTCTGACCCACAAGCACACAGGAGGGTTACCCTGTTCTGTTACCTGTTCACAGTACTGCGCCTGAGGTTGGTACTGCGGGAGCAGAGGGCCTGACCTGCTGAGTGGGTTTGTGACAGTTACCACATTTACAAAGCCCTGAGGCAAAGGGCCAAGTCATGTAGCAATACTTGTCCTTTCATGAATAAAGAGGCTTTGTGTCAACATGTCACTTGTGCTTTCTGCTTTGTATATGACTATTCCCAGGGTTTTTCCCCACAGTGTCTGCCAAGTCAGGCTCTGTCTGCAGGACATGGCTATTTTTTTTATAACTTGCTTATCCTAGGGGAAAGGAAGTTGTACTCAGCACGTACGTTAATGGTGCCACACACCATGCAGATACTGCAGTGTGGTACCAGGAGGTGTCCCCATCAGGGACTTGGGCTCATACTCAATGCTGACACTGCAGTGCAGTACTAGGGGCGTCACATACTATGTTGATACTGCAGAGCTGTACTTGAGGGGTCTTACATTGATACATGGGCTTGTAATCAGCATTGGGCCCTTTAGTGCAGCAGTAGGTGGTGTCTCACACTTGGTCTTGGGCACATACCCAGCTAGAAGGTATATCACACCAGGGACTTGGGTTCAAGTACATAAAAGACATTAAATCTGGCCTGGTGGCACTGAGGGCTGAGACACTGGATGCCTTACCTTGTGCTATGCCGATGACCCGTGTTCGGAGCAGGCACAGGCCACCTGGGGTGGCAGGAAGGAGAAGGATCGAGCATCCGATGGACTGCTCTCCTCTCTCAGGGAGGGTCACCAGCGGTTGGCATCTGACTGTCCCCTAGCGGCGGGTGGAGGCGGTGCGCTGATGTTACAGAAAGGGGAGGAGATGGGGCAGACATTTGGACATTTGGAGGACCCGCGTCCAGATGCACACGCACTCTCTCTGCGGGTATCATTGTATGCCCCACCTCAGGAGAAAACCAGAAAAGGTCCTGGTCACACAGCATGACACTGTCCTCACGGATGCCACCCACGAGATGGCATCTTCCTGGCTGGATCTGTTTTGGTGGGTTGAGATGCTCCCCACCACCCTGCCACAAAGGGTAGTCGTGGGAGCATAAGGCATAAGGAAGGGGAATAGCGCTGGGGTACAGCAGATGGTAGCAGGGGTGCTGGCCAGGATGAGGGAAAAATGCCATTAAAAAATAAATAAAAGGCATTAACAAGGTACAGGCACAGGAACTTTTCACTTCAAGAAAGGCTCCAGGACCAGGAGACATAACCTCAGGCTGCAAGGAGGAAGGTTCTATACCAACACCAGTAAGTTTTCTTCACAGAAAGAGTTGTGGACACCTGGAACAGCCTGCCCAAGAGGTTTGAGGGGTCAACACTGGGGTTCAAGAATGCATTGGATAGACACAAGGCAGCCCTGACTACAAGGGCAACTAGAGTGTCAAAATAGGTCTAAAACAAATGGGCAGACTAGATGGACGAGCAGTCTCCTTCTGCCATCAACTTCTATGTTTCTATGTTCAAGTCATCAGGGGTCACTGCTGGGCTCTGTCCTTTTCAGTGACATTTGTGACACAGGAGAAGGCATTAAGGGCAAGACCTGCCTCTGCACGGATGAAGACAAAGATCTGCATAAGGTTGGACAGGGAGGAAGAGATGAGGGAACTCGGGAGGATCTGGGTAGACTGGAGAGCTGGTCAAATATCTGACAGCTGGGCTTCAATGCAAAAATGTAAAGTGATGCACATTGGGTAGAGGAACCCAAGAGTACAACAGAAGGGAGAGAGAGAGAGGTGCTGGAAAGCACCATGAATGAAAAGGACCTAGAGGTCATGATATTGGAGAGCCTGAAACAACAGCACATTGAATTAGAGTTGCAGGCGCAGGCAAACAGGATGCCGGGTTGCACATTGAGGAGGATAAGCAGTAGAAGTTGGGAGCTGATCCTCCCATTGTGTAGTGATATTGGTACGACTATACCTGGAATACTGCACAAGGTACTGAGTCCACACCTGGGGAGAGACTGTGACAAAGTTTAAGCAGCACAGTGCAGGGCAGTAAAATGGTCTGTGGACTAGGGGTAAGACACATGAGTGGAGGCTGCAGGACTTTCACTTTAACATGTGTACCCTTGAGAAAAGGAGGGAAAGGGTGACATGATTGAGACAAGCACACATGGGATAAATAGGGTTGACGCTGAGGAACATCTCACCTCAAGTTCAACCACTGGGGCAAGAGGGATCTTGCTTAAACTCACAGAGGGGTAGATTCAAATGGATGTCAATAAGCACTTTCTCATAGAAAGAGCGATGAGACAAGTGGAACAAGCTGTAGGAGGAAGTGGTACAGGCTAAATCAGTGAACAGATTCAAGCAGGGATGGATAGGCATTTGGGGTTAGCTAGAAAAGCGGTGAAGAAATAAAGGAGAGGAATGGCCACTAGGGCCAGTGCCGAGTAGTTAGGCAGGGTGGGCAGTCTGGATGGGCCGACAGACCATTTTCTATGTATCTATATTCAGTGCTGATACTGGAGAGCAGTACTGTACAAGGGATATTCCACACTGGGAAGTGTGCACATGCTCAGTGCTGACACTGCAGTGCCGTTCTGAGGTGTCTACTCAAAGGATTTGGGGGATAATCAACATTGACATTGCAGGGGCTGGCCCATCAATGCAGCAGTAGCACTACCACTCGATGCTGGTGACCCAGGTTCAGGAACAAACCTGGGTTGTCAGGGGCTGGCCAGTGGGAGCAGGATCAAGCGTTCCCACAGGCGCTCTCCTCCCGGTTGCCACTCTCACTGCTACACTATTGCCTGGGGACCACAGGTGGTAGTGCAGCTGGTGGCACCAGAGGAGGAGACATCAAGCTAGAGACTGGAGCAATGCACACTCTCAACATGCACTGATGCCAGCCCCAGTGTGCATGCATCTAGGGCTGGAGAAACAAACACAACATACCCTAGCCAGGCAGGATTACTAGTAATCTGAGCTGCAGGCTCTGCACCACCCACTGCAGCACCACTCACCGATGCTGGGTTTTGAGTTACTTTGAGGGGACTGGAGACCTCTCATGGGACCTGGGCACTTACCCAGTTCTGACACTGCACTGCAGTACTAGGGTGTCCCACATCAGGAACCTGAGCACATACCCAGTGCTGACACTGCACTGGAGTACTAGGAGGTGTTCCACACCAGGGACATGGGCACATACCCAGTGCTGACACTGCACTGAAGTACTAGGGGTGTCCCACACCAGGGACTTAGGCACACCCAATGCTGAGACTGCAGTGTAGTACTAGCAGGTGTCTCTACCAGGAACTTAGGCACATAACCAGTGCTGACACTGCAGTGCAATATTAGGGGTGTCTCACACTGGGACTTGGGCTGATGCTTACTGTAGCGCTGACACTTCACTGTTGTACTAGGATGTGTCACACACCACCCTGACACTGTAGTGCAGTATTAGACACTTTTCTATACCAGAAGCTTGGCACATACCCAATGCTGACACTGCTGTACCCTTCAAGGGGGAGTGTTTTACACTGGGACTTGGGTACGCATCCAGTGCTGACACTTCAGTGTAGTAATGGGTCCCACAGCAGGACTTTCTCATATCCAGCATTGTTACTGCAGTGCTGTGCTAGGGTGTCACACCGAGTGCAGACACTGCAGTGCAGTACTAGTAGCTGTCCCACACTGGAACTTCAGCTGATACCTAGTGCAGACACTGCATTGTTGTACTAGTGGGTGTACACTATGGTGAGACTGCAATGCAGTATTAGAGGGCCCCCATTGATGAAGCTGTATCAAGCGAAGCAGTGGGAGTGTTTAGGCAAGTGAGTTTCTACTTACACTGCATAACTTTTGATTAATGTAAAACAATTGACTGACACTCACAGTCACTTTAATTTATTTCAAAAGTGTAATGCAGAGAGACTCCGGTGATGTCATGAGTGTGTGAGCTGCTCAAAGCGCGAGGTTCCCATGGTTTAATTAAATAACCTCTTTAATTACAGGTAAAACAGCATTTCTGACATCTGATAGAGGTACATAATGCCAAAGAAAGAGGAGCGGACAAAAGTGGGTCTTCTAATCAAATGGATGGCAGGAGATCACAAGCTGAAGATTCTGACAGCGGGGATTCAAAGGGCCTCATCGGCATCCACTATAGCATATCACAGGCCGACCAAATCCCCTATACAATCCTGCAGAGACAAATGGCGCAAATGCTCGAAATCCGTGAGTTTAGGAAAGAAATGAGATCGACAGTGGCGGCACTCAGAATAGATTTAAGTAAGCTGGAGAAATGACAGGAGGGAGCAGAGGAGCAGATAACAGCGACTGACGGAGAAATCGATAATCTGAGAAGAGCCATCACCCAACTTCTACGCACAAGTCAAGGTCTTACAAGAACGAGCTGAGGATGCAGAATGTAGAAACCGCCAAAACAACATCCGCCTGTCAGGACTACCGGAAGGCAGTGAAACCGCTGAGTTTATTCCCTTTCATACAAAATCTACTAAGAGAGACCTTCCCCACCTGAAAGCATTACCCTGGAGATGGAGCGTGTCCACCGTACGCTGGGGCCCAAACCACCTGCTGGAGCTACGCCCTTGAACGGTCCTCATCAAGTTTCTCTGGCATCAGGAGAAAGAAACCGTGCTGCACACCGCATGGAAACAGGGCAAAGTACACTTTAGGGATCATCGGCTCTTTTGAAAACGATTTAGCACGAGGTTATGGCGCGTCGCAGGATGTATATTCCAGTGATGAAGGCCCTTAAAGGGCAGGGTCGATTCGAACCTTGTACCCTCGCGAAACTGATGGTCCACTTCGGAGATGGTTCTGTTCTGTTTGATTCAGCGGCTACAGCAACATCAGAACTGCGAGACCCACGAAAATAGAGTCTCACAGCAGTGTACCACTGGTGGAGTCCCAATCGCAGCAAAGTTAGCCCAAAAAGTATGGACTGTTGAGCAGCGTGAGGCTCGTAGAAGACAAAGGTGCTGAAGCCATCCAGACCGTGGTTAAGGCGTTAAAGACTAGCTCACAAGAACATCCAAGTAACGAACTGAGTACCCGAGAGCAGCAACCTGATCATCGAATCGCAAGTAGTCGTGTACTAACATGGGACTTGGCTAGTGTTACACCATATTTACTTAATAAATGTTAAACTTTGTGGTATATTAGCTCGGGGGGACCGGAAATAATCAGAAGATCTTAGGGAGGGATTGGGAGGACAATGGGGAGTGGGGTTTAATATAGTTATCCCTTGAGTTCGGCCTTCTGCAGTGAGCACGTGTGACATTGTTGGCTACCATCAGACTGATAAGTGAATCTCGACTTAAGAAGGCTGATGATCTACTAAGCCCACAAAACTGTGGCTAGCCTTCCCTGTTCTGGGCCACTAATGCCGATAAGTAGACCTGGCTCAGGCAGGAAGTCAGCTTGTAGGCGTATAGCAACACAATAGCGGCATTAGCCAATCTGATTTCTGGTCTGGGGAATTTGGGGGCGGGGTGCCTGGAAGTGGGAAATATGAAAGGGATCCAACACCCTGGGATTAAGCTCTGCGTATGTCATTTTCAACAGTGTTGGGGTGTTGTTGTGGGAAGGGTTGGAGCTGAGGAGATTTGCGGGTGGGGCTGTCTGATGGGGAGGAATTCACGGCTGGGGAGAGGGTGGTTGAGGAGGGCTGCCACAGAAGGTTACTGCCTGCCTTTAGTCGTATGTTGGAACTGTGACTCCCCCAGTGCTGGGTTTGATGGGAACTACGGCCATGGATGCTGGGATGTCCACAGGACAACGTCGCACGGCCTAGCCTCTTCAGGCGCATGCCTCCGGGCTGTCGTTGAGTGGATCACGGCCCTACCACTAAGTGGGGGACTGTGAAGGTATGGCCTATAATTTTTTTTTTTTTTTCTATCATCGGGATTGACAGATTCACAGGGACGTGTGGTTAAACTTGATTCATCAGAGCTGCGCTGCAAAGGGGAGGTGGGGAAGGGTATTATCTGGAACACAGCAGGATACTAAGAGGTTGCCTGGGCACAGTAGCGGAACAAATAAAAATGCCCATGGGGTGGACAGAGGAGGATATGGCTACACGGCTGAGACTGCAGGTGGATGCTATCTATGGGTCAGTCTCCCCGAGCACGCCCCTTGAGTAGGTCACTGGTCGAGCTGGGATGGATTAGAGAGCGGTTCCACTGGTCTCCTGGGCAAGCCATAAGTTGGGGCAGACCCTGGTGCGACATCTTTGAAGGTGTCCTACTGCTAGGAGAGTATTGATTTATGGGGGGCTGGAATGTAGCTTCAGTAGTCCCGGAGGAGAAGCGAGGGGATTCGGGAGGAATAATGGGTATCTTCCACCCACGTTACAGATATGGGACAATGGAAGAAGCTGGCAGTTTAGTCGAGCGGAATATTGGATACCGGGAGGTTGGGAATAAAACTCGGCCTATGCTGTGAAGCCACCTGCTGGCTTGAGCTGCCAAAGAACCACAGCCTCCACAGGAAGCAGTAGAGAAATGGGGATTCTGGACAGACTGTGCAATTCCCGCCTAATCAACGGAGGGACCACACTATTGGACGGCCTAGTATTCGAAGCTGGACATCCCGTGTCCTGGGGTTTGGCTGCACTTTCAGCAGATTGCATCTACGCCGTGAGTCCGCACCGACAGAGGGCATACCCTGCTACACTGGGAAACAGCAGGTTACTAAGCAGCCCCAACCTTGGTAGTGGTCCCGCACAATTAACGAGAGGAGACTGCAGATCGACAGCCCACGGATACTGAAGGTTACAAGGGAGGAGCAGAAAACTGCTCATACACCCAACCCCTCTACGGACGGGACGGTGGTATCTTCTGGATCAAAAGATCACCCATATGATGTGGAACTATTGAACAGCAGTGGGGGAGGGAAATGGAACTAGAGAGAGGAGGGACATCAGCGATTCAACCCAACACAATGGCATCTAAACCACCCAGGGAACCTTGGGAGGGAGGGATTAGGGATAAGGGAAAGAGGAGAGGGAGGAATACAGCAGTGAACTAATATATAAATTAAGGTTTCTTATCATTTAGCGGAGCCAAGTAGAGGAATAGGGGCCAGATGGAAGTCTCTGCCCTGGCACCCACCGTTGGGGCCTGGGCTGGGGACCGCACTGACTGGTGTTCATGCTAGGTTTTGCCACGGATCCTCAGTGGTCCTGGTTAGTATGCGCACCTAGCATGCAGGAGCCCGGCAACACAGGGCCTCCCTGGGAGAGGGCAAGAGTCATCACACGAGATATGAGCATAATCCTGGAGGTTGACCCCTGATTTCATGACAGGACCCCTGTGCAGGACTTTATGTTGGGAGGTGAGTTTGAGGGCATACCTCAGTAATTGGGGTGACCCTTGGACTGCCCGCCAAGTCCTTTACAATAATTAGGGGCCGATGGGGCCTGCTAAAAGCTCCTATGCAACGGGTGGTGGCCGGGTCCTCTATTATTTAGTATTTGCTCCTCTTGTATGACTGACCCTGGAGGAACTAACTCCTCGTGGCTTTAGTCACCAACTCCAACTACCCTTTTCCCTTTGGGTACAGTGTACCTAAGGCCCTCAGACAGAAGAGGACCGAAATGGTAGGACTTTGGCTCCTACCAGAGATCAGGGCATTGCCCAGATCTCTGGAAGTACCAGCTGTTCTGTACAGGTTTCTATGGCCATGTTGGCCAGTTTGTTCTGTCTCAGTTCAATGTTGTATGTTTAAATACATGGTTGTATAGTCTTTGATTTTGGGTTTGTTAACAGGTCATCCTACTTATCCTGGTCATTGCTGTTACAAAACATATGGGTTCAGCAGACACCCTGTTGGGGTGCCAGTGTACCAGAGCCACAACAAAAGGACGGGATGCATCCACCAAAATTAACATTACTCTCTTTAAATATAAATGGTCTGGCCTCTCAGATTAAAAGATCTAAAACACTGGCATACCTCCGAAGAGCCAGGGCGATATAGCCTTCCTCCAGAAACCCATATGTCTTCAGTGGAACATTCCAAACTTGCTAAACTAAGTAGGGGCAGGTATTTTATACCTCTTATAAAGGGAAGCAGAAGTGGGCCATAATAATCCCATCATATACTCCGTATCAATCAGAACTGACTTGGTCAGACCCGGATGGCCGACTGGTCCTAACCCGAGGAAACTTAACGCCAGGAAATAACCTTAGCTAATGTATACCTCCCACCAGGCATAACTGTCTTGCAACTGAGGCCCCTGCTAGATAAAGTGGTAATTTCACTAAGGGAACCCTCCTGATGGCTGGGGATTTTAATATGATGGCGAACCCAAGCCTGGATTCCACAAGTGGGAGGCCACAGAAATTAACAACTCAGAGATTTTTAATAAATTTATTTCCGAGTTTGGATGGTGCGATGTATGTGAAATTACACCAGCAGGACGAAATTATTCTTATTACTCTCCGGTTCACACGCACATACTCCGCATAGATTACACTTTCACCCAAGTTGAAAACTACATGCTGTTTGTGACGCAGCTGGGAGATATCTCTATCTCGACCACACGCCTATAATTACACAGTGGGATCTGGGGTTCAACCTAGAACCACCCTATGGAGATTAAACCCATACTATCTACGGTCCAAAGAATTTAAAGAATTTATCTCGGACAAACTTACTGAGATTATGGCTGATAACCCAGTCTCCGACACCACCCATGTGGTCCACTGGGACACAATCAAAGCAGTACTGAGAGGGCACATAAATAAGTATGCGGCACAGAAAAAAGACAAGCGGAGAATATAGAGCTAAGCTTGAAGAAACACTACACTTTTGCAACAGGCACATAAGCAGGGCAATGAATCCCTCCTTCCCCAGATACAACAGACCAAACAAGAATTAGATAAACTTGCACTACAACAAACAGAAATAGCCTAGCATTTCTGAAACAGAGATACTCTGAGGTTGGTCCAGGCCACAAGAATGCTTGCATACCAAATTGTAGACAGAAGAAGGTGCAACAATAATGACCATAAGGCACCCAGTTGGGGACAGCCTCTTACTAAGACACATGACATTGCCGAGGCTTTCTTGGCATACTATAGGAACCTGTACACCCAGAGTCTACTCCCCAGAGACAGCTTAACATCATACATGGAGACACTAGCCCTACCAACTTTAGCAGAGGAATACAGAGACTCCCTCATGCAACCTATAACAATGACCGAGATAGCACAGACTATAGCCAACTCTAAGTCTCAGAAAGCTCCAGGGCCCGATGGGTATGGAGCTGAATTTTCTAAGACCTCGAGAGCCCAGATCCAGCCCACACTACTCCGGTGTCTTTAACTCTATAATGGAAGGTGATCCTCCTCCTGAATCCTGGTCCTATGCAACTATATCGGTGATTCCAAAGCCAGGGAAAACCCCCAGGAATGCGCATCATATAGGCCAATCTCGGTACTAAATCAGGACTATAAATTGTTTATGAGTATATTGGCCCACCGTATGGATCAAATACTCCCAATATTAATACACAAGGACCAAAGCGGGTTTTGTGAGGGCCCTACCACCACCGATAATATCAAGCGTACCCTCTATTTAGTGAACCAAATGAGCAGTACTAAGACACCAGCGGTACTAATTAGTCTCGACGCTGAGAAGGCCTTTGACAGAGTAGCATGGCCTTTTCTGTATTTGGTCCTAAGTAGATTTGGCTTCTCTCCCGGTCTCATTCAAGTTCTACAAAGGGTCTACTCTGCCCCAGAGCTCATGGGGTGAACAGGCATCATTCTGAATACTTTCAACTTAATAGAGGCACCCGTCAGGGTGCCCGCTGTCACCGTTATTATTTGCAGCAATAATAGAACCCCTAGCACAACAAATCCGAGATTCCCCACAAATACAGGGAGTTTGTTTTGGGAATACAGAGCACCGAAGTTGCCTTTATACGCGAATGACATATTCCTGTATCTGCAAAATCCGAAAAATCCATACCAGCGGTCCGCCATATCCTGGATGCTTATGGAGTGCTGTCAGGTTATAAACTAAACCTGACTAAAACTGAAATACTTACATTTAATTATACACCCACGTAGAGTGGTGGATATTCTGCCGGTAGATGGAATCTGGAAAAACTAAAATATCTTGGTGTATATACCCCAGGAAGGAACAAACTATTATAAATACAACTACTCCCTTTATGGCACAACTAAAGCAGGATTTGCAAACTTGGTCTGTTATACCACTGAACCTAATGAAGCGGATAGAATTAATTAGGATGATAGCACTCCCTAGAGCATTATACCTTTTTCAAAATGTCCCCTATCAGTGCCCCTAAAAATCTTTAGAGATATTAACCACCTAATACGGAACTTTATATGGGCCGGTCGGAGAGCTCGAGTACGCTTTAAGGTGCTGTCTCTTCCATGGATAGAAGGTGGCCTCGCTCTTCCAGACCTAAAATACTACCAACAAGCAGTGACCATGGTTCAGGTGATGGCGAGACAAATTAAGAGCACGTACCGCATTGGATGGAAATGGAGAAAGTATTGATGAATGACACAACATACTTTCGGACATTATATCGACAAGATGTGGGAGAAATAGCCTCCCAACCACTAACCCCTTGCTAGCAGATCAATTTCGAAAATGGAACTCACTTAAAAGTTGCATAAACTGACACCCTACCTGCCACTATTATGCCCAATTCAGGCACTGCCAGATTTCCAACAGATTAGACTCAGGGTTTGCCTCATGGGAAGGCCTCGAGCTGAGGTATTTGTCACAAATAATGACAAAGGGAATAATCTGGTCATGCGGAAATTCAGGCAAAGTTTAATTTACCACACAGAGATTTTACCGATGTCTACAACTCCGACATTACGTAGAAAGCTTTCCACCATCCCTGCGACATCCAGATAGCTACCCGGCACTAATTCAACGCCAAATTTCACTGAATAGCTCTGGGAACCAGGACCACTTGATTTCCTATACCATCGGGTCTCTGAACTCGCAGGGTGAGGCCCTCACTGAAAACATTCGCACACAATGGTGTGAGGAATCGGGCTGCCAACTAACCACTTTAGACTGGCGGCAGGCGGTGGCCACTCTTCCAAGGTCACAAGTTCGTATCAATGGCAGAATTTGCCTGAAGGTATTGATACGATACTTTAGATCCCCTAAGGTCACTAAACATTACTCGTTAAATAAAACAGCGGAGTGCTGGAGAAGGTGTGGCGAATGGGAGGCCAGCCTGACCCACATTCTGTGGACTTGTCCAGTACTCTTCAACTTTTAAATCAGCTGGAGCACAGCTACAGGAACTTATCGATCCACAGCTGCAACTGACCTTGGAGATGTACCTGTTTCTCCTAATACCTAGGCTACTCGAAGCCCAAATATTAGATTCCTGCTTTTATTGCTTCTTACAGCAGCCAAAAGGCAATAACCAGACAATGGCTAACAACGAATGTTCCATCCATTAGAGACTGGTGGGAAATTACCAGCAAATTTACAACATGGAAAAATGACACACAATATAAATGAGCATGGAGAGGTCTTCTCTATGAGATGGACACAGTGGCAGATATATTATATGTTGAAAGATCCCACCTTTGTGCCTTAGGGTTGATAGCCTGGGGCGGTGTTGGAGGCTCTGGTACTGGAGGCTGTGCCCCATTATTGAGGATCCTGGGCCTGGTCTACCTCCCCCTCCCCTACCTTTGCCTGGTCGGAGCCCCTACCATGGCGGGAAGGAGGGTCCGAATTACTTAGTTAGACCAGAGAGAGTAGTTGGTTTTTTTTTTTAGAAAAACGGAAGAAAGTTCGATGATCTGAGACTGACCTACTTATAATTTTTACATAAGTTAAGAAAGGTTACCTACCTTTAAGACAAGACACAACTAGACTGTAACCCTCATGGGAGTGACAAATGGACTGAAACAAATATTGAATCTTGGTTTAATGTATTAAATGAACCCATAAATCTATCTGTATTATTGGACCAGTTGTAAATGCACTGTATAAAATCGCATTTGATGACCTATATGTATATAAGTTAAAATCTGATAATAAAAGAAGATTTAAAAAAAAAAAAAAAGTGTAATGCAGTAACTCCATCTGGTGTGCAGTGGTCTCTGGTCATTTGTGTTTGTATTTAGGGCTGGTCATCCTCCCATTGCACTCAGACCCTGCAGTAGTAAGCGCACTTACTTTCAAGTTTGAACTACACCAGAAACTTGAGACATCCCCAGTTCTGACATTGCTATGCAGTACAAAGGAGTGTCTCACACTGGGACTTGGGCTCATACCCAGTGCTTGAAAATGCAGTGCAGTTCCAGGGTGGTGTCCTTTCCCAAGGACTTGGGTCATGTTCAGCACTGACTCTGCTGTGGAGTACTAGGAAGTGTATCACACCAGAGATGTAGGCTTATTCATACCCAACCCTGACACTGCACTGCAGTACTGGGGTAACACCCATGCTGAAACTGCATAGGAGTACAAGGAGTGTCCACACCTAGGCTTGGGCACATACCAGTGCTGATACTGCAGAGCAGTTCTGGGGATGTCTACACCAAGGGGCTGGCAGTATAGCCCTAGAGGTTAGAGTAACGAGCTGCGAATGAGCTTGGTACATCCAGCAGACCTGGGTTTGATTCCAACAACCTCCACTTGCATACTGTGTGACTCTGAGCAAGTCACTTAACGCCCAGTGCTTCTAGGTTGCCCCTGAAAATGGGCACTTGTGCCTAGTGGGCCTTACCCAGTTACCAAAGAGTTAAAAAAAAAAAAAAAGGACTTGGGCTCATACCAACACTAATACCGCAGTTCAGTACTAGGGGTTCCTCCTCATAGCATCATGGATAAACCATGTCTGTTCATGGTTAAACCAGAAGGTTGATATCCACATAAAAACAGTTGCTAACAAACTAAATAAATTCATGTTTGTGATGTCACAAACATGTATTCTGGAGCTCAGCCCTGTGAACCACTCTACCACGCTACCAAAATGTCTTTTCTTAAACCACAAACCAGTAATTATAAAAAAATAAAGTAATGGACATTAGTGTTCTTGACTTTTGTTTACTCCTCAGTGTGGGATACTTAATAAACCACTCACGATTCACTCTTATGGTTTATGCAGTAACACACACCTCAAGAGTGTAAAATAAATCTTGTAATACACTGACATCCATACATTATTCTATATATAATAACAGGTTCCATTTTTCCATAGGAAACGTGGCGTAATTTGCAGTTATAAAGGATGTTTATAGCGGCAAACCGCACCACTTTCCCCATGAGAAAACTGTCACGAGCCAGCAGTCTACTTCTCAGAACAGTCGAACTGTCTCTTAGTTACAAAACAGAGCCTGTCACACACTCCTCAGGAAGTGAAACCTCGAGCATTTCAGTGTCACCGCTCTCTCCTTCATAACAAAAGTTTGCCAGAACTGTAGAAACTACACACTATCAGATCCCCAACGTCTGCTTCTCTCACTGCTCTCTTCCCTCCCTCCACAGAACACATGGTACTCTTCCTGACCAACCAGCAGTTCCTAGCAACCAGAACAACCTAGCTATGGATTTTCCTTCATGACAGACCAAACTATTTGTTTAAATTTACTTCAGAAATACTTAGCAGTTTGTTATTTAAAAATCTGTTTGAGTTCCATTTCAGCAATAAAATGCCACCGAAATGAGGTAAGGCTAATCTTTCACTGCCTTCGATATCGACTGCTTAAAACATATTTTTACATAATTGCTGAGGTGAAAAATGGCACCCAGCAATTATGTAAAATTAAATATGAGGTGATGATGTAAACTCGAAGTTTACACACCCTTGGGGTTAGATGTTGAATAAACCCCTCGAGCTTCACTCTCGGGCTTATATAGCATCTAACCCTTCGGGTGTGTAAACTCTTGTTGCACACACCACCCCATACTTTATTCTTTATGTTATACATGGTCAGTGGCCAGGGTTATTCATGGTTTGTCCACAATGTTAACCATGTTTATAAAATGGATAGCAAAATCCCTGCATCCTGATTGGCAGAGCCTTGCATGTTTATAGTACTACCAGAGGGTAAATATTTTCCTTCTACCAATGAGTAAATATTTTCCTTTTAAATGTCTTGTTTTATTTTTAAAAGTACCTCATAAACCCACTTTATAAGTGCAACAAGACACTCCATGGCATTAGTAGTACTGTCACAACTACACTTCCTGGGGTTGAAGTCACTCGGTCTGTGGCCATGTTTCTCACTACACCCCTAAGTGTGTGGTTGTCTTAGTACTACCAATGCCATATCATGTCTTATTGCTTACTTATCCATGAGCAGCCACTGATGGTAAATAACCCAAAACAGAACATCGTTGGCCATGGTCAGCATAATTTGAGAATTATCCAAGCTGACCTTGCACATAGGACATAAACCCCTGGCACTGAGTATAAGATGTGGGGTGTAGTACTAGCAGGAACAAAGCAAGAAAGGGATATGTGGTAATCATATCTGAGGACCTCAAGATACAATGAAGCCCACTAGAATGAAGTCCAACTCTGCAGAATTCTGCAGTAGAGTTACTGCAGCAAACAATGCAATTTCAATGGGAGTTGATCCTTTTGTCATGCAGGAAACCTGTGACACTGTGGTTCATCCTGTGGGCTTCACTGTAGCAGGGCATTGTTAGAAGACAGTGGGTAAAGCTAGTGGAATGCTGGGTTCCATAAATAGAGGTATCTCCTGCAGGAGGAGGGAGGTGGGGTTGCCATCATATCACTGACAGCCACACCTAGAATACTGTATTCAGTTTTGGAGACACACTGCAGAAAGAAGATAGACAGAGTGGAGGCAGTCCAGAGGATGACACTAAAAAGTTCATGGTTTGCATGAAAATCCCTAAGAGGAGAGGTTGTGGGAACTAAACACAACACCTAGAAGAAAGGAAAGGGGATATGCCAGAGACCTACAAATGCCTAAAAGGAGTGAACAGGGTACATGTGGAGTCTCTTTCAAATGAGAGCAAGCATCAGGACCAGGGACATGCAATGAAGCTTGAGGGGGAAATTCAAGAGTGATTTGAGGAAATATTTCTTCACTGAAAGGGTAGTTGATGCCTGGAATAGACTGCCAGCAGAAGTGATGAAAGCCAAAACAGTGGGGGATTTAAGAATGCATGGTATAGACATAGGGTTATATAAGATAGGATATGGGCGTGGATTGACGAAAACCAGTTAGGGTCCATGAAGACAGAATAGGTTGGGAACAATTTTGTTGCTATACCATGCTCATATATAGATGCATACATAGACAATAATGGCAGAAAAGATCTATCAGCCCATCCAGTCTGCCACCCTACCCAAGTATCTGCACTGGCCCTAGCGGCCATCTCTCCCCTATGCGCTTGCACCTCCCTTTTCTAACTAACCCCATGCCTGTCCCATCCCTGCTTGAATCTGTTCACTGATTTGACCTGTATCACTTCCTCCTGCAGCTTGTTCCACTTGTCTATCGCTTCTTTCTGTGAAAAAGTGTGTATGGGCAACCCTTTGAATCCCCGGAAGTTTAAATGTGTTCTCGCTCTCTCTCTCATCCCTGTAGCTGAACTCAAGGAGAAAGGTCTTGGCACCCACACTATTTATATTATGCAGGTACTTGTATGTCTAGATCACGTCACCCTTTCTCCTCCTTTTCTCAAGGGTACACATGTCCATGTTCATGTTCTGTAGCCTCTCCTCGTATGTCTTGCCCCTAGTCCATGGACCATCTTGGGTGCCCTGCACTGTATTGCTTCCACTTTATTGCAGTCTCTCCTTGGGTATGGTCTCCAGTACCTTCTGCAGTATTACAAGTGTGGCAGCACCAGTGACTTGTATACTAAGAGGCTCACCTCCTGATTTCTGCTGCATATCCCACTCCTGTGCAACCCAGCATCATGTTTGCCTTGCTCACAGCTCTATCACAATGGATCTATGAGAACTCAGCAAATGTGTTATCAGTGCGGTACAACTCGGAGAAAAAATTCACCAAACAGCAGTACTGCACTGATAACATATCTCTAATGTCAACTCACTGTACCTCTAACATATCCCCTTCCAATAAAAACCACAGAACACCACCAAATTTATGCTCATTATGAGGAAACAGCACATGCGCTTGAAGTGCCTTAGCAACAGTACAGTTTCAATCTAAAAGGAAATCAGGCATGCATGAGCCTTAGTGACCATGGTTTCTTAGCAGCACAGTTTGGTGCCAAGCTGGATAGCATGATCCTAATTAAGGGAATATATAAGAAGGTACCAGCACTAGGTCAGACCGCTTCTGTCAACGGGAAGACAGCTGGTCCTGGGCAAATCTGCAACAATATTATTCAAGATAAAACTAAACACTTGTAAAACAACAACGTAATATCAAGATAAACTATTTTAAATAATAGGTACCAAGACAATAATTGAAGAGACATTTAAGGAAACTTTCCTACTGACTTTTCAGCACAGTGTGCAAGCTAATATGATTGTAGAGTTACCGGAGGTTGTGTAAGCTGGGAACAGCTAAGGTAACTCTTTACTGATGCAACATAATATAGCGATGACAGCCATTTATTTTGGCTAAAAAATAAGACATTTTGTAAAACAGTAATCACTCTAGAGTGAAGTTTATGAACTTTTAGAACATGCATAAGGTTGGTGGAAAGGAAATATTCCAGTTACTGTAAATGACATAAAAGCAATGTATAAGAGAAAGTTTTTAAAATTCTGAACAGAGTTACTCTACGATACAGATACAGTATGTGAATGTATTTTTACAGACAGCAGAACATACAAGCTGGTATGCAGAAAGTAGTTGTTTCCATGTTTTTCTTTAGGAACTAGAACGAATGTATGAAAACTGTTTGCTTTGCTCAGAAAATCATTTGGCCAGGTACGAGTGTACTTTAAACCTGTTGCTTACCCATTTAACATGCTCATTTAATCACTATGTGACCTAATAGGAGTGGCAGAAGATTAATAAGAAAGCCATCTGTTCTGGAGACAGGATGTAGGTATAATAAATGACATGGCTAAATTTTGAGTTGCAGGATTTTGCAGTTAAATACATAAGTAAGAAAGTGAGACTTTGATAATGTAGTTATGAGATATTGAGCAATAATAAGTTAATGTTGTAAGATTTTAGTTCCATTTATTATAGTCAGAAAACCTTTGAAGAGTTATTGAACCCAATTGGGGTATGACTCAGGAGTGACTTTTACACATAATAGCAAGACTGTAATCAGTTTGTAAATTATTTATTTAGTTTTTGTTGACTGGGTAAGTGCACTAGACAAATCCTGCCTATTTTCAGGCACGACCGGGGAGGGATACAGATGAATGCCAACTGACCTTGAACCAGAAATGAAGTGGTTGCTGATTTAATGCAGCATATAAGTGACACCTATGACTATCCCTTTTACAATTTAAAACAAATCTACAGGCATTATTTCCAGCAACATTAATTTTCTCCAAGATAGTATTACAAGCTGCTGAATAGACAATGAATCCATAATCAACAATTGAAAGAATCAAGCTATTCATCAGTAATTTTTTAACTTCACCAGTAAAATTACCATCATTTTAATTTATGTGATGTTTCCATTTTAGCAACTGTTGCCCTAAGGAAGAGGGGTTTTATCTGTTGAAACGTCGGCAGGCAACTTGAACAGCACTGTGACCAATGGTCATAAAATAAAAATTATGAAAACTGAAGCTCATTTGTGGTGAGTGAGTCTATTTCTCCAGAAATGGTAGAGACTTAGCCAGACTTTGTCTGGCCATGGTTTCTTTGTTGCAGGTGGTAGGCCACACTGGGCTCCTGCATGGATTCTTCTCTGGAATGACAACACCATTCATCCTCACCAGGTGGCCTTCGCTATGGTTACACCCATGCCTTTCTTGCCACATCACCTGATCAGGTGACTCCCCATTGGAAATGGATATATCAGTACCATGTGTATAGGATGTTCAAAACTTTTCAGAAAAATCAGATTACGCCTTTTTTATTTTAAGAACTTGGCAGAAGGGCAACACAGTGGTTACAGCAGAAGTAAAGAAAAAAATTGGGCATATTCACCAAAGGAGGTTCAACATTCCATATTATTTTATTTCAAACCAACGAACTACAAGGAATGAAACTCCTAGGCGCATTCTTACTACATGGACTTCATCAGAAGCATCAGATGAAGCCCGTGTAGGGTCAATGCATGGGGAGTTTAGTTCTCTGTAGCTTGGTTGGTTTGCAATAAATAATATGGCATGTTAAACCTTTTTGGAGGGGCGTGGCCAACTGGGCAAGATGGTGGACACTCTCCGAGACAGAGCAAACTAAGCAAACCCTTTTTTGTAGGAAAAACATCTCTGTTGTTAAGTTTAGTTAACTAAAACAACTGATGGCTAGCAGAAGTGCTCCGTAATGAATACTCTGAAAACTAGACAAACAAAGCTGCAATTTGAAGCAACAGATCAACCAACAGCATTTCCTACTGAACACAAGACAGCAACCGCCCACAATGCCTGAATACTAAAAGCGGAGGCAAAATAACCGAACTTGACAGACCTCTTGCTGGCATGCCCTCCTTGTTCACCAACCTCCAGAATAAGATGAAGACAGGTTTTGAAAATGTTACGGCACAAATCATGCACCTGCAGGCAGTGGTATCTGGATTAACAGAGACTACAGAATTGCACTCTAACAGACTAACTGAGGCATAGGCAAGGATCAGCAATATTGAAGACTCACAAGAGGAATTTAGCAAAGAAAGAAATGCACTAAAAAAAAACAAATAGATCTACAGGGCAAAACTGATGATCTGGAGAACAGATCTAGACAGTCTAATCTTCACATTATTGGCCTGCCGGAGGGTACAGAGAAAACATTCCGAATCTGAGGTACACCATTGACTCACTAAACAGCTTAAACTGGAGTACACAATGGGGTCTTGTGAGTTGAGCAGGCTCATCAGGTTGACCCCAAACCACGGCCCAGGAGACAGCCGGCATTGTCTAATTAAATATTTGGGGTATACTGATAAAGGAAAAAATACTACAAGCAGCCAAGATTAAGGGCCCATCGCTCTGGAGAATGGCCAAAGAGTATTGGTGGTACAAGATTACAGCCAGGACCTCCAAGCACAAAGACAGCAATTCTCTGAAGTGAAATCAGTTCTGTACCAAAGGGATTGGGAATTTGTTCATTTATTCCCAACAGGCTTTGAATCACTAGACTGGGTCATCCCTGAGATTTTTTGACTCCTTCAGTGGCTAAAACTTTCATGGAGCAGGAAACCATGATGAACGAGGAGACAAGCCACCCAATCCATGAATCCTGACTAAATATACAGCATGAGGTGCTGTTAACTTTTATGTGACTTTTCCCGCTGTTGGTTCTCGCTCCTCTGGCCTCTAATTTTGAAAACCCAGACCTCACTGGTCTCCCTCAACCGCTGCTCCACTCGAGTATGGCTGTCATTTGACTTACATAATGTACTTGCAAAGCACAAAAGCAGAGAGCCCAGCAGGTCTGTAATTAAATGTACCCCGCAAATCTCAACGTATAAAGTGGCATTGGAGAAGTGAGCACCTGCTAAATATGGGGATGGATGCTTCTACTGTTTGCAACTAGCAGCACTCACTGTGAAAGGGACTGACACCTTTTGTGTATCAGATGGAGCGTGTAATTTACAAACGCTCTGTCATTACACCATCTTGTCAATTTCACTAAAGTATTGTGCAACCTGTCAAGCTGCGACAACAGGCTACAAATGTATTGGTGACTTAATACATTGTGGCACTGTCAGCCTATGGTACTGACCCCTCCAGAATGTGCAAGCTATGCATGGAATTTATTGTAGGACTTTGGACCAAGTGTGAGAATTTTTAGAAAACACATACCCTAAAATGCATAAAATAGGAAGTGATCATTTGTCGCTCACCCAGTTCCCACATTCCCACTTGACTGTACTGCACAGACTATTGATGGGGCTGAGTCCCATGTCCTGCTCGAGAGGCTGTCTTGTAGATGATTGCTTTCCTATGTTCCTGTGGACCTTAAGTTCTCGGGGTAGGGGCTTCTGTCCTCTTCTGGGATGCTGTCTTTTGATGAAGTCCCCTGGACCTTCATGAAGAGGTGTAGGAAGTAGCTGAAATTTCTGAGAAAGTTCATACACCCGAGGATGAATGGGGACAATAATAATTTACCTGAAGACCTGCATGTTGATGCGGGGCTGCCCCCAACAATACTGGCTCTAGCTACATAGAAACATAGAAACATAGAATTTGACGGCAGATAAGGACCGCTGGCCCACCCAGTCTGCCCATTTCCCTGCCTACTGGATAAGCTGCAGATCCTAGTTAACCAGCAGCCTACTTCTTTCTACCCTCACCCCTAGAATTGCCTTATGACTGTCCCATGCATGCTTGAATTCCACCACTGTTTTTGACTCCACGACCTCCTCCGGAAGGCTGTTCCATGCCATCCACAACCTCTCTGTGAAAAATACTTCCTTAAATTACCTCTGAGGCACTTCCCATCTTCAAATTGTGCCCTTTGTTCTTGCATACTTTTTTTGAAAGATGGTACCTCTTGGACTTTGTTGATTCCTTGAGGTACTTGAAAGTTTCTATCATGTCTCCTCCTTTCCTCGAGGCTATACATATAGCTCCTTAAGTGTCTCTTCATATGTCTTCGGTGCAGACCCTGCACCATTTTAGTTGCCCTCTTCGGACAGCTTCCATCCTATCTATGTCTTTGCGAAGACCGAGTCTCCAGAACTGCACACAGTACTCCAGATGGGGTCTGACCAGCTGTCTGTACAGAGGATAATAACTTCCTGTTTTCTACTGGTGATGCCTCTCTATGCATCCCAGTATCCCCCAGCCCTCCTTGCTGCCCTCTCACATTGCTTGCCCACCTTTAGGTCATCTGATATGACTACTCATGGAGATGACATTGATAGTGTCATGGACCTCCGCCTGATCTTGGGATCAGCAGCCGACTAGATGGAGACGGCCCTACTGAACTCTCCCAGGATTTAAATTATAGGTAAAGCAGAATTCTGTTCTATATTTCAAGCCTGGATGACCTGCACTTATCCTACAGGGGCTCCTGATATGTACTATCATTAACAAGTCCTCCAGCCGAGGCATATGCAAAGACATGGAAAATTCCAAATCCCACCTTGACTGTGCCTAGGGACACAGGTCTCAGTGAGGTGGAACTGTCTATATACTATCTCAGAGGAATGGCTGGAATTTATAACGGGGATCCTGGACTGTTGCAGGAAATGTTTCTATGGCACTAGCTATTTGTGCTATGACTCCTCCTGCTGCATACACTCAAATAATTAATCTTCTTCCAATGTCTGTGTGGGGACACTGTGGATGGGATAGGAGAAAATTATATACGATGCGACACCTACAGGCTGAGGCTGGTGGGGGCGGAGGGGAGGGAGAGTGGAGACCGAACTGGGGGAAGCTGCCTCATCAGAGATAGACTAGCCAAAACAGCAATGTGTTTAAAATGTCATATTGATACTTGTTTATAAAGGGGCTGAGTGGTTGCAGGCGGGTGGCAACCTTTTCCTCCCTCATGTGGTGGGGGACAACAATTGGGGAGCAAAGTGCAACAGATGGTAGAATGTAATGTTGGGATGGACTCTTGGCCAATAGCCCTACCAACGCTGACATGACTTATATTTCCCACAAATCTTATAAACTCATGATCTTCTGATCTATTACTTCTGGGTAACATGCTCAAATTGCCCACCAACAGACACCATCATAAATCATGGTGATAGGGGAAGGAAGACATATGTATCAAACCTGGTTCCTTACTTTCTGTTGGTTCAACTGTTGAAGGTGAACACTGGGTGGATGCAGGGGTCAACCTTAACCTTTATTTGTACTAGCTAGCAGGGCAAGTTGATTCAAATTTGCACTAGCCCACAGATGGTTGCACTAGCCCTAATTATAATGGTAAATTTAGATTACTTAAACAGGAGACACTGCAAGCAAAGCCAAGAAATACATCTTATTATTGCACATTTATCCTGCTCCCATATTGCTTCCAGCTCCCCAGCAGAAAAAAAAAAAAGACTACACTGCCATCCATCACAGACAGCGAGTCCCCCATTATTTTGTACATGGCCTCTCTCTTCTTCTTTCTGCCCCCACTCACACACCAAACAGAGAGGATATCACAACCGTAAATGTTCAATCAAGCAGTCCTAGCTCTCGCAACACAATAGCTGACATCATCATGTACCTCACCACACTGTCACCACAACCCACAGGGCAAATGAACAGAGTCAGGCAGAGAAAGACACTCTCAGTCCCTACCCTATAGTCAACTGAAGACCTGCACTCTTGAAAATTTTTGTACAGTCTCCAGTGAGCCAGGAGCACGTCTAAGATTTATTTGGGGTGGGGCTAGACAAACCTAAGGGGCTTGGAAATAGAAAACTATGACATTTTATTTGTATAAGCATTGATTTTAATATGCTCTGCCCCAACAATAACAGATTTTTCTTTAACATTGTCCTTTCATCAACCATGGGGAAACGGTACACAGGCATAACACTATACTATTTCTATTCTGTATAGGATGATATATGCACCTGAGGAATGCCTATTTCAAGGTTTCAAATTATGTATTTTAACAAGGTTTATTTTTGTACCAAACATGATCCAAAGCTTTGTTTTTAGGCTGAAAGGACATGCTGAGTGGGATAAGGGTGGAACTGTATGGATGGTGATGGCTGGCATGGTCCATTTAGAAGAGCTGGGGACCCCTACACTTGCCAGTAATGGCAGCTATGGATCTATGGATGGTCACTTCAGAGTCTGGTCTGCAGTGGTGTCCAGGAAAATAACAGAGTTAAGAGATTTGGAGGGAGAGGAAGTTATGGTGAGGCTGGGATAAAATCCACCACCTGCAGGGCCGATCCTGTATACCTCTGCATTTTGTCACTGAAGTGTTGGATACAAACACTCAGTATGTACAGAATGAGGGCACTGGTCTTAATAACGTTGGACAAATTGTTGAGACATAGACACATTCAGAAAACTGGAACCTAGTGACTTAACAGCACTCTACCCTTGATCACACCCTGGACACTTGCTGAAAGTCTTAACAGTGGAGTGATAATGACTCACACCAAGTCTTTTGTGGGATCCCTCTTGAATTGCAAGATAATTGCATCTCTTAATGAGCTGTTAATCCCACCTGGCCATCGGGAACATTGAGAGAGTAGCATGAGGACTAGAGAATGTTAAAGTAGAGACTTTTTTAACTTCATTAACAGCCATGAAAATCTGCACTAGTCAAGATGGGCAAGTAGAGAGTTAGCTGCACTAGCCCTGGTCAATTTGCAGTAGTGTTTGGGCTAGTAAAACAATGTTAAGATTGACCCTGGGTGGATGCAGCATGTTCTCTGGGGCATATGGGAAGGAAGTGGGAGGAGGGAGGGTGGTATATGGGAGCGTGGAGGAGAGGTAAAAAATGGGGTAATATGGAAGTGAAGGGTTTGATATATCAGCTACATGTTTCTCTGTTTATAAAAGTTAGCTTGTTATGTATTCCATTTTATTGCCAAAGGTATGGTACTGCATTACGCTCAATCTGGATGGATCACAGAAGCTTGTATAAAATAGGGTATTAGGGCATCCTCCATGAAAGTAATTACATGGAATGCAAATGCATTACAAAATGTGGTTAGGAGGAAAAGGGTGTTGACCAGACTCAAAATGTTGAAGGTAAACATGGCTTTGCTTCAAGAGACTCATCTCTCAGTGAGTTGGAAAAACTACAGGAGATATGGGGTGGGTCATGGATGGAGGCAACATATAATTCTAGGGCAAGGGAGGCAGTTATATGGTTACCGAGGGGCTTCCAGGGCAGATTGTTCGCTTCTATACTGACTCGGGAGGAGATATGCGCTGGCACAGCTCCAACTAAATACTGGGAAACAATAGCAGTGAGGGGTGTCTGTGGATCAAATATAAAGATCCTGGCTTCTACCACAAACTACATTTAGATATGAATGCTTTTCAGGGTGAATGGATTCTAGGAGGAGATTTCAATTGTGTATCAGATACCACCCTAGATAGAGCTAACCTTCTCCAGTACCATTGTTAAAAAGCCCAAGCCCTCCATGAAATAGAAAACACGTTTACCCTGGTGAACATTTGGTGACATCTTAGCCCCTGGAGGAATATAGCTTCTTCTCTCACACTCACCACTCCTATGCCTGAATCGATAGGTTGCTGATGTCACCGGCAACCACCCTGAAGGTGCAACAGACCACCCATGAAGCCCTACTGATTTCAGATCATGCCCCAATAATGGCTCAGGTGACTATGGGGGCCCCACGCCTGTTCAGCAATGGAAGCTTAACCCAGGCTCCTAACCAATAAGCATTATATTGTCCATAAGAGAATGTCCATCACAGAATACTTGAGAAATAAAAGGTGATACCACACATGCAGTGAGTAGGAAGCCCTAAAAGCCTTCATGAGGGGCACATTATTTCCTATGCAGCCCACAAAAAGAAGTGGAGAGACAGACTTGATATTCCTAGAGAGAAAAATCAAGAGTTAGAGACAGCCCACATGGCTGCTCCATCCCAGGGCTGTATAATAGACTCAAGTTAAATAAAATTAAATACAACACACTAAGCAGCTCGCTACTCGAGTATAAATTGCTCTTGGGAAATATGGGACCCTATTTTGACGGGGATGGGGTAAACTGTTAGCTTGGCAATTAGAAAGGAAAGAAGCATAACACACAATCGTACTTTGTCAAATCCACAGGGCACTATCACAGACACTAGATACATGGAGAAGCCTTTACATCTTTCTACAAAGGCTTACACTCATCTTTATCCCTATCCACAAGCCAAATACAAAGATTCCTACATAAAGTACCGTTAACAGCTATACTTTTGAGACAGCAACAAAACTAGAAGACCCAGTGATGAAAGCTGAAATCATTAAGGCCAATAGGGACTAAAGGAGGAAAAGCACTGGGCTCTGATGAGTTACCAATTGACTTCTTTCAAAAATTTATCCGGGAGGTTGGCGGAGGTGCAGGTAACCTAGGATGCCTGAAGGAGTGGCAAGATCCGGAGCCAGGAGGAGAACTAGGATCTCAAAAAAAAAAACAAATTTATGCCAGATCTCCTGGACGGTTGGAAGTCATTACTGTGCTACCAAAACGGACAAGGACCCTGCCCAGTATACTTTCTATTGCCCCATCTCACTCCTGTCATCTGACTATAAATTCTTAGCTCACCTGATTGCAGCCAGATTGGAACCTCTCCTACCCCAGGTGGTCCATTTGGACCAGTGTGGTTTTATTACAGGAAACCAGGGTAAACACAATGTGGAAAACTTTGAATTTTGTATATGCATGGGCATGGACCCATAAATTTCACAGAGCAGCGGTCCTGGCCTTGGATGCAGAAAAAGCCTTCAGTGCAGTGAGGATATATGTTTGAAATCTCAGGACCTTTGGCCTGGGGCCTGGGATTATTAATCTGATTAAAACACTGTACACAGAACTCACCTCCAGATCCTGATCAATGGATCTCTGACCTCTAGTTTACACTTCAAGGGGACCTGCCAAGGATGTCCCTTATTGCCCTTACTCTATGTTCTATCCCTGGAACTGCTTGCAGCATCAGTATGTAACCACAGAGAGAGAGGGTTTTGGAAAAGGAGAGAACACATGATGGCCCTGTTTGCTGACAATCTTCTCTTATATCTGAAAGATCCACAGGTGGGTCTCCCTCATGTACACTCTATACTGGAAGAATATGCTTCTCTCTAGGGCCATAAAATTAACAGGACAAAAGCAAAATCCTTCTAAGATCAACAGGGTATTTGAATCGGTCTGTCAGAAAAGGATAGCTGAACAATTAATTGTTCCTACTTTAACATATGGTCAGTTAATTTACAGAACTGCAAATAAATCTTTATTGGTACGTTTGGATAAAATTCAGTTTAGGATTGCCAGATATGTGCTGAAATGCAGTTTTATACACATCATTGTTGTTTACTAAGGAGGCTGGAATGGCGATCACTGGAAACAAGTCATAACAGAACGTAGCTGTTATTATTGCACAAACTAAGATCATCTGGTCATCCAATTTCCAGTCATCTATTTTTCAAAAATGAACCTCTGAGAGAGTCCTTAATAGATCACTACATCAAAATAAGATTCTGCCAACTAGGCGCAAAAATAGGTTTGGGATAGGACCCCTCTCTACAAGGGCAGCTGCAGTCTGGAATTCTCAGCCTTCAAGTGTCCGTGCATTATTTGATTCTTCTAGATTTGTACAAGCTATTAATAATTCAGTGGTTGATGTATGAAATTGTTAGGTGTGAATCTTTGTTATTAATTTATAATTGTTTTCGATCTTGTTTTGTGATTGGTTGTGTCATTTATATTTTGTACAACAATTTTATGATTTGTAACTTACAGGACTGTCTTGTAAACAGGACTAGTTTTGTCCTAATGACTTGTTTCCTGTTTAAAATAAAGTTTTTACATTACATGACTTGTTTCCTGTTTAAAAATAAAGTTTTTACATTTTACATTACATTTTCTAGTAGGGGATAGAGGCAAATAACCCTGACCAGTAATATTTTGGGGCACAAGTGGTACAAAAGGTGAAATACCGGGGTCACAATCTTGGCTAAACACACAAAATTGGTAACTCACAATTATAGGCCCTCATAACTAGACTGGCTAGGACTTTGAGAGATGGTCATCCCTGCCTCTGACCCTCCTGGGAGAGTAGCATCATTCAAAATGAATGTACTCCCAAAGTGTCTATACTTATTTCAGTCCCTTCCGATACACCTTCTGGATAAATATTTCAGACAATTGGACAGTATGAGTACATAAATTTCGGTGGAGAGGTAAGCCTGCCTGGATCCACAGAGCCATTCTTCAGCAACCTATTAGACATGGAGGGTGGGGCTTCTAACTTTAACATTATTACTACGCAGCGCAGTTGGCATTCCTTCCAGTAGGTGCCAATCCGAGCTACAACGACTGGTTGCAAATCAAATGTCACCAGCTTGGAATCAACATTAGAAGAGATCTTCTTGCATTATCCCTATGATAGGGGCAAATGACCCTGCTCCATTCTTTGTCACTGGGACCCTGATTAGAGTACAGTATGGAATTTGGTGCATGAGGTACAGGACATCATAACAGAGTATCTCAATACGCCTCTGTCTGGTCAACACTCAAGTCAACCTCAGGTTACAATGTGTTTCTATACAGAGGCCTTCTTAGATGGGAGGGGGCTGAAATACATACAACAGCTATATGTTGGTGGTGGTGCACTTCTCTCCTTCAAGGACCTACAGGACAGTGGGGTCTATCCCGATTTCTTTGTCTTCTTGCAGGTAGAAGCAGGCTTGAAGGTTGAACAACATAAACAGGGCATTACACAGTTTTACTTGTTCAATGAGGAAATATTTGCACCCCAATCAAAATCTAAGCCATTATCTGTATACTATGGAATACTATAGTATGGACCCCAGGATCCCACCCAAAGAATCTGATCAGCATGGGAGCAGGACTTAGACATTATCCTCATCCCGGAGTTACGGTCCATGGCATTGACACACTTCAAATTATGCTCAAAAAATAACCGACTTAGACAGACTCAACTCAATTTCCTATATAGAGCTTACATATCTCCGGCCCACTTCATAGCCTCTGGCCTGAGATGCCAGAGTCATGCTCAAAATGTGGTGGAAATGATGGAGATTTCCTTCATATGACTCTTATGTGTCCAAGAATCCTTAGGTACTGGCATGAAGTACATAGGATCATGGCATTGGTCCTGGGAGCTGTGCCACCTAAATCTCCTCTGGAATGTTTACTGGGTGCGGACCGGGTAGAAGGCACTGGGAACTGGACTTGACCTTTTGTCATTACCTCTAATAAAGCCCATAAAACCCTGGTGCAGTGTTGGATGGCTGCTAATCTTCCCACTATACAACAGCGAGCACATAATCTTTTATACTGTCTCAAAATAGAAAAGGTCCAAGCTGTTGTCTCTGGAGAGGCCATTAAATTTGAGAAAAATCTGGCCAAACTGATCAATACCATAGATCAGGGCATATTCCCATGGTAACTATGGGCTACACATTGGTTGGTAGGGTGAACTGGCAGGAATTAGGGCTCCTGATTGAGGTCCCTTTCCCCATGACCCCAAGAGTATGCTGGGCCTAAGTAAGGACCCATTTCATCCCATTTACGAGGGAGGAAACTCATACATTATGCGCTTCATAAACTCTGGAAAACAGAATAAGTACTAATGAATTAAGGTGAGCCATATGTAATTAGTCAGCTTTAATCTGCAGTATACAGTCATTATGATGTTTTAGGAACTGTGCTGGTACCTTTGGACGTGTTATTTCAATTGTAAATAGTTCTTCTGTATTATCCTGGTACATGTTGTACCTGATTGTGTGTCATGCTATTTCATTTTTACAGTAAACATATTTTACAAAAAAAAAAAAAAAAAAATTTAATTGCACAGTGATTTCTGTTTCTGGGCAGCACCTTAGGTTGGTGTATCTGTGCTCGCTTTCTTTGGTTCCAGTGGTTATGGTACTTGTAATTAACAAGACTGCAGAATTAGAGACAATTGGATATTAAATTTCATTTTCTACCACCAGGGCCTATCCTTCTGCTATTGAGACATACATTTCCTTTACAGAGAAAGAAATAGATAACATAGTGGATGGAAAGACAGAGAAAGTCAAAGGTACAGCTTCAATCTTATAACTCAGGAGTATGGGGCTCTTAAGCCTAGAGACCACTAATGAAATTATACTAAAACCAACAGATAATAGGAACTGTGGTGGTTCAAAATTACAGGGATTACCAGCAAGAATGCTTAACACAGTTAGGGTTACTACTAATTACTGCAGGATGGGTTATAACCCAACACCAGGCGTTTCTGAAAAAAGTGGAAGTCTGCCTAGAGAAGGACCACAAGAAGTGGTGACTGATTAATAACAGGAAAGAACAGTCGTTCTGAATTAAAATAAAATACAATACGGTATTCTATACAATACTAAAATACACAAAAATACAGAAGGACCTCCAGGAAGACCAGTCATGGCAGAATAGGCTCTATTTTAGAACCACTATCCACCTATGTTGACTTTCACATCAAAGAACTGGCAGGGGTGCAAAAGGGTTACGTTAAAGACTCAGGATATGTGGTGGATCTGACTGAGACCATAAATACAGAGGGATGGGGTCTTACAGATGTGATACTGGCCACATTTGAAGTAGGTAGTCTGTACACTTCCATTCCGCATGAGGAAGGTCTACATTATTTGAAGGAATTCTTGCAATACAGGGAAGATTGGATGCTGAAAAGAATTAATTGTGATGGAATTAACACATTTGACCTTAACACACAATTTTTTCAGATTTGAGAAGGAAAACTTTGGCAAATAAAGGGACCACTATGGGTTCCTCCATGGCTCCCTTGTATACGTTCCTGTACATGTCAGGCTTTGAAAATATGGTCATGGAGGTTAGACTACTAGTGACTGAGCAGGAGGGCTGGAAGGTTTTGTTCAGTGTCATCCCTTTGACTGAATATTGTTCTTAGTCTGTATTGTGTTATATTTGTCTTTAAAAATAATAAAATATACTCATTCAAAAAAAAATCTTATACTGGGGATGGTATATGGAATGACACTACAGAAGAACTTCAGGGCTTTCACTATTTGATTAATGACTATACAGACCATATCTAATTCAGTATGGACAAGGACAAGAACAGAATAGTATTTCTGGGCCTAAAAATTTTTAAGGAGGAGGAGGTTGCAAACAAAACTGTTTAGGAAGATGATTGACATAACAGTATTGAAAAAGCAGATAGTGTCCATTATGGCTCACAAAGACTAGCATCCTAATGGTCAGTTTGTATTTGCTAGGAGGAATTGCTCTATGCATGAGGATTTTGAAGAGGTGTGCAGAGATCTTATTAACAGATTTGTAGAATTTTTTTCACAACACATGGCTGGGAATGCAGAAAACAGGTGTAAGGCCCTTAGAAGGTAAGAAATGTTAAACAGCGGCCCAAGAACACAGCATAACAAAAGAACAGTGTGCATTTCAAACAAATTCGGGATGTGTTTGGTAAGGTAAAGTCAGCCATACAAGAACACTGGAATTTTTGAAGGTAGCACCTATGGGTGAAATAATCTTTAGACAACTTCCCTTAATGGTAGTTAGGAAAGCAAGAAGTCTAACAGAGAGGGTGGTACATGCCCAATATAAGATACCAGTAGAGGATACATACCTCTTTTGCTATAAAAGTTAACTTTTCATTTGGCCACTGCAGTGCCTGCAGCTACCTTGCAGTCTAAAAGCTGACCAACGTGGGCAGAGGTGAACCTGTGGAGATAATGGACTTCATCACTTGCGAGACCACCTATACAGTGTATCTGTAAAATGCCCGTATGACCTGGTGTATATTGGCCAAAATATGAGGGTATTACAAAAGCAAGTTTTGGAATATAAGAGTAACATGAAGAGGAGATGAGAGTTCACCAGTGTCAAGACATTTTTTTTTTGGAAACAGAGGCACTCTATTCCTGCTTTGTGTTTTTGGACTGGAACATGTTCCCCCTCTCAGAAGGGAGGGACGGAGAAAAAAACTGCTCTAGAGAGACAGCTATTGGATTGAAAGGTTCAAGGCAACAGATAAAAATATGACTTAAATGAAGAACTGGACTGGATAGCCCTATCTGAAGGGGTTGTGGGTTCTGAAATTCATCACTGTTGAAAGGTTAAGGAAGATGTTTATATTATACATAAGTTCTAACTATCTGTTTTCTTTCCCACAGAGTATCCTGCCGTGGATGTAGTCCCTGTTAGTAAGCAGTTATCACATCTGTCCTTGTTTGCTTTGTTTCACAAGGGATCCACCTTGGGGTCCAGGTCCAGGTCGAGAGGGGCATCATAGGAAAAGCCCTCCCCCACCCAAATGAATTTCAGAGCGGAGGGATCCGCTGTAGGGTCAGGTCGAGAGGGCATTTAAGGAAAGCCCTCCCCACCCCGAAATGAATTTCAGAGTGGAGGGATCCGCCGTAGGGTCCAGGTCCAGGTCAAGAGGGCATCGTGGAAAAGCCCTCCCCCACCCCGAAATGAATTTCAGGTACGGAGCTTTTTGCTGCGCTCCCACGGACAAAGAGAGCTGGTCCCAGCAGTAGTGTTTGGCGCTTTTATGAATTCATACTGTGATTACTTTTCTGTCGGCCCAACAGTGGAGATAGTTTTCTTTATCTGCTTTTCTGTAGTTCTAAAGGGATGTTAGCCACTGTAGTCTTTTAAACCTTTATTGGTGACTTACTGGGGAATTGAACAATTTTTAACTGCTGGTCAGAGCACTTTAAAGAGAGTCCAATCAAATCAGTATGGTAGGTCTCGGAACAATGTACTTTAATTTAAACTGAGCCCCATTGCAGTTGGCGGTTACTTACAATTAAAAGTAATGCTGAAATGCGGTTAAATTCAGGACTGGTACCTACAAACTAGACCAGCAACTTTAATGTAACTTGGATGAGCAATGTAACTTGAATCAGCAACAACATAGGATTCTGGACACAGTGTAAATGAGCTCTCAATTTGGTTGCAAGAGATTAAGTGACACACAATACTCTTGTGGCAGGGTATAAATCTACTACCTCTTCTTTCTCCCACAGAGCCGAGGGATCTGCCGTAAGAGTCCAGGTCGAGAGGGCATCTTAGGAAAAGCCCTCCCCACCCCGAAACAAATGTCAGGTATGGAGCTTTTGCTTTACTCCATGGATGAAGAGAGCTGGTCCCAGCAGTAGCTAGCCCACCAGTCGCTTTGCGACTGCTCCCCTCAACCCCTATACCCTCCACTGCCAGTTAGTTGTTTACTTGCAATTTAAAAGTAATGCTGAAATGCGGTTATTTTAGGAGCCCCACAGCCGGTTAGCCGTTTACTTGCAATTTAAAGTAATGCTGAAACGTGGTTATTTTAGGAGCCCCATAGCCGGTTACTTGCAATTTAAAAGTAATGCTGAAATGCGGTTAAATTCAGGACTGGGTGCCTACAAACTAGACCAGCAATTTTAAAGTAACTTGGACGAGCAATGTAACTCGGATCAACAACAACATAGGATTCTGGACACTGTGTAAATGAGCTCTCAATTCCGTTGCAAACAGATTAAGTGACGCACAATACTCTTGTGGCAGGGTATAAATCGCCTACCTCTTCTGTCTCCACAGAGCCGAGGGATCTGCCGTAGGGTCCAGGTACAGGTCAAGAGGGCATCGTGGAAAAGCCCTCCCCACCCCCGAAATGAAGTTCAGGTACGGAGCTTTTTGCTGCGCTCCACGGACGAAGAGAGCTGATCTCAGCAGTAGCAAGCCCCGCCATCCGTCCCCAATAGCCTCTCACCCTTGGCCGATGTTACTTTTATACAGTACTCCCTCACGATACTTTGTGAATTCTCGTTTAAATTTTCTAAGTCCCTTGTTTCCCATCTGCTCCTATTTTCTTTTACCACTAGCGGTCGCCTTAACTCCTATATTCTAGTTTCTCCTACGTTGCTCTCAGTTCTGGTTGTTACTGTTTTCTTTCATTCACTAGCTCTCCACCTTTATGCCCTCTCTTTCCCCATTTCTTTTGTCCCTTGTCATACTCCAATCTCATAATGGCTCCACCTCAATTCCCACCCATGTTATGGATTCTCTCACTTCTCACCATTTCTGCTAAGATTACTGCACCCTCCTCTGTATGCTCACTGAATAATTTCTGCTCCAACCTCCTAACTGACCCCATCCCTAATCCTCCTCCACTGTCTGGGTTTACTGTCAAACAACTAGGGTTATTAATTACATTTATCCAGTTTAGGTTTACCATCTCCCTGGATGTGCAGCTTGAGTGTACATTATTGCTTCCTCTGGATATTTGCCTATCCCTTGCTCTTGCGGGGATGTTGAGCCAAATCCTGGTCCCGCTCAGGCCTCTAATTCCATCCAGTCTCTCCTTTGTACTGTCTGCCCCAATCATCTGGCCTCACCTTTGCTCACATTAATACTATGAGCCTCTTGGCCAGTCTCCTGACCAGGATGCATGGGTCTCGGTGAACAACCCAGATATCTTAGCCATCTCTGAAGCGTGGCTTAAGTCCTTCATTTCTGATTCCCACTGCTCCCTTCTAGGATATAAAATGCTTCGTGTGGATTGCTCTAGTGCTAAAAGAGGCAGTGGCCTAGCACTCTATCACAAAGCCCACTTGAACATCACCATAGTACATGATTCCCCTCTCACCTACTGTGAGGTTCTCCATTCCCTCCTACTGCTTGGGGCATTAAAAACTCTATATCTTCTGCATATATATTCCCCAGAAACTCTAGGTTGGAGCTCAGGAGTTCATGGAATATTTGCTATCTGTGACAGAGAAAAGTGACATAATCTGTCTTGGGATTTCAACCCTAGACTGGGCCGGACCTAGCTCTCTCCTATCCTCCATGATAAGCAAGGCCAATCTCTCAGCTCATTCAGGAACCCACTAGGAACTCCCGAGTGGTGCCTGCACCACTCTCCTTGACTAGATCCTGACAAATAGGAGGAGTTTATTACCTGGCGTATTCACCCAGACACCATCGTGATCATTACACAGTTTACTGTATATGGGATACCTTCTCCCCTCCTTCCCATCAACAGTATTAACTTTCTGTAATCTCTCTCACCTTAATACAGAAGCTTTCCTCAAGATCTTCACCTAGTTGACTGGTCTCCCTCTACTATACTGATGATATAAACATAGCTACAGGCTATTTCAACTCTTCCCTACTCTCGCTACAAAATAGTCACATCCCGTCTACAGAAGGATAAAAGGGAAGGTTACCAAATGGCTCAATCGTCTCCTGCTCCGCCTTCTGAAACTTAAGGATAAACTGTGGTCTGTGTGGAAGGCCTCCCATCTACTTACTGACTTTGAAGCCTACAGAGCCTTAAGGAACACCTGCAAGAAGTAGATTCGCCTGGCAAAAAGCTCTTATTGCAGGAATCTCCTATTGTCCTCTGCCTCCAACCCTAAACAGTATTGGTCCCAAATTAAGAAATTCCTGGGAACAACAAACCGCAGAACACCTACAGATATGTATATAAAGGATGCGCACTGTAACCACTCACTAACCATAGCCAATGCTTTTAACTCCCTATTTTCCTTGCTACCTACTCCAACCCTTCGGCTACAAAAGCCAGGCCTGCTGCTCTCCCAGGGCCCCTCTACCCTTATCCTGGAGCTGGCTCCAGTCACATACCAAGTTCTAAAGCTACTCAAAACTATTCGTCCAGTGGCAGCCCTGGCCCTGATGGTATTCATCCACTGGGTTCTTAGGCAATTTGCTGCTTAGCGCAGCACCCATAACCAGGCTTTTCAACCTCTTTGTCAGAACTGCCTCTGTCCCTTGGTCTGGAAAATGGCTAGAACTATTCCATTTTAAGAAGGGAGACAATAAACAACTGTCTAACTACGGCCCATCTCACTTCTCCCCACGCTCAGCAAGCTTCTTGAGAAACTAGTCCATCGACAAGTCTCTGAGTACCTTTTAAGTTTAATCGTCAATCCTCTACTCAGCATGGCTTTAGGGCTGGGCACAGCATTGCCACTGCCTGACCAACTTACCAGTGATGTCAAAGGTAATATGGACAAGGGCTTACTCACAGGAGCAGTTTTCATCGACCTTTCTAAAGCGTTGACTTTGGTCCACCACCCTTTTACTGACTAAGCTACATACACTAGAAGCCTCTGACTCTACCCTATCCTGGTTCGGTAGTTACCTTGAAAACTGCTCTCAGGCTGTTACTTTTCATAAGGCTCTCTCCTCCCCATTCCTATTACCCGCGGTGTTCCTCAGGGTTTCATACTTGGTCCTCTTCTCTTCTCCCTATTCCTTAATGACATTCCCAGTCCTTCGCATCACAGTAGCATGCTCATGTATGCTGATAATCTTGTGCTTTATTACTCATCAAAATCTATTGACGGTATAAATCACAAACTGTCTCACGACTTTCAATCCTTCAATCTTGGCTCTTGGATAACCATCAAATCCTAAACATAGGCAAAACCCAGGCCATGCTTTTGGATCCTCAAAAAGTGTCCTCTGAGGCCTCTAAACTCCTTGTCCACTGCAGCGATGTTACCACGGTCCAAACACCTCTATTTTCACATACCTCGGGTTACGCTTGACCCTGCTCTTGATTTTTGGTGCATGTCAATGAGGCTTGTCGGACTATCAATGCAAAAATAGGTGCTGCCTATCGGTGGTGCGCCACTCACTCACACCGACTGTCAGGCTAGAGGTACTACTCCTCAACTTCTTTATGCCCTCCCGGTTCTTTACCCAGCCAATGCCAGCGTGCTCTAAAGTGGGACACTTCCTATAATATCTGTAGGTTCGCCTTATCAGCCCCTCACCTAATGCATCACTGCCTACTCTACTCTAGCAACTGGTTGTCTCCTATAGACCTCTGGACATATACCCTAGGGTGTCTTGTTGACTCCCTGCTAGAGCCACCTCATCCGGACTCCTGGCTGACTTGCCCCACCCCAGTCTCTCACTCCCGCACCCTTAGATCCTCTGCCGTCCCAATGCTGTCTGTACAGCCCACGTGACTCAAAATGGGAGAACAGACGCTCTCCCATTATGCTCCTAAGTTCTGAACTCGCCCCCCGCAGGTTAAAAACTCCACCTCCCACCTTCTTTTTAAGCGCTCACTGTTCTCTCACCCTATGCCCTAGGGAACTGTAAATGCAGTTAGCTAGGAGCTGCCACTAAGTCTTATGTTAGGTAGCTGTCAATGCTTAACATACCTCATTGTATATTATTTATGTGTTTCAGTTTCTTCACTAAGCTTGGCTAGGGACTAATAATGTTAGTGCTCTTCCACTAGCTAATCTACCCTCTTACCTTACAATTATTGTTGCTCTGTATAAAATGTCTGTAAGACCAATCCTATGATGTATCTCAACTTGTACTATAATCATTTTACTATGTTATCGTTATTACTTGTGTATTTGTACAATTGTTCTTAACTGTATTCTCTATCTTGTACTCTTCTGGGTCGTGCCTGAAAATAGGCATGATTGTTGCCTAGCACACTTACCCGATTACCAAAAGCTAATAAATAAATATCATACCAGTAAGTATACCCAAAATGTCCTCAATTTGTGTTGGATATATCGTATGTGGATAACAAGTTTTTCACTTGTATCCAGGTATGCAGCCCTAAATTTAATTATACGTTACAAAGTGTTTTTCATGCACTAATAAAAATCCCCAAATATACACATACTATTTGTTCTTTGTGTACTGTCATTACTCTGTCTGTTCCTCTTGGTGGAGATATCCCTGTTTCCATCCTAGGAAATGTGTTAAATGTACTACTGTCTTTCATCAGCTACCTTATTGTTTCTGGAAGACTTAGGCTGGTCCAATCCCAAACCCCTCACCCCACCCACCCCTGGTCCATTATTTCCTTTTATATCAGGGGTTCTGACACCACTTCCTCAAACAGGCAAAGTATATGCACCGTCATAGCAGAAGCAGACATCCAGGAAAGGAACAGCAGCAAGTGAAGAGGACTGCTCTCTCAGTGAGGAAGCAAATGCAAATCTAGGAGCTTTCATTATTACTTCTTCGCATTGATATTGCATTGGGGAAAGGAGGAGTAGGAGTTTGAAGAAGGTTGTGCAATGGCTGTTAATCTCTCTTTTTGAGTGTGGATAGGAAGGATAGGAATATAAAAGCAGTTGCTCAATATATCTAAGCGTGTGCAACAAAGGGTAAAGATAAAGAAAATGTTTTGCACTGATAGGGGAGAGGGAGACTTGGGGGTGTTTGGTATCCTGCATCTGGAAGGGTGGGGGGTCGCTGGTGGGCAGCGACAGCAATGGGTAGGGTGGTAGGCTGCAACGACTGCGGTGCACCAATCTTTCTAAATATTGCCTGGAGGTGGGAGGATGTTTAGTGTGCAACCACATAGAAAAACTTAGAAAGGAGATTGAGGGTCTGCAGGAGGAACTAAGACAGGCAAGACAGATTGGGGTGGGTTTAGCCCAATACTGGAGGAGGAAGAAGGAGATGAGGGAGGCGATTTAAGCCAACAGTGATGAGGAGAGGTCAGAAGAAGGGACGCAGAGACAAAGGGCCCAGGAGAGAACGATGCTGGGGAAACCAGGTCAGGAGACAAAAGACAAATGGAAGGAGGAGATAGGGACTTGTGAGGGAGGTGAAGAAGTGGCAAAAGTCATGGAGTGGAAAGGAGAGAACAGGTTACTATGAAGAGAGGGGAGGCGGCATTTGTGAAGGGTCTTCAGAAAACAGCTGTGCACTGCTAGTGAGGAAGAAGGTGAGGAGGGAAATGATGAAATTAGAAGAGTAATTGATAAATGCCTGGACCAAACTGGAGCGGGGGAGTTCTGCTGGGAGAATTGCAACAGGTTTAAAAGGAAATAATGTGCAGGAGGAAGAAGAGGAGCTGGAAATGAGAGAGAGGAGATGAATGGAAGCAAGCAGGGAGTAAGAGGGTGGAATCTTAGTGCTGGGGACTCAATACTAAGAGGAGTTAGGTGGGTAGCAAGGGAGAGATATAGTCATATTTGGGTGGAGGCCATGCCAGGAATGACAGCGGAAAGGGTGGGACAGTCTGTTCTGAAATATGCTAGAAGGGGTAGGGACAAGCCTCATTTAATTATACATCTTGGGACAAACGACCTGGCTGACAAGACAGTAGATATAGTCAGAGGAGGTTTGAAGAACTACTCAATTATGTGAGGGGCAGGAAGATCAGTAACTTTTTCTGAGATACTTCCGTGCCAAAGGCAGCACAACAAGAAAGCTGAGAATAGAGGAATTTAACGGATGGCTAAGAACCTGGTGTTGTGCTAAAGGGTATGGGCTGTTGGGGGTGGGAGGGACCTGGGAGGACAGTAGTCTCTATGCCAGGACAGACTACACTTGAGTGAGGAGGAAAGAAAGTGTTGAAACAGAGGATGGAAGAGTATATAGAGGAAGTTGGGAATTTAAACTAGGAGTGGGGTGGCAGTTGGGAAGAGATATGCAGAGACCACAGGTTGGGAAATCATATGAGCTTACCCCATAACAGTGACAAAGGAAAATGGCAAGTACTATTGGTGATGCTAGGAAAGGAGGGCAGGATAGGAGGGGGGAGGGTGGAAGGTGGTTACCCTTAATGCTAGGAGCCTTGGGAGGAAAACTGCAGAATTACAGGTTCTCATGGCAGAGGGAGGTGGACATTGCAGCCATCACGGAAACATGGGCCACCAATATAATGACTGGGACTGGGACCTGTCTGTACCAGGGTACAGGTTATTTCGAGGGACAGGGTGATTGGGAAAGGGGAGGTGGCATTATATGTGAAGGAAGGACTGAAGTGTGTAAGGGAGGAAGGGAGGAGGTAAATGGTCACTTTGGGTGCAAATCCAGGATTCCAAGAATAGGATTCTTAGAATGGGAGTGGTGTACAGGCCACCATCTCAGATGGAGGAGTTAGACCGGGATCTAGCGGGACAGATCAGGAGGACCTGCGAGAAGGGTAGTGTGGTGATTGTGGGGGACTTCAGCATGCCAGGAGTGGACTGGAGCACCCCAACAACCAGGAACAGAAGGCAGCAGGTACTGCTAGATGCCTTCAGGACAGCTTCCTGCTGCAAATGGTCAGTGAACCAACCAGGTTAGGGAATACCCTTGACCTTGTGCTGGCAAATGGGGACTTTGTGAGAGAACTTACAGTGGAGGAACCGCTGTCAGGAGTGACCACCACTCAGTATGGCTCACATTGGATATGGGCAAGGAAGGAGTGGAATCTGGCACAAGAGTGCTGGACTTCAGGAGGGCCGACTTTGGGAGGATGGGGGAAGTGGTAAAGGGTACCTAGCCAGAATTCAGTCTAGTATGGACACTAACCAGAGGTGGGAGCTCATAAAGCTGGGGATAGTGGAGCAACCAAAACCTGCTGCAAAGCCCAGAGCAAGAAGGCTAAGGCTAAGAAACTGATCTGGTTGAGCAAGGTGGTCATGGAAAAGGTAAGGAGGAAAAGAGCTGCCTTTAGGAAGTACAAGAAAACAGGGAGGAGTACTTGACAGAATCGAAGGAGGTGACAAGGGCAGTAAGGAGCCAAAGCATCTACAGAACTCAGGCTGGCACAAGGCATTAGAGAGGGAGAAGGACTTCTTTAAGTACATTAGGGAGAAAAGGAGCTGTAAGGACCACATAGTAAGGATTAGGAAGGAGGGGCTTGGGTGGAAGCAGGTGCGATAAGGCAGAAGCACTAAATGGTACTTCTGCTCAGTATTTACTAAAGAGAAGGGGGGGACACCCAGGTGGGAGAAATGGCAGAAGCAGGGAAGTGGTGGCAGATGGGAAATCATGGAGGCAGAGTTCGAGAGGTTTGAAGGCACTGAGGGTGGACAAGGCGCCAGGCCCAGATGGCATCCACCCCAGGGTACTGAAGGAGCTGGCAGAGGTCCTTGCAGGACCTTTGGCAGACCTATTTAATGCCTCACTACATTCAGGTGTATACCTCAGGACTGGAGGATGGCTCATGTGGTGCCCTCCACAAGAGTGGCCCCAAGAATGAACCGGGAAACTACAGACCAGTGAGCCTCACATCCATCGTGGGTAAGCTAATGGAGACTATCCTGAAGGAGAGCTGGTGGCTCTCCTAGCAGCCAAGGACTACAGGACAGCAGACAGCATGGCTTCATACGTGGCAGATCCTGCCAAACCAACCTGGTCCAGGTTCTATGACTGGGTAACTAGGCAGCTGGACAGGAGCCATGCAGTGGATGTCCTGTATCTGGACTTCAGTAAGGCATTCGACTTGGTGCCACATGGAAGGCTGGGAAGGAAGTTAGTAGGCACAGGGGCGGATGCAAAGCTGGTGAGATGGGTAGGAAACTGGCTGCAGGAAGGCAACAGAGGTGGTGGTGGGTGGGGCTCTCACACCCAAGGGCAGTGACTAGCGGTGTCCCACAGGGCTCGGTGTTGGGACCAGTGTTGTTTGGGATATTCATTGCAGACATATCATGGGACATCAAGAGCAAGATCAGTCTGTTTGCTGATGATACCAAGGTTGGCGCGTGTGGTGGATGACCTAGGGGATGGCAGGGGTTGCAGGATGATCTGGCAAAGCTTGAAACCTGGTCAGACACCTGGCAACTGGGGTTTAATGCCAAAAGTGCAAGGTGCTGCATTTTGGGATGAAGAACCAAGGAGGAGTTACCAGCTAGGGGAGTGCAGCTAGCCCAGACAGAGGAGAGAAGGATCTAGGTGTGCTCATTACAGGGTCAATGAACAACTCGGCACAATGTAGGAAGGCAGCTGCAAAGGCCAACAAAATGCTGGGTTGTATTGCAAAGGGTATATCCTCGAGGAGGAAGAGGCGATTCTGCCTGTATAGGTCATTAGTTAGACCACACCTGGAGTACTCGTGCAGTACTGGCGTCCGTATCTGAAGAGGGACATTAAGTTACTGGAGGGTGCAGCGCGGGCGACAAAAGATGATCAAGGGGCTGGGGACTTATCATACGAGAGGAAGTTGAAGGAGTTGAACATGTACTCACTGGAGGAGAGGAGAGACAGGGGTGACATGTTTGAAACCTTTAAATACATGAGAGGAATAAACAAGACGGGTACAGAGGGCTGTTCAAAGTAAGAGAGGGAGGGCCACCAGGGGCCATGATATGAGACTGGAGCGAGGAAGGTTCAGGAGGAGATGAGGAGACACTTTTTCAGAGAGGTGGTGGCTGGGTGGAATGCGTTACCTGCAGAAGTGGTATGCAGTAGAACAATGGACTGCTTCAACGAGGATGGGACAAGGGGAGTGTTAATGAAGGGGAAGGGTGGAAGGGAGGGCAGCTGCAGGATAAGGGTGCTAGCTGCACATTAGAGCAGACTTGATAGACCTCTAGGCCTTTATCTGCTGGCAAATTTCGTATGTTAAGTATTCATTTCAGAGAAATACCCACTATAAAATGAAGCTAAAGTCAGTGTAATATACAAGTAGGAGTCAATCCAAATAGAGTACGACTGCGAACTCATGCTGTAGCGGTGCAAAGCAAGCGACGGCAAGCCCAAAATAAGCTCAACAAAACCAAATATTGCTTGCACTCCTATGAAAATAAATTCAGAGGGCAGGATTCACAAGGCTTGTACTTGGCGTATCCTGGATGCTCGGGCACATGAGATGTGCTGAGCGCCAAAGTGGTATTCACAGAAGATGCATTAAAGGATGCTCCCAGGCATCCCTCTGTGAATACCACTGTTACGCCAGCCCGGGATGCACCAGCACAACCCCTGGTCGCTGGGTACATAATGGGGCAGCACATCGCCTGATGCCCTGCACCAAAGCTGCCATTCACAGCCACAAGACATGCAAATGGGGCCATTTGCATGTCATTATGGCCCCATTTGCATGCGCCCAGCAGAATGCGCCGGACACCCCACGATGGATATGGGTCACACACAGCCCAAGGGAGGCAGAGTGCACCACCCACCCACCCGTCCCTGGCACATTCGCCAGCCATGAGGACACCCACACTAATGCCCTGGTGGTCCAGTGGTCCCCCTTCCTGCTCGTCCCCGTTCTGAATGCTGCAACCTGCGGCGGGTATACCCATGTATGCTAAATCCCCTCCTGCATCCCGTGATTATGCCACTCTCAGCGCCAGATATAGTGAACTCAAACCCCCACCTGCCCACATCCCTATGATAATGCTGCTGTCAGTGGCAGATATGGTGAAAACAACCCCCGCTCGCATCCCCATTGATAATGCTACTCTCAGTGGCAGATATGGTGAGGCAAACTCCCTCTCCGCTGCTGCTCTCTGTGACGATATTGCTTAATAGGAGAACCCAACCTCCCACCCCAATCTGACCGGCAATCCAAATGGCCCCCCACAGCCCAGCAAACCTCCCCCACCCAATCAGGCACTCCCAACCCATCCAGCTCCCCGTCTGTCCCAGCCGAGTCCCTCCATCGGCCAGGCAGCACAACCACCACATACCTCCCGGCTGCCCGCCCAACAGAGCTGTCCATGACGAGCAGCTACTGTACTACTGACAGCCCATTGGTAAACCCTGTTGACCAATGGGCTCGAAAATACTGTACTCTGTCATTTACGTGACAGAGGGACTCAGCTGGGACGGTGGGGCGTTTGGATTGCTGGTCGAGGTGGGGAGGATGGGTTCTCCTATTAAAAATATCACTGCAGAGAGTGGCAGGTGAACGGGGATGTGGGGAGAGGAGTTTGCTTTCACCATATCTGCCACTGACAGTGGCAGTATCACTGGGATGCGGGCAAGGAGGGGGTTTCAGCATACATGGGTATACTGCTGCAGGGTGTGGCATTCAGAATGGGGGTTAGGCAGAGAAGGGGCACACTGGGCTATCTGAGTGGGCAGGCTGCCATGCTGATGTCAGCAGTCTGGCTGCCTGCCTGTGGGTACCACCCACTTAAGTCTACTTGAAGTAGACTTATCTTTGGGAGGCGCATCTCCGGACTTGCCTTGGGGATGAGCCTCCAGGACAGGCTGTAAAGGGGCCTGCGCATCGTATGCATGGGCACGCTTCGCAACCCTCCAGATGCACTGCATATCATTATGGGCAGTATGTGGCACATCTGCATTGCATTGGCGCATTGGGGATGTGCGGTGCATTGGCCCCTACCAGAATAGTGCCAGTGCGCGAATTCAGAGATGTGCTGGGTGCATCCTTTGTGGTCTGCCAGACTCTGCAATAAATTCAAATAAGCTTTATTGCTATTGAATAGCAGAGTCTGTCACAAACAACTCATGCGCCCAATACTAGCCCCGGCGCTTTGGGTCTCTAAACCCTTCATTGGGGATGTATTCTGCTATTCAACAGCATTAAAGCTTATATTTTAATTTATTGCAGTCTGAGTTTATTTTCATAGGAGTGCAAGCAATATTTGGTTTAATATACAAGTAGGTCTGTTTAGATAGCAAAGGTCTATAGAAGAAGAAAGATTTGTAATACAAAATATAGTATATACAAGACTATTACAGTGCCAGAAATTTTAACAAAGGATTGCTCTTGCTTGTGTTAGACCTTGTCTAGTTAAACTGACTGCATTCACAGTACTCGGTCTTGAGTGGAGTAAAATAATTAAGTTTTGACCTCCAGATATACTTTATGACAATTACTACGAAGAACACAATTGGCTTTGTAGTAAAGTTAATAAATAAAATAGTGTTTAACACTAATGGAAGGCTCTAGTTTCTAGCTATCAAGCTACTGAGGTTATAAGAGTGGCGTTTATCAAATTATTTGAACATACATAAGTTTGGTGGAGGAAAAATTCTAGTAACTGTGTAAATGACATAAAAGCAATGCATAAGAGAAAGTTTTAAAATTCTTAATGGAGTTACTGTACAGTATATATATATATATATATATATATATATATATATATACATATATACACTGTAAGTGCATGTATCTTTACAGATACAGATACAGTCAGTGTCAGTGGCCCAGTAGGTAGCACACTCGCCTCTGAGGTTGGGAGATCAGAGGGCTGTGGGTTCAGTTCCCACATCTGGCACTTGGGTTAATATCCCAGTACTGACACTGTAGTGCAGCATATGAGGGTGCTGTACTTGAGGTGCCATCTTCGGATAAGACGTTAAACCGAGGTCCCATCTGCCTGGATTGGTGGTAGTTCGGTGGATGTTAAAGATTCCATGGCACTTATCAAAAGAGTAGGGAATTTCCCTGGTGTCCTGGCCAAATTTCTCTCATTCACTAAATATACCACCAACAGCTAAATCTGGTTCAAGGTCAGCTGGCATTCATCTGTATTCCCCCACCCCGGGTCATGCCTGAAAATAGGCAGGATTCGTCTAGTGCAGGGTTTCTCAAATGGGAGGCCAGCCTCCCAGGGGAGGCCCCAACCTGCTCCACGGGAGGCTCAAGCAGGCCTTAAAATGTACTATATTTAAATGTCAAGTTTGGATGCTTTGTGTGAAAGGATGCAGCAAACTGAAAGTGAATAATGGTGTGCGATTGTATGTACAAAATGGTTACCAAGAAAACACACTCAACAAACACTAGCTTCCTGGTATGACATGGGGAAAGCTGAATGGAGGAAATACAATTCTTGGAAACTGTGCAAAACAAAATGCAAAATAATACAAATGAATAGGAACAAGATAACAATTGACCCATTATACTGGCTGAAAGCACAAATACAAAGGCTAAGCAGAGAGATACTAGGAGCAAGGCCAGGAGGGAGCAAATGGTCCCGAGAAGGTGTTGAAGACAGAGGTAAACTGACAAAGAAAACAGTCTTACTCATGGAGTTTTGCAATGAGGGGTAAATAGGGTTCAAAACTCAGAAGTGTGGAGCGAGTAGACTGACCTGGGGAAGGGGGTTATAGAGAGGAGAATAACAGCATCAATAAAATGAGAATAAACTCAACTCACTCACATGCACATCATTGGATTCTTCCTGTAATGTGCAAAGTATGATAGTTGTTCTAACTATGGGAGGCCCAAAATTATTTCTATATTAGAGAGGCTCAAGATATTTTCCAAGGATTGGGAAGGCTCACTATGACAAAGTGTGAGAACTCCTGGTCTAGTGCACTTACCTGGTCAACAAAACTAAATAAAATAAAATAAAATCAATAAAAAGATGGCAAAACATATAAACTGGTATGTAGAAAGTAGTTGAACTGTTTACTTTGCTCAGATCATTTGGCCAGGTGTGAGTGTACTTTGAAACCTGGGGCCCTATTCCAGAACAGGTTACGTATGTTACAAGTCACACTTTGCGGCATGTGTTACAACGCCTGCTATTCTGAAAGCTGGCCTGAGACATGGCGCAGGCTGCCCACGCAAAGGCGGGCTACACCACTGGTTACACCAGAAACCCCTGCAACATGGTGCAAGGGGTTTCGCATCAGTTACGCCCTATTCGAGGTGTACGGCCGACGGAATGGCACTGCTATTCCAGGAGGGACCATGGCAGACACGAGTCTAAGTATGGTTAGACCAGCTATTAGTTTGTCTAACCATACCCCACGCTCCACCGAGGTCACACCTCTATGCCTGGTGCCCCTCACAGCTGGCACCCCCATGGTCCCACATAGGTCCCCATCCCACCATCACTGGCAGGGTAGCCCTCTGTGGGCAGCTGGCACCTCCATGCCCCATCCCCGAGCAGTGCCCGCAGGACAGCACATGTTCCCACCTGCCATTCCCCTCAAGGTTGTCTAGTGGCCCCCAGCTCTGTGGGCACTGCCATGGTGTCTGGGTGCAGGGCTTTGGCGGGTCAGGCCATGAGTTCGCCTGTGCATGGGCATTGCTGTAGCTGCGGCACCCAGGTCAGGTGCGCCTATCCTGTGGTGCAACCCTGGAGCTGCCGCAAGTTGCAGGAGTAGGTGCGGGACTCTGCCTGTTCTGGAATCTAGTGCAGGGTCCCGGCGCAGTGGCGTATGTGTAACTTGCATCCTCCAGCGAGTTGCGCCATATGTCTTAAATCGCGCCCTGTTGTTTACCCATTTAATATGCTTTTTAATAAGGAAGAATATGTATTACTATGTTAATATTACGAGATATCCAGAATTGCACTATATGATGTAATAGGAGAATCAAATGATTAATAAGAAAGCAATCTGTTCGGTGACAGGGTATTGGTGTATCTGACATGGCTAAATTTTGAGTTGCAAGATTTTGCAGTTAAATATATAAGTGAAAATGAGCTTTGATAACATACTGTAGTTATGAGTGATGGAATAATACGATTACCTTATAAGTTTCTTTTTTTTTGCTTTATTTCATTATGCTCCCACACCCTTCAATAACCTCCTTGGGCCACCTAGCACTTCCCAACCTGCCAACGCCCGTTGCCATTCTCTTCCCCCATAGTGTGGTCCCAGTTGACCTGCCATATCCTTCATGTTGTGGGGGCCGGGTGGGGTTCCTTCAACACGGGTACACACAGTGGGAGATCAGCTCACACTTCCAGGCTGCTTGGTGAGGAGGGGATCAGCCACTGCCATCTGGTCGGCCAGGCGGGCATTTTCATTTTCTGTCCCCAACCCCCACCCACCTCCCATGTAGTGGTCCATCCACAGCAGTGTCCTGGGGGCGTTCAGCAACATGTCAAGGCCACACACCACCAAGAATGCTGGCCACAAACCACCACCACCAGGAGCTGCCTAACAGCGACTGGAGATAACTCCACCCACCTGGGAGGCGCCCATAAGATGCTCTAACCTCCTCCTCCTGCCGGTTTCTGCTCCTGATGACCGCTCGGGTGCAACCGTTGCCAGCGTGCACGAACACCATTGCTCAGTGCCATGGAGCTGGTACATGCTATAAGGCTTTAATTTATGTTTTATTTCCATTTTAGTAACTGTTGCGCTTGAGGAAGGGAATGTTATCCTTCAAAATATTGGCAAGCAACTTGAACAGTATTGTGATCAATGGTTATAAAATAAAAGTTGTGAAAACTGAAGATTATATGTGGCAAGGAGTCTATTTTTCCAGAAATGGCAGAGACTTCAGCTTTGTCTAGAGCAGACTCATCCCTCTGGTTTCTTTTGTTGCAGGTGGTTGGCCACACCAGGTTCCTGCATGAGTTTATTTTATTCTCCAGCACCCCAGTGGAGCAAATGGCAACCATGCAGCGGTTTCCTTGAGTTACACTCACCATCTGTACTCAGGCCCCCATATACAGAGCTGGCCAGATGCGCATGGAGACAGATGCACCATCGAAAAAAATGCACCCGGCTCTTGAGCATTATTCAAACAGATTGCACAATCTGTTTAAATATCGGACCCTGAATGCACGGCTCACACCAAGCGGTCGCTATGCACATGTAACCCCCTAACACCCGGGTTACAAGAATCCCAGTTAGATCTAGTGGCAGGCAGGAAGGCAGCTAGTGAAACTCCAGTTAAATGGATTTCACACTGTCTCACTCTGTTCTCAGTCTCAGCTGAGACTGAGGATGACATCATATAAATTCACAGCAGCATAAGCCACATTGGAATGCTGCAGTTGGGAGTTAGATAGAATGTTGGGAGGTTTTGAAGTCAGTCTTCAGAAGAGTGTTCAAGAGGAAGGAGGTGTTCTGCTGTGAGGCAGGCCCTCAGAGCCTTCAGCTCTGATATAGAGCTGCCGTTTGTTTTGGTGTGTTTCTCACCATAAGAAGGACACAGAAGAATCGTTTGAAGTGGTAGAGACCGCTCCCCAGTTGGTTCAGGGCCCCTCCTGTGGGGGAGGCAGCTAACATCCAGCTTCCAGGGAAATCCCTGGCCCGACTAGAGAGAAAGAAAGCTGCCTGATGTTGTGCTGTGGCACCATGAAGAATTAGTTTGGTTTTCCTGTGAGAGAAGCCTGTGGGGCACCTGCAATCAGGGGTGAGTCTGCTCTGAAAAAGGGCTAAATGTTTCACCAGAGACTTTGTGTATGAAGTATCTGCTCCTGTGGGTCAGGAAAGAACAGCCAAGTACAGTGCTTAAAGAGTGTGGGATTTGGACATCTTTAATCAGTGAGGGTCTACAGGGATGGGCGTAGCCACTTAACAAGGTATGCCTCAAGTCAGCGCACGGGAGTTTCAGAGACTGTAGATTGAATGTGAAATACATTTACAGTGATAATCTACAACAGTAAAGTTTTCAGAGAAGAGGTGTTAGAGTCCAAAGAAATGGGCGGGTATGAATTATGGGAGCAAGAGGTGGGAGACCCCATTAGGAGTAACCAGATTCACCTCTACGGGTTTGCTTTGGGACACCTGTTGTTTTCTCTTGGTACTTGGCCAGTGCACGAAGAAAGTACCCAGACGTGGGATTAGATGGAAGAATTTCCTTATGGAGCCTGTATGTGCTCATGGGTGGTTTAGGGAGCCACCAAGAAATGTTCCATGCCATATGGAAAGTGGTACAGTTGCTGGCTGGATGTGCCATGCAGGAAGTAGTCCAAGGTTGGTCGGATGTGCCAGGCCAAGAAATCCAGAGTAGAGTACAAGTTCAGGCTGAGTGCCCAGTGTGTTTCTAAACCTGAGGGTTACAGTGTGTAGAAGATGTGTTCTGATCTCTGTAAATCTGCATTACCAGGAGTGCAGCCCAATGGGGGTCCATCTATGCTTTATTGTTCAGTTGTGTTGTGAATAAAAGCCACACTCTAGAATCCCACCCTGGTTTGGACATTACAGTTATTGCTTCCTGTGTCCGGAGTTACTTGGGTGCCCCTGACTAGAAGTCAAACCTAGCCAAAATATCACGCAACAGTTTTCTTCCGAATCCAGGTCCCAGGTAGAGGGTTACATATGGAGGCATCGCTGGAGCTAATAACACAAAATTACCATCAACCCGACCCTGGGGTTACACATAGTATGGCACATCCAGGGTGTGGTGCTGAAGACTGCCCATGGGGAATGCGTGGCACATACCTGTATCGCCACAGCTCCATGGGCGATATTCAGCTTAAACAACCTAAATGAGGCCCATTGAGCATACGCGGTATAAGGGGCCATTTGCATGCCGATATGGGCTCATTTGCATGACTGTGCCTGACAGAATGTGCTGGGCCAGCCCCAATCACTGAAATAAATAAAACAAACCCCAATCCCCATTTCCATAGTGTAGGACCCCTCTCCCCAGCCCCAATCACTGAAATAAATAAAACAACCCCCATCTCTGTTTCCATAGTGCAGGGACCCCTCCCCAGCTCTGATCACTGAAATAAATAAAACAACCCCTGATCCCCATTTCCATAGTGTAGGGACCCCCAGCCCCGATCACTGTAATAGAAACCCCCAACTCCTGTTCCCTGGTGGCTAGTGGTCCCCCACCCCGGTAGGCAGTAACCCACCACCCAGCAGCCCCATCCTGACCCGTGCCACTGAGTGGTACAGCCCTCCTCACCCTGCCACGGCCGCGCCGACTGATCGGACCTGGAACATGTACAGTAAATAATCGCGCTCATTGGTTTTCAATAATGCCATGAAGAATACTGAAAACAAAGAGGGTAATTTTATTGTGACTGTGGTATTAGTAAGTAACTGCTGGTGATGGATTATACGAGTGATATGGTTCTTTCTTTCTTTTCTGCCCCTTCCATGCCAGTCTAGTCCCCTGCCAACAGCCCTCCCAACCCCAACTCCAGCACCCCCATCTCTGGGACTTAATTTACAGGTCTACCTGTTCCTCCATGGTCCCCAAAGTCCTCCACAGGTTACCCGAGTCCCTCCAGATGCCTCCCTTGGTCAGGTAGGTCCCTATGTCCAGTAGGCAGTGGGGGGTCTGGGAGGGCATCCACTTCATCCTGCTGCAGCTGGTGGTTCTTTTCTGCTGTTACATAGAAACATAGAATTTTTGGCAGATAAGGACTGCTTTGTCCACCCAGTCTGACCATTTTTTTCCTGCCTGTGTACTGTCACTGCAGACCCTGCTGGATCTCTGGTGATCCCACTTTCCTACTAAGATTCCTTTGTGCTTATCCATGCATGCTGAAGCCCACAACTGTTTTCGCTCCCACCACTTCTGCTGGTAGACTGTTCCAGGTGTCCACCACTCTTTCAATGAAGAAGTACTTCCTTATGTCCCTCCTAAATTTCCCTCCTTCCAGCTTCATTGCATGCCTTGTTCTTGTGCACCTTCTCTTCTGAAAAATACTCCCCTCCTATACATTATTTAGCCCGTGAGGTATTTATAGGTCTCTATCTTGCCCCCTCCTCTCTTCCAGAGTGTACATATTAAGATCCGTCAGTCTCTCCTCATAGGGCTTAAGATGCAGCCTCTGCACCATTTTAGTTGCCCTCCTCTGGACAGCCTCTACCCTGTCTATGTCCTCCTTGAGATGTGGGCTCCAGAACGGTGCACAGTACTCCAGGTGAGGTCTCACCAATTATTGATACAGTGGCAACATCACCTCTTCTTCTGCTGGTGATATTCCTTCCTATGTACCCCAGCATCCCACTGGCCCTGCCTACTGCTTTGTCATACTTCTCACCACCTTGGGATAATCAGAAATGATTACTCCAAGGTCCCATTCAGTTTAGTGACTGTCAATACCTCATCCCCCATTTTATACACCACTTCAGGGTTTCTGAGCCCTAAGGGCAAGATTTTGTTCTTTTTGCATTGAAACCCAAATGCTATATCCTTGACCACTTCTTGAGTTTTCTCAGGTCTGTACTCTTTCTTTCCACCCCTCTGGAGTATCTACCCTATTGCAGATTTTGCTATCATCTGCAAGAGGATATCTTCCTTCCAGCTCTTCTGCAATGCCACTTATGAAGACGTATTGAAGAGGACTGGTCCCAGTTCTGAGTCTTGAGGCAGGGGCATTATTAGGACTGAGCCTCCAGAGCTGGGGGCTCTGAATGTTTTGTCTGGGGCCCTGAACCTTGTCCCACATAAGTCTGCTTTTGTTAAAATTTATTTTAGTAAACATCCTTACTCTTACAGCCCTTTCAGATCCTGATTGTCATTACTAACTGCCTGACCTGCCAGACCAGTCCCCGCCAGGACTATTTAAAAATGTGAGTAGTAAGTTCTGGTAGCCCTGTTCGAACACTGGCCACTGGGAGAAGTTGGGAATACCAGTGGAAGAAGAGCGTCTGCTGTGGGTGGTTTTTTTTTTGGGGGTGAATTTATTTATTTATTTTAGTTTTTGTTGACTGGGTAAGTGCACTAAACAGATTCTTGCCTATATTCAGGCACGACCGGGGAGGGAATACAGATGAATGCCAACTGACCTTGAACCAGATTAAGCTGTTGGTGGTATTTTTAGTGAGTGCTGGGAGGAACTGACAGGAGTGCCACCGCTGTGAAACAAAGTCGAGACTCTTGGTGGAGCTGAGGAGAGTAATAGAGAGCATCGGCGGTCAGCAGGAGAAGGAGAACACCGGAATCCCCACACAGTACACTTGTGAGAATAGAGGGAAGAGAGACAGCACAGCCGCCAATGGAAAGGAGGCTGATACAACAGTTACTGCTTAGCCTGTTCCAGGCAGGGCCTGGAGTCCGTGAATCGCAGTGAGGAAATTAATGGCAACATACAATTACAAGGGGCACAGCTTGGTGTTGTGTGTGCACTGTGCATTTTATTTATTTAGTTATAAGACATTCGAATAACCCCTTTGAGCATGAGTGCTCTTTTCCAAAGGTTCCACGTCAATAATGATTACATTACGTTTAAAAGAACATGAACAGTACTAGCTCAAGTAGAGCCTGGTCTATGGAACATTTCTAAGGAAAAGGATATGTACAGTGCTAGCCCAAACAGAGCCTGGTCTGTTTTAAACAACAGACAGTAGGATAATAGTTACAGAATCAGTTAGACTTGACAGTAGAGTTCACAAGGGTATTGAGCCATGATAAAACAGCACTGTAAGATAAATGGACATACATGATAAAGCCATACAGGGTAAAGCCTCGGGCATTTTTCATTTAGGGGTTATAGTCAGGAAGTTGCAGCAGGTAGAGGGCTGCAGGTAATAGTGGGTAAACATATGAAACATGGGGTAATTAATCCAATAAAACAATGGCAGGTTGCTGAGAGGGTGGGGGTCGAGGGCAGTTTGACAGTTGTAAGAGCAGGTTAAGTCATTAATGCAAGCATCAGTCAAGCAAAGTGGAATATGATGACCTGGAAGAGAGGAGGGTGAGGAAGAGAGGTGACATGATGAAGATCTAGCAAGTACTTCACATGGGTGAACAAAGGTGCAGGCAGGGAGTTTCTTTGAAATAAGAATGAGCACAGGACCAGGCGACAAGCCAGGGGTGAGTTCAAGAGAGACATGAGAAATATTTCTTCACCGAAAGGGTGGTAGATGCCTGGAACAGTCTGTCAGTGGAAGTGGTGGTGACTAGAACAGTGGGGAAGGGCTTCAAGCATGCATGGGATAAGCATAGGGTATATAAGAAAAGAAGCAGGGAGGCAAAAGGGACATTGGGATACCAGTTTAGGTCTGCGGAGACAGAATAAGCAGAGAACATCTGGGCAGACTGGATGGGCCAAGTGGTCCGTTTTGGCCAATGTAATCCCTAGGTGACACTACCCCAAGGGCTACTACCCTGCCTGCTTGGCTACTGACAGGTTGAGGGGCCTAGGTTCTATGACGTGGTACCTCCACCCAGAGGTCAGGGTTGGTAGTGGTTAAACTAGCTTGGTCACAGCCCTCTGGGACACAGTGACCACCCCTTTATTCCCACTAGTGGCCCACACAGTACTGGAATTACCTTCCTAATACCCCACATATGAACACTTTTACACATATAGATACCACTTACCCTCGAGACTGATTCTGCAGCACGTCTCTGAGGACCCCCTGTAAAACAAGGTTAAGTAACATATGCAACACAATGCAATGCTGGCACTATATGTATTGACACCACAGACAGTATATAGCTCAATAACAACAAATCTGATTTATTTCGGGGCAGTAACACGAGAGGGGCAATCAGGTTGATTTAGCTTAGCAATATTCAAATCGCAATACTGTGCACACATATAGGGTCCAAAAGTCACACTCTGGGTACCCAGGATGGGGAGCTAGCCAGGCCCATTGCCGGGATTGGCGGCAGGTGCAGATGGATGGGGCCCTGTAGGAAGAAAACACATGCACAACATACATTTGTAATCCGGGCGGATGGCTCAGTCCGTGGAAGAAAACACAAGGAAATCAGTTGACAGACTTTGATTAAATGAATATCGCAGGGTGTTGCCCTGATTTGTACTCACGATACCCAGGACAGTTACAGGATGGATGGTGTTGCTTCTAGGTTTCAGCATTCAGCACACACTGCAGAGTGAGGGGAATTAAGACGCGATTTCCACATGCACCAAGCACATTCATATGTGAAATCACTATACCAGGCAGGCTGCTCCTCGATCCTGATTGCAAAGCTGCAAAACCGGGAGCACTCACAGCAGCTTCAGTCCCTGACAGGCTCGATCGTACTTCAGCAAAATCTTCGGTCTTCTACAGGTTAAGCCTGGTTTCCACACTTCTGCTGCTTCTTCCTTCTATAACAGCTCGGATTCAGTCCGATTCAGCTGCACTAGGCATGAGAGCAACAGGGGCCTACACATGCACTTCCACGAATTACTCACGCTTAGTACCAGAGCTCTTTCTCCCTTCACTGTCTCTACTGAACTGACTTTTCCAGCAACAGTGCAGGGCATTTCCTTTGGGCTCACAGCAGTATGGTTGGCTGGTTCGGCTGTCAATCACTGTAGGGCTCCCTCTGTTAGTGCAAAAAGGCCAAGGTCCAAACTCGTTTCCCATGAGCACCTGCCATACAATCCCCTTTGTTGCAGGCTCAGATGAGAGTCCAAGTTCTGATTTGCCAGCAGGCTCCATTTTAAGGACCTCATTTCCACTGATTGGTCCAATTCAGCAGTTCAGGAAGAAGTGCAATATTAAAAATTATAATAAATAAATAAAATTACTTTGTATCTGTAGTGTTTGAGTATTCAGGGGCAGCCTGTGTGATCCACAGCAGTGAACCAGCTTACCTCAGTCTTAATGCTACGTGACCAGTGCCTGGCTTGCTGTGGGCAGCGTGCATAGTAGAGTTCCATTAAAAGGTTGTATCTGTAGTTCAAATACTCATGGTAACCTGTGCTCTGCAGAAGTGACCCAGAGTGCCTCGGTCTTCTTTGTGCTAGTGCCTGTCTTGCTGTGGCAGGGCTCAGGGTGGCAGCGTGTCATAGAGTTCCATTAAAAAATTGTATCTGAACTTCCAGTGATGTCACAGAGTAACAAGGCGTTGCCCCAGCCTCCCCTCAGCCCCACCCTTCTGCTGCCCATATCCACACCTTATCCTGGACCCCCAGCTTACTCCGTAACCAATATACCTCACTCCTGATACAAGATAGCTGTCTACAGAGTGGGCAGCCTCCTCTCCAGGCCCAATTGAGAATTATTGCCATCCCACAGCCTGTGCAGCCTACAACCCTTCCGAAGATGCCTGCCATGGTGGAATATGGCCACCCTGTTTATCCCCCTCTGTTTATAATGGCACACCCTTTCTCAGTCCCTTTCCCTGGAATACAGTTTCTCTCTATACTGACTGTAGTTATTTACAAACCCAATTTCAACCCCACCAATAAAGTTCCAAAGTCTCACAAACACATACAGTCCAGTGTGTGTGTTCGGGTCCCACTAACAGTGTGTGTAAACAGACATCGGTACCGTATGATGTCACAGGCCCACTCAGCTCCTGTTGCTTCAAATTTCAGTCCCAAAAGAAATACTCAGCCCTTCAATCCCAACTCCCAGTGGTTTTCAGTATTTAAGAAATACCAGGCAAATAACACATTTAAATTTCCCTCTAATTAACCCTGACAAACAACAGTCCCCAAGCCTCCAAAGTTACAATATCACAGCCCAAGTAACAGTTCTAATTCAAAGTAATAATTTTTAACACATAGAGCTAATTTCACTTACAAACTATTCAAATATTTCAGTTAAAACAGAATATAACCCCAGACCTCTGTCCTACCAGCCTGCTGCTTGAGTTCCCAAGTGAACAATCCTGAAGAAGACTGAAGATTTGCTGAATACAATCATCCTGTCAGAATTTCTAGCTGCTTTTGAATCCCTGGTTTGTGCAGAGACTTTGTGATCGTGACGGAGAGCGGTTTGGGTGGTACAGTAGCATTTTCTTACATGTAAATGTGCTGTGTATTGAAAGTGGGTAGTGATTTGGTTCCCCACTGTGTGAACTGTGTTCTGCTTGCTGGTACCGTAGAATCCTTTACATGTAAATGTGCTGTATATTGAAAGTGGGTGGTGATTTGGTACTTACTGTGTGAACTGTGTTCTGCTTGCTGGTACCATAGAATCCTTTACATGTAAATATGCTGTATATTGAAAGTGGGTCGTGATTTGGTTCCCCACTGTGTGAACTGTGTTCTGCTTGCTGGAAGCTTTATCCAGCCTAATCAGACTGAATCCGTTCATCTCCATTCGGCCGTGGCCATGCCACGCTGGCCCTGCCAGACTACCCCACTGCACAGAGAAAGCCACCGATGAGAGACCTGCCGGGGATCAGCCTCCTGCTCCACGCTTGAACAGAAATGATGCCTCAGCGAATCATGTGAGCTCTGCTTCTCCTGGCACTCCAGATTAACCACCTGCTGTCTCGATTTTTGTCCAGCCTATGTCCAGTCTTGGGTATCGTGAGTAATCATCAGGGTAGCTCCCTGCAATAACAGCCTAATCTAAAGTGTTGTCATCTGATTGTCTTGCTGTTTTCTTTTCATGAACTGAGCCCTCCAGCTCTGGATTACAAATAGTGTGTGTTGTGCATGCTGTTTTCTTCCATCACAGGACCCCAACCAGCTGCAATGTTCCTGGCTAGCCCACATTCCCCATCTGGGTACCCAGAGTGTGTGACTGCTTATGGACCCTGAAGTGCATGCATAACTGTTTGGTAGATAGAGTCTTTAAGCAAATTAACCTGATTACACCCTCCTTGTTCAAGCCCTTAAATAAATCAGATCTAACTCTTTTGCACTTACTCTGACTGTGGTTCCAGTTTGTGCAAGAGTACTGTACTGCTGTTATTTGCTGTGTATAACCTTGTTTTACAGGGGTCCCCAGGGCCGGGCCAGAGGAAAGCCCTGGTGGTAAGTGCAAACAGTGTGGGTACTTGTGTGGTGTAGCAGGGGTATTGTGAAAGTGATATTGTGTACTGTTCCGCCACTAGTAAGGAAAGAGGTTACAGTGTCCTGGAGGGTTGTGCCCAGGTTAGCTTGACCACTACCAACCCTGACCTCCTCGGATGGGGCACCCGCTTCAGAACTCAGGCCTCTTAACCTGCTACTAGCCAAGCAGGCAGGGTATTAGCCCTTGGGATAGCACCACCTAGGGGTTACAATGGAAGATCCATCCCCTGCTTGTACCCTTAGAAGCTCATACTTAGTGAATAGATGCCCTGCAGGTGTTCTGTACATAGGTGGCAGAAGTGTCTGAAAAGTGGTAGGGCCAAGAATAAGGGCAACTCCCCTCCCTTCTTGGTTGAGTGGGTTCACCCACACCCATACCTTTTCTCAGTCAAATGTTTAATATGTGGAGTAACTCCCTTCACTGACTGACAGCATGTCCCTTTGCTTAGTTCCTGGATGCCCCCTCCCGGAAGGCCTGGCCCTTAACTTTCATTTCTAAAGTTTGATCACTGTGCCTTAACTCTGTAGCTATGACCCAAGCCAACCCCATCAACACTATTCAGAGCCTCACCCTGCAAAATTCTGCTGACAGCCTACAAGCCACAAAGGATATGATTAGTAAGTAACATGGTTTACTGCTCGTGCTGCATTTTTAAAGGTACAGTCCTCCCTAGTTATACATTATCATGATTGCAAACACATATAGGGTGAGGTCCTACCAGTTATGAAAGTGGTAGGCTACGGCCACAGTGCCCCCTCCCCTGTTCCAGCAACTATGGTTCTGTACATGCTTATGTGAACTTTCATGCAAAGCAGAGCCCTTGTTTTAAACTTGATGAAAGCTAGAGGCCAATCAGAGGAAATAGGAAATTCCTGGCAGAGCCATGCTCAGATAGTTGCAGGAGAGACAGGCGACGAACGCACACACTGCACCAAGGAAAGAAAAGAGTGAGTCATAAAATCGAGTGAAGAATGGGAGCACTGGGGAGTGGGGATTAGTCAAGGTTAACAGTCGTAAGAGAGTGGTTCTTCCATGCTAGCATGGGAGGGATCGAGGTCTGCCTGGTACACAGGTGATACAATATAGAGGATTGTGTATGAGCAGTCATACATAACAAGGATATTCTTGTATTGAGAGGTTTCCTAGGTAACAGATGACATCAGTGCCACTGAGGAGGTACTCTATTACCAAGGGAACCTCAAGAATAAAAATTTCCCTGTTTGTGTATGACTGCTCATACACAGTCTTTATAGTGTATGGGCAGTCACTGCATAGAAAATCACACAAACCCAGCTGGAAGACAACAGAGAATAGAAATGTTAACATTTTCTTTTTTTTTTAACTGACGCAGTGTGCTACAGATGTTTCTGCAAGTTCAAATTTAAAAACCTACAAATTCTAGCTTAACTGGATTGAGGAAAGCAACTATGTGGCAGCATTCCAAGTTGTTATGGTGCAGTAGTGACATAGCTACTGCAGCATAACAACTCCATTCTAATGGATTTCTATCCATAACAACATTCTACCATACACTATGCCGGAATACACTGCAGTTTGGTTGGGAACAGATAAACTACAGTCTCTGGATCTGAAGCACTGTATAAAATGAACTTTGAATCTTGTAGTAAATCTCAAGTGCTTAAAGAACTAGTGTACTGCCTAAAACGAATAGTTTTTAAACGCGGTCAACTATTACTACCTTTTATATCTGAGGTACTTTTTCTTTTCCCTTTGATTAATTAGAATATTTTTTCCTGCTGTTAGTAGGCGTGATGTGTGGAACAGCACTCTGCCTGCAGATGACAATGCTAGCTCTGTTCCTGCCATTACATCATCACGGCAGCTCAGGAAGAGCTCCTCAGCTGCTGCCAAGGCAGTCACTGTGATGTCACAGTCACTGAGGTCACAGTGCTGATAACACAGTGGGAGGAATAGAACTAGAAATGTCAGCTGCCAGGCAGAGTGCTGTTTCACACGACCAGCATAATACTGTCACAGAAAACTTCATAATGAGCAAAGGAAAAAAACTACTGCAAAATAAGTTACAACCGGCTACTTTTTAAAATATGTAATGTTTTCCTGCCTGCTATATCAGGTTCTACTAGCTCTTTACATCTTTTGGAGTATAAGTTACTGCCATGTGGATTCTTAAATCAGCAGTGCATTGAAAAGTGTGTTTTCCAAAATGCAAGTTTCAGCTACAATTAATAAAAATTAAAGCATACTTATCCTACCTATTTTCTGCTTTCCTCCTGTGCTGTACACCATGAGTGTTTTTTTATTTTCTCAATTCTCACCCTTGCCAGGCCTACAATGCTATTTCAAGGCCAAATGTGGTGACTATCATTTTTTCATAAGAAAAACTAAATTAAAACATTTATAAAATACTCACGTTTTGGTGGAACTAGACATTTTACCACCAAATAAAACCGAAGATGCCTGGAATCTTTACAGTGAACAAAGGCATGGTCAAACATTTTGCACAATTTTGTTGCACCGCTGCTTTAAGAAGTGACACAACAGCCGGTGGCTGAGTGCTGGCGTGCTGGGCGTACCCACCTGCGTGCGGTGACCCATGTTCAGGAATGGACATGGGCCACTGAGGATTGGCAGGAGGAGAAGGATCGAACGTCCCTAGGACTGCTCTCCTTCTCCGGGGATTGCAGCTCGGCGATGCCTGCCACCTAGCAGAGGCTGGGAGGTAGCTGCGTCAGTGCTGGAGACTGTGGATGAGAGTCTGCGGCAGATTCTTGGTAGGGGAGTGCGCGCGGGTGTGTGTCGTGGCCACCACTGCACCACTGCATGCCGCAGCCTCGGGGAGCGAGGAGAAAAGGAAGAAAATGGAGTCCTCTGCGAGGATGACGATCGTCCCCACCGCAATGGTCCGAAGGCACCTTCCACACACTATACCTAGTCTGGTGGGTCCATTCATTCCCCACCCCCTGCCATGAAGGGTGACCATGGGGCCGGAAGGGAGGGGTCTCATACCCGTGCCTGCGTGGGGGGCATCAGATGGATGCAGAGGATTCGGGGAGGAAAATGCATAACTGTAAAAAAAAAAGAGTGATATAAAATCATCACCAAGAATCCTTATCAGCTGGCCCAGTCCGTGGAACTGCCTTCCAAGATCCTTGAGGGAGGCACCTCATTGGAGACCTTTAAGAGGGGCCTGAGTCACACTTGTTCAGGAAAGCCTTTGCATTATCAGAAAGGCACCCGATATACTGGCTGTTTTAGAATGGATTTTAGTAATATTTTATCAATATTTATTTGATTATTTCAATCCTCTGTTTTAGTGTTGGGCTATATTTAGTATGAACTTTTTACTTTATTTTTGGAACTGTCTTTTGTTCTGACCTTTGTGCAGTGCCCTGAGCCCCAGGAAATGGGTGCTTAGTAAATGAAGTTCACTTACTTTACTAGCTACCCAAATATCTACTGTGAGGGAGTTCATGGATAGCAAAAGATAACCCTAGACACTGGAGTTTTCCTGGGCTATATTCACCTCCCCAGGTGTTGACATAGGCTGGCATGCACATTTGCTGGGGTGGCGGTGCAGGCTGCAAGAGTAATTCAGCTTCTGTAGGAAATGGTGTAATCTATGGGAAAATTACCCTGGATTTACAGAAAAAATGCCAGACTGAGCTGGGAACATTCTGAAGCTCACTCCAATGCTGAAGTCTCTTGGCAGCTGTGTGAGATCCTGAGGTTCAATTCGGCAGCAACTCAGATCCACCACCTCTCAAAAACTGTATGACAGTTACATTGTCTGTGTCAGTTTCTTCATTGACTACTATAGGAGAGTTCTACCACCTAGAAATGACAGTTATGGTTTTACTCAAGGCTGTGATTGGAGGGGTGCAATTGTCACGATAGGGCCTGAACTGTCAGGGGGCCCACTGCATTAGAGGTCAGCATTAACAAAATCTTCTCTTGTCACAGCCCGACTTGCAAGTTTTGTTTGACGTTGCTTATCTGTTTGAAATTGGGGCCATCAGCAATAGCAGCAGTGGGGTCTGTGCTACAGATTCTAACCCCAGTTTTACGGGGGTGGGGATGTACAGAATAAAGAAGCAACAAGGCCTGTTACTAAAATAGTCTGATCTTGGTGCCAGTGTCCCCAGGAGGCACAGGGACAAATTACATTGATCATGGTGCCGGCAAGGAGGCAGGGTGGCAGTATGGACAAGCTATGGATGTGCAGCAGGACTGCCACTAAAGCACTTATGCTATAAATATTTTATATGCATTAATGGTTATTATAGTCTTATTGGTGGGGAGGTAGGGCCTCACAAAATATTTTGCAGGGGGCCCTTACAGTCATTGGCACAGCCCTGGTTTTACTCTTTACTCCATACTGCTTGGAAAAATTAGTTATTTATGTTTTACTATTTGCTGGTAACGGGTAAGGCCTGCTAGGCACAGCTGCTTGTTTTCAGGGCAACTCGGAAGCACTGGGAGGTTAGGTGACTTGCTCAGAGTCACCTAGTATGCAAATGTAAGTTGTGGAATCAGACCCAGGTCTTTTGCTTGTACCAAGTTCACTCACAGCTCATTACTCTAACCTCTAGGCTATACTGCCAGCCTGTGATATTTTATGTAGTTGTTAAAAGTTGAATTCCAAAAAGAAATGACAGTTCCTCCATGTACAAAATCTAGATGTGAAAAGTTCCACTCCAGGAAAAAAAAAAAAAAAACTTTAACCTGCTGGCACTGAGATCTGTGATTAGGTCAGCCCCCACCCCACCCCCACTCCCACCCCCAAAACAACATCAGGCCATGCCGATTATCAGCAATGATGAAGTCAGTTTATAGAATTCAACTGCAGTGACTCAGGCAGCAGAGTATCAGCTATACCGTATCATAACACCATCTACAACCCATCCCTATGTGGAAATGGAAAGGCTGTCCGCCTCCCTTAAACTTCACCTCCTCCTTTAACCTCACCACCAGCTCAATCGCAGCACCGCCCCCTCAGTGGTTGGTTGCCTTTTCTCCAAGAAAAACAGTCCCGCCTCTTCTTGGGGAATTTAAAATCAAGAGCTGCAGGCAGAGACACACACACGAGCCAGAGACTAGGAGAGCAAAAGCAGAGAGTCTTTCAGAGCACTTCACCAAACAATCTCTGGCTCACAGTGAAGGCTCTTACAGAGTGCCACAGCCAGGACAAAGGGCTAATTACAGACACCCCTACTAATCAGGATATACCAGACGGAATCGGATCCTCCAGTGACAGCAGTATCGGTCCTGTAGGAGCTGCACTTAACCAAGAAAATCAGAGCCAAAGAGTCTCAACTGCGGCATAAGAAGTAACCAAAACACCAGGGGCAAAGTCATTGCTAACCAGAGACAGCTGGGGCAAATCAGACTAACCAAGAGTGCCGGAACAAAATCAAGCTAACCAGAGACACCTGGTACACATCATTCAGAAGGACCTCTCCTCTACAAGTGTGTAAGTACAGCTGTTTGGTCTCTGCTGTTTTTCCTCCTTGCTCAAGATACTTGTGCTCTGTTTAGATTTGACTGGCTTCACTGAATATCTCTTTAGTCAAATGTCTCTGCCTCTTATTATCCAAATATTCAGACACTGTCCTTGAAAATATGGAACGATCATCAAATGTTCTAGGTTTAGCACAGAATACTGAAATTTGCACTAGCCTTTTAGAGCTTGCTGTTCAGAGCTACACAAATGACTAGGAACGTTAGCTTTAACATGCTCATGTAAAACATAGGACAGCATCCTCTTCATGTGAGTCAGAAGGCTTCTGAGAGGTAAAATAAGGTACTGTCCTCCAACTGGGGATAGTTGAGAGGTATAGACAACGAGGGCTTAGGGTGAAATGAGGTACTGTCTTTCATCCTTGGTTTAAAAAACTATATACCTTGCAGGGGTTAAACTGCACTGAGAAGTAGTGGAATTTCCTAATATAAGACAGTCAAGAGATATAAACATTGAGGTCTTAGGGTGAAGTGAGGTACCATCCCTCCAAATGTAATGAGTTGAGCAGTATAAACAAGGACTTAGAGTGAAGCCAGGTAATGTGAACAGTCAAGAGGTATAGAGGGCTTATGGTAACAGGAGGTACAGCCCTCCTAATATGAGGCAGTTGAAAGGAATAGACAGTGAGGTCTTAGGGTGAAGTGAGGTACCATCCTCGTCCCTCCTACTGTGGTACAGTCGAGAATGATGTATAGACAGCCAGTGTTTAGCATGAAGTGAGGTACCATCCTCCTAATGTGGGACATTTGAGAGCTATAGCAGCCAGGGCTGAGGGTGAAGTGAGGTACTGTCTTTCCTAATATAAGACAGTCAAGAGATATAAACATTGAGGTCTTAGGGTGAAGTGAGGTACCATCCCTCCTACTGTGTACAGTCAAGAATGATGTATAGACAGCCAGTGCTTAGCATGAAGTGAGGTACCATCCTCCTAATGTGGAACATTTGAGAGCTATAGCAGCCAGGGCTGAAGGTGAAGTGAGGTATTGTCTTTCCTAATATAAGACAGTCACGAGATATAAACATTGAGGTCTTATGGTGACGTGAGGTACCATCCCTCCTAATGTGGGACAGTTGGGTATAAACAGCCAGAGTTTATGGTGAAATGAGGTACCATCCTCCTAATTTGGGACAGTTGAGAGAGTTGTACAGAACATATTGAAGTTTGTTTTTGTTTTCAGTTTTGTTGACCTGGAAAGGAGGGCTGGGCAATCTGCCATGTTTTAGCTTCATCCTGGGGTAGGATGGGGTGGGGATACAGATGCAAACTGACATATTGAATCAGGTTGAGTTGTTGGTATTGTTGCCCATGATTCCTGGGAAATTCCACTACTCTTTTGAGAAGTGCCATGGGATCTTTAATATCCACCTAACCACCACCATAACTGGTAGATGAAACCTCTGTTTAACATCTCATCCAAATGATGGCACCTCAGAAGTGCAGCACCCCTCATGCTGCCTACAGTGTGAGTATAGTACTGAGATTTACCCAAGTTCCTGGTGTGGGGCTAGAACTCCAAAACCTTCTGCTCTTCCAGCCTCAGGGGCATATGTGCATGCTCGCTGAGCCACTGCTAGTGTGCTTTAAGTGGTAAAATGAGTGACTCTCTCCTAATATAGGACAATTGAGAGGTATGGAAAGATGGGTTCTGAGGAGTAAAATGAGGACTCTCTGCCAGTGTGGAACAGCTGACCAGTATGGGCTGAGGGTTGAGGATAAAATAAGGATGTCTTCCCTACTGTGGGACAGTTGATGGGTATGGAAGGAGGGGTTCGGAGTGGTATAATGTAGGACAGTTGACAAGTATGGGTAAGTGAACAGCCAGCAAGGAGGAACTGAATGGCTTAGTGGATTGATAGTATGTTATAGAGTCTTTCACCTGTACATCATGGGTTCAAATCCAGCCCAGGTTGGTAGTGACTGAAAGCCATTATTACCTGAGGGCTGTTCAGTGGCCTATGTGAAATGAGTTGTGATGGTTTCAGTCCAGTAGTTCCCAGTGGGCAGATGTCCACATCATAAAACCACCAACACAACTAGCACTATTTGGTAGGGATGTGTAACTAACAGTATTTCTGAATACCACAAACAATGCACTACTGTATTTAATCTCAATAACAAATATTGCCACTATTCAGCCTATTCCTATTCGGAAATACTGTTAACCAAAATAGATAAATAAAAGCCCCCAATCATCCTTCACAGCTGAATCATTTAAAATACACCCCATCCTCTGCTAGAATCCCAGTCCTACCTCCTCCCCAGCACCCACAATTTTATATATTCTTTAACATTTAAAAACTGCCATGATGGGCGAGATAACACAACCCGCATGCCTCCAGCGTCAGCTGCAATCTTACTGCAACTTTGGTATCAAATAAATATCTCCCCACCCTGACAGCACCCTCCATTCAGTGGTCTCCCCACCCCCAACACTCAAGTCTTCTCATCAGTTTTGTATCACACGGGAAGCTTTGGACAGTAACAAAAACCGATTCAGAAGTTTTGTACTGTAGTTAAAAAGCGAATTTTAAGTACTCAGCTGTAGTATACTCTTTACTTGCCCTATTCCAGAAACTGGCAACGCTAAATTGAAAACTAATTATCCCAAATGTTGTACTCTGTGCAAAGATAAGTACCTATTTTTCACATCTCTTAGACTGTAAGTGGACTGCAAAATTATGACTGTGCCCATTTCCTTATCTGTTATTTTACATAGTATATGGTTGCCCCATCTGTTTTTAAGAAAGTAGCTTTGTTTAAAAAAAAATGTTTCATTTTGAATGCACTGCTGTTACAGCGCATGTTTCACAGAGAGTAAATGTGATTTTCCATTCATTTTACTGAATGCAGTCTGAACTTCAGCAGAGTAAACTATCAACTGTTGTAGTTCATAAATCTCCAGTTTTAAAGTAGTAAATGTCTTATTTGGTCGGCTGCCTGAGCCACCATAAATCTGAGAGAGAAAGATCAAAAGACTGTGTATGAAAAGCAGACTAAGTGGTATGCTAATGAAACAGCGCTTGCCACTTGACAATGGAAAGTTGTTGTATAGCAGTGATGTCGCAACTATACTACAACAACTTTTTGACCTTTGCTGTCCTGCGACAGCTTTCCATAGTATAGTGAAATCCATCTGCAATAAAGTGCAGCCATATACTGTGTAGAAGAATAATACATGGGTTGGTTTGTGTAACCAGAATTTTATACACGCCCAAGGCATGTAAGGCTAATAAACCCAGAAAGTGAAGTTTGAGACTGCATCCACACCAAGGGTGTGTATAAACTTCTGGTTACACACACCAACCCTTGCTTTGTTTCTTATAATTACTGGGTAACATTTTTAATTGAAATGTGAGACTATGCTGTGTGGTTTAGAACTGCATGCATGACTGACAGGTCCCATTACACATGGCCAGTTGTCATGCATAATTACAGCACTGGTATGTGTGTATTGAAAATGTTAACGAGTAATTATAATATTATAATGGGCCAACTAGGGGTTAATACACCAGGACAGACATTACTATGTACTACAATTCCCTATTTTGAATATGTTATTCCATTCATAAAATGGTTTTAAATAGTCCATTTCACTGCTGTAGGTGTTGCATAATACTGTGGATTGAAAGAGCAGGTGACACAGGCAGAGGAGGCAACTCGTAGCAAGGAGCTAGCTGTCCAAAGTGCTAAATTAGCCATATTTAAAAAAAAAATCCTTGAGCTATTTAACTTCTGCCATGATTTAACTTCTATGAGTGCCCGCCTCTGCACTGTCCTCAGAAACTGTGTTTTGATCATGCAAAGTAAAGAAGGGGCTAAGAGCTATTCATTGGCATGTAGTGTGATCTGGACTGCACAAGACTGTTTTGCTTTGCAGGCAGTTGTACATGTTAGGGGATAATTATTTGTCAAGTTGTGTTTTCTTAAGCAGGTAAGTGTACTAGACAATTGAGTGCCTATTTACAGGTACAACCCTGTAGGACTAATAAAGACATACAAAGGACAGTGGAAAAGGGGACAGGTAAACATAACAAAAAAAGGTACAGCACATTCTGTATAGGCAGTACAGTTAGACAGTGCACCAATTGATGCGGATACATTTTTAAACAAAAAAATTGATAACAGGATCAGGTGATTATATAAAACAAAATGCTGAGTAAGACCAGTGGAACAGAAAATGAGTAGAACAAAATTGGCACCAGGCGAGCAGTCAGACAGAACAAGAGTAGTTCAGCAGGTATTTGTAAGGGGAGTTGGGTACAGTTTATTTATTAATTTAATTTATTTGTCTGAAATTATCCCAACTAGGATACCCCTATGAGACGCAGTGTCTTGTTTTCATGGGGGTCTCAGGGAGAATTGCAATAGTTAACACAGTCCAGCAGGAATAGTCACTTATTGGCTAAAACATGCACCAGAAACAAAAGCTAAAGGCAAGCACATGCAGCGTCTCATTTTCATGGGGGTCCCAGGGAGAACAGCAGCAGTCAACAGGTTAACCTAGTCCAGCAGGAAAGTTACTTACTGACTAAAATGTACACAGGAAAGAAAAACTGTAAGAGTAATCACACCCAAACAGTAATCAAAGCAAGCTAAGAATGTGGGCTAAAGCAGACAAAGAGCATGGGCACTGTTATGTAGCATAATCATGGTGAGGGAGGTTTTTTTGTGTGCTTTGTAAGTATTTGTTGAGTAAATGGGGAACAATAGGACAGCTGTCTTCCTTTGGGAAGTGAGGAACAGAGTAGAGGTTTGGTGATACAGCAGTGGCCATTGTATCTGAGGGCTTGTCACAGACGCCAATAGCACGGTGTACAAAACGCACGCAACATGTGTTAGTGTGTACGAGCAGACCTCAGGAATGGGACGACATGTGTAGAAAACACCCCAACCGCCAGGATGCCAGTGGCAATGCCGCAAGCCCCATACCAATGATTGGTGCATCCATCCACCCATGGCAGCGCTGGTAAGTGGTGGAGTACGTCCCGGAGAAGGTGGGTGGAGGGTAACCGTGATACTATAATATATAAAACAACAGATATAGAAATGTGCATACACAAGGCTGTGTTTCCAAGTTGGGAGGTTGATGACATCATGGGACCTCTGAGAGCTTTGCTCTAAAGCTAGAGTATGCATCATTGTGCGGTATGTTCTGCCCACAGGATGCCAACTCAGGCGAACTGTGTAATGGATATTGTTGAAAGGACTCTAAACTAGATTCTGTATGCATCCCTCTGCTGGGTATGTCCTGTCCACAGGATGCCAACTGCTGGGCGAACTGTGTTAATGGATATTGTTCGAGGACTCTAAACTAGATTCTGTATGCATCCCTCTGCTGGGTATGTCCTGTCCACAGGATGCACAGTGCAGGGCAGACTGTGCTACAGTATATTATTTGAAGGACTCTAAACTAGGTAGTACACGCTGCAACAAAGCCAACAGATAAATTGAGGGAAGCGCTGTTGGATCCAGGGCTTCCTGAATCAGCTTCCCTCCCAGTGACATACACGTTTCTCATTTCCTGTGGGACAGGATCTCCAGGAAAGCTAGGCATTAATAAATGCATAGATACACCCTCCTGAATAAAACTGTTGTTGAAAAGAATCTAAACTAGGTTCTGTATGCATCCCTTTGCGGGTATGTCCTGCCACAGGATGCACAGTGCAAGGCAGACTGTGTTAGAATATATTGTTCGAAGGACTCTAAACTAGGTGATGCATGGCTCACTCTGCCGGTTAAGTCCTGCGCACAGGATGCATGGCACAGGTGTGCAGGATGGTGATCTGTTTCAGTGGTCTATTGTTTTCATTTTTTCACAGTTAAATATACGAGGCAGGCAACATTGGTGAAAGAGGTTCTGTCTGAGAAAGATTTGCAAGCAGCAGTGTTTGTTAGCTGATGAAACATTTAATCAAATTTTAGATTAGTAATATTTCATTTCTAGCAAAAAAAGACTTAAATATATCCATTTTCTTTTATTTGTGTTTCACTCCTGAGCTTAGATAGTGTTTTTAAAGTTGTTAAAAGTCCTCCCTGCTCCTGACCATGCCCACCATGAACAGATGTAACATTCTGGTGTGGTGCTTTGCTGTTCGTTTACTATCAGAAATGTATGCCTGTGCCCTCTTAATACATCCGCAGTATGAATCCAGTATGGAAAGTCAACAAGTAATCCCGAGGGAAGGGATTTAAAAATGTTAAATTGCTTGTTTTATTTCTCAGATTTTATTGGCTATGGATAAACATATTAAAACATTACTTTCATAAAATAGATGTGATAAATGTTGATCATGCATCTTTAACGACTTAGTCATTACAATAATTACAAAATTGCTATTAAAAGCTGTATTAGCAACAGACTGACAAATGCTTAAGTACACACAAGCTTTGATTTGTAAAGATTTCTCTGTTTACATTCCCTCATTGGGGTTTTCCCTGACTGAGGATATTTGCATGAAAACTGCATCTGTGTCAGGCTGCAAACCATCCTGCAGCTTTTTGTTTATTTTTATTTTTCAGACTCTAGAATTTTTATTTTGGAATTTGTGGCGGGAATGGCCCACTAGCTGATGATCATTTCAGATGTGGACCTGTGTGCATAGGGAGGCTAAGGGACTTGTTCATGGACACACAGCAAGCAAATGGTGATTGTGGGATTTGAATCCAGGTCTCCTCTAACTTTAGGCTGCATCTGTTGAAGTCATAATCTTGTTTTTTTTTCCCCATTCTGTGTTTATGACACACACACACACACACACCACTGCTCTAACTCCCTCTGGCATCCCTAGGTGCCTGGCTTTGCTGGACCCTGTCCACCTGTCAGCTGCCTACCCCATACTGCCTCATATGCACCCACTGGGAGTGACAGAGGGATGTCCCTCTCAGGCAGCATTGTTCTCATCAGGTGGCAAGCTGTAGGGTCCAGGACCAGTCCTTCTTTGGTCCACCAGGGTCCATTCTCTTTCGTGCAGTGGGGCCACGTTCTTTGTTTCTCCCATCCCCTGCAATGCAGGCCTGCTAGGGAGGTCCAAGGCATGTGTGCAACCCAAAGCGCTTCTTGCCCGGCCTGCATCTGTCGCTCACATGTTACCCTCACTTGCACTGCCACCCATGATAACCCAGGTGGAAGTTTTGCAGCGAGGATGGCACCCCTGCCCCCATGGAGGAGGAGGAGGGTGTCCTCTCGGACACTCAGTCCTCCTCCTGGCCAGCCCCATGTCCCATGCTCATTCCTGAACCCGAGTCATCAACATCATGAGTGATAGTGCTACCGCTGGCAGGGTCGCTTAATCCTGCGGTTTTGTTTTTTTTCACATTAGACATTTCCACAGCAACACCTTCTCACAACTGGATGATTATGATGTGAGTAGAGAGAAAGACAGAAGAGCAGATGGGCCTGTGGGACAAAGATCTTGTTTTCATGCAATTGTCCTCAATAAAAAAGAGGGAGATAAATAGAGAAATGATTACGTAATTCCAATTACATTTAATTAGTCATTTATTTCTGTGTGTGAATTTGCACTCCTCGTGAAAGCTGCTAAATTGACAGCACTGAAACAGAAGCCCTCTGTTTATCCACATGACAGACACAGCAGGGTGATCACAGTGCAAGCTTCCCCACACTGCCCTGCCAATTTGTCTCAACCCCTCACGTGGAGGATGAGACCCAAGACATACATGAGTTTATTTCAGACTCCATACCCATTCAGTCCTTGGCCTCTCATGTGAGACTGCCAACAAGAGTGCAAGTAGTGTCAAATGTATTGGTGATTTTGTGATGTGGAGACTTGCTCACCTGGGAATTGGACTGAGACCACCACATCAAAGCACAGCAACACAGAACCCCTTTGTCCAATCCTGATTTGTCAATTACATAGAAACATAACACAGAACATAGAAACAGAGTTTGACAACGGATAGGACCGCTTGGCCCACCTAGTCTGCCCATTTTCCATACCTACAGTGTCGCCACACACCATACTTGATCTCCAGCTCTCCTCCACCCCACCCGCTTCCTTTCCACCAACATTGCATTATGCCTATCACACACATATTCAAGATGAAGTGAACACAATCCCTGTGGGTTCTTCTCTCACCTCAATTTAATTATTCCAAGGCAGTCAGTGACGCAAGGGACCTAGAAGTTTCAATAGATGTTTTGTCTCCTTTAATTTTAGGGCCCTGTTTTTGTACATAAGCACACACAAAAATTAGAAAGCACAGAGTACCCTCTAGTGGTGAAGATGGAAATGTACTCTGAAGTTGTGCCGTGCAAACTCTCTCTTCACAGCTAGCTCATTCTCTTTTAATTTGTTTAACAGTTGAGACACTACCTCTGAGGCAGGGATTTCTTGTTTTATCCCAGGGTCTCCCTCTCATGACCTGTAATTCAATTTATCAAAGATTCCCCACCCCACCCCACAGCTGGGAGGGTATTCAGGAATAACAGCCTTCTTTCTATAGAGCTGTTTCTTTACTCTGATGGATGGGGTGGCTAGTCACCCCTGTCTCTGCCTTCTTGACTGGCAACTGGTTCCCTCAGGGACTTACCTGGTCTTACACCCTCCCCATGGCAGGGGCCTATGGAGAGAGAGAGAGAGAAAGTCGTCCTCCCTCCAGTGCAGAGCAGGGCTGTTGGGTAGTAGTGCAGGTCAGAGAGGTAGGCTTGCAGGGTTCATGCAACCCCTGCCATCATTTTCTGTTGCATCTGGTCTCGTCCAGCCACATACAGCAAGTGCTTGCGTGTAGAGTCACACAAGCGCCACTCACTTGCAGCCCCTCCTATATGCCACCTGCTGTGCACTGCCACCAGGCCTCCATCTGGTGGCAGTCTAAGGCCTGGCAAATGGGCCTCCCCACCCCCGAGAAAGGATGCCCAACCTTTCCCACCTCACTAATCCCTGCAACCCAAGCTTGCTCCTGAACGCAGATTGTCAGCCTAGGGTGCTCAGCATCAGTTTTCCATGAAACTGGGCTGGCTAGACATAACAGCCTTAAGGGTAACTGACTGTCAGCAGGGATCGGAGACAGAATATTCCTTGGGCTGTTTTGTGCTCCTGAATCACTGATGGGTATGGGCCAGCTGGACCGAAATAAACTGAACCCTCAAACCAGGATTGTTCCAAAATTGTGAACTGAACCGGTCAGTCAAGAACAGCTCATGGGTTTGATACAGAAATTAGGCCATGACCTCTGTTTGCATGCTAATTACACGCTGATTGCCAGTTTGGAAAAGGCCAGGAAATTAGAGCTTTTAGAACCTGTTCTGGTTCTGATCGACAGTGATCTTTATTGGAAGAGGACTGCCTGCACCTGGCTGGGAGCTCTGGAGATGCAACAATGTCTGGTCCTTACAAAGTTCAACAGAAATGCAGGAGTCTGTGTTTGTTTAGAACAGTGATCAGCTCTTAGGGACTCCCAAAATCCTCCCATAACCAAATGCATGAATCATCACATTAAAGGCAGCTGTATTAGACATCACGAAATTGCAAACATTAAGAAGAATGGATTAAATATGCATCCCCTAGGGCACCACCCTTGGCTGAGTATAATGAATTTCCATCCCACTGTAACAGTGTAGCTTTTATAACAGAACTCTCGTTCTCTCTCTCTCTCTATAACAGAACTATCTCTCTCTCCTGTATCATTCCCTGCATCACTTTCTCCTTTACATTTCTCTTCCTCTTCTCTCCCTTGCTGTGTTTTCACACAAAATCCATTGCCAACCTCATTGCCCATATGGGAGGCAAGAGCACATATAAGAGATTGGACAAATTCAAATGATTAGCATAGAAAAGAGCAGGCTGAGAGGAACACAATCATGGTGTTCCAGATACTTAAAGGGATTGACATGGTGGAGTAACTAGAAGGCTTGCCCTCAAATGGTTGGGGGCACTATAAGGTAACATTAGAAAGCATTATTTTGCACAGAAGGTGAGTAAAATGTGGAGTAGCCTGCCCAGTGTAGTTGTGGAAGCTAGCACTCATTGGTCAAAGCATCACATGACCATTAAGTATTGTCTGATAACTGCACACCTCACCTGCACTGCATATTTATTTTTAACAAGCAAGGACCATTTTGTAAGTGGGATAACACACTCCAAGGTGTGTGCTCATAGGGGAATAATGTACTTCTTTGGTGATGGTGGCACTCAGCTACACCTTGTCCTAATAACCACCCAAGGTGTGCATTTATCCCCTATAAACACACAGTTTGCCATGTTATCACTTACATGTGTTCTAATACTTTAAAACTGCTGTGGAACATGTCTATTAATGACTCCTTCTGGACCAAAGAATTTTTTATGCAAGCTGCAAATTACTTAAGAAATAACAGTTGGGACTGTAAGAAATATTGTGGCATCGTTGGTATACAGCGTCCCTACTAGGCGAGCTTCACTGAAGTCAATGCCATGCTGGGGGGACATACAAGATAGTCCCTAAAAGTCCCTTCCATCACCATGTAGTTATTTACTTGTCATGTTTCCAGGCAGGTAATGAACACAAAACCTGAACAAATTACACTCATTTCATTTTCTTGGGAATAGTCTGTTGCAGCACGTCCCAGGGTAGCCAAAGGCAGGGAGCTCCATGTTAGGCATTCAGTTCCCCTCAACAACACTGTATCTCTCACCTCACACACACACACAGCCTACTTCCCCGCCTTTCTGCTTTTTCTTTTCTGTGGTTTTGTTTTTGACCGTCTGACTAATGTACCAGTCATTCAGTTCCTCAAGCCCTGTGCAACTCAGACCTTAGACTCTTGCTGAGCAGGATCTGTCTGCAACACTCTGAGACAAACAAGCAGCATTGGAAGAAACTCCAGCGGTCCTCCGTGTCTTGACTGTTAGCGATTCCACCCATGTTTGTGCAGGAGACGGTAGAGGGAATCTCACATTTGGTCTTTCTCCACCCTTGCTTGGGCTTCTTACGAGTCCTGGCAGGCAGTGCACTGTTTTGTTAACCTTTTGCATGCTAAAGCTAACTATAGGGGTTACTTGTAAGGATTTTGGACTATACCTCTCAACTGTCCCATATTACGAGGAACATGACTGTCCCTCATTGTACCCCTAGGAATTGCTCTGTCCCACATCATTCCATATGGAAAAGGTACTGCTCACACATAAAAGGTACTATACACCTAGACTTTAAAGTGGCAATTTATAATATTCTTATGTTTCTAAATTAATATTAAACATTGCACAATTAAGGCACAACTTGTTTCCACAGTGTTTTGAGCTCACCTCACCTGTCTGCAGCCCACAGAGGAAAACTAATAAAACACTTTTGGCCAAGTTGGATAAAGCTTATTTTCGAGTGGCCAGATATGTTTTAAAGGGAATTATCATATTCATCACTGTTTATTATTGAACAAAGTAAACTGGTTACCTTTAGAAACAAATTATTTATGTCACTGGTTAATCATAATACATAAAATGAAACATCTTTGTTTAAACCATCCAATTTCACTATTGCTGTTTCCAGTGAAACAAAATACTAAAAGATCATTAACTAGATCAGCCCACTTAAATAAGATTTCTGTAGAAAAATTACAAAATAAATATGATGATAGGGCTCTAACTTCTCAAGCTGCTAGTTTCTGGAATTCTCTTCCTGTAGAGGTTAGGAAATCACAAATCATTCTACTACATTTATTCATACCATAAAGGAATTAAAATCCATGTTTGTAAGTGTTGAATACATTTATTAATGTATTATACAAATCGTTAAGATTTCTTTTGTTAGATATTGATAACGAAAGTATTCTAATTTTTATACATTTTTGTATTTTTGTAATTTTGTATTTGTTATTCGGTTTTATTTATTGTTATGCTTTGCTATGTATTTTTATGGAATTTTGTATGAACCTAGATAGGGATTGCACAGGTCTGTCTTCTGAACTGGACTTATGTCCAAATGACATGTATTACCTGTATAAAAATAATATTTTACCTACCTACCACATTTCTGCAACAAAGCTTGTGAGGGTATGTAATGACTTACAGGGACGCAGTTACACTTTAAATGTGATAGCTGGATAACCTGACTGAGGATGCAGTTACATAGAAACATAGACAATAATGGCAGAAAAGATCAGTCTGCCCAAGTTCCTTATAATCCCTGGAACCTACTGTTCCTCCAGGGTACTATACCCTCCCTGTCCTCTCTCTATTCTCCTCCCTGGTCCTGTCGCCCCAGTAACCACTGTTCCTTCTATTATGTCCCAGCCTGCTTGGAATCCTGACTGTTTTACACCACCACTTCAGCCGACAGACTGTTTCCAAGGTTCTACCACCCTTTCATTAAGTAGTACTTCCTCACATCTCTCTTAGACCTACCTCCTGTTAATTTCATTTTTGTCCACATGACCGCAAATTAGGTATTCAGGCTAAATAGTTCCCCGCAGTTCACTTTGTTAATTCCTTTTAGGAACTTGAAGTTCTCTGTCATCTCTCCCTCTCCTTTTGGTCTACAGTGAGTACATATTTAGTGCCTGAGGCGCTCCTCATAGGGTTTGCCCTGCTGGCCCTGAATACAGCAACACAGGTAATCTAAAAGTCAAGAACATTAGCACAAAAGCACCAAGGCAAGGGTACCCATGGTGATTTGCGTATACTTCGCATGATGCTTTGCATCATGGGGATATGTATGATTGTACAACTCTGGTATGTACATATCCCTTACCAGAGTGCCTGTATACCTTTGGGGTGGCTTAATTTTTCCGTTCTGTTTTTTGTTATGCAGAATTATTGTACAGTTTCACTTCATGTTGTAACTGTTGCTGTGGTCTACTTGAGTGTGTGCAGGACATCACTGTAAATCAGCTTCAGCTTACTGGATTTAACCTGAATAATTCAAACTTGAAATCTGGACAGTTTCCAACTGCTGAAATGCAAAGACCGTCAAAAGTGTACTTCTGGGAACAGAGTCAAATTTAGCTCCGTTTCACTTTTAGGAAACTGCATACATGGCTGTAACAAGGCCTCAAAACATGTCAAGACTGCCTGTCGAGAAAAGGGGTGGAAGGTATGTACATTCTGTGGCATGACCCTTCACCCCAATAAATAGTATATTTTGCAGAAATACAACCCGAATTTGTCATTGTTTTTTCCTTCTATCATTCTAAGAATAGATTGTAACTGCTGCTGTAGAGGTTTCTGATGCATTTAGTGTCCAATCCACAAAAGTATCCTGCCAGCCCATCCGCACATACGGAGGGCTGGGAAAAATCACAGAAGTGCCCTGACTGCACATGGGGCACTCCGGGCATCCACGCCGTTGGATGCAGGCCGTGTCTGCACCCCACCTGATCCGCCCATGAGTCTTTCTGTGTTGCCTAGTCAGGGATGAGCATAGGGTAGAGATGCGAATCTGTGCAAACCATAATCTGCTTTCCACCAGTGGCATTAGATGACTGAGGGGGCTAACGCCAGCCATCCTGGCATGCAAGTCCTTTCTGACCCTCCCACAGATACTGCACAGGGATTATCTCATTTCCTCTTGCCCCAAGTACTCCTTGCCACCATGGAGGCTTTGGGAGCTTTCTCTGTAATTTTTTCAAATCACTAATTTTTTTATTATTTATTTATTTTTTAAGGATACGGCAGTTCTTGGAGTATTGACATATTCACGCCCCTGCTCTGCATGGAGCAGGGATCTGATCTGGGCAGTCTGGGCATCCAACTGATTCCTGCTGCCAATCCTTACATCACACAACACACATGCCGTTGGCCTCTCTGTGATAGTGTCCATAGGCAGGGATGGACCATGCATAGTAAGCTGGGATTCTGCATCATGCCTTTGGTGCCCAGGAGGTGCATATCTGAGCCACCTTATGGCTTACAACACCCTTGGGCATGCAGTTGAAGCAGCACGACCAACACTCTTGTCATGTCTTATTACTTGCCTATTGCAATTTTTGCTCATTTCATGATGGTGTCTGTTTCCACCTGCCTACTGATTGCAGTCGCAGCACAGTAACAGTTTTTGCACTTCTGCATGGAGATTAGTTCCTCCCATTACAAGAGTAAGGACTTGTGTTACACACATCATATGTGTGTGTAGGTGTGGGGAGGCCAGCAACAGCCATTTGTGCTAGGCATCCACTTCCCACCTTGCTATATAGGCTGTAGTCACAGAACACATTTTGGAAGCACTGCAGCATTCCTTTGGAGCCACTTTGACATATATTGCTTTAGTGCAGGGGGTATCAGACATGCTTGTGCTGCAGCATCCTCAGAGGCCAGCACTGCGTCCTGGGAATGGGCCTCCGTGTCCCTGAGAGCCCTGAGCTGTAGATCAATGGCTAGTAACTTCATGACCCTCTGATGCATGCTAGTTCAGGGGAGCAGTTTGTGAAATAAATGAGAACTTAAATTCAAACTTAAAAACTGATGATTAACACTAACTACGTTCATATAGTTAGTGGATGCCAGAATTGCAGACATGGGTGTGTGAGAGAGAGAGAGAGAGAGTGGACAACCCAGGAACTACTCGCTGTGTAGCAGAGTGAGAGAAAGAATCAAGATTACTGTGGTGAGTCCTCAAGAAAGAGGTGGAAGTTTCCTTTTGCACCTGCAAGTGTGTTTCAACACAGGAAGCAGCTGCACCTTTGAAGTCCAGTGCTGGCCACAGTGTATGCCAGGGCGTAAGGGTTAAACATACACATTTTGGAGATAAGAGGCAAAGCAGCAGAGAGAAGCAGGATGCAGACACAAAGCAAAGGGGTGGGGGCCGCCAACCAGGGACAGGAAAGAAACTGTATGACTGCAGGTACCAACAAAGGAATTATGCAGAGCAAGTGAGAGGCGTTTCAGAGAACTGAAGCATTTTGTTCTTGTTTTCCAACCGCCCCACTTATTGGGAGGGTTCTTTTATGGGGCATTGGATGGGTAAGCAGCCCATCAGGGCCCAAGTTCAGGTTTTGTTTGGCACTCAAGATGTTTCTTTCTCACTCTGTGGGTCTCCAGCTCTGAACAACCAGAACTAAAAACATTCAGGTGCTACTGTGTGTGTGTGTGTGTGTATATATATAAAATATATACCACCACACTATTGTTTCATGTACAAGGGTCATGCACTCTGCATATACTATACTGGGTGCACCAACGCCATGAGTGTGGCCCCATAGCAACAAGTGCCCCCTTGGCCTTTCCGCTGCTGCTTCTCTGAAAGAAACTTGCTGAGTAGAACTGTCCTGTGGTCTGAAGAATCTGCCAACTCCAAGTTCAGGGTTGTGAGTGTGCAGGAAGTGTGTGGGAGGAAGGGAATGGACTGCAGGAATCAGCTCCTTGGAATTCTTAAGCAGTGAAGCGGACAATGATACTCCTCATGGTAACCACAGCACAGCAGTGTGCTCAGAGTGGGGACTGGTTTCCTGGAGCTGGTGTGAGATATACTAGCTGGTAAGTGCGCTCGGTCAGGAAACTTCACAAGTGTCCAAATGAAAGGTCATCCCTTACCAAAATCTCACAAATAATGAAAACAAAGCTGCCCCAACCCCATCCCTTCATGTAGATTACATTACATCACCCCATTCATTAGGCGCTAAGGAGGCATTAACTACTGAGTCCACAGTTACGGCCTTTGTATGACCTGGTCATCATGCTTCCAATCAGTTTGATTCCCAGTTTCAGAATCGGATTCGTCGGACTCCAACCTGATTTTTGAAATCATAATTTTCAAAATCGCACTTTGAATATCCTGATTCTGGAATTAATGGCTAGAATATCTTTCACATGGGAATTCAGTATTTCAGAATTAGGTTTCTAAATCCGATTCTGATGTCCACTGTGGAATCGGATTCAAAATTGGAAAGTTTTTAAGGGAAAGGAAATTGTTTAACCAGGAAAGGCACACTAAGCGGAGCTTGTTTCAGGTGCAACCTGGGAGCACAAGAAGTTAAGTGACTTGCTCAGAGTCACATAGTATGCAAGTTGGGGCTGATGGGATTCTAACCTAGGTCTCCAGGTTTGCAGCTCAGTGCTCTTAACCACTACACTATACTGCCTCCAAAAGTCTTATTGGATCAGTATTGCCCAATTCCATGCATTTCTATCTTCAGTGTCTATGCATAGGCTAAGACTGACTCCTGGAACTTTCACTGGTGAGGAATTCTGGAGCAGTGGTTTGAGCACAGAACACTGAAACAGGAGACTGTAGGTTTGAATCCCACCTCGGTCACTGGCTCACTGTGCGGCCCTGGGCAAGCCATTTGATCTCCCTGTGTTCAGACTCTCCCAGCTGTAAGACCCTCCATTGTGAATGAGAGATTTCATATGTAAATTTATATGTAATAAATTGTTAAAGAAAAAAGTAATTTAATGAAAAATCCTTAGGGATGGAGCCAGTTCAGAAAAGTCCTGGACCAGTGCCATTTTCTTTTGTTGTTGCAAAATAACTTTTTCAGAACTTTTTCTGGTTCAGCTTCTGATAAGGTTCTGATCATTTTAAAACGTGGATTTTGTAGCTTAATACACTCCCACTCCAAGCAGGTCTTTGTCTAGAAAGAAGGCTGTTGGTGGTGGTGAAAATAACCTGAAAGAAAGCTGGCAGTGGAGAAAGGACCCAGTGAGCTAGATCTGTATTAAAGGGAGCATATGCATATTCATGTGGTGTTAGGGGTAATGACTAGCTATATAATTATATTTACTGTAGTACCATTTCAACTTTTCCTTAAATTCTGTTCCCATCTCTAATAATAACTTTGACAGTGAAATGACGTAACAACAATATCTTTGTATTAAAGCTGAAAGGTTCTAAATGTTGGATTAATTTCGACTAACAAAACTTTTACTGTATATCTGTTGTAACTCTGGTAAACTGCTCTTGGCTCTAATATGGATGTGTTTATCAGTGTTCTAGTAATTCCCTTAATGGTTATAGGGACACGTAGCCCTTTTTGATAGGTTGTATGATGTAGTTGTAAACTTTATATTAGTAGTCTGTACTGATGGGGCCAAGAAACTGTTTCAAGATACCATGTGTAGTACCAAGGGATGGATAACATGTTGTTTCCACATATGTGTGATGAATGTTGTACCTAAATTTATCACACATAGGTGTGATAAATGCTGTCTGTCAATCAACTCCTCCACCCCACCCCCAACTACCACCACTACTTCTCCTTGGTTTACAGGCAAAACAAAAGTACATTATTACAGCAAGCACCCCCACACACACACGGAAGTTCAGGTTGGTGTCCTCCACAGTGCCACAGTTCATCTCCATAGCACCCTCTTTAACACCTCTGTAGTGTACCTCTCAAAAGTTTCTCTGTCCTGGTTCTCAGAGTTCCTTTTTCATGACAATAGTTTTTCTGAGCTGCCCTGCCAATCTAGCCCTAGCACTTAAGTACCTTCTAAACACTGCTCTGCCGTGATTCCTACCTCCTACCGCCACAAAGACCGCACTCAAATAAAAACTGCACACTTGTTACAACTACATTCCCAACAGAGTAATGGACAAAACAAAACAATAATAAAATTAGTAGCACTAACTCTAGTCTCCGCTGCTAGCTGCTTTCCCTAGCCCCTGGCTAAAACCAGCTTCAATATTTTTGCTAAAATTTCTCTGAGCCACTTGCTGCACCAGTAAAATGGACGTCAGGGCATCAGTAGTGTTGCACCATTAGCGTGTCCACAGCAACTCCCATGGAAATGTGACACCTTTAAAATGGAAAGGCACTTCTTCAGAAAAAATGCCACAAACATATTTATTTTTTTAAAAAGTGTTTTACACAAAGACTTAGCCTATTGCATAAATCAAATATACAGAGATTTTATGATACATTACTTATCTACTCTCGAACAGTTTGACTCGGGCACAGCACCACTTGTGATGTTACCCAAGGTGAAACTACTGTTGTGTAGATAAAAATGTATCACATAAGTCCTGATTGCCTGTCCCTTATCTATCTGCCTGCTGTAAAATTGTATTGTCATGTATAATGCAAAATGAATATGAGTAAAAAAAAAAACAAACAAAAACTACAGAACTTTTATGACACATCAGAATCTTTCAGGAACTCAGAATCATGGTGTCAATCAAATCAATCAATCAATCAAAATCTTTATTTATCCAGGCGGGCACCATTGGGCAAGGCTCATTTGCAAGTGGACCTGGTCATGAATACATCAAAGTACTGTACAGAAGCAGGTATACAAAAGCAATATACAAGAAAGAAAAAGTATATACAGTGTAAACAGTACAGTACAAGGTTGAAATAAAAAAGCAGCATTATTTTACAATTGAAGAAGTCAGCAGATGTACAATCAACCATAGGCATACAGGGGTTATAAGCGGAGATCTTTTGAGTGAGGCAGCCAGCAACTACACATATAGGGAAAGAGGCCATGTATGGGGTGGCAGGTTAGAGAGGTAAAGAAGAGGATATATTACCAATGACTGGGGATAAATTGAGCTAAAACCACAGAAAGTGACGATGGCTGTCGTGGTACTTGTTTATTATGATAATGACGGAGGAGGGTAGATAATTGAAACACTACTATGGATGGGGTGAGACTTTAGCCAGGCTGGAGCGGACAGGAAGGGTGGGTGCAGCAGGAAGAGTTAATAGGGAAAGAGTGAGAGCCAGGGGTAGAAACATGGCATTCTCTTGCCCTTAATTACAGGGGACAGGATTTTCGAGTGTGGGAGGCAGTGCAGCCTAGTAATCGGAGCGCAAGGTTCTGAACCTGGAGGCATAGGTTTGAATCCCACTAGTGCCACATCATGGCTGTTTGACTTGACGCACAGTCTGCGGCATCAGCAGAGGCTTGGCCCTGAGAAACTGAAAAGCTCTACCACACTTTTGGTGCTCTAGCAATGGGAGTTTTCTTTCAATAATGCAGCTGCAGACAATACTGAGGAGTCAGTGATTCTGCTAAATGAATTCTGGACATTTGCCCAAAGTTTCATGTGGCTGCTTTTATGAGCCTTCATTCTAGGCTGACCAGCTTGGTCTTTCTAAATGGACTTGTCTGTGCCTTACCAGTCTCCACCCCTTTGCATCAAAATTCCCTATATCTTCCAACAGTGACCAGAATTCATTCTGTCCAGTGTTTCATACAGCTGGGGGGCAGGGGCACAAATTATGAACCCATTTTCAGAATTCTCAGACATAAAGAGCCTGCAGGGTGCTTTGATGGTTATTAGCACATGAAAGGATGAGTCATGGCAGACTGCATTTCCTCCCTCTCCAAAAGCAGAATATGTAATCTTGTTTGCTGTGGAACCTTTGTAATAGAGCACTTGTGCTCAAAGGTATCATCCAGATATTCTTATAAATAAATTAAATTTGTAATTAGAAAGAAACAATGTGACCTAACAGGGAATTGAACCCAGGCAGCCAGAATACTGGTCTGGTGCTTTACTGGCTATCAGGCTCACTTGGCTATTGAAAACTGCAGGACCGACAAGCTAGAGAGAGGCTGCTAGACCCTTGAGGCTATGTGAGCACAGCAGCCTCAGGGATGGAGTTGGGGGATTACTGAAAATAGGAAGCTGCCCAATCTCTGAATATTTAATCAATAGTTTTCCTTTATGGATCAGCCACCCAAAAATCAATGTTTCACCATATCCAGCGTAGTCATGATAGGCGGTCCCATCATTACGTAGACTTTTCAGTGCTGGTTTGTACAGTCACTGCTGTGTTCACGCATTATCTTGCATTCCTCCTATGTTTCCAGTAGAGTTGGGGCAGCCCAGTTGGGAAGAGAAGGAAGTTTGGGGATGAAAAGCAGTCAGTACTGCTACCATTCCAGTGACTGCCACAACAAATGTTGCTGCCATTAGTACAATTTATCCTCGTATGGTCTTTCATACAAATATTGTCTTAAACTGCTTCACAGAAAACCACAGAAATCAGATGTGTAAAAATACAATTGAAAGGATTCCAATTTGTATGCACAACTATGAATGTAAAATGAGAGAATTTATCCAACGCAAATACAAGGTCATTTCAGCATCATATAGCAATCACAAGGCTAAATTAAGGCTAGTAAAATTTGAAAACGAGCAAGTGAAAAAGAGAATTAAAGGCAGAAGTCAAGGAGAAAAAACAGTTTTTGTTGTGATTTAAAGAAACAGGAAGTGACTAGATGAAAGAGGTAGGTAAGCTATTCCAGATGGCGGGAAAGAAGAAGAAGAAGAGAAGGGCCTACTGGCAAAAGTGCTACCACCACTACGGTTGCCACCACTGCTGCCATCACTGTCACAACCACTGCTGCGCCGCCACTGCCACCATCATTGTCACTAATGCCACCACCACTGCCACCAATGTTGTCACCACCTGTGCCAGCAGACTCAGAGGCTGAGCCAGGTGACCTCAGTTGGTTAACTCTGATGCCAGCAGACCACAGGCTGTGCCACTGACCCACAGTCAATGGTGATATATTTAAATCTGTGGGACAGAAAGCAGCTGCCATAGGGACTGTGGGCAGGGCAGAACTGGAAGCAGCCAGGCAAGGGTCAACGCCACATTTTATACAGTTGGCTTGCTGCCACCCACTTGCCTGCTGACAGATCAGACAAAGTCAAACAAAAAATAAAGCACAAAAATTAAAACACAACACACAAACACAACACACACACACACACAAACCATTTGGCCAAACATTGAATCTTAAATTGAAAATCAAAACTAATCCATACTGCAGGCACAAAAGTAGCATTTTATTTAAAATAAGTAAGTCAGAATGTGTAGACTGGATAATGGTCTACTACCCAGTTGATTGGCAGAGTCAGTCTGGCTGGGAGGAGCTGGCCTTTTGATGTCTATTTCTTTGCCACTTTGAACTGGTTGCTGCCATTTGTGTCAGTGGAGCTCCTCATGACATAAACTCGCGCTGCCACTCACTGCCCACTCTGTCATCCCTCTTGCTGTTATTCACATTTTATTTGTACACTTCAGTTTGGCAGTGAGTTTAGCACTCCTGACAGTTGCGGATTGACAGCACAGGAGACCAAGTCCTGTGTTTATCCACAGGTGTTGCACCTATAGCCCAGCCACAGGGCAAGCTTCCCCATGCACTGCCAATGTGCCTCAGCTCTGTCATGGAATGGTCCACCATGTGAACGACAGGGTAGTTCAGACTTCATGCCCACTCAGTGCTTGGCCTCTCGTCAGTCATAGTTCCAGTCTCTATTTATTATAAGGAACGGAGGCATGGCAGTTGGCAGCCAGGGCACATGTACTGTATATTATTGGTATGGAGGTAGTGCTACACTATATGGGACACCAACTGGAACACAGAATTGTTTTACCTGGGCATAGCCCTGGTGAAGGGGATATAAAAAAAAAAAAAAAAAAAGCAAAAATCTAAATGCGACTCTGGACCGGCCAGGTATGAACATACAGCACAAACACAGTGGTGGTGCACTCTATCACTGTGGTACAATGAATTCAGCTCAATGCTCCTACTTGCAGAAGAAAATCAGTTTATTATGAGATGGGATAAAATGCTCCATGGAACTATTGCCCTGGTGTAGAGTCACCACTGCTCCTAATGTGAGACTGTCTACAAGGGTGCCAGCCAGTGCTGATTGTATCTACCACCACAGCTCATTTCACATAAGGCATCAGGTGATAATACCTTTCAGCCACCCCCAGCCTGGCCTGGATTGAACCAGTTACCTAGAGATGAAAAACTCAGTTCTAGCTGTCAGTTCACTGTTCATCCAGTCTCGTTAGGTCAATCTTTGTAATATTTTAGTTACGACTGAAGTTTCTCAGTTGGGCTTCTACTTGGACAACACATATATTATTTGAATTTTGCTGCTGTGAATCAACGCCTGCACTGATGGCTCACTGCACACCCCTATAATGTTTCATCCTAGCTAAGCTGACTCAGCTTAAGATGGTAACCAAGGTTGTCTCATACTAGCTCGGTCCTAATCAGGTTAGTTCAGCTTTTCTTGTTACAATTTTGGCCAGGAAAGAGCGCTAAGCCTAGGCTTGTTTCCAGGTGTCCTTGGAACACAGAGAAGTGCAGTGACTTAATCATTGTCGCATAGTATGCAAGTGGTGGCTGTGGGATTTAAACCGAGTTCTCTAGTTCTTGAAACCTACAGCCGTGGACTATCACCACCTCCCTACATTCTTTGCTGTGACCCAACCCATTTTATCCCTGGCCATTAACCAACCTGCTTTGGCCCTGGCCATAAATTTACCTGCTTTAGCTGTGGCCCTAAAATAACCTGCTTGGGCCTTGGTCTCTAACCACCCCACTTTGGCCCTGGCCTTTATTTCCCTGTTGTGGCCCTGGCCCTCACCAGCCTGCTTCGGCCCTGGCACCTAATCAGGCCCCAGGTACTACAAAGATGGCTCTGAGGTCCCAAGAAGCTCTTCCTGGAAAGGAACTGAATGGCAACGTTAAATTATTAAAGAAAAAAACAGACTACAATGGATGAACTGAGAAGACAAAATAATGGTCACTCAGACAGAAAGAAAAAATAGTTTGCAAGGAACACCAAGCTCCATGCCAGCACGGTGAGTTACTTAATCTCAGTGTCTGTGGTTATTCTGCAGCCATCTGAATGAGTAAGCAAGAAACACTCCAGTTTAACATCTTGAGGTCCTTGTCCCAACAGGTCTCCGCTTGTTATCCTGAGAATTGGAAGAAATAACTGTGCCCTCTGGTCTGCTTCACAACTTAAATTTCAGAAATTTTGTGAGAAAAACAGAAGTAGACTGTTTAGGACTTTTGTGCAAATAGGACTCTGTTCCATAACAGGTCAGTGCTTTGAAATGACTGCATGGGTCACTAGCACAATTTTGTGCGATCCCAGTGGCCAGCAGTGCCGTGCAGATGTACTCCAGCGGCTGTAGATCATGGACACTGCACTCACCCAGTGGTGCGGAGACAGTGCATTAGGCTGCCACCTGAAAAACTGAGGTTCCAGAGCACCAGCCTCCCATGCTACGGCTGACTAGGGGTTTGGTGCCATATGGAGGTATTGCACTAGACTCCTGGGGAGCAAGAGTGCGGGCCGCTTAGCATCATAACTAAGTGCCATCCCATCAGCCAATCCTACTCCTTATCAACTGTGCAGTTATCTGAGTACCAAGGCACTGTAGATATCCAAATGAGAGGAAGAGGCGCCCAATTATGTAAATGAGATGGAAAAAGGTACTCTAAGTATGCAAATGAACAACTGTCCAAATGTTCACTTCCCAGACATTCAGTCAGAAGCTCACTCATGGAAAAATATGGCATCCGTGTCATGCTTTGTTCAGTGCTGAGTCGGAAATTATTTAGGTCAAAATAAATACTTAATTTTTCTTTCTTTTCAAAATATGTGGGTAACTGAATTATACTAACTATAATGTAAGGGGTCAGCGGTTAATACTTGGTCATAGTGTACTGAGCAGCAATAAAGTCAGACTGTACTGTACCCAGTTGCATTACTTCGTGCAGCTACTAACCCGTAACATTATTGCTATATTATGAGTCTAAATAAATATCGATGAGCCTTTTCAGGCTTCTGATTGGCTACTTAATTGATAATTAATTTCTAAGAAATGACTGATCCAGCTGCCAGACACATGCTTCACTGCTCAGAACCTGAGATGTCCTGACCCTGCACATGCCACAACACGCAGCTCAAAGAAAGCTGGAAAACCCATTAAAGGTTATTGCATTTAAAAGACAAAGAACCTCTGCACACAAGCACTGAGGCAATGGTTACCCCAAATGGTATTTGCCTGGGAAGCTAAGTTTCAAAGAAATACAAAATCACACACCCCATGCAAAACATCATGGTCAGAAATGCATGATGTTGAAAGGCCCTCACACAGTTTGCAAAGTGTACCAACAAAAGTATGCCTCATCTCTTTGACATCCAAGTGGAATGAACCAGCTACCCTAAGATGGTCTATCTGGGTTATGTTGTGGTGAACCCAATTAAAACAAAAACAATTTAAAAGACAAAGAACCTCTATGCGCTTGCACTGAGGAATGGTTACCCAAAGGGCATTTGGCTGGGAAGCCAAGTTTCAAAGAAATACAAATCACACATGCCCCACAATGCAAAGCATCATGGTCTGCATATGTAAATCGCCACAGAATATTAAGCTGGCAGGAGGTGGCCCTGGTCTAATCCACAAGTGACTGGCTCCTCATTCCTTATTACTTAATTTATAGAAGGCTGAGAAATGATCAACCAATCGGATTAGTTACCTACAGTGCCTTTATCTGGCTACAAAGACAAAGTAGAAATGCTGATGAGATTCTGCTTCATCAACATTCTGTCAGAAGTTAACTTCAGAAGAGACAAAATGGCTACCAACCCCCACATGTGTTGCAATATTTTTATGAAAATAATTTTCCAAATCTGTCTACTTTTTTCAGTTGCCCACTCACTATAATAGAGATAATGTTAAAGTGTGGATGTTGAACTTATGAAAAATGGCACTGTGCAGCAATGAGAAAACTTTATCTACTTCCCATTTTACACTTGTAACCCCAGGAGTGCTATCCTAAGGGCTACCACCCCTGCCTGCCTCAGCTGCAACAGGGTAAGGGGCCCAGATCCATTGACAGGTGCCTCCACCCAGAGGTCGAGGTTAAGACAGTCAAGATTGACTCGGTTACAGCCTCTGGGTTACTGCAACCCCTTTCTTCCCACTAGTGGCTCACACGGATTAATTACAATGCTCTCCCTGTACACTTACCCCTCGCTCGAACCTCTCAGCTCACTCCGGAGATCCTGGAAAGTAAGGCACAGTTATCACATATTCACTGTACAGTATATCCTAAGTAAGACACAATCCAGCCAAGGTACAGTTGCAAAACAAACAATCTGATTTATTTAAGAGGAGATAACAAGGACAGGGAAATCAAGGTGATTGGCTTATCACTATAAAATATATTTAACTACCTAGGGCTCTGTGCAGGCCTAAACCTATTAATTACCGTCCATAGGTACCCAAGCCCTAATGGCTAGTCCCTCGTTGCAGCTGGTTGGGCCTGACACAAATGAGCATTTACTTTCCTGAGCAGATCAGAATAAGCAGAAAGCTCAATTAGTGCAGTCAGCAGTATAACAAAATGATTTTTTTCTTTGCCGCTTGTTTGTAAGATTAACAGGAGTTACCCTGATCCAGTACTCACAACTCCAGCAGATAACCACTCCTTCACCACTTGCAGGGCTGAGCCTGAGCTTCAAGCCCTCTCACACATTTATATAGAAAACAACAGAGGGTGCCATACCAGGCAGCTGCTTCCAGGACGAGCGAACTCCACAGCAATTGCAGGCGTTAGCAGCAACTTCAAACGTCCTGACAGACCGAGCGATTCAGCAGATTCTCTAGTTCTCTTCAGGTGAAGCCTGGTAGGTAGCTGTGTTTAATCACAGCCTCCTCTGACCACACGCCGGCAGATTTGGTCCGAAGCTGTCTAGCTATTGAAAGCGGCCTCCCTAGGCCTCTCCACAGCTTCCGCGCGATCACTCAACAGCGCCAGAAGCTCAGAGCTCCCTTCAGCTCCACAGTCTGCAATGCTCTGCTCTTCAGGCAGTGGGGGCAACCTTCTCACTCAGCGCCACCCGTTCCCATAGGTAGGCTGCAGACACCAGGCTATAAGACCTGTTCGATTGGCAAAAGCACTCTTGGTCAGACTTTACTTCCCAGGATTACTAGCTAAGTCCCCATTGGTCAGCCGGCTCTATCTAGCGTTCCAATGTACTGATTGGTCCAATTCAGCAGCCCGGGACCAAAACAGAGGAGATAATCAGAACAGTCTTTGCTGCAAAGAAGGCAGGTTAGAACAACTACATTATCATTATTACTCTAAGTTATTTCCAACAAATGGTTACATCCTTCAGCAGACCTCCCTCTGCATACTTAGCGATGCTTGAAATGGAGGGCTATTTCAGCATCCCAGGTGGGACTTCGAGCATAAAACACTCAAACCCCCATTCGAACTAATTATCACAACAAGCAGGCATCCCTTAAAGGGACAGTATGCAGAGGCTCTAAGCACTCACAACATTGCCATTTAAAGCGGCAGCACAGACGCCAACCACCTGGGGAACACTTAGGCAGCTCCTAGGGGCTTTTTAGGAACTCTCATTATAGGGGGTTACACACTGTTCCTCATACAACATTCCGGCTGTAGTGTTGTGGCTGGAGTATATTGAATGATACTATGTTAGTCAGTCAGTTTCCTTATTTACAGTGCTATCCTAGCATAACATCCCAGCTGATTGTTTGCATCAGAATTGTTAGCATTTGCATTGTTTGCATCTTCTCTTAAAATATTCTTACAAACAACAACATTCTTTAAAATTATTTTTATTCTGTATATAGCAACAAGCCATTGTAGGTGGAGGGGAGGGACATGCAGTAATTACCAATAACCACACATCTTATTGTGTGTTTGTTTACTTTGAAAGTTCTGCTAGGGTTTGGATGCCTAATAGAACTATTCATGGGTTATCAGAAGTTCACAACCTTTCAGCAATTTCTGCTGTTTTTCCAATCTATACAAAACTAGACAGTTCTTGTTTTCAGATAACGTACTTCCAACAGGTAGTACACTGGTAAAATGTACAGTACAAAACATCCTAGGGACAGAGAGAGGTAGGAAGAATAAGTAATAAGAAGAAAGGAACAGGAAGACAGGATATGTGAAATCTACATAAATGTAAATAAAAATTCACCGAGGACAGGAAGCCTTCAATAAATGCATGCTAGAGATGAGAGAAACAGGTGCAGAGAGCTGAGCCTTTAAAGGCCAAAGAAAAGAAGCTTGGCTGTTGGTGAGAGCTGAACACCGTGCTGCTCTCAAAGGTGGCTATTCTTTAGGGACTTCCTGAAGACCTGACTGTCTGAACTGGAACAGATTGGTAAAAAGCCAGACCAGTCAGACCAGGTGCAAGTTCTTCCAATTTTGCCAGTCTGGCCTGTGAAAACCAGCTGTCTGGAACCAGACCGACCAGATCGGCAAAAGCCAAACGCGCAAGTTGTGTGGATTTTGCTGGTCTGGCCAGTGAAAACAGGACACCCATAACCAAACCTGACCTGATTGGTGAAAGGCAGACTGACAGAATTCATGCAACTTGCATCTGGTCCTGCCACACAGGTTGGTCCAACTTTACAATCTGGTCCGGTTCAGTCCTGGCAGTCAGGTGTTCACCCATACTCATTCTTTAGAGTTTAGCAGAGAGAAAGAGGACCCTCTGTCACCTTTACCATTGAAGGAGAGGACTGGCCCCAGAAGACATCTGGAAGCTCTGACGGGATGACAGCCAGTAGGTATGGTTGAGATTAGGGCTAACCAGATATGGTGGTTACAAAGTTCAACTTCATCCTCAAATAGTGTCCGTGAACTTTATTACTGCATCCTGTGCTTTTATAGTATTACTGATGTGGTCACTGGTCTACGTGGCCTCCACAGGAACAGATATGCCATAGCAAGCCAAACCAACCATAAACATTTCTTTTTTTCCAGGTTGACAGATAACCTCGAAATGCACAAATCGAAAAGTTTGGATGGAGACAATAATGCTTTTGTGCTTCCTGTCAGGTGTGACCTTTGTTTCCTCATCTTCCATGGAGGTAATAATAACAGCGTTTGTATTTATTTACATATTTACATTACAGTAGCAATACACGGATCGGTTGTGACCTGGTTCTGATTCTGACTCTGATCTTTTCCAAAAGGTTCTGATTTACTCTGGTTTGCCAAAACAGGCAACTTTTCATACTGGACCAGATCTGGGTCAGAGGCAGATCCAGACAGGACAAATGATGGGACTATGTTGTCCCTACTCCCATAATAAGATTTTCATCATGTCAATTAATATTTAAAATAGCTGTTTATGTTTTCTCCCCAATTTTCCCCATTTTGTTAACATCAATAAAGCATCAAAGTCACTTAAATTATCCAGACCAGGTCAGAACCAAGTCATTGGCAGATCCAAACCTGGTCAGTGGACTGTGTGTCACAAATCACTCTGGGGGTTCTGATGTGATTGAGGTTGTCCCAATTTTATCCCTAAAATTGCTCTGTCCCTCATCCATCCCTTATAGAAAAGGTGCTACCCATACATGGAGCGTGGAACATAGATGGAATGTGCTGCCAATTCAGACTTTAAAGCAGAAATTCATAATATTCTGAAATGCTGAATTCAAAATAAACTCATACAAGTAAGCATGAGTTTCCATAATGTTATGAGCTTGTGTCTCCATGTTCATGGATGTGTCCCTCACTGTCCCTCATTTTGAGTGTTTGTGTTCCTTATTTCAGTGGGTTCCACCAAGTCAGTTCAACATCAAGGACATTGACTGACTGCATAAGTGGCAACAAATTGTCGATGGTGACACATCGCTCGGCAATTGTGCCGACGTTATTGTGGCAATGCACTGGGACACATCCCTGTTTGCAAGGGGCTTCACTTGCCACACCCAAAAATTATTATGATTACCTCCAGGTTGGAGTGTATTGGGAACCAAAACTCCTGGGGTGGCAAGACGGCTGGTGCTGCAAAATCCTGATCGATGGAATGACTGTTGATCGGGTTGCAGCGGCAACATTGCCGCCGCTGTAGAGGTTTTGTTGCAGTGATGGCACAACCATTTCATTGACAAAAGGTTAAGAGATATGCACAGAACCAGTTTTCCCAGCTCTACGTAACAGCTTGGAAACCAGCAATCTGATTGGCTGAACACTGTCCGCATTCCAAGATAATCTCCCTGAGTAAAAGTAAAGCCACTAAATAAAAGCAAAAAAAATAAAAATGAACAGAAGAGGACTATAAAGGAAAGGGAAAATGTACAGCACTGATCTGCCAAGATGATAATGGTCTCATGCACAAGGCATGCAAGGAGATCATTGGGGCAATCTCATAGGGAAAAAAAGACTGAAGGGGGATATGATGCAAGCTACCAACATGGGGGATGTTCCAGAATGCATTGAGCGGCAGACTGGGAGGCAGCCTTGGAGTGGTGGTGGAGGATAAATGATGGCCAAAGAACAGACATTCACTGGTAAATCAGTCTCAGGTACATGGCTGGTTCTTAACTTTGCAGTGCCAATCGGTTGAGGCTGGTGTGTTCTGGGAGATTATGGCTTTTTTTTCTCTTTCTCTCTGTGCAGGATGTTCACATCCGGATGAGACGAGGAACAAGATCATCCAGAGGTAAGGGGTATCATTCTTTTTGAAACTCTCAGAACTCTGGCTCCTGGTCTCAGGGCTACCATGGCACCATCAAACCTAACAGGGTGGAGCCCATTCTCTAGCCATGTTTGATACACTGTTCAAGGTCGGGGTGGAATCTGATTAGCCGTGCAAGCGTGACCCTCAGGCATCAGCACTAGGGTCTATGGAATGAGTAATTCCACCAGTGGAATTTGTGCAGAATGGCAGCTCCCCATCTAAAATCCTCAATTTCTATTTTTAATTTTATCTAATTCTGTAAAGAATTTATATGTCATTACGGATTATACATTCCAAGGAATGCTAGTCTGAGGTTTGGGAAAATGAATCTGTGTGATATGTAAACTGCTGAATACTGGTCTGCAGTTTATAAAGACCTTGGATTAAAAAAAATATATATCAGCATCTGAAATTTCAGAATTCCACTTCTGCCAGAATTCCATAGAATTAGGTGGAATTTCCAAAATTCCACAGACTTGCAGTGGAAGTAGAATTTGACAGTTCCAGCATTCCACTCTAATCGGGACCCCTACAGCTTGTGGAGTCAGACACTTGGCTCTGGAAATGTACCCAACCTCAGAGTCAGAATTTTAGACTGTGACCAGCCCAGAAATGAGGCAGTAGCTTGTTGCACAAATGCCTAGGAAGATCAAGATTTGTGGTTCAGCCCCAGATTCCATGTTGGAATCAATGAAAGTGGATGGGTTGCAGATGTGAGGTGCCTGGCCCCCATGGAGGGGCAGCAGTCACTTCTCTTTTGGACATGCCCCTGCTGACCAGTCATGCATCAAATTGTGCTGGCCGTGAAGGTAGCCACACATCTGCCCTCAAGCTGAAGGAATGGCAACACACAGAATAGAGCAGGGGGAATGGCAACTCCAGTCACAGGATGGAGCAAGGGAATGGCAGCACCTGTCACAGGATGGAGCAGGGGAATGGCAGCACCAGTCACAGGATGGAGCAGGGGAATGGCAGCACCAGTCACAGGATGGAGCAGGGGAATGGCAGCACCAGTCACAGGATGGAGCAGGGGAATGGCAGCACCAGTCACAGGATGGAGCAGGGGAATGCAGCACCAGTCACAGGATGGAGCAGAGGAATGGCAGCACCAGTCACAGGATGGAGCAGGGGAATGGCAGCACCAGTCACAGGATGGAGCAGGGGAATGGCAGCACCAGTCACAGGATGGAGCAGGGGAATGGCAGCACCAGTCACAGGATGGAGCAGGAAACAGCAACACCAGTCACAGGATGGAGCAAGGGAATGGCAGCACCAGTCACAGGATGGAGCAGGGGAATGGCAGTACCAGTCACAGGATGGAGCAAGGGAATGGCAGCACCAGTCACAGGATGGAGCAGGGGAATGGCAGCCAGTCACAGGATGGAGCAGGGAGAATGGCAGCACCAGTCACAGGATGAAGCAGCAGAGTGGCAACACCAGTCACAGGATGGAGCAGGGAAACAGCAACACAGTCACAGGATGGAGCAAGGGAATGGGAGCACCAGTCACAGGATGGAGCAGGAAACAGCAACACCAGTCACAGGATGGAACAGGGAGAATGGCAACACCAGTCACAGGATGGAGCAGGAAACAGCAGCACCAGTCACAGGATGGAGCAAGGGAATGGCAGCACCAGTCACCGGATGGAGCAGGAGAATGGCAACACCAGTCACAGGATGAAGCAGCAGAGTGGCAACACCACCAGTCACAGGATGGAGCAGGAAACAGCAACACCAGTCACAGGATGGAGCAAGGGAATGGGAGCACCAGTCACAGGATGGAGCAGGAAACAGGAACACCAGTTACAGGATGGAGCAGGGGAGTGGTAACACCAATCACAGGATGGGGCAGGGGAATGGCAACAACAGTCAGAGAATGGCGCAGGGAAGTGGTAACACCAATCACAAGATGAAACGGAGGGAATGGCAACACCAGTCACAGGAAGGAGCAGGTGGAATGGTAAACCAATCACAGGGGACTTAGCAAGATGAGGTAAGTCCAAAAAGGGGTGATGGGGCTGAGCGGACCAGGACAGATGAAGGCTGATTGGTGAACAGAAGAGAAACACCTTGATTTGAAAGCTAGATGGATGGCTAGACAGATGGATATTATATGGATAGGACATTTTCCCATAGGAAAGACCATCAGATATTTACCCATAACTAATTGTTATTAACTAGTATATACACTACTAATGCAACTTCACCAGCTTATTACAATGTGATAAACAACTTGTTCAAAACTATTACAAATATAGACACAAAGCATACACTGTATTACAGCACTATTAACATGTGTAACAACTACCTCATTGCAACACTATTAACGCTCTAACAACCACCTTAATTAAATATAGCTATAATAAAACTTTTAAACAATCTTTTTGTGTCCATTCTTCTGTAAAAACTCCTGAACCCAGGTTGCTGGAATGGAGCACATCATGCTATTCTCTGGGCCAATGGGATCCTTTACCTTTTGTTTCTTTCTCTCTTTTTTTTTAATTATATTGCTTTTTCCTCCTTGCCTGACTCCACGAGGGCTACTCAGTTCCATCCCTACCTCCCCTCATCTGGCCACCGCCTCCCAGCACTCACCAATCCAGTGACCCTCCCCGGCTTGTCCCCATGCCAGGCCAGAAATGGGATATGTCATACTCCCCCCACCTGTGAATGCACATCCAGTGTGGATCTGGTGTTGTGGGCAATGGTGCGGGTCAGGGTGGACAGGTGGAACTTCATGGAGCCTGAATCTGCCTTTTCTGCATTTCTCCCTAGGTCCCCTGCCACAGCGGCATGTGAACATGCATGCATGCATGCTTGGAGGTGCATGACAAGGAACTACCGTCCATCCCTATGTGTCACTTGGACTCTGGTGCTACCCAAGGGCCAAGTTGGCATGCCTCCTCAGTCTCTGGGCGAGGAGGCAGCCTCCAGATGCTCGGTCCTCTCCCCTCCGGCCGACCCCCAGCGACCTGAGCTTATTCCCAAACCTGAGTCACTGCCATGGCAGGAGGTAAGGCACAGTGTGACTCAGCTCTCCTCACCACCAGGTGAACACTTTACCTAGGGAGGGATCTCATGGAGCCATGGGGGCACTTGCAGATCATAGTAACTACCTGGGGAAGGTGGTTGAGGGGCTGGGAAGGCGGTTAGAGTGGGGTCATCTGGTAGTTCAGGAGGAGAAATGATGGAGTCAGGAAAAATGAGTCTCACACTCCAGTTCCCCTTTCATGTCGCAGTCCAGGATTCTTTGTATATGTTAGCAGCAACCCACCACATGGGAGTGTCACGGGCAGATCTTGCTGCATGCAAGCCCGGGTGGGATGTGAAAGATGAGGCACAGCTGAGAGATTTCAGTCACTTGGGAAGTGTAGTATGATCTGCCAGGGCCAATACTGTTGTCGGCTAATTGGTGACCAAGCCACTGTTGTAACTATTGTCACGTGATGTGGTTTAGCCAATCACATATTTTCCATTCACACTGCCATGTTATAAACTGTGAGAACTCGAGAGAGGGGAGTTATCATAGGCTTTTCCTGTTTACTCATAGCAGCAGAGGGATGGAAACCTGTTTTCCTCCTTTCTGCTGCTCTACAAGACAGCTCTTCTTTCTCCCACGTCATGAAGATTATATTCTTGTTTGACTCTCTTTTAGGCTGCCAGGACCCAACAACGCTGGAGACATCAGAAAGGAGAGTCTTGGCTACACTGCCGGCCAGCGGGTGGAGTACTGCAGGTGTGATAAAAATGAAGAGATGCACTGCCACACAGTGCCTACCTTTGGTATGTAATGCAGAGTATCATTGACTAAATGTTCACTTTGTATTGGTCCCTACCTGACTGCACTGCACTGCACCAGCAGCTCTAGGACTGGAATTCTGTCCCAATCCCTGATTTTTTTTTTTTTTCCACAGAGACTTTATTCCTCCTGGCCATTAGTTCATCATTGCAGAGATATATCCTTTATTTTTATTTATTTGTTTTGCTTTTGGTAACTGGGTGGCACTAGACATAAAATGCCTATTTTCAGGCATGACCCGGGAGGATACATGTGGAAACACATTAGTAGATGTGACACAGCACATGAGATATGAGATATGTTACATAGTGAGGAGGAGGAATAACATACAATCAGTTGTTTGTAAGGAGAAATAATCTACTACACATTCTTCAGTACAATTACAAACAGTACAGTTTTGACAGTCAAAGAGAAGTAGGAAGTGCAAAATGTGAGAAAAAAACTGACATTTTAAGCAACTACAAAATACAATAAGTTCCATTATGTGGTCAGTAGGCATTAGGAGAGAAGAAAATGAGGGGAGGGGTCAGAGGAGAGTGGAGGTAAGGCAGAGGAAAAGGATGATAGCTAATAGAGAGGATTTCAGGATGATAATGAGAGAGAGAAGAAGCAAGGAGTCAGAGGGTAGTTATCTGGAGACATAGAGGCGTGAGTAGGGTGGACTACAGTGGATGGAAACACATACAGGGGCTAGTAGCACGCAGATGTTCACAGTGTAGTTTCTTGAAACTAGCATGAGTGGAAGCTTGACAAATAGTTTGGGGTATGGAGTTCCAGTACTTAGAGCCATGGATGTGAAAGCACGACCACCCATGTTGGTTTTGCATCTGAGGCTATGGAGAGGGGCTTGGTCAGTAGATCGAAGCCCATAGGAGAGGGCTTGTGAGTGAAGCAGGGAGGCAAGTGATTGGGGAGGCCTGATCTAGTAATACTGTGAATTAGAGAGCCATAGGACTGGAGACGTTGGGCAGAAGGGCTGGGCCAATTAAGGTCCGCGACAGAGCTGGCAGTGGTGCTTGTATTGTGGAGACGCAGAAGCATAGCAGCAAATGGAATTATAGGTAGTGTCCCATTTATGGAGCAAGTTCTTTGTGGCAGAGAGGTAGGTGGCTGAGCCAAAGGCAAGGGCTGGGAGCAGAAAGCCTTGTGTCACTGCTAGTCTAGCCGATGGGGTGAGGGCATAGCTAGTACCGATAGGCACCTCCTATCTTACCATTGACTGATTTACAGGTGGTGGTGGTGGTGGTGGTGGTGATATGCAGATCAAACTCTAGAGATTCATCAAGAAGAATGCCCAGATATTTAAAGGAACTGGTACTAACCAGTGGGGACCTATCAGCACATAGTATTTTGAAGTAGCTTTGGTTAGCTTTAAGTCTGGCAGGTGAGCCAAGAGCATGGACTGTGTCTTGTGAGTTGAGAACAAGGTTATTCTCTGTTAGCCAGAAATGAATACTTAAGAAATCCAAAGCAAGAGACTGGTTAATTATTGAGAAATTACTTGCACTATGGTAAATGACCAGATCGTCCGCTGAGAGTAGGGATGAACAGGTTGGTGCTAGCAGCAGGAGATCGACAATAAAGACTGAGAAAAGCAAGGGGCCAAGTATGGAGCCCTGAGGAATGCCAACGTGTGTAGATAAGAGGTCCGATGTGGCAGAGTTGAAAACGACAGCCTGTTGCCTATCAGACAGATAGCTTTAAAACCAGGCAACTACATTGGCAGAGAAAGCTAGGAACGAGCTTCTAAGGAGAAGGGATGGTTTAGCAGGTCAAACGCCTTGGTCAGGTCAATGAAACCACACCTGTGAGGAGGCCAGAGTCCATAGACTTATAGATGTCATTTGTGAGTTTTAAGATTGCGGTGGAAGTGCTATGGCCTGGAAACCATGCTGGGAATGGGAGAGAAGATTGTGCTTCTGAAGATAGTCAATGGATTGAGTTGCCACTAATTTTTCCAAAATTTTGCTAAGCACCGAGAGGATAGCTATGGGCTGATAATTTGTGATATCTTTAGGATCACCTTTTTTAGGAGTGGTGTGATTTTAGCTGTTTTCCAGATGTTTGGTACTGTACCATGGCATAGTGATAGGTTGAATACTTTTGCTAGGGGAGGCTATAAGAGGAGCAGCAGTTTTCAGGAGCCTGGGTTCCAAACCATCAGACCCCAAGCTAGTACTGTCATGGATAGATAGTAACAGCTTCAGAACTTCAGCTCTAGTGATAGCACGGAACCTAAGCGTAGGATGTGAGAGAGGAAGTCGATGTTCCTGAGGAGGAGGCAATGTGTCCTGATGGGAAGAAGACCAGGTAGGTAGATAAGTCAGAGAAATGGCTATTGAAGGCATTGCGTATGGTAACAGGGTTATTACAGTGTATGCCATTTAGCAGCATGTTACTAGCAGTGACCGTATGATTGGCTTTAAGGAGGGTTTTATGGTAGACCAGAATTTCTTTGAGCTACCTGCAGCTTTTGTTAGTAGGTCTTTACAGAAGGTGCTTTTGCAGTACGATGTTAATTTTGCAAGTATTTCTCAGTGATCTATAGCAATCATACTCAGACTGTAGCCCAGAAGCCTTGAAACGCTGCCATATTTTATCCCTTGCCCTTAATTGTGTGAGAAGGTCTTTAGTTAACCATCTTGTTTGTGTTCCTCAAATCGACACGTGACTCGGGGTGGGTCTTGTGAAGACCAAACCAGGCCAGGAAGTAGTCGAGAGCAACTTGGACATTGGCTGAGGTATAGATGGGTGACCACTCAATCATAGAGAGATCAAGCATAAATTGTGCAAGGTCAAAATTAGCCAGGTTACGGAAGGTGATAAGTTTTGGAGGAGGAGATGGCCTGCTAGCGTAGCGCCAGATACAGTAGATTGGCGAGTGATCACTTATTGCATCTGCAAGGGTACCTGCATGGACTATACTGTTGATGCAGTTTGATAGAGCCCAGTCGATGAGTGAGCTGGTCCGAGGTGGAGCCACCATTCTAGTTGGGTCAGTAACAAGTTGGTGCGGGTTGTAATCTTGTACCACTGTGTAAAAGGACTGGTTGTATCTGCTGGTACAGTTTAGTTGAAGTCACCTAATATAAGGACTTTGTTCCTGCCAATAGTGTTATCCACTTGGGAGGGAGTTCCTTGAGACCAGTGATGCCCCCACCAGGAGGATTATAGGCACAGACAATGTGTAATTTCTTTGACCCAAGTTGCATGAATCGCTTCACAGTGCGGAGAGGGTGGGTAAGACATTAGGGATAGTAACAGGTGAGCTTTAGAAGATAGCAACACCGCCTCCACGCTTAGACGAGGGCCTGTCTTGCCTAATGAGGTTGTAGTTCCGTATAGAGCAGAGGTGATCAGGGAGTAGAGGTTTTAGCCATGTTTCAGATAGGCAAAGGATATCAAGATTATATTGAACAATACATGCCTCAAGTTCCGTGAAGTTGTGAGGAAGGCTCCTTATATTCAGGTGAACAATGCAGAGGCCCTTGGCATCCCTCCAAGTTGTGTAAGAGTGCTGTAAGTTGCTTGCAGGCTCTGGGTTTAGTTCGATGTCCCCAGCTAACATTAAGGCTAGAAGTATCAGATACCACAGTTTACAGTGGATGAAAGGGACAGACAGGGTGATATTGCAGAGTGGAGAATTCTGAAGGGTGAAGGCTAGGTGGTAGATGAACTTAGCATGGACTAATAGTGGTGAGGTGGCTATGGGTACATGCGATAAGATGGGCTTTTGGGAGCCTCAAATTCTCTGGCTAAGTATGGTGAAAGATAATGGAAAGTGGGCAGAATAGTAAGGGAGCCAGATGAGGGTTGTATAGATTGAAAGTAGCAGGAGAATTGCACACGGGTCTATAGTCACATTGTTCTTTAATAAGATAGCCATTATGTGTGTAGGAGGGTAGATTGGACTTACAACACACCAAATAATAGATCTGGATTAGGATTTACGTAGAAAACAAGCTAATTGAGGTTTAGTTGCCAGTTGCATTTAAAGTGGCAGGAAGGATTTGAGAGAAAATAAACAAATGTCCTCCAGTGGTATAGAAATATAGCCTGCTAATGATAAAGTGAGGAGATAGTTACTTTCTCCTGGGCGTCGGTCTAGCCTGAGCCTTGCGCTATATAACTGGTGCCGGCTAAGGGTGGGAGTGGTGCAGGGATATATCCTGCTCTCAGGGATGTACCCTGGTCAGGATGAACCAGTCGTCATTCAGACAGCTACTGGTTTTTATCCCCTTTATTTCCTCCCTCCATCCCTGGCAGAAACAAGTACCTGTAACAGCCACAACATACCCCAGGTGGCAGGAGCAAGCTCCCTGGCCCAGCTGCACAGGTCCACATGGTGGCAGAGTCCACCGCCAACCCTGTCTGACCAAGATGCACTGCTGAGCAGTAGCTATGTCAGTCATGGCCTACCTCCTGATGCTACTTCGGGCCAACCCTCCCTTACGAGACGCAGTGCTGGCGGTAGCTATCTCAGTCATGGCCTACCTCCTGACGCTACTTCCGGGCCAACTCTCCTGACCAAGACGCACTGCTGAGTGATGGCTATCTCAGTCATGGCCTACCTCCTGACGCTACTTCCCGGCTTGCTTCCAAACCCAAGTCCTGCCACTGTGCCATCAGGGTGGCCTAGATCCAATCCATAATTGACACGTGATGTCACTGAGGAGCAATGCACTTAACAACATACAGCTTGCCATGCCGTGATATAATTTTTCCATCTCTAGATTCCATAAAATGACTGCTGCCATGATTTAAGTTACAGATAACGTAGATACTTCTATCTCAGGATTGCTGTGTATATATATTTTGCTTTTATTTCGTTCTCTTAGCATGAGGAGATGAGGTTGCAGTCTGTGTTGAGTTTATACCTTATCCAAGGCAAGATTAAAAGTACAAGAACTGATCAGGATTAAATCTTCCCTTTTCATATTCTCATACTGTTTTGTTTTACTATTTTGTCGTGAAGATTTCCCATATTTATTACTTACTGCTATGTTAATGTCACACATTGAAGGAGTGCTCACGACCAAACTGGAAGCGCTCTTTTCTTCTAAGTGAGACACTCCATTCCATGAAGCGTCTCAGCGCGAGATACCCTGGAAATGGATAAGTTCCAGGACAGTTTAAAAAAGAGAGATATACTGATCAAGCTTGCTGTACTATACATTAATATGTTTCTTGTCACCATTCATTCCTATACGAGTGGTTTCGCTTGTGTTAAGCTTGAGCCAGAACAGCTCAGCTTCGCTGTTCTCGCTCCACCCAAATGCACACGAAACCACTCTTATACAGCAACGAGTGGTTGCAGGGAACATGCTAACATATATTAGCATACTCCCATAGAATCTGATCAGTTATTTCCTGTAGACAAATTAGTGGTGGCAGGATTCAAATCTGCGGTCACCAAGGTCACAATTTAGAGCTAGAATCCTGGGACTGTTGGGGAGGGAGGTACTTTGAAAGGACATGCTGCATCTGCGCCTGCATCTACCCACTTACATCCAGGCAGCCATGCTTCTATTTTCAGAAGTTGCATCCATTTATAACAGAAAGTCACAATTTGCAGGAGCAGACACACAGTTGCCGAGTTGTGTCCACTGCATGCACTTGCTTCCATTTTGGACCCAAACTTTGGATGCTGCTAGGCCATCTAATGGATGATCTAACAGGTTCAGACACATGCATCTTTTGAAAACAGTGAGACGCAATTTGGACGGATCCCTTTGGAAAATCCTGCCCTGGCCTTCTATTACCATCCAGCATTTCTGAAGATAACTGACTTTATTTGTTTTGGCTTTCCTTTTGCCTGACAGCCTGCCTCACCAAGAAATGTTACAACGGAGGAGTCTGTAAGGAAGCGTGTACTCAGACCACTTCATCTGCCAGTGCCCCAGTGATTCAAGGGGAAGCTGTGTGAAATAGGTGGGTACTGCAGGACCAGGGTCAAAGCCTCAATGCCTTGCTGAAGGTGACTATGACGAACGGACTGTGTGTGGTGCTCTTCATCAGGTGGTAGAGTGACACTTTGTGATACTTAGAATATTGCCATTCTGGAAAAACATCAGAGATGAGCAACTAATTGAGATTTTCCATTCTGGTCACCTCCCCCAGCCATGATTCCATCACCCACCCTTTGGTCGTCCGTGAGGGATATAGATGTAAACTGATGTATTGTACCAGGTTAATCTATTAGTGGATTAGTTAATGGTCAACAGTTTTATTTACAGTGAAACCTTATTAAACTACACAACTCAATTTGCTACTCCTCTTCTGCTGTCACTAGGAACCTTCTTGTAAAATAGTTGCTCCACCTCACGGTATATGAGACTGTCCCAGCTGACAGAATCCTAAATAAATTAAAAGTCAAAAAGTTGTGTTGTGTGTGTGTGTGTGTGTGTATATGTATATGTGTGTGTGTGTGTATATGTGTATGTATATGTATATATATATATATATGAGATATACCATAGGCTGGCTATAAATGTCACACATTTTTGTCTGCAGGTTTGACCTCTGACTTCACAAGTGGCGGTGCTATGAGTTGGGTCTCTAGGACGTCAAATATGCAGATAAAGTAAAGGTGATATTGTCAGCCACCACATATGTCATTTATATAATGATAGTACCTCTTTAGGAAGGTAGGGTCCTACTGCTCCAGTCCTTGTATTTTATTAAAATAAATAAATAAATAAATAACTTTTAAAAACTTGATTCTGCACTCCCCCCACAATGGATTAATCCACTGTTGCCATGCATATTCAAAATGAGCACATTCTAATGAACACATGCACATAAATGAAATCTTCTAAACATTCTAGATATGCCCAGGTAAGGACTTGCATCGATAGGAATTCTGACAGCAGTGTATAACACATTTGATTTTGAACTCCCAGGGTGTGTGATGTTTGGGATAATGCCATGCCTGGGGCATTGGATGCACTCGGCCTGCGGCCTCGTGCCCAACCCCCAGGTGTGGCGTTATCCCAGCACGACACACACCCAGTCGTGCATCATTCCTTTATTTAATTTTGAACTCCCAGGGTGTGTGATGTTGTTGAAGCCACAAGAGCAAAGCTCAAGGGTTTAACCAGACATCACATAACGAGGGGTGTGGTGGTGGGGGAGAAACAAGTTATTAACTGCACCTATATTTAATTTTTAAAATTGCTGGTTTGCAATGAAAACACAACAAAAAGCGGTGAGTTTTAGCAGCAGAAAAAGATACTGACACAGGGTCAACAGCCAGCAGCTAGCTGTCAAATCGAGCAGTCTCCATTTAGCACATGTGTGATGGCACATTAGTGAAAACATAAATAAAGACACTGATTTCGTGTGTAATGTAATTGTTTCAAGCATTTTATTTGAACTGATACTGGTCAGTGGCGAGTTGGCCCCATGGCTTGGCAGTAGTGTAACAGTCCCCTCCCCACTGGTGAGACATGTTTGGGAGCGGATGCGGGGGGTCAGTGGGAGGACAGAGCATCCAGTGGACTGTTCTGCTCTACCAGGGAGTTGGGCTAGTTGCAGGGCTTATAAACTGCCACCAAGTGGAGGCGTGGTGGCTGTGCAGTGTGTGTGCAACATGATGGGGATGGCTGGCAGTGTGACGTGAAGTATGTGCATGCCTTCACCACATGCACACTGACATCCCTTTGTATGCTGTTGGATGAAGGGTGAAAACGGAGAGGAAAATGATGCCAGTAGGATGACACTGCCAGTCATAGGAGGCTTCACACCACTGACAGGGTGCTGAGGACTGCTTCTGCATGTGAGTCTCTTGGTGGGGAGGGGAATTGGTCCTCCTCCAGCCCCACCACGGAGGGAAATCTGTGGAGGGAACCAAGGTCCGGAAGTAAGTCCCTGAGATAGTGGGTGATGGGACTGGGTGATCCTTAGACAGAGGGACCAGGCATAGAAGCAGCATAAACAGATTAAAGGAAATAAAAGTCCCAATGGCACTAATGAGCTTTGGAGTGCTGTAGATGTAATATCTTTGAAAACAAAACTACATTTCATAAAAACAAATATTTTAAAGTGGCAGTGCATGCTACAGTGAAAATTTGACTCTAATTTTTTAAGGTCTTGTTTAGAGTGCCTCTTCTTTTGTCTCAGTAAGATGCCCTTTTCTTTGAAGGCAGCCCCATCCCCCAATTAGAGGATATAAGTTGAGACATGTATGTTTTACTTACTGGATAAGTTCCTTTCGTTAATAAATCTCTGTTTGATCCTGCCTACCACCTGTCCCAACATTTTGCATTGTGTGCCGCCTGGTGTATCCAAGTGCCAGCCACTGGACAGTCAGTCTGTGCTACTATATCAACGAGCTTTTAAAGCTCTGATACACCAGTCCCAAAACCTCTGTATTCCTGAGGCTAAGTACAGGTTCCATGACCTATGTAATTAAGTAAGCAATAAGCCATGATGGGGGGGTGTAAAGAATTTTAATGCATGCTCCAGAGGAGTGTGGCATGAGGCCAAAGGCCGACTGTCCTTATTCCCATGGTAAGTGCATTCAAATCCATTAATGCACACCCTGGAGTGGCTTACATTGCATTTATAAAATGGCTCGCTGCTCTATATATTACATGAAAAGTGAAACATTTTCAATATGATTGTTTTTCATAGAATCATTTGTGTTAACACATTTTAAATGGTAAAACTTTATACATGAAATAATCCCAGATTCTATAGGTAATGAGGATTGTTTGTCTTGGTAATGAGATCCAGCACCTGACAGTGCACCGCTGGCTTTTTAATTCATGGCCAGATGACATTTCTCAGCCAGTGAGGTTTCAACAGATTGGAATGCCCAACAGTCAATAAAATTCTTCTATTTGTCTCTGTCCTCTTAAAACTCATTACCAGCCTCCAATGCCACAGGCCCAACCAAAAGCAGAATTCTGGCCACGCTTTGAACAGGTGATACATCTCCCATGAGTTTTCTAGGTCCAACTGTGAGGCAGATCATGGAGGACAATTCCTTGACTCGGTCAGAGCTGCTTGACATTAACCTCTTGTACTCAGTCTTTCTTTTTGTTTGTAGACTCAACGTCCAGGTGTTACGAGGACAGAGGTACAACGACAGAGGATGTGGAGCATGACTTCAAGTGGATGGAGTGCCTGAACTGGAACAGCAGCATCCTTCTCGAGAGCCGTCACAGTGCCCACCGCCAGAATGCCATGGAGCTGGGCCTCGGGAACCATAACTTCTGCAGGTAAAGGAGGGGGCTCAAGCAGCAGGTTCTAACCTGCGCCAGATACATTACACAAACAGAAACTGTGGGGTCCTCAGTGTGAGTGACGAGAACCCTCAAGTCTGTAACCAGTATAGCATGAGTTTTAGGAAAGAATGAAGCCAGTTCATCCACTGTATTTTTTTTTTTTTTTTTTTGTCCACCAGATCAGTGGGAATACCCTGCAACTTCATTTCTTCAAAGCAGAGGTGGGCAAGTCAGGAATGTTTCATCTAGACCCGAACCAGGGTCTGGCTTGACTCTACGAGCCAAAACATGAGCCAAGCCCTGGCTACTGCAGGCTACTCTGTGCATAGGAATTGAATGTTTCAGACACTACAATAACTGCTCGGGCTGACAAAATGCTTACTTTGGCCACAGATGACTTGGCTTGACCTTGGCTCAAGTGCTTATGGAGGCCGAGCCAGGCGCTTAGTTCTAACCTGTTCTGCTTGCCCACCTCTACTTCAAAGTATTTACCAAGCATGAATTTAAAGGAAGATTAGTACTGACTTTCCTCCTTTCATTCACGCGACATGTTCCTCACTCTCTCATCCTTCCATATTCTGAAGAGCTGTGTTTAATATGATGATGTTACAGTATTTCCTAAGGTATCTGAGTCTCCCTTGAGTCTTCACTTTCCATTGGTGTATCATGGAGGTGCAGTGTTTCTTTGTCAGCCCTCCTGTAATATGGGGAAGCAGTGACCCCACACCAGCCTAGTTGGGATATAGGGGTACAGTGTTTCCATGCTACCTTGCTGTATAATTGGGATACAGTGACCCCACACCAGACAAGTGGTAATATAGGGAACACTGACTCCATGACAGACCAGGGGTAATGTGGGAGTGCAACACCCCAGGCAAGCCCAGCTGTAATATGGGGGTACAATGCTTCCATCCCACCCTTCTGTAATAGGGGATACAGTGTTCCCAAGCAAGCCCTGCTGTAATATCGGGTATAATGTGCCCACAACAGCCCTGCTGTAGTGTCCAGGGAACAATCTGCCCACACTAGCCTGGCTGTAACATTGGAGGTACAGTGTGCCCACACCAGTACTACTGTATTATTGAATGCACAGTGTGCCCACACAAGCCCTGCTGTAATATCGGACACATTGTGCCTACACCAGCCCTGATGTACAGTTGGGGTACAGTGTGCCCAGACCAACTCTGCTGTAATATCGGGTACAATGGTCTGATGCCAGCCCTGCTGTAATATCAAGGGTTCAATGTACCCACGCCAGCCCTGCTGTAATATCAAGGGTTCAATGTACCCACACGAGCCTTGCTGTAATATTGGAATACATTGTGCTTACACTAGCCCTAATGTACAGTTGAGGTACAGTGTACCCAGACCAACGCTGCTGTAATACTGGGTACAATGTTCTGATGCCAGCCCTGCTGTAATATTGAGGGTTCAATGTACCCACATGAGCCCTGCTGTAGTGGCGGGATACATTGTGCCTAAACCAGCCCTGATGTACAGTTGGGGTACAGTGTGCCCAGACCAACCTCTGTAATATTGGGGTACAATGGTCTGATGCCAGCCTGCTGTAATATTGAGGGTTCAATGTACCCACACCAGTCCTGCTGTAATATTGGGGTACAATGTGCCAACACTGGCCCAGTTGTTATACCGGGCACAACGTCATACACCAGTGCAGTTGTAATATCAGGACACAATGTGCCCATGCCAGCCCTGCTGTAATACTGGGGCATAATGTGTCAACACTAGCCCAGCTGTTATACTGAGGTACAATGTGCATACACCAATGCAGCTGTAATATCAGGACACAATGTGCCCATGCCAGCCCTCCTGTAATATTGGCGGTAGAATGTGGCTAGATCAACCTGCTGTAAAATTGAGGGTACAATGTGTCACAGAAGCCCAGCAATAATACTTGGGGTACAATGTGCCCACACCAATACTGGGTGAGTACAATGTGCCTGCCCAAGTCCTGCTGTAATATTGGGGTACAATGTGCCAACACTAGCCCATCTGTTATGCATTATGCTGGGGTACAATGTGCATACACCAGTGCAGCTGTAATATTGGGACATGTGCCCGCCCAACCCTGCTGTAATAATGAGGGGGTAGAATGCCATAGCCAGCCCTGGTAAAAATTGGGGTACAATGTGCCCACAGAAGCCCAGCATTAATACTGTGGGTAGAATGTGCCGACACTAATATTGGGGTAAATGCCCACACGAGCCCTGCTGTAAAATTGGGACTACAATATGCCCACACATGCTATGCTGCAATATCAAAGGTACAATGTGCTCACACTAGCTCAGCTGTAATATAGGAGGTACAATGTGCCCACACTATTCCAGCTGTAATATCAGGGTACAATGTGCAACAACAGCCCAGCTGTAATATTGAACATGCTGTGAATGTAATAGTAAGACAGAGCCCATGTTCTTTCAAGAAAGACTATATTAGGTTTGAAGTTTGCACAATTAGCTATTTATTCTGAGAATTTTAAATGCATATAGATAGCTCAACCTTCAAATTTCTGCCTGTTTTTCCTTAGAGACCCATGGGTGACACATTCATTCTGCTCCTAGCAAGTCCGAGAGGGACAGTGCTAGGACAATGGAGACATTATCTCCTTGCAGGTTGGCCTGAGAAGTCAGCCAGGTGTGACTCAAGACCATTTTCCAAATTAGAGGTAGATGGTGAACGATCAGAGCCAACAAATATTCTGATTCCTCTGTCTCATTGCAGAAACCCTGATAATGACACGAGCCCTGGTGCCATATCCTGAAAGGCAATCAGCGGACTTGGGAGTTCTGCAAATTACCCCAGTGCCCAAAGAGTAAGTGATGTGATGTTTTGTTATTTCATTTTTTTTTGGTCTTTTCTCTTTCTTTCTGCAATACTTAATTGAATTTTATGTTTTGTGCTGAAAAAGTATTTTTACAAAATGCCAAGCTGGCATCACTCTACGTTCTAAGTCAGTCATTAAAGCACTTCATGTGAGCGATCATATTCAGGTACACATCAGCAGTATTACACAGTATTAACAAGCATTTGTCAATGCCGAACATTCGCTTGCAGGTATTTGCAGTGGTGTTTGGCATTTATGCAGGCCCCCCAGTTGTACTCATGTCCCAACAAAGTACCTTTCTGCAACTCCTCTTGCATTTGATTTACATTTCAGCCTCATACTTCTTAACCATCTGTCTTAGAAACCCTAACACTCTGTCATTCTCAAGGTTATGAGCCTGCATAGAAACTGCAACACATGCTCGTAACACAGTCATTTGTGGAATTTTCTCACCAAATTTTCAACATAGCCATTTTGGGACCTCCACTCATCACCAGTGTCACTGTGATTTTCTTAATCTGTCCCGAAGTTGATTTCCCACACGACATGTCATTGCGCTCAACTAGGCCATAAGAAAAATTACTCACCTTAGTAATGTTGTTTCTTCTAATGGAGTCTTGCTATATTATAGACATTAGCAGTTTGATCCAGCTCTAGAACTGCCTCGGGTGAAATGGTTAAAACCATTCCAAAATAGAATTTTAGCACGAGAGCAGCTCTATCTGTGTCATTTCAAACTTGAACTGTCAGATCTTTACGAGCCAAACTCACTAAGGTCTGTGTGGAAGCTGTAACCACACTAGCCAAATGGCTACCTAAATAATAACAACCATTGATGGTCCCAACACCCAAGACTCAAGTCAGGGACCAGAAATACTAACACCATTCTAATAATATGAAATGGAACATAAGTATAATAAAACACACACGCGTACACATACACACCCCAAAGTCCCAAAGGGACAAAATGCTAAAAGAACATAAGTAGTGCCCACACTAAGTTGCCCGCACCCCACCAAGTAGAGGTTCTGAGAGGGGCAGGTTGGGAGGTCTATATATAGCAAGACTCCATTAGAAGAAACAACATTACTAAGGTGAGTAATTTTTCTTCAAACAACATAAGTCTTGCTATATTATAGACATAACAAGAATACACAGCAGTACCTCCATGGAGGAGGGCAGAACCTACTTAGGAATAGGCTTCTGAAGAACAGCTGTGCTAAACCGAGCATCTCTCCTGGCCTGGACATCCAGGGAGTAATGCTTAGTAAAAGTGTGTACCATTTTCCAAGTAGCAGCCTGGCAAATCTCTAATAAAGGGATATCTCTGGCAGCAGCTAGAGACGCAGCTGTACCCCTGGTAGAATGAGCCCTCAAACCAGGGAGGGGGCTCTGCCCACTTTCTGATAACAAAATTGGATACAAGAGACAATCCACCTGGCTATTGATCTCTTAGTGGCAGGTTTGCCTTTCCCAACTTCACCATAGGTAAGGAAAGGTTGGAGGATTCAACCTGTGACCTTGGTACGCTCTATAATAACTAAGAGCTCTCTTAACATCCAGGCTGTGCAACCTCCTCTCACCAAGAGGAGTGATCAGTGAAAATACTGGAAGGGAGATAGATTGATTAAGATGGAAATCTGAAACCACCTTAGGCAAACACTTCCTATTAGTCCTAAGGACTACCTTATCCCTGTGGAAAGAAATAAAGTCAGTTTCCACTGACAAGGCTTGCAATTCACTTATCGTCTGGCAGAAGTGATAGCCACTAGAAAAACAGTTTTCCAAGTTAGGTACTTAAGCTCTGCAGAAGACAGAGGTTCAAAGGGGTTGCATTAACTGGGCAATGCAAACATTAAGGTCCCAAGCAGGGCCGGTTCCCAAAGGGAGGATTAGTATGGAGTAATCCCTTAAAAACTTGGAAAACACAGGATGAGAGGAAAGAGGGATGACTTTCCTGTTGACACAAAAGCAGACACAGCTGCCAAATGAACTCTCAGGTAGCTGGTCTGAGACCCAAGGAATTAAGATGTACCATGTAATCTAACAAAATGGGCAATTCAGCAGATTCTGGGGAAATATTTTTCCAGCACACCAAATGGAAAACTTTTTCCATTTAGAACTATAAGTAGCTCTAGTGGAAGGCTTTCTGGAAGCCTTTAGATCTCAAGAACACCTGAGAGAGGTGTAAATCAAGCAAACTCTAACTCCTCAAAAGCCAGGCCTTGAGGTTGAGGGATTTGAGGTCCGGATACCAAACCCTTCCCTGGGCACAAGTCAACAGATTGTGATTCCTGGGAGGCACAGGGAAGATGGACTGTCAGAGACAGAAGGAGGGGTACCAGGGCTGCCTGGCCAATCCGGGCAATCAGAATCACCCTGCAAGGCTGAGATCTGATTTTGACTAGTACTTTGAATAGGAGAGGAAAGGGGGATGCATAGAGAACTTCCCTCCCAATCCAGAAGAAGGGCATCCAGGGAAATGAGCCCAGCACTGGAGGCCTGCAACAGAACAGAGGAAGTTTGTGATTGTCTGGGGCTGCAAAAGATCTATCTGAGGGATGCCCCACCTGGCAAAACTATCCCCAGCACTTGAGGATCCAGGGACCATTCGTGATGGCCCTGGGAAATCCTGCTGAGGGCATCCGCTAGGACATTGTCCTTCCCTGGAAGATGAACTGCTATGAGGGAAGTGTTCAGGAATAGGCCAGAGACCACAACTTCATTGCCTCGGTACACAAGGCCGAAGACCGAGTGCCCCCTGTTTGTTGATATACCACATTGTTGTGGTGTTGTCTGTTCTGACTTGTATCACCTTGTCGTGGACAGATGCAGAAAAGCTTGAAGAGCTAAAAGACAGCTCTGAGTTCCAGCAAATTGATGTGGAGCAGAGATTCCTGGGGACCAAACTCCTGAGTGGAAAGGTCGCCCATGTGGGCTCCCCAACCCAGAAGGGAAGCATCTGTAGTGAGAGTCAAGTCGTGAGAAGGGGAAATGAAGGGGACCCCGCTTTAATTGCTCTGATCCTGCCACCACTGGAGAGCTAGGATCAAGGTTCGAGTCACTGGGACCAACTTGGAAAGGGGGTCTCTTCTCTGAGACCAAAAGGTTCTCAAGTGAAACTGAATGTCTCTCATCTGAAATCTGGCTCCCTGCACAACAGCTGTGGATGCAGCCATGTGCCCCAGGAGCTTCAGAAAGTGTCTTGCTGGTCGAGAGACCTGCAGAGTGAAGGAAGAGGCCAGAGCCACTAAATTCCTTACCCTTTCTGGGGAAGAAAGGCTCTGGCTAGCTTTGTGTCCAATTCTGCCCCTATAAAGGTGAGTACCTGGACTGGTTCCAGAACCGACTTTGGTAGGTTTAGCAGAAAACCCAGGAGGTGAGAAGCTGCTGGGTGACCTGCAGGTGAGATTTTACTTGTTCTGGGACTGGCCTACAATGAGCCAGTCATCTAGATAGGGAAAACAGCAATCCTCTGCCTCCTTAAGGGCCACTGCCACTGCTAGACACTTTGTGAATACCCTTGGAGCAGAGGTAAGGCTGAAGGGCATTGCTCTGAACTGGTAATGACCTGAGGGCAGTTCGAATCTGAGGTACTTTCGATGGGATCTTCTGATTAGGACATGGAAATAGGCATCCTTGAGGTCCAGGGAGGCTAGCCAGTCCCCTGGCCTTAGGGAAGATAAAATCATTGCCAGAGTTACCATTTTGAACTTTGGTTTCAAAAGATGCTTGTTCAGATATCTGAGATCTAAGATGAGCCGCCATTCTCCTGTCTTTTTGGGGTAAGGAAGTATCTGGAATACAGACCCTGCCCTGATGCAGGGGAGGAACCTTTCTACTGCTCTGAGAGCTAACAGGGATGAGACCTCTGTTTCCAGAGCGAGGGTCTCTAAAGCACTTGCAGGTAGAAAAATCTGCTTCTCAACTTGGGAAACTTTTGAAGCTGAGAACCAGACCCTGGCTTACTACTTCCAGAACCCACTTGTCTGAGGTTAAAGAGCCCAATTCTGACTGAAGTAAGCCAGCCTGCCCCCACTGGTACAGGAGAATTGGCCTGGGCACCCCATCAGGGTGCCTGTTTCTGCAGGAGCTTTAGGCTGGGGTGGGAGCAGATCTGCCCACCCTCATCTGCCCCTGCCTCTGAAGAATCCCCTCTGAGCATAGGCAGAGGGGCCTGAGTCTGGTAGAAAGGCCTGTGAAAAGGCCTACCCCTACCCCTGGGGCATGCCTTTGAGGAGTGGCTTGCCGCTCCTTAGCCTGGGCACTCTTGTAAGTAGTCCTACATTCATCCATCTTCTTCATGTAATTCTCTGTCTGCTCTCCAAACAGAAATTTCCCACCACAGGAAAATCCATAGCCTTAGTCTGGGTATCCTGTGACAAACTAGTACACCTGAGCCAGGCCAACCTACAAGAAGCTACAGATGTGGCCATGACCCTAGAGGAAACATCATTAACATCCACAGCAGCATGAAACTGAACCTTAGAGGCTTCAATGCCATCAGCAGCCACCTGTTCTAGTTCACTAGCCAGCTGGCCATGGGCCTGCTTGGCCAATTGCATAACAATATCCCATCTAGATTTCTGATACCTAGCTACATAAGCCATATAATTTGCTTGCCTGAGTCCCAGAAAGGCTGCCATATACTGTTTTTGCCATGGCATCAATCTTCCTGGAATCCTTGTCAGGAGGATGTGAAGCCAAGGGAATATTAGCTTTATCACAGGCAGCAGCCTGAACTACTCCCAACATGACTGCATTGCTGAGAAAGGAATTCTGTATCAGGGCCTGACAATGTATACCTTCTGTCCATCTTTTATCTACAGGAGACACAGAATTAGGAGCTTTTAAAATTTTAATTGTTTTTTCCTAAAAGACTTATGTAAAGGAATAGACAATCTCTAGACTTGGAATATCCATCATTTCTACAAAATCAGGCTCCTTTTGCTCATCCACAGCCTCTTCTAAAGGAAGCTGGAGGGTTTCAGCAACTTTTATAAAACATGAGATGGGGACTCAGACAGCATAGGGGAGATTCTAAAGGTCTGTCTGGGGAGATGTCCGGTTTAATGGGACACCCAGACCTTCCCAGCCACATTCATACTGTTCATAATCCTCCTCCCCTCCTCTGGTTCATAAAATTCCTCAATATCATAATCCTGAACCACTGGGACCGACGAACCGACCTTTTACCAGATAGTGGTGGTTCGACGGACCCTGAGACAGTGACTGGACAATTTGTATGGCTTTTGTTATCTCTGCAGCAGTTGGAGAAGGAATTTGGACTCCAGACCTGCTGATTTTCTTGTTTTCTTTACTGGAATTGGTTCCTCAGAACCAGCTTTTCTTTGCCCGAGGAAGTCTGGCCCTGGTCAGAGGGCACTCCCTCTGGTTCGGTTGGCACCGAACCGGGCTGGCCATCCGGTCAGTGGACTTTTGGCCTTCTCTGCCCCTGAGCCTGCCCAATCTTTTTCCAGGGTGGCTGCAGGGAAATTCTTACATACCTGGCAGTCTGACTGGAGGTGGTCAAACCCAGACAATAAACACATGGTGTGTGGGTCAGCCTTGGCAAAGACTTCCCCAAACATCACAGTGTTGAAACCCAGTGGCGCAGTTTTTCTTTGGGTTTCTCAGACATAATGCCAGCCTAACCAAAAACTTGCCCTTTTCGTGCAGTGCAAGGCAAGACATATCGGTTCTAACCGTGTCACGGTATTGGAAAAACGAATAAACCGCTTTTTAGAACTGATAAGAACCGGAACCGACTTAAAATAGTAACTTTTAGTTTTAAATGAGTTTTAAACCCACTGATCGGTTCAAAACCGAACCGATAACTTACAAGTTCCACACAGACAAAACCTTCATTTACTTACGGTTACCACAGATAGAGCTTGAACCTAACGGTTTTATGTTAAAATAAAACTATTATGGGTTAAATCCAACCGAGAAAACATTTTTAAACCGATAAATGAACCGAGCAGAAGGAGAAATCTCCGAGCGATTGTCCACTGAGGCGGAGTAAAGAATCTGACAGTTCAAGTTTGAAATGACACAGATAGAGTTGCTCTCGCGTACAAAAATTTATTTTGGAATGGTTTTAACCATTTCACTCCGGGCAGTTCTAGAGGATCAAACTGCTAATGTCTATAATATAGCAAGACTTCATGTTGTTTGAAGGTACTTAGGCCTAAGCCTTAGTTCTCAAAATACATATACTAAGATGCCAAAGGCTGCACCTATTCCCCAACTCTTTACATCGCCTTTGTCCCCTCACCATCCTACCCTCTTATGCCAGAAATCTCCCTCTCCGCCTCTCTACTCCCTACCTAACTCCCTCCCTCCCATCTCTCTCTCTCTCTATCCCCCTTCAACTTGTTTACCCATATTCTCAAATCACTCCACCCTCGCTCTACCCCAGCTTCCCTCCTCCTGGGTTATTAAGACAATACTAACTTTGGCAGCACCTTGAAACAGGTAGCATGGCATGATTGTACATCGACTATAGTTGAAAGCTAGTGCCTGAATTTAATAATTGCACTTTTTTTTTTTAGTATAAATGTCTATGGGTTGTTCCTGCTGTATACTCCTGTCTCTGACTGTAACCACTGTTTCTGTAAACCTTTGTTAGTGTATGATGTGGAGCCTTTGTAAAACAGTTTGTAACTCAAAGGTTTAATTCGAACAGATAAATAAGTAAATAAATAAATAGTCCGCCAGATGTGCGGAAACACATTTTGGCCAGTGTGAAAAATGGCAGCTGTACTGTTCATAAGGAGATGTGAAAAATGCCAGTGTCAAAAATCTGGAGTAGAAATATTAAAAATTCTCTAAGTTATGAGTGTGTATGGCAATGCACACTAGCACTGTTAAACTCTGTGTATGTTTTTTATTTGTATGTATCTCTTAATCTTATCCATGTGTGTATATCTGCCTATTGCTGTCTTATAATGATTGTATGGTACCTATGACTGTCTGTTTATTTGTATTATGTACTTTCCGGTCGTGCCTGAAAATGGGCAGGGTTATTGCCCAGTGTACATACCCGCCATCAAAAGCAAATAAATAAACACTGTCATGTTTTGAATTTTACCAGATTTTCAACATAGGCATTTTGTGATCCCTGCTCATGAACAGTGTCACTGTGGTTTTCATAATCCGTCCCGAACATTGATTTTACATCGATCATGGCCACAGCACTGATGCAAAACACATTTTGGCCAGGATGTGAAAATGACAGCTGTACTATTCATAAGGAGGTGTGGAAAATATGCCAGTGTTGAAAATCTGGAGTGAAAATATTACAAATTCGAGAAGTTATCGAAGGTGCATGGAAACTGAGCAACGCGCTTGTAAAACAGTCATTTTCAGAATTTGTTCACCAAATTTGCAACATATGTATTTTGGAGCCCACCTCATGAACAGTGACACTGCCATTTCAGTAATCTGTCCTGAAAGGTGATACCATGTAATGACCGCAAAATCACCTTTTGGAACCGAATAACGATATGATAGTGACTGAATTATGAGGTGGGGTCCTAAGAACTCATGTTAAATATTTGGTGTCAAATTACAAAAATGGCCAAGATATCCACCCAAGTTGAAAAAATCCATTTATGCCACTATACAGCTTACCAGCATTCTTCAGTTCGTGGTTGGCTTTGAAGAGTGCAAACGTGTTCCTCGCCTCCATTGAAGATCGCCAGTTGAACTCTCGAGGTAAGTATGGGGGTGAGGGCGGGTGTGGAGAGGTAAGTGTGCAGAGGGTGGGTGTCTGACTCCAACGAGGGACTGTTTTCTGTTTTTACAGGTAAAGAGGAAAAAAAACACAGGAAGTTTTGGCATGCTGGGGTGGGCTCCCAGTGTGCCACCTGAGTGTCTCTGTTGAGAGGGGCTGGAGCTGACAGGACTGGACACCCCTGTCCAGCAATACAGTGTGCTAGGGGGCGTATAGGCGTATAGGGGTGGCTCCCCAGCGTTCCACCTGTGTGTTTGTTGGGGATGCTGGAGCCAGACAGGATTGGGCACCCTGTCAGTCATACAGTGTGCTTGGGGAGGGCATGAGCTGAGGATTGGGCACCTTCTCGCACACAACATGGGGGAGGGCAGTAATGAGGAAGTGGGGAGGACAGCAGAAGAGGGAGGAAGGGAGGGATTTCTAGCAGAGGAAAGGGTGATGTCAATATGCTAAATACATTACAATGTTACCACCGCTGATTGCAGCGGTGGTTTTCTTTTCATGTGAAGACCACTGCAGCCAAACTGCTGTCATGAAAGCTCGCTCATCCATTGGTAAGGGTTGGGTCATGCCTGGTACCCTGAGCACCGGCGTTGGATCGGTCACACACCTCCCAAAAGTCGTACTGTGACAAAGAGATGCTTGTGCAAGTGCGCAAGGAATGCAAAAATTAATGGTTTTCTTTTTTTTGTCAAATGTTTATTTGCCTTAACAGGAAAGTATCCATTAGCACCCTCCAGCACAACAATAAAACAGTATTCCCCAGCAGGATTCAGACCTGACAGTTTATCACTTGGAGTAATATACAAAACATAGAAAAGTGCAAACGCACATAACAAGTTCTGCCAGGAACCCTTAATCCTAGCGGTACTAGCTATATGCATTTTGTTTTGCACCGCATCATGTATTAATTTTTTTTTGTACCCTCTGCTCAGTCGGCCCCCATACCGGGTGATTTCTCTCCCCACTGGCCATGTCTCCTGCAATCTTTTGGGAGTTAGCCACCTACCTGTAGTGCCCCACAGTTTACACCTTCTGGTGGGTCTTTGGGCTTCACCAAGCCACTCAGGAGTTTAGCTCAGATGGAGTTAATAGCCCAGTAGGCAGTGTGGGGCCTGCAGCCGGTCACTGCATCATCCTGCTCGGACCTGAGCAACATCTTCCTGCATTCTGTTTCCTCAAACCCTGGAATAAGGTTGGCAGGCAACATCTCGGGTCACCATCAGGAGGCACCTGCCCACTCACTGTGGTTCCAGCTTGCACTGTCACCTGTGGGCACCCAAGTGGCAGTAGGATGCTGGAGTTTGTAAACTTTCCACCTGGAAGGAGGCAGCGCCCTATGAGGTGCTGGAATCATCCTTCCCTGCTGACCCTCCGAAGATCCAGGCTCTGGACATGAACCCAGGTCACTGGTGTCATAAGTAGAAGCTCTACCTCTACTGTCATCGGCCCAGCCTATATCATATGGTTCTAAAATGGCCTTTACCACTAGTATGCAAGTCAGAAACACTCTATGAATTTACAAGAAGGTCAGTAAGAGCTGAGCTGTAACAGAATGTGAACCAGTACATGAAACACAGCATCTGGGGATCAGAGGGTTGTCTAATACCTGGCTCCAATTCTGACCACTTTTTTTCTTAACATTTTATTTGTTCTTGTTGCGGTGCTGGTGGTAGATATACCTGTCTGTCTAGACCCTGGCTGGGGACCGTTGGGGATTCACCCTTTAGTTTCCCCCACCCCCGAGAATGCTTGCATGCAGGCAAGAACCAATCATCCAAGAACCTAACAGCATCCCTCCCCACACCCCACATCCCCCCGTATCCTTGCACTGCCTCGTGACATCCAAAGCTGGCAATGTCGGAGCAGTGTGACTACCTCTCCCCTGGAGGATGAGTGTCCCTGGGATGCTCAATCCTCCTCACCCAGCCAGACCCCAATGTCCCAAGCTCTGCTCCTCGAACCCAGGCCACAGGTGTCGCAAGCAGTAGCGAGATCATTAGCGCCAACAAGCCAACTACTCCAATCTTTTTCCAAAAGACTGGATTCATATTGATTTGCCAAAGCGGGTATATTTTCAATACTGGACCAGGAACCAGGTGAGAAACAGATCCTGTACTGGAAGAAATGACAGAATCGGGTTGTCCCTGCTACCCATTTAATAAGCCTTTTCTTTATGTCATTTAATTTTATAATTATTTATTTATTTCCCAATTTTCTCCATTTTGTTAATAATAATAACAATAATGAAACTTTATTTATAAGGCCTTTCTGCAAAACCAATGGCACCTAACAATAGCATAAAATACACATAAAACAATAGATGTCCATCCTTACAAAATTCAGATTACTAACAAGATAAAATCAAACAGTAAAGGCTTGATGCCACAGGTATGTTTGAGGCCTGTAAATCCCTCCACGTCGACGCATTCCCGTAGCTGACAGGGTAGAGAATTCCAAAGAGCTGGGGCAGCGCATATGAATGCCTGGGCCCCCAAGATTTTAGAAAACCCTTGAATTCTAGCAACCCCTCATCAGCCGAGTGGCGTGATCACCCAGGGCAGTAAGGGATCAGAAGCTCTTTTCAGGTAGTTAACATGAATATAGTACCAAAATCCTTTAGCTTATCTGGACTGGGTCAGAAGCAGCTGAGGGCAGATTCAGACCTGGTCAATGGAATGGACCAAGTCAAATCAGAGTCAAATTGAGGCAGTCCAATCCCAGGCGGGGGAGGGGGTCTCTAATAGCAGAGCCAGTCCTGACTTCTCTCTTCTAACATCTATAAAAAAATGACTTACAAGTTCAGTTCTCCTTTCAGTACCAAAGCAAGTACATGTTACATTAGACAGATATTTTTAATAGTGTATGAATAATTGATTGAACTGGAGGTGCGCTAAAAAGCCATAAAAATCATATTCTGAATCCAAAAAGAAAACAGTAAAATATTTTCAATCAGCATGGATAATAGTAGATACAAGACCGTGACATAAGATAGTTTAAAGAGGTTTTCTGATTTCCAGCAAAATGCACAATAATTATGAAATGGGCATTACAAAAATCCAGGAACCTGATTGGCTGATGAACTTGGAACCCAGTACTGGTTTCCCAGCACAACACAGGAAAAATATTATCCATGACCTGTTTTACAATAAGCAGACATAGCTGTATCAATATACTCGATTCATTTGCTTGTATTTACAAACAAACAACAAAAAGTGCCATCTACTGATCAAACCGCAAAATTACAATGGCTCAACAAGACTACTGTTTTTCATTTTTTTTTTAACCTTTTCCTAATCTTTTAAATTCAGCCTTTACTCACCCTAATGGACCATTTCTAATCACAATATGGCCCTCAGGGTATTCTTTGTGCTGCTATAACGGTACTTCTCAGGTGGTGGGCCCAGTAGTTCAAAAAAAAAATTCCATTTCTGAATTTCCATAATTCCACCTCTCATAGAATTTTGTGGAATTTTGTAAAATTTTGAAAGTTCTGCACCATTCTATCACTAATCCCTTCACCATCATGGCACTTCATCATAAAATAACGCATCGAAGGACAGAACTTCATCATGTATCATGCTAGAGGAACTTAGGACCATTTGTTTCTTCTTTTGCTTGTTCTTTCACCCTTAAGGGTTAATGTTAACCTTGGCCCTTGGTTGCAGCTGCGGAGATGGACTGCCACACTGGATCAGGGACAGGGCACAGAGGTACTTGGAGTACATCCACGCTGGGGCCACCTGCATCAACTGGAACTCCCAAGTTTTGCTGAGAAGCCCTACACAGCATGGACAAGGAATGCCCGCCAGCTGGGACTTGGTGTTCATAACTACTGCAGGTATGAGAGATGATGTCAGTGGGCCTTAACCTCCTCCGGTCTCTACAGTTCTGGGGACAAGGCAACGGTGTTAATATTTCATTTAATTTTATACTGAAGAGTCTGTGGGCTAAGATCCCATTTTCACAGACGTCCAGCGCTTGACATAAGGCAATAACAAATACAGAATAATAAAAACTTCATACAAAATATAAAATCGGTAAAATACTTGCAAACAGAGTTTGTCAATAAATGTCTTCTAAGTGTGGTCTTAAAAGTGGACATCTTTTAATATGGTCCCGAGGCCAACTGTTGCAGTATAAGACTGGTTTCACAAGTGTTCAACAGATGAGAGAATAGCAAAGCAAGGATGAGCTTTTCTGACACTCGACCAACATAAGTAAACGACTCTTATATTCAGTAAGAAGCAACCGCACAAGTATTAATACATTATAAATACATTATAAATTTTATTTTATGGCATGAAAAACAGTTTTATGGTTAAAATAGATTAACCAGGGGCCATGCAATTGCGACTTACTGCTGTATGTTAACCAGGGACCGCAATGGTAGACATGTTGCTATCATCACCAAGACACCCAACTGCTGACATGCTGCTGTCGTTAGCCAGGGGCCATCTGATTCCTTGGCGCACATTTGTGCATTAAACAGGGGTCATCTGATGACTGACATGGTGGCATGCATTAGGCAGGCCACCCATATCGGTTATACTGCCATGCATTAGCCAGGGCTTACCCTAATGACTGACTTGTTGCTGTGCATTAGCTAGGGGCCTTGATGGCCAACTATGCTGCCATGCATTAGCCAGGGGACACCTGATGGTCAACATGTTGCCAGCGTATAACCAGGGGCCCACTGATGACCAGCATGCTGCCAAGCATTGGCCAGGGCTCAGATGGCTGAATAGGTTATGCATTAGCCAGGGGCCCCAATGGTTAACATGCTGCCATGCATTAAACAGGGTCCCTGTGATGGCCAACATGCTGCCATGCATTAGCCAGTGGTCACCAGATGGTCAACATGCTGCCATGCATTAACCAGGGCCCCACCATGGTCATTGTGCTGCTGTGCATTAGCCAGTGGCCTCGATGGCCAGTGTGCTGCTGTAGCCATCAGCCCCCTGATGGCCAGTGTGCTGCTGTGCATTAGCCAGTGGCCCCTCGATGGCCAGTGTGCTGCTGCACATTAGCCATCGGCCTTCTGATGGCCAGTGTGCTGCTGTGCATTAGCCAGGGCATTACCAGCCACCAAAGGATGAAGGAGAGGAGGAGAATAAGTGTGGGGTACTGGAAACCAGTGTTATCTGGATGGTGGCTGGTGAAGCCTCAGGCCCCACAATACAGTTCATTGCCTATTTTTATTTTAGTCTTTGATAACCGGGTAAGTGGTGGGGCTATCAGAGGATGGGGCTGGGGCTCAGAGGTTCATCTTGGAGAAATGCCCTCAGGCTCAAGGACAGGGTGGATGACACCAGAGGAAAACCTATTAAAAAAATAGATTGGCCATTGTCATAGCGCTGGAGAGACATGGTAAGCATGGTACTCTCAACATGTAAGACACTCTTCATAATGTTAGTGTGTCTCACGTGCCAAGTGACCAATGGTTTTGATTGATCAGTGTGACACAGGCTTTATAATGCATGAAAGATTGAGTCTGATATGGTGGTATTTATCCCTCCACTTGTACACACAGCTGGGAGGGCAGTGAGTACAGTAAAGATTAATGGTATTGTGTAGGAGACACAGTGGTCTGTGCAAAGCAATGCCGTCTAGTAGTGAACGTTGCAAATAACTGCCACAGCACTGTGGAGTAATTTTAAGTGTATATTGGAACCTCTAGTGGTGGTAACTGTAACAGCAAATTAAGACCTGTAGTGATGGTAACTGTAACAGCAATAGAGACCTCTAGTGGTGGTGGTAACTAACAGCAAATAGAGACCTCTAGTGGTTGTCCATGAGACTGCACGATGAAAGCCAATGGTACACTCTAAATCTGCTGGCAGAGGAATTTCTCTTTAGCTAAATGGTTAGAGCCGCTGCTTTTGGAACTCAGTCTCCATTTTCATTCACAGCAAGTGCTGCAGGAGTGGCTACCTGAAAATAGGGAACAGACAGAATCATCATTGGGCTTAAACCGACATCCTGTAGCTGGAGTGGGTGGGGGAGAATATGGCAGAAAATAATTCTTTTGGGGTTTTTAGGTTGGGGGGAAGAAAAGTTGGAGGTGGGGATACAGTTGTCTGAGAAAGCTGGTGACTGGAAGGATCCTGTAATGTTGAAGTGCACAGACACATTTTAACTGTCCTGTTACATAGGGTAGTTCATAAGGCTGCTATTTGGCACACTGTCTGGATTTAAAACATAGTCACAACTGGAGAGAGGCTAATATCTTTCCAGGAGTGCGGTGCTGAGGAAAGCTTTCCATGACAGACTGATTAACACAAATATACTTTGTTTTACAGAAACCCAGATAAAGACAGCAGACCTTGGTGCCTACGTGTACAGGATTTACGCTGACCTGGGAACACTGCAGCACTCCATTTGTGGTAGGGTGCTCCGCACTTCTAATGGGGGAGTCAACTCTATCTTTTGTTCAGGCAGTCTTAAGCTTGGACCAAAACAGGTTTGGAAATGACTCCAGTTTCAGAGCCTCTCTTAAACAGGTCACTACGTGTAGATTTACATGCAATTCATATGCACATCATTTCTGCTAATCATCCCGCCTGCCTATCGAGCCACATGAGCGATTTTAGAAGAGAGGGTTTCAAAAGTTTAAACTGGCCTGCTCTGGAGGAGATCTTTTTTTTTTTCGGAATCTGTGCACTCACTACCACAATACTCATAAACACTAGGCGTTGCTTTGCACCTGACATCACATCCTCTCCTCTGACATCACAAGCTATTGCTGTGGAACCTGTTATAATGTCACACGCAGAGGACCATGATTTCATAAACAGAAACTGTGATGTCAGGCGTGGATGAGCAGATAGAGCCAGGATGACAGTGATCCTGTGTTCAAGTTAAATTGCATTTTGACCCATTTTCTCCTCACCTGTCACCACACCTCTCAATTATCCCTGAATTTAAGGGATGACTCTGATAATGCCTCAGAATGTTCCTCTGTCCCTCCTAAAATGTGTACTTCCATGACTGGACAGTGGGGACTGTACACACAGAATAATGACAAATATTAATTGCCAATTTCTTCTTTGGCAAATGCTGTTATACGAAGCCCCTTCGTGAGGGTGTGTAGTAATGAATAGTATTTCCCAAATACCACGAATAATGCACTATTTGTTATTCAGATATAAATAATGAATGGGGTGCTATTCGTGCCTATTACTATTCAAAAGTACTATTTTAAAAAAAAACAAGTATGTATAGAATTGTGTTGGCAGAAAAGACCTTATGGTCCATCGCGTCTGCCCAATAGCCCCCCACCCCAAAGGAGAATTTAAATATTGTATTTTCAAAAGTTCCTGAAACAAAAAGGCTGTTTTAATGGGATATTTTCTCTTTTCAGGCTATAAATCTCAGGGATTCCTTTCTGGAACTGGGGCTCGGCAGGAATAGGAATAATATTTGTCTTGGTCTTTCCTTTTCCCTAGCTACCTGTAATGACAGCTACCCAAACTGCAACAGTTCCGGATTAAAAGGTGGCCAGAATGCGATATTAGCGCACATCCCTGGCAGGTGGCCATCTTTGTCTTCCGGCGACAAGCCCGATGTTTTGTGTGGCGGCACCTCATCAGCCCCTGCTGGTGCTCTCTGCTGCTCACTGCTCGTGAGAAGTAAGTTACTGTGAACGGAGCAGACCAAGCTGACAGGGCTGGGTCTTGAGTAGGCACCTCTTAAACTGAACTTCCCATATTTGTTTCACACATGCCAATTTTCTGTACCATACAGGTATTTTTAAACATTCTACATATTATAGTCTATAATTCTGTACCATATATCATAAAATGCTGCAGCATTATTTTCAATATTTTCAGATTAATTAAAATATATATTTTCACACCAGCCATTTAATGTTTAGGTCAGATATTTACATAACAAAATGGAGGAGTAAAAGTATTGAATTATCTTTTAAACAACACAAGAGCTTTTTATGTCTTAATGAATTGTGCTTCAGTGTTGTTGCCTTGGCGTATCTGACCTGCCTGCTGCTTTTTACTGGTTTTGTACCCTAAAGCCTTATTTTTATATAATTTATTTTTTATCTCTATTCTACTTGACCTGGCCTCCTTTCCCTCAGGTCAGACCCTGCCCCACCTCTACCCAGCATCTCTGCCACTTACCACTTCTGCTTCCAACCCCATGGGCTTTCCACCTTGTGGTAGGGTCTGGCTGAGCCAGATCCAACCTTCTGCCTCCTCCTGGTCCAAGAAGCTCAAGTGTTCTAGGGGTACAGAAGAGCAGATCACAGCCAGGGTTGGGGTCCAAGTATGGCTGGGATCATCTTGTGCACTTCATGTGTGTTTTCCTGTGCTCATGGTTCCACACCCCAGGAGGCCAGCATGCTAGGGATATAGGCTCATGCACACACAGCATGCTCAAGCAGAGCCCAGCCAACGTCCCCCCTACCCACTCTGCCTGCTGCTGCACTGCCACCTGGTGGTAGTGTTGTAATGGTGGCAACTACCCTCCCTGCCCAGAGGAAGAGAGCATCCTCTGGGACATTGTCTTCCTCTCCCCCCTCCCCGCAGCTGCCTCCAGAAAGACAGACCAAGCTCAGTCCTGAACTCCGTCACCAGCATTACAAGCAGTACCAGCTGTAAAAGTGGTTTTGATGAGGTCTAGAATTGTACACCACTGCATCGTGCAGAAATACAGAAAACTGCCAAAATACAATATTCAAGCAAACAGTAGTCTTAAGGGTGGCCTTAACAATAAACCAAAACAAGCAAGTGGGAGGAAGACATCACACAGCCTAGTCTGAGAAATGACTCATTTGCCCAATGTCACTTGTAATGTAGTCTGAGGAATTGTTTAAAAAAAATAATAGTCAACAAGTGATAGCCTGTAGCACCTCTTGTAGTCATGCATACTCTTTTGTGCAGATTTTAAAGATTAGTGTGTGTGTCTGTGTGTGTCCTGAGTAATTACAGACAAGCAGAATGTAGTACCAGTTGAGACATTTCCTAGCCAGCTTACCCTCCCAACACACACATATGAATTTGCATACCCATGATGCTTTGTGCTGGATTTGACTGGTTATGTTTACAGAAACCAGGTCTGCCTTCTTGTATCAGTTATGCATCTACATGTCTTTCTTCTTCTTCTTCTTTCTTACCAGTATTTATAAGTCTAATTAATTATTCATGAGCCTAGCGAGGCTCTGATTGGCCACTGGATTGGCCATTATGGTCTAGAAATTATTGCTCAGCTGTCAGCAGAAGCAATGGCGGCACACATGCTCACGCCACTCTGCTTAAAAGCTTAATTAAGTTAAAAATAAACAGGGAAAAAACTTATTGCGATTAGAGCTATTATCGCACTAACAACATCGAAGACGGTCATTTCCTTGGATTAACGACTGATTAGAGGAGGTGGCCCTCAGCTGCACCTTGTGCTACCCACCTCTCCCCCAGCCATTTTTAATCCTCGGAAAGGACCGCTTCCCTGTCTATTTTACCCTCCCCTCTTTCCACACTCTGTGATATTAAAGAGTTCAAATGTATCTACTTCTATGCTTCCAGTGAGTTGAAGCTACACTAGCTGCCTCTACTGTAGGCTTCAACGTGTGAAAAAGGAGTTGTTTGTAATTTGGGAGGAGTTCTTTTGGTTTTAAGGAAATGCATACAAGCTGATAAAAGATAATTTTCTGAGGCACTGTAGGGAAGAAGTATGGGGAACAAATACTGCAGTGACTAAATCAGCACAGTAAGGTGTACAGTAAATCATACTAAAACAGCAACAGTGAAGTGATTAAATTATTACAATAAAGGTGTACAGAAAATCATACTAAAACAGCAACAGTGAAGTGATTAAATTATTACAATAAAGGTGTACAATAAATCATATTGAAACAGCAACAGTGAAGTGATTAAATTATTACAATAAAGGTGTACAATAAATCATATTGAAACAGCAACAGTGAAGTGATTAAATTATTACAATAAAGGTGAATAGTGAAAATAACTTAGACAGCAGTGGTGACATAATACACTGTAAATTAATGATAACCATTGAGGCGAGACAGCTGAAATCAAAACAGGGTACACTGCATCACACTTACAAAATACGGATCAAAACTATAAACAAGATAAGTAAACAATCCAGGTGTGGGAGTAGCAGGGTGCAAAACATTAAGTCAACTGTGTTGGGAGCTTGCAGTGGTAATGTATAACATATGAATAGCCCGAAAGATTGGGAAACCCCATATCTAGGATTTCGAGAGAGAGAGAGGATTTAGGAGCATAACGCTGGTAGAGATTAGGAATACTTGAATTGGCTGATTCCAATCCAAATGGTCTTTGTAGGAATTTTGAGAGATTCCTTTCTGAATCTAATTCAATTCCTGAATTAGATTTTGAGCCCTAATTCTTAAATCCTAAATTCGTATGTAAAAACATGTTTTGGCCTTTAATTTCAAAATTTGGATTTTAGGACTGGATTCCAAACATCAGGTTGGAATCCAACAAATCGATTCCATGACTTGAAATCCAAGCAACTTTAGTAGAGGTACCAGGAGAAGTTAGTTACAGTTGCTGGTATTGGACAAGATGTTTTACAGGACAATTTTAGAGCAAAGGAAATGAGATAATGAATAGCAGGGTGGACTGGATCAGAGTTGGAAGAATCTAAGAGGAAGGCAGACTGACCTGCTGGTGATTTAAAGCAACAGTGCAACGAAATTGGGCAAAACTTTCACTCTACCTTTTCTTCATTATAAAAGATTCCAGGCATTTTACAGTTTTATTTGGTTGCAAAATTTTTTAGTTCCCACCAAAATTAGAATATTTTATAAATTTTTCAATTGAGTTTTCCTCTGAAAAAAAGATGTCTGGCATTTTTTGGCTTATAAATAGCATGCAGCCATGGCAAAGGCTGGGTTTGAAAAATAAAAATAAATGGTACACAGAATAAGAGGCACCCAGAATTGTAGATTTCACAGGAATGCTAATATTTATAACTATAGTTTAAAACTAGCATTTTGAAAACCATTTTCTTTGCACTGCTGCTCTAATGCAGGGGAAGAAGAGCAAGTGTCAGAGTTGGGAGGAAGCAAGTGGGAGAGAGGGGCTGGTGAGAAGGAAGCTGAGAGTACCCAAACCAGAATTTCAAGATAAAAAACACAGGCACCTAGCTTCAAAAGAGGAGAGGGATGTAGAGGGAGCAGTGGGGAGCGCAAGGGGACAGTTGAAGGCAAAGTGGCAGAAGGAGTGAAGAAGGGGTCTGGTCTGGCAAGGATAGGATTTGGGTACCACACTACAAGCATCCTGAAAAGAGCAAGAAAGATCTTCATAAATTCTGAATTCTAGGTGTTGGCTGTAATTAGTGGCTGCTTTTACCACTGCCAGATTTCACCCCTTTAATGAAGCTGAAGACTGTGACAAAATTAAAATACATTGTACAGTCTAGCTGAGTTGTGCAGCTGGAATTCCTAATCAGGTTCGAGAGAAAAAATAAACAAAAAACAAAACAGCAGGTCCTAAAAATGGTTTTGTTAACAGACTACTAAAATGTTCTCCTCTCTCATTCTCCTGTCAGATTCCATGAGACAAGCTGAAGGTGGTACTTAGGCGGACATATCGTGTCCAGCCCTCCGATGAGAACAGAAATTTGAGGTGGAAAATACTTCCTGCATGAAACTTTTCACTCAAAACCTTTGACAATGATATCGGTATGAAACAGTTCTTCTCCACCCACTCTCCTGCAGACCAAATTTCCTTTCAGACTGTATAAATACAATTAAGGGCAGGGCCCTGCCAATCCACTATTTTTGAAGTGCCAGAGTGTCAAGGGCTATTTGGAGAGGAGGGGAGAAATCATTCTCTATGCACTTATCGAACCTACAGCTCTGTAAGTGGGGGCAGGGCAGTATATTCAACCTCTCAGCATTAAAATGCATAACACTGACCTCAAATGGCCAGAATTTCTAAGCTTGAATAGCGGACTCCCATATGTTTCGTGTCAAAAAATGTTTCTATCAAATCAGGTTTCATTTTTTTTTAGTTGGTGTCCAGAAGTGGCTCTAACATTCTATTTTATTTCTTTTATCCCTGGCTGCCAGCCTGCCCCAGTGTGTTCAGGTTGGGCCAGCCCGGATGGCACTCACCTTCTCTAGGACTTGCCCTGCTCCTGTTGTCTTCCATGAATTTCCTCTCGTTGGGGCAACTGGGGCTGGTCAAGCCCTCGAACACAATCCAGTTCACTTTGGGGGGACATCTAGTTGGTGGAGTGGAGCCCAGGATGGTCAAAGGGTTATCCTGCTTGGTCAGGTGTTTCCACCATTTTCCCAGGGTTGCCCGTTATGCACAGAACACAGCAGGTGCTTGCGGATGCACACACTTGTGTCGGCTTCTGATGGCGGGCCCTCCACAAGTAGATGCTTCCTCTGTGCTGACACCAGCCTTTCACCAGTTGGCAGGTAGGTAGCGGTGTGACTTGTCACCCTTTCCATGAGAGGAAAGCAGTCCAAGGGATGCTCCATCGTCTCTCCACAGGCCATCCCCGCGACCCAAGTCCACTACCAAGCGCGGTTTCCAGGGTAACAGGCAGTAGCTGTTCACTAGGCTACCAAGATCCGATATTTCTAATATTCTGAGGAACATTAGTAAATCTTTGCAGAGCAAGGAGTAAATTTAAGTGTAAAATATGTAACATAACATGCATAGACGTTTAGAGGTATTGGAAGGGTATACCTTGCAGCCTTTTGTCACTGAAATGTGGGACACAGACATACACTGTGTGAGACACTGGCCCTGATTATGTGGGATGCATCATCCAATCATGGAGATAGCAAGCTCAGAAATATCTGGAGACTAGCGCCTCTTATTTGTGTGAAGTTTTAATATTAGTATCATAGAATATTATAAAGTTCTGATTTCAAGCTTGAGTTTACTGCATCTTTATTATGTGGCAGTTTCTTTCCACATGGCGTGGATGTGGGGCAGAGCAATTTGGTGACAAAAACTGAGGGATGCCCTGTAATGAAGGACAGTTGAGAGAGGCACAGACAGGGGCACAGTGAAGGGGAACATGACCACAGCAGACAGTTTAGCTTGAAAGTGCATGAAGCTTTTGATATAGGTTTATACAATTGCTTTAGCACAGCAAACTGAGATAGGGTATCGCTGTAATGGCGCACGCAGGAAGGTGGGGTTAAGCAGCTGAGCGTCCCATACATGGTGAGGAAAATGGGCTTTCTTAGAGTAATGCAGTGTGTCTGCGTGCGGTGGTGGTGGTGGTGATGGTGGTGGTGGTAGTGGGGATTTATTCAAAACTTGGTGACCAGGCATAGCAGTGGCGCTTCTGCTCATGATGCTAGTGACCTGGGAATGAGCTGGGGTCATCAGGGCTGGAGGGAATGAGGACTGAGCAACCCAGTGGATGCTCACCCTTTGAGGTGTAAAGGTGATGGGGAGCACACAGTAGAAGCAACAAGCATCAAGAGTCATGATGAATTGGTTGGGATCACACAGTGGTATCAACCATTCCTGCTGGGCTAGCACCACCTCTTGAGAACCACAGGTGAAAGCACCAACGCGAGAACAGCAAGGGAGGCCAGGCTGTCTGGCTCACGTCATGCAAGCTCATTGTGTGCATGAGACACAGGTGTGCACCATCACCTCTGGGGAGAAGAAAACCCAGGAAGAGACAGGTGGCCTGCTGAGGCAGAATAGCGCCTAAGCTTCACTGGCCCCAAATCATCCACACTAGGTGCCCAACGTTTCCACACTAGAGTCAGTCTCTGAAGGGATCTGCGGCCACCTCTGATGTTCTCATTAAGGGACAAGTCCTGGGAGCTATAAGACCCAGAAATTACAGGTGATGAGCTGGGGTCAGTTTTGGTAGTTTACTACCTTTCTTTTTATGGTTTATTTTCATGGCATAGCCTGGTTGAGATGCAATCTCTCACTTAAATTGGGGAGGGGCAGGGAGCTAGTTCTGTATGGCGTAGGCCTAATGTCCAATAAATAAATAATAGCAAATTTCAAGGGCAGACTAGATGAACAATGAGTCTTTTCTGCTGTCTCCTTCTGTGTATCTATATACGGTTTCTTACTGGAACCCCCTGCTCTCCCATTCGAAATATGTGACTGCTGTTTGAAGACTTTCTGGAACAATTGCTTCCAAAGGCTCTGGACTTGTGAGACCACAGAGATGAATGCAGCTTTCTGGGAGTTGCATGTTGCCATGACCTCCTGAGCATAGTTCAAAACAGTAATGCTGAAACCCCATCTCACAGGTAGACAGTTAGCTGCCATTTTGGCCCATTGGTACCTTGGTTCTGCTGATTAGGGAGGTTCAGATATGGGCAGGACTCCAGTTCCCAGACTCCCAAGCCATGAACGGAAGGTCAGACTGGTGAGGGCTCCATCTCAGGAGGGAGGACACTGGCTCTTAGTACTCGCATACCTACTGCTGGTCACTCAAGGAGTTGCAGTGACATTGGCTATGGGGGCAGGTGCTACTCATCTTCCAACCTAAAGGGCCAATTGGGAGTCTAGTGTGTGTGTGTGTTGTGGGGGGGTGGAAGATGGGAAATGAGACATTCAGTACACCTTAGTAGGCAAAAAAAAAAAGACAAAACAGGAGCCCATGTGTACATTTTGTTTTTCTCCATTAGCTTTACAATGAATTCGGTCAAACTCTGGGCAGTGCGCACAAAGAGTCTCAGTCTGTTCGGACAGTTGCCTCCCGAGAAAGGACTGCAGCTTCCTGACTGGACAAACTGGCAAGTTTGAGTGGGAGAGAACATGAATGTAAGTTACATGACAGACTTCTTTGTTGTTGCATTAAATAGCTTTGAAAAGGTTCATGCTGTGGTTCGGACCCCCAACTCTATGCTGGTGGGGCTTTAGCACCATAAGGATGAGTGACCAGGGGAAGGGGATTGAATGCCTTCTCTTCAGCACCTCCTACTTCACTTGCTGGCAATGGCTAAGTGGCATGAAGGTGTTCAGTTTGCTAGCAGAGGAGTACACCCACATCTATAGTATGTCCAAGGTAGGATAGTTCATGTCATTCATTATTGGGGAGAGGGCTAGATGAGACCAGGTAGTTGATGCTGGCTGCTGTCACCACATCTAAAGAGTCTGTTTTAGTCTGTCAACCCCTCCCCCAACCAGTCCAGAAGACCTTGATTGCATTGGTTTGTTTGCCCTGATGGGAGAGCTTACCCAGCTCTCGAAGAGCTAGTAGAAGTACGTTCCCTGAAAAGTGTTCTACTCTGTATCTCACTTAGCCATACTGAGCAGGCAGAGCGAGAGGTAAAGCAAATGGGGATGGTTCGACTAATGATGGAGCAGGAGTAAGTACCAGGTGATGGTTCAACCAATGCCGGAGGGAGGGTAAAGTACCAGGTGATGGTTCAACCAATGCCGGGAGGGAGGTAAAGTACCAGGGATGGTTCAACCAATGCGGGAGGGAGGGAGGGTAAAGTACCAGGGATGGTTCAACCAATGCGGGAGGGAGGGTAAAGTAACAGGGATGGTTCAACCAATGCCGGAGGAGGTAAAGTAACAGGGATGGTTCAACCAATGCGGGAGGGAGGTAAAGTAACAGGGATGGTTCAACCAATGCCGGAGGAGTGTAAAGTAACAGGGGATGGTTCAACCAATGCGGGAGGGAGGGTAAAGTAACAGGGGATGGTTCAACCAATGCGGGAGGAGGAGTAAGTAACAGGGATGGTTCAACCAATGCCGGAGGGAGGTAAAGTAACAGGGGATGGTTCAACCAATGCCGGGAGGGAGGGTAAAGTAACAGGGATGGTTCAACCAATGCCGGAGGGAGGGTAAAGTAACAGGGATGGTTCAACCAATGCCGGAGGGAGGGTAAAGTAACAGGGATGGTTCAACCAATGCTGGGAGAGAGTAAAGTAACAGGGGATGGTTCAACCAATGCTGGGAGGAGGGTAAAGCAATGGGGAACCATTCGCCAATGCTCATGGACCACAGAAGGAGGTTCTACTCTGGAAATCAAAATAGGTAGGAAAGAGCTGTGAAAGGGTTAAAATGCAGGTGTACTGACCAATGATACTCAGAGGCTACAAGGTCAATTACTAGCAGTACATGAGGGCTCAGGAAGCAGGGTTTTAAATCCTGTTCTTTAGGCCACAGAAAAAGCACTGTATGTTAATTTTATGTTGAATTTCCCTCATCTCTTTTTGGGGCAGGGGCTGGCTCAGACCACCTCACTTGTCATATTTGTGATTGTGACCTAAGTAAGCAATAACACATGACGGGTGTGCGGTAATGCTAAAACTACCACATACCCAGGTAGATTGTGAGGCATGAGCGCGGCGAGTGCCTTCAGCCACCTGGGAAGTGCAGTAATTTATAGCATCAATGACCACCCTGGGTGTATCTGTGCTTATAAAAGCGGTTTGAGTTTAAAAGCAGGAAAAGTTAAATTTGAGCTGTGTCAATTGAAATTACTGCAGTCATGTGACCAGTTTTGACCAGTCAGATTGCTTGCTTGATTAAAGCCATTTTATGCCATATTATAAATGACTTGAATCAAACAATCTGATCAAAATTAGTCTCATGATTTGTACGTCAATTCGTACACACTCTAATTGCTTCTTTTTCCTGTTTTATAATGCAATAAACACACAGAGTGTGCCATACCAACACACTTCCCAGGTGGTTGAAGGCTGCACTTGGCTGCACCTCATGCCTCACAACCCCATGGGGCATACAGTAATTTAGTATTACCCCACACCCTGTTATGTGTTATTGCTACATAACCCCATATAATTTGGGTGAACTGTTAATGCATTAATTAACCCTCTGGATGCCTTTCCTCTCTCCCTGCTGCTCACGTCTCAAGCACTGCCAGGAGAATTTGAAATATAAATCACCAGGTTTTCTCTCTCTCTCTCTCTCTTATTTTACAGTTTCAGCATTCTATTCAGAGAAGCTGAAAGAAGCCAAGTGCAGCTGGTCTCCTCCAACATCTGTAAATCTGCAGGTGGGACATGGGGCCCCTAGTGACAGACAATATGATATGTGCAGCTGACATTTCAGGGCAGAGGACGCATGTAAGGTGAGCTCCAAACTTTGAAGAGGATAATAGCAGTTCACTGCCAAGGAAATTCTTTATCACATGTGGAAATGTTAGCAGCTGCAAGGCTGCCAGTTGAACAGGCTGCGTGACTGCTGTAGCTGTGGTTCTAGTACCAACTACTCACTGTTCATACTCCAGTTTATGTTTAAAAAAGTGCAACAAGAATAGCCCAGTAATTTTCTTTATTCAACTTTTTATGTTGGCGCTTGTGCAGCCAGTATCTTCTTGACAGTAAAGTTTGGAGGAGTGGTGGCTGTTGGGTGAATGCAGGGCGCATCAGTAGGTGCATCTCGCATTCCCAATCAGCCTGCATGCCAGTGCCACACCATGCATACATAATGTGGCGGAGCACATCTAAGAAAAGGTCCACTGCAATACGAGCAAAGCTTCGTTGGGCATAGCGGGCCTTCCCTTGACGTGCTCACCACATTATGAACATGGCAACACCACTAGCCACCAAACTGCCGACTTGAGGGTGTCAATCTCCCTGTCTGTTTGCCCTGCCCCTATGTATGTGCAGCGGGGAGTCCGGCTCCCAGTCGGCATAGCACCCCATTTGTTATATGCCGAGGGGGTGCCCAATCCCTCGGCTCTTACCCCACTTTCCTGTGCCTGTAGAAGGAACCCACTCCCGTCAGCATAACGAACCCCTCCATTGTTAAATGCTGGGGGTGCCCAGTCCCTCTCAGTTCTGCCCCCCACTTTCTTTGTGCCGCAGGGTGCCCAATCCCCGTCGGCATAACATCCCCTCCGTGTTGTGTGCCGGCGAGGGTGCCCAATCCCCCATCGTACAGCCCCCAACAGTTGGATGGCGTGGTAGAGCCCACCCAGCGTGCCAAATCCAGCAAAAAAAAAAAAAACTGTCCCGCAATGTTTTAGAAATTTTTCACTGTAAAACAAAATGGTCCTCGTAGTCTCCGTGCCCCCACCTGCACCCACCCTCTGCGCACCCTGCCTCCCACACCCCTCACCCCATACTTGCCTCCAGGAGTCTGGCACGATGATCTTCGATGTACCTGGAACACGTCTGCACTCTTCAAAGCCGACTGCAAACTGAAGAAATGCCCGGTAAGCTGTATAATGGAATAAATAGGGTGTTTTCAACTTTGCTGCATATCTCAGGAATTTTGGGAATTTTGGACCCAAATTTTCAACATGGGGTTTAGGACCCCTCCTCATGAATTCTTGCACTGTCATGGCGTTATTCGGTCCCGAAAGGTGCTTTCACGCAGTCACTGTGTGGAATCACGTTTCAGGGCTGAGTAACAAAAATGACAGTGCCACTACATGAGGGGCTCTCAAAAAGCCTAAGTTAAATTTAGGGAAAAAATCAAAAAGTGACCGTTTTACAGGTGCATTGCGCGGTTGCTTACATGCGCTTGTAAGTTAGCGAATTCACAATATTTTCACGCCAGATTCTCAACATTGGTATTTTACCATACCTTCTTCTGAACTGTGTAGCTGTCATTTTTCACATCCAGGCTGAAATGTGTTTCGCACTTCGGTGCAGAATAAGCGCAGTCACTGTGCGAAATCAGTGTTCAGGACACATTACGAAAATGACAGTGAAACTGTTCATGAGCAGAGGTCCTAAAATGCCTGTGTTGAAAATTTGGTGACAATACTACGTAAAATGACTGTTACAAGCGTGCATTGCGCGGTTTGACGCACTCTCATAAGTTTGCAAACTTATAATATTTTCACTACAGATTTTCAACAGTGCCATTGTTCTGCACCTCTAATGAACAGTACAGCTGTCATTTTTCACATCCTGACCAAAATCTGTTTTCGCAGTTCCGGCGCAGAATAGCGCGATCGCTGTGGAAAACCCGTGTTAGAGACACATTATGAAACGGCAGTGACACTGTTCATTAGCAGATGTCCTAAAATGCCTATGTTGAAAATTTGGGGTGAAAGTCAATAAAATGAGTGTTTTATGGCGTGCATTGTGCAGTTTGCATGTCGCTCATGACTTTGTTAATTGTAATGGTTTCCTCCAGCTGTTCATCATTGGCATTTTCCATATCTCACTTATGAACAGTACAGCTGGCTATGAAATGTGTTTTCTTGCGGCCGGCACAGAATTGCCACGCGTCACTGTGAGAAATCAGTTTTCGGACAGTTTTCGGAAATGACGGTGACACTATTCATGAGCAGAGGTCCTAAATGCCTATGTTGAAAATTTGGTGCGAAAGTCCATACAATGACTGTGTTGCAGCGTGCATTGCATAGTTTCCGCAGCGCTCTTGTAACTTCGTCAATCTGCAATATTTTCATGCCACATTTTCACCACTGGCATTTGTGCACACTCCTTATCAACAGTCCAGCTGCCATTTTTCACAGCCTGCCCAAAGCGGTTTCCGCACCTGTGGCACACAATGGTGTGCTGCTGTGCAAAATCACCTTTTCTGACATGTTAACAAAATCAAAAGTGCTATCGTCTCTAGCTCCGCCACTGCCAATGTCAGGCGACAACATTAGGCATTGACAAATGCTTGTTTTGTTTGTTTTTGTTTCTGGTTTATTTTATTAGTTTACTGACCCAGGATAGCCTTGCTGAGATGAAGTCTCATTTCAGTGGGGTCCAGCTTTTAATATTTTCACAGCTGAGTAGGCAGAAACACTAATGAACTAGTTCCAGGTCACATAGTGCGTTAGGGGCTCTGGTAGGATTTTAACATGGTTCTCTTGTGTCTCCTGGTTTTCAAGTCTGTACTATAGCTACTAGACCACTCTGCTTACCACAAAGCTCTTCCATCCTAGTGAACCCTTTGGGGCCCATAACACCAACCAGTTCCACAGCCCACACTTTTGATGACACACAGTCAACCAGGTCCCTCTCCACTTGCCAGGAGTAGATCCAATACCTCCAGTGCCTCCACCTGCCAGTCTACTCCTGACATCCGAACTCGGGCAGGGACCTGGGTCTCAGAGTGCCCTGTGATCACCTAACCACTCTGCTTACTAAGGTCAGACTAGGGTACAGGGTTCACCTGGAAAATCAGTAGAGGAGGGCCCAGGGTGATGCACTCATAGCTCTGTGTTTACATCTTACATTTACTTACAGGGCCCAAAATCCCTAGTTAGAAAACATAGATGATAAAACTGAAGATTCTCGGGGAGGTATCTGCTGTTCTATCCTACAAATCCCTCTAATGGACAGACCCACAGCACTGACCAACTCCACAGCCTCCCACTTCCCACACCATGGCCAACTGAGTCCTCCTCACTCTTACTGGGAGTACGAATCCAACACAACTTACCTCCACCTGCCAGTGCACCCGTCATCACAAACTCTGGGCACAGATCGCTGTCACCAACGTGCTCTTCACTCTCCTGTCCTCCTGCCCTCCAATTCCAGATTTCACCTCATTTCAATATATGACCCAACCAAGCAAAGTCTTGCATTCGCAACTTCTCCCCGATAAAATAACCAACTGGAATTTGTTTGATTAAAGTTAATCAGACCATGGAACAATAAAATTGGTTAAATAATTGTGTAAACTTAGTAAAGTTTGCATTGAGTTTGTTCATAGCTGCCACAGAAAAATGTATCAAACTGATTAAAGTTCCTTCTACAGACTGTGAAATCTAATTATGAATGCAGCTCCTGCCATGTGTCAAACATTCCTGAGCCCCTCCCATATAACCTGCCATGCTCCCTCTTCACTTCCTGTTCGAATCACACTGCATACTCTGAGGTCCCTCTCATCCTTATTCGTTTACAGGGCTGGTGTAACTGCCTGAAATTAATAATCATTTTAAAATTATTGAATATTACTTTTATATTTGTTTTACTTTTCTTTTCCTTTGGTTAATTAGAAGATTTTTCCACCTGGCAGAACTAGGTGTGATGTGTAGAACTTATAAAAATGGATTGGGGAAAATCCTGGAACCTGATTGGCTGTTGCCTGTGCATACAACTGCCTGATGCACAGGTAAAAGAAGTCCTGCTAACCTGGGCAATTTATGTTTGAAATCTATACTCAAGCTGTAGAATAGTCACTTTTCAAAAAGTAGCCATTTTGTATCTACTTTACTCATGTCAGCTACTGTCTATTTTTACCTTTTCGGCTCACCTGCTCTCTTGCTTACTGACCTAGTAGTCTTTTCTATGGATCTAGTTTACTCACTCACTCACTCACTCTATGGAAAGCAAACCAAAACCCGACCATTTCACAACTGTTCGCTATTTTTAAGCTCTGAATAGTCAGACTGTCTGCTACTCCATCCCCACCCTGCAGATTTCATTAGCTCATAGACCCCACTGGCTTGCTCGCACTGACCATATTATTGGGTCGTACAGTACTCCAGAACAGTGCAGATCCTCACTCAGCTGCATGTTCACTGCAATGGTAAAACAACAAATAGAATTACATGCAAACTTTCTTCTTGTAACAGCTGCATCAATATTTAAAAATGTGCACACCCTCCCTGTGCTCGCTGTCCACTGCTAGTGCCAGGACTTTCACTGTTTGCCTCATCATTCCCATCTTTCTGGAAAATAAATGTAAGAAATAAAATAAAAACCTCTAAACAAACAAGGCAATTGTATGTATGTGTGTATACTGGATAGGGGAGATATGCACTCAGAACTACACAGTTGTGTATTCAAGGAAACGACTTAAATAAACTGGTTAAATGTTACCTATTAAAACACTTTTTTAAAATTCAAATGACATATAAAAAGTCAATTTTATGAGCACAGTAAGGTATGCATTCTGCATATCTAGCCATTTTCAGGAGTTGAGCAGCTGGCCTGCAGCCTCGTGCCTTACTACATGTCTTGGCATAGGTCAAAGGTCAGAGTGGGGGCAAAGATGGTCATGAATGACTGGGGGTGTGCACTACCTCACAGAGACAGCTGGCCTTCTTTTGCCAGCAGCGTTCTATGTTCCATGTAACAAGGAAGATGCCTCCTGTTCAAAGGAAATGAGCTCATATACTAGGGGCACAATAATAAGGTGGGGGGCATTTCAGGTACGGTGTGAAGAAGTACTTCTTTGTACAGTAGGTGCTGGATAAATGGAATGGTTTGCCTAGCAGTAATAGCAAGCGTTAAATCTGTAGCTGGCTTCAAGTCTAGAAGGGACAGATTCAGGGGCAGTGATGGTGACAGGAGGCAGGGTACAGAGGAGGAACATGGTCCCATGAAGGGGCACCCACAGGAGGTTTCATGGAGTTTGGGCACCCATACCTATCAGTCAGGGTCTTCAGGCAGACTGAATGAAATGCAGGCTTTTCTGACTGTAGATTTCTGTTTCTACAGTAGGTCTCCTAGAGGCTGTAATGAGATTTAATTTATTATTCCTTACTACCATATTTGTTTTGGTAACCAGTTAGCCCACTAGAACTAGAAGTCCTGTTTTAGGGGTGACCCAGAATTTGTTACAGCTTAAGATCAGTGGTGTATCTAGGAAAATAAGATTTGAAAGCCAGAACCCCTTTTATGCCTCTTTGCTGCCCTCCCACTACAGACATGCCTGTGGGTTTTGTTTGTCAGGCCCATTGTGTAAAGCTACCAACTTTCTGAGGCCTAAAACTGGGACAGGGTCCATCCTAACCATGATATCCCCACTGTGTCATTCCCATGGAACCACCTCAGATAATGCTGCACACAATTAAATGTTGCTGCTTGCTCTGGCCATGCTGCCACACAGTAAAACCAGTAGCAAGCATCCAGATTAAAACAATACATCATTCTGCTGCAGCAACTTTCAAATCATGATGTACAGAAATTTATTTAATGCAAACCTCGTTAAATTGTGTTCAGATGTTTGAGCTGCATGTATTGCTCCTCCTGACAGTCCCATCCCAACCTGCTTTACACTGCCTCATTTGTTGAGCAAATGTCACTTCAGTGACTCCAACCACCACACCAGATTATTTCACACTTCCTGCAGCTGATCAGCTTCAGGTGCCTTAGTTACCATTGCCGGTCTCTTCTGTCTGGAGTCCTTCTCCGCTGCTGGCAGGGAGACATCCACATGCACTTGTTTGCACTACTGCCCAGTCTAACCTAACAGGAAGGAACATGCTTTACCATGCTTCCACTGACATGCTTGCAGTGCAGCACAGGCACAGGGGTTGAAGTTGCTAACTGTTGTCCAGCTCGAGCAGTGCCACAATGATGCTGAAATAACTGTCCCTCATGGATTAGCAGTCAACAAAATAAAAATAAAATAAAAGGGACAAAACTGGGAAAAGTAAGCAAAACCAGGACAAAAGTGACATTTTGCAAAGCGTGTGGGGACACTCGGACAAGCTGCCTAAAACAGGGACTGTCCTGGGAAAATAGGGACTGTTGGTAGCTTTACCATTGTACACACCATATTGTACTTCAGGAACTGCATAATCAGAGCAAAAAAATACAGCAATATTTAGTTTTATTCATTTAACATTATGTTTCTTAAAGAAGCAGAGAAACACCAAAACTCTATGGTCAGGGCCCAGAAAGCCCGCTCCTCTCCAATCAACTTGTAAGCCATGGCCTACTTGGAGTACGCCTTCCTATATCCATGATAGAGATGCATTCAGTGTTCAGACACCGAGGTGCAAAATGCAAACGAACTGAATGAAGCATTTGCAAAAACTGTTATTAACAACAGTCAAGATAGCCAGATTATACAGTTTATAACAAAATAGAAAACATGATTAACAAGGAAGACAGGAGATGTGTAGGATAGTATTAGGTGAGGACAATCAAGGACATACTGTGACTAGGTCAGGTAGAAAGGTGACAGGCTGAGGTACAGAACCTAAGGTCAAGCAGCGGGCTTTTAACAAGTACAACTGGCTGAGAAAGGAGGCGCTCTTTAAGGGCTAGTTTGAAGGTGCTATGAGATTGACAGTTTTTAACATGGCGGGGTGGAATTCCATTGGAAAGGAGATGGATACGAGGAAGATTTCTGTCCTGTGCTCATTTTCATATGTGGAACAAGGACTTCAGATTTCTGGACACGTTCTGTCTCTCAAAGGTCGATATCGGATAAGAAGGAACTTACCTTATGGGGTTTTGTAGGTTAGACTTTGTGGGTATAATGCACCCATCCTAAGTGTGTGCTCCATTTTTGCTCCTTAAGTACTTTACATTGTTTGTCCCTGTAGTGGGTGTCTAGGGCAAGGCGATTAATTATGTTCTACAAGACTCTGAGCTAGCCATCTCAGTTTATCTGGCCAACAAAAGTATGGTTGCATCCTAGGTCAGGGTGGGGAGGAGGAAGGCTGCTGGTGATTGTCAGTTTGGGTTCTTTGGTTTGGTAGGCTCTTATCCTATGAAGAAGCCCCAGTTTCTGATTTAGAGCTTGCACGATAGCATCTATGTGCATTTTGTAAGATAGGTAGAGTCCAAGTTCAATCCTAGGTATTTAAACTGTTCTCATTTTCCAGAGAGCAATCCCATGGGGCTTTGAAACAGGGATCTCCATGTTTAGAGTTCAAATATGCAAATATGTTCTGTGGTACAAGACAGTAAAATAACCTCTCCTCTTTTATTGCTTCCAGGGCGACTCTGGAGGCCCTCTGGTTTATTCTCATGACGATTCGGATGCATCTCATAGGGATTGTCAGCTGGCCACATGGCTGTGGGAAAAGGACAAGCCAGGAGTTTACACAAAGGTGACGTAGATACCTCGACTGGATCAGCAACAAAATGAACTCGAATTAAAACAAAGAAACAATTATGGAAACAAGAGCATCCGAACTTCTAGTCTCAACAAGGATTGCACTAACAAGTCTAACAGTTTCACACTGAACACTGTAGTGCTGTCTCAACACACACTCCTATCAGCAACAATCTGAAATGAATGGAACATAGAAGGTTGGATAAATGACTTATCAACACTTTTGTGCAAAGCAGCAGTCCACCCCACTCCTTTCTGGCTGCCTTCTAACATCACGCTTTGGATTTTGTATGCACACACCACCCTCCCACCCCTGCTGTGGAGTCCCACTGATCTGTTCTTCCTAACTGTTGAGAAAGGAAAGGGAAATAAGTAAAACTCCAGCACTCATAGCTATCAGACTTGTGAGCACAGCAAAGAAAAGGAGACGTCTGCCTCAATGCACGTTTGTTTTAGATGCACTCAGATGTTGCTGGCCCTTTGGCACTGGAGGTTGAGGCGCTGGTCGCTACACCTTGTGCCATGCCGGCGACCTGGGTTGGTACAAACCCAGGCCACCGGTGTCAGCAGGGTAGAAAGGATTGAGCATCCAGAGGACTGCTTCCTCCCTCAGGGAGGAGACTTGTCTTCTCGCTCATTGACTGCCCTCTGGCGGTGGTTGGAAGGTAGTATGGGTCGGGAAGCTTGGTCATATGTCCTCGCATCGGTAGGGGAGGGGATGGAGAAAAGTAGAGTAAAACACCTGGCAGGCTCGATGATGGTCCACTGTCTGCAGCTTCTGGACTGGGTCTCCGGAGGGAGGAGAAGCCAGCTACCTCCTTCCTGGCCCTGCCATGGGGAACTACTGGGGACTAGTGAGGGAGCAGTGGGACCGGAAAGAGTCCTTCTGTCAGGAGGGAAGCCACCTGCCAGGGCTCCAGGAGGGATAAAAGTCTCTATAGAGGAAAAAAAAGCACTCGGAAGACAGTGATAAAGGATTTGGATGGTACAGTCTTTAGAAGATCTGTTGTTTATCACTAGAGCTAAAAACATTCCACAAATTATAGCCCACCTGTGGTGCAGCCTCTTGCTTCCTGTGAGGCGTACTGCTTTTACTGTTTTAGGGAAGAACTGATGTATAGGGGGATAAAGTGATGATCGCCTAGTTACACTGCAAGCCAGCAGCTGTGGTGGGATTCAAACCTTGGGACCTCTTTCTTTGCAATCCTGTGCCCCCAGCATACATTACCTTCTCTGTCCACCAGTGGTTACCTAAGCCTAGGTTACACTGTCTGGCATGTGCCTCTAGCACCATCTGTGGAAATGCATGTTCCTGACCCTTGTTCATATCTGGACATGAAAAACCCAGTGTGCACATGCCCAAGCACTGGTCTAAAACCATACCGCACCCCTGCTGCTGTCAAAGAATGGGAATTTGAACTGGTTGTTGGGGGACTGAACCATTTTCCAGTTTTCTGTTGGTTGATAACCATGCCGTGCCTTTACTGCTCTGGAGCAGAAAACACGAGACTTCACCAATATTAAACAGAATTAACCATTGTACTGTACTCTCTAAAATGTATCTAGAGTTCAGCACTGTATCGAGAACAAGCACAAATTAACTGCTCGTCCCTTGCTCATTCACAAACTTTAAATGGCTTTTTCATCAGGTGTGGGACTGCATAGAGGTATACATCAGTAAGAAAAGTCAGTGCATACACACATACCCAGAGATACAGAGGAGGGTGACCAGGATGATGCTGGGTATCACGAGGGAAGTCATCGAGGAGAGACTTGAGGAACTGAGCCTGTACTCCCTGGAGGACAAGAGAAGGGGGCAGGATATGACTGAGACATTTAAATACTTAAAGGGATTGACAGAGCTCAGGAGACAGGATGTTCCAATTGGGTGGAGCTACTAACACCAGAGGGCATTGCATTAAATTGTTGGGTGACAGGGTCAGGGCAACATAAGGAAGTTCTGCTTCACTGAGAGGGTGGTGAATGACTGGAATAGTTTGCAGGAAGAAGTGGTGGGGTGACTACAGTCACGTTGTTCAAGCATGCATGGGACAAGCACATGGGTATGCTTGAGTGGGGAGGAGCAGGGTTGGCGAGCCCCCAGTAGATGGCATACTGGGGGTCCCATCGGGACAACTAGGTGGACTGCCAGCTGCTTCTATGAATTTATACCATGGCAAATCTTGCAAATATAATATTCTTTCTTCCTGAATTTGCCACTAGCTTGTTTTATCTCCAGTATTACTGGGGTCTTTTGGTATTCACCTTAGGGCCCTGCTGTGAATTTGCCTAGCTACCAGGCGTCAAGGTAGACCTCCCATCAGATGGGTCCCTATTCTAAAATGCAACTACCTAAATTGACTTCCTTTAATTAAGCTGCAATCCCCAGCCAATGGGTAGGTAACTGGTGAGGATCTAGCCAATGAGAGAGCCATACATCTCCCAAGCATAAAACACAATTAGCTGCTTAACTCTTGCTCATGGACAAACTTTAAATGGCTTTTTCATTTGGGGTGCTACTGCTTATCACATACATCAGTAAAAACAGAGGGACAGGTTTTCCAGCTGTGGTGCATGGCTTGCGTCAAAGGCTCGTGTCAGCCCTGTGCCACGGCACTAGGTTTAGTTCTTTGCCAAATCCTTTGCTGCAACTGTGCCCGTTTTACAATCTGTGGCGCAGTTGTGACAGTTTTGACAGTTTTGATGGATTATGGCCACTTGTGTCAAAGATATGGGCCAAGCTCCATAATAACAGCCCCCAGGAATACCCATAAGTTGGACCAGAAAAAGTTGATCTAATTTCACGGCAAGTGCGCACAGAATGGAAAAGCCTGTTAGATTGCCGCAAGCCCCATAGCCATATTGTTGGTGCACTAAGGTTTGCAGCGACTGAATACTTTTGAAAATCCCACCCAGAGAATTTGGTGCACACTGCCCTATCCCGCCCCAATGGCAAACTTTATAAATACAATATTCTTTCTGTCTGAATTGGCCATTTGCTTATTTTATCTTCAGTAGGAGTGGGGTCTTTTGGTATTCACATCAGGGCCCTGCTGTGAAGTTGCCCAACTATCAGGGAGAACACTGTGTCACGGGGACGCATTCCCTCAGAAGATGCCACGTAGACACTTAAAAATGTAGACAGTGATGGCAGAAAAACCCAATGGTCCATCCAGTCTGCTTGTAACACCCTAACATACCCCACGACAAGACATTGTGGGGTTTTGTCTGCACTATCCACCCATGTGCTCCCGCCTTACTGCTACGCCCCTATTGCTATGCCCTTAACTCCACACTAAGCCGAGCTTGAATCCATTAATGATTTTAGTGCCCCCCTGCAGGAAGACTGTTCCATGGTTCAACCACATTCCATTCCTAAAGAAATCCCACTTGTTAGTTGGCAACGCTCATTTCCCATAACAGTGCGGGGAGAGAGAACAGCCAGATCTACTGGGACTGAAAAGCACAATGTCTAAGCAAGGCTCACTCCGAAGGATGAGGACCCCCATTCTACCTCATATTATGTCCCTGCTTAACCCCATTTTGTGCTCAAACAGTGTGATGTGTGTTTTGAGACAGAGAGAGGGCAGTTAACAAATCCAGCTCACCTTGTGCTCACCTGCTACCCTTATCTGAACATCCCAATTCTGCCAGCAGATAAAGGCCTAGAGGTCTATCAGTCTGCTCAAATGTGCAGCTAGCACCCTTTATTCTGCAGCTGCCCCACCCTTCCACCCTTCCCTTCATTAACCCTCTCCTTGTCCTGTCCCATTCCCTTTGAAGCAGTCCACTGTTCTACTGGATACCACTTCTGCAGGTAATGCATTCCACCCAACCACCACCCTCTCTGTAAAAAAGTGTCTCCTCATCTCCCTCCTGAACCTTCCTCCCTCCAGTCTCATATCATGGCCCTGGTGTCCCTCCTTCCCTTATTTTGAACAGCCCTCTGTACCTGTCTTGTTTATTCCTTTCATGTATTTAAAGGTTTCAATCATGTCCCCCGTCCCTCCTGTCCTCCAGTGAGTACATGTTCAGCTCCCTCAGCCTCCTCTCGTATGATAAGTCCCCAGCCCCTTGATCATCTTCATCCGCCCTGCACTGCACCCCTCCAGTAACTTAATGTCCCTCTTCAGATACAGCGCCAGTACTGCAGTGACTGCAGTCTTATCTCGTTTATTAGTGTGCAGATGCAACTGCTTATTTGTTTATGATGCAAATTGGCAATTGATTATGACCCTCATCAACATTTTTTTCTGAATTCAGCTTTGTTGTTCCTGGCCACCACCTCGCCTGACAGCAGGTGTTTCCATGGCCTCCCACTCCTATGTGCCACTTGCCCTCTGTTATGTTAGTGGGGATCCACTGGGTGGATCCAGATTGTGCCAGCGCCATCATACATGGTGGCCAAGCACAGTTTTTGGGTTTTTTTCCATTTTGCCCCTGACCTCACCACCACTCGCCCATACCAGGCAGTGCCCTGTCAGGCCAGACTAGCACACAGCATGCTCCTGTGAAGGAAGAAAGCTCCCTAACTCACGGAGGGTTGCTGTTGCACAGGAACCTGGTGCCTTCCCTCACGGCTTGGCACGCTGCCATGTGACAGTGTTCCCAGCCCCCAAGGGCGCTCGGCCAGCTCCCAAGTTTGCCGCTGAACTTGGGTAACCAATGTGGGAGTACAGTGTGATACTCACTAAGCCATCGAGCTACACAACTTTTTAAACTATTTTTTTATTGCATTCCTACCCTTTTAGCGGGTTCTCCCCATCCTCTGTTCTGCTGTTGGGGATCACCTAAGCTGCATCTATCCTCTGGCCAGGAGGGCGAGCAGGTGACTGAACTGCTGTTTTCTAGCCACTATCAGTGCAGCTCTATGAATGGCCAGCAGGGGCGCTCGAATGCCGGGTGTATGCATACAGAATTAGTAACCAGATGTAGAGTTCCATCTGGTGGTGAAAGTGAAGATTGCAGCATACAAGAACAAATAGCCAGTCTTAACACCTTGGCTAAATGAAAAGGCTTCCTTTTATCTGAATGATCAGAGTTGCAGCCTCGGAGATCAGGGATACAAGGATCAATCCCTGGGTCCGGCCTAAACATGCAAACCTGTAATTCAGTTTACAGAAGATGTCCCCCACTATGGAATTGGGCTAAGGACTATAGTTAACACCTTCTCTCCCTTCCTGCCTTGAGAACCTCACCTCTGCCATATGCCCAGCCCCCACTGACCTCTTTGTGAGATTCTGGAGCTGAACAGCACCCTGTCTCCCAACTGACAGTGCAAAGTGTTGGCGTTAGAGCAGTGCAGAATTCCGCTGGTGGAATTCATTTGGAAAAATATTCTGCTTCCTATATGCTTTTTCAGAATTTCTTTTGAATTTTACGAATTCAAAAAGCATCTCTATGGAAACAGAGAAGAACAACTTTCCTCGTATTATGTAAAAGGCAGCATAATTTTGCCACAGAGCACAGACAAAGAATCCATGGATTATGTAAACTGCAGATTACTAATCCATGAAAAATCCCGCTTTCAAATTTTGAAATTAGCTGTGGATGAAATTCCACAGAATTACAGAAGTTTCTGAAATTCACAAAATTCTGTTGCATTGGGATTTAAAATTCCACAGAGTACCTAGGGACCTTCACCTTGCCCAACACAGGGTTTCATACTGCTACCCATGATACACTGCACCAAATTTGGGGCTGTGGTGTGCACACCTGGCTGCGAGATAAATGTAAAAAAAAAAGTATACACTTAACCCTTGGGCTGTCGACAGAACTAGAACATATAGAAATTCTGGACTGATATATCAGTCCGCAGCACAGCAAGAGTTAATGGCATACTGAGCTTAGCTCAGGAACTGGTTTCCAGCTTGGAATGGACTGTTAAATGGGCATTAGAATGTGCATTTCCTAACAGGCGAGTAATAACATTGGAAAACTATGGAAAACATATTTAGCAGAATTCGCTTGTATTTCATATATCTTCTATAGATTTCGTCTCTCCATTATTTATTACTGAAGAAATTCCACAAAAATAAGAACTTTGTTCCTTGGATTTCTTCTGCCTCCATAGCTTCTTCCCTACTTGAAATTATAATGCTCTGTCACGACATCACTGACTGTTGCTGTGGGAATAACTGATGTCACAAGCCAGTATTATGACATCAGGTTGGGAAGAAGCAGTAAACTGATAAATCCTAAAGGAACGACTGCCTTGTTTTCATGCATATGACCTCAGTGATAAGTAATGGAGATATGAAATACAGAACTTATGAGAAATGCAAGCTGCTTTGTGTTCAAATATTGTGTTTTCAAGTTTTCTCAAGGCATTAGTGGCTTTTAATGAGTGAATCTTTATGTCAACAAGTGTAGAGCGCTTAAAAAATTGTTACATATATTCTGTTGCATTTTGAAGTAAATATTTAAAACTAAAACTGCAGCACACCTGCAACTTTGGTATATATTTATCACATTTTGTTATGTATCGGTTATTTTGGGGTTTGATAAGTTGCATTTGTCTAGGGCTCGCGTGTAACTGTCCTATGTATTTAAGTGTTTACTTTTCATTGTTTCCCAGACAGTGGCCTATGGCTGTATATATATGTATTTATAACAGGTAGTCTGTTGGCTACATATTTTGTATTTTTTAATGTTCATTTGTATGGGAAGCTTTTATTGTCATGTAAATGACTTTTTGTCTCTGATATGTTGACGTTTGGGCTATTTATTTAGGAGATGGCATCAAAGAACTTCAGCATTTTTCTCCAGTTCTGTTCAATGGGAATGTAACCCGATATACCCCCTGGTCCCACCCTACCTCTCACCCTAGGTATCCCCATGAATGTGAGTGGATATATTCTCTGGTCCCACCCCTGCCTCTCAGTTAGGTGCCCCAGCCTTCCTACCTTCTATGCGCCACTGTTGTAGGGCAGCAATTCTATCCATCAGTACTCTCTGTCTCTGCCAGAAGACCCCTCCCCAGGTTGCTGGCCCAAACATAGGGGGAGACTGCCACGCCAATCACATTCTTTGTGGTGCTTGGGGTGAACATAGATGTCCGGCCCCACATGTGACACCTGTGAATAGGGGAGGGTCAAGTGCCACCTATGCAGCCTCTGCTTCTAGCCCCAACTATGAGTGTGGGGAGGTTTTCCTGCTCCCCATCCCCCAGTCACAACAGAAGCCATGGAAGCCACCCCAGAGGCACTGTACCCTCAGGGGCAGTACAGCCATAGTTCAAGCGAATGAGACCCCAGGCTCGGATATGAACCCGCATTCCCATATAGGGAGGCAATTAAGTGAACTCCTGTAGGCCGACAGGCCAGCCTGGACTTATAAAAATTTCTCTAGGATAGCCCATCTAAAATGCAAAATCTAATTTTCTTTGGGGTCCAGTTCTACCCACTTTTACAGCTGGGAGATAATGAAGCATTGTGAGGTCATATGACTGCTCTGGGTCACACAATGAGTCAGTGACTGTGGTAGGATTCGAACCTGCAGTCTCCTGGTTTACATATTAAGTACCCAACTACTAGCCCCATCTGCCTTGAAGCAGAATTGTGACCCTTCCCATACCTCCCAGCCTCTGCCCCATAAATCGGGGACAAGGACAAATGGCCAAAATCAGGATCACATCTTAAAAAGCATTGGTCAAGGCAGAATGTTAACTTGCCATACCTCTCAACTGTACCACATTATGAGGAGCGTTCCTCATTTTATTTCACAAAGTTCCCTTTTCCACATTGTGAGGACTTGTTCCACATTCAGTATTAACATTTTAAAGCAAGAATCTATAGTAAATGATGCAAACAATGTATTATTCAATTAATAACAGACTTTCTGAACATAAATGCAAACATTTTAAGTGTGTTCTGAGCCTCCTAGGTAAAGATTTGATTAAGTGTTCCACATTTTTGAGAGGCAATGTTCCACATTTAGGGGACAAAAGGTTGAGAGGTAGGTGACTTGCTTGTATTTGCTGTGTAGTTGTTGGACATCGACAGTTGCAAAATTAAAATTAACAAAATTAATACAAGTTATAACAGTGACATTGTCATGACTCAGAAATGAAAAGGTTCACAAATGACATTGTCGTTATCTTGTTAGACTGTGACCCCACATTTTTCTTTTAATTACATTTTTTTTTATTACCTCAGGATATGAACATGACAGGTGTCATTTATAAAATGTGACCTGGAATGTGATTTTGCAGAATCCTGCAAAACAGGTTCTGGAGCTGGATTTGAAAATGACACCTGCCATGTTCATTCAATGGGGTAAAACATGACTATGTTGAAAATGTGGGTTCAAAAAGTAATAAAACCGTAACATTATAAAGCGTTGAAAAATGTCAACGTTTGTTAATAACTTATTTTTGAGAGAGAGTTTGACCCCAAATGTTCAGCACAGACTTTTTATGACACACTTTATGAACATGACAGGTATCATTTATGAAATCCTGGCCAAAACATCATTTTGTGTCATGAGCATGAAAAGCCATTGTGGTCTGCATTTGAAAAATTATACGGTCATGTTCATGAGGTGGGGTAAAAGTAAGTATGTTTCAGATATTGGGGTCAAAATCTGGTAAAATAAAGTTACAAGTGAATGTTTTTGACCCTAAATTTCCAGTATAGTCTTCTATGATACCACCTTATGATCAAGATCGGTGTAATTTATAAATCCTGTGCAAGGTAATTTTTGCAGCGACTGCAAAAACATGTTTAAGTCAGAGATTTGAAAAGTTACACCTGCCTTCTTCTTGAGGCGAGGTAAACAAAAGGCTATGTTGAATATCTGGGGCAAAAGAATGTTATAAAATGACAAAGCTAGGAGTAAAAGTTCAGAACATTAGAAAGCCATTAAGTGGTGAGCCGACCTGGTGGGGCAGAGGGCAAAAGCATTTATGCCTCACCTGCCATCACACTGGCAACCTGGGTTCAACAATGAGCCTGGGCCAGCTAGGGGAGGAGGATTTAGAGTCCTGGCAGACCTCTCTCCTCTGGGGGAGGGTGTGCAGACTTTTTCTGTTACCTCACTGCCACCTAGGTGACTCTAGGTGGCAGCATCTTTCAGGTAACAGTTGTGGGTGGGAGAAATTCCCTGATGGTGGACATTTTCACAACATGTGAACATCAGACCACAGCCTCTCGAGCATCCATGGGTTGGGATCCCCAACAGCGGAAAAACACCACTGATGGCAGCATGATGCCCTGTGCACTTACAGACCCCACACCACCTACTGGGCATAAGGACTGACAACCGAGGGTGGATTCTGGAGGGAGCTTTGGGGACTCGATGGCCCCACCACAGGGGAATCTGTGGAGAGAGGAGGCCCCTTGGATATGTCCCAGGGATGGTGGGTGATGAGGTTTGGGGAGCCATGAGGGCCGAAGGGGCCTGTTGGTGAGGAGGGGTGGGGTGGGGGATAAAATAAATGAAAGTAAAAAGCCATTAACTGGACTTACCTTTTGCCAGTTAGTTTGCGGTCAGCCTCAGCTGGAGCAGGATGTTCAGTGCTCAAGATGAAGGCCATGAATGTTGGCTCAGATAGGTATGTGAGGGTGTAGGAAATTGGGCTTGGGGGGGTCAGAGGGTCTGGGGAAAACTGAAGATATTGATAGACAGTTTTCTTTTTTTTTTCAGGTACTGACACAGGGAGTGGGCACTCTAGTGTCGGTGTGTTGCCTGGCAGTACCAGGGGTGGGCATCATGGTGTTGCATCCTGTTGAAAGGGTTAGTAGTTCAAACAACATGAAGTCTTGCTGTATTTTGACAATATGCAGTTAGACCCAGCACTTGAACTGTCCTGGAGAGGAAAGAGTTAACTCTGTGCTGAAGCATAGAAGCGTTGAGCTCGAGCTCGAGCTCGGTTTTCAAACCTCTGTCTCTGGTACTTACCAGTGTAACCGTCAGATTCTTTACTCCGCCTAACAGTGAAGTCGCTCTGGAGATTTCTCCTCTGCTCAGTGTGGTAGAGTTTGAATTAGCGTTCGGTTTTAAACCGATTTATTATTTTCGGATTTCCAGCCTCTGTCTATGGTACAGGAGTGTGGTAGATAGGTGGTGACCTGTGTTTTATTTAATTTTCTGTGAAATTGTTTTGTCTTGGTTTCTCATCGGTCGGTCCAGTTAGGAACTGACCTTTTCTTGTATTTGATTATTTGTACTTTTCTGGGATTTAGTGTGTGTTCCGTTCCAATCGGTTTCAAATGAACAGGACTTTTCTGGTTCTTTTACAAAACCAGAAACGGTTTGTAACTCAATCGGGATTTATTACCTGGCTTAAAAGCTTTCAAGGGTAATTGTTTAGGTTGGCCATGTCTGAGAAACCCAAGAAAAACCGGTCCCACTGGTTTCAACATTGTACTGAGTGTGGGGAGGCCTTTGCCAAGGCTGACCCTCACCTCATCTGTGTTTACTAACTGGGGTTTGAACACCTCAAAACAGACTGCCAGATTTGCAAGAATTTTCCTAAAGCCACTCTGGAAAAAGGTTGAGTAGGCTGAAGGAAAGGGAGGCCGAGAGTCCATAGATCTGGATGGCCAGCCAGTTCGGTTGTGGCGAACCTGAGGAGGTGCCTACTGACCTAGGCGATACCTCTTCGGGCAAAAGGAGGTCTGACTCTGAGGGTCAGTTCTGTCGAAAAGGAAACTAAAGTCAGCGTTCGGATCCAGCACCGCATACTCTAACCGCTGAAGAGATAGCCAAAGCGATTAGCATAGTTCAGTCGCTTCTCCCGGTTCCATACGAACCGTACCACCAGTTAGGAGGTCGGTTTGGTCGATCCGACTCCATTGGATTACGATCCAGATGCTTTCTATGATGTGGAGTGGAGGAAATGAAGAGTATCCTGAGGATGAGGATGAAGATAATGACCTTGAAAGTCTGATGTGCCCATTGAACTGGACATCTCCCCAGACTGACCCTCCAATGTCTCACCTCCCAGGCTTCTGAGTCCTCTTCACACTTCTTGTTGTACAGGAAGGTGGCTGAAACCATCCAGCTCCCAATGGTTGAAGCTGCTGAGGAGGAGAAAGAGCCTGATTTTGTTGCGATGATGGACATCCCAGAGTCCAAAAGATTGTCCATCCTCTTCACATGTCCTTGGGGAAACAGACAAAAGATTTTACAGACACCTAACTCCTTACCTCCTGTTGATAAGAGAATGGAGCGGGGTATATGTTATCAGGTTCAGGTACGAAGTTTTATATAGTCATCACAGCCATGTTGGGGTAGTAGTAGGCTGCAGCCTGTGACAGGGCTAACATTCCTTTGGCTTCACACACCCCAGAACTCCAGGAAGGTCGATGCCATGGCCAAAAAACAGTTATTGGCATCTTCTCTGGGACTCAGGCAGGCTAACTATATGGCCTACACAGCCAAGTACCAGACGTCCAGGTGGGATATGCTTCTGGAACTGGATAAACAGGCCTCCCCAGCTAGCCAAAGAGTTGGAGGATGTGGCTGCTGATGGAATTGAGGCATCCAAAGTATAATTCCATGCTGCTGTGGACTCCAATGATGTGGCATCAAGAGTCATGGCTACATCTGTGTCTCTCAGGAGACATGCTTGGCTCAGATGTACTACCATATGCATGGGATACCCAGGCTAAGGCTATGGATTTCCCTGTAGTGGGTAACTCTCTGTTTGGGGAGCAGACAGAAGCTACATGAAGAAAATGGATGAGTACAGGACCACCTACAGGAGTGCACAGGTCAGAGAGAGGCAAGCCACCCTCAGAAGCAGCAGTCTAGGTGCAGGGACAGACCTTTCCACAGGCCTTTCTACCAAGCTCAGGCTTCTCTTCCTTCCCACAGAGGGGTTCTTTTGAGGGAGAGGCAGGAGGGGATGAGCAGGGCTGCATCCTCCCAGTCCAAGGCTCCTGCCAAGCAGACACCCTGATGTGTCAGCCAGGTCAGCTCCCCATTCCAGTAGGAGGCAGGCTGGCTTACTACTTTCAGGCCTAGAAGTCTATTACCTCAGACAAGTGGGTCCTGGAGGTAGTAAGCCAAGGACTGGCCTCAGCTCAAAAGGTTTCCAAACTGAGCATCAGGTCTTTTCCACTTGCATCCATCTCAGGAACCCTTGCTCTAGAGGCAGAGGTTTCTTCTCTACTGGCTCTGGGAGCTGTAGAGAAAGTTCCTACTCAGCACAGGTGCAAAGATCTGTACTCAGGTACATCCTACCCCAAAAGACAGGAAGTGAGCGACCCATCCTAGGCCTAAGGTATTTGAACAAACACATCACAAAACCAAAATTCTAAATGGTGACTCTGGGAATAATTCTTCCTCTCCAAGGCCAGGATTGGCTAGCATCCCTAGACCTCAAGGATGCCTATTTCCATATTCCTATCAGGTGCTCCCACAGAAAGTACCTCAGGCTCAAGTTGCCTTCAGGCCATGCCCTTCAGCTTATCAGCTCCAAGGGTGTTTACAAAGTGCCTTGCAGTAGCAGTTGCCTTTCTCACAAGGCAGGATATTTCCAACTTCCCGTATCTGGACGACTTAATTGTAGGTCAGTCCTCCAACCAGGTCAAGTCAGCTCTACAAATCACTCGAGACTTGCTCACTTCTCTGGGATTTCTCCTTAATCTTCCAAAGTCGGTTCTCGAGCCAGTTCAACTTCTTACTTCATAGGAATAGAGTTGGATACTATCCAAGCAATGACCTTCCTCCCATTGGCAAGGGTAAAGATCCTCACAGATCTTGCTTCCTCTTTTGACCTCTGGTCTCGCCTAGCAAGGCAGTTTCTTCAACTCCTGAGCCACATGGCAACTTCCACTGAAGTGGTGCAAGGAACCAGATTTCAGATGTAGGACATTCAGTTCCACCTAAGGTCCTTTTGGTCTCAGAAAAAGACTCTCTCACCAAACTGATTCCAGTGACTCAGACTCTGGTCCAAGCTCTCCAGTGGTGGCTGGACCAGGACAACCTCAGACAAGGTGTTCCATTTCTCTCTCAAGTCACCTCAGTAGTCCTAACTACAGATGCCTCTCTCCTAGGCTGGGAGCCATTCGGGAGCCCTCACGGCTCAGGGGGTTTGGTTTCCACAAGAGTTTCTCCTTCATATCAATCTGCTGGAACTCAGGGCAGTTTTCCTGGCCCTTCAGGTCTTCTCGAGTCAGTCGGGGCAAGGGGTGCAGGTCAGACAGACACCACCACCACAATGTGGTACATCAACAAGCAGGAGGCACTTGGTCCATGACCTTGTGCACAGAGGCCATGAAACTGTGGTCTCTAGCCTATTCCCTTCAGACTTTCCTGACAAAATTCATCCCCAGGAAAGGACAATGTACTGGCAGATGCTCTGAGCAGTATCTCCCAGGGACATCACGAATGGTCCCTGGACCCTCCTATCCTACAGGTCATCTTCACCAGATGGGGCACTCCAGAGATAGATCTCTTTGCAGCCCGGACAATCACCAACTTCCTCTGTTTTGTTGCAGACTTCCAGTTCTGGGGACTGTTCCTCTGGATGCTCTCATTCTGGATTGAAGGGCAGGTTTTCTATGCCTTCCTCTGTCCTGACCAAAATCAGATCTCAACCCCTGCACAGTGATACTGGTGGCTCCAGATTGGGACAGACAGCCTTGGTATCCTCTGCCACTGTCTCTGGCAGTGTCATGTCCCTGTCTCTTCCCAAGAGATACAATCTCCTAACCTCCTCTCAGGGAGGATCTGGTACCCCAATCTCCAGTCTCTCAACCTCAAGGCCTGGCTCTTGAAGAGTTAGACTATGCAGGCCGCATCTTTCTTAGGGAGTTCTGGATATTTTGAAAGTTTCCAGGACACCTTCCACTAGAAAAACGTACAATCCAAATGGAAAAGATTCAGCATTTGGTGTTCTCAGAAGGGCAGTTTGCCTGATTCTGCAGACATTGCTACAGCCTTAGATTATCTGGTTCATCTTAATGGCCTAGGCCTTAGGCCTGCAACTCTGAAGGTTCACCTAGCAACTGTGTCTGCATTCCTTTCAGCGGGAAAGGGATCTTCCTGGCATCTCATCCTGTTTTCAGTAAGTTCTTCAAAGGTCTGGTTCATATTTACCCTCCCTTTGGCTGTGATCTTAATGTCTGCATTGCTCAGCTTATGCAGCCACCCTTTGAACCTCTGGCTTCAGCTGAGTTTAAGTACTTGACCTAGAAAACTGTGTTCTGGTAGCTAATACTTATACCAGGCGGATTAGTGAATTACAGGCCCTGTCAGTTGAACCTGACTTCATCTCCTTCCATAGGCATAAGGTGGTCCTTAGAACCAATAGGAGGTTCTTATCCAGAGTGGTGTCAGATTTTCAGTCTGTCTCTTCCTGTGTTTTTCACTGACCACTCTTCTTCAAGGGAAAGAAAGTTACACAGTTTGGATGTTAAAAGGGCTCTTGAGACTACATAGAGCATATTAAGGCACACAGGCATGACTGTGTTCAGTTATTTCTCACTTAATGGTAAAAGTGGGAAAGGTAAGCCTGCTACTAAAAGGACTATTGCCAGGTGGATTGTCTCCTTATACAATTCTGTTATGACAAATTGGGCAGCAGCGCCCCTCCAGGCCTGAGGCTCACTCCACTAGGGGTACAGCTGCCACTCTGGCTGCTGCCAGAGATTTACCCTTGCTAGAAATCTGTAAAGCAGCCACCTGGAAAACAGTCCATACATTCACCAAGCATTACTCTCTCGACATCCAGGCTAGGAGTGATGCTAGGTTTGGCACAACAGTACTGCAGATCCTGTTCCCAAAGTAGGTTCTGCATGCCTCCTCCCATGGAACTGCTTGGTAGTTGCATATTTGTCAGAATACAGCAAGACTTCATGTTGTTTGAAGAAAAGAATTACTCACCTTAGTAACGTTGTTTCTTCTAATAGAGTCTTGCTGTATTCTGACCTGCCTCCTCCTCTCAGAACCTAGTTTTTGGGAAGTGGGCTGACAGGTACAGTGTTGCACCTCAGGGTGTACTTGCACCCTCCTCCTTAAGGGTGGGGTAGTTGTTCTGGTTGTTGTTGTTCTGTTTATATATTATTATATTGTCACTACCTTTTTCATGGGTTCTCGACTTGAGTCTTTTGGGACCCAAATTGTTGCCTTTGGCTTTAAGTAAACAATTTCCATGTTTAGTACTACTTAGTTTGCTCATAAGAATCAGACGGTTACACTGGTAAGTACCAGAGACAGAGGTTTGAAACTGAGCTCGAGCTCAACATGCTTCTGCATAGAGTTAACTCTTTCCTCTCCAGGGCAGTTCAAGTGCTGAGGCTAACTGCATATTGTCAGAATACAGCAAGACTCCATTAGAAGAAACAACATTACCATGGTGAGTAATTTTTTCTTCTGGCAACAGGGTTGGAAAGCCAACCATTGGACATTTGGTGAGGGAGGCATAGAAATTGCTGGTGGCAGGGATGGACATCCAACCACCAGGCTTTCATTCAGGAGGGGTTTTCAGAGTTCTGTGGCAGCAGGGATAGCACCTGACTGCCAGACATTTGTTTGGGGGCAGTTTGCAAAATTCTCTGGTAGCAGGGTTGGACAACCGACCACTGGAAATTAATTTACGATGGGAGAGGGTGTTTGCAGAGTTCTCTGGCAGTGGGGTTGGATAACTGACTGCTGGACTTTTGGGAGGGGGGGCAGCAGTGGAGTTCAGCACCCAGCCACCAGATGTTCGAGTAAAGCTGGAGCGGGTGGGTGGGAGGGGATGCTGCTTTGCTGCAGGATGCTGGTGTTAGGAAAGGATGCAGCTGCACTGTGATAGGTGTGTCTGCATCCTGTTATATGTGAGAAGTTTCCACCATAGGCCAATGAAGTAGTGTAAGCAGCAGCCTTGTCAGGACTAACTGTTCACTCACACACTTCTTGCAGGCTCAGTTGCATTGGCTGCTACAACACAAACTTCCCTGCCCCTACACTGCCGGAGCAGTCCCAGTATGTTTGCTTTGAGCATTTGCATACGTAAACATAAAATGGTACTATCAGCCCAAGAATCTGCTACAAATATCTGACTTTCTGATAAAAGCCATTTTCTGAAGCAGAACTGAACTGTACAGCTAATGTCAGTATGTCATTTTATGAGTCATACCCCGACTCTTCTACAATGGAAATGCCAAACTTAGGAGGGATGAGGAAATGTTTGAATCACGTTCATAGATGTCCCTGAAAATCAGCGACAGTTGAGAGGTATGGCCCTTCCTTATGGATTTAATTTCCTGTAATTTTCCTCCTGCATGCCAGCAGCTTACCTCACCACCACCACCACGTCAACTCCAGTTGGCTGCGCCCCACCCAAAATGACTGTGGTAATGTCAGTGGCAGCTGATTTAACTCCTTTCTAAGACAGCTTGTTTCCCCAGTGCTTTTCAAAAGCAGTTGAAGATGTTTTAGAACATGAAGAGTGACTTTCCTCAGCTGAAGCAATCTGAAATAGTTGTTGACACTTTAGAACATGAAGGTCAACTTTCCTCTGGTGTCAGCATCAGTTTCCTGCTCCAACAATACTAACACACACTGTGCGCCAACACACAACTGCTCTAGAACTGAACTTGATGTGCTGCTAAAATATGGCAACTCTCATTCAAACTGTCTCCCAAAACACACACACACACACACACAAAATACACATAAACATGATGCTGGAATGCAGAGCTAGGGGGATCGAGGACTTAGGGGACATGGGATGAAACTGGAGGGTGGGAGGTTCAGAGGAAACATGAAGTATTTTTTCACAGAGAGGACAAATGGAATGCCCTGCCAGAGGAGATAGTAGAGGCTGGAATGATTACAGGATTTAAGAATGCATGGGTAGGCATCGGGGATCCTGGTAGTTGGGGACAAATGAGTATTAGAAAAGCTTGAAGAAGCAAAAGTTAAGTACTCAAATGGGCAGACAGGTGGGCAAAAGCCCTTATCTGCCCTCACTATCTATGTATCAGTAGTAGGAGAGAGGATGTGATAATGCCCTTGTACAGGTCACTGGTGAAGCAGCATCTAGAGTACGGAGTTCAGTACTAGTGCCCACACCTCAAAAGACATTAACCTGCTGGAGAAGGTCCAGAAGAGGGCTACAAAGAGGACAGTGGGTCAGCAGGGTAAGGCATATGAGGAGAGGTTGAGGACACTGAACATGTACTCCTTGAAGGACAGAAGAGAGAAGGGAACATGACTGAGACCTTCAAGTACTTGAAAGGGATAAGGAGGGTCTCTAAGCTAGTAGCTATTATAACATGAGGGGCACAGTCTTAAGCTGGGGGAGGTTTAGGAGGAGGTCAGAAAGCACTTCTTCATGGAGAGGGTGATGGGACATTTGGAATGCGCTGCCAGAAGAGGTGGTCTTGTACAGACTAGATAGATTAAATGGCCGCCTTCTGCTGGCTTCTTCATAGGTTTATGCAGTATGTTAGTATACAGACACACACCATTATGAGTCTGTCTGTAAGCCTCAAAAAAAAAAAAAAAACCACTAACCTCCAGTAATGTCTTCCTTCTGCCACATTCGAAACTTGTGATCACTATGCAGCACTTCACTGTAATTGCATATGGGATCCATGTTCTGTATGTAAACCCTACTATTGCACCATTCCAAGTTCTCAAACCAGTGACCTCATCAACTGCAATCCAATCGCCCTGCTGCCGACATTGCTACTGGCATGGAATGCTATGTCACTCATTGTTGCTGACCTGTACTTGTTTACTGACCTTTGACCCTATGTAACCTCCTGGGTCATGCCTGAAAATAGTATTTAATTGTCTAGTGCACTTGGTCAACAAAATACTAAATCAATCAATCAATGGAGCAGCTCATCTATGGACTCGATTCTTTTTTCCCCTTTCATTCTGTTTATGCTCCTTCTGGAGCAACTGGTGAGGGAACCAGGGTGAGACAAATCAGTTTGAAGCTGGTGGTCAGTTTGGCCTCTAGCTTTCAAAATCTGGGAGCCAAATCCATGTTTATAGTGACTATTCTTTTAAGGGTTCCAAAATCAATTTATGGGCTGGCAGCCAGTTGGCTGGTAACTTCAAAATTTAGTAGCCAAATCAAGTGACCATTGGCCACCAAGCTACCCAATTTGTGAGTCCATGCCCCTTTCTCCTGGTGTCCCCAGCCCCATCACCCTGCCATCACCAGGATTCTCCACACTCTGATGATGCCCTGTGGCATACCCCACCATGGTGAGGCAGCCAGGATGGAGGCTAGTCCCAGCGGAGACCAAATCCACATATCCTGAGGCAGTACCTAGTTGGCAGTTGTGGGCCTGCGGCATGTCGGAATCTACCTGCATCCATGCCCTGGCATTTCCTTGGTTTCCTGTCCCAAGGACGCCTCATGAAACAGTGTCATGAGGGGTTTCCATCAAAGGAAACATCCTCTCCCACCTCTGCCATTCCCACTGCACCTCACCATATGGTCATCCAGGGTCAGTGTGGTAGCAAGGAACTGAGCCTCCCCCTCCGAGGAAGGGGTGTCCACTTGAATGCTCAAACTTCCTCCCCGCCAACCCTCTGATGCACCAAGTTTGACCCGAACCTGGGTCTTTGCGCCACAACTGATAGTGGTACCATGGCATTGGTGGGCCTGCCAAATGAGCTCAATTCTGAATGAATCACTTGCATGATTTCAGCCAATAAGCACAGAGATCCACAGTACCTCTAATTAGGCTCTATTCACCATTAATGTGTGGTTCACACATTGCTGGCTTGCAGTGGTTTGTGCTTGGAATTCCCAAGCCTGCACACCAACGTGGAGCCCTGCAGTGTGGGAGGGAAGGCAGGAGTTGTGGCTGGGTCAGGCACTGGATGCTCAGTGGATCCCTATTCCACTCTCACAAGAGACCCTGGAAAGTGGGTGACTGGCAATGACTGCCATATCCCTTTATGATAGAGAATAAGCAGCCATTATCACCGACCTATGCCCTGCACCCATTGTGCACGGGAGTGATGGCAGCCACAACCCATTCCAATCTAGTCTGTGCCAACCGCCCCTGGGAGTATCAGCAGTGAGGGTGTGGTGACACATCCAGTGTCTGCAGAGTGTACTGTATGTGCCCTCTGCCACACATAAGTGGTGTGGTGATGCTGCATGTGGCAGCCACACACCCCTCTGGAGCACCGAGCCACACAGGCAAGATGGAAGTAAAGGGGCCACAGGACCGGTAGTATAGCGCTGTGCATTCTGGGGTTTCCTGCAGCCCTCCATGCACACCGAGGGGATGTGAGCATGCCTATATGCTATGCATACTGGCATCATTGGCACTATAAATAGAGTCCATCTTGCCCACAATGGTCTCGTGGCCGGAACATTGAGAGTTGAGCATTCCACTTCCTAGCCAGGAGAGGATGGTTTCATTCAACTTTGAAATTGGGGAAAAGCTCTGAAACAATCTAAATCACTATAGTTAATTGAATTGATAAGTTAGGTCCTATGCTGGCTGCCTTGTATGGTATGAGATGCCTCCTCCTGTAAGGTTGGGCAGCCAGAACCACTCAGCTTCACTTCACAGTCCTCTAGCCCAAACCACATGCTTGGAGTCTCCTATACCCTAAGTGACACCCTGCAGAGGCCCTATTAAATTTTTATAATTATTAGGTACCCTATTTATCAACCTGATTACAGGTACTGTCAAATGCCATAATAACCTGAAACGGTTATTACGTATTCACTACATTTTTTTTTTTTTACCTCCAGTGTCCTCTCTGTGTAATTTAGTTATAGTACAGCACTCCATTGGCTCCCCTTTATGTGTGGGCAGGCTGGACAGTATTACAAACATGGCGGCTCGGTTTTCGCTACCAACCAGCCGAGCTGCAACTGTTCAGTCAATGCCCAGTCTTTATTATTTACAGGTTAAATTACCTTCTGGTCAATACTGCCTTTCAAAATAGTACAAATATCTAGTTGCTCCCACTGCATCCGGATCGGGAGACAGCTGCTGTGGCTGACAATAAGTCTCTCGAGAGAGAGAGAGAGAGAGAGAGAGAATGTGTGTGTGTGTGTGTGTGGTCCTGCCGCAGTTTAAAACAAACAAAACAAAAAAAAAGTCCGTGTGAGAGTGTGTGTGCACGCCGCTATGTGTGTGATGAGCCATAAACCTCTCCAGCTTCTTATGGCTCATCATTCACCTTGGGTGTTTAAAAACATCATACCACACACCTGTTCAGCCATTATTCTCTATGTAGCTAACATGCAAGGAACATCTGCTCCATACTACATTGCTTACATGGTTTATGATGTCACCAGAGACTCTGAATGGAATTGTAGTTCTATGATTCACAGTTGTCCATTGCTTATTCTTTGATTTGTTTTATTTTTATTTTATTTATAAATTTGTTAACTGGGTGGGGACTCTGGACAAGTCCTTTTCAGGTCCGACCTGGAGACAAAGACAATAACAAATATGTAACATAATGAATACTAAAAGTTATTAAAACAGGTACATATTGAACTTTGTATAATGTTAACTTGAACTTCATTTTAAACCCTGGTAAGGATTGAGGGTGGCAAATTACCAAGTAAGGCGAGAAGGAGGGTGCAACAATTAAGAAGGAATGCGAAACTCCACACCGTAGTTTTGTGTATTGTAGTATTTAATAGAGTATTATTAACAGATATTAACTTAGAAAGTGTGGAACAAACTTCAAACAGATTGGATAAAGGAAAATAAACAGATGGAAACACACATTTATGAAGCAAACAATCTAAAAAATAATCAGTTCTACTCTGGGAGACATCCAACCTAACTGTAAATAATGATCACAATGATGAGTTCTATAAGGAGCAGCCAAAATAAACTGACAAATATTATTAGCAATAGACAAAACTTTAAACTCATTACTATTAAGATTTAAATACAAATAAGACACAATCAAAATGAGGAAGCAGTGACCCAACAGCAATTGATTTTCTAGTCTCAAGGGAGAAAATGAACAGAATTTATACAGAATACTCACTTTCTGATTTATAATTTTACTAACTTGTTTGACTTGAAGAGTAAGCCAAGGAGGCATCAAGCCATACACCCTAATATTTGAATTATGTAGCCTGTTCACTCAAGCACCCTCCAAATCAGAGAGCATCAACCTGGGATTATCTTTCAGTATGGCAGAAGTGCCAAACATCACAGATTTAGGTTTTTTAGAATTCAGAACCAAGGCATTATTCTGAAACCAGAGACACACATTCTTAAAGTCAGATTCCAGGGACTCCACAGTTTTGGCAAACAACTAGCCTGTGTAAAATGATTAAATAATCAGCACAGAGTAGTGTATTGCTGATCACACATTGAACTGGCAGTAAGTTAATAAATAAAGAAAATAAAGGGGCCCAAAATAGACCCTTAGGGCACCACACTATAATGAGACAATGGAGGCCTACATGCAAAAACGTCCAGTTTCTGCAAGAAGCCACATTTGTAAGTCAAGTCACCATAGTCAAATGTTAGCTAATCCTGGAATCACACACTGCAGATGGTTAGGGGATCGGCATAACACGGAGGGGAGGAACTTGGCTCTGATGTGCTGCATCTGTCTTCAGGCTCCTAAGGAGCAATACTGGTATTGGCTGTGAAGGCTACTGCCCATCCACCCTCCTGGTTGAAGAAATGGCACAGCTACGGCATCTCCAATAGTCAAGTTGAGGCATTGATGGGTGTACATGGGGAATTGGGAAGAAATAGAATTCAAAAAAGATGTAAATGCAACTGGATGGCAGGGTTTTTCCCCTACAGAGGCCAGCAAAGCTCAGTTTCTTATGGTAAATGACTGCAACCTTTTGTCCACCATTTGGAAATCATAAAACTCCATGTGTGTGTGTAGCCCACCCCTTACCCTTCTGTCTACACAACCACTGCAAGTGGTGCTACCTAAGGGATATAGGTTGGCACCTGGATTCATGATTATAATTGGCTTGGCAAATGGCATGGTGTCTCCACCTATGGGGATCCTTATAGCAGCGCACTACCAGGGTGCTTCCCACAGAAAATGAAATACAGCCCCTCCCTTGGTGACAGGCAGACAGTACACAATCCCTCCCAACTTATCACTCTAAGCATACAAATATTACACTACACAATAATGTATCATCTGGTCACATGACTAAGTGCCCACTTCCTCATTAGCAAGTTATCTTTTCTGGTCTCCACAGGTCGATCTTGAGCTCCCTCCCTCTAGCCTCATTTTTTTTTGTTTCTTCTCTCCTGTCTTCATTACCTTTTCTTGCCAACCCCTGTACAGCTAACACTTCCTCTTAATTTCCCCACTTGCTCGCCACCCCAGACTCGAACCCTGCACCTGAGCATCATAGGCACCAATCCTACTGCTACTCCATCTGATCTGGGATATCTTGCTAACTCATGAGTCCTGTGGCCTCTGAGCACACTGCCCTCTTGTGGTTCCCGCCCTCTTTGCATTGTACTCCACCATGCCCTCCCTCTAATCTTTGGTGTGCTCCTTACTCCCTCCCTCCCCAAGTCATTTGCCTGTCAGCCAGGCAGGTACCTAACATTGGGGCACTACCAGTAATGCTCACACACCTTCCATACCCTGACATGTCTCTTCCCCAGAACCTAATCCAGCATACCTCATTAGCCCTCTTAGTGGCGGCATATCTCCACCCTACCCATACCTGTGGCTGCTCACAAACCCTGTCCCCAGCCATGTAACCCTAACATTAAAGTGAAGCTAATTAGATTCGCCTCCTCCACCACACCTCCAACTCTTTCTCATACCAGGCAATGTGCACTAAAACCCGGACACATCCCTCTCTCAGCACCTCCTGTGCATTGTCAAATGGACTCCTTATAGCCACTCTCAACATCTGTAGCCTTCAAAAAGCTTGATGTCCTTTTGGGCTGGATGGCACAAATGTTTCTGGATATCCTCACGGTTACAGAGACCTGGCTTGATCCTGATACCCCAGAATCAGCTGTCCATATTCCTAGGTACTCTATCCTCAGAACTGGCAGGCTAGCTAAGAGGGGTGGGGCTGCACTTTACTATAGAGATTCCTTCAGGCCTCACTAGTCCCTGGTGCTCCCAACTCTGTCCCACAGCGCACAGGTTCTCACTGTGAAACTGCAACCCAACACATCTGGGAAAGCCCCACACATAGTCACAGTTTATATCCTCCCCTAGCACCAAAGGCCAGTGTTTGACTGTAATGAACTGCCTAGCCCATCTGCCCACCTCCAGTGAAATCATTGTCCTGGGTGATTACAACATCATCTGGCTATCGACCTCTGCCCCTATAAGGATGCTATTGCGGCACTGGACCTCACCCAAGTCGTCCAGTCCTCCACGAGGCTTAACCATAAAACTAGCACCTCTGCACCATTGACCTCATATTCACGAATTGGCCCACCTGCATATCTGTGGTCTCAGTACTCCGGAAGAACTGAGCAACCACGCAGGTCCTCTGTAGATGGTCCTCAATAAATACTCAAGCAGCCACCCAAGTATACCTTATATGTTGCCTAAAAAGGGATCTCTTGCACCCTCAAACACCACCTATTACAATGTGACTGACCCCATCAGCACTGCACAGTGTACTGACAGTGCCCTGATTACTTTATCTCCACGCTTAACTCTGCTTGTGACCACTATGCCCCAGTCTCCAAACAGAAAGCCAAAAGTCAGGACACCCCTGGCTCTCCCATGCCCTATTTGCCTTCAAGAAGCAACGCGACAATCAATGGCATAAAGCTAATGAGTTGGACAAACTGCATGACCGCAACTCTACAAGGAACTCAGGAACAAATGTACATGGAAATTTGAAAACGCTAAAGTTACCCACTACCAGGAGACACTCTCTCCTCCTGGAATGCTGGGTGAAAATTTGGAACAACATTAAAGAACTGAACAGAAAATCTGTCTTCCCTCCACCCTCTGCCCAGCTTCTAGTAAATGGCTGACTCTCCCAGGACCCTCTGTTGATTGTAATACCCTACACTGCATTTTCTAATCTTAGCAGTGTTTTTCCCCAACTTCTTCGACCCTGCCCCTGGACTTGCCTTTCAGCCCACCACTTAAAGCATCCACCCCCACTTCAGGCTCTGAACAATCATCCCTACAGGCAACACCATATTTAACCAAACCCTTGGGAAAACGCTTTAGTAGCGACTGCTGGACCCAAAACTAGTCCTCCTCACCTTAGACTCCATTATCTCCCAATCACTGACATCCTAAACCGGTCCATCTGTCATGGACAATTCTCCTCACAATGGAAAGCAGCTGTCATCACCCCAATATTAAAAGTGGGACGCTCACCGGCAACCACCGCCCATCTCCATTCCCCTCAAGGCACTAGAAAACAATTGTGTCAGATCAACTCTTGGACTGTCTCACTAAATATGACCTTCTAGCTCTGAACAGCATGGTTTCAGGAAGGCCCACAGTATTACAACTGCCCTTCTTGAATACACCACTTTGATAAGCAAAGCCCTTGATCGAGGGCACCTAGCTGGATCTGCCTATATTGACTTAACCAAGGTGTTTGACTCTGTCAGCCACACACCCTAATCCAATCCCTATTGCATGGGCCTGTCCCTGGATACATGGTTTAAAAGCTACCTCAGTGACAGAACCCAGAGAGTCAAGTTAACTCCACTCTCGGCCAGTAAACTGCATTCTTTGGGAGTTCCCAATGCTCAATACTGGGCCCCTTCTGTTTAGCATGTACTTGAATGCTCTCCCCAAAGGTCTGCCGGGACAAATGCTTCTGTACGCAGATGACACGTTATATTTGACAGCCACTTGGACCTCCACTCCTTCAATCCTCCCAACAACGCCTCCTTTTCTGAAGCCGGGGCCTGGTTCTCAGAGCACCATCTTGTCCTGAATTACAAAAGACCAAGGCCATGCTTTTCACCCACAGACAAAATAAGCATTAACATCCAGGGCTCTCCCTTGACCATGTGCCCACCTTCAAATACCTGGGTATTACCCTTGAATCCTCTCTCATGTACCACAATCACATCAATCTGCTCAGCTCAGCTATCAATTCCAGACTAGGTCTCCTATATAGGCAGAGAGGTGTCTGCCTCCTGACACCCTAGGTCTTGCTGTGACATCATCGGTGCTCTCCTTACTGGACTATGGGATTGTTATCTACGGCATGGCCAACCCCACTGCCCCAGCGCCGACTCATGATCTCCCTAAATAAAGCCTGCTGGTTAGTCACTGGATGCAATCATTGGACACACACCTGTGAGCTCTATAGATGCACCAACTGGCTTAACTTTGAAGGCAGACTCAGGTACCAGACCTGTCTCCTTGTTAGGAAGCTCTCCCAAACACCTCCCTAGGTCTCCACCACCTTGTTCAGCCTTCCACTCAGCCACGGTCCACACAGAGCTCCTTGCTAGCCCCTCTCTGTACCCACTGCAGGACCTGTCTGGGCCAATGCCTTTTACTACAGGGCCCCTCTGGTTGAATGAAATGCCATGGCCATCACCCTGGAACAGCGACTAGGCCTGTTTAAAACCCTATTCTGTGCTGGAAATCCTTCCCACTCCAACTGTGACTGTGCTTAGTCCTTTCTCCCTTGCCTGTGACTATAATCTTTTGATATCTGTATATTGTTGTTGTACATGGCTGGACTTACAATGATTTGACACGGGTTGGTCAATTCACCCTTGAACTGTAACTTGTCTTCACTATATGCCTCTTATTGTATATACTGTTTCTAAACTTGCAATGTATGCATTCTGGTGTGTTCTCTATATATTTATTATTGTACATCTTGTAATTTCTTGTAATGTATGTATATCTGACTTGGAGCCTTTGCAAAGGAGTCCTTGACTCTAAGGTTGTAATTCCGATCCCTTAAATAAATAAATAAAATAAAATGCAAAACATTCAGCAGTTGCAGGAAAATAAACAAGGGGTTTATTTTGTGTCTGGATAATGAGGTAAGGAACAAGTGAAGCAAAGGATAGTTAAACATTCAACAACAAGCTTATAATAGATACTGTAATCAGGCAAAATAATCAGCTACCACAGTACATTACAATCCAGTATTCCCTGTCCCAGTCCCTATCCCACCACTGGGGCACTAGTTAACCCTACAGTCCCTGTGGAGTTCCCAAATTCCTTGTGCACACACCAAGAAGCTGCAGGCTTGTGATGAGTAGACACTGGGTGCAGCACCGTTGCAATGGTTGGATGAGCAGTTGCAAGTTGTAAACTACACCAGTGGATGTATATACACAGTTTATCCTGGCTGTAACTGTTGCTGTGGGCTTAGCTAAGGTCACGAACCCCAGATGGTAAGTTAACTAGCTAGCTAGCTGAACAGTCAGAAACGTATTGGTTTGGGTAAAACCCAGTACTCACGACCTTTGGTGAACAGATGATGCAGAAGTTGGGGACGTCTCCCTTGCAGGCAAGTGGGAAGAACAGGTAGAACTGGCGTGGATGCAGATGATGATCCTCTTCACCGCACAGAGGGACTTGTCTTCACCCACCTCAACAAGTAGGCAGGCAGTTGTCTTCACCCCACAGAGGGACTTGTCTTCACCACCTCGACAGGTAGGCAGGCAGTTGTCTTCACCTCATAGATGGATTTGTCTTCACCCACCTTGACAGGTAGGCAGGCAGTTGTCTTCACCCCACAGAGGACTTGTCTTCACCCACCTCGACAGGTAGGCAGGCAGTTGTCTTCACTCCACAGAGGGATTTGTCTTCACCTACATTGCAGGTAGGCCAGCAGTTAGGTAGGCAGGCAGGACCTCAGAGATCAGGTCCCCTGGCAGAAATCAGAGTCTCTTGTACCAGGACAGTGAGGCAGTGGATTTGTCACCTCACCCAAGCACAAAGAAATACTTTTTCAGCAGTCTCAGCAATCCTGGTTGCGAAACACAGCAGTTCAGTCAAGATGAGGTAAATCCCCTTGTCTTGGATATACTAGGTAGTTGGCAACATGTTTTAAAGCTCTTAGTTTGTTTTGGCACAAAAATGGTTTTAGGCTGTGGCAGCAGCAGGAGCTGTCAAAATCAGTTATTTTTCTTCAAAACACACAGGGTCAAATTGTCAACCCCAGAATGTTAGTTTGGATCACGACACCTCATTGGTCCACAGGAGCCTTAAGTTCCACGCCCTGATTGGCTGTAATGCAGCTACCAATAGGTTCCTGACTCTTCTAGCAGCAGACCACATCCAATATGGCTGCCCCAGACAGCACTGTTCATCTACGTCCAAATAAATAAAAAAATAAACAGTCTTGGCAGCATCTGGCTGCATGGGAGAATCCTTCTGGTCCCTTCTGGCGATTGCTAGGGCAGAGGACACGGGGGGAGGCGCCCCATTGGGAGCTCCATTTCTTGGGCTCCCAGCAGGAGCAGTCTCTAAAATGGCACTCTCACTGCAATGCATTCTGGGACTTTAGTCCCAGCAGCCATGTTGTCCCCTGTACTTCCTGACCCACTGGAGGCTTGGGTTGGGAGCCTTTGTAAATGTTTTATTTTTATTTGTTTTGTTCCCCTAGCCCCTTTGCTCTCCGAAGGGCTGGGGAGAGGAGCTGTGAGCGCGCTTCTGCCATGGCTCTAGTGGGCACTCTGGGGCACTGGAAAACAATCTCGGCCTTTTCCTTGCTCCCCGCTCCACTGTGCGGCAGTTCGATGGGTGGGGAAGCAAACTCACGGGCAGCTTGCTGCACACTTTCTATCATGTGCACTGAGGCGCTGCAATGGTCTTATGTGCATGCCAGCCCTGCTAGCAGTCCAGGAGCAGGCTGGGGAAGCCGAAGAGCTGCGACCACAGGAGGTAGGAGGCACCGCAAGAGCCCCAGGTAAGCTCCTGACTTGGGAGTGGGGATTACATGTGTATGTCAACAGATCATTTCAGGGCCACCCCACTGGCCTGGCAGAACTGCACTGCACTGCCGTACAGACAACCCAGGTGCAGGGGTGAATGTCGGTGGTTGCATCAGAGGAGGCAGGCCAGGGCCAGCCCACTGGCCTGGCAGCAGTGCACCACACCGCCGCACAGACAACCCAGGTTCAGGGCCACCAATAGCCTGGCAGCAGTGCACTATACTGCCATAAAGACAACCCGGAGTTCAGGGTGAACCCCAGTGGCTGCATTGGGAGGCAGGCCAGGCTGAGGGTAGCTGCCATACAGCAGTGTACCTCAGCCAGAGAGGAGAAAAGAGGCTCAAGCACTGCAGTAACCCCTGCGGCTGGGCCAGGGAGCATGCTCCTGCCACAGGGGCGTACTGTGCTCCTGCCACAGGGGACGTACTGTGTGCATGCCACAGGGACAGCTGCTGTGCATGCAAGGCCGGCAGGTGGCTACACTCATGTTGAAGAAGTAGGAAAGACCAGAACAAGAGGAGAAAAGCCCACAGCCATCCACATGTTGGGCCTGGGCTCCTGGCTCACCTGAGTCCTAGTCCCTGCTGGCACAGTTTTCTGGTCCACATTGAGCACTGCTTGGGATGCCCCAGCCCCTGCCATAGAGAGCAGAGCTATAGGGTAGTTAGTGGACTGGGCAGCTAGGAGACCAGGAGATGTTTTTTTATAATTCAAGTTTATTGCACATTATGGCACAGGTTTACAATAATTCTATATCAATGCCATCGATTTCAACTTATAATACAATTATCTCTGTTCTACTACATAGTAGTCCTAGATGTTGTCTCATTTTATATATCATCGGTTTCTTTAGCCATCTTATTCTATTTTAACTCCACTTTGCTTTGTGGAGAGCAGCCCAAAGCATTATCTCCTTTGTTTTCTATCAGGGTATCTTTCTTTATATCTTTAACCCCTTCCCTCAACCCATCTGACACCCTTTATCTTTGTCCCATTAACCAAGGAGTCCATCGTCTTACGAAAACCTGTGTCCTCATATTTATTTTATATGTGATTTCCTCCATGTCTTTAATTTCATTAATAATTGTCACCCAATCCTGAGTTGTTGGGGGCAGGTGCTAGCCATCTTCTGGTTATAGCTTTGTGGGATGCTGTAAGGATAACATTCCACAGGTAACTTTTGTCCGCTCCTTTGAGTTCCTCTGGTTTCATTCCTAATATTAGATGTTTGGGGCCTAGCCTAAGCTGTATATTAAGTGTTTGTCTTATCTTCTGTTCAATCTCCGTCCAGAAGTTTATAAGGATCGGGCATGACCAGAATATATGCAGGTAGTTTGTCTCTGTAGTCCCACAACCCGCCAATATTGACCTGAGCATTTCTTGTCCACTTATACTGCACATTTGGTATAATAAAAATCTCAGTCTAACCTTCCACTCAAACTCCTTCCACATCGGGATGATGTGGTCCTAGATGCCAATGTCAGGGCAGATTCCCATTCCTTATCCTCAAGGGGTTCCCCTATTTCTTGCTCCCATCTAAGTTTAATCTGTAAGTCTTGTTCCCCTTCTATCTCTCAGAGCTCCGTAAATGCCTGAGATCAGACCCTTAATTCTTCCTGAATTCAGAGTTTCTTCTATAATATGTAGGAGCCTTGGTGTGATTTTTGTTTGAGTATACAGATTTTGTATTTGATGTATATAGGCCCTTATTTGTAGGTATCTAAAATAATCTACCTGTCTCAGAGAGAAATCTTCCTTAAGTTGGTTAAATTCCACCACATTGTTTCCGCTCAGGAAGTGACAGAGAGAATTTAGACCCAATCTCCCCATCTTTTAAATGTGAGGTGCTGTTTGGACGGAGAAAACCCGGTCCCAAGCAATCCACTTTATGCCAGAGCTCCTCATCTAAGGCATGCTTAGTCCACAGCTGTTTTAAGGACCCTAGAGTGTTTTGTACTGACATAAGTGGAGTATTCATATCTATTGTATGAATCCCTGGTGTCCAGGCCTCGCCCCTAAAGGACCCCATCAGTCAGGGCCTCCTCTATTGTCTTCCAACGGGCACTATGAGCCCTAGCTGACCACAAAGGGCCCATCTTAACTGCATTGGCAAGAAGTAGTCTTCCAAATTAGGGACATTTTGGCCTCCATCTTTCTTATTTGTCTGCATTATTATATTTTAATTCTTGGTTTCCTATTATTCCAAATAAAGTTTGTCAGCATCTTCTGCCATATCTGTAATTGATTTTTATGAATTTTTATTGGAAGGCATTGAAAAGGTACAGGTATTTAGGGAGGATATTCATTGAGACTGAGTGTAATCTTGAGTATAGGGGTAACTGTAAAGTCCCCACCTCTTAATGTCCTGCCTGATTTGGGCTACAGTTGGATCGAAATTAGCCGAGTATAGCATTGCTAGGTTCTTTGAATTTGAATGCCCAGATGTTTTATTTTCCATCTGTTCCAATTCACTTCAAAGAGTTGTGCTATGTGAGGGAGGGTTATAGTGAAACTTTAAAACTTCTGTTTTATTTTTATTTAATATATGAGTATTGACTAAATTTATCTATGATAGACCATATTTTAGGGATTGATTTATCTGGGTTGGTAATATATAAAGGACGCCATCTGCGTATAGCGAAATTTTATGTTCTTCCCCGTTTACCTTTATTCCCTCCACCCCTTTGTCTCCCTGATAGCCTGAGCCAGCGGTTCTATATATAGATCAAAAGAAGGGCGAAAGTGGGCAACCTTGTCTGGTACCCTCCCCAAGTCAAACCTCTCAGACACCCCCATTCACTCTTACGTAGGCTCGCAGGAGGCGAGATGGCCTTAATCGCCTCTAGAAATTGATGAGGAAAACCTAGTTTCCTAAGGACCAGAAAAGGAAACTCCAACTAACTTTATCAAATGCTTTTCCAGCGTCTAAGCTCATAAGACAAGCAGGAATACGTTTTATTAATGATGTCAATTATGTTTATGGTTCTTCTACTCCTTCCGGTGCCTGTCTACCTTCTACAAGCCCGCTTGATCAGGGTGGATCAAACCGCAAGAAGAGACTGTAGTCTTTTGGCTATTGTGGCTGTAAACATTTTATAATCTACGTTAAGAAGGGAGATTGGCCTGTATGATCCGCATTCCCTCGGGTCTTTACCCTCTTTCGGGATCACTGTTATAGTAGTGTAATTCCACGAGGAGGAATTACTTCTCCCTCAACCATATCTGATTGTAAACCGTTTGAAGTATGGGGTTACCTCCACCACGAACGCTTTATATAGTTCACCCCAAACCCATCCGGTCCTGGACATTTACCTGTCTTAAGTTCTCTTACTGTATCTAAAATCTCCTGCTGGGTAATTGGGCACTCTAAATTCTTCCTTTGGACTTCTGTGAGGCTGGGCAACCTCAAGGAGTCCAGAAATCCTGAGGCCTCCTCTGTGTGCAGGACAGTCTGGGGTTGGTAGAGGTGCCCATAAAATGTGACTAGTGTTTCTGCTATTTGTTCCCATTTATGTGAGATGGAGCGGTGTTCGATTCGGAGCCCCATGACATTTGCCCTGGCAGACTGCTGTTTCAGCCTATATGCCAAAAGCGGGTGGCCCTCGATCCTCCCTCATAATAGGCCTGTTTTGTGTATGAGTGCTTTCTCAGTCTCAAGAGCTGTAGTCTCTGGAGTCTCTGTGATTTCCTTTATTTCTCTTTCTCTCTTCCTACAGAATTTTATTTTCTGTTGCCCTCTAGATTATTAAGTGCCTGACTTAGCTGCTCTCTTTGTTTACCTCTCTCCCACTTTCTATCGTAGCTATTGAAATAAGCCTTCCCCTGATCATAGTTTTCACTGTGTCCCACAAAATTTGAGGAGTGGTGTCTGTGTTGTCATTTATTTTCATGGTCTGCTTTATTATTTCCGTATCTCCTCTTTAATTTCCTCATCTCTGAGCAGGCTGACATTCAATCTCCAGTGTGTCGGTTTTCTAGGCAACTGAAGGTCAATTTCGCATATATGGGTTTATGGTCCGATAAGCTCTCAGAGACCACCCAGACCAACTCAAAGACTGCCAGATCTTATTATACATGAAAACATATCTAGTCTGGAATAAATTTTGTGTCATGGGAATAGTATGTGTAGTCCTCGCTAATGGATATTTCTCCTCCAAACGTCCACCAAGCCTGTATCTTTCATGAGTCTCTTCATTAATTTGGAGATTCTCTCTTTAGGTGCGGGATACCTGAGGTCGTGTCAACTGCCCTATTCATAATGACATTCCAGTCCCCTGCAACCACCACTCCCTTGCCTTTTCCGCTACTAGCTTAAATAAGTCTGCAAAGAAGCCTATGTCTGACCCTGGGGAGCATAAACATTTAGTAGTGTTATCTTCAGGTCCTGAACACGTCCCACCACCATCGATACCTTGCCCCAGCATCCACTATTACCTCTTCCTCCTCAAATGGGAGGGAGGACGACATTAATATTGCCACTCTCTCTTCTTTCCCTTTACAAGAGATGCATGGTACACGGTCGGAAAACTCTACTTTTTACTTTTAAAGCTTCTTTCGGAGATAAGTGTGTTTCTTGCAAAAGTGGATTTCATCTCTCTCTTCAGAAATTTTGAAGTTGTTTTCTCTTGGCAGGATGGTTTATGCCATTCACATTAAAAGATCTAATTTTAGATTTGACTCTATCCATATTTTAAATTTTTAAGTTTCTCCTTATTTTATGTTCCCTGATGTATTTAAAAGATCCAGTCTTCCTCCCCTTATCAGTATATTCTCCTTCTGCTCCGGGACTGCTCCACCACCCTCCCTTCCCTCTCAGTTGTAATATGAACTTTTATAAACATCTCTGTGCCATATCTTATAACTATTTAATAATAACAATCTACTGGCTCTAAACTGCCAGCCAAATTGGGTATAGTTAAGAACATGTACAATACCATCCTTCCCAAACAAAAGTATAAGTTTTTAACCTTTTGAAACCATGTAACCTCTAACTCAAACTTGACACCTTCCAATAGCAAGTTTACATCATTCATTGAGCAAATAGATATATCCTCCTAATTATCTTATCTTTGAATAGTTTCGTACTAAAGCTATGTATTCCAAAAGAGAGGTATTGATTCCTTTTGAAAACTCCAACTTCCTAGGTCAGTCCGCCACCACTTGGCCAGACTGGTTCGTGACTCATCTGAGGCACTTAGCCCTGTATGGTGTTCGGGTTTACCCTCTTAATGGCACCATTCTCGGTCTTAGCCTAGTGCTCTGAGGCAAAACAGACATCAGCAACACCAAAAGACAGGCACAGATCATTTCAAACTGCCAGCGTGTTAAAGTTATCCCCCTCCAGCCTTCCTCAGCTTTTAAGGCAGTTTGAAGAGACCCATGTTTCCCTGAACTAAGTGGAGGCGATTTTTCCGACCCCCAGAGAGTCCCCAAGATAAGGGTAACACCTTTTTTAAAAAAAGATTTTTTTTCCTTTTTTTTTCTTCCCTTTCTTCTTCCCTTTCCTTTCTTTCCTTCCCTTTTCCTTCCTTCTAGCTTCAAGGCCAGATCCCTTAAGGAGAATATTTTGATTTCTTCCTCCGTCTGCCAATAAATCTCTGGTGTCTCCTCCCTCATACTCCCCGACACCTCAAAGAAGCATCCGAGGCGGGTCCTGCCTTTGCCTGTGAAGTGTTAAAACACTCCACTGTTAACCGGACTTCAGTAACTTTTCCCTCACACCTCTTCAGAGCATCGACAACGGGAGACCCCCCAAACCCCCCGCACCACATCTATCTAGGTCCGTCACCCGTGTGGAACCGAGAAAAGAAGGAGCCACCTCTACCCACCTCCAGATGCTACGCATTCTCCTCACAGACTCTCCAGGTCCCCACCCAGCCCCAAGCCCCACACGTGTGAGAAGCGGAGGAACACCAAGCAGGATCCGACTGCCCCGAGAACACCACCTCCGTCCCCCCCACACCAAGACCTATATCAAAAGACGCCCCTCACGAGGGAACGGAGGAGGAAAAACAAGACAAGAGGCACACACAGAGATCCCGCCATCCCAGCAAACCCCCACCCATCGACAGGCGCAACCCCTCGTCTCCATCAGCTCCAACCCAGCTCAGGCCCCAAATCCCATAATGCTTCAAATGTAATAAAGTCTCCATCTGCCATTCGTGTTGCAGGATCCCAGTAACTAATTAATCACAGCTAATCACAACCCTAAATGTCTGTTTTACTGATCAGTCCACAGGGGCATCAGTCGATGGGAAAGCCGTTGTTTGAATTCCTGCTTCAATTCTAAGAGTCTCGTGGAGCCATTTCAGCCAACTGTACTGCCACCACGTAGGGTTTGAGAAGTGCTGTGACATCTGCTCGTAGGTTGGTGTTCTGCGGGTTAGCATGACGTGTAAGCCTCTTTCGCGCCACCGACCAGGCTGAGCGTTCAGCCCCTTTCAAGCTTTTCTTTTCAAGCCCTGGAACAGTTATTCCAACCTCCTCAAGAAACCCCTGGCTCCTAGAAGATCCTCATATGTCTTGGTGCCTTGCCTGGTCTCCACTGTAGGCACGCTGGAAACAGCATCTGCGCCTTTAAGTTTCTGGATCTGAGTTGTTTGATGGACCACATGGTGCGACGAGCCTCTTGGACCTCTGCTGTATAATCATTATCTAGTATTATACGATGCTTTCGAGCATAATTTTTGTTGTTGCCAGGCTCTTCAGGATCTCTTCCTTTGCAGCGTATTTAGTTAGTCTTTATTACGGGATCTCGGATTTGCATTAGGGCCCAGGACGCTGTGTAAGGGAACGTGTGCACGGTCCATGGAGATGTCAAGCTCTGAGGTAATTTTAATAAATCTTTGAGCACTTTTTGAAGATATGTAATTACATCGGTGGCTCCATCCTCAGCTCCTTCTGGTATGCCGTAGATTCGGACGTTTTGTCTCCTGCTCCTTCCCTCCAGATCGTCAGGTTTGGCCCGGAGTTCCCTTTCCTTGCCATTAAAAAACAGCAAGAGATGGTCATGGTGATCCGCTTGTTCCAAAACTGTAGTCAGACCCAACTCCATCTTGTCCGTTCTATGCTCGATTTTTCTGAGGTCGGTTTTTAGTTCTGTCAGTGAAGCATCTATTTTCTGAACAGTTTTGCTGTCTGTAGAATTGAAGCCACTGACTGTGTGCAGTCCTACGTCCATTTCGTCCACCATCATGGTTTCCTCTTCTTCACTAGGCCCAGGTAATCTCGATCCCTTTTCACCTTGTAGCATAAGTTGTCATTTCTGGACCGGCGTCTATGTATTCTTAGTGACCCCTGCTTTTGATCTCGTTATTTTGGCTGGTGATTGCATCTTGAATTATTATGGATGCCTATCGATTTGATTTTGGCTGGACGGAGTTCTAGCTCTAGTCTGCCATTCAGGCTGCTGATGTCATCGGAAGTTGAGTGACCAGGAGATGTAGGCCCAAACAGGGTTCATCCCAGGACCAGTGTATATCCTGCTTTCGTGAACATGGCAAGGAAAGAAAATCTATATAAAAAGGCTCGATTCATGGGCCACTTGATGGCAGTGCAGGTGACCCAGGAATTGGGAACAAACTTGGGATGGCACATCCAGAGGCGGACCAGACAGAGGCTGCTGCTGCTTGGCAGTGTACTGGGTCAGGGAGGGATGGCATTGGGCTCCAGTACCACAGCAACCCAGCAGTGGGCCAAGGGAACTTGCTTCCTCTGCAGAATGTCACTGTGTGTAGCCCAGGCTGCTCAATAGATAGGAGAGAGGAACCAGGGAGAAGTGGGGAGAAAACCCATTAAACTGAGGTCCCATCTGCCTGTTCTAGTGGTAGTTCAGGTGGATGTTAAAGATCCCATGGCACTTCTTGAAAAGAGTAGGGGAATTTTTATCGAAAAGAAACAGATAAAAGGAAAACCAAGGTTACATTACATGTCTCATGAATATAAACAAAAAAATATATGAAAATCCAATGAAAAAGGAAGGCTTATCACAGTCCATCGTTAATGTAAAATACATTCAAATAGGAGAAATCATACCCATAGGTACTGTACTACAAAAAGCCCCAGAAGAACAGTATTCATTTCAACCTGAAAGGAACGAGAAAGAAAAAACTTAAACAAGAGAAACCCAAAAGGGAGCCAGAAAAATACATCTCTTATTCTGATAAAGTTAATTAAAATTAGTATTCTATTAAAGAAATAATAATGTTGAATCAGTCCTTCAATATCCAATCACAAAAGCCCAAAGTTTATCATGTTGAATTTGCTAAACAGATTTCTGTTCTAGAGAATAAATAGCCCTTAAATTTACTATGATCTGGTTCACCACATGGGTTCCAGTATAAGTTTCCTGCTGCTACAACTGAGCACATCTGGCTTGCTACAAAAATATCTGCATAGAGCAATAATAACCCTCCGTGTGCTACCATGGTAATGAGACATTGTCAGTGGAAAGATACCATAAATAAGCATTTCATTTGTAAAATTTGTAAAATACTTATCTTTCCATTTGTGTGCAATAACAAGGGCCAAACCTGTACACTAAGCGGGCATACTAAAAGAAATGCTGCATTGTCTCAAGCTGCATATTACAAGAATCCTAAAGGCATCCTTTCTTCTATAGATTTATGTTTTAAATTGCCCTTACACCAAGTTTCCCATGGCATGATAGCTATGTAACACCCCATAATTTGGGGGTAGTCTGAGATCAGTAAGTTGTCCAAATGCTAATGAATTATCCAATTCCACATCTTGGGTTTCCAATAATCTGGGTGATTCAGAGAAGTGAGCAAGAATAATATTAGCATATAGCTGTTTACGGGTAGCTGTCTGAACACGTAGAGCAAGCCAGTTTCCATTGTTTAATCTTAAGAAAGGTGGGAAGCAAAAGGAGGGGATCCCAGATTTCCTAAAGTTTCTAGGTATTTCCATAGCGGTATTAGCACAAACTGTACATAAGGGGTAACCATCAGTAATAAAGAGAAACCCAAAGTGGGGGTGGAGTGGCATAATAAGGGTGGAAATAAAAATTCAAAAATAAACTATGGAAGAACACAAGAGGTTAATTATTTGCACCCTCCAAAACAAAAGTCTGGGTATGTACTGTATATACCAGCTTTATCGGATTGAGCAACTGCCCCAAAATCCCTGAAAAAAATAATATAGTCCTAGCTTCTAAAGAAAAGGGCAGGGGTAGATTGTGGCAGTATGTAAAATAAGGCAATACCAGAGTTTTTAATAACAGTTACCCTTTTCTCTTAGGCTAGGTCACGTCCCTTCAGGATTATAAGCCTATCAGCCTTATCCAATACCAGACTCAGTTAAGAACCAAGTCACCTGGGCTACCAAAAATAGCTCCAAAATCTTAACTGAGTCTTGACTGACAGGAATATCAGCCACTCTGTCTGTAAGGGGGGATTCGATAAATTTAGCCATGCTTTTGTGATAATTCAGTTTAGATCCAGAAACTTTCTAACCCAGAAATTAGAGAAATAACATCCAAACAGTTCAACTGGGGGTTGTGCAAATACATAGATCGTCTGCATAAGCACCACTTACCAGGGCTGAAAACCTATTTGGAAGTATTAGTTTGGGGATAGAGGTGAAGTAGGAATTTCCTTATAAGAGGGTCTATCTGAAAAGCATACAGTAAAGGACTTAAGGGCAGCCCTGTCATACCCTTTTTCCCCCAAAAAGTATTACCTGGGGAATTATTAACATGTGGAGTAATCCAAGCAGTATTGTAAAGAAGTTCTAGCCAAGATACAAACTGTGTGGGAATATGGTAATGCACCAGTACTTTAAATAGAAATTTAAGGTCCACCCTGCCAAAAGCCTTCTCTTGGTCCAGAGAAAGGAAGAGTGCAGGGCTTTCTTGAACATGAATACACTATATCTCTAAGTAGAGATAGGGAGTAGCATGGATATGTCAGGAAGGGCACAGGACTGTTCCTTGAAATGACTTGTGCTGCAATTGGCGCTGTTCAATAATATTGTGGCTAGTATTTTGTAGTCCACATTAGGAGGTTCGCAATCTCCAATTTCTGATCTCAGTTATCTCACCTTTTTAAATAGTAAAAGCATGATATTGCCCAAAATTTTGAGGGATGGAGTATGTTTCAAAATACAATTAAACACCACAGTCAGGGAGGGGCAAAATGGCAATGAAAGCATGATACAATCGCTGTCAAACCGTCTGGCCCTGGGGAGGTGCGTTTGCTTGTTTTTAATTGCATTTGTAGTTTCTTCCACAGAAATGGGGGCTATCAAAGTTTGCAATAGATCCATGGGATCTCTGGGACATCTATCATAAGTAAAAACAGAGCTATGTAGACATTAGTCCTTTTGCTTGCCAATTTATCAATACCCCTGGATCTTATGTGCATAAGGAAATTATCCAATCTGTTTTAAAGATATTCATACTATAACTGGCTGCTACTTCTAAAGGTAGTTTATTCCAGATGTTCATACTCTTAGGGTGAGCCAGGATTTTCTTTTATTTGTTTTAGGACAATCCACCATCAATTGTAGAGGGCGTGCCCTAGTATTACACAACGATTCCCTAAATCTCAAACCCAGAAGCTCCCATAGACCTGGGTCAATAAGTGATTTATAAATCAAGCACATATCACTCTTAAGCATTTAAACTCCAGGGAATATAAGCCCAAGGTATTCGGCCTCCTTTGGTAATCCTGCCCTTTTGCCTCATGTATATGTTGAGTTGCTCTCCACTGGACTTTTTCCAGTGCAACTATCTCTGTTCTTCCACTAGGTGACCAGAACTGCGTGCAGTAGTCCAGGTGCGGTCTCACCAGGATGTGTAAAGTGGTAGCAAGACCTCCTTATTTCTTTGATGTAATGTGCTTCTTAATACAGTGTAGTATACTGCTTTGATTTTTCGATAACCGAGTTACAGTGTGTTTTGAATGACAAATCATTTGTAACCATAATACAGGTCACTTTGCTGCTCCACAATATTCAATATTTGTCCCAAGTGTATAAGACCAATGTTCGCTTAACTCAAGTGCATAACACAACATGTATCCACATTGAAAAGCAATTTTTTATCCAATGCCCAGGTTTCCAATGCATTTAGTGCTTCCTGAAGTCTTTTAGCATCTTCTTGGTTATTCACGGATACCCTAGCCTGGTGCCATCTGCAAACTTAGACACCCAAACTCCATTACTGACACACATTGATGCAATATATATATTAAGTAAGCAGGCCCAACACAGAAGCCTGGGGCACCCCATCTAGCCACCCAGCCCAAGCAGAGTTAATCCCATTTACACTAACAGACTGTGTTCTGAATTTAAGCCAGGCTTCTATCCATTTAGTTATTTTCCCATCTAGACCATGTTCTATTAATGCATAAATTAGTTCCCATGCGGCACCTTATCGAAGGCCTTTGAAAAGTCCAGGTACTTCACATCCACAGGCTGCCCCTTCCAATCGCCCTACTGACCCTTCCATAAAATTCCAGAAGATTAGTCTGGCAAGATCTTCCAGCAGTAAATCCATGCTGCACTGGATCCATCATGTCCATTTTCTGGACATACTCCATGATATAATCTTTTATGATACCTTCAAAGATTTTCCTAAGATCAAAGTCAGACCAATTGATCTATAGTTTGACACACCAAGTCTACTCCCCTTCTTGTGGGTAGGAACCACCATGGCTTGTTTCTTGCCTCCAGGACATACCCTTCATTTAATGATCTTTGAAAGATCAATGCCAATGGTGCAGCCAAGAAATCTGCCAATTCCTTAATTATTCTTGGACGTACTCCATCTGGGCACTGTGATTTATTTTGATTTCTTTTATGTAGCCTTTAAGTATCCTTTCTCTAGTAATCATTAATCCAGTATCTAATACAGTTTTTAAATGAACTAGTTTAGGGCGATTTGTTGTTAAAACTGAAATGAAGAAGCTACTATACATTTGGAATGGCTTGAGACTATGCTATCATCGTTGTATGAAAATAGATAGCCTGAAACTTCTTCTTGTCACTAATAAATGCATAAAAAGACTTATAATTATCTTGAACCCTTGTTACAAGACTCAATTCATATTTTATTTTAGCATCCTAATGCATTTTTTGACTTTTTAAGAGATCTTTGTAAATATCCCAACAAATGCTATTACCTGATCTCTTAGCCCTAGAAAATACCCTATTTTTTTTCATAATTAGTTGCCATACAGATTTTCACATCCAATTAGGTATAATCTTAGTAGTATCAGCTGATAGTTTTATTTGGGGAGTATAAGTTTTAGTTACTGAGGTTATCTTATCCACCAGGAGATCCTACATGGAGTTAAGGGTTTTGTTTTGGAAGTCTTCTACCCAGTTCGTTATTTAAATGTGATTCCATACTATCAAAGTCTGCCTTATTATAATTATATTTAATAGTCTTACTTTTGGTAGTATCTGCTACTATACCAGGAAGAAACAGACCATAGAATGGTCACTCGAACCAAGAGGAGGGAGAACCTTACAAGACACTATATTGTCAACTAAATTACTTAGCACAAGATCCAATACGTGATTTCTCTAGTATTAGAGGTAACCCACTGTTCATCCTCGCTAGTAAACATGTTTCTAGGTAAATATAATTCCATAGTGGTATTTGTCTGTAATGTTGCCCAGTTAATGCCAGGTAAATTTAAATCACCAAGTACCACATTCCTTTAGTGGTACCAATTGTGTTCAAAAATCCAATATTTGTTCATCCTGTTCCAGTGTGGCAGATGGTGGTCTATATATCACATCAATATTAATAATATCTGAACAGTGAGGAGATATCTTAACCCATAACACCTCAATTTTGTCCCATTTAGATGTTTCCATTGTCACAGAGTTAATTTTATTTGAGATGTACAGAGCTACCTCCACCTCGCTTCTTCTCTATCTTTATGAAACAAGTTATAACCATGGATCTGCTTTTCCCACGGATCTTTTGGACTCCACCAAGTCTCTGTAACCACACAGATACTAATATTCAATGGATAATTTAGCTCTCCGAACTTGTAATTCAAACTCCTAGCATTTACTGAAAGGAAATTTTTGTGGAATAGTCTATTTGGTGCCCCTTTCCAATATCACTGTTAGGCCTGCCTCCCCCTTCCTGCCAAGTTTAAATTTTCCTCAATTACCTAAGTTGATTAGCAAAAATTTGTTTGCCCCTTCTGTTCAAGTGGAGACCATCCTGTGCATATAGTATAGTACCTATGTCTCTAAGAAAAGTTGTAGCATCTAGCAATTCTGTTTCAGACTTAAACATAAGTTCCAAATGGGACTGAACAACCTGCTTTATGGCAGGCAGAGTGGAATGAACTGTGGAGGAAATTGGATCTGCAAAGTGCTCGACGACAGTAGAGGAAATTCTATCTGCACAGCTTTTATATATATCTAAGGAAGATTTAATGTTTTGGGTGCCATATTGAGCTTCCAATTTCAAGGAGATAGCCCTGTTATATTGGTAGCCTCCATGTTTGATTTAAGGGCCCTAATATGTTAAGTCAGATCTGCTTAGTCTCAGAAGCCACAGATAATATCTAATAGTTGTTTATGTAACTGGGAATATTTAAAGTAGGTTGACAGAGATTTATGTTTTGCCCTCCTTAAAAAGAAAGACTGCAGATCTGATTTGTCTTCCCACCAGCCTATATAAGATTGGTACACATCTATCACAGACAGTCTGGCTTGCAGTAAGTTTAAACAGTTCTTAAAGATATAGCTGTCCAGAAGTAATGTACTGTTTAGCTTCCACCTAGATTTGGGACAAATAGGGAAGGTTCCTCTGCTGGGAAGCATAATAATTATACTGCTAAATGATCTGAAGTCTTGCATGTGATTACTGTAGCCTGTTGCACTTTAATGTTTTTGGAAACAAAAATATAATCTATACGGGTAGCTAAAGTCCCTCTATAATATGTTTTAGCACCGTAGTGTGACTGATCCTGTTCCATCAATTAACTGTGCCATTTGTAATATTTTTAGTAGAGTGGCTGTGTCACTAAAAGATTTTATGGGTGTTGCTTCATCTAGCCATGGGGAAAGGCCCCAGTTGAAATCTCCCCAGTAAACCCGACAGGTGGCTGTAGCTTAAGGAATAAAGAAGACCTAGAGGCTATACTTTAGGGGACATATATATTGATTAGACAAAACCTGATGCTTCCATAGTTTCCATCAATCAAGAGCACTCTCCCAAGAGAGACATCTAGTACCATAGAAATTTGAAAATGGTACCCTGAAAATAAAATACCGCCCCATCACATGTGTCTTCCCATGAGACCAATGTGAGGGGCCCACTGTCCATCTGTTCTTAACCTGAGCAATTTCAAACCTGGTTTTAACCTAGCATGTTGTAGAAAGGAAAAATCATGTGGCACGTAACAAGCCCAGGGTACAGTGTTGTTTTCTGAAAGATTTAATACTACACACGCTCAGTCTGCAGCAGCGCATTTGGGTGGGGTTATGCATCATGAATAAAAGGAAAAAGGAAAAAAAAGGAAAAATGGGGAAAAAAATTAAGAGGGGAATTAGAAAGACCCCAGAAAATCACCTATGTGGAATTATTGGACTCCTGCTTCTGGCCTATTTGAGAATTTTTCTGCCTGATTCCAAAGAGAAGTCCATTTTGGAAGAAGACACCCTAGAGGAATCTGAGTCAGCATCTTCTCCCTCGGTATCACCCCATTGTCTCCTCTTTGCTAGGGCCTGAAACCTTGTTCCTAGTCAGGATAGTCCTAGTGGGTGTATGAGAATCAGACTTTCATTTCCCTCTGCTCTTTCTGAATACAGGAGCCAGGATAAAGGGTTTCTCATCTGGGGGCATTACATCATGTTGGATGGCCCCGAGTTCAAGGAGAAATCTCCTGAATGCAGGGTCCTCCCAGAGTAATATTTTGCTCTGTTTGTGAGATATTTGGGGTAGAGGAAGGTGCTATGGTGTCTAAGATCACTGTACTCTGGGAGTCTATAAGACCTGAAGTTTCAGCAGGGGCAGGAGGCTGCAAGGAGAGAGGCCTCCTCACGCTTTATTTTGAGTGCTTGGGCTTGGGATTCAGAAATTAAATTAGTGTGGTCTTGTGGGACCGTATACCTATTATGCTCTGCCCAAGGGCACGGAGAGTAGATGTGTTCTTGTTCATCACACAGATTGCAGAGGCTGGGTTGGGACAACCTAGGCTCACATGACCATAAGAAAGGCATAAAGTACATCTAGGCTGATCGCATGTATAACTGAGGTGGGCACTGGATCCATATTTGTGGCAGATGCAAGGCTGCCCCAGGTAAAAACAAATACCTCTGTCCCTCCCGATATGGAAGCTACCTGGAAGATGTACAATTCCCTGTTCAGTTTGCTAAGCTGGACCTTAATTTTCCACCCTCTCGTCCAGACTAGATATTCATCCAGAATAAGGCATGAGGTGTCTAAAATTTCACAGCTGCTTGAACCAGTATTGTATGTCATTTATATTTATCCCCTCACTCCTGAAAAGCAAAGTAATGATTTTGACCAGTGGTTTTGTGAGGGGGTCCTACATAAAAGAAGCCCATAAAGGTGAGCTCTTAACCTGCTCATAATGAATCCAAAATTTCTCAACAGTGCATACATTTTAAAACTGACATCATAAGTTAGTTCTCCTTTGATATGAATAGAGGCAAATAGTTCTGAAGGACTAATTCCTAATGTGTCTTTTAGCATATTGTGGAGCACAGTCTTATGAGATGGCATTAAGTTGATGCTTCGCCAATGTATCTCAGTGGAACTGCTGCTCCATGTTGCACCCCTCTGCCAGATTTGAAGAAAGAACTCATCTTAACGTTAGTATTGGTTTTATCCTGCACAGAGGAATGAGAAAGAGTGCATTTACTGTGACTGGAAAGTGTCTTGTTAGGGCCTATAGTTTTATTAGAAATACCAAACTGACCATTAATATCCTCACTAGTGACTGGTAGAGCTTGTGGTGTAGGCTGAGGTTCTGTGCTCGGTGCAGGATCCTGTATGTTAGGCTGTGAGTTGTTTAAAGAGTCTCAGGCTGCAGTTTCCATAATTTTAGCTGCTGAAACAGGTCCCGGAGAGCACGGCACTCTGTCGCTGACTACTGCCACAGCAGCGACAGAGCGCTTCAGGGACCAAGTGCCATCCATTTCAGTAGCAGTCCTGGCTGTAGGTCATAAATGAAGCTGGGACTTACTGGGTTAGCCTTAGCGGTAGGAACAGCAGAGATATCTGCAGAATGCCCCTCATGAGCAATGTGACCATCAAAACATTCAGCCTCTGGTATCTTGTCTTGAGACAGTGTCATCCTGAATCTTTTTAATATAAATTGCTTATGCTGCAGAAACATTTGGCATAGTTGGGGTTCAGAGATCAATTCCTGGCCTGTATCAGATTGTGGACCAGTAGCAGTGTTAAAGTCAGAACTTATTTTAAAGTCAGTAGAAGTACCATGATCATTCTCAGGATGTTTTAAGCCTTCTGTGGTCTTTTGTTGCATTGTGGAGTTGGTTTTAGAAGAATCTCTCTGTCTTAGAAAATGGAAATCCAGAATCAGTAGGTAGAGCAGCATCTCCACCTCCTCCTCTTCCATCTTGGTCAGCAAGACAAGAGTTCCCCTGCTGACCAAGTAAGGAATTTCCATGGTGCCCTAGCCAAATTTCCCCATTCACTAAAATACCACCAACAGCTTAATTTATTTATTTTATTTATTTATGACTTTGATAACCGAGTGAGTACACTGATCCCAGGGGCTTAGATGACCTGCGCCATAACACATGGCGAGGTGACACTGGAGTACAAGGTAACAGTAATACACATGAAACAGATTTGATACAAGCAACAATAGTAAGTACAATATACAGGTTTGATGCATAGGTCCATTTGAGAACAGTGAATACAAGGTTTCTTATCAGATATGAGGAGATTTGAAAAAAAAAAAATCGAGGCACAGTGTACAATGTGTGACTGCATCGCCCACTGAGCAAGTAATACACAGAATACTCAGTAAAAATATATATACAATATGTACAGGCAAGGAAGTCAAAATATTACTGTGAAAAATACAATATAACAGTTGTAGGCAGGGGTTGACTAGGTGGGTAGGTGGGTAACCCTGGGCTGGGGAGTTGACTAGTGTGGGTAGGTGGGTAACCCTGGGAGCAGCGGCAGGATGAGTTTGCCAGGAACCAGACTTTAAGTAGGACTTAAAACTGGAGTGTGTGTCAATGGAACGTTCACGGTAGTTTTTCCCACTGCAAAGGGCAGCTGCAGACCAAGCTCTGCTACCCATGTTGGTGGATACCCCAGGAACAGCTAGAGGGGGAGTACCATTAGAGTGGAGGTTGTGGAGAAGCATTCTGGTTTTCAGAAGGGCAGTTGGGGATTCTGGAGCTGTGCGGTGACATTGACCACCATGCAGCAGAGGGCTAGGTCAAAGTGACCTTGCAGCGGTAGCCATTCAAGGGTATTATAGAGGGTACAGTGGTGGGTAGAGAATGGGGCCAATAAAGCAAAGCGACAGGCGCTGTTGTAGGCAGTGGAGAGTTTAGCCATGGCAGTAGCTGAGGTCCTGGCATAAATAGGGGAGCAGTAGTCAAGAATAGGGAGAAGATTACCTGGACAATGGCTAGTCTGGCTTCAGGGGTAAGGTATTGCCTGAATCTATAGGTGGCACCTAACTTTTGATGGAACCTTCTGACAAGGGAATTTGCATGCTCAGTGAAGGCAAGGAGGGGTCGAGCAGCACTCCTAAGTATTTGTAGGTGTTGAGTCCTCCAGGGCTGGTCCGTCTGGAGTGAGAATGCATAAGGGGCATGGTTTTTAGTTTTGGCCAGGAAGGGCTTAGATCCGAACAGCATGGATTTAGTTTTATTGGCATTTACTAAGAGGAGGTTTTGAGAACTAGCTGCGGGCCACAGCACAGTTGTGCGAGAGAACTGAGGAGATTGCGCCATGGATTTGTCACTGTGGAAGAGGACAAGGTCATCGGCATACAGGAGAGAGTGACAGTTGAGGCAGTCAAAGGAAGCACATTAATGAAAAAGAAAAGGAGGGACCTAGGACTGAGCTCTCGGGACCCCCACAGAGACAGGCAGGGTGGGGAAGCAGATTTGACCAATACACAGGAATTGTGAGCGATCAGTAAAGTAGTTGGTGAACCAGCTTGTGACTTTGAGAACAACCATGGAGGCTAAGCTTGGGGTAAGGAGAGCATGGTTAACCATGTCAAAAGCCTTTGAGAGGTCGACGAAGACAGCCATAGCGGCTTTACCATTATCCATGTTAGAGAGGATGTGGTTGGTCAGAAGGGCGAGAGCAGTGGTGGTGGAATGATTCTTCGCAAAAGCCGTGCTGTTGGTTTGCATAGAAGGTGTATTTGCTCACGACTCAGTGAGCTGATTGTGACTGCTCTCCTGAGTAATTTACTGAGATGAGGGAGGATGAATATTGGGCGTGTAATTGTTGAGGATTTGGGGTCACCAGATTTAAGAATGGGGATAACTTAGCTATCTTCCATGGGTCAGGCATGGAGGAAGTGGAAAGGGCAAGGTTAAAGATGAAGGTGAGTGGCTTGGCAATCGCCGAGAGATCAGCTTAAGGAAAACTGGAGATAGCCCATCAGATCCGAAGGAGCCATGGTTAGGTAGACTTTGAGTAGCTTCACAGTGTTGTGTATGGAAAGGGCTTTAAAATAGAATGGGGGTATTTGCGGGTGAGTGGCAGAGCTGGAGGAGGATGGCAGTTGTCAGGTATTAGGGCTGAGCTTTGAGGTTGGGTAGTTGGCAGCTTATTTAGGTACATGGATAAGTTGGTGAACTTACAGTTGAAGACATTGACTACATCGTGAGGGTGGTCAGCAGCCCATCCTAGAAGTTGAGATGTGGTGCAACGAGCTGGGGGTGGGATTAGGAGGGAGCTGATTGAGTCCCAGAATTTTCTAGGGTCTCCAAGGCTGGCCTTTGCAGATTGGGAAGCACGCCTGTTTAAAAAAATTTGGCCTGTTGTTTACATTTGTTCCTCATGCACCTGTAAGCATCCCAGAGGGCAGGAGAGGGGTTGCTTTGAAAGTGGACCAGGCACGGTCCCTGGCCTTCATAAGGGTTAGGATGTCTTTAGAGACCCAGCGCGAACACCTGCCTCTGACCCGCCTGGTAGTGACAGGGAAAAGCGGTCCTGGAGTGTTAGTAGAGTCTGGGTAATGTGGAACCGTGATGCTGCATTGGAAAGGGAAAAGCGTGGACCAGTCCAAGGACTGGGCCTCCTCAAGAGATTTGTGGAGACTGGGCAGCTGAAATTTCTGAGAGATAGGTATTTGGGTGGGGGACGCTCATTTGGAAGACCAGAGGAGAAGGTCGTGAGCGATCGCTTATAGAGTCAGCCGTGGTGCCAGCGTGTAATGCTTGGTCCTCCCTGTTTATGAGATCCAGTCTAGTAGAGTCTGGGTGGCAGAGCATGGATTAAGTCTGGTTGGGAGAGTGATCGCCTGCACCAGGCTGTGCTGCTTTAACAGGGATTCATAGTCAGGCTGGTGGCAGCTCAGCCAGTTTAGATTAAAGTCGCGAGGATAGCTTCCCTTGGGGAGACAGAGCGCCAGGCCTTGGAGGAAGCTGGTGAGTCCAATAGTTCCAGTTGCAGGGGGTTGTAGCAGCAGCCAATATAGAGTTTCTGCAGGATCCCAGGGTCAATTCGGAGAGTAGCCATTCACTAGGTGAGGAAGGGTCAGAGTGTAGGGCAATGCTAGCTGAGAGGGGTTCCCTAGGGAGCAGGGCCACACCACCACCTTTTTCCCGCCTGGCCTGTTAAGGCATAGGTAGGAGTAGCCAAGTATTTTGAAGGTAAGCTGTGGTGTGGCTTAGCCATTTTTCAGCGAGTCCCAGAATATGGGGCTTGGCAGCTCAATCCAAGCCTCAAGGTCAGTGAATTTGGATGGAAGGCTGCAGACATTGATATGTGCGATTTTAAGACCAGGGCGCTTGTCCAGATGCAGGAGGGGGTGATATGGGAGTTTGTTGGGCCAGGGTTGCACTCAATGTCCCCAGCAAGGGAGAGTAGTGATAGTAGGAGAATGTATGGGCAGGAGGGAATAGTATAAGACGAGGAGAGGTTAGCAGGTAGTGGCCAAGGAGGTGGTGTTCTCCTTTAGTGAGTAGGATGAGAGAGATGTACCCCAGGGTGGACTTATCCCAGTAGTGAATGAAGAGGGTTTGAGATGGGGTGGGATGGGAGGAAGGAGAGGTGCTGTTGATCGAGGCCAAAACCGTAGCGCAGAAGTCGGTCAATACCACTGCAGTTGTTAGAGATGGCCCATAATATAGGTAGTGCCAGCTTCATCTTCCGAGGAGAGTGGGAGACAAGGGGAAGTAGTAGGAGAGAATTAGCGTGGTCAGCCTTAATGAAGGGGAGAGGAGGGAGTGGTGAGAAAGGGCTGTTAGAAATGTAGTTCCTGGGGCAGGACCACACTTCTAGGAGGTGCTCTGCAGCTTTAAATTTGTGTAGGCAAGATGGCCAATGGGAGGAGCTGCACAGAAGGGAGAGTGGTTTAGGTGTATTTAATAAGTTGTGGAGGAGGGGTGGATGGGAGGGTGACAAATCAGCAGTAGAATCCCAGTTTTCAGTTTAGCTGTAATTGGTATTATGTACACATACTAGTAGCAAGGCCAAGTAGTACAGACTACAAAATTTGTGCACGGGTGTGCAATTGGCAAGAACTGCTAGTCTCTGTACCGGAGCAAGGGAAAGTAGTTTCAAACTTGATGGCACAGTCTTGGAAAAGCAGCCACGCTTGGATTCCAGAGCTAGCCACTCAGGAGTTCACCAAGATGGTGAGCGCCAATGGGGGCACTGCAGTTGATGGTGCCAGGAATTCGGAAAAAAAATCCAGGATCTTCGCTGCAACAGCAGCTGAGGGCTGAAGATTTGGCCGGCAATTACCTGTGCTTGAGGGTGGTAGGCCGTGGCAGCAGGCGGGCTCCCGCTGCCCCGCTGCAGAAGTCAGCGGGCAGCTCAAGCTTAAAGGCAGCTGCAAGGATGATTTGCTTGCCCGAGTGGCAGCAAGCCTGCAGAGAAAGGACAGTGGTCAGATAAAGATAGTCTGGGCACTCAGTGGGAGGGTTAGGAAATTAGCAATAAACAAAGGGTAATGCACAGAAACAAGATTAAACTAAATCAGAGTCAGGCAGGTGCCTGCCAGGAGGACTGCTGGGGAGGGAGACACACAAAGGAGAGAATGGAAGAATAAGGGGTCTGGCTAGGCTAAAACAGCGGAAAGTAGCAAAGCAAACAAACAGTATTTTACTTTTTTTTTTTCCTAGCAGGATGAGCAAATACAGGCTAGTAACAGTCCTTAAACAAACAAAGATCAGCACTAGGAATCCCGGTTTTCAGTTTAGCTGTAATTGGTATTATGTACACACTAGTAGCGAGGGCCAGGCAGCACAGACTACAAATGTATGCATGGGCGCAATTTAGCAAGAACTACATTCAGTTCTGGTTCAGTTTCAGTTGGTTACCATCTGTATCCCCTTCCCCCGGTCGCCCTGAAAAAGGGACTTCTAGTCTCAGTGGGCCGACTGGTCAACAAAATTCAATAAATAAAGTCTGAGTCAAACATCGAAGCTGGCTCTGTGGCATGGAGGGTGAGACGCTGAGGCCTTCCTTCTATCACATTAGTGACCCAGGTTTTGAATGACATGGATTACTTGAGGGCTGGCTGGGAGGGAGGATTCAGCATCTCAAGGGCAGCTCCTCCTTCAAAGAAGGGGGTACCCTTGTCCTACTAGGTAGCTTGCACCTGGAGGATCTGCACGGCAGCACAGCGGGATGTAAGGGGAGGAATCCCACCACAGCCACCAAAAGCGCCTCCGCAGAGATGGAGCCCGCCCAATGCATCACTTTGTGCGCCATCCTCCCAGAGAGAAAATGAAGGAAAAGCTCCTGACCTTGGGCCCGCCACACCAGGTCCTCTAACAGCATTTGGCAAGTCCCAGGGGAGCCAGGTGATGGGACTTGGAAGACCAGTGCAGATGGGGGCAGGGCACAAGTTAAGGCAACAAAGTAATGGATACAAAAAAAAAAAAAAGAAAAACCCAGATCAGCAAGCTCCCATCTTGCTTTAAACAAGATCTTCACTCATCCACAGGGATACCTCCCAGTGATAGTTATTCTGCTGATAATATCTCCCATTTGTAATTGTAAATGGAGTCCACTCTGAAGAAAGAGAGTACCGCAGGGTTCAGTACTGGGTCCAGTCCTTTTAATGTCTTTGTGTTTACATTGCAGAGGGACTGAAGGAAAGTGTGCCTCTTTGCAGATGATACAAAGATCTGCAACAGGGTTGATACACAAGGAGGCGTGGAAAGGATGAGAAGGGACTTGGCAAGGTTGGAGGAATGGTCAGAAGTATGGCAGCTTGGATTCAATGCAAAGAAGTGCAATAATGCACCTGGGAAACAAGAACCCAGGGAAGATTACACAATGGGGGCTAGTAACAACAACAAAAATGGAAAGGGACCTGGGGTAATCATATCAGATGACCTTAAGGTTGGCAAGCAATATGAGACGGCGGTACTGGAGGGCTGGGGGGATACTGGGATGTATAGGGAGAGGCATCACCAGCAGAAAACAGGAAGTTGTTATCCCTGTACAGGCAGTTGGTGAGACCCCATCTGGAGTACTCGTCCAGTTCTGGAGACCCCATCTCCACAAGGACATAGACAGGATGGAGGCAGTTCAGAGGAGGGCAACTAAATGGTACAGGGTCTGCAAGAGAAGACATAAGAGGAGAGACTAAAGAGCTTAATATGTATACCCTTGAGGAAAGGAGGAGAGGGGGACATGATAGAAACATTTAAGTACCTCAGTGGAATCAACAAAGTCCAAGAGAGCAGCATCTTTCAGAAAAGAGATGTGCAAGAACAAGGGACACAATTTGAAGATAGAGGTGGGATGGCTCAAGGGCAATGTGAGGAAGTATTTTTAACAGAGAGTGGTGGATGCATGGAACAGCCTTCCTGAGGAAGTTGTGGGGTCTAAAACTGTAGGAGAATTCAAGAATGCATGGTACAGTCATAAGGCAATTTTGTGGGGGTAGAAGAAATAGGCTGTTGGTTAAATAGGATCTGCAGCTTATCCTCTAGGTAGGGAAATGGGCAGACTAGGTGTGCCAAGCGGTCCTTATCTGCCATCAAAGTCTATGTTTCTATTTAATCGGACACTCTAACTGAAGTGCAGTACTTGGATTTCAGTGGGTTCCTGCTTCTACACAGTTACATAGCTTGGAGGAAACTGTAGTACCGGGAGGTCAAGTGACTTGCTCATGGTCACATGGAGAGGCAGTGGTGGGATTTGAACATATGACCTCAGTCAGTTTAGTATTCAAACCACTAGAGAACACTGGTGTGCCATGTAATGCACCTCAGACCACAACTATATGTAAGGGATAACACAAGACAGGATGTGAAGTTATAAGGGAATAATGCACACCTCGGTGGTTGTTAGGCACAAGGTGTAGCTGAATGCCACAACCACTTGAGAAGTGCATTATTCCTATATAACCACACAACCTGGAGTGTGTTATCCCATTTACAAAATGGGCTTTGTGTGTGTTCAAAAATGTAGTGTGAGGTGTGTAGTTAAAATAATGGTCATGTGACGTGTTTTGACTAATGAGGTTACATAATTTTCGTTGCCCATTTTCTAACGACTGTTGAGACTGTACAGATTTGGCAGTCACATTAAGAAAGAAATGTCTACAATTAGAAGGGTGCTAAGAGTGCCAGCCCGCACAAACTCCATTTGCCCCTGGACACTTCAATTTGTTCTGCCACTACAAGGAGGTCAAAGAGCATCCCATGGTGAGCTGACAGCTGAAGGGATTCTGAACCTGAGAACTTTGATCTACAGGTCACTACTCCAAGCACTTGCCATGGTTCCTTCCAAACAAGTTCTGTATCCCACACTTGCCAATAAAAAAAGTTTATATATAGATATAGATAGCTACTACTAAAACACAGAAAACAGCCATGAGACAAAGAAACATGCTGAAGCTTCTGCAATTTACATGGTTCTGTAATCTTTATTTTTAACAATTTACATGCAGAAAGGTATTCAATACAATTTTACACATGTGGTAAAAGAAAACAGTCACTTCTCAGCAACCTTTGACCAAGCAGATGGGCAGCACACATTTTTATGAGAGGGAACTTCCACAATGACGCCCAGGAGATGGTCTGTAGCACTTCTAGGTGGCCACCTACAGCCCATCTGGCATAGGGACAATTCACAGGAGCTAGCAATGAAGCCCCAACCCTCCCATAGCTTCTAAGGATCAGGGATCTTTGGGAGAGGCAGTTGGGGAAGTGCAAAATAGGGCAAAAAGAACTTACAGACTGGACCCTTCACCTTCCTCCATTTCAGATTCCGAAGTACCAACATTCATTACTGTCAGCCTTAGTTGATAAACAGCAAGGGTGGGAAAAACAAGTGGAGCTGGATTTATTTGGGGGATACAGCTTAAGTAAGCAATAAGGTAAAAACCCTAGAGGGAATCTTGTGGCGTCTTGTATACACACACACACACACACACACGTGTTCCTCGGACTTTCCAATGGGAGGGTCATCACTGTACCCACTAAACAATCACTTTTGCAGCAGCAAATAAGGATGCTGTGGCATCTCTATACTTGTCAAGACTGTTGCTTTGCACAGGCTTTAGGTGAAAGCCCTGCAAATTGAAGCAGAGTAGTATTACTCTCCTAAGGGCTAAAAGGCATATTAATTTTGAAGAGTGCAGAGATGCCTCTGAGTCCACATTAATGTTTGAGAAATCAGCCTACTTTTAAAATATTAATACATGCAAAAGTTTTGAGATTTAAAAACTAGTTCCTCCTTTTACAAAATCTGTGAGAGGATATATGTTAGCAATCTTTGCAAACTGTGTGAGAGGCCGGGCACCATGCAATTCTGCTTAAAGTTGGACCAGCATAACATTCTGTGGTGATTTGCATATGCAGTCCATGATGCTTTGCATTGTGGGGCATGTGTGATTTTATATATGTATACCACACGAGTGCAAATACATTTACATAAATGGTGTTACTTTACCCAACGAGCAAGATAAATGAAGTTGGTCACTGAACATGCTCACAAATGGATCTCACTCATTCTGGTCACACTGAGCATGCTCAGAAATGTTCTCACATGTAAAGTGTATGAATTTCATTGATCTACGTAACTGAACTGCAAGAACTTCACTGAAGTGCAGGAACGTTTAACAGAAAAACTCACTAACAAGGACTACTAAAAAGCAAACCATAACAGAATAAGAAAACCTCAAAATTCTGTGGTATACCTAGGATATCCTATGAGCCAGCTCAAAATGGTGGTGGTATTTGGTGTGATCGTTGGTGGTGGTATTTCTGCACAAGTGGCTTGACTTCACCCAGCCACTCTTGCAAGGGAACACCACCATTCCACATGAAGTGATCACATTTTGAGCTACAGTACCTCATGGGATCTTCCTTATGTATGCAACATAAGTATGCTGAGAAACAGCAAGATAAAATGCGGTATCTTGACTGAGCATTACAAGATATTATCTTGCAAAGCTAGGTAGGTCACATATTGCACAATGAACCAGGTAGAAAGCAGCTTTCACAACAGCTGAAATCAAACAAAAACTGTTAAATCATCATACAAACCACAGATTTAAAAGCTAGACCCAGTAAACTGACGACGTGAAAACCAAATATGGTTTAGCAACAATTGCAAAGGGAAGGAATTTCATATCTTGCTCCTTATCTATGCAACATGCGTATGCTGATAAACAGCAAAAGTCTTATCTTGACCAAACATTACAAGGAATCGTAAAGTTGGGTATGTCGCATTGCATACAATGTACATACCCAGTACAAGGAATTTCATATCTCAGTCACAGCTCGTGAGTTATGGTCCGCTTCCTCACACTTTAAAGGGATAGGAAATGATTACTTATGTGCAGCTGTTGGAAATGCCTCTATTTTATAACTTATATTCATACCTTTAAATGATCCTATTTAACTGTGCCTGAATAAAAGCTGAAGCTGTCAGTTGTGTTTGTATTGTTTATTTGTATGGACAACATTCTGTGCAGTTCCTTTCATGGAACCAAGAATTTGGAATTTTGACTATGTTATTTCATGGTTTCAGAAATGTGAACATTAATTTATCAGTACAGTGCCCACGATTCTGGAAACCCTGAAGTGACAGTCAAAACTCCGAATTCTGGTTCCATGAAAGGAACTGTACAGAATGTTGTCCATACAAAGAAAACAGTACAAAAACACAATGGACAGCTTGTTGAGCTTTTATTCAGACACAGAGAAGAAAAAATTACTCACCTTAGTAATGTTGTTTCTTCTAATGGAGTCTTGCTGTATTCTGACAATAGCAGCAGTGAGTCCCAACCTTCGAACTTCCCTTGAGATGAAAGAGTTAACTTTCCATGCCAGGCATGGAATGCTGAGCTCGAGCTCAGTTGAGACTCTGTCTGTTGCTGTTTGAACTCAAACCGTCAGATCTTTACGAGCTAAACTCACTAAGATCCTGTGTGGAAGCTGTAAACCTACACTAGCCAACTGGCTACTAATATAAAAACACATTTTTGGTCCCAAACAAAGACTCAAGCCAGGAAACCCAAAAATGAAATAAACACAACACCCACTCACCCAAAGAAAGAGGGTGATAACAAAGTGGGGCACCTCCTGAGTGCCAACACTGCTACTGCCCACCCACATCCCAAAAACAAAGGTTCTGAGAGGGGAAGGTGGGAGGTAGAATACAGCAAGACTCCATTAGAAGAAACAACATTACTAAGGTAAGTAATTTTTTCTTCAAACAACATGAAGTCTTGCTGTATTCTGACAATAGCAGACTACAAGCAGTACCTCCATGGAGGAGGGACAGAACCTACTTAAAAATAGGCTCTGAAGCACAGCTGTGCCAAACCGAGCATCACTCCCTAACCTGGATATCCAGGCAGTAATGCTTGGTAAAAGTGTGAACTGTTTTCCAGGTAGCTGCTTGACATATCTCTAAGATAGGAATATCCCTGGCAGCAGCCAGGGAAGCAGCTGTACCTCTGGTAGGGAGCCTCAGGCCTGAGGGTGGAACCTTACCTAGTTTTTCATAGCAAAATTGATGCAAGAGACAATCCACCTGGCAATGGATCTTTTAGTGGCAGGTTTTCTACCAATCTCACCATAAGTGAGGAACAGCTGGAAAGTCAAACCTGTGACCCTGGTACATTCCTGTAGTAGCTAAGGGCTCTTTTCACATCTAAACTGTGCAGCCTCCTCTCACCAGAGGAGGAATGGTCAGTGAAGTAAACAGGAAGAGACATAGATTGGTTAAGGTGGAAGTCTGAAACCACCTTAGGTAAAACTTACTGTTAGTCCTGAGGACCACCTTATTTCTATGGAAAGAGATAAAATCAGGCTCCACTGACAAGACTGTAACTCACTTGTCGCCTGGCAGAAGTGATGGCCACCAGAAACACACTTTTCCAAGTCAAGTACTTAAGCTCTGCTGAGGACAAAGGCTCAAAAGGGTTGCATGAGCTGAGCAATGCAAACATTAAGGTCTCAAGCAGGGCAGGGTCCCTGAATGGCTGGATTGGTACAAAGCAACCTTGAAAACTTGGAGAATACAGGGTGAGCTGAAGAGAAGAGGGCTTACCTGCAGAAATAAAAGCAGAGACAGCCACCAGATGCACCCTTAGTGTAGCTGGTCTGAGTCCCAAGCTATTCAGGTGAACCATATAGTTAAGCACTGTGGGCAGGTCAGCAGACTCTGGGAAGTATGCTCCCAGAGCACCACAATGGAAAATCTTTTCCATTTGGAATTATAAATAGTTCTGGTGGAAGGCTTCCTGGAAGCCTTTAGAATATCCATAACACCTTGGGAAGGTGTAAATCAGCAAACTCTAACTCTTCAAGAGCCAGGCCTTGAGATTGAGAGATTTGAGGTTCGGCTACCAAACCTCCCCTGAGCACAGGTTAACAGGTTGTGATTCCTGGGAAGAGACAGGGAAGGTGGACTGCTAAGGACAATAGTAGAGGGTACAAGGGCTGTCTGGCCCAGTCTGGAGCAATCAGGATCACCTTGCAGGACTGAGACCTGATTTTGACTAGCACTTTGAACAGGAGAGGGAAGGGGAAAGCATACAGGAACTTCCCTTCCCAACTGAGAACTAAGGCATCCAGGGGACTGAGCCCAACACTGGGGTCTGCAACAAAAAGTGGAAGTTGTGATTGTCTGGGGCTGCAAAAGATCTATCTGGGGGTGCCCCATCTGGAGAAGATCACCCAGAACCCAGGGATCAAGTGACCATTCGTGATGGCCCTGAGATATCCTGCTTGAGAGCATCTGCCAGGACATTGTCCTTGCATAGGAGGTGTACTGCTGTGAGGAAGGTGTTCAGAGAATAGGCCAGAGACCACAACTTCATTGCTTCTGTGCACAAGGCCATATACTGAGTGCCCCTTTTTTGTTGATATACCACATTGTGGAGATATTGTCTGTTCTGATCTGAACAGACTTGGAAAAAGCTTGACGTAGAAACACTGCTCTGAGTTCCAACAGATTGATGTGAAGCAGAGATTTCGAGGGGACCACAACCCTTGGGTGGTCAGGTCTCCCAAGTGAGCCCCCATCCCAAGAGGGAGGCATCTGTAGTAAGGATTAAAGAGTGAGACTGAGTGACAAAGGAACTCCCTGTCTTAGATTGTTCTGATCCTGCCACCACTGCAGGGCCTGGATCAGGGTTCAGTCACTGGTATTAGTTTGGTAAGAGGGTCTCTTTTCTGAGACCAAAAGGCTCTCAAGTGGAACTGAATGTCCCTCATCTGAAATCTTGCTTCCTGCACCACTGCTGTAGAAGCAGCCATGTGTCCTAGGAGCTGCAGAAAATGCCTTGCTGGTCGAGACACCTGTAGGGTGAATGAAGAGGCCAGTGTGATAAGGGTCCTTGCCCTGTCCAGGGGAAGGAAGGCTCTGGCCTTGTCTGTATCTAGCTCTGCGCCATGAAGGTGAGGAGCTGAACAGGCTCCAGAACTGACTTTGAAAGATTCAGAAGGAAACCTAGAGAGGTAAGCAGTTGCTGAGTTATCTCTAGATGTAACTTGATTTGGTCTGGGGACTGACCTACTATGAGCCAGTCGTCCAGGTATGGGAAGATGGCAATCCTTTGCCTTCTTAGAGAAGCAACTACTACTGCAGGCATTTTGTGAACACCCTTGGAGTAGAGGTGAGGTCAAGGGCATTGTTTGAATTGGTAATGGCCTGAGGGCAGCTCTGAACCTGAGGTACTTTCGATGGGAGCTTGATGAGAATATGAAAATAGGCATCCTTGAGGTCCAGGGAGACCAGCCAGTCCCCTGGCCTTGAGAGGTAGAATTATTCCCAGAGTCACCATTTTAAACTTTGGCTTTAAAAGGTGCTTGTTTAAGTATCTGAGATCCAGGATGGGCCACCATTCTCCAGCCTTTTGGGGTAAGGAAGTACCTGGAGTACAGTCCTTGCCTTGATGTAGGGGTGGAACCCTTTCCACAGCTCTGAGAGCCAGGAGGAAGAGATCTCTGCTCTAGGGCAAGTGTGTCTGAGGGATTTGCAGGTGGAAAGGATCTGGCTTCAGCTTGAAATTTTTTAGCTGAGAACCAGTCCCTGGCTTACTACCTCAGGACCCATTTGTCTGATGTTAAAGACTTCCAGTCCTGGACAAAGTAAGCCAGCCTGCCCCACAGGTGGTGAAGAATCGGCCCTGGCAAACCCATCAGGGTGCCTGTTTGGCAGGGGTTTAGGCTGAGAGGTGGAAGCAGGTCTGCTTGTACCCCTTCTGCCTCTCCCTCTAAAGAACCCCTCTGAGCATAGGCAGAAGAGGAGGCCTGGCTTGGTAGAAAGGCCTATGAAAAGGCCTACCCCTGCCCCTGGATGCTGCCTCTGAGGAGTGGCTTGCCTTTCCTTGGCCTGAGCACTCCTATAGGTGGTCCTGTATTCATCCATTTTCTTCATGTAATTCTCTGTTTGCTCCCAAACAGAGAATTACCCACAACAGGAAAATCCATGGCCTTAGTCTGGGTATCCTGCGACAGGCTAGTACATCTGAGCCAAGCCATCCTGCAGTGCCACAGATGTAGCCATGACCCTAGATGAAACATCACTGGAGTCCACTGCAGCATGGAATTGCACTTGGATGCCTCAATACCATCAGCAGCCACCTGCTCCAGCTCCTTGGCAATCTAGATTTCTGATACCTAGCTGTATAGGCCATATAATTGGCCTGCCTGAGTCCCAAGGATGCTGCCATGTACTGTTTCTTGCCATGGCATCAATCCTCCTGGAGTCCTTGTCTGGGGGGAAGCCAAGGGTATATTAGCCTTGTACAGGCTGCAGCCTGCACTACCCAAGATGGCTGCATTGTTGTGTAAGGAACTCCGTGATTCGAGCCTCGACAGAGTATACCTCTTGTCCATTCTTTTATCCACAGGAGGTATAGTATTAGAGTCTTTAAAATCTTAAATGTCTGTTTCCCAAAAGATTTGTGTAAGGGAATAGACAGGCTCCTAGACTCTGGGATATCTATCATTTCCACATAGTCAGGCTCTTCCTGGTCATCCACAGCTTCTTCCATAGGAAGCTGAAGGGTTTCGCCACTTTCTTGTAAAACATGAAATGGGAGGGGACTCAGAAAGCCTAGAGGAGACACTCCGAAGGTCTGTCTGGGGAGATGTTGGTCAATGGGCACATCCAGACTTTCAAAACCACATCATTTTACTCATACTCCTCTTCCTCCAGTTCATAATATTCTTACAAATCATAATCCGAACCGTGGAAACTTGATGGTGCCGGTTCGTCGGAACCGGGAAAGCTACTGCACAATTTTTATCGCTTGGCTATTTCATCAGCGTTGGAGAAGAAAGTTTTGGATCCACATCAGCTGATTTTTCCTTTCTTGTTCTCTTAGCCGGAACCGATTCCTGATTAGGTTCTCCTTTGCTCAAAGAAGTTTCGCCCTGGTCAGAGGGACTCCTTCTGGTTCGGGTTTGAACCGAACCGGCTGGCCATCTGGGTCAGCGGACTTTTGGCCTCCCTTTCCTGAGCCTACCAACTCTCTTCTCTAGGGTAGCTGCAGGAAAATTTTTAACAAATCTGGCAGTCTGAATTGGAGGTGGTCAAACCTCAGACAATAAACACAGGTGGTGTGGGAGTCAGCCTTGCAAAGACTTCCCCACACACACTACAGTGTTGAAACCCAGTGGGCCGTTTTTCTTTTGGGTTTCTCAGACATGGTGCCAGTCCTAACAAAACTTACCTTTTAATGGCAATCCGCCAGGCAAGATCCTCTTATCGGTTCCTGACCGTGTTATGGGTCGTGGAAAAACGTAATAAAATCTTTTTTTTTTTCAGAAATGATAAGAACTCGTAACTACACTCTAAAGTAGAAATAAAGATTTTATTACAACTTGATCGGGTTTAAACCGAACCGATCAACCGCTTACAAGTTCCACACAGAAAAGAAAACAATATAAACCTATATCTAGTACTCACGAATACCAGATAGAGACTGAACCGACAGGTTATGTGTTTAAATTCGGTCGAAAACCGAGAAAAGCGGTATTTTGAACCAACAAACTGAACTGAGCAAAGGAGAAATCTCCGGAGTGACTGTTCAGTGAGGCTAAGTAAAGAATCTGACAGTTTGAGTTCAAACAGCAACAGACAAAGTCTCAACTGAGCTCGAGCTCAGCGTGTGTGTGTGTGTGTGTGTGAATAACACAGCAGGTGTGTGGTCATGCACTGATATTCGTGATGCTCTCCGGTCTGCAAAGGCCTAAAGCTTCTCTCAACCACCTGAGATGTGCGTATTCTCAAACAGCAACTCTACACCCTAATGTGTTTTATCACATTATAAAATCGGTTCAAAATTAATTATATCGTAAAAAAGGTGCAGCGGTGCAGTGGCTAGGGAATAATGCATGATCATGTGGCGTGTTTGTAGCAATGGCGAAGTAAGATTTTGAAGATGTTACTGGCACCTTAAAGCCCTGTTTACATTGCCGACTTTGCAGCACAACAAGGGTTGATGTACTGCAAAGTCAGCAGTGTAAACACTCTCCAGAGTGCCTTAGCCCACTTCTCGGATCCCTTTTGATCCGACTCAGTTGGAGGATCAGCAGCGGAGTGAGTGCTTTACGAGGTGGTGTGGAATGCTTTGTTGTGCTCGCTCCACTGCAAGGGCCATCTTTCCTTCACCCTCCAGTGAATTCCCAACCCCTCCTTGGAGCGACCTGCAGCACTGCAAGAGTGGACTGTGTAAATGTGAATTACCAGAGAAGCAGGAGCACAGCCTTAGGGAGCAGCGCAGATGCTGGAGCACTGCCGCCATGTAAATGAGACTTAACACTATGAGGAAACCACTCTTTCAAGTGAAAGAGTGCAGTCAGGGGGGGTTACTGATGGATCAAGGGGAGTTAGGCAGCATTAAAAGCAGTGACTGAGGTAGTGTTTTTTTTTTCCAATCTCTGTCTGTGTCTCTGTGTCTCCGTCTCCATTTTTCTCTGTTCTCCCTCAGACCCACTGCAGATTCTTCACTCCTACCTGCCACTTGCAGAATGCCCCAAAGGCAAAAGCCTTCCATCCATGTCAGAGTGCACACATCCTCGGTCACACTGAGGAGCATGCTGTATGACTCAGATTGCTCCTTTTAGTCCATTTCCACAGTTAGTGCTTTGAGTGGGGCAGACAGTGCACAAGGAAAAAGGACTCATCAGCAGAGGCATGGAGAAATGGCGCCAGCCATGGGAACACATGCCCTGGAGAAGTCAGGACTCCATTTGACATGGGAGGGGGAGAGCCTGGTGGCGGCACCTCTGTGCATTCCCACCAATCAGCATCCTCTAGAGCCCCGACATCGAGATGAGGATGGAGTTTGACGCCTTACCTCATGTATTGGCTCCCTATCCCAGAGGGACACAAGCTAGCAGCCATTCCACAAAGAGTGTAGGGAGCCAACCCTGGAAAGGAGAGATTGTCCGACAGAAGCTCCTCCAGCTACCATCACCACTGATTGGGACTGCAAGTACAAGGACAAAACCTGGGATCCCCAGAGTGCAAGGCGATGCCTCAGCCACTAGGGCTACTGGGCATCCACTGTTGGCACACTTTGTAACTCGATAGTGTGGGGACACCAATCTTTCAAAAGGTTAAACTTTGTGTAAAATGCTGTAACGTATCATCAAAACTGAATTTTCTGGCCTGAAAAAAAAAAAAAAAAAAGTGGATGGCCTGAAACTTTGCAGGGTAATAAAATATGAACTTTGAAGAATAAAGACTATTGAAACATTTTTTGAGTGCCATCATCTGCTTTGGTAATCTTTAGGACAAGAGGGAACAAAACTGTTTTACAATTTTACCAAGGCCCTCTGAATGTGCCTTTTTCCAGGGCAACTGCATGTGAAACACTCTTTGCAGAGTAAGACTCTCCTCTGCAGGGGATGGACCAATCTGATTGGTCATGAGCCACTCAGTCTGTAATGGATTTGGAGATACTCACATGCAAACTGACCACTGGTGCCATCTAACTAATTCAGTGCCAACAGTTCTTACTAGAAATGTATTTATCATTTTGACCAGGACAGGCACATTAAGCAATGATAGCTTGTTTCCAGGTGTGTCCTGGGAGAAAGGGTTGCATGCACCTGTTTTTTTGTTTTTAACAAGCAGAATGTTGGTCATGACATTGAGGAAACTCCCTGCTCTTCAGCAAATGCCATGGAGTCTTTAACTTCCACCTGGACAATGACCAGAGACAAGCAGAAGGGACCTCGGTTTAACATCTCATCTGAAGGATGGCATCTCACCAATGCAGCAGCCCTCATACTGTACTACAGTGTCAGTTATTGGTATTACTCTCAAGTACCCGGTGTGGGATAGAACCCACAACCATCTGATATTCTAGCACCAGAGGTGAGCATACTACCTGCTGAGCCACTGACACTGCTAGTGATAGTAAAAGAGTAAGCCACCCTGAGCCTTTCTGTACCCTCCTGTACACAGCCACTCTCAGCACACAGATTCACAACAGACAGCAAAGCAAGCACCAAGAAGACTCCAAATGGGATCAAATGAAACAGACACTTGTACATTTTAGCAGTCAGTTTCACACTCAGATGGACACACAGCTGCGTGCACCCAGCCAAAGACCAGTAATACTACTTGGCTAAGCTAGCCAAAAAAAATAGAGAACACTGTTTGCACATCCATAACCAAACTTTCTGGAAAAGATGAGAAGAGATTATAATTATATATATGTAATGAGAAACCAAGATGTGCGGTGGCGTTCTCATATACTCATGCCTTGGTATGCGTTGCTGTACACGCAGGGCCGCGGGCGAGTCGTCAACCACCCAAGGTGTGTGTATATCAGGAGCAACCGCACACCCTAGAATGGGTTATCTATCTTATAAAATGGTAAAATTGTTTTGGGAGGTGAAAGTGCAGGTGTGCGGTCGCGCTCTGATATATGCATCGGTCATGTGATGTATCAGTCCAATCAGCAGACATGATTTTTCCTACCCATTTTATATATACACACATATACACACACACACACACACACACACATATCAATGTATCTTAAACATGTATTTCTGTGACACCATTAGATTTACCTTCAGTATATTTTCAATTTCCTCATATTTTTAAAACAGCTTTTATAGCTAATTTGTAACTAATGACTCAAATCATTAGTTTACCCCATCTCAACTCCTTCTTTCTGCTCCCTCCTACCACTACCATCCTTCCCTCCCTCCAACCCTTTCCTCCATCTCCACCACTACTACCTTATCACTATTCCCACTCTTCCGGCATCCACTTCTTCCTTCTCCACTCTCCTCCTCAACCTATCCTCATCACTTTGTCCCCTCCACACCTCTATACTTGTTTTTCCAATCCTAATCCTTCTCCCCTTCTTTTCTATTCCTCCACCTGTCTTCCTCTCCTTTCTTCCTTCCACCTCTCCATCTACCCTCCCTCCTCTCTTTCCTCTCTGTATTCGCTCAGTTGCTCTTCTCTGTTGCCCCCTCACTGTTAATAACCACTTCCTACCATGACCGGTTCCTGGCGTTACAGCCTGCAGTGCCTGGTACCCCACACTCCTGTTATAATCAATTTGTATTGTTATTAATTATGTTAATATGATGCAGTGCGTAACTGTACACTGCTGTGCCTTATTGCTTTATCGCATTACTGTGCTTTTTACTTGTTATTATGTTCTTATCCCTCCCCAGGACACATCCAGAAACAAGCTTTATGGCTCAGTATGCCTTTCCTGGTAAATCTCTTTTAAATAAATAAATTAAAGATGGCTACCACTTCACGCTTTTAAAATCTGTTCCACTGAGGTTACCTGTTGAATGCACAGTGCATTCTAGATTCATACTGTGGATGTGTTAGGATGGTGTTACCACATGTTTCTGATGGTAAAACAGCACAGCACAGTGCCAAGATTTTTTTTTTTTTTATATAGGGCTAGTGGGCATGGCACAGGAACATTTCAAAACTTCAAATCCCATATTTTTTCAGGAATCAAAGAAAACAAAAATGGGTATACTTAAGTTTTCATTAAAAAATTATTTCAAGAAAAAAAATACTACATGATGACTAACAAACACTGTTGCTTTAAACAGCATTCAGCCTGAAGCCCAGGACATCAGAGGGCCATGGGTGGTGTGGCGTTGAATATCGTGCATACCCAAGGGCACTTCCACTTCCTGGGAGGGTGGGAGCCTGATTGTGCAACAGCCATCTGGTGGGGGGGCCCATGGATGGAAACACAGTATAGCAGCGGCTTGTAGAGGCGCAGTCACGCTCTCAGGCTCTATGTATTATGCATCTGGAGACATTGCCATCTCATCCCCTGAAGTGAAACACAGAAAAAGTGAGACCCCCTACCACCAGGCTTAATGGGAGATTCATGCAGCACTCTCTGGGTTCTGCACTCACACTGCTCTGGAAGGAGCACTAAACAGGCTGACAACAGGGTCTAATGAATCCCTGAAGGCCCCACCAGTACAGGCTGGTCAAGCAGTTCGCTTAGTACAGGCAGAGGAGGGTCGAGGCAGGGAGGCAGCTGTGCACCTAATGGGTGGGTCTGGCCCAGATGAATATAAGGAAAAATATTTAAAAAGATGTTTGAATACAGAATTATCCATTTCATAGAGGTTTCCACGGCTAGCTGCAAAGTCAATATCTGGGTAGACAGGCCCAAGCAATAATCCATCTTTCAGACGAGACTTTAAACCATGGTCCCATCTACTTGCTGTGGTGGTTGATGAGATGGACGTTAAAGATCCCATGGCACTTCTCAAAAAGTAGGGAAATTTCCCAGTGTCCTGGCCACATTTCCCCATTCACTAAAAATACCACCAGCTGCTTGTATGGTTCAATGTCAGTTGGTTTCTTCTGTATCACCTCTCCAGGAGGAGGCTGAAAACAGAACGACTGCCTACTCCTCCTTTTCGGGTCACCAAAAACTTGAAAATAAATAAATAAATAATCTGAATATTGGCCTGGATACTGGATTATCCTTTGCAGACAAGCTGGCACCATAAAGCTCAGTAACGGGCATCACTGTAGCATGCTGGTGGCGAGTCTGCACCCCGAGCCTGGGACACAGAAGCAGAGGCCAGCAGTGAGGGAATCAGAATCTCCATCAAATGCTTCCCTCCCGCGGAGTAGGTGGCTGCTCTCCACTTCAATTAGTGGCTCCTGGTGCTGGCTTTGTGGAGGTGCTCTTGGCAGCGTGGTGACCACATGTTGCTGAGTGTTCCGCCCCAGGACACTGCTGCTGTAAGAGCACGCGAGGTGATGGGCAAGACCTAAGCATGGAAAAAGTGCTGTGCTGGGCACTCTAGGTGACTGCCTCTCTGGCAGCCCTACTCATGCTAACAGGCCTCAAAATGGGCTGTCCTTTCACCTCCATCTGTCGCAAGCAGAAAAAGGTACTTCCTTCCTGATGGCAACAGGGGGGCCCTCCCCGACAGTGCCACGTCATATCTGGCTGACAGAGGTACTGGAGGCCTGGGAGAAGGTCCAGTGATGCAGGGTGAATCTGGCAGGCAGTTGGTGAGTGCCTTGGGGGAAGAGTCTGAAAGAGTGCGTGTCCAGGACAGTAGAAGCCAAACATAGATAACAAATAAATCTAGGCAAACCATGTCATTATTATATCGTCTGCATCTGCACCGATTACTAGAGCATCCCCAGATCTGCTTGTTTTGGCAGCAAGCACAGGCTCATGCCTGCAGAGGCAGGGCTCAGATGTTGACTTCCACAACATTTTTAAAAGGAAAAACATTTGCAGTGACAATCGCAGATCTGGCTTTTTGCACTCTCACGGCACTCGATTCTCACACTGCATCAGCACAATGGCAGCCCTCTATGGCCACTGTTTCTGTAGGTTAATACTGAGATGGTTGTTTCAGATGGAGCTGCCTTGTAACATCCTAAACATGAACACAGGTCTGAGTGTAGGCTGGCAAATCTCCCCAAAATGAAAACTACTACGATAACTGCTTCACAACTCATGTAGCTTCTGTGTAGTAAAATAGTGTCGTTTGCATTTGTTCTTTGTCAGTACTGATCTTGCTCTCTGAGCTGGGAGAAGAGAGATCAGTACAAGCAGAAACACAATTATGGGCAACGTTACTATATAAAAGTAACATATATTATAAAACGATACAAGTCCCCTGTGGCTCAGCCAACCTTGTGCCTCATCACAGGCTTAGCCGTGTGGGGGGAACAGACGACCTTGAGACTACCATGGCAGAGAGGGACTCCAGGATCAACCAGATTTTAAAAAAAAGTTTTTGAAAGAAGTGAAAACGTATTTTGTTTCATTGCATTCTTCTTAATTGGGACCTCCAGGCCCCTATCATTAAATTAGTTTGGGAGTCGATAATTCCCATGAAGTGACGGCTGCCAGCTGCATGCTTTTCTTTCCTGGATTCTACCAAAGGAGCCAAAAGATAAAGGAGACAAAACAGAGAGAGACTGAGAGTTATCTCAGCAATTAAAGAGGAACAGTCACCACAAATGGCCTCACAGTCAAATGTAGGGCTGGTCCCACAGTGTGCATTTTGTGTGCAAAAACATTTCGGTCTACATACGGTTTACTGTAGTACAGTAGACTGTATCAGAATCATTTGTTTACTTCTAGGCAGGGTCTTTCCATTACTACAAATCCCAGAATCCCTGCAGGTGACATCGGAGCAGTAAGCAGCAGTGGAGACTCAACAGCCTGCAGTGCATGTTACAGTTTTATAATCTCCAATTAGATGTTTCCTAGTTCAGATTTTGTCCAGGAACTAAGTGCAGGCCCAGTGACCATACTTAGACCAGGGAGGACAGCTAGACCAGCAAATTAAAAAAAAAAAAAAAGCTTTAACAAACTGTAACATGTGCTGCAAGCTACCGAATGTCCCACTGCTGCCTACTGCTCTGATGTCAACAGTAGGGGTTCTACTAACAGAAGATGTCAGCCTACAAGTAAACAAAATGAGTCTGATACGATCTATACTACAGTAAACAGTAATAAACCAAAATGTTTTTGCACACAAAGTACACACTGGGATAGCCCCACACTTGAGAAGTGAGATCTTTATGGTGACTGTTCCCCTTAACATACATGTGCAGGTTGGCCTTCTGATCTAATGTCTAATCAGACAGCAGCCACTTTAGGTTTTGCCTGTGGATGTGTGAGAGGATGAGTTGGAACAGTTGTAGCAGTTGTTGGGGTCTCTGCTTAGTTCAGTGCAGGGTGTTCGAATCAGGTGTAGGATTGAGCTCCACCGCCCTGGTCTGTGTATAATTCTAGAATGGTGGTTTCTAGGGAGGTGTTTGACAGCCTCCATCACTAGAAAAGGCCCCATGTGGGCTGGCTTTAGAAAGGTTCGGTGGAAAGTTTATGTAACTCATAAGGGCTGGCTAAGTGGGAAGACAGGTTATTGGCGGGGGAGGATGTGGGTATATTGGGGCCTGGCTATGTGAAACTGGTAACATTCTTGAACTTTTCAGATGAATTTCTCTTGTCCTTTGTGTGGTTTTGTTGTTTTAAAGGCTGAGCTACTGCATGTATTGCCTTCCTCTTCATCTCTGCTGTGACTGTATAATCCCTCTTGTTTTAGTTTTTATTTTGTTTAAATCTCCTTTTTAAGTTTAGGATTCAGTTGCATCAGGAAAAAGCATATGCTAACATTCCGATCCCCGAACCGAACTTGGGAATACTGACCTGTTCTCCACAATCTTTACATGCATCTTATACGAGAAACAATTTCCATTCACAAACATGAGTACATAAAATATTTCACAAGAGTGATCAAACAGATCACTTATTTTACAAGATAAAACATTCTTTTGTTCTTTAATGACAGAACATATTTCACCTTAAACGGTACCACGAGTGTCCAAAATGGAAAACTTAGGATGCTTAAAGTATCAGAGAATATATACAAGCTGCAAGTGCAATGGAATAGAAGGTATTCCCCAAACAAAGTTCTTGAAAATGTTCCACAATGCTCCCAACAGGACTGGTTAAACGGCAGAAGAAAAAATACCCCACAGTGCTTTGGTCTCCCTCTCCATCTCTCCTATAGGGTGTTGGCAGTAATTAGGGGCCGCTGACTCAAGATTTAAGTTCAACTGGACCCTGGCTGATGCACTAGGAATGGGCTCTACTGGATTAGAAACCATAATAGGTTCCTAAGTGTTTAAAACACAAGAAGCCCAAGGCCAATCAAGAGTGTCTCCCACAACTTTGTGGGCAAATCAGCTGTGCCCCATGCCCTAGTTAAGATGTTTATCCAGTCTTTCTTTGAACTTATTGATATTCTCAGCTTTGATGTCAAAGGTGTCACTCTGGAAGACTGGAGTTAAGGGGTGAGGCCATTTGCTAGCCTTGGTTCTGCAATCGAGCATGGCCACTGCTGGCCTAGAAGTCTAAATCCCATCAGGATGGATGGGACAGTCCAGGATGCTGTACATTATGGCTTGGAGGGGTGGAGTGAGGAGGCAGCCCTCCTTTCAAATACTAGACTAATACTGCTTTCAGGTCCCACGATGCTACAGGAGGGAAACAGAGAGGAGGCAGTGGTACCAACGACTGCTTTGTCCTTTGCCAACTAGCTTGTCAAACTCAGTGCATCTTATTACTTGATAGGGTCAGACATCTGATAACCCCTGCCCTAAAGTGACTCAGTAGTCTCTTCCAGGAATTTGTTTCCAAGGAACAAAGTAAAGGAATGTGCCAACAAAAACAAACAAACAAAACAAAAAAACACAAGAAAACACCGTCCTCTGGGTGTAGAAATCAGTCTCTTTCCCAGATCTCTCTCTCTCTGTCGCTGTGCCTTATGTTCTGGCCTGAACTGCCAGCCTTTCGTCACTGTATTTGATCCCCTTGAGGTTTGTACTTCCTCCCCATACATGTCCAGCCGATTCACCTTCAGACCTGCAACATGAAAAACAGATGCTGAGCCAAGACAGGAGGTACAAGGCAGACATGAGAGAGAATGCAACTCAACAAATAGGGCGTCTCAAGCCTTTACCATCTCTTGTACAGGTTGTAATCATAATGATCTATAGGTCAATTTTGCTGACAATTGGTCATGTCCCCGAGCGATTTACAGCAAAACTACAAAACTGATGACCAAAATTCCAGCCCCTGATGATCCCATACCAGGCATGTTCTACATCAGGGCAGATTACAAAATCTCCAGCATTTACATGATCTCTGTGGGCTGCAAGGTCATGGTGATGCCGTACTGAGGGGTGACTGGATACTGAGAGAAGAAGAGGTCTGCATCACCACAGCAGTGTAGTGCTGGGCTATGAATTAACATTGGAGGAGGGCCTGTATGTCCATAGTGATGCAGTACTGAGATATGATTGGATACTGGAAGGAGGGACCTCCATGTCCATGCTGATGCAGTACTGGCCTGTGACTGGATGCGGAAGGAAGGGCCTGTATGGCCATGGTGATGCAGTACTAGGCTGTGTATGGCCATGGTGATGCAGTACTGGGCTGTGACTGGATACTGGAGCAGGGCCTGTATGTCCATGGTGATGCAGTACCGGGCTGTGACTGGATACTGGAAGCGGGGCCTGTATGTCCATGGTGATGCAGTACTGGGTTGTGACTGGATACTGGAAGCGGGGCCTGTATGTCCATGGTGATGCAGTACTGGGTTGTGACTGGATACTGGAAGCGGGGCCTGTATGTCCATGGTGATGCAGTACTGAGCTGGGACTGGATACTGGGCGGGGCCTGTATGTCCATGGTGATGCAGTACTGGGCTGTGACTGGATACCGGAAGGGGCCTGTATGTCCATGGTGATGCAGTACTGGGCTGTGACTGGATACTGGAAGCGGGGCCTGTATGTCCATGGTGATGCAGTACTGGGCTGTGACTGGATACTGGAGCGGGGGCCTGTATGTCCATGGTGATGCAGTACTGGCTGTGACTGGATACTGAGCAGGGGCCTGTATGTCCATGGTGATGCAGTACTGGGCTGTGACTGGATATTGGGCGGGGCCTGTATGTCCATGGTGATGCAGTACTGGGCTGTGACTGGATACGGAAGCGGGGCCTGTATGTCCGTGGTGATGCAGTACTGGGTCGTGACTGGATACTGGAAGCGGGGCCTGTATGTCCAAGGTGATGCAGTACTGGGTGTGACTGGATACTGGAAGCAGGGCCTGTATGTCCATGGTGATGCAGTACTGGCTGTAACTGAATACTAAAAGGAGGGGCCTCTGTCTATAGTGACGCAGTACTGGGCTGTGACTGGATACTGGAAGCAGCTGTATGTCCATGGTGATGCAGTACTGGGCTGTGACTGGATACTGGAACCGGGGCCTGTATGTCCATGGTGATGCAGTACTGGGCTGTGACTGGATACTGGGAGTGGGGCCTGTATGTCCATGGTGATGCAGTACTGGGCTGTGACTGGATACTGGGAGCAGGGCCTGTATGTCCATGGTGATGCAGTACTGGGCTGTGACTGGATACTGGAGCGGGGCCTGTATGTCCATGGTGATGCAGTACTGGGTTGTGACTGGATACTGGAGCGGGGCCTGTATGTCCATGGTGATGCAGTACTGGGCTGTGACTGGATACTGGAAGCGGGGCCTGTGTGTCCATGGGGATGCAGTACTGGGCTGTGACTGGATACTGGAGCGGGCCTGTATGTCCATGGTGATGCAGTACTGGGCTGTGACTGGATACTGGAAGCGGGGCCTGTATGTCCATGGTGATGCAGTACTGGGCTGTGACTGGATACTGGCAGCGGGGCCTGTATGTCCATGGTGATGCAGTACCGGGCTGTGACTGGATACTGGGCGGGGCCTGTATGTCCATGGTGATGCAGTACCGGGCTGTGACTGGATACTGGAAGCGGGGCCTGTATGTCCATGGTGATGCAGTACCGGCTGTGACTGGATACTGGAAGCGGGGCCTGTATGTCCATGGTGATGCAGTACGGGCTGTGACTGGATACTGGAAGCGGGGCCTGTATGTCCATGGTGATGCAGTACGGGCTGCGACTGGATACTGGAAGCGGGGCCTGTATGTCCATGGTGATGCAGTACTGGGTTGTGACTGGATACTGGGCGGGGCCTGTATGTCCATGGTGATGCAGTACCGGGCTGTGACTGGATACTGGGCGGGGCCTGTATGTCCATGGTGATGCAGTACTGGGTTGTGACTGGATACTGGGCGGGGGCCTGTATGTCCATGGTGATGCAGTACCGGCTGTGACTGGATACTGGAAGTGGGGCCTGTATGTCCATGGTGATGCAGTACCGGGCTGTGACTGGATACTGGAAGCGGGGCCTGTATGTCCATGGTGATGCAGTACGGGCTGTGACTGGATACTGGAAGCGGGACCTGTATGTCCATGGTGATGCAGTACCGGGCTGTGACTGGATACTGGAAGCGAGGCCCTATGTCCATGGTGATGCAGTACCGGGCTGTGACTGGATACTGGAGCAGGGGCCTGTATGTCCATGGTGATGCAGTACGGGCTGTGACTGGATACTGAGGCGGGGCCTGTATGTCCATGGTGATGCAGTACCGGGCTGTGACTGGATACTGGAAGCGGGCCTGTATGTCCATGGTGATGCAGTACCGGGCTGTGACTGGATACTGGGCGGGGCCTGTATGTCCATGGTGATGCAGTGCTGGGTTGTGACTGGATACGGGCGGGGCCTGTATGTCCATGGTGATGCAGTACTGGGTTGTGACTGGATCGGAGCGGGGCCTGTATGTCCATGGTGATGCAGTACGGGTTGTGACTGGATACTGGAAGCGGGGCCTGTATGTCCATGGTGATGCAGTACTGGGTTGTGACTGGATACTGGAGGGGGCCTGTATGTCCATGGTGATGCAGTACCAGGTTGTGACTGGATACCGGCAGGGGCCTGTATGTCCATGGTGATGCAGTACTGGGCTGTGACTGGATACTGGAAAGGGGTCTGTATGTCCATGGTGATACAGTACTGGGCTGTAACTGAATACTAAAGGAGGGGCCTCTGTCTATAGTGATGCAGTACTGGGCTGGGACTGGATACTGAAAGCGGGCCTGTTGGTAATAGTCATGCAGTACTGGGATGTGATTAGATACTAGAGGAGAAAGGACTAGGCAGTAGGAGTGAATAACTCTGGCAAATATTCCCCAAATATTGGTAGTCAAGATCTGTTGACAGGGCTAGTGCAATATCCACCTCTTTAGTCATCTACCACACCATTCCCTCATTGGTCCCCAAACTTTAAATTCATATCCAACATTTTATCAGCCCCTCCCATACCTCTCAAGTGTCCCTGATTTTCAGGGACGTCCCTGATTTTGCCTCAAAATTTTACTCTGTCCCCTAAAATTTGTGTTTTGTGGCTAAACAGTGGGGACTGTAAGCACAAAACAATGTCAAGCATTAAATTTACAGACTTGTTCTTCTTTAGAAAATGTATTTTGCACTAAGCCCCATATTCTACCAGCTTTCTGGGCAGATATCTCTAATTTTGAAGATGTGTCCCTGATTTTGGTCCTTTGTCCCTGATTTTTTAGCCTTGTCCCTGATTTATGAGGCAGGGGTTGAGAGGTATGGCCCTCCTTCTGCCCTACCATCTTTCTACCACCATCCATAAAACAACCCCTCAGTTTTAGATCAATAGTGCAACTAGGGGTGAGGAACAGGCGTCTCCCGAGGAGCTCTCTACTATAGACACATATTCCAGAGCAAATATATTTTAAAAGAGACTTTTAATCCTAGGAATACAATTCAATCGTCGTCTTTGAGAGGGGGTAGAACCATATAACTTTCAACGTGTCTTAAAAATGGTTCACCCAAAGAAAAGCCTCCACAAGACAGCAGAGGAGCCTACGAAACAGGCCAGTGGAGCAACCGACAGCAGCGGCCTCTAGCCATCGAGGCAAACCTAACTGAACCATCCAACAGGGCATACATTGTTGGCAATTCAACGCTTGATAAGAAAGTGGACTTACTAACGGACCGCTGGCAACTATGGACAAAAATTGCAAAGACATCAGATCTCGCTGAAAAAGCGCCGAATCTACCAATAACGCCACAGCTGTGTTGGGAGTCATTTCAGAAAATAAGTTACTGAGGCTTCGTTTGGAACAATTGGAAAATACAGTCTGAGCAGTAAAACTTTGTTTTTGGGAATCCCAGAAAAGTAGAAGGGATGACCTGATGGGCTATATGGAGCTCTTATACTAAATCTTTGGGACGCTGAAATTGCAGGGAATTGGTAAGCCTACAGAATTACACCCAGGCCTACTTGCCTACATCGGAACAACCTCGTGCAATTTTGGTGGTCACTGACGGGACAGCATATCCGTGACAAGGTACTAGCGGCAGCTAAGATGAAGGGGCAATTTCTTTGACAACCGGTGAGAGAGTGCATTGCTTCCCAGACCTGAGTTTCTCCACCCGACAACGTCGGAAGAGCATTTGAAGCAGTTCGATCAGGACTACGAGCCCTAGATTTTCACATGCGTTACAAATCCCAGCACGGTTGAGAATTCAGTACGCAGGAAGACATACCTATATTCGGACCCTTCGGAGGCTGGGAACGTCTGGCTGCGATACAAAGGACTTTGACCAGCAAGAGATAAGTAGAGACTCAGATGAAGGAAATTGAACTCGAATGTAAATCCTATATTTATAAGATTGTGTTCTTGTTGCAGGCCTACTGATAAGAGTGGACTCAAACTTAATGTAGCTCTCTCCAGCGCTTGTGACTCACGTTAAGTAATGAATAGTATTTCCCTTCTAGATTGATTGTTCTGAGTCATATTACTGGATTTGTGTATTAATGGTGGGCTAATTCTGTGGGTGAGAGTTGGAGTCCTTCTTAACCTCCGATGAGAAAAGTTAAATAATTTTGAGGTTGCTATGGTTTGGGGGCCTCCATGTGAGATGTCTGCTGGATTTTCGTAATACTTTAATTACTGAGTTACATGGACAAAACTAATGCCCTGAGGGCTATAGTTTATTGCTAATTAGCACTGGGACAGTTATACGTTATATTCGAAATAATGTCCATGTTCTTGCTGTCTGGTTATGGAGAATTTTTATTTTGCATGGATATCCTTAAGTACGATTACCAGCCTCTGTATGGCGTAACAATGGATACTGAGTTAAATATCCTAGTTATACGATGTATTTCACCTATTTTCAGATACTCAAAACCAGAACAAGACTTTTGTATATGTCTGTACTATGAAAAGTAATAAACATAAAAGTATAAAAAATAAATAAATAGTACAACTAGCACAGTCATTATGTTCAGCTCCCCAACCCTATGATGGGGGATATCTAGCACCGAAGGGTGACATTTAAGTGCCCTGTGGGCATGTGTGTCCCAGGTTCATCCCCCACCCGATAAGGTCATTTATCAACCCCAACCTCCCTAATCCTAATCCCACTCAAGACCCAAATGGCCACTAGTGTAAAGTTGTTTCCCCGGACCCTAATTGATGATGGAGCAGTAGGCTGATGGAAACTCTCAGCTGCTCAGACTTTTCTCTCTAAGCTCCACAGTGTGCATTCTCTATAAGAAAGAGCAAGCTGGGGAGGCACGTCTGCCTTTCATTGCTTACTGATGCTAGGCAGGCTGTAACAGAGGATCTTATTGGACCTCATTATGATGGGAGACTGATAAATAATGGTGTCAGCTGGCCAGCAAACAGGCACTAGCAGGGCTGGCACTTGCAATGCCAGGAACACATGTTCAGGAACAAGCTCAAACTGTTGGTGGGTTTGCCAAGGAGGACAGCTGAGCATCCCAAAGGATGCCCCTTTCCTCCAGGAGGGAGACCAATGAGTATCACTGCTGTACTGCTCACTGGATGACCACAGGGAGGGTACAGCTGGAACTGTGAGATGTATGGGGACGCGCCCCACAGGGAGAGGTACAGCTGGAACTGGGGCGTATGGAGGGCCCACAGGGAGGTCAGCTGGAACTGTGGGGCAGTATGGAGGGCGCCCACAGGGAGAGGTACAGCTGGAACTGTGAGACGATGGAGGACGCCCACAGGGAGAGGTACAGCTGGAACTGAGAGATGTATGGAGGACACCCACAGGAGGGTACAGCTGGAACTGTAGAGACACATGGAGTCGCCCCACAATAAGGGTACAGCTGGAACTGAGAGCGTGGGCGCCCACAATGAGGAGGTACAGCTGGAACTGAGAGCGTGGGAGGCGCCCCACAGGAGGGTACAGCTGGAACTGTGAGACATATGGAGGTCGCCCCACAATGAGAGGTACAGCTGGAACCATGAGACATATGGAGGACGCCCACAGGGAGGAGTACAGCTGGAACTGTGAGGCGTATGGCGGTTGCTCCACAATGAGGTACAGCTGGAACTGTGAGACGATGGAGATGACTGATGCTGATGCTTGCACACTGTGCATGAGAACATCCGATTATGTCTGGAATTGTAGCATAGTTGGGGAAGGGGAGAAAATGAAGCTGCTAAATCCCCACCCACTTCATGACATCATGATGGACTCGATCCACCTGCAGGCCTTGTGCCTCACCAACTTAGGCAAGTTCTCCTCCTCAGTTGGCTGGAAGTATCCTGATGGGCTAGGAGAACCCCAAATGATGGCTCTGAGATGGGAGGAAGTCAGCCACGGTAAGCCATCAGGGAGTGTGCAGTAAGCCCTGGGACATGAAAGGTGATTGGCAGAGGTGCAGGTCATGCAGGCCCAGAAAGAGAGAGAGAGAGAGAGAGAGATAGGTTCATCCGGGGCAGATCAAAAACAGATTAAAAATAAATAATGGTGTTGACTGGGGTGGGGGGCTGCAGGACAAATATGTTAACAGAGCATCTAATAGGCAATTGTACTTTCATAAACAGTACAGTTACGTAAGAACTTACCGTAACAGTAGATCCTCGACAGGCACTCTTAGTGCAAGTTACACCATAAGGACTGAAACCGGCAGGAGTCAGGACTCTATGGAGAAAACTTCTGGCTAGCAGTCTATAGCGGGGGACCTTCTGATGTCAGCCGCCTCCAACACCACCACTTCAGTTCTCCTGCCGGAGACCCGACAAGCATAGAAGTGGAGAACCGAGGCATTCCTCTAAAAACAAGGAAAACTAAAGAGATGGGAAGCAGTCACCAGGAGATAGAATGAGGGTAAGCAGCACCTACTGCAAGAGCTCCTCTCAAAGATCTACTGTTATGGTATGTTCTTACGTAACTGTACTATCCTCACTTAGGGGGATCTTTGTGGCAGGTTACACCATAAAGACAGATTACCAAGCGGTGAGAGGACTGACCCCGGTCAGCTGGGGAGGTAGAGGTCAGAATAAAAAATCCCAAGAAGGCAGGCCCTGAAGGACATGCCAGTCCAAAATCTGCCCTACACCTAGGGGCAATGTCCAGACAGTAATGCCGGATGAAAGTGTGGACAGAACTCAAGTGGCTGCTGCACAGATGTCAGCAATGGACACATTTTTATTTATTTATTTTATTTATTGAATCATATAGAATTAAAACCTTTGCATCAGTGACTCCTTTACAAGGCTGAAAATAAACCGCTACCTAGCAGAATGGCCTTTAACGAGCCAGTGGCGTGCCGTATTGCAGTAAAGTAAACAATGCAATTAACCAACCATTTGGACAAACACTGTTTAGAAACTGAAGTTCCTTCTTTCCTCAGGGCAAAGGAAACAAACAACTGATCAGATTTTCTGATGGCTCAGGTGCGGTCCAAATAATATGAAGCAGCCAGTGAACATCTAGAGTATGTAGTAAGGCCTCTTCTGAGTTAAAATACAGGAAGATGGATGTTCTGATTCAGCACAAACTCGGGACACCACCTTAGGAAGGAACTTAGATTGGTTCTCAGGACATCCTGCCCTTGTGAAAAACACTAAATAAGGCTCTTTACACATCAGAACCTGAGTCGGAAATCCTCCGAGCAGAAGTAATAGTAACTAAAACAATGCTTTCCATGATAGAAAGCAAAGTTCACAACTTGAGGCAGGCTTGAAGGGAGGACACTAAGTTTCTCTAAGATGAATAACCGATCCCAAGGAGGGACAGAGTCCCAAATGGGAGACTTTAGATGCAGGATACCCTGCAAAAGTGCAGAATAGGTCAAGCTGGGCAGGGACTTGCCATCTATAGGTGCAAGGTAAGCAGAGATGGCTGAAGATGCACCTTAATGGATGAGTAACTCAGGCCTGAGTTAGATAAGGAAAGGAGCTACTCTAGAGCGAGATTCTCTGGACAAGTAAAAGGATTCAGATGGCCAGCGGTGGCCTATATGCAGAACTACTCCGCTTCATGGCATAAGTAGATCTAGTGGAGGTTTATAGCAACCACTAGAACCTCTGCCACCGAGGGACACACACACCAAAATGGGCGATTGCTAAGTATGCAGGAACCACGCAAGAAGGTGCAGAGACTTTAGATCCGTGGACTGCTTCTGTGAGAGCAGACCAGAACACAGAGGCAGGGGATTGGGATTCCACTGCAAGCTGCTGTAGAAGTGGAAACCAATCGGTCATGGCCAGAAGGGGCTATTAGAATCATCTCCGTCCCTTCTGACTGCAATTTGAGCAAGGCTTTCTGCAGCAATGGAAGGGAGAAAAGGCATACAGAAACCTCCTGTCCAAAAGAGGACATGAGTCTCACCAGAAAACACCAGGCCCTCGATCTAGTGAGCAGAAACTGGGCAGTTTTGGGTTTGATGGGAGCATGAATAGTTCCAGCTCTGGGTGGCCCACCTTCGAAGAGATCTTCGCCACTGCAGGAAGAAGTTTTCATTTGTGAACCTTGGACTGAGAATATGGCTTAGACCAATGGCCAAGGTGTTTTGAACGCCTGGAACATGCACAGCCAGCCACAGGTGATGTTCTATGGCCCAATACCAAACCCTCATGGCGCCCCTGCAGATGGGGTGAATGCATTCCCCCATGCTTCTTCTGGCTGGGACTTGTCAAGGACGATGAAACCAGCTGAGCCTGTGTCTGAAGGTGTTCTGCTCTGTCTGGTGGAAGAAGGGCCTTGCTCGGTGTCTAGGATTGCCCCTATGTACTGAGTCTTTGACATAGCCAAGGGATGATTTTGGAAGGTTGAGGTTATCCCAGATCCCAAAACAGGAAAATGTGGCCTCCGTGGTTCTGAGCAATGTCTCCTTGGTAGGAACCATCAGACACCAGTCATCTAGGTAGGGGAAGAAACGATGGCCTTCCCTCCTGAAAGCCACTGCCACTACCGTTAGGCATTTTGTAAGAAGACTCGTGGGGCTGAAGACAGGCCGAAGGACAGGGCCCCAAAACCGGTAATGATATCCTTGGAAGCAGAAGTGCAGGAACCTCCTGTGGGATGAAAACACCAAAATGTGGAGGCAAGTGTCCTGCATATCCAGGGAGCAGAGCCAATCCCTTGAAGAAGTAGGGGAGGAGGCCAGGAAGAGAGACCATCCTGAGCCTTTTGTACTCTATGGATTTGTTCAGATGGCTGAGGTCCAGAATGGGACGCAGATCTCCTGTTTTCTTGGGTACCAGCAAGAAATGAGAATAGAATCCTTCTCGCATTTGCCAGGGAACAGGTTTGATGACCTGTTTTGCAAAAGTGCTGCATCTCATCTTAGAGCAGATCCTCTTGGAAGCATTCCAGGATGGCTTCCTTACCCAGAGGTAATGGAGCCAATGAGGAGGAATATACTAGACCTGGTACTGGAAGATGGTGAACAGGTCAGGGATGTGAGGTAGAGGACCTCTAGCAAGCAGTGACCACCACACAGTGTGGTTCGCAATAATCTGGGTTGGAAGTAGCCACTACAAAAACTAGGGTCCTGGACTTCAAAGGGTGGACTTTGGCAAGATGTGACACATACTGAAAATCATATGGCAAGCATCCTCCCAGAAATGGACATGGAACAAAAATGGACAGTCATCAAGGCAGGACTGGCTGAAGCCACTAAAACTTGTGTCAAGAGCCAGAGCAAGAGCATGGGACCAAAAGCAAAGCTGGATAAGTACAGACACTGTGGAGAAGGTGAGGAGAATGCATTTAGGATCTACAAGAGATCCAACACGGCAGAAGACAGAAGAATATGTGAAGAAACCAGAGAATTGAGCAGTGAGCGGTAAGGGCATCAAAGGCAGTTAGGGAACAGAGGTTAGCGAGGGAATCAAGAAAGGAGAAAATTATTTATTCAGATAAATCCGAGAGAGAGGAAGAGCAAGGATCAAATTGTTAGGATCAGGAGTGGAAGTGGGTGGGTAGAAAGGGCTGAGCAGGCAGAAGTACTTAATGAATACTTCTGTTAGGTCTTCACCAAGGAGAGGGATGGGCCTGTACCTGAGAAGAAGAGGCGAGGTAAAAGAGGGTGGAGGAGAAGCAACCACGGATGGGAAATCACGATTGGAAAGGGTGAGGGAGGGCCTAAAGTCCATGGAGGCAGACAAGGCACCTGGCCCCAAGCGGTGTCCACCCAGGATGCTGAGAGAGTTGGCAGAGGTTCTGGCAGGGCCACTGTGAACCTGTTCAATACATCTCTGAACTTGAGGTGCGTGCCCAGGGACTAGAGGAAGCACATGTGGTACCTCTCCATAACAGTGGGCCCAAGGACGAACCGGGAATTACAGACCGGTAAGCCTTACTGCAATTATGGGAAAACTGATGGAGACAATCCTCAAGGAAGACTGGTGCAATTTCTTGAGGATATCAATCTCCAGGACAACAGGCAGCATGGGTTTGTCTCAGACAGATCCTGCCAGGAGAACTTTGTTGATTTTACAACTGGGTTCTGAAGGCACTGGACTGGGGACATGCAGTGGATGTCCTCTACCTGGTTTCAACAAGGCCGTTGACTCGGTGCCACCACGGTAGGCTGACCTCTGCAAGTTGAAGAGTCTGGGAGCAGGAGAAAACTGGTCAGATGAGTCGAGAACTGGCTGCAGGGTACACAGCAGAAGGTAGTAGTGGGGGGGAGGCGTCTGAACCCAGGGCAGTAACAAGTGGTATACCACAGGGCTCAGTGCTGGGACCGGTTCTGTTTAACATTTTCATAGCAGACATTGCAGTGGGGGTTAAGAGCAAGATCAGTCTCCTCGAGGTGACACAAAGATTTGTGCCAAGGTAAATGTGGGGAGGAGCAAAAGTACTTCAGGAGGATTTGGTAAAACTGGAGGAATGGTCTCACACTTGGCAACTTGGTTTCAATGCCAAGAAGTGCAAAGTGATGCATTTAGGAGGTAAGAACCCAGGACACAATACTGGCTGGAGGGTGTCCTGTTAACAAAATCCAAGAAAGGAGAAGGATCTGGGAGTGCTGGTAACGCAGATGAGCAACTCTGCTCAGTGCAGGAAGGCAGCAGCTAAAGCAAACAGAATGCGTAGGGTACATAGCAAGGGGATTACTTCTAGGAGTGGGAGGTCATCTTGCCCTGTACAGGTCCCTGGTGAGATTGCACCTAGAGTACTGTGTGCAATTCTGGTGCCCCTACTTGAAAAGGGTCATCAAACTACTGGAGGGGTACAGCGCAGGGCAACAAAAATGATCCTGGGGTTGCAGGACAGACCATATGAGGAGAGACAGAGAGCTCAATATGTATACCCTGGAGGAAAGAAGGGAGAGAAGGGATATGATTGAGACCTTTAAGTACCTGAATGGTTTGAACAAAGTAGATACCAGGTGCATGTTCAATCTGAAAGGTGGAAGGAAACCAGTGGACACTATGAAGCTGGAAGGGGCAGGTTCAAGAGGAACTGAGGAGCGCTATTTCACAGAAAGGGTGGTGGCAGGGTGGAATGCTCTGCCAGAGGAATTGCATCATTGCAGAGTGTTGGGGGCTTCAAGGGATGGAACAGATTCAAGGGAGGTACAAATTGGATGGGGGTGGGGGATGGGGGAGGGCATATGAGGGAGGAGGGCAGCTGCAGTCTAATGGACAGTGCTGCACACTTGAGCAGACTAGATAGACCAAATAGCCTGTATCTGCTGGATTTCATATGTTCGTAAATCAAGATGGACCTGGGGCAATGGAAGGAGATGGAGGATTGTCCGGAGGAATCTCCAACAATTCTAGGGTATGCCTGTTCCACTAACTGTGAGGACCCACTGGTCCAAGATTGTTCTACCCAGCCTTCTCTATAAAGGTGAAGTCCCCCAACCACCTCCCAGAAATTCTGCTGGGGGGCTAACAGGAGTCAGGCAGTGGAGCTGGGGACAGGAAGCGTGGCCTGCAGGGTTCTGAGAGCTCTGGGCACTGAACCTCCCATGGCTTGGGAAGTAGCCTTTCTCTTACAGGCACCCCTGGGCTGCTGACCTCTAGGCTGCTGCTTTGAGTTGCGATGAAAAGGCTGCCATGGAGAAGAGGTAGGCTGGGACTGATACAGGGTATGAACCAATCAGATAGCCTTACCCGACTCTTGGAAGAGTAATTATATTTTGGGAATCCTCGCCAAACAATACAGGGCTCCTGAAGGAGGCATCCAGGATCTTACACTGAGTCAAGGTAAACCCAGAGACCCTAAGCCACCAGTGGCGGCATAGGCAACTTTACATAGCTGCAGCTCTTCCTGCAGAGTCCTAGAATCATAGGAGGTTCAGAGGATGCGAATCCCACATCATAGCCCAACCTGAGGAGGTGCAGCAGCTCAGTCTTCACGGGAGAGCTGGCTGAGACTGAACCACCTCAAAGGCCTTTTCTCCACAGGCGCTCTGATACTGAACCATGTGGGCCAAGAAATTGAGGGACCGGATGGCACAAGTGGCCAAGGAGTAGACCTTTTGCTGAAATAGTCTATCTGCCCAGAGTCCTTATCAGGAGGCTGAGTACAGAGATGTCAGGGTCATTTGGAACAGTCATGGGCGCATTGATAATGACTAAGTCAGCCTCCGGGTGCTCCCCATAGAAGGGTTCATCACTTGGGGCATTACACAAGCGATCCGCCTTTCTGGATGTCGCCAGCATACAGGACGGGCGCCCAGGCTGCCCAGTTGACATCCTTGAAGGAGCCTATGAGAGAGGAACAACTAGAAGCAAGGACTCCTCCTTGCAAAGGAAAGTGGCTAGCCAACGCTTGCTCGGGGGTCCACTTCCTCAATGTCCCAGCCCATGAGGGCCTGGATGTGCCTCATCACATCCGTGAACAGTGGGTTGTCTGGAGGAGACCATCAAGTGTCCTTGGGCTCCTCTGGTTCTGAAGGAATATCTGAATCTCCAGAATCATCATACAAGGAGGAGGAAGAATATTCCGATTCACCCAAATCCGTGAGGAAGAGAGCGAGTGCGAGACTTAGGCTTATGAGGCCTAGAATGACCAGTGTCCAGCTGCACGTGGCTCCTAGGAATAGGCACGGAGACTTCTTAGGAGGAGTCTGAGAAGTTGGGGCTCATTCAGGGACTTCTTGTCTTTAAAATATGCCACCAGGCTGCACAAAGTCGTTAAACTCTGGAAGGCAGGAGAGAGAGAATAATTGGGATCTTCAAGTACTTAAAAGGGATAAATAAGGTGGATAAGAAGAGCCTCTTTAAGCTGGGTGGCAACCATAGCATAAAGGGCACAGTCTTAAGCTAGAGGGTGAGAGGTTTAGGAGGGAGGTCAGGAAGCACTTCTTCACAGAGAGGGTGGTGGACACTTGTAATGTGCTACTGGAAGAGGTGATCTCGAGACTGTGGGCAGCTTAAGAGAGCTGGGATAGGCATGAGGGAGGTAAGGATCATGGGAGGATGGTAGGGAGGATGGGAGGAGTGGGAGAGAGGGCAGGGACAGTAGCTCAAGCTGTGGATCCTGCAATATGAGCAGACTAGATAGACCAAATGGCCTTCTTCTGCTGGCTTCTTCGTATGTTCATAATCTCTGGGGATGAGAACTGGGGTGAAGTCGGGTAGTGCCATCTGTGGGGTAGGCTTAGAAGGCCCAGGCGTTGGTTCATCGAGGTTGCGGTAACCCTGGTGTCGGCTAACAGACGTTTGGTCTCACGGCAAGGAACCCCTGGCATCGGTGTGACTGGGGTCAACAGGTCGGGCGTCTGTCCCACTGGCGCCGACTGAGTGAGGCCAGAGGATGATGGTTGCCCGGGTCAGTGTTGGAGAAGCCGGCATAGACGGAACAGGTGTCGGCTGATGCCAGTCTAGGGAAGCAGCGGTGCCAGCCTGGAGGGAGGACTTGAATAAGAGAGCAGACTCTGAGCAGGGCAGAGGCATCACCCTTCTGGGGAGGGACTGCATGCCCTGGGCATCACGGAGACATCGGTCCCTGACTTGAACCGACTTGAAGGCGTCTCAATTGGGAGGCAATGGGCAGGACCCGCCACCCAAAGCAGAAGACCCAGTCAAGCCACCTGGCTGAGTACCGTGCTCATAATGGGCCTGAGCTACTGGACCTGAAAGACTGAGGTCGAACCCGAGTCCCAAATAACTATTGCCCAAGACAGAAACCAGAGTGGGTGGTTTGACCACTGGCAGCCCAGAGGAGAGAGGTTAACTGGGTGGAAGGGACCGACCTCCACGGAGGAAGACCCTGATCGGCGCAAGACTTGCGTGGGGACCTAGAGCAAGAAGCGGTCCAGGGTTTCTCCTATACTTCTCCAGTGTTTGTGCTTTCCTAAAGATATATTTGAATCCTGCACTGAAGAAGTGGAGGCCCGGAAGCTGGGAAGAGAAGGTACTCTGGTGGAGCTGCTTCTCCATCGAAAGAAGTTTCTACTGCAGGAGGAAGGATTTCAAAGGTCTTCTGGTGGCAAAGCCAGGTGTGTTGACTGAAGACTTGGCAGTGCTGGCAGCCCACTGTGTTGTGATTCAGGACTAGGCAGGTAAGCCTGCAGTTAAGATTAGCACCTGAAACAGCCTTGGCTCAGTGTGCCTTTCTCAGTTAACAATCTTTAAATAAATAATAAATAAAAGAATGGCCTTCCTTGTGGGGCAGCTGCTTGCCATAGCGCCGTCGTTCACTGCCATTCGACAGATGAGGAAGGAGAAGAAGACATGCATAAAAATACTGAAAATGATAAAATAAGAAAGTGCAGGTAGCGTGGTAAAATGGTGGTTGACTTGAGCAGAAGGCATCCATGGAGAATCCGACTTATCTGGTCGATGGCAGAAAAGAACTAAGGTGGTGCTGGGGACCGCCCTTTTTATATATAGGGGATGTCAGGCGGGCCGGCGTTTAAGAGTCCTCGCTATGGACTGTCAAGCTAGAAGTTTTCAGTGAGGTCATACATAGATACATAGACAGTGTCGGTAGATAAGGGCCTATGGCCCACCCAGTCTACCCATTTGAGCTTGTAAGTTCAGTTTGTTTTCCTAGAAGTCTGTTGCCCCATACCCCTGACCTCCAGAATTCCTTTATGTCTATCCCATGCATTCTTAAATCCATGATGGTTTCAGCCCCACCACTTCCTCTGGCAGGGTGTTCCACTTGTCCACCACTGCTCTGTGAAGAAATTCTTTCTCATGTTTCTCTGAATCGTCCTCCTCCAACTTCATCCCATGCCCTCTAGTCCTGGAACATCTTTTCGCTTAAAATAGTGTTTTCCTGCACCCTGTTTCTCCCTGTAAGATACTTGTATGTCTCTATCATATCCCTCTCTCCCTCCTCTCCTCCAGGAGTACATGTTCAGTTCCTTCAACCTGTCTTCATAGGACTAGTGATGCAATCCATGCACCATTTTGTTGCCCTCCTCTGAACCTTCTCTACCCTGTCTATGTCCTACGTAGGTATGGTCTCCAGAACTGTACACTGTACTCCAGGTGGGGCCTCACTAGTGTCTTGTATACTGGAATTATGAACTCCTTTTCCTGCTGGTGATGCCCCTGCCTATACATCCCAGCATCCTATTTGCTTTACCTGCTGCCTTGTCACACTGTTTCTCACCTTGAGATCATCAGAGATGATAACCCCAAGATCCCTTTCCTGCTTGGTGCATGCTATATCCTCACCCCCCAACTGATATATTGTGCCAGGGTTTTTGTACCCCATATGCATTATCTTGCACTTCCTTAGATTGAATTTCAACTGCTACAAATGGCGCCTGCCGGCTTCAGTCGTTATGGTGTAGCCTGCTGCAAGAGCCCCTTCAAGTGAGATCTAATGTTTCACCAATTACAATTCATTATACATCATGACATCACTGTAAGCCAATCGGGGTTGCTTATTTCTAAGCATTCCAGACACTTATGTATGTTAATACAGCCGAGGGACCACTCTTACAGTTGTAAGAGTGATCTCACGGCATTCTTAGAGTATGAGAACTGTGAACTGAAGGTGAGCCTGATACCTTAAGAATGTAACAGAGACAACTCTTACACCTGTAAGAGTGGTCTCCCAGTGTATTAATATATTGTTGATGGAACTCAATCAATACTATAATTATTACTTTTTAAACTGTTCCAGAATGTGCCAGTTCCCAGGCATCTGCACATGATAAACTCTTCACAGAATAACAGTCTTGTGTGCAGAGGGTAGGAGCGCTTGATTGGTTGGGAGGACTCCCTCATCTATAATAACTCATAAGAGGGTGTTTTATGCAAAAGGTTCTAAAATTCTGAAGTTCCAAGTTCACTTGTCATATAGTCTGTTTCCTACACAGGGTTTCTGTAATTTTCCTCAAAGTAAAACAGTTTTTTTTAATTCAACTCCATTTAAAATAAAAAAAATGCTAACATGCTTTATAATATATTTATATGTACAGTTCCTGTGTCTCTTATTTTTTTTTTATTTAGTTGTTTAACCAGGTATAGCATACTAAGCTGAAAGCTTTTTTACAGGAGTGACCTGGGGCACAAGGAGGTTAAGTGACTTGCTCAGGGGTCACACAGTATGCAAGTGGAGGCTGGGATTCAAACCCAGGTCTGGTCTGCTGGATGTCACCAAATTTGCAGCTCAGAGCCTTAGACCACTGCGCTATACTGCCTTCTTTCTCTTCGATTCTAGTGCTTTCTCCACATTCTCTGTGTGCCAGAACTGCTCAAGCTTGTTTCTCAGTTCGGTCACCAAAGAACTCAAGATGGCTCTCTTATAATCATAAGTAATGCCAGGACGTGGTGGGACACATCACTTTGTGAGCTGATGGCGAGTTTGGCCACCACCTTTCAAAATCTGGTAGCCAGTCAATATTTTAGCAAACAGCATGATTGACAATGTTGCCAACAGCGAGGTCAGTTTGGACCAGTCAGATTTTGTTTTAAAGGCACAGTGAAATATGTACTGCATTACCTGAGGTAATTAAACCAATAACAGAATAATAATAAAAAAACCTGGGTAACATTACAGTTAATTACAATATTTGTAAAGATCATGGTTCTTAGCCTTTTATTTTAATAGCTCGTGCTCTTTAAATGTGGGGACTGCTGCATATATTAATGGGGCCTGTTGCCCTTAATAATCTAGGGATTGGGGAGTTCAGTTAGGAAGGAGAGTTAAGAAAGATTTTGGGCAAGAGAGGGCTAAGAGGATTCCAGATAGGGATTTAATGTCCGGGCGGGGCATGGAGGCCTGGCTCGTTCAGAAAATAACTGAGGATGGTGGCTGGAGCTCAAGTCCTGTCCATCTTAGGGAAGGTTAGAGGATTTTTGTTTCAATTTATTTTTAAGATAGCCTTTTGCCCCCTCCCCCGAGCCATCACCTGTGCTCACTTGTGGGTCTTCTGTTATAGACCCCTTAGCCTCATCTACTGCTACCCCCATCATCGTGGCCAGGGAAGATCCATACACAGCAGGATCAGAGGGTACCAGCAGCCATCATTTAGATGACTCAAGGCGTAGGTATTTTATTCCCATTTTTCTCCTGCAGCCCTGCACATTTCCCACTTGGTGACAGGCACTGTCACTGCAGACCTCACACAAGTGCAACATCACACTGTGGAAGAGGCAAACTCTCCCCGTCCTTCTCGGCCACCCAATTCAACTTGAGGTTCACTCCGACTGTCCAGTCACTGTGGCAGTGTACCTTGTTGCCATTCCTCCCTGGCCTGAAGCCCCAGGTGGCAACACCACCTGAGCTACCCCCAAGTCATGCTACCCAGCTCCGAGTCTGTTGCAAGGCCCAGGCTGATGGCATGGTAGCATGCTGAGTAGGTGGCCATGTTCAGAATATTTTATTGCTACTAAAGTAATTGAGCAAACTATTTTACCTCATTAGGCACCAGGTCTTATGCCTAAATGTCAACAATAGATCAAATTAATTTAGATATTTTGTTCATGTAATACTACGTGGTTTTACATCAAGTCTTTTAGCTTATTACATATCACACTAGCACCAGTGGTGAATACATTTTCATATAAATCGTGTCATTCTGAGATATTTATTTTCACTTATAACTTGTTATTATTCCTAGACTCTGTAAACAGAGAACAATGGGAGAGGCAAAGTGTTTACAATGGAAAGAAAGTGTTAAGCCAAAAGAAGGAAAACACTAAAAAGCATTATAAATCAAGGAGCACTCCTGACCAATCAGGTGCTCCTTCCTCTGCATGTGAGACACTTACTCTGTGAAGAGTGCCTCACGACAGCTGCCTTGGAAATGGGCACTGCCTAGGTACGTGGTTTAAAAATTATTGATAGAGTTCGATCAATAATATGTTAATACTGCTACCAGGGGGCGTGACTTGCACAGACATGATGGCAGTCAGAGTTTAGCTCGGCTCTCTGGGCATCAAAACTGAAGTCGTCCGAATGCACCACAAAGAGACCCTCACTCAGCTACTTCCACGTCTGCCCCCACGGCAGGGGTGGTGGGGGTCCCTAATCTCACCCACTTTGAATCGGATCCAGCGCTGAGAGCGATGCCCTGGAGCCGGGAGCTGGGATGGCCACAAGCCGCCACAACCAGCCAACTCTGTTTCCACTTTACCCTTGCAGGAGCACAGGCGTACGATGCCTGCAGTGGGGGTCATGCACACTCACATGCCCCGCCAAGCATCTGCTGCGCTCCTGCCCCATGTTCTTGTCGCACCATGCCGCCAAGCCCCAGCCTCCACTAGGGTCAGGCATGCACCGCCGCTGATCACCCCTTCCCGGAGATGGAGAGCCGCCCATCGGACGCCGATCCATCCCTCCCTGCTGACCCCTGGCAGCCCACGCTTGTTCCTGAATGCGGGTCACCAATGTGGCACGAGGTATGGCATCCAGCACCTCAGCACCATTGGGCCAGCAAGAACATTTAAACTACCAACCAATTTGTTAATTGTCTCAATGGCAACAGCAAAACTGAAGAATCAACAGTCAAAGCTCCTTTTGAAGTGCTAGAAGACCAATGGAGCAGCGGTTGGACAGGAGCTACACGCAAGCCAACAGGCCCAGCAGTAGCGGAAGAGGACAAAAGTATGGCCGTGTTGGAATGCTCTTACTAGAGTTCCAAGCACACTAGCTACCATGCAATCAGAGATGCAGGCCTGATTCACTAACCTAATGGCCCAAATGGTTCATCTCCAGTCCATTGTTACCGGACTATTGAAAACCACAGAACCTCATGCTACGCTGCATCACTGAACTCCAGCAATGGTAAGTGACTTGGAGGACTCTAGTGCACACTATAGCATGGGAGCGTAATCATTATAAAGAAACTATCGCAGAACTACAGGAGAAAGTGGATGATTAGGAGAATCGCTCCCAGAGGTCCCATTTAAGAGTGGTGGGTTTACCAGAAGACACCGAAAGAAAGAAGCCAACTGAAGGGCTCCATCAATGGCTGGTGAAACATCTGTGACTAGAAGTTTGAAGTTGAAAGAGCGCACCAGGTGGGCTCAACTCTGAAACCCAGTGATTTTCCCACGCACTGCCTCATAAAGCATCTGCGATTCCCTGATAAAGAAACAGTTCTGGCTGCGGCAAAAGGCAGGGGCGGGGTGATCCAGGTGGACAAGGCCAGAGAATCGATCTATCAAGATTATAGTCATGGCGCCAATCCTGTAGAAAAGTTCAACAAAGTTAAATGTGACCTGCACAATCTGGGTTGAACTGTGATGGGGTATGGGATAACAGATGGACCAGACACCAAACTTCAAGTTCAACACACAATCTCTGATGTTTATTCAAATACAGCAGATAACCTTAAACAATGGCATATCCTTTTTCAGTACATCAGTTTGCAGCAACAGACTATGTATGTCCTTTCTGCACTTAGCCAGCACCTACTGACACTGATCTAACTTAGTAGTTGAGATTGCGCCCACCCCTATGTGGGCCTTGTTTGCTTGAGTGGTGGGGCTCAAATAAAATAAACTAAAGACAAAGAACCTCAGTGCAAAAACACTGAAACATGGGTTACCCCAAGGGCACTGACAAGAAGCCAAGTTTCAAAGAAAGACAACATCACATACTTCCATAATGCAAAGCGTCATGGGATATATGTAAATCACCATGCCATTTCAGACTCTTCAACTTACAGCAATTTACATGCATTTTAAATAGCACAACTAACTTAATTTTATAATAGTCACCTAGTACTTTTACCATTATCAAAACACCTAGTGCCATGGTATTTTCAACATTTACAGGTTTCATAAGGTATATACATCAAGGTATTTTATGACATAGTGCTATTACATACTAAATCCAACAACGAGGAACACAGCCTGTTACTTTACATCAACTCGGAGGTCACCACAATAACCTCCCTGTATGAGGAGCTGAGAGGGAAAGGAAAATTAAAGAGGACACTATAGCATAGTCAAGAAAGGGAAAGGGGTGCCCATAGGTGGCCAACCTTATGGACTAGAAATTGTAAAGGATACATTAGGGCTAAGAAATAGAAGAACTGTTGCAACAGATTTAAGAAAAGGTTGGTCCTCAAGAGTGACAGGAGCTCCCTGTCACATATCTCCCACTTTAAGAGGGAAGCAGTTGCTGCAGACTGCTTACCACCTTCCTGTCCCAGGAAGGGATGGAGCTTCTACCCATCCATCTTCAGAAGCTACGTCTCAGGGTCCCTATTAATGACAAACATTCTATCATAAACATAGTAGATATCATCATTCTTTACCCTCATGGCATTAACACATTTCTCAACAGAAACTAACAGTACCTTCCTATCTCCTTTTAGGAAAGTATATCATATTTCTTAACCAAAAATCTGGATTGCTGTAAAGTCCAGTACCATAGAAATACTTTCTCTGGGGTGAGTAATTACCTGCTCCAACCTTACCAGACAGGTCAGTTTTAAGTAGGGGCCATTCCTAGGTTCAGTCTCTCTGCATAAACCCATTATGTCTCTTGATTCATTCATTTCACTTGCTACTGATACAGACACCTGAGGGTAGACACTCTAGGTGTTATCCCACAGGTTCCTATCCATTTCCACCTACCTCCTCCTTTTGTATGTTTTTCATCACAAAAACAAACACATATACCACTTCCTTGATCGTAACATACTGTAACATTTTGGCAATACTGGCTTCTTACCTTGCAGTGTACCCCAGTCAATACTGTTAATAGATTTAGCTGCATCAATACAAGAAAAAGTCCCTTCAGCCTCATAGCTGCGTCTTGCTGGAGTCTTCAACCGAGCACATTATCACTAGGCACAGTCTTACCTGTTGTCTCGCATTTAAGTTCCATACTTGCATCTCCAACCTCCAACAGGTAACATCCTGAGAACACAGGAAACAAAGGAATATCCTGTTCAGTCTGGGGTCCTCCAGCTGAGCCCACGAAAATCCTCCTCCTCCTCCTCCTCAGATTCTTTATCCAAACTCTCCAGCAGGGACCTCAAGCACCTGGCACCAGTGTTCCACCTCTCTGCATAGTTGGTCTGTCTCCAGCCATTGCCCACTCATCCAGTGGATCATCCTCATTAGGGTCTCCACCTCCTAGGTGTCGTCTCTCGCACCTCCAGTCTGCCACGACCTGCATCTCTTCCGTTGTCTTCAGGCTTGGCCTTCCTCCGAGTTCCCAGGTCCAGTCCAGGCAGCAGCTTCTCCCTGTCTGCTGGCCATGGTTCTAGTCAGAACTCCACAGACTTTCTTCTCTGGCAACCCCTGCTGCATCGGTCCACCTGGGATATCTGGGGATATCCACCAGAAAACGCCCTCTTCGGCCAGTCCAGAAACTTAGCAAGTTATCCCAATTTCACACCAACTCTATGGAGGAGGAGTGGATACAGATGGACCAGACACTGAACTTCAAGTTCAGCAAACAATCTGAGTGTGATGTTTATTTAAAATACAGTAGATAACCTTAAACAATGGCATATCCCTTCTTCAGTACATCAGTTTGCAGCAACAGACTACTGATGTCCTCTCTCTGCACTTAGCCAGCACCTACAGACACTGGTCTCTGGTCTAACTTAGTAGTTGAGATTCAGCCTCTACCCCATGTGGGCATTGTTTGCTTGGGTGGTGGGGGCTCAAAACCAAAAAAAAGCTAAAGACAAAGAACCTCAGTGCAAAAGCACTGACACATGGTTACCCCAAGGGCATTGACAATAAGCCAAATTTCAAAGAAAGACAACATCACACATACTTCCATAATGCAAAGCATCATGGGATAGATGTAAATCACCATGACTTTCACAGGAGTATTGATAAACAGTAGGGAACGCTAAAGTGGGGGGTAGAAACTGGTATAATGTCCCTGATGTGGTAGAGGCAAGACAAAATGAAAGAAAGATTGGAATTAGCAGTCAATCTGCAGATTGTGCTAGGAGGGCCCAGGTAGTACTTCACAATGGATGCCCATGGCTAAGAATATAACAAGCTAGTTGCCATCAATTTGAAGGAGACTACTACAGAAAGGGCAATGGGGTGCCCAGTCACTGGGAAGGGCCCTTGAGCATGCCACGTTAGCATGGCGCTATGGGGACAAAATGTTATACTGTTGGAGTGCTGGAAAGGGAGGGAATGGAGGAGGATCATGTAGTGGAAAAAGATAAATGTGTGTTATATTTTGGAATGCTTTCATTAAGTTCACATGAGGACACCATAACATGAAAGTCAGGTTTTGTAAAATCTATAGACCTTGTAATGGTTTGCTGCGCATCCGACAATGGGCAGCTCAGTGAATATAGCTACATGGAATGTAAATGGGTGAAAATCAGTCTTTTTTTTTGCTTTATTTCTTTATTCTCCTTCCTTTCTGCCCTCGGTGTCCCGTCCTTCTGACTGCTCATATCCACTTAGCCCCTTTCAGGATCTGCCCCTAGAGTGCTTTTTCTCTGTCCCTCCTTCTCCTGCACAGCGGGTCTGTCCTAGGTGGTCTCTGGATGGGGCAGTCTTCATCTAGGGTATCGGAGGCAGTTTTCGCTTTTCTGCCCGGCCCCGCCCCTGGGACACTGGCACACAGAGATGCGTCCTGGAGGCGGCGACGTGCTACCGCGCGCCTCCCTCAAGCGCCCAACGACGCTCCCTCCCCGGCTCCGGGAACAGAGCCACAACCCCCGAGCGCCGGTGCTCCCACTGGCTTCAGGGGTTGGCATCCACCCCTGAGGGAGGAGAGCATCCGTTGGGACGCTAATCCTCCCTCCCCAGCCGACTTCGCCGACCAAAGTCCGTTCCCGAACCTGGTGGCCGGCGTGGTGCAAGGAAAATCAGTCTTTAAGAGGAAAAAGTATTTGCAAAGTTAAATTGCAGATGGTGTTGTTGCAGGACGTTAAAACGGAAGGCAGTGGGGGGGAGTGGATCACATCCTGTTTCTCCATCAAGGCCAGGGAGTTGCTATACGGCTACTCAAAGGCACAAGGGCACAGATTCATAGAGAGGTTCTGGATGCAGGGGAGATATGTCCTGGTACAAGTCTCCGTGGAGGAGGGTCCCCTTTCTGTAGGTTGGTATATGCCTCAGTGTAGAGGACCCAGGTTTTTCCAAAGACTGGCAATAGATATGGCTTCTTTCGGGGCTGTCGCTCAGGGGAGGAAGGGAGGGACTATAACTCGTGGTGGATACGATGATGAACAGATCTAATCCCACTCCAATACAGAGATCGCGGAATGCAGGTGCCTTGCTTCATTTGGAGGACACCTTCCACCTCATGGATGCGTGGCAACACCAGCACCCGACCAGCCGTGAATATAGCCTTTTCTCACATGCTCACCATTCATATGCGAGGTTGGATCGACTGCTGGTTAGCTCAACCTCCTATCAGAGGTGGGTCTCGCCAAATACTCTCAATATTGGTATCAGATCATACATATCTCAAAGACGGCCATCACGGGAAGGAGGTGTCCCGGCAAGACCTTGGCGCCTGCACCAGTTGCTACTGAAGAGCGGGTGCTTTGTCACACATATGGCTGAGACTACGAAGGAGTTTTTGCATCATAATAGGGTGGAGGACACTACACATAGAACTAGATGGGAAGCGTTAAAAGCATACATCCAGGGGCAGAGTTATTGTGTACTCAGCACATAAAAGAAAGTAACCTCCCAAATGTGTGAAAAAACCCAGATGTAAAATAGAGGCCTTTGAGGCGGCTCACATGGGCAGATTGACCCCAGCACTGTACGGATAGTACAGAAACTGAAATGGGAATATAACCTAACGTGCACTGCTACAACTGAGCGAGCCATTCTACTGTCATGCAGGAGCATACTTTGATGGAAATAGGGAGGAAGATACCTGGCGTGTCAATTAAAGAAAAGAGCGGGAGAGACCATCAGTCAGATAAAACCTGGGAGGAGAACTGACACCCATAACCCCACTAATCGGGTCTGAAGTCTGCATTTTTTATTAAGCCCTATATACTACAGAAGCAAACCCCACCCCACAGCAATTGGAAGATAATTTCTTTGGCAAGCTATCCTTGCCCAAAATACCCCATGAGTCTCAATCCTTGGATTCCCCCTGTCAAAGGAGGAGGTCCAAGAGCAATAAAAGCACTAAATGGAGGGAAGGCCCCAGACCGGATGGCTTGCCCATAGATTTTCAAACATTTACACGCAGCTGGTGGAACCCCTGCTCAATATGTTAAGTGAAAGTCTGGTGAAATGTGAAACCCCCCCCACACACACACACACAAACCAGCCACAGTAATAGTGCTGTCCAAGCCAGGCACGGACCCCTCGGAGTGTGCTTCATATTGTCCGATCATCCCTACTGACCACAGACTACAAGATTCTGGCAAAGGGATTCCCTGTTACCCTTCCTGGTCCATACAGACCAGACGGGCTTTGTCAAGGGGAGGCAGGGCAACAGAACATTAGGGAGAACACTAAATGCTATACACAGATGGGGAGAACAGCTCAGCATCATTGGGCAGCTATTCTGGCACTAGATGCAGAAAAGGCATTTGACCGTGTGGAGTGGGGATACATGTTTGACATGTTTGAGACTTTAAGACACCTTGGGGTGGGCCCAGAGCTCTTGAGCTGAGTGAACATGCTCTATACTCTCCCCGCAGCTCAGCTGGTCATCAATGGGAGTTAACCCAATCGTTTCTGACCAGAGGTACCGCAGGGCTGTAAACCGTCCCTCTTTTGTATGTAATGTCCCTGGAACCTCTGGCAAGCGATTAGGAAACATGTGGATATTGTGGGTTTCGGGGTAGAGATCATAAGGTGGCACTATATGCGGATGACTTGCTCTTGTATCTGTGGAACCCAGTTAAGGATCTGCCAGCAGTACCTCCCTGCTAAAAGAATATGGTGCCCTCTCAAGCCACAAGGTGAATTGGTCAAAAGTGAGCTACTTCCCATAGGATACATGAACCGCCCACAATTTTCCAGGCACGGAAGGCTTGGTCATGGTGAGCTCACTGAAATACTTGGGCATCTTCCTTACAGCCAAAGTAGGAACTTTATATGCCATAAACTATGGCCCCTGGTCTAAAGGATGGCTGAAGATTGTGAAAGGTGGAGACCCTCCTACTTTCATTGACAGGTCAAGTAAACACCATAAAATGATGATATTGCCCAGGTGCCTGTACCTGTACCAGTCCCTACCTATAACAATCCTTCTACATCATTTTAAACAAGTAAATTCAATAATTCATAAATTCCTGTGGGGGCTGCTTGAATCAAGTGAACCATTCTACAGCTCCCAGTCTCAAAGGTGGACTGGGGCTCCCGAACTCCCTGCACTACTATTGGGCAGCACAGCTGGCCTACCTACCAGTGGGGGAGGCGGAGGGACCAGCCAGTGTGGTTCACTACAGAGAAGGAGGAACTGAAAGGCCCTCTAAGCTCTCAGTTCTTGTCCGGTTCTCTTGGGAGCAGTCGAGACCACACAAGTAACCAACCCTTGTAGTCAGACCACCATCCAGGCCTGGACAGCAGAACATAGGAAAACTGGCCACACTCTACACAATCCCTGTACGCTGACTTGGTCACGGTAGTGCACAGCAGAGAGGCATACACAGTAAAGATACATCAGCAATGACAGAGGTGGAGGAAGCTAGGCTGCTCGTGGTACTGCCCAATTATAATGGGGGAGTAGGATTCAGGAGTTCACCACCTTAAGAACAAACTGGCATGTTGCTGTGGGATTACTTTGTCTATTTACTAATAAGGCAGAGACTAGAGACACCCTAGAAGGTGGGCTGCACCATCTCCCCAATCGGGGACTAAACCACTAACTGCATACTATCAAACTCTTCAAGGGGCCAGAGCTGACCCGGTGGAAGGATCAAGGTCAAATGTGGCCTGGATTTGGGGATGAGACTGGATCAGAAGACTTGGAATATAGCTATTAAACAATCTGTCTCATGCTCGAGAAGTAATAAACTCGGGCAGGTGCATCTCAATTTTCTTAACAGAACCTACCTCACCCGAAAAGACTCCAAACCATGGACCCGGCTACGTCAGGACAATGCCCTAAATGTGCCACAGAGGTGCTGACTTTGTGCACTTGGCCCTGACATGCCACAAGGTGGCACCGTTATGCACGAGATGCATAGAATAATGAGCAAGGTGCAGACTGTCAAACTCCCCTTAGAATTGCTATTGGGCAGACCCGGACTCACAGGGTTTGGCCCAAGTAAACAGCTCGGTCACTGGCCCTAGTCAATGCAAAAGACAACAGCACAGTCATGGCTATCAGCAAATGCACCCTTATCCAATAGTGGGTAAGTAATGTGATGCATTGCCTAAAACTGGAAAGACCCAATTTACAGCTAATGGGAAAATGCTACGTTTGAGTGCATCTGGGACCCTCTATTGAAAGCTGTAGTTCATGGAACTTCCCTATCTAGAAGTCCAGAAATATATATGAGATGCAAGTGGCATGAAACAACAAAAAATAGAATGAAAGGCAAATGCTTTGACCTAATGTCAGCCAAAGTAATTTAATTATTCCATGATGCTAACGCTAAAACATGTAGTCCATAATGTGAAGGAATCTGCAAACCTGTTGTATACATGTATGATAAAAGATATGAAAAGTATGTATTTCATTACTACCGGATGTCATTTTACCATGTTAATATTTGGTTATAATCAATAAAAACATTTTACACACACAAAAAAAAAATACTGCTACCCAGACCACTCTTATAGTTGTAAAGAGTAGTCTCAGTTACATTTTTTAGGGTGCGAGAACTGCTCACCTTGATTCGCCGGTTCTCATACTAATAATGATACACAGAAGACCACTCTTACAACTAAGAGAAGCCTCAGTGGCGGCATTAACACACATTACAGATACTGGTATATATCTAATACATAATGGGCTACAGTAGAATAACAGATTTATCTCCACCTATGAGTAGCAATGCTTTCAAAACAAATCATGGCTTTGCACTTGTAGAGTTATGGGCCCTACCATGCACTAGTGGAAGAAATGCATTATTCCACTGAAACCCATTATGTATTTCTTATATATGGCTAATGCCAATAAGCCATGTTTAACAAACACTTGATAATCCATGGTTTGTGAATGACAGGTAGAGATAATCCATTTTTAAGTGTGGATTCTTCCAAGAGCATCCCACAGCAGCTGTGCAGCTTAAGATACTAGTTCCTGTCTGGTCAGTTTATACATGCAATGTTATCTCCACTTGGACTCAGCATGCTATACTACCATGAGTATTGTAGTCTTACAAAATAAATGAACTCATGTGTTTTGTGCAGCTTTATTGAAATTATATCACATTTATTTTTACTTTGTTTTATGCGTCACGTTGCTACTCTTAAAAATGTATTTCCCAGCTTGTGTACAACCCTGTATCTCTTATCTCCTCTTCTCTTCATCTACCTAGGCCCAGGTCATTGCAGAAAAAGGTCCCTTGGACCAGTGTACTGACCCAGTCAAGAAATAAAATAAATAGGGTGAGTTCAGCGTCCAATGCAGATGGGAGACAGCAGAGCTCTCCTTCCTGCAGACAATCAAGATCAAGCCTCACTAAGAAGAGAAGGAAAAGGGACTATGCACAGCTAGACTTGATCACCACAATGGCAAGCAAGTTCTAAAAGAAAGTTATAAAATGGCAGGGTAAAATCATGGAATCTGATTGGCTGTTATTATGTGTAAAATATGGTTTACACATGGCTAAAAAGGACTGTGAAGAGTCTGGAAACCAGATCAATGGGCATTTGGAACACAGGCATTTCAGTTAGCCCCCTACAGCCAGAACTGATCTTCCACCACAAACATGGCTGCTACCTTTACACTGTAAAAAACTTCATCTGGGCCCTAAAATAAAACTACCTTAAATAAAATATAAAACAAATTAATTTATGGTAGTTTCCTTGATTATCACACTCTCCTTACACCCATGAACAAATTAGAAACGATAAGTATTGTTTATAGTTTTCACTACAACTGTTTCTTTGCTTACAGTGAAAATCCCTTCTATCTTTACCTGCTCATCAGGTAACTCTCTTCTTGTCCTGACAGAGAGATAACTGAGGCTCTGGCTGTAACAAAGGCCTTTGTTGTCTATGCATACAGAGTGTTAGCAGAAAAACATTCTGCCAATGGAACTGAGCAGAATTTTGAATCCATGTATTCCATGGTAAACATTCTATGATACACATTCCATATCTTGAATGTGGGGAAAACAGAAAAACAGGAAGAAGAAGGTAGGCAACAATACAATGACATCATCAGTGACATCATTTGTTGTGAGTGGAAGGATTATTTGATCATAAATGCACACAAGTAAATCTATTGTTTCTACATATAAACATGCTTTTCCCAAATGTAAAAAGTTTTTTAAAACAGGAGCCCATTTTATAAATTGCAATGAAACTCCCAGGTGAGTGCATGGAACAGATTTTACTGCACGCCAGGGAGCTAAAAGGCACTCGCCCAAGGCCTCATGCCTCATTACGCCCCTAGCCATGCAGTAAAATCTGTTCCATGCACACCCTGTCGTGGTCTTATTGCTTACATGACCAGCAAACGAAGTCTTAAAATAGTATTTAAAAGACCTGAAGGGAGATGCTTGGGACCGCAGTCGAGCCGAAGCCTCATGTCGCCGCCAGAATCACACAGCAGCCTAAAGAGGAGGAACACTAGCCTGGGTTCACACAACCTCAAAGTGCCTCTTCTATGAATTACAGAAGATTGGCTCTCGATGGAGAAGCTGGAAGCCGAAAATAAGAAAGACTTGCTAAATACACAGGTACAGATGAAGGACTTGGAGAGAGCCTGATGGAAGCCTCGGCTGCTACAGACCATCACAGTGACGTACTTCATTACCTGCACTGTCAGGAGTGGACGTTCACAGAAAAGGTGGATGATCTGGAGCACCGCTCCCAATGAAATAATATTACAGTACATGGGCTCTCAGAAAGGTAAAAACTGGGGATCAGGTGCTTAACATAAAGGGCCTAATTTTTCAAAGGTTGCATCAGCCCCATTGTTTGGCGCCAACAGCGCAAAAGTCACTGACATAACTGCACCCAATTTTAAAATGCGCCAAGTGCAGTTGAGCAGTTTCCATACTACAGCACCTTAGCGCCAAAGATTTGACAAGCTCTATAAAAGGTCCAACCAAATGGCGAACTTAGATGGGGAGTCGGTCTTACTTGGCGGCATTAGGCGCCACAGCAGTGAAATCGTGATCGGCGCTGAGAGAATGCCGTAGTCCCCGCGCCATAGGTTCAGCACACCAGGGCTTGCAGCATTCTGAGGGCTCCCGAACATCGGGCCCAGAGTCCCTTTTAAAAGAAGTACTGACTCAAAGTGCTAAACTTGGAACAGGTGCACTGTGCGTTGGTGCCAAAATCAACAGATTAAAAGGCACATCCCAGATCATTGGTGAGTTGCTTTCTAAAGAGAAAAACTAAAATCCTACTGGCAGCATGGAATAAAAAAGAAGTCATATACAGCAACACAAAACTGTTCTCTGATCACAATTTTACATCCTCTCAAAATGCAAGCATCATGCTGGCAATCAGAAAAGAACTGTCAAATAAGGACATTAAAATGCAGCTCATCATGCCAGCACAGTTCAAGATTTTACTTCAGAAAGATTTCTACAGTACACTTGCAGAAGCAAAATTCTTACTTGGCAAACTGGGATCTCTGCAGACTTGATTGATAACCCTCCTCCATGTGGAAGGCCTGTGGGATGAGCAACCATGGCAGCAGGTTGGTAAAGGCGGAGAAACCACTCCTCCCTCCTGTGCCACAGAAGAAAGTTGGGGCGTGATCTGGGAGAAGTGTAAGAGCACAGGGTAGAAGCAGACTCAACAGGGCAGCTCCTGGGTGGAACCAAGTCATAGGTACAGCAGTATGGATGGGAACTAGCACATGTGGAAGACATTTGGCAAAATCGCCATTACGAAGATGAGGACTGTAACGGTGCTAACTGGTGAAAGCACAAATAAAATTTATTAGCTGCAAATGTTGAACTGTGAACATAATGAGTGAGCAGCACATTCTGATCTACTCTTACATGATGCAACACTGCAATGGAGGAAAGCACAAGCAAAATGACAGGTGAATGGCACACAGTTGGGGGCAGGGCAACGCATGGTGGTGGTAGAACAGGCTTCCCTTGTGCAGGAAAATTGGAGAAAAGTTCAAGAAACCAGGATGCTTCCTTGGGGAACCGGTTACACTTTCCTTCACCACTGGACCCTTGTTTAACAGCCTTAATGGGTCCAAGCTATACAGCAGTTCTTGGTAAGGTACGAGAGGAGAGAGAGAGAGAGAGAAACTGGTCATGTGGTCAACCAACCTCCCAGGCAGCCTGAACTGTAATTTATATAAGAGATCGATTTACAGAACTAGTCCAGCAGCTGCCTTCTTTGCCTGCAGGGGTTGGGGGCGGGGAGACAAACAAAGGAGAATGAGAGGAGAAGAGGGTGGAACGTGGAACCTGGGGTGGAACAGGCAGATGTGCACATAGGGGCCTCAGGGACACACTAGCTGGAGAGGAGCTTTTTGGTTTTTCCTCCTTCTCTTCTTCACTGATTGAGTACTTAAACAAATATATAGTAAGCACAGTTTAGGAATGGTCCTGGCCTCAAAGAGCACGGGACCCCTGCATGGAGATAAGGGTAAGATAATGATTTAACATGCAGCAGTATTAGGTGCAACGGATAGAACTGCTAAAAACTTGGTTGAAGGGCTGCGGGGGGTGGTCAGGCATGCAGACAACCGGAGAGAAGGTATTGTGAGGATTAGGAAATGTCAGGATGGAACTGCTGGTTGCCCTTTTCTCGCTCCCTCACAAGGTGCCTGTTTTTCTTAGGAACATCTGAGGAGCACTGCCCCATTATCAGCTACCAACCAGAAACATTCATGCCCTCATTTGGTGTCTGCAGTAATGGACTGTCAGCATCGGCATGGCTTAATAACAGCCTTGTCATGAACTTACTGAGACTCACAACCTAACTTGATATATTGAAATCGAGAGCTTCGGCTGTGGTAGGTAAAACTGCTGTCGATTTCGCTGAGGATGTAATGGAATCATAACAGGATGTGAGAAGCACATGGAGGGAGACCTTCATTTAAAACACACATCGCTGTAAGATGCTTACAAACCAAGATTCAAGTCATTTAATTTTTCTTTCAACAGGTGATAAAAATACTACTGGGGGGCAATTACTAATTCCTTTGTATCAGGCTAGATGGGAAGAGTGAATCACCAGTCAAAACGTACTGAGCATGATGATTCATGAGGCACTCAGTGAACTACTGCCCAATGAACTAGTGGGCAAAGCCTGACAATGCAGAGAAAGATATCACCTTAGAAGAGTCCTAAACTGTTCATGTTTAGTTAGAGCTATGATAGGAGTTAGGGTTCTACTTTATGTTGTTCACAGTTACGATTGCAGAACGACACTGTGTTTTGTATATCCTTACAAACAAAAGAGGGGAGGAGTAAAATAACAAATGGTAGACTGTGGAGCAGTGACATATAACTTAAAAGGACTCCATAGCCCAGTGAAACAAGCCAAGCCACTACAGGAGTTAGGTAGCCTGGGTACTACAGTTAGAATGCTGCAGCAAACGCACTTGAGCCAGAGGGAGTATGTCAAGCCGCAAGCAATGGGTGGGGAAGGTGTTCTCCTCGGCATATGAGGCCCATCTGTACCACAGGTGGTAGTTATTTTAATCCATAAAGCAAGCCCTATGGAAACTGAAGAAGTCCTGCAGGACACAGAGGGTCTCCATCTTCCTAAACGGCCTTCCCACTGCCTGCCCACTCACCTCCATGTACATGTCGTGGATGATACTGTTCTTGTGCATCTGGCCCTCCCCTCTGATGCAGCATACAAACTTCAGCATGACTTTGACAAAGTTCAGCTCTGGTTTCACCCTAATCAGTTATTTTTGAATGCCAAGAAGAGAGTCTCCATGACCTTTGTCATTAGGCAGAGCGCTCATGGCTCAAATCCTGCCTTCTTTCCACACCCTAGATGGGATTTTCCTTGAGGAGAACTCCTCCTTCAGGTACCTCGGGTCTGGCTTGACCAGAACTTCACCTTTTCTGGGCACATTCACAAAAGCTGCACCCCAAACTGGTGCCTTATACAGAAATCGTGGCTGTATTCCATTGCTGACTCGCTGAGCGCTGGTCCAGAAAACGATCCTACCAATTTTTGACTACAGTGACATATTCTACATTGTCGCCCCAAATCCTCCCTAACCAGACTGGACTCTTTTCACTCTTTTCTGCCATTTTGCTCCTGACAGTCCTTCCCATACCCATCACTGCACCCTTTACCAGTCTCTCTCCTTTCCTTCCTAACCAACAGGCGCCTTATCCACTGCGTCAACTTTCTTGCTAAATTCTGGTTTCCTCCCCCACCCCCAACTTTCCTCCTCTATTTCCCTCAAACCACCTTCTTCTCACTCACTTAGAAACCTTGACCACCGCATCTTAACCATCCCTCCCAGGTCCACATGATTGACCAGACAGCATTCTGTCATTGTTTCCCAAAAATTTGGAACATCCCCCTCCCCCATCTGTCATGCTGCCTCCCTCGTGTCCTTGACTCCTCTTCAAGGATCTCCCCCCTTTTTGTAGTTGTGTTTAATTCAATCTGCATACTTGCTCTCTGCATTTCGCCTGCAAGCCAGCACTCATCCTATACTACTCATGCACTCATTGTTTATAGCTTCCTAGCACTTTTCAGGGTTGTTGCAATGTTAAATATCTATTTTGTCATACTTGTTTGATGTTTTGTTTCTATTATCCATTACGCACTGTATTTTGTCTTTTGCTCTGCACTTACTGTATGTATCATCATCCCTCCTCCCAGGATGCATCTGAAATGAGCATTTGCTGCTCAGTATGCCTTTCCTGGTGAAACCTTTAATTAAATAAATAAAATATATTTGTGGCAAGGAGATTTATAAATCAGTTCTCTGTATTCTTTTAAATTCATACCCCTAATGGGGAAGCAGGCGATGTGGCATTTAAAAACTAATCTTCACATGTAAATCAAGCCAACCAACAGTATATTTGGGAGGGGGAAGACTTCAATGCCAGTCCTGCAGCCCTCACTAGATAAACAGGGCACCCTACAGGTGCGCACCGGGAGAGTGGGAAGACGTAGGCAAACAGGTAGCCAGGGAGGTAGGCCTCACAGACATGTGGCAGCATTTGAATCCAAGTACTAAAGACTAACGGGGCACTGTGAAGCACACCTACTGATAAGTCGTGTTTAAGATCAGCTCCTCACCTTACAGCAATAAAATATAAAAATTCAACTTTATTTTGTGGAAAAATCTATTTTCCTTGGCTGAGTTGTGTTCTCCTGGCTTTCCTGCTTCATTTGGTACCTTTTTGGACCATGGGACACACAGAGGTCCTCGGGTGGCTCCATGAATCAGCCTACAGAGGTGGAGAATGAGCCCCATGGAAGGGCCATCGACGATAAAACTTGAGCCAATTCTGGCCAGATGTTTGGAGCAGGGCATCAAATTTATGCTGCAGTCAAAACAGAATTGACTGCAGAAACCTTGGCCACAAAAGCACCGACTACAACTTAAACTGACACAAAAACACCCAAATGTGCTATCGCTTGGAGGTACTGGAATATTCCAAAGGGCCTCCATCGTGGGTTTGTCAGAAAACTGTGAAGGAAAGGCTTACTGTATTTCCTTCAGGGCTGGTTACCAGGCACTCTAAAACTGGCACCAGAGCTCAGGAAGAGAACTTCATTGAGCATATCGAATCTCCCCAAGATTGGTGGCTGCTAGTACCAAACTGCCTCACACTGCCCTGCTGGTCACATCAGGCCCTGGTATTCCAGACAGAATCCTGCAAGCAGCAAGGGACTCAGATCGGCTACACTTTCAGGGAACTAATATCCACCTCTTCCCGATCTATCGAATGCTACTAGGACCCCAAAGTTCAATGGAGTCAAAGCGAGAGCTACGGAGTTAAGGAGTATCCCATTCCTGCCAATGCCGGCAAGGCTTCGGTGCATTATGGGGCGACATTTTCCAGTACATGGATCCGGAGGATGCCAGCAAGAAAGCAGAGGCCATCACGAAGGAATATGATCATACTAAACAAAGGGAGCTATCAGAATCGGAAGATGAATTAATCTGAATCAAGTGACTTTGCTTTCTTTCTCTGTCTTATTTTTATTGTTCCAATAAAAATGAAGTTAACTTAGTAACTGAAGATATAATACAGAGCTGAAAGGCCAATTTATGTTGGTGGGATAATGAGTTAAAAATACTAATAAAACAAACACTTATGTACTAGCTTCTCAGGGTTTTATATGCATTGTTACAGCATATACAAATGTTAAATTCTTCTAACGTAGAAGCCACTAGTTCTAGGCTATTGTACTAGTATCCAGATTGCCATGTGGAGGGCCTGTGCATCTTATAAACTGCAGATCTATACATTTTGTACGGAAAGGATTGCTTCTCCGTTTAATACTGCCAAGTGGGAGGGAGCTGAATCTAAATAAACACGCTCAACATGCAAGGGTAACACGATCGGAGGGGGATCATAACAACACAGGCTGCTGTGTTACACTGTCAGAATTTTACACATTAAAATGATCACCCAAAATCTTGTGGGTGCAGCCCATCACAGACATTATTTTCTCACATGGATCTTGATTTATAGAAATACCCCCGATACTAAAAGCAAGATTGTTTAGACCAAACTATACTGGCAATTGGTTGTATTTATTGGATTATACTGTGATCTCTGACATGAGAGTACTGTATGCTGCTGTTTTATTAAGTAAACGATATTAAAAAAAAAAAAAAAGACTAACCGTTTGGTTCACACCATATCAGTCATACTCTGGAGTTGATTATTTCATATCGTCAGCAGGCTGGTCGCATGTAGCAGAGAGGTGTGACAGTAAGAGTATTATGAGCATGGACCACACCCCCATGGTATTGGCACTTACTATAGTACAAACAGTAAAAACTGTACTTGGAGACTTAATATTTCCTTCTGAATTACATGGAATTCCAGAAACAAGTAGAAAGTACAATTACTTAATATCTGAGTTGAAGGCCCCTGAAGATGCATCTGCGCCAATCAGGTGAGATGGCTTGAAATCAGTCACCAAAGGCCATATAATAAATGATGCCTCAAGGAAAAGAAGGAGAATTAAAGCACAGACAGAACTGGGAAACAGAATAGCTGATCTTGAGACAGAGCACAAGCTACATTAGATGAGAACCTCAAGAAACAGCTGAATGCAGAAACAGCTAACTAAATTATTATTTAACAAGACACAAGGTATGCTTAGATACTCTGGACAGTGCCACTAAGAGGCAGGAAATAGGGTGGGTCGCCTACTGGCCTGCCAACTCAGAAAGGCGGTAACACGTGAAGCGGTGTTTCACGTACATTCAAAGCCACGATCTTGGAGACCTACCAGACCTACAACAGATACTACATAATTTTAGAACATTGCTGTAACTTGTGTAACCAGGCAGCAGTACCCCAGTTCCAGGAAACAACTGATGATTTTTGTTGTTAAAGCACATCAACTGAAAGGTGCATTCAGAGAACCCTGAATAGATCACTAGGTGAGGCAGAGGTGCTAGTGGCAATAAGAATTTGGAAACAGGCATATCACGAGGTCCAGATGGCCGAACACCAGAGTTTTACAGGTCAGAATTTGGTGGCTCCAATGCTCACAGAAGTAGGGAAAGAGGTGTGTGTGGGGGAGGGGACACCACCATTACGGTTATGCTTCTGTAACAGTGCTCCCCAAACCAGGCAAAAGTGCAACATTGTGCAGTCCCCATGGACTCTGCTTAATACTGATCTGAAAATCTTCATGGCAGTAATGGCAGAGAGACTGCAGGTGGTGGTGGGGTCCCTGGTTCACCCATACCAAACGGGGTTCATAAGAGATCACATGTTGCCAGATAACATCAGGTGTCTCAAACAGATTTGCTCTCAGAAGACACTCAGCAGAATTGTCACTAGCAATATTTATGAATACAGAAAAGGCATTCAGTCAGGTGAATGGGAGATTCCTTAACTGATCCCTAGCAGAGATGAAGGTGGGGTACTTTCCTGCATGTTTAAGGATGCTGCATGCAGGCCCCAAGCAACAGTGAGGGTGAATGGAGCACAATTGGAGAGGTTTCATCTCACAAGAGGTAACAGGCAGGTGTGCCCTCTCTCCTTTGCTATTTGGACTGTGTATTGAACCACTGGCAATAACAGCGTCACGGCAGAATGAATGGATTAGAGAAGTGGAAGAGTGGATATAATGCATCAAGTGTTGCTGTATCTGGATGATTTTTATTTTACAGTTCATCTGGATACATGAATTCTTGCACTTCTGGAGAAACTCAAGGCCTATAAGAATTGTTGGGCTACAAGATAAACTCTGAAAAATCAGAAGCTATACAGTTGCATGGGAAGCTTTCAGCCCAGCTTAAATCAACATTCCCTTTCAAATGGGTGCACAAGAATATGGCAAGATACCTTGTAGGGTACAGGTTACATCGGTACTTCCCAAGCTTTTCAGCTTAAAACTATTTGCAAATCTGCAGGAGGATGTAGCCAGGTGGAAAATTCTACCATTAACGGAGTCGGTATAATGGATACCTTAAAATGAATGTCACTCCATGGTGTGTGGTATGTTGGGATAACATCACGCCTTGGTGCTGGAAGGGGAAACCTGATGAAGAGGTATTTGTAGACCTTTAAGTGTTGGGGTTTTGTCTGGTTCCTGTGTTGGGACTGTATTTGTTATTTTTGTGCATTATAACATTTGAATATGAAGTAAAAATCACTAAGCAAAGAAGAAGTGGTTGAGTGCTTCATTCATCGAAGTGCTAGTGCTTCTCATTTCTGTGGCAGCTCTGGGATTAACCTGCAGCACACTTGTTTACCCATTTTCAAGAGGGATTTCACTGCCTGGGAGACTTTCTGTACTGGGCCATTACGCTGATAGGAGGAGGGAAGCGTACAATGAGGACCTAGCAGATGCTGATGGGATTGAACCCATAGACACACAGGTGCAATGGTTAAACATTTATTAATTGTAATGTCACTGTTGATGCCCAATGCAATGTTAAACTTAACACTGCATTGGGTATCAAGAGTACATGTTACAATTAATAAATGTTTAACCATCTTTACTGTCAATATAATCACTGGTTAGCGTTTTTCCCCTAAGGAAACCTTTTTATAATTTGCCATTATAACCAGCTGGTTATAATGGCAAACATCACCTGCTTCCCACGCTTCATGCATGTGCCAGCCTCTGGTCTTCCTTCCTCAGCTGCTAGCCACCATAACTTATCGCCAGGCACTTCACTACAACTTGCACTTGGCGGTAAGTTAAATAAAACAAAATTAACTGGTTGTTTCATGGACTGCCTCCACTAACTGGATTAAAAAAAAAGGGGAGAAACGCTTCCAACCATGGACCGCGCTCATCCTGATTGGACCACGGCTGACAACAGATGTATCTTCATTTTATACAACTGCTGTAGTGAAAATGCTCCCAGCAATTATATAAAATAAAGGCTGGGTAGCTGTGTAAAACTCAAATTTTACACCCACACACACACCCACACACACACCCTTGGTATTTCGTTCTCAGAGTTTATGTGGCATCCACACCGTGTGTGTGTGTGTGTGTGTATAAAATTCTTATTATAACCCCTACCCAGTCATTATTATGTATATAATTACTAACTAGGTGTGAATACACCTGGATAACCATGGTGTAATTTGCCATGACGACTGGTCAGTTGTAAAGGTGAGCATGAGACAGCCGAGAGCGGTCTATGAGAGCTGTCAATCAGCACACAGTACTTGCATGCTCTGTGAAAATGGTTAACTGCTAAAACCACTGCTGACCACTGAAAATGCTGTCTGCAGCATGACTGGATCTGAAGGGTCAGGGCAGGCAGAGGAGATGGACCAGATCTCGAGACCAAGGTAGGAGGCAGAAATTTAAAACTTTCTTCTGCAGCCCCATGATAGGCAGCGGGGCTGGGAAACAGGAAATTTAGTACTCAGCGCTTAGCGCCAGGCTGTCACAGGAACATGGAGATCAGTAAACTCAGCATTTACAAAAAGAAAGTAGGTAGAGGAGTACTTTTTTTTTTTATTTGTTTTATAATTAATGGGTTTCCCTTTTTCCCATGGGAAACCATGGCATAATTGCCATTATATGAAGGAGTGTTTATAATGGCAAACACGCACATGGTTTCCTCGCTTCTGATATGCTCCTGCTGCAGTTTATCCCACCCAACTGCTTGCCGCTTGCCTTCTTGCCGGAAAGTCAACTGCCAGTGAAATTCAGTGGTGAGTTATTTTTAAAAATGTTGCTAATTTTCCACTTTACGGAATTTAAAAAAAACATTTAAACACATGTTAAAATCTTGGACAAAAGAAATGTGGGGGCGGATGAAAATGAAACCAGAGTATGGCTGCCCGGAACCTCTGCTATGTTATATAATTGCTGTGGCAAAGAGGAAACTCAGCAATCATATAAAATAAAATATGGGATGGTGTTTGAACTCAAAGTTTACACATACACTCTCGGTGTTAGATGCTTTCACAAACCCCTTGAGCTTACGCTCTATCTGTTTCGTGGCATCTAACTACGTCGGGTAGTGTAAATATCTCGTTATACACACCCCATACTTTATATGTTATGCACACCATTGAGTGTGATGCCTTGATAAACCACTCAAGCTTCGCTTTCAGGGTTTATGAGGTATCACATACTTTGGTGTGTGCAAAAAAATCACACACCTCTACCCCTACTTTATTCTGTATTTATATTGTGCGTAGAAATAAAATTGTGCAGTTTCTCATACTGTACATACCACACACAACCCTTTCTGCCCCATCTTTTAATTCTACAAATATATTCTAAATATCACTGTTTTCAATATGTTCAGCTGAATTTTACTTTTTTTTCTCTCCAGCTATTTTTCCTCTACAGATTTGTATGTCTCTGCCAGCCTTGCATCAAGCTTCCTCAGGACCCAACCTCATACTACACTGAGGTGCTGCCTGTCCACCAGTGAGTTGTCCCCATAGTGGAGCTCCATGGGAGGCCATGCCCCCTCCCCTTTAACTAAATACAGGTCAGGCTCCATGTCACAGAGTCCAAGCGTATCAGCCCCATCACTCTGATTTAAGCTGGTGTTTTTCCCCAATATATTGTTCTCTTGACCATCCCAAACATCGGGCAAGTCTTGGTTTGAGAATGCATGATGCAGTACACTTTTGCACAAACATCACTCTCGCAAGGATCAGGATCCCCAATTTGCCATAAGGGATTGCGGCATTGATGGAACTCAACGTCAGTCACTCCCCATCCCCCAGTTGGCTTGCACTGTGCTGGCACTCCCCAGCCCTGACTGCTCCAATCCCAGCTCCACAAATCTGCTTCCAAACCGGGTTGCCAGCACATCAGTTGGGCTATCGAGGCAGCCCTAGCTATTTTGTTCCAGGCCAGATATTTGTACAACAAACTGGATAATGTGAAACATTATAAATGACTAATTCAATCCAGACAGAGTGTGGGGCCATTGTAGCTCTTATCCTGAGCACAGTGTGCTCGTGCAGGAGTGTTTGGTGTGTGGGGGAGTGTTCCACTTCAGTGACAGGGGAGGATGGCATAACAGAAATAAAAAATAAAGGCGGGCGCTTCTGAGCCCGAGCAAAATGGCTGCTCCAGTTCTGAGCTCCGCATAACTCTCTACAGAAAGTGCTTTTATTTTCTATTTTTGGTTGACATCACCAGACTATACTTATCTCAACCAGTGTATGAGATATCCAGCTTTATTTTGGGAAAGTCTCAGAGACAGAAACAACTTCAGAAGGGAGCTATTAGAAAACTTGCTACGGTTCTTCTGACCATGCTGTCGGCTCCACAGGTCACCAGAAGTCGTGACTCTCCAAACTGTGGGTGCTAAACTTAACACTACTAAAGTCCACAGCAGCACTTTCTGAGAAATTTGACACACTCACAAATCGTGTGTCCACTTTAGAAACGGCCATGGAGGCAGAGCAAACAGCCATGGTTGAAGCTACTAAGAGATTGGACTCGACAGTGGGAGCTGCAGGTAATGTTGTTAAAGAAACTCACTACTTAGCACTGGAAACTTGAGAACATCAAGCCCAATCAGCTGATCTGCCTATTACTGGAATGTCTGCGTGGTGTGAGGATGATAATTTGATGCTGTTTCTGGGTGAATGGTTCTAGCAACAGTTTGTAGCCAAGCTGATCAATTGCACAGTCACCATGCTGAAGGCCAGCTCGGCCCGGTGGCGCTGAGGGTTAAGGCACTAGATGCCTCCACCTCACTCCAAGCCAGTGACCTGGGTTAGGGAACAAGCCCATGCTATTGTGAGTCGGCAGGGGCAGGGAGGGATTGAGCATCTGGAGCACAGCTCTCCCTTCGGGGAGAGTGTAGGGTTCAACATTCCTCCTGAACAACCTGTTGGCAGTTGGGGTAGCCGTGGAACCAGCGCGGCAGCCATATGGCGGGTGGAGCTCGGCGGATGCTGGACATCATTGCACATCCGAGCTCCAATAGGGAGAGGAGGGAGGGTGGGGAGAAACACTACGAAACCCCACTCCGATCCCGACAGGCAACGGCTCCTCACAGTACCAGCCACCACACACCAAGGACCGGTTCTGTCTCTGCCCTTCAGTCTCCTCGTCGACCCAGCTGGACACTCTGAATTCTAAATACAGCGCCAAGTAAGTGGATGGTGGCCCTGCCCTGGGGGCTCAAACCAGGGGATTGCCTGGCATGGGTTCATGGGGGCATAATATATATGAGGAGCAGGACCACGGTGGTCGGTACAGATGCTTGGCGAGTTGTGGCAGCCTGAGAGAGTTCGGAATCAAGAGGCAAGAAATAGGTTAAAAAATTCAGGCAGAAGGCCTACCAAGCCATACCTGAGGGAGACTGGACAAACATGGATGTCCCTCAAGCCATCGTGGTGGTCATGGATGGCACTGGCACAGAAACCATGTGTTGGCCTGGGCCAGGCTAAAGAAATTTTGCTAGAGGACAACCTTCCTATTTGGATCTTTCCTGACCTTAGCTTTGCTACAAGGCAAAGAAGAAACAGTTCAGACAGACTATGGGTCATGTTACAAGAGGCTGGCATATCCCACAGGATGGTGTTCCCAGCCGCCTGAGGATTGTTCCTGATGGCAGGGGTCTCTTGTTTACCGACCCCTCGGATGTCTTGAAATCGGTGCAAAAGCATGCAGCAAGTCATCCAGCCCATACCAAGTCAGCAACCCTAAGCTCTGAAGAAACCAGATTCCTGAGCGGACTCTAATGTAATATTTATTTTTGCCTTCTTCCAGGGTGACTGAAATCCTTCAGGTCGTCGTATTGTTTGCCGTTAGTTCATTACCAGTTGAACCTTTTGGGACTATTCATCTATTTGGTAGAGTACTGTTACCATTGTTCACCATTTTCAAAATGACTGCCTTTCAAGTGTAATTCTGATGAATGTCTCACGATTTTCTTCTTTTTCTTTTTCTGTTTAAGAAGTGCCTAAGTATATTATTATTCTGTATGTGGGTTGCGTAAAACTGGCGTGGTTTTACACATAATGTGATCCACTTCAATACGGCATGGCTTATTTATTACCCTCCTCTGGTAGGAGGATAAAGACTTCTCAATTCTCATCGTATTACCTTCTTTTGATTTACTGCCATGCAGGCTCAAGGACTCCAGTAACAGCTACTTTATTTTTTGGACTATATTTTACTTGGAATGTATTAATTTGTATTTACCGCTATATGATGCATCTTAAAGGCATGGGATGTTCCCCACTGATTCATTAAGAGGAGTGGCACCTTCAATGTAATTTTTATCTCTCTCTTATGTTCTCTGTCTGCATTCTATAAGCTGCATGTGAATTTTCAAAACAATAAACACATAGTTAAAAAAGACATTAAACTTATTATAAATGATTCAAGCTAAACTATAGCCTGGTAATTAGAGTAACGAGCTGTGAATGAGCTTGGTACATCCAACAGACTTGTGTTCGATTCCCACAACCTCCACTTGTATACTGTACAGCCCGAGCAAGTCAGGTAACCTCTACAGTGCTCCTGGGTCACCCCTGAAAACAGGATTTCTGCCTACTAGGCCTTACATGGTTACAAAGAATGAAAAGAAAAATAAATAATGGGATAATAGGGTCTCTGAGGGCGTCTCTTATGAGAAGGACTCCTCTCATGAGGTCTGAGCAGACAGGCCTGCTCAGCTTGCTTCCCGATCCTCTCACCCTCGGAGTCTTTTATACCATAGAGACATCCCTTGGAGACCCTATTAACTTATAATAGTGGAGTTTCTATAAACAACACAATAGTTTTCCAGTCTGCTCTCTGAATTATTTCTATCTGCATTTTCCTTCCTAGATCGAACCTCCCTGACAATTTTTAGCTAAAATGTATTTTTGAGGAGTTCTGCTGCATTTTGTACTATTGACAAAATCAGTAGTTCCTGTCTTTTTCTTCACTGTGCAGAAAAACAACCACGAGTGACATTAGTTAGCCATCTCTGTATTTGGGAGGATAGCAATCACCATGCTGGCCCGACCGATGGCGTCGAGCCTAATGTTTCCTTAGAGTGTCCCCAAGTTTCATCAGAGTGGTAGTGCTTATTCTTTATCACACTATATATAGTGTGTGAGTACATACAACAATAGCCCACTATGTTTATCTCAAACATACAGTCAGTGATATATAGTGCTAAAAATCAAAATGCTTAAAACTGTTTATAAGAACACAAGCATGCAGGAATGGTAGATTATTGCTACTGCTAGCCCCTCCTGGCTATGTGGTGTTTGTTGCATCATGGTGACTTGCATCAATATATGGTGAAAAAATCTTTATATTACTGTTTTGCCTGCAGTCCTTGCCGATGGGTGCTTTGCTAATTTTCTGCTTCATCGGTCAATTTGTTAGTGAAGCACCATAGCGTATTCCGGTGCTAGCCTGCTGTTTCTTGCTTTGCATTATTTTACATATAGAATCATGTTTGGGGCAATAAGTATGATGAAGTGTTCTTATACACCAAGGTTCATGATGACTTCAAACCAAGAGCAATGATTGAGTGGTTAAGTAAGGTTATCACAAACTAAAGGTGTAACAAATAAAAAGTAATGAATAGACACATTCCCCATATTTAAGAAATAAGGACTGTGAAGCTGGCCATTTCTAAGGGATTAACGACCAGTTGAGAATGGGTGCCCATGCCAGCCGAGGATGCCTGCCTCCCTTCAGATGGTCGTTAATTCAAGGCAATGACCAGCTTTGAGGCTGTTATTGCGATCATAAAGTTTTATTGCAAGAAAAACTTTTGATTTATTTCTTTTTGCTTAATTTTCTGTTTTAATTGTTGTGGTGTGAACCATGCAGCACAAGCACCTCTTACGTTTAAGACATGGCAAGCCATACAGAGTTAGTCAGCAGCTGGATTGGTTAATTTCTGCTATGGTAATGCCCAAAACAGTAGCCAATCAGAAGTCTTGACAGGCTCATGAACATTTAATTAGACATGTAATTAGTTTTTATAATAACTTTTTCAAGGTTTAAAAAAAAGTGTTATAAAATCACATCTAAAGTCCACGTGTCTGCAAGCTACAGCTAGGTGGAGGAATCTGGTAAGGTGCATTTAATGTTAAATATATGAGAAGAGGATTGGGGGTGGGGAGAATGTGGCATCAGACTCTTAACATTTCAAAAATCTCATTATACATGGGTATTGTCACAAACACACTCAGCAGGTCAGGCCCTCTGTTAGCACAGTGCCAACCTCAGAGTGCAATAGAACATACAGAAACATAGACTTTGGCGGCAGATAAGGACCGCTAGGCCCATCTAGTCTGCCCATTTCCCTACCTACAGGATAGGCCGCAGATCCTAGTTAACCAACAGCCTTTATCTTCCTGCCCCCACAAGAATTGCCTTATGTCTGTCCATGCATTCTTGAATTCTCCCACAGTTTTAGACCCCACAACTTCCTCAGGAAGGCTGTTCCATGCATCCACTACCCTCTCTGTGAAATAATACTTCCTCACATTGCCCCTGACCGCCCTCCTTCTATCTTTAAATTGTGTCCCCTTGTTCTTGCAAGTCTCTTTTCTGAAAGATGCTACCCTCTTGGACTTTGTTGATTCCTTGAGGTACTTGAAAGTTTCTATCATGTCCTCCTCTCCTTCTTTCCTCAAGGGTATACATATTAAGCTCCTTTAGTCTCTCCTCATATGGCTTCTCTTGCAGACCCTGCACCATTTAGTTGCCCTCCTCTGGACTGCCTCTATCCTGTCTATGTCCTTGCGGAGATGGGGTCTCCAGAACTGGACACAGTATTCCAGATGGGGTCTCACCAACTGTCTGTACAGAGGGATAACAACTTCCTGTTTCTGCACTGATGCCTCCCTATACATCCCAGTATACCCCCGGCCCTCCTACTGCCTTCTCACATTGCTTGCTAACCTTAAAGGTCATCTGATACGATTACCCCCAGGTCCCTTTCCTGTTTTGTTGTTGTACTACCTCCCCACCCATTGTGTATTCTTCCCTGGGTTCTTGTTTCCCAGGTGCATTATTTTGCACTTTTGCATTGAATCTAGCTGCCATCGTCTGACCATTCCTCCAACCTTGCCAAGTCCCTTTCATCCTTTCCGCCTCCTTGTGTATCAACCCTGTTGCAGATCTTTGTGTCATCTGCAAAAGGCATACTTTCCTTTCAGTCCCTCTGCAATGTCTGATGAAGACATTAAAAGGACTGGACCCAGTACTGAACCCTGCGGTGCCCACTAGTAACCGCCCTTTCTTCAAGTGGACTCCATTTACAATTACCTTCTGTGTCCTGTTGTCCAGCCAATGTTTTACCCAGGCTACCACCCTGGGACCACTCCCAGGCTGGTTAATTGACTATCAATCTTTTGTGTGAGACTGTGTCAAATGCCTTGCTAAAGTCTAGGTAGGCCATGTCCACAGCCCCTCCCTGGTCTACTACTTTGGTCACCAGTAAAGAAATCTATTAGATTCGTCTGACATGACCTTCCGCTGTGAACCCATGCTGCCTTGGATCCTGTGCTCCACTGACCTCTAGGTACTCAACTATTCTTTCCTTCAAGTGACTCCATCACTTTCCCTACCACAGAGGTCAGACTGACAGGTCTGTAGTTTCCTGCCTCTGTCTTGGACCCACTTTTGTGAAGGGAATCACATCCGCCTTCCTCCAGTCCTCGGGTACCACACCATCCTCCATGATTTATTAAAAGGTAGCCAGTGATTTCATGAGTTCCTTCCTTAATTCTTTTAGAATTCTGGGGTGAATTCCATCAGGACCCATTGCTTTGTCCACCTTCAGTTTTAGGAGTTCTTGCAGAACCCTTTCTTCTGTGAAAGGACTGGGATCGACCCCCTATCAAAGTGCTTCTGTTAATTGGATTAGGCACTTCCCCTCCTCTTTTGTGAATACTGAGCAGAAATATTCATAGAAACATAGAAGTTGACGGCAGATAAGGACCCAAGGGCCCATCCAGTCTGCCATTTCTTCTTCTACCTTATAAATGTGCCATCGGCCTTTGCTCTGTCAGTGGCCTATCTATTCACAGTCATTTGTATTGCTCCTTATGCCTATCCATGCCTGTTTGAAGCCCTGCACTGTATTCATAGCCACCACTTCTTGTGGTAAGCCATTCCATGCATCCACCACCCTTTCTGTGAAAAAGAATTTCCTCCACATTCCCCTTAATCGGCCTCCCTCTAATCTCATGCTGTGTCCTCTTGTCCTGCTATTTTCTTATATTTAAACATGTTGAACTCTTTCACCTTGTTTATGCCCTTAAGGTGTTTGAATGCCTGGTGTCGTTCAGTATTCCGCTTTTCACTGTCCCCTCTGCCCACCCACCGTTCATTCTATTCAGCCTCACTATCCCTCCTTTGTCTTTCTCAGCTCGCTGATGTACCTATAAAGGTTTTATCCCCCTTTAACTGAGTTGGCTATCTTTTCCTCAGTTTGGGCCTTTGCTATTCTGACTTCCCTCCTGCTTCTTTCTGCCTTAACTGGTACAGCTCTCTGTCCTGCTCCTTCTGTGTTTCCTTATACTTCGGAATGCTAATTTTTCTTCCTGACTTTCACAGCCACCTCTCTTGAGAACCATAGTGGCTTTTCTTTCGTTTGATTTGTTTATTGCTTCACACAAAGACTTGTTGCGTCTGTGATGGCAGTTTGATAATTCCCCATTGTTGCTCCACACCTCCTTCTAGCCTGTTTGCTAGTGCTTTTCTGAGGCACTCTCCCATCTTGCCAAAGTCAGCCCTCCTAAAGTCCAGTACCCCCACTTTTGTGAAGCTTGACTCTGTAGCTGAGTTTAACGTGAACCACACTGTTTGATGGTCACTTGTCCCCAGATGGCAACCTACTTCTAGATCTGAGATCTCTCTCACTGCCCCATTTGAGTCAGAGGTCTAAGATTGCTCCCTCACAGTGGGTTCGAACCTAGCTGTCTAATGCCTGCCACCTGTAGGGGCGTCAAGAATGGCCTTGCTCTTGGATGTGGCTGCAGCAAATGTGCTCAGTTAACATCTGGCATATTCAGGTCTCCCATCAACAGTATCTCCCCTTTCTCTGCCATTCTAGAATGCCTTCCATCATATCCTTGTCCATTCCTTCCCCTGACATGGGGTCTGTACTAACCCCTGTGCAGATTGTGGTGCCTTTCCAGTCTCCAAGGTGACCCACAGTGCCTCCTCTCCTCCCTGTTTACTCTTTTGTTCAGTTGCTTTTATCCCTTCCTTTACATGAGAGCTACTCCTCCCCTCTTCTCCCCTGCCTGTCTCTCCTGTAGGTTATGTACCCTGGTATGTTAACATCCCAGTCATGGTTCTCTGTGTACCATGTTTCTGTGACTTCTTTCGATATCCAGGCATCCCTCTTTCATTAAGGCCACCAGCTCAGGTACTCGTTACCCTCAATTTCCTGATGGCCTTACCCCTTTGCCCATCCCTGTCCTTCTTGCCTTTGTCACTTTCTCCATTTACCCCTGCCCTTCTCCCCATCGACACCTCCATGTTGGTGTTTGCCACACTACTACCGTGATTGTTTGGGGGCTAGGATTTTCCTGCTCCTTTCCAGTGCCTCCCCCTTGGCTAGTTTAAAAAGCTTGCCAATGAAGCATTAAACCTATCACCTAGGATCCTGGTTCCCTCCCGGACAGATGCAGCCCATCATGCCAGTATAGGCTTGCATCACTCCAGGTGGACCCCAGTCCCCAATGAAGCCAAATCCCTGGGCTCCACACAGTTTTCAACCACTGATTGAATCCCATGGTATGGAACACCCTAGCCTCTCCTATGCCATAGATGTGTAGCACCTCCGAGAAGGTTACCGTGCGTGCTATGACTAAGGCCTCCCCAATTCCACAAACTCTTCCTGCACTTCTCTAATCCCTTTCTTAGCCAGGTCATTTGTCCCTAGGTGGACAATGACATCCGCTCCCTCCCTGTGCAGCTGCTCTGGCAATCCTGAGGATTCACTCCCTGTCCCTCAAGCCATAGCGCCAGGCAGGCACCTTACCTCCCTCTCCCTTCCTTGCCCAGTTCTACCTTCCTAACAGTAGGTCCCCCACCAGGGGTTGTTTCCTTCCCTGCAGGGTCCCCTGCCACCCTCCTGTGGGTCTCCTTTGTGGAGGTTCCCAACATCCTCCTTGGTCTCCACTGTAGGTGCCTCCATGGAGGAACCACACTTTGCCAGAATGGCATAGGGAATTGTGGAGGTACAACTGGAGGGATGTGCCTCTGTTCCACCACCCTCACCCCCCTGAGCCCACTGTGGTCCAACCGCTCCTCTTTCTTGGCAACCTCTGAGGCAGCGGCAGTGGCACTGGTGGTCCCTGGATGGAAGAGGAGGTCCCACAAATCCTGGCCAACTCAGCCTGGAGATGAGCAACCTCCTCCCTCAGCCCAGAGGGTGCCTGCAGATGGGACAACACCGCATCCTCCAGAATATCTCCCGGAAGACTGCTGCTCCACAGCCACTGCTACCCTCCAATCATGTCTTATTTCTGACCCCTTAACTGTTTGCAATCCTTACTCTTTCATCTGTTTTCTCTCTCTCTCCTTACTTTCTTGCCTGTGTGCCTTTAAGCTCCTGATTGTCCTGTTCTGAGACAAGAATATCCTATATTTCTCAGTAGACCACTTACTTGTTCAGAGGCAGACCTCCAGCAGCTAGAGGGGCCAGAGCTACTCTTGCCCTTCTAGGATGGTGGGTCCTTGGTGGTTCTGTGATCACTCACTTCCTGCCCCTAAACAGGAAGTTCCTGTTGTCAGTCAAATCCTGTGCCTATAAAAATAGAACTAGCTTTGGGTGGGGGGTGGAGGCGGAGGAAGGAGGGCAATATAGTCCCAGCAGAAGTTCAGTCACACAGCAGTCCTTTCTCTTGGTGTCTTCTGCCAATAGTGTGAACAAGTAACAGAGGTAACCCTCCTGTTGCTTCTGGGCCCAACTCACGTTTAGTCAAGTTCTGGGGGATTCAAACTGTGAACCTTATGCTAGTGTACCTAATGAACAGGCTCAGATACATACCCTCTTCAGGGACTGCGGTACAATCTTTACGCCCAGGGCACCAAGCGAGGCTCCCAAAATGAACCCTTAAAACTCTGTAGAGACCTTAGGTATATTCTTACCTTTTCCCAGTTTAGTAACACCATCAAGCCCTTCAAAACAGCTGTCAGACTTAACCACGTATACAACACATGCAAAAAGAACTTGGAAGACACACCTAGGCAGTATCTTGAAAAAGATTCTTTACTAAAGATGATAAAAATAGGAAAATGTAAACACAGAACAATATATCAAAAGCTCACAATCACATAACAGAACAAGGGCAAAGTACAAAACAAAACTCCTACCACAATACATTTAGACCTTTGCTGTCTAAGGTATTATCTCTGAAGTCGTTTAAAGTTAGATCGAGAGCTTTCTCTCTCTGAGTCCCAAAATGATATGACCACATTTCAGACACAAGTATCAATTTTCTATATATAACTCCTTAATTACGTTTCCTTTCAACTTAGCAATCACACTAGCACCAATGTGTTACAAAAACTGTTTCTGAAGTCATAAAATCACATTTGGTTTGCACTTCAAAAAGCCTAGGCATGCCATAAAATGGTAATTAAATGCCATTCTGAAGGATGTCAGTTAATTAAATGGTTCCTGGTCAGTTTACATATCCTGTAGCTTCACTGAAACCTGGGTGGTTCACCCATGGAAGCACAGAGCTGTCTTATGTGAGCCAATCACATACTATATTTTTATATTACAAATATCATGCAATAATCATAACCAGCTGGCCAGGCGTCACAGGTATGACCTCACAGCGGTGTACATCAAGATTTGTGAGGTCAGACCTGTAATATAACAACAATCTGAAGCCCTGAATCTAGTTAGAATCTCATTGAACCAGTTATTATATTGGTTTTACTAACTGCACCCTTGGTGGATTTTCTACTAGTTGCAATAACGACTGACTGTTTGATTAATTAACAGATTGATTGGCTTTGTTGTATACCTGAAGTTGCCAGCTGCTGGATTTTGAACTGGATATTGATTGTTGGGTTCTCATCAGGTTTGGAGACCCCCCTGCAGACTCATTGTCCCCTTCAAACTAGGCAGCTTCTGAGGTTTATCTTCCCAATGTCCCAGGACAGTAACTAGAAAAGAATGCAAACAATTTTGTTATTTTTATTTGCAATTATTCTTCAGGAAGACCATATGGAGCATGATGAAAAAATTACTTACCATAGTAATCTTGTTTCTTCCCAGTGACACTCAGGTATTCAGAACTTCTGCAGTGTCCCTTTAAAACTGAACTGCCCAGAGAGAGAATTTGAAATGTTATGCAAATGGTGGAATCTTTGCACATGCTATTTTCAAATGCTGCTTTAAACTAGCTGCCTAGGTTCTAAACCCTCAGATTTCCTTGGAGCCTCAGAGACAGGCATCAAAAACTAAACATCTATATGTAAAACACTCAATAATTAGAATAATAATAATGGAACAACACCTAATTCCCAAAGAAGGAAAAACAAACTGGAGGTCATAACATAATTATCCCTGAATGTCAGAATCATCTGAAGGGAAAAACAGCAAAAATGAACCCAAATAAGCCACAGTGCTGACTGTTGCACCTATATAGTAGGTCACAAAAACATTCCCAGAAATGCAGAGGCTACTGGTTCTTGAAGGGGAGGCAGGGTGGGAAGTTCTGAATACCAGAGTATCACTGGAAAGAAACAAGATTACTATGGTAAGTATTTTTTCTTCAAACCCAGTAATACTCTGATATTCATAACTTCTGCAGACTAAGTAGCAGTACCTTTGGAGGTGAACACAGAACCTACTTTAGGGAACAGACTCTGCAGGACTGCATTGCAAACTTAGCATCACTCCTGGACAGGATGTCCAAACTGTAATGCTTTGTGAAAGTGTGTACTGTTTTCCAGGTAGCTGCTTTAGAGATGTCCACTAATGGAACATCCCAGGCAGCTGCTATAGTAGGCTGTGCCTCTTGTGGAATGGGCCCTCAAGCCTGTTGGGGGTTCCCTTCCCACCTCAGAGTAACAAACCGGATACACTGCATTATCCAGTGAGAAATGGACCTTTTAGATGCTGGGTTACTGTTTTCCACATCCCACAAGTCAGGAGCAGCTGTTTTCTGTCCTGTCTATGGTCCTTAGTGGCTGTCATGTAGTAGTTAAGAGCTCTCTTGACATTCAGACTGTGGAGTCTCCTTTCACCAGAGGTAGAGTGCTCAGTGAAAAAGACAGGTAGGGTAATGGTTTGGTTTAAGAAATCAGAAACCACTTTAGGGAGAAATTTCCTGCTCATTCTCAGGACCACTTTGTCCTTGTGGAAGGAAATATAGTCCGGTTCAATGCAGAGAGCCTGGAGCTGCTTATTCTTCTGGCAGAGTTGTTGCCACTCTGAAACTGTTTGTTTTCCATATGACATATTTTAGATGAGCTGAGACATGGGCTCAAAAGAGCCCCCATGAGCTGGCTATACATACACTGAGATCCCATGCAGGCACTGGCTCCCTGTGAGGGGTGCAAATACTAACATACTAAAATGTCAGCAGAATAGGCTAGCGATCTTTGTGTCTGCTTGTTTAGTCAGCCCCTCGAAGCTGACCTTGCTGCACCTAAGCCCTCTCTGGCTTCTTCCTTCCCAGTCCCGGATATTCCTGCTGCACAGGACTTTGCTTCAGAACCCTTCCCTGTACCTGTCCCACCCCTCTTGAACCCTCCACCGTCTCTGCCTCCACCAGCCCCTGGGCAGTGCATTCCATGGCTCCACCACCCTCTCAGTGAAGTAGCACCTCCTCCTTTCTCCCTGAATCTCCCCTCCAGCTTCCACCCATGCCCTCTCGTTGTACATATTTAGCTCTTGAGCCTCTCCCCATAGGTCCTGTCCCCAAGCCCCAGATCATTTTGGTTGCCCTCCTCCGGACCCTATCCAGGAGTTCAATGTCCCTCTAAGTGTGGCCTCCAAAACTGCATGCAGTACTCTAGGTGTGGCCTCACCAAGCAGTTATACAGGAGGAGTATCACTTCCCTCCTTCTGAAGGTGATCCTCTAGCGATGCATCCCAGCATCCTGTAAGCCTTGGCCGCTGCCCTCCTACAAGTCTCAGGAGTTGTTCATCTTGACATCCACTACCAACCCCAGGTCCCTCTCAGCCATTGAGACTTGTAGCATTCCCCGGATGTACTCTTGGCCCCGGTTCCGGCTCCCAGGCATGGTACCTTGCATTTCCTGCATTAAATCTCAGCTTGGGAAAGCAAATGGGAAGACCCTTATAGAACCTTTTGAAGATAGGGTCTGAAGCAAGAGAAATCCTGTGCCTGGCTGAAATATAAGTAGATGCTGCAGCAAGGTTTACTTTCAGGGTACTGGGCTGTAGGCCCAATGAATGCAAATAGGTAAGATAGTCCAGCATGGCTGGGACCCCAGCCTGTGTTGGCACCACTTTTGGGTGGAACACCAAATAGAAAACCTCTTCCATTTTGCAGCATTGGTTTTCTTAGTAGAGGCTTCCTGTAACCCCTCAAAATGTCAGGACACTTTCAGAAAGGTTAAGTCCTGCATATTCTAGGTCCTCAAGAGCCAGGCCTTGAGCCTGAGGAATCTGAGGTTCAGGTACAGAGCCTCCCTGATTGGAGGTTAACAGGTTGTGCCTTCTGGGAATGTGTATCAGCTCGGCCACAGACATGGAGAGCAGTAGAAAGTACCATGGCTGCCTGGGCCAATCTGGTGCTATCAAGATCATGGATGCTGACTGGGACCAGAGCTTGAGCAATACCCTATACATCAGGGGAATGGAGGAAAAGCATACAGATGTTTCCCTGACCAGTCCAGAACTAGAGCATCCAGGGAGACTGTTCCTGATCTGGTGGTCTGCAACAATATTGTGGCAGGTGGTGGTTCTGGTGGGGCGTGAGCAGGTCTACCTCTGGGTGCCCCACCTCCTGAAAATCACTTCCACCACTTGCCTGTTCACAGTCCATTTGTGATGGGCCTGGCTGATCTGGCTCAAGGTGTCTGCCAAAGTACTGTCCTTGCGAGGCAGGTGAATGGCCTGAAGTGACACTCTCAAGGGAGTATGCCAGACTCCATATTTTCATGGTTTCTGTGCAGAGAAAGTTTGACCTTGTCCCTCCTGCTTGTTTATGTAGTACATAGTGTTGGTATGGTCTGTTCTGATCTGTGCCACCTTCCCTGTAGCAGTGTCGTGAAAGCCTTTAGTGCCAACAATACTGTTCTGAGTTCCAGTAGATTGATGTGCAGGAGTGACTCTGCACTTGACCATGTTGCCTTGGGTGTGTGGTCTCCCAGTGCGCCTCCACCTCAATAATGATGCATCCGTTGTGAGAACTACTGATGGGGCTCCTGCTGAAAAGGAACCCCTCCTCTTAAGTTGGTTCCCTCTTTCCATCATTCAAGGGCCTGTAACAAAGTTCTTGTTTCTGGAACCAATTTTGAAAGAGGGTCTCTTTGGACACCAGTGAGCCCTGAGATGAAACTAGATGTCCCTCATTTGGAATCTGGATCCCAGCACTGTGCCGTGGCAGCTGCCATGAGACCAGAAACTATAGGAACAATCTTGCAGTCTTTGGTTTTGTTCAGGCTGAATGAACCTGCTATCTGTAGGATGCTCTTGCTCTGTCCAGAGGCAGGTATGCCCTGCTATGCGGGTATTTAACTCGGCTCCCTATGAACTGCAATACCGAGCAGGCTGAAGGACTGACTTTTCAGGTTTATCAGGAATCCTAGAGACTCCAAGAGCCCTTGGATGAGTTGCAGCTGGTCCCTCATGTGCTGGGGTGATTTTCCCCACCACCAGCCAGTCATCTATGTATGGGAAGGACTGACACCTTGCTTGCGAAAGTGTGCCACTATCACTACCAAACACTTTGTGAACACTCTTGGTGCTGAGTGAGACCAAATGGCAGGGTTGAAAACTGGTAATGACCTGAAGAATCTGAACCAGAGGTATTTTCTGTGAGACCCCTTACGGGATGTGGAACTAGGCATCTTTTAGATACAGTGAAGCCAACCAGTCTCCTTTCTGGAGGGTTGGAAAAATTAGTGCCAGGGTTACCATGTTGAACTTTGGTTTTGTTAGATATCTGTTTTAGACCCTGAGTTCTAAGATGGGCTGCCACTTCCCACTTTTCTTTGGGGTAAGGAAGTACTTGAGTAAAATCCCTTTCCTTTTAACTGGACTGGTACTGGTTCCACTGCTTGTGACAGAAGCAGTTTTTGAACCTCTGCTTCTAGGGGTTTTCTCTCAGCATTTGTGGATGACTTGAACACTCGGGCTCTTAAAGGTGGAAGGTTTGAAGCTTGGAGACAATCCCTGGCTCACTATTCCAGGACCCACTTGTCTGTGGTGATTTTTGCCAAGCATGAAAATAGTGAGCCAGTCTGCCTCCTACAGGCAGTAGGGAGGCGGCCTGTACAGACACGTCAGGGTGCCTGCTTTGCTTGAGACTGAGCTTGGGATTGGGAACCACGTCTGGAACCACTTCTACCCCTGTCCCTGAAGTGTCCCCACTGTGGATACTGCTGGTACTAAGGCATAGCCATGGCCTGGAAAAGGGCCCGATTTGAAAGGATCTGCCCTGCCTCCCTTCCATAGGGTCTGCTGGATGGAGAAGCTTAGTCTTTGCAGAATTGCTTCTGTAGATGGCCTTGTATTCATCCACTTTTTAATGTAAGCCTCTGTCTTTTCCTCCGAAAGAGTTTTTCTCAATGGAAATCCAATGCACTGGTTTGTGGATCTTAGCCAAGCAAACCTTCTCTGAGCCACAGTGTTTGCCATCCACCTGGCAGCTGTGTCATTCAAATCAGCAGCTATCTGGAATGGATATTTGGCCACTTCAAACCAAACCTTGCTGTTTCAGCTGAATCAGCTGAAAGGGAGACTGTGTCTTGTCTGCCATGGCAAGCGACTGCCAAAAGATTTTGGCATTGAGCAGCATAGGCCTGGAAGTTAGCCTGTCTGATGGCCAAGGAGGCGAAGGTAACCTTTCTTAGCCATGCTATCAGTCTTCCTAGACTCTTTGTCTGTGGGGGTGGGAGGCTAGTGGAACCCTTGCCTTGTCACAGGCTGCCACTTGCACCACCTCTTGGTGGTCAGGGTTGGAGAACACAATTCAGCACCCTGTCTTTCCACCTGAGCTTTTACCCAACCTCATATCCAGAGGGAGGCAGTATTAGATGTTTGCAAAATCTTTAAGGCATCCTTCTTAAAGAACTTAACAGGAAGAAGCTTTTTAGTGGGCGTCAGCCCCATCATTTCCATGTACTCAGCTTCTTCTTCATCATCCTCAATCACTTCATTTGTGGGATGTCCAAAGTATCCACTATCCTGCTCACAAAAGTAAAATGTGAGGAAAAATCCTCTGATGCCCTAAGAGAAGAACCAAAATCTTGTTCAGGAAACCTCCGGTTCAGTGGGGTCCCAGTCGTCCTCCACATCAATATCAAAATACTCTTCTTGTTCAAAAAGGAAGACTGGGAAGAAGAGCCAGTCTGTTTGCAGGAGTCTGAGGCAGAGAGCAGTCAGCCCCTGTAAAGCCTGGATAACTCAAAAGACCTGTGCAATCTCATCAGCAGTTGGCATTTTTATTGCAGGCACAGAAGTCCCCAAATGCTGCTCAGCTGGGGGTTCTGTGTGCTTTGTTTTCTTAGATTTCTTAGAGGGAACCAGAGGTCAGCCAGTTCAGCAAGCCTCTTTTGAACTGCTTGTATACCAGTCTCAGGGGTGGCAGTCAGCTGTTATTACTGTGGTTTCATCCACAGAAACAGAGGTGTCAGCTGGTCAGAGCTCGAGGGACCCTTAGGAACAGACAGCTTTTCTTGAGCCTTTCAAGGTATTTTCAACAGTTTTATCAGGAAATGTTTTGTAAATATTGGTCTGTTTTTAAATGTTCAAAGCTCAGGCAGACAACACATACATTATGTTTGTCTGCCTTGTAAAACTCTCACCACAATCAGTACAAGGTTTGAAACTGGGTTCACCTGTTCTTCTTCTTTTAGGTTTTCAGACATTCTGTGGGTAGAAAATCCCCAAAATTAACAACCGCTAAATAAGAAGGATTTTTTAAACTTATTTAGCACTTGCGGTCGGTTCTGGAACTGATCAGAACCAGGAACCAAACAGAAAATGAACGAACTAGCGGTTCACAAAAGAAAAGGTTACTCACCTGTAACAGTAGTTCTAGGAGTGGTATATGTTGTTCATCCACACTGTTTGGCATGTCCCTTTCCTTTAAATCTTGCCAGAAGTCTTTAAGCTGCCTCCTCCCACCCACCGGGTGGTATATACCTCGGCTCTGCCCCATGGCGCCAAATCTTAGCCACTGGAAACAAGGTTGTGCACCCGAAGCCGGGCAGGTCGGGTAGGTGCGTATGGATGAACAACATATACCACTCCCTGAGAACTACTGTACAGATAGTAACTATTCTTCTAGGAGTATGGATATGTTGTTCATCCACACTGTTTGGTAGACTCAAGCAGTTCTCCAGGAGGAGGAGGCAAGGCGACACCCCTACTTAGGAAATAAAGATTGGAGAACCGAGGCTCCAAAACCAGCATCCCGGCGTGACTCAAGGTCGATGTGGTAGTGGGTAATGAAGGTGTTTGCTGACTTCCAGGTAGTAGCCTGACAGATTTCCTGGATAGGGATGTCCCTGGAAGCAGCCACCAAAGCAACAGTACAGTGGGTAGAATGAGCTCTCCCTCTGGGAGGCTCCTTGCCGCAACTCATAGCACAGACTTATGCATGATGTAATCCATCTTGCTATGGTCCATTTGGTTGCAGGTCTGCCAGAAGCGGCTTCAGCGTGAGGTGACAAACAGCTGGCGAACCTCTCCATGAATTTCTGCCATTCTCTCCTTATAATAGGGAGAGAGCATGTCTCAGGTCCAGAGTATGGAGCCTGTACTCAGCGTCCAAGGTGTAGTTAGGGTAGTATACCAGCACAGTCAACACCTGGTTAAGGTGAAACTGTGACACTACCTTGGAAGGAATTTCAGGTGGAGCGTGGGACAACTTTGTCCCTGTGAAAGACCAGATAAGGGAGTCCACCGAAAGTGCCTGGAGCCCCTGTCCTTCTGTCAGGCGTGATAGCCACCAGAAAAGCAGTCTTCCACGACAAAGTGTGACTGCTCACACTTGTGCACTGGTTTGAATGGCTTGCCCATGAACTTTGCCAAAACCAGTAGTAGATCCCACGGAGGTGGAGGTTCACGCACGGAGGATATGTGAACAAGGCCTTTGAGGAAGCTCGACCACTGTCTCCTGCGCCAATGTCGGCTGACTGGCCAGCGTCCGTAAGCAGAAATGGCTGCCAGGTGCACCCTAAGGTCGATGACCGTAGACCTCCTTTGGAGAGAGACCAAAGGTAGTCGAGAATGTTAGCCACAGAACAGGATAAGGGGTCCAGACTCTTACCTGACACCAAATGGAAAATCTTTCCATTTGAAGGCGTAACATTTCCTGGTTGATTCCTTTCTCAATGCCTCCACCAGGTGCAGACATCGTCGGAAAGACACAAAGCCTGGAACTCTAGCTGCTCAGGTACCGGACTGTGAGGTGCAGGAATTGAAGGTCCGGATGGAGTACCTTCCCTGGTTCAGTGATATCGGGTCCAGGCGTGTACAAAGCCACTCTGGGGGCCTGCAGCTGAGGCTGAGGAGATCTGGATACCAGAACTGGCGTGGCCAATCTGGGGCTACCAGGATCACCTTGCCCTGTCCCTCCTCACCTTGAGTAACACCTTGTGGATCAAGGGAAATGGAGGAAGCTGTAGAGGAGGCCTGGGACCCACAGCCTCGAAGCGGCATCCCCTGCAGTGAGCCCTGCTGAGGGGACGGGCATGATACAGCCTCAGCTTGTTGTTTTCCCTGGAGGCAAACAGGTCCACCAACGGTTTGCCCCAATGGGAGAACAGACTGTAAGTTACCTCTGGATGTAGAGACCACTCGTGGGATGTCTAGCCTATGTGGCTGAGAGCATCCGCCAGGTGGTTCAAGGCTCCTGCCACATGGATGGCTAGGAGATCCACCTCCAACCGCCTCTGAGGGTCCAGATGTGGAGTGCCTCCTTGCACAGCAGATGGGAGTGCGTGCCACCCTGTTTGCTGAGGTAGTACATGGTCATGGTATTGTCCGTCTGGACTTGAACCACTTGACCCGAGCTGAGGAGCAAAAGCTGACAGCGCCAGTCTGACTGCTCTGAGCTCCAACAGGTTGATGTGGCATCGGGACTCCTTGGGGTCCAGATCCCGTGGCCCTGTTGTCCCCATGTGGGCTCCCCAGCCCATGAGAGAGGCATCAGTCGTAAGGATGACAGTCGGCTCGGGATGGACAAACAGGATCCCTTCCTGCAACCGGTCTGGAGCGGTCCACCAATAAAGAGCTTCCCACATCTTCTGGGTTACAGTGATCAGCTGGTCGAAATGACCATGGCGCTGAGTCCGCTGGGTGGCCTCCCACTGGAGGAAGTGCATGTGCCACCTGGCCCAATGGACCACTGAGGTGCACGCCACCATGTAACCCAGAAGGCACAGAAAGTCCGGCAAGGTGCAAGTGCCCAACCAGAAATGATCGGGCAAAGGAGGAGAGATCCTTCGCCCTGTCTGCCTGGATCTGAGCTCTGGCTTGACAAGAGTCAAACTCTGCCCCGATGAAGCCCATCACCTGAGAGGGCACGAGTTCCGACTTGGCCTCGTTGATCAGGAGGCCTCGTTGGGAGCAGGTTGGAGAGCCAGATCCCTGGACCTCTCCACCTCCTGAAGGGAGGAACCTGCCAAGAGCAGTCATCGAAATAAGGGTATATTCGGACTCCTCGATGCCGAAGGTGGGCTGCCACCACTGCAATGCACTTTGTAAAGACCTGTGGGGCCTGATGACAAGCCGAACGGCATGGCTCGAACTTGTACAGGGTCCCCGACCCTGAAGCAGAGGAATCGCTGATGGGATGAACGGACTGGGACATGAAAGAATGCGTCCTGTAGATCCAATGAACAGAACCACATGTTTTGCTCCAGGGATGGTATGATTTGGTTCAGAGTTACCATCCAGAAGGTGCAGGACCTAATATATTTATTCAGGTCATGGAGATCTAGGATGGGCGCCAAACCCGTCCGCTTTGGCACCAGGAAGTACCTGGATATGAATCGTGGTCTGTAGGAGGATCTGGCACTGAAGCTACTGCCTCCTTGTGGAGGAGCTCAGCTATGTCATCTCAAGAGCAGACTGAGTGCAAGCTGAGATCCTTTCCTCCGAGGGGCGGGCTGGGCTGAGAGGGTACTGCTCAAACTCTAGAGGCTGTCCCTGACCAACCACTTTGAGAATCCACCTGTCCAAAGTGATATCGGACCAGGTGGAAAGAAAGTGGTGGAGCCAACCCCTCATGGGAGGACCCAGAGCTGGCATGATGGGTGTAGGGTGGCAACCCCAGCCCGTCACCAGTATGCTTAGAGAAAGAGGAGGAGGAGACTCCTGGACCTGCACCTTGGCCTTCTTTATGGGGCTGTTGAGGACCCTGCTGGGATATGGGTGCCAAGCTTAAGCCTACTGCTGCTGTTGCTGCCGACCTCCTTGGTAGGAGGGCTGCCTGACCGCAGGGAAGAATGCGGAATGGCTGCTTCTTCCTTCTCTGCTGGTTCTTGCCCAAAGAACCCTTAGCAGAAGTAGCATCCAAGGTGGCACTGGACTGCTCTATACGCTGAAGGTGACTGGCCACTCCGGGACCGAACAAGTCGGTGCCTAGGAAAGACACATCAGCAAGCTTATGCTGAGTATCCGCCGGGAAGGAGGAAAGCCTCAGTCAAGTCCTGCAGTGAGTGGCCACTGCAGCTGCAAGAGAACAGGCACAAGAATCTCCTATATCCAGGGCCGTCTGGAGCTGCTGTTTTCGACAGCACGACCCTGGTCCCGGACTTGTTTGACTGAAGTCTACATGTCTGCTGGGAGATGAGGGAGGACCTTGTCTAATGACCCGAGAAGGGCATGAGAGAAGAAGTGTGCCATAATGACAGCCGAGCTGGCCTGACGAAGACCCAGAGAAGAGGCCGCATAGACCTTACAGGCAGAGTGGTCCATATTTTTTGGACTCCTTGTCGGGGGTCAGTCAGTGTCAGCGAACTCCCAGTATGCCTGAACACAGAGGCAGTCACCAGGCTCTCAGCCAAAGGGTGCTCTGTGAACCCTGCAAGGGACCCCATGGGCACCACATACTTGTGGGCCATGTGGGCAGAATGTGCTGGGCAGGTAGCAGGACTCTGCCAAAGTTCAAGGGCCGGGCCAACAACAGCCTCGGCCACGGAAAGGCTCCGTCAGTGTATACCCTCTCTTGGACGATATCGGTGAGAGGGTACTCCGCCTTCTTCTGGATGGACTCCATAGGCATTCGGTAGATTCGAAATGAGGCAGAGGATGCCCGAAAGGAGGAAGGAAGGACCTTCCTCCAAACCTGTCATGGACAACTCATCATCCCAGGAATGTTAAGTGTAATCCAGTGATTTCAGAGTCTGAAGAATCGTGGTATAGCAGTCCGCCGCCTAGGTCACCCTCGATATGCCGAGGGACGATCCGAGTGACAGTAAATCGACAGACACCGGGAAGCCCAGTGTCTTGTCGATTCTCTTTAGAGCGCCCTCCCTCAGGCTGCTTAGGTGGTGTTTCCACCCTAATTGGTGGAGAGACTGAGACAGGCCAAGCCGGTATACGGGCTGTCCCATCGGAGTGAAGAACCAAGGCTTCGGTTCTGAGGGGTCGGCTCGCCTGGGAGACGAAAGCCATGTAATGGCTGGGTAGACGGTGGAGCCAGCTTTTGCCGGGCAGAATCAGCTGCTGCCACATGAGGTCTTCATAACGCCGGAGTTTCTGCTGAAGTCTCTCCTTGTCCGAGGAGGATGAAGACCTGTGGCGCCGCCTCTTCTTAGAGTATGTATGACTCTTCTTCAGAGTTCTGGACCTCGAGCAGATTGGGGAGGCCAACTCTGCTGATCGGGAGACACCGGGTTGGTGAAAACCGAGGGTCCGGAACCGGGTCCTTAATGGGGACGCCAGCAGGCTAGGTCTCCCTCATCAGGAAGACAAGGACTGGAGTCCTTTCCAAGGAGTCGCTGGCTGAACCAGCGACACGGGTCGATTGGGTTGAGAACAATCTCAGCCTCGTTGGCCACTTCCCTCGGTCTCCTTGCCAGACAGAAGTTCCGTGAAGTCGGAGGCAGAGGAGGCGATCTCAACAGTCGAGACCACGTGCTCCTGGGACTCGGACCTTCTTGGTCCCAAGAGCATCTTTGCTTGGACAAAGATCCAAGGTCCTTATCACTCTTCCAAGGGCGGGAGGAGTGCAAGCTCAAGGCGCCTCACCCCTGGTGGGGAGAGACTGGCACAACTCCTTGAAGGAGCCTGTAAAGGTGGAGCCAAGGTTAAGTGGCATGAAGAAGCTTAGACTGGCTGAAGCTCGAGCTGCTTCCTCTTTAAATGCCTTCATTTGTTCCAGCTGTTAAAGCGGATCATGACGTGGAAACCGCCCACCTCGCCTCCTTCGATTTCACCAGTGGGTTCTTTTTCTCCAGTCTCCCCAGCTTTAAACGTGCCTTGCAGTCGCCCAGGACATTGGGATGGAAGGCCAGGCAAAAAAAAAAAAATAAACACACGACGAGTGTCATGTCCGACACTTAGACAGTAGACGACGTTAGGTGGGGATTGGTGCACGACATCTTCTGCCGCAGGAGCAATGGCAAAATTGGGAAGATTTTCCTTCCATGGCAGATGTCGCTAACTGGAACGAGTTTTAAAAGAATTTTCAGTAAAATCAGACAATTATAGAATCAGGGCCTCTGAAATGCTTTGAGAGCACGGGGAACCTGTATTTTCCAGCAGAAAGGAATCATGGCTTATGGGGCGGAGCCGAGGTATAAACCATATGGGTGGGTGGTGGGTGGGAGGAGCCAGCTTGAAGACTTCTGGCAAGATTTAAAGGGGAAAGGGACATGCCAAACAGTGTGGATGAACAACATATCCACGCTCCTAGAATAAATGTTTTAAAATAAATTTAGACTAATGGAGTTCCTTAGTCAGGAGCATACGATAAATACAAAATAAACCCGGTTTCCCACCTGTTATATCGAACCAGGAGAAACTGAAAAATATATTTTAAATACAAAAACAATGGTTTAGCTCATCTTAACAAATAGCAAAAGGCAGCAAATGAAAAGGAGAAAAATACTTAAGTATTTTTATAAGTTTTATTGCATCAGGACAAGTAGATGAGGAGAGGATCTCCGAGCTTCTGGTCTTGACAGGAGGTGAAATCTGAGGGTTTAGAACCTAGGCTGTTAGTTTAAGGCAGCATTTGCATACCATTCCAAATTCTCTCAGGCAGATCAGTCTTAAAGGGACTGCAGAAGTTATGAATACCTGAGTATTACTGGGTTAGAATGCCCATTTACAGATGCACTGAGATAAAAATGAATTTACAATAGTCATCAGAACAAGTCAATCAGAATGATAAATCTAAAATGTGCAACGGGCAAGAATACAAAGGGCAACAGGCAAAATGCAATGGGTACAATGTTGAATTTAAAGTTTCCAAAATGGTAACAACAGCAGTTAATTCAGATGCATGAAGCTATACATATATACATACTGTATATACTGTACATAAATACATAATGGTGCATCCAGTCTGCTCCTTACCTGCCTAACTCATAGAATTTGAATTTGATGGTAGATAAGGACCGCTTGGCCCACCTAGTCTGCCCATTTCCCTACCTACCTAACGGATAAACTGCAGATCTTGTTCTTGGACATCTCTTTTCTGAAAGATGCTACCCTCTTGAACTTTATTGATTCCTTGAGGTATTTGAAAGTTTCTATCATGTCCCCTCTCCCTCCTTTCCTTGAGGCTATACATCTTAAGTTCCTTTAGTCTTTCTTCATATGTCTTCTGGTACAGACCCTACACCATTTGGTTGCCCTCCTCTGGACAGCCTCCACCCGTCTATGTCTTTGTGGAGATGGGGTCTCCAGAACTGTACACAGTACTCCAGATGTGGTCTTACCAACTGTCCAACGGATTTTACTGAGTTGACTGCTCTAATGACATCTTGGTAACCCCTCCCCAGGCTATCTATACCCTCCCCTACTACAGACACTATGATGCTTGAACCCCACCACTGACCTGGCTTCAACCACCTGCTTTGGTAAACTATTCTACCCATCCACCACCCACTCCGTGAACAAGAACTTCCATGCATCACCAGCAACAATTTCCATTCATGCCCCCTGGTTATGGTGCTTTTGTACCTTGTGAACAGGTCTGCCTTCCTGCAAGTAATAAGGGAAGAAGGACCAAGAAGTAGCCCTCTTGGTTCAACAGGGACCTAAGGCAACTGATCCCAAACAAAAAGAAAATATATGACTACTGGAAAGAGACAGGTTGCCTCTAAGCTAGGTAAGACAGCATTAGGAGCTGTGGACAACACGAAAGCCTTTTTCAGTAGGTGAAGGAGCATGGGAGAGAGACAGGAGCAACCGCTAAGATACTGGATAAATGATTTGCTTCAGTCCTCACCATTGGGGCCCGCCCTGTGGGAGAGTGGAGTGCTCACTGGAATGGCCAGTGACATCAAGGTAGGCATGATGCTGCTGGTGGCCATGAAATCTGCCATGGTAGCGACTGTACCTCAGGATTATAGTGTTACCCATAAAGCATTTATGCTTGGGATGCCCCATCCTTTCATCTAATCCCCTGTGCTTTTGTAACCCCAAATCTTTCCCTTATGCTTTAAGAGAAGGCATTGTTCCCAGCCTTAGTAGGATTGATTGAATAGGCAGAAAAAGAGCTAGAGGTCCCATCCAGTTGCCCAGTTCTCGGTCTAGTTCCATGCTCGGCCTAACGTCATAGTGGATTTAGAGCTCCTGATCATCATTAGTGGCTGAAAATCACCCATTCCCCAAGTATCCCTTCCCCTCTTCAGCCTGTGGGTTCCATTATTTCCTTATAGCTGTCCCACTCAAGTTTAAACCCTGTCTCAGTCTCTACTTCAATAACCTCTCTGGGCAGTCCATTCTATTCGTCCACCACCCAGTCACTGAAAAACTTTCTCACACCCTCCTACCCCGAATGTACACCAGTGTCCTCTAGTCACTGTATCCTCATTCCTAGTAAGCAAGCTTTTTCAGTCTAATGGGTATCAGAGGAGTCCATGTTGTGGCTAGGCCCAAGACAGGAAAAACATAACTCATGCCAGTTGCGGACAAAATGTTCTTACTACAAGGGCAGCGACAAACAATGGAGTATTGGTTTGATCCTTCTTCAACATACCAGGCCTTTAGGAAAATAATAACGACAGAAAAAGTACAGTGACGCAGTTGAACTTGAGGTGATGTACTACCGCAGTACACACCTGACAGTGGGAAGAACAGAATTGAGGTAGGTGAGGGAGCTGGCAATGGTTACTGGCAGGCACTCAGCACACAGGTGCCAAAGCCAATAGCTGTTGTCAGCCCCCTGGCCAAAGATTTCTTCCTGCGGGATCCTAGTGCCTCTGACCCAGACCCATTAGGGGACTCGATGGAGAATTTTGATTGGTGGAAGATCCTGCAATCATGCTAGGCAGGAGGTCTCACCTATGTTACCAGACCAATCAGAACCTACAGTTACACAATGCCAGGTGTCTCACCATTGTTACCGGATGCATCAGAACCTGCAGTTACAAGGTGCTGGAGTATCATTTTTTTACTACACATATCAGGGCCTGTAGTCACATGGTGACACAGATCTCACCTTTGTTAATGAACACATCAGAAGAGGTAGTCACACAGTACCTGGGGTCTCACCTGTTACAGGACACATCAGAACCTCCTATCACATGGTGGCAGAGTTTCACCTGTGTTAGTTACCACATCCATCAGAACCTGCAGTCACACAGCGATGGAGTCTCACCGTTGTTATTGGATACAGCAGAACTGGCAGTCACTCTGTGCAGAGGGGTGCTTTATTAAGCGGACTTATCGGTAGCTGCTGTCACACTGTGCTGGGGGTCTTACCTTTGTGACTGGGTCAAAGGTGTAGGTTCCCTGTGATGGGTGAGTCATATTCAGGACCCCTTCGGCATTTGGCTGGTCACGTCACTCCCTCCACCGTTTTCCCCATTGTCTGTTTGGGCCGATCGTGATCTCAAAGCGGCAAGGGACATGTTGTCTCTAAAGCTAATGTTGTGCTTCACGAGACTGGGATGGCCACCAGGCTAGAGAGAACACAAAACATAAATAAACTAACAGAGGCTTGAAATGAACAGCCCTCAGTTTCTCATGTAGATGTCACACATTATTTGCACAGTATAAGGAGCAGAAAAGCATCATATAAAGGAACACACACAAATGTAATGCAATTTCAATTTGCTTTATTTTTAAAAGGCACTATTCCAAGGTCATAACACCTTTACATTAAAAAAAAAATAATAATGAACCATAAAATCCACAAACAGAAACTTAATCAGTGGCACCCCTCCCCACCGATTAGGCTAACCTGCATACTATAATATTCCATGATTATCTCAGTCCAAATTGAATCACAGCGCCGTGCTTGTACAATTCTGCATGCACAGCAGTGCTCCGTGCTGCTCACCTAGAACCCTTTGTACAAGTGAATGGCATGGAGCTGCACTGTAAAATGAGGTCACCCAGCCTGGCCTGTTTATACTGGGGTAGCGATAACACATGGAATATTAAAAGCAAGCAAGTTAGCAAAAATAGAGAATACTGGATGGGCAACTATGCACAACCAGTGTGTTCTACACAGAGGGTTTCAATTCCTCTGACCTTGAGAGCAAAGCTCTAGAGGTCCTGGGAATCAGAACCCCGAGGTGGCAGAACACATTGGTTGTGCTTAAAGTTGTTCGTCCTGTATTTTTTTTATAGTGTATAGTATTATGAAATATGTGTAACCCCCTGCAAATGGGGGTTCCCAAAAGACTTCCAGAGCTTGCTTGAATGCTCCAAGCCTGAATGGTGTTTGGCGTTTAAGCCATTTATCAGTGAGTGTTTTAGAACCTCTGGTACTGTCTCTTTAAGAGCTGTCTGCTTGCAGACATAATTAGTTTGTATGGGGGACTGTGTGTTTCTTTGATTGAGTACCACTCGAGCTGCTGCCAATTCACTCCATTTTGCAGTCACTAGGAGTGCAAAGGAACCTATCTGAAAGATGTAACTGTTTGCCAGAAATCATTTAGAGTAATAATGAAATTACAGTTTGTCTAACCTGCTTTCTTTGCAGTCAGAACTGTGTCTGCCTAGTTCCCATTCTGGTTTTGAACTGCTGAACTGGACCAATCAGTGTGGGGTAAGCTAGCTCTAAAATGGTGCCTTGGACGAATCAGAACTTGGACTCATAATCTGAGCCAGCCACAAGAGGATTGTATGGGCAGTGACTCTGGCAGATGTAGTTTAGACTTGCGCCTTTTGGACCAACAGGAGCAGTCTATTGTGAGTGACAGCCAATCCAGTCAAGAACTGGGAGGAACTCAAAGGAAGTGCCGGTTTTGTCTGTTGGAGTTTCAGTTGAGCTCTAGCAGTGAAGAAGGAAGGAGCCCTGTGCTTTTCAGTGTGCAGTTTTAGTCGGAAACATGTGTAAGGCCCAGAGTTCGGTCTGCAGCTTGTGTAACTGCTTGTTAGGACTGAATCCGTCCTGTGAAGAGAATCAAAGGATATCTGAAGAGTAGAAACCAGGCTCACCCTGTAGAAGACTGGAGAAATTGCTGAATTGCACTCGGTCTGTCAGGAACTGAATCTGCTGTGTGTTCTCCGGTATTGTGCAGTAATTGCGATCGGGATAGAGAAGCAGCCTGCCTGGTATAGTACTTTCTGTTTTACCATATAAATGTGTGAAGAGGCTTGTGTACCTCAAGTGAATCCTGCTGCCATTAAAGGACTTTTGCCTGTTACTGTTCACCATATAAATGTGTGAGGAGGCTTGGTTAGCTCAAGTGAATCCTGCTGCCATTAAAGGACTTTTGCCTGTTGCAGTTTGCCATATAAATGTGTGAGGAGTCTGTGGAGCTCAAAGAGTAGCCCTGCTGACATTGAAGGACCCTATCTTGTTTGGAGGTCGTAGTACTAATTCAGGGTCGCTCCTGTTGAATTGCCACATTGAATCCAAATGGAATCACTGTACTGCTGACTGTTTAAACTAATTTTCTTTTCTCTGTGGGAAAGGGCCCCTACCAGCTGCCACGGTTTGGACTAGCCACTAGGGCTTGGGTACCCAGGGACAGTAACTGGTAGGGATAGGCCTCGTGCACAGAGCCATAGGTAGATGAGTAAAGTGATAAATTAATTAACCTGATTTCCCCTGTCCTTGTTATATTCCCCTAAATAAATCCAAGCTGCTTGTTTCAGCAAAGTTATACTGCCTGAGGTATTTGTCTATGTTAAAGTATTGCTGTGATTGTTGCACTGTATCTTATTTACAGGAGGTCCCAGTGCCTGAACCAGCCCTGGGGTAAGTGTATACTGTGAAGGTAATTCTGATATATTGTGTGGGCCACTAATGGGAAGAAAGGGGGTTGCAGTGTCCCAGAGGGCTGTGACCAAGTAAGTTTAACTATTGCAAACCCTGACCTCTGGGTGGAGGCACCCGCCATTTGATCCAGGCCCCTCAACCTGTTAGTAGCAAATCAGGCAGGGGTAGTAGCCCCTGGGATAAGCGCCATCTAGGGGTTACATGTGCATTATGTTTTTCTCTTTCACAATGAAACTGACTTGTGCAGTCTCTAGAGGTTCTAGAATGTTGTTCTACCACAGAAGGTACAATCACATTCCGTGACCTTTGAACTGTGGTACAACAGCATTTTGAAAAGATGGATTTTATATAGAATATAAAGAACACTGGATGGGCAAACTATGCAGAACCAGAGTGTTCTGCCACAGAGGGTTCTGATTCCCTCTGACCTCGAGAAGCCGAAGTTCTAGAGGTCCATGGGAATCAGAATCCACGGTGGTAAAACACACTGGTTGTGCGTGAGAGCTGCTCATCCTGTATTTTTATAGTGTATAGTACTGTATGAAAATGTGTTTTGTGAGTTCTTTGCTTGCAAAATGAAACTGACTCATGCAGTCTCTAGAGAATTTAGAATGCTGTTCTACCACAGTAGGGTAGAACAGCATTCCAATGACATTGGAACTGTGGTAGAACAGCATTTTGATAGGGATGGAATTCTATACAGAACAACACTCCACTATACACTATGTTTTACTATACACTTTATATGAAATGCGTGCATTGTGTTTTTCTCTTTCACAACAAAACTGAACAATGCTCTGTTATACACTATAATGATTTTACTGGCTTAAAAGCCTTATCAGGGGTTTGCCTTGGGGTAGGATGTTTGTACAATTGTGTGTTTTTCTTTAAGTTTTACAGGCTGCAGTCCTCTTTCATCAAGTCAAGAAGAGGCACTGCAGCAGTATATAATCATTAGCACTTACGGGACAGGACGTTTTACAGAATAAATGTATTGCCAAGGGCTACTAAATATAAAGTTTGCCCCAAGTTTTCTTTAAATACTCTGTAACGTTGCAAATATTACTTAGTTTAAACTGTGCCACCATGGGGCTGGTATCTCTTTTTCACATATGGTGAAATCTTTAAAGTGAGACCTTATCACTTCCTGAAACCATCCACGATTTACATGCAATGACATCACCTTCATGAGCGTAGTGATGATGATAATGCCTTTTTTTTTTTTTTTTTGCACCATCCCATTCGCAGCAGTGGCACTGTCCTAAAATCAACCCGGCACCCCAGACACCCTCTTCCCCACTGCATAGGCCTTGATTCCTGGGAACTTACTTCTGAGAGCTGACGTGGTAGGACATGAGGCGGAAGCTGCCATCTGGTGGAATGAAGAGAGGATCCGTTCTGACTCCAGCGCTTGAAACGGACACAGGGTGAAAACTGACATCATCCAACAACCTGGGGTTCTGAAATCATCAAAGAAGTATCAGTAAAGAAAAGGGACAAACAGAATGGAGGGGTCATTATATTTTACAGGAAGACAGGGACTGCCACTACATCGTAGAATTAAGAAAAGGCTTCATTATGAGAAAAATCTTGATTAGGCAAACTAAACATTTCTACTCCGTTTTCTCACTCACTGACATTACCTCAACACACATACACACACACACACACACACACACACACACAAAGGAATTACAGGAAACATTGCAGCCCAACTGTTTACAAGAAGAACTATGGCCCTGGACACACTAGAACTGTTTTTGAAAACCGTTTTAAACCAGTTTAGCTAAACCATTTCAGTGCAGCTACACTACTCAGTAACCTTTTTGAAACAGTTTAGTGTGGCCACACTGCTAATGTTAAACTGTTCTCCTTGTAACTATTTTGTGTTAAGTCCAACACACAGAACTGTGCTTGCCTGGACACACTGCAGCTAGAACTGTTTTAGTTAAACCATTACAACTTACAACACTTTTACTCCTGGACAGACCTGTGAGTAAAACCATGCTAGCTCCAAAACGTTTTAAAAATGGTTTTAAGACTAGATATCTAGCAGGGTTTAAAACACGTTTGTTAAAACATTTTAAAGGGCTTGTAATCTGTCAGATGCAAACAGTGCTAGGGGACTTAAAACCATTTTAAGGCACTTAAACCGTTTTACATTCCCCAGTGTGTCCAGGGCCTATAAGCCAAGAGATTCTGGTTGCAATCGGCTACCAGAGTTCCTCATTCATTATTTCATCTTCTAAAATTCTCTTTATCCCACCCTCCAAACCTCAATGCCCAAATTAGGCCTTTTAAGTTCCCTCTGCAGCATAATATGCACTCCAATGTACCAACCATAATGTAAATGTATCCTGAGCTGCATGGCACCATTTCACATTCTCAGTGTGCCGTCACAGTATATAGTGATCTACTGAGCGCAACACCAAGCTGAGAATGTGAAATGGTGCTGCACAGCTCATGATATGTTTACATTATGGCTGGTACATTGAGCGCATATTAAGCCACAGAGGTAATTAAAAAATATTTGGGGGTTTAAAACCTAAATCGGAGGTTGTGGTTTGGGGGTGGGGTGCAGAGGTCACATGTTCTCATTTAAATTTCCTGCCAAATTTTGCAAGGTGATGAACTCCCCATTGGCTCTTCCTTCCCATTCCACTTCACACATCTTAGTCATGAATCGTACCCTATCTCTGCCCCTCTGAGGTTGCTCCTCATTTTAACACATTTTTCACAACTTGGGCTCTCCCTCCTTCTCTGCAGCCATTGGCTCCGCTCCACTGTTACCTCAGTCCGCCTTCTCTTCCATCATTTGACTTTATTTATTGAAAAGTTTCACTAGGAAAGCACACTGAGCAATAAATTGCTCATCTTCCAGTGCATCCTGGGAGAGGGGGAACATGAGGAAATAAACATGTAACACAATACAAAAGACACCAGGGCGATAAGCAGTTTACATCATGTACAATACAGCAAATTTTAGAGGATACAGGTAAAGTAAGCACATCAATTAAACAGCAGTCGGGTAAGAGTGGCAAACAGATGAGTCTAGAGAGAACAGCAGGCAACTATAAATAAACTGAGGAAGAGCAGAGAAAGAAAGACAAGACACGAGTAACTTGATAAAGCTAAGTAAGTGCTAGACATTGGAATTAGAGAATCAGGAGGAACAGAATACAGCAGTGCAGGGAGTAGGTCATGGGATAGGTATGAGTGGGGGAATAGAACCTGTTAGAAGCAGGAGCAGTTCAGAGAGGAAGTTGTGCAGGAATGTAGAGAGGAGTCTGGGGAGGAGGAATGTCTAATTTGAGGTGGCAGTTAGTTCCATAGTCTGGGGAAGCTGTACATGAATGCAGACTGGCCTGCTGAGGTAGCACAGCGGGGACAGCCAGAGTGCGTGTTGTGAGATCTAGAGAGTGAGATTGGGGGGTTAATAAAGAAGGAGGGTAGGGTAGAGGAACGAACCAACATTTGGAAATAAATTTGGCACAATGGGCAAGGCGCTAGTTGTCTAGTGAGGCAAAGACAAGGGAATGAGTGGGGATAAGACTTCTGCTTTCACTTCTCTCACATCTTCTCTGCAGGATACTTTACATGTTTTGTCCTCCCTTAACCTTTCAAAGCGCATGGCCGGATGGGCTGGACCTTAATTTTCTTCACATTTCTGCCCTGCTACTGCCATCCCCCTAACCTACCCGCTTAACAGAGTTGCTGGGATGCCCCAGAATCTGATCTGAGCTCGGATAGCTGGTTATTAGTATAATCAGTATCTGAATCCGACATCCAGTCCTACCGTTGGATGGCACTGGATCAGGATATGGATTCCTACAGTCCGACTGTCCTACTATCCTCACGACTACCACACCCCTGCTACATCATGTTGGCCCCCAGTTGGCAAACCTCCTTCCAGCCACCCTGTAACCCACTACTCCCCTCCTCCAAGCCCACTGATACTCTAAATGGCTGTTTTCATACTGTGGCAGCTCCTCCTTATAACAACATGTAAAACGAATCATTAAATACCTCCACTGGACTATAACTCCTCCAAACCCGTGATAAGCTACAATGCTGGCAACCATACATAGATTAGAAGGCAATCCCCACCCAACACACTCACTAATCCCCACCTCCCCTCCCCATAGCACTTAAATACCTTATTAAAGTCCTGTCAGATGACAGGCACACCTATGCTCTGAGTCCCACAGAGGAGCGACTGCCTTGTGCTCCTCTTTGTTCTGTATGAATGAAAGGATGGCTTCCAACAGAAGTAACACCTGATTGGCTCTCTGAATGCCTTTTGCCGCTTGCTCAAGCTCGACTCATTCACTGTGCTTCCTTCATTTCTAAACACTGGTTATCGTCTCTCCCTCCTTACCCGTCCTCTCTCCCAACCCCTCTTCTTCTTCTTAGGTACTCTACTCAAGGACTCCTGCACGCCTTCTGCTCAAGGACTCCTGCACACCCTTCTGCTCAAGGACTCCTGCACACTCTTCATCCCATATTCAAAATCTACTGCTGGGCAAGCTGCTTTCTCCTCTCATCTTTCTTCCATGTGGAAATCTCTCTCCCCCCCACACACACACTTACCCAGTCTCCTTCCCATTATTCTCTCGAACACCAACTTAAAGGAAAACCACACCCTTATACAGTATCTTATAAATTTTGCTTCCTTGTCAACAGGCAATTCTTTCCAGTAGCTCAGGGGATATACTGTACATGTTTGCTTTAGTTTGTTTCACTGTTCTTGCTAGTCCCTGTAACTATACTGGGGGCTCCATTTATTAGTTGTTGAAAGCTCATTGTCCATGAGAGCTGCATTAGCATATGAGAGCATGATGTCACATCACCCATTTATAGCATGTATCTTCATATCAAAAGTACAAATGTACTGAAAACCCTCTGGAAACACACACAAATTGAAATCAATTTAAAGGCAAAACCCTGCATTACAACTCAGACAATTTGCAAAACTAACTGAAGGTAAATGTGGCATTTTCCACCTTGCTGCACCTTCTTTTGCTGAAATCTAATTAAACATACAGGCATACTGTGAGTCTACAGGATGCTTATACATCATGTTCTCATATGCTAATACAGCTCCCGGGACAATGAAATTTCAACAACCAGGAAGCGGAGAACCCCAGGATAGTTACAGAGACTGGTATGCCACTGAAAAATACACTAAAGCAATAACATGTATCTCTTACTGCTACATGAAGAGTTGTCTGTCGACATGGAAACAAATACAAATTTACAAGATGTGAGGCTGTAATTTTCCTTTAAACAGCAACTCCACACTTCAGCATGTACTTTCATAAATAAGATGTTTTCCGCTATTACAGTTTACTAGAGAATACATTTTTCATTGTCAGGATCCTTTTCCAAGGTTTGCAGCAGATCTTGGTAGCCTATCTAAAAACATTTGCCTCTCCTGTTAACCTCACGGCGCCTTTATTTTGACATCCTAGTACTCGCTGTGACAGACTATAATGTCACAAATAGCAACAGTGTGGTTAGCATTGGAGAGTCAGATACATTTTGAAAGACTCAGTGAAACAAGTACTGCATTTTCTGCAATATTTTGTGAGCGACGGAGAAAAAAAATAACTGGAAACCTTGTTAAAGCACATAAGCAAGTACACTGCTTTTTTAAGTTGACTATACTTCACCTTTGAATGCTCTTGTCCTTCCCAATTCCTTTTGCCAAGTTTGCACCTTGAGATGAACTTTGGCTTAGTGTGCCTTCCAGTACCAATTTTCAATAAATGAATATATAACCCCCTACAAATGGGGTTACTAAAAGACTCTAGGAGCTTGCCTAAGTGTTCCCCCTGCCTACTGGCATTGGCATTTAAGCCGTTTGAATAGCACTGTGAGTGCTTGTAGAGCCTCCACATACTGTCTCTAAGAGCTTTAAGAGCTGTCTGATTGCAGACATAGTTAATGCAATTAATGCTTATGGGGGGGACTGGTGTTTCCTCCTCGAATCCCACCTGAGTTGCGTGTAATCGCTCCATTTTGCAGTCGCTGAAAGCGCAAAGGAGCCATCTGAACTATGTAACTGCCTGTAATCATTTAAAGTATTAGTGAAATTGCAGTTTATCTAACCTGCCTTTATTGCAACTGGGACTCTGTCGTGCTGCCCCTCCATTTTGAGCTTGAACTCCTGTGTTGGGCCAAGTGGGTTAGGGAGCCGAAAATGGAGACTGCTTGGGCCAACCAGAATTGGGACCCTCACTGGAGCCGGATTACAAGGATAATATATGGCTAGTGCTCATGGAAATTGAAGTTTGGACCTGGCGCCTTTCACCAACAGATGGAGCTTTGGAGTGATCGACAGCTGAATGCTCTAACTGGACCTGTTGGAATCTAAAAGTGCCCTGAACTGAAGCTGGAGAGGCAGATCGTTAGTGGCAGTCAAAGGGTAGGAGCTCTGTATTTTCTGCGGTGTACAGTTCACACGGAAAATCGTGAGAGGCCTTGAAGTCGGCCTGCAGCTGCTGTAAGCTATAATCGGATTGAATCAGAGTTTCCTGAGGAAAAGGAAGGCTGAAGAGTGGATACCAAGCTCACCTGCAGAAGACTGGAGATATTGCTGAACTGCGCTCGGTCTGTCAGGAACTGAAGCTGCTGTGTGTGCTCGGGTATTTTGCAGTAATTGCGATCAGGATCCAGGAGCAGCCTGCCTGGTATAGTACTTTCCTTTTACATATGAATATGCGTAGGGCTTGTGGGGAATCGCTATTTCTTGTTCCCTGTACTGTGTTCTGTGTAGTGAAGCTGGAAGCAACCCCAGCGAGTTTCGGACTAAATCCATTTGCTATCAATTGCCTAGGGGTCCAGCCACAAGGGCCTTTCATCCATGCCTTGTTGTTTCTGGCAATCCAGAAGAACATCCACCATCCGGTTCTCCGCTTGGGTATTGTGAGTACAAATCAGAGTATTCCCCTGCAGCCTGTTTTCAATCACAAGTGTCTCATCTAATTCTTGTTGTTTCACTTCTTCATGGACTGAGCCATCTGGCTCCGGATTACAATTGGGTGTTGTGCATATATTTTCTTCTACAGGGCCCCATCCATCTGCACCTGCAGGCAATGGACCTGTTTAGCCCGCCTAAACCTGGGTACCCAGAGTGTGACTTTTCAGACCCTGTATGTCCACAGTACTGTGATTTATTACTGCCAATTAACCTGATTTTTCCCCTCCCGTGTTCCATTCCCTAAATAAACCAGATTTGATGTTACTGAACTTTATACTCTCTGAAGTGTCAGTACTTAGAGAACAGTCATTGTATTGTGCTGTGTATGTTTAACCTCGTTTTACAGGGTGTCCTGAGAGGCGTGCTGCAGAATCAGTCTCGAGGGTAAGTGGTACTTATGAGCAAAGCCCCCTGGAATTCTCTGGGTTCTCGATCAGAGAATTTGCCCTAAATTGCATCATGCAGAATATATAGAGTGTTGCAGAATTCATTGTTTTTGGTGAATTTTCATATAAATATACTGTTTTCCATAGTGTCAGGCTTTCTTTCCCACCTCATTTATCCTGAAGCCCTTCTCTATGCTCAGCATATGATGTCATCGATGACAACACAACATATTTAGCCAATGACAGGACTGTATTCTGCCAGAGAAATGAAAAAATCAGGCCATGAAATCAGAAAATGCTGCCATGAAGTCAAGGAGCCCTGCCACAGAAATTAGAAAATTCTGCTGCAGAACACCAGGGACCCTGCTTATGAGTGAACAGTGTGTGTATATGTGGGGTATTGGGACTTAACTCTTGTGTACTGTGTGAGCCGCTAGAAGGAACCAAAGGGTGTCACGGTGTCCCAGAGGGCTGTGACCAAACTAGTCTAACCACTACAAACCCTGACCTCTGGGTGGAGGCACCCGTCTTAGAACCTAGGCCCCTCAACCTGTCCGTAGTCAGGGATAGTAGCCCTTGGGATAGCACCACCTGGGGTTACAAATATAAGAGCCCCAGTGAACAATGGGCCCTTGGCTCTGAGGACCACAACCACTTCCCTATATTTTCAAGCAGTGTGCAGCCCCAGTTCCAGTCGCAGTGTGACCTTTGGCAAGCCGTCTTTAATGACCTAAGCTGGATTCAAATCTGACTACACAAGTGTGGTCTGGCTTCTTTGTTTTCAAAGAGCTTTCATTCCTAATATGTTCATCCTCAGGTCATACTTTACCTGGGGACCTCCCACCTGGCAGCTGCTACTGCAGCAGCTGTCAGTGCAGCAGGGGTCACTGCAGGCGCAGGGCCGAGTACCAGCAACAGTCATATATGTGACACAGCGGTTTCCATCCTGACCCTCCTACTCCCCTGGCAATGGCACACTAATTCAGTGGTGGCATCATGCACAAGCAAGCGCACCCTCCCAGCAGAGGAGCAAGATTCTGAGCCCACCATCAGTTGTTGTGGCAGAAAGTACAATCAACTCACACCCCTAGGATGGGGTATGCTGGAACTTGCAGCGCTCTTCCCAGTCAGCCACCCAACTGCCAGCATCCTAAGGAGGCTGTGAAACCAGTTCACTGGCATGGCAGCGCATCGGGTGCTCCCCATCTAGATTTATCGATTCATTGCCTGTTTAAAATAAATAACTGTCAGCACAGTGATAGCCCTCACAATGTCAGTGACCAGAGTTGGGAAAGATTGTGTCTCTGGAGAGGAGGTCGTTACCACTGCCACAACACTGGCACATGGGTGACCACAGGTGGCAGTGCAGCGAAACCCATAGTGGGGAGAGGGACAGCGGGCAGGCTCTGCTCTGGCAAGCTCTGTGTGCATAAGCATGGAGCCCCTAGCATGCCAGCATCCCAGGGGTGGAGACTCAAGAACAAAATGCACGGATTCAAGTGGGGTTGTCCCAGGTCCACTCGGTCCCTGAGCCCGGCTCGCTCGCCCTCTTCTGTACCAGAGAACTCCTACCTCCATCTCAGGAGGAGGCAGAGATGCCAGCCCAGTGGCACTGAAGGTTGAACTACTGGACACCACACCTCACACCACACTGAGGACCCGGTTTGGATGTGGACCCGGGACGTCAGGGGTCAGCCAGGGTGGGAGAGGACAGAGTGCCTGGAGGACTGCTCTCCTCTCCCAGGAAGGGGAGTGTTACAGTGCAGATGTAACCCCAGGAGTGCTATCCCAAGAGCTACTACCCCTGCCTGACTTGCCGCTAACAGGTTGAGGGGCCTGGATCCAATGGCGGGTGCCTCCACCCAGAGGTCGGGTTAAGACAGTCTGCTATGACTTGGTCACAGCCCTCGGGGTCACTCGACCCACCTTTTTCCCCACTAGTGGCCCACAGGTCAATCACAGTACCCTGGCAATATACACTTACCCCCAGGCTTGGTTCAATCAGCTGGCTCTAGGGACCCCTGGAAGTAAGATGCAATTAGACAATAACCATATGTACAGTAATTCAACATAGACACACACAGGTCAGTCAGTATACCTTTGCAAAACAACTAATCTGATTTACTTAGGGGAGATAACAAGGACTGGGAGAAATCAGGTTAATTAACTTAGCACTCTAATGTATATATGTGTATCTCTAGGGCACCATGCACAGGCCTAACCTATAAGTCACTGTCTCCAGGTACCCAGGCAATAGAAGGCTAGCCTCCTCAAGCAGCTGGTTGGGGCCCTGATGCAGAAAAACAAGAATTTGATTCCTAAGAGGATTAAGTAGAGCCAGCAGGCTCAGTTCATTTAGCCAGTAAAGTAGCCAGACAAATCTTGCCCTCACTATGAACATCTGACGGGAGCTACCCGATTTAGTACTCACAACTTCAGACAGAAAAGCCTCACACCACTTGCAGGTCGGGACCCGTGATTCAGGCACTTTTCCACACATTTATATGAAGAGTAGAGGGTACCATACCAGGCAGCTGCTGTATAATCCCGATTGCTTTCACTACCGAACACGGGCCCAAACAACGCAGCTTCACTTGTCCTGACAGACCAAGCGTGATTGAAGCAGATTCTCCAGTCCTCTACAGGGTGAGCCTGGTAGGTAGCTGCGCTTTGCACAGCCTCCTCTGACCGCTGCCTGCAGATTTAGTCTGAAACAGCTGGCGCTCAATCCGCCGAAATCTGGCCTTCCACTCCGCTTCCGCACAAAAGCTCAACATCGCAGGAGCCCAGAGCTCCTTCCTCACTCACAACCACAATGACTCTGCCCCTTGGCAGTGTGGGCAGGACTCTCAGTTCGGGCGCACCCCAATCCCATTGATGGGCTGCAGATGCCACTCACTTATTCCAGCCCCATTGGTGAAAAAGGCGCCATAGTCCAGAACTCCATGTCCCGAAATTACTACCTGTATCCCCATGGCCGGCCGGCTCCAAAATGAGTCCTGATTCTGGTTGACTCAAGTGGTCTCCATTTTAGTGTCCCCCCTTTCCCAATTGGGCCATCTCAAAGTCAGGTCCAAAATGGAGGGCCAAACACACAGAGTCCCAGCTGCAATGAAAGCAGGTTAAACACACTGTAATTTCACTAATACTTTAAATGATCACAGCCAAACAGTTACATCTGTCAGATGGGCTCCGTTGCACTTTCAGCGACTACGAAATGGGCGATTACACTGCAGCTCCGGAAAGCTTTTGGGAACCCCATTTGTAGGGGTTACACGAACATACAAACAAACAACATAACTGGCAGAAAATGCTCACAAGTCTATCAAGTCTGCTGAGTGTGCAGTTCACAGTTTAATACTACTGCAGCTGCCCCACAAAACCCTCCTTCCATCCCCTCTCCGGGACTATCCCCATTATGTTCTTGCCTGTCCTTACCCTGCCCCTGGCTCTATCCCATCCCTGCTTAAAGTGATCCACTGTCCTTAGTTCGATTAACTTCTCTGCAGTGCATTCCATTCTGCCATCACTCTCTCTGTAAAGTACTGCCTCCTCATCTCCCTCCTGAACCTCCCCTGGTGGTGGTGCCCAGCTGGTGTTTGCCTGCCCCAATCACTGGCTGTGGGTAATGCAGCCAGAACTGTCCAGACAGGATGAGGAGAGGCAGCTGCCAGCATCCCACAAACAGAAGTGTGCATGGAAATGTCAGGCGTACTGCACGCATGGTCTTTAGAGGCACAGAACACAGGAGTATGATAGGCTCCCGAGTGGCCACTGACATTCAGCTACCCAGCAGTCCAGCACCTGATGAATACCCAGGCCATGCTGGTTCCTTGAAGAGTAGCCCTGAAAGGGAAAATCAAGGTGCGTGGGGCTGGCACCGGTGAGCTGCTCGGGGCCAGGGGTGAAACAGCATTAACTGTAAATAAAAAAAAAAAAAAAAAAAGAAATGGCTGGAGGCTGTTTCCAACATAGCTGGATTCTGTTGTGGAGTGGGGTGGGGTGGGGTGGGGGCCGTGGGGTTGAAAACAGCTGGAGAGGTAAGCAGAGATACCAGGGGATGAGGCTGGGCTGGCCGAGAGAAAGGACCAGAGTCATGACACCAGCAGCATCAACAATGTAAAAACAAATAATCTAACATAGTTAATATGTGTAATGCTGAACTTGAAGGTGGCAAGGTGGCAGAGCCAGACCAGCCTGTGGTGCAAGTGTTAGCAAACTTTATAAGCATGAGAAAGACCTGAATTTTCATTGTGATCCTGTCTCCCTCCATAGAAGTCAGTGGAGTCTGGGGCCAGCACACATGGCAAAGACAGCTAGCTTAAGACTTCAAAGACAGCTCAGCCTATTCCACTACCACAGTGGTTTCCTCGGAGGGTGGGGGAGTGTCTTGGCACAGGTGATCACGAGCAGCATGTTGGACAGGACACTAGGTCTGAGGCCACCCCTTGACCTTGTTCTCAGTGGTGGGGAATGGAATCATCTACCATATGAATGGTTTGAAACCAGTGAGAGGCAGTGACCACAACTGGGTGGCCTTCTCCCTGGTAACAGGAAAGACTAGCATGGTCTCAGTCACCAGGACGTAGAACTTCCAAAGGGCATACTTTGCCAAGATGAACAACCTGGTGTCCATGGGTCTGAAGCAGCTGCATGGAACTAGTGAGGCAGACAGCATGAGAAATTTGTTGGAGAGGGTCCTCTTAGCAGCTGTGGAGGTCTGTGTCCCAGTAAGCAATAATGGGAAATAGCCATAACCTGGCCCTTGGCTCAACAGGGACTCAAGGTAGCTGTTCCTGAATAAAAGAAAGTCTAAGACCACTGGACAAAGACAGACTTCTGCCAGGCCAGAGATAAATACAGAGCAGCACTGATGTATTGCAAGGCTAAAACTTAAAGCCAAGGAGGGTCTTGAAATCAGGATAGCAGAAGGAGCTGCAGACAACACCAAAGCACTCTTCGGTACATAAATGGAAGGAGGACAGTGAAGTAGGGACTGGGCCTCTTAAAACAGAGGTGGGAATGAAACTAGTGAGAGCCAGAGGGCCAAGGCGCTGAATGACAGCAGTCACATCTGGAATATTGTGCCCAGTTCGGCGCCCCCATCTAAAATGGACAGGGACGGGCTATAGAAGATACAACATAGGATGATCAAGGTGATTCAGGGTCAGGAAGGAGATCCTCGAGGATCAGCTAAAGCCACTGAACATGTATTCACTCGAACCAGAAAGGGGGGTATGACAGAGCCCTTCAAGGTCCTGAAAGGAATTAATAGGGTGGACTGTGAGGAGCTATTTACCAGAAACAGAGAAGACAGGACAAGGGGCCATGAATGGAGGTTATTGAAGAGGAAGGTTTAAAAAGGATGTGAGCAAATATTATTCAGAGAGAGTGGTTGAGCCATGAAATGGTCTGCTGAAGAGGTGGTGAGTACCAATACTATAAATGGCTTCAAACACGGCTGGGATAGAGTCTAGGGGATATAAGCTACTCAGCGGGAAGTGGGGGTGGAAACAATAGATAAAAGTGGGAATAATGTAGCAAAGGCTCCTCAGAGAGATGGATCCTAGCGTATGTGAGGGTAATATGAATAGTCTTGATGCATCATTGGTCTTTTTCTGCTGTCATCAGCTATGTTTCTATGAATACTTTCCTTTGGAGTTCATTATAGGGTTCACAGTGGGGGGTTGCTGTTTGTTAAGAGTGCCAGCATCACCAGTAGCCATGATACGACCCAAGGACATCACACCCACTCTGGTAGCCGACTGCCTGGGGAAGATCAAACCAGAGAATCCTAAGGGACAGGCGAGATACACCCCAGGATCATGGTAAAACTAAGGGAAGAATTGATGGGGCCACCTGCAGTAATCTTTCAGGAGTCTGTCTGGACAGAGGTGCTGCCAGAGGACTCGAAAGTGGACAATGTATTCCCCATCTTCAAGAATACAATAGGTTAGACACCAGCAACTACAGGCCAGTAAGCCTGATATCAGTGCTGGGTAAGGTTTTGGATACCATTATCAAGATAAAAAATTAGAACACATGCTTGATACAAGGCTCCTGCCACATCTCAGCCCGGCTTTATTAAGGGCCAATCGTGCCTGATCACCTGCTTTGAAAGAGTGACCAGAGATGTGAACAGGGGCAGGGCAGTAGACATACTCCATATGAAATTCATCAAGGCCTTTAATAGTGAAGCATGACAGGAGTCTGACAAAGTACACCAGTGTGGTATACAGAAAGCATACAGGTGGACCACTAAACAGACAGGAAGCAGGAAGCAGAGGGTTGTGGTGGATGGGCTACGGAGAGGTGAGGTCAGTGGCGTCTCTTAAAGATATTAGCGCTGGGGCTACTGCTGTTCAACGTTTCATAATCTCAAAGATGAGGGCTTGATTCAGAAGGTTGACATAGCCTTGCGCGTCAAGCACTGCGTCAATACAGCCGCCAAACACATTAGCGCTGGGTGCCAGTTCAGAAAGGTTGCATGCATTTGCAACACTTTCCCACTACGACAGCTTGCACCAACTATTTGGCGCAAAACTCCATATAAAGGTCCCACATTTGCATAAAGTTAGACCAGCAAAAGCTGGTCTCACTCATAACAAATGGCATACAGGATCGTGAATCCTGAGTACCAGCCAGGGAATACAGCAAGCTCCATAAAGCATATGTTTGGCACACCGGGACTTGTGCCATTCCCAGCACATCTCTGAATTGAGCCAGGGTCTTTAGCGGGCTGCTTAAGTTCCTTCTCCTGGCTCAAACTTCTTGAACCCGAGTCTATGGTCAAAGAGCATTAGAATTTGCCCAGATTTGTGATGATGTACATCTGACTTCTAGGTGGATTAATCAGTACAGCAACCCCACTCTAGCCCCACCAGCCTCCACTGTCACACCTTACCACAGTGAGAGTCAGATCTGGCATTCCCGTCAGCTTCACACAGGCATCAACCACTCCCTGGATTTCAGCTGTCACTGTAGAACCTGCAACAGAAGACAAACACAATGGAATATGTTATGCCCTGTGAAGATGTTCAGATGTTGCAGTGCTGTGGTTACGTCAGGACATGGTTGGTTGCTGGTTAAAATGACTGAGGAAACCAACGGACTTTGCACTAGCCTCCCTCACAGGCAAAACACAAACTCAGAGCGAATCAAGATACACCATATATTAGCATACATTTTATTATTAAAACTTACATGGTACAGGTGCAAGACTAAGGAGGTACAGACACCCAGTAGGAGCTATGAAGACCACCGATGGTGATCACATCTGAACAGGTGCTTTATCATCCTTGATGACTGATTTTAAAGGGAGCTGGTTTTCAGTTATATATTTCATTAGTATAGAGAGCCTCTGAGGTCAAATCAAACCACAGCTCACCAAACAAGGCATCAATGAACAAGGGTCTTGTTTGGTGAGCTGTAATAACTGACAAAGGCTCCACTTCAAAATATGTAACTAAAACCAGCTCAATATCAATAGAGCATGCCTCCGCACTCTATAAACTAATAAGCCACAAAACACTGGAGCGTGGGGCGACACACGAGGAGGAGCGTTCAACTATAGGAACCAGGAAGGAAAGAGATCCAGTGAATGAACTGAATTTATAATCCTGCAAAGTGATTTAAGTACTGAAGTAGTAAGCTTCTGTTGGAGGGATGCTTAAAGCACCTAAGCTGGTGCTTTAAAAATAAAAATGTTTACCCTGCACTTCTCACCCTTGTCTGTCTCCTGAGAAGCCCCAAGGCATACCTTGATCCATCCATGCCTTTCCCTGTACTTATCTCGTCCATAATGCCTTGGATAGCCCCAGTCAGGTTGGGTAGAGGAGATATACCTCTGACAGCATCCACGTGTCAAGCGGTGAGCAGTGAAAGCGTGGGACCCAGCTGTACTGAGGTCCTTCACCTACAGGCAACAGGGCCATTTTCCGTTATCATCCTTCCTCAAGAATGCTGGCTAATGATGGTGACATGTGCATGCAGGCACACAGTGCCACGACTGCTAGGTGTCAGCCTGCCTCCTTCCCACACAATGGTGCATCTTGCCTGTAATGTCACCCATGACCACCCAGGTGGTACTATAATAGCAGCTACACACAGCCTTCCTCCCCAGAGAGAGGCATCTTCTCGGATGCTCAACCTCTCTACCCCTGACCAGCCTGCCGATGACTTGGGTCCTCTCACGAAATCCCGGTCACCAACACTGCAAGCAATGGCAGTACCGCTGCATCAAGAGGCTAGCTTAGGAACCATGTTTTAACAATCGCTGATGATCGCATATTATTACAAACAATGGAACCCTACCCTGGTCAGCCTGCAATACGGTTAAACAAACATTCCCTGGTACCAGTGCCCCCACCCGATACCAGTATTGTTTGTCTTAAAATAATCCCTAGTGCCAGTGGTCTACCATCTCACCGATTCCAGAACTGTATGTCGAAAACTAATAATCCCTTTTCCAGTGGTACCCCTCCCTCCCACGATCCCGTTTCAGTATTAAACCACTCCCTGATATTCTAGTGGCACACCCATTCAGGCTGCATTCTTCCCCCCCTCCCTGAACCGAGACAGCAACAAGGACTCACCTCCACTCCCCTCTACCGCAAGCTGTGTCTCTTTCACGCCAAGTAGAGTCTGTAACTGTGCAAGTCACATCATCAATACTGTACTTGCAGGGTACAATATCAATAATTTGACTTTAACAGCTACTTGTGTGAATCAGCCTTCATCACAGATCCGGGGAGAAAGGTAGTGCTACACTACCAGACAGTGGTTTAATGCCGCAATAAGGATTTGAGTGAGGGAAGGGACCACTGGCACCAGGGATTATTTTTGACATACTAGTACTGGGATTGAGATGAGGAAGGACTGCTGGCACCAATCTGCATGGGTAAATACCCACCAAAGCATAAAGCCTACTGTGTGACCTTGAGCAAGTCATTTTAACCTTTGTGTGCCCCAGTCCACCAACGGGGTTTCTGCAGACCACCACTGGGACACTGCACAGTGCAACTCAGCTAGGCCATCTTGACATGGTTAAGCGCATTCCAATGCAGAAACAATAAAGCAGTAGAATATCTCACATCAGAGTGCCAGCCTCCACACAATCTATAGAGCAAAGGTTGCTCTTCCCATTGTAATAAGGACATAGTGGAGCGTAAATTACCTGTTGGGCCCTTGTTTTTGGGAACAGGTTATTTGCATGGGAGTTTGGAATATACCAACTTAGACATGAGCAGCAAAATAGGTTGAATGCCACTCAAACAATCCAATTCTTGCTATCTTTACTTTTTGTCATACCTGTAACCTCCCTACAAATGGGGGTTCCCAAAAGTCTTCCTTGAGCTTGCCTAAATGCTCACTGCCAGGCAGGTGTCCCTGCGTTTGCAGTTAAATGTGCTTGCCAGAGAGTGCCTGTATAGCCTCTGTGTACTGCCTCTTTAACAGCTGCCTGGAGTGCAGTCATAAGTAATCTGAGAGGAGCTCTGTTGAAAGATGCAACTATTTGCTGAAAATCATTTAGAGTGATAATGATAATGTAGTTCGTCTACCCTGCCTTTTTGCAGCAACGGCTGTTTTGTTTATCACCACTATCTTGGTCCTGGACTGCAAATTGGACCAATCAGTACTGTCGGGACCTAGAATAAAGCGGACTACAGGAGCTGTCTGAGTCAAAATCTGTAGGAATTGTAGTTATGGGCTTTTGTGCCTTTTGCACCTGAAGGAGGAGCCTTTGTTGTGACAGACAGGAGGATCACCCAACCGAACCTTTTGGATCTTGGGGAATTTCCAGGCTGCTGCAGCTAGTTTTAGTTTTGAGCTGAGAAGTTAAAGTAACAGCTCAAGTGATTTTTGAGCAGCAGTTCTGTGTAGTTTTGCATGGGAGAACTGTGAAAGGCTAAGTTTTGGCCTGCCTGTCTGCCTGCTGTCCCTGAGAGAGAAAATAGAGTTTATTAGGACTGAAGCAGAGTTGTGAGGACTATTTAAGCCACTGGACTGTGACCAGGCTTTAACCTGAAGAAGAGCGAAGAGTTGCTGAATGCAATCAGCCTGTCAGGATTTTGCAGCTGCTTTTGAATCCCGGTTTGTGCAGAGACTTTGCGATCATGACTGGAAGCGGTTTTCCTGGTACAGCAGAATTTCCTTACGTGTAAATGTGCTGTGTATTGAAAGTGGGTCGTGATTTGGTTCCCCACTGTGTTCTGCTTGCTGAAGCTTTATTCAGCCTAATCGGACTGAATCAGCGTTCATCTCCATTTGGCCTGGGCCATGCCATGCTGGCCCTGCCAGACTACCCCACTGCACAGAAAGCCACCAGCGAGAGACCTGCCTGGGGATCAGCCCCTTTTATACGTGTGAGAACAGGAGCGGCCACCGGCGAGTCGTGTAAGGCTCTGCTTCTCCTGGCACTCCAGATTAACCACCTGTTGTCTCAATTTTCGTCCAGCCTGTGTCCAGTCTTGCGTATCGTGAGTAATTACCAGGTAGCTCCTGCAACAACAGCCTAATCTAAAGTGTGTCATCTGATTGTCTTGTTGTTTTCTTTTCACAAACTGAGCCCTCCAGCTCCAGATTACAAATAGTGTGTGTTGTCCATGTTGTTTTCTTCCATCACAGGGCCCCAACCAGCTGCAATGTTCCTGGCTAACCCACCATTCTCCATCTGGGTACCCAGAGTGTGTGACTGCTTATGGACCCTGAAGTGCATGCATAACTGTTTGGTTGATAGAGCCTTACTAAATTAACCTGATTACAATCCTCCTTTTTCAAGCCCTTAAATAAATCAGATCTAATCTGACTCTCTGTTGCATTTACCCCAACTGTGGTTCCAGTTTGTGCAAGAGTACTGTTATTTGCTGTGTATAACCTTGTTTTACAGGGGTCCCCAGGGCAGGCCAGAAGAAAGCCCTGGTGGTAAGTGCAAACAGTGTGGGTACTTGTGTGGTGTATCGGGGTTGTGAAAGTGATTACTGTGTATTGTTCAAGCCACTAGTAAGGAAAGAGGGGTTACAGTGTCCCAGGTTAGTTTGACAACTACCAATCCTGACCTCCGGGTGGAGGTACCGTTTCAGAACTCAGGCCCCTTAACCTGCTACTAGCCAAGCAGGCAGGGGTAGTACCTGGGATAGCACCACCTGGGGTTACACACCTAACAAAATCAGTGATGTTTCATGGCCAAAACACCACTTTTACAGGCCCTCATTTTCTGCTGTGTTATCTAGTGTACAGGCCCTTAGTGTCACCCTGTGTACAGCTTTAATCTTTTCTTATCAAGAACCTTGTATTCCTTTAAGTGGCTTGTTGGTCTAGGGGTGCAAGAGGCCTGGGTTCAAAGCCTGTACAAACCCTTATAGCAAATATTTGGGCCTCAGGTGGCACACTGGATGTGTTTTGGCTTTACATGCAAAGGATAAGAGGTTTGATTCCAGCGAGAACATATTTTTATAGGCAGACTGGGTGGGCCAAGTGGCCCTTATCTGTTGTCAGATTCTATGTTTATAAGGCCACAGGACCATATCCTTCTCTTTGAAATGGAGTACCTCACTTGCTAGAGCACTGCTGGGGAACTTGCGCTGTCGTCTGGCTGTCTGCCTCGGAAAAAGTAGAAGTGAAAGCAGCCTGGACACAGTTTGGGTAAAATCAACTCAGAGCAAAGCACTAACAGTCCTGGGGCACCCTAACGGAGTTTGTTCCTTCACAGGCTGTACTGTGTGTTGTCAGCGGCCACACATGTCTCTGCGGCCAGTAGGGGATGTAGATTATGTTAAGTGCACCTTTTAGAGTTACCAGTAGGGCTTTATTCTAAGGAAGCTATATTCAAACTTTTTCCAAACCCATTTAAGGTCACGGTTATTTTTCCTAACACAGAAGCAACAAATTCCAAAACTTGTACACATCAGTCTGAAGATAACCAGATGCAGCGGACTGATGTACAAAATGTTAAAGTCATGTGAATGTCATAAATGTCATGTTCAATCTACAGAATTATAGTCCTGAGCAAACAGTGGTATTCTGCTGCAACACGTTAAACTGTACTGTCAGTGTACCATAATTGTAATACTGCGGTTGCGTCACCTGTCTAATGTATGTCATTGTACAGGGCTTTCTCTGAAGACAGGGCTTGTCCCTAGTGAACTGTTCCTATGTAAAACTAAAATTGCATCTATCTATCTGTCTGTTGGAACATTCATGTACAGTGGCCAACATCAGAGACAGAGCATAGAAACATAGACTCTGGGTAGGATTTTCAAAGCGTGGTGCAGGGTTTGCATCAGCCCTGTGTCACAGCACTTGGGTTCCGGCGGTGCACCTGATTTTACAATCTCAGGTGCAGTTGCAACAATCTCCACAATTTATGGAAGCTTACACCAAATATCTGGCGCCAGCGCCGTGAAAACGAGCCCTGGTCTGCCGCCAAAAGTTGGTCTAACTTGCAGCAACTGCCACAAGGGATAGAAAATCCCGTTGAGACTGTTACAAGCCCCATATCATCATTGCACGGGGCTTGCAGTGATACAAGTCTTTAAAAATCCTGCCCTGTGTCTCAGACAAAAATGCCATTCCTACCTCACTAATGTTGAATGAGATAGTCCTAAGGCTCTTTACTCTCCCTCACCCCTTTCTGGTGCAATCTTTATCAAGCCCTTACATCTCTCCCACCCTCGTTTGAACCCTCCCTCAATGATTTACAAAGACCTCCTCCTCCAGCAGTCTATTCTGCCCCTCCACCACCTTCTCTGAAGCAAAGTACTTCTTGGTATCACTCTTAAACTTGCCCCCTGCCCAACTTCATGGAGTTACCCCTGGTGTTTGTGTGTCCACTCAGTTGGAACAGGTCTCCCCCATCCACTTTACTTACCCCATGGAGGATAATCTATGTTTCAATCATGCCCCTTTCTCCTTCTCATCACTTGCATTTACATGTTCAGATCTTCCAGCCTCTCCTAATGTGTCCTTTCCTGCTGTCCCTGGAGCATCCTGGCTACCCTCCTCTGCACTGTGTCCATTCCGTCCCTGTCCTTCATTAGATGCAGACTCCAAAACTCACTACACACTGTACTGCATATGATGATGACCAGTGACATATCCAGTGGTAGCAGCGCCCTTTTTTCTGCTGGTGGTCCCACTCCTTATGCACCCCAACATCCTTTTTGCACTGCCCTATTGCAATGTGCTGGTGCCTTAACACTGTCTTAAATTATTGCTTTCAAGTCCCTTTCCTCTACTACTAAAGGGGAGGGAGAAGGGTGGGGAGAAGAGAGGAGAAAGAAGAAGAAGGCAGCAAAAGAGAGAGAGACATATTTTTAAAAATTTAATTATTTAAAAGCAACACAGTTGCACCCAGACTACTAAGTTTTGATCTGGGTGGGGCAAATAGGTTTACAAGCTGGTGGTCAACTTGGCTACCAGCTTTTGAAAATCTGGTAGTCAATATTATTAGTGGCAGTTTTAAGGGCTTAAAAATCACTTCATGGGCAGGTAGCCAGTAACGTTATAATCTGGTAGCTAAACCCATTTTCAGTGGCCATTGGCCACCTGGCTACCTGATTTGTCCCACCTTGGTTTTGAATACTGGAATTCTAAAACTGTTGTGAAAAGGGCTGAAACACTTGCAGAATTTTATTACAACACCAGAACTACAACCACTTCCATAATTGGACCTGTGGAGTTACATGTGAATATTCCATACTTCCAAGAACAAGAGATAAGATATGTTCTGAACATGCCCGTACAGCTGGAAATGTCTCTTGCACCCACATACCTGATTTGTCAAAATTGCATCGATCTCCTCTATCACATAGTAGGCTTCATTATTGGTGTACTTGCGCCAGTCCGTCGCCATGGCACCACAGACAGCTGGCCGGTAGGGAGCTGATCGCCAACATTAGTGCTACCTGAGAAAGAGACAGAAGAGAGATTCAGCAGTGTGAAGGCAGTAGGGAAGGTTGCTAGCATGTAATAAAATCCTCTGTGAAACAGCTGAAATGGGTGAATGGAGGCTCGACATGAAATCCATGTCATAAATAATTTCACAAGAAAAATACTGCATCAGTTTCTGTTTACCCACAAAGCAAATCTAATCAGGTGACTGGAATCCTGAGGATTCAAATGGTATCAGATGGTTACACTTGAAACATCTGAAGGCTGGAGTTGCTCTGCCTTGGCACTAAGATTAAAGGACACCGTCAAGCCCTTACACCTCAAATAATCCCTAAGCTAAACACATTTTAGGATTGCTACATTCTGTACAGATTGCTGACGAAGCTGGTAGTTTGATTCAGATCCCTTTTTCTTTTTAGAAGTGAAGAACATACAGCCCACAAATACTGGTGTTACTACACAAAAATGTATTTGTTTACATTTCTTGATCAACTCCACTGAATCTTTCCTGGACTTGGGAGCACCCCAATCAAATTAGCCACTCATGATGCAGTGGGAGGAGGAGACTATTTTCATGAGTGGCTGCTGTGTTTGGGGCTTCCTAATGTTCAGGAGTATGCAATAACAGCTGATCAAGGATCTGACACAAAACAAGGTCAGGTATGATTACACAATTACCATGCATTTCAGTTCTACTAAGAAAGGAAGCAGATAAAAACAAGCACTTCAGTGAATTTTTAGATAAGGTGGCCAATCATAAAATGGGGGTTTTCACTAGAAATAATATGATGCAAAAAGGATTGACAGTGTCCCTTTCACCATTTGATTCAGTTTGAATACACAGGCCAAAGACTCTAATATGAATTTGTGATTTGCTTTTGTAATTCCAAACTGCTGGAAAGGAAAAGTCTACATCGATCCATAGCAAAAATCCTTGGGTTAGCGGTGGTGGTGGTGGTGGTGGGGACAGTCACATTCTGTACGTTCAGAGTCTAATACAGTATTACTACACACACACACACACACACACACTGTACCGCATGTACCTGCATTTTAAAACATATTGTCGATGATCTGTGGCAGCTTTTCTGCTGCAGGAAGGCACCTGAAATGCATCCAAATGTTTGCGTGCAATTTTCAAATGCTTGGGAAAGTTTCTGACACTGTCCTCACGTTGCAGTACAAACATGATGCCTAGATTATTTTGATGCAAGCCTTATTTTTATTTTTAGCTCAACTTGTGGCACCTGCAACAAATGCCAGACCATGTTCTATGTGGTCTTACAGTTATAAACACATACAAATCCACCACCAGAAAAGGCCTTGCAGTCCAGTCTGTCCCATGAAACTGCATATGCCCCTAGGGATCATGAACTCCTCCCCCCGCCTCTTCCTTGATCCCTTCACCAACTCTTCATGCCTATCCCACCCCTCTAAAGTGCTACACTTTTTTTTTCCCCACTGACTAGTATGTCTGGTAACTTTCCACCTCCATCACCTCTGTGGCAATATTTCCTCAAAGCCTTTGAACCCCCCCCACCAGTTCTTACTATTCTGCCTGGTATTTGTATTGCCACTGGTTTGTGAACAGGCATGCAGGACCCACTGGTAATACTCTCTGCAATCTGAATGTTTTAATCAAGTTCACCTCTCCTTTCTGGCCACCAATGGGTACATTCTTTTTCCCCAATTCTGTTTATCCCATGGGCCCTCGGCCCCAGGACCTCCTTTCACCACTGTCAGCATTACCGTCCCATCCTGCAAGATACCACATAATGAGCTTCCTGAGTCCACAGGTTACATACAGCTCATCCTGTTCTGCCTTGGCTTTCCCCAAAGCAGGGTTTACCTACTAGACCCTTGGTGTTCCTCCCCACAACATTAACCGCCCACTGCAGAGGTGGGACCCGCTGTGAAGCCAGGAGTTGAAGTGGGTGCCTGATGTGGATGTGGGGGCAGGCAGGGCTTTGTTTGCCTGGTATGCACTGTTTTCCCCATTCAAGGATCCCTCCTCCAAAGGCGTGTTTGTGTCATCTGGTGCAGACAAACCCAGACACACCAACATGCACACTTTCCCTGTCCCATGCATATGTGTGCAGGTCTCCTGCACAGCCACTTGTGGTCATCCAGGTGGCGGTAGAACAACGAGACACACAAACCTCCTTTCCTGGAAGACAGTATCTGATGGGACGCTGATCCTCATCTCCTCGGCCGACCCTCCGATGGTCCTGGCTCGTTCCCAAACCCAGCTTGTCAACATCGCGAGTGGTAGCTCCACCACTGGCTCCAGTGACTACATGTTGAGGTGTCCCTCCTTCTGCCCTGGAATCAGTGTGCTTGCCTTTCCTGCACTCGCTCCAGCTAGTGATTTCCTTTTTAGATAAGGGTTCTCAAATAGTACTCCAGGTGCGGCTTCACCAGAGCCCTGTACAGGGCAACATGACCTCCTTTGTTCTGCTGCAGAACCCCCCACCAATGCATCTCAGCAGCCTGTTCACCTTCCTTAAGTCACGCCACATAGCGCTGATGATATGAGGCTGTTCAATAGCACCACCATCAGGTCGCATTCCTCATCTGTCATTGTAACGGTCACCCACCCAACCTATATAGGGTTAGCAACTGTCTGGATTTTCGCAGGACAGTCCTGATTTGGCAGCTGTGTCCTGCAAAACATGAAAAATACTACACGTCCTGATTTTACAGTAGAAAAATATTTTCTAACTTTCCACTAAATGTTGCAGAAAATACAATACCTTAACTAAAATACCTTAAAATGATAAGAAACAATAGAAGCAGCTATGAAACTACAATACTTAGCCTTAATTCTGATTACATAGAGAAAACAAGTCTGTTACATTGGTCGAGGTTACGTACTGTCCTGTGAAAATCATGTTTCAGTAAGAAATGTCCACTTTGGGCTTCTGAAAAGGTGGTAACCCTAAACCTTTATTCTGCCCCTGGATATGCTAATGTCCTGCAGAAGCTTTGTTGAAAATTCTGCTAACAAATATCTATTTACAGACAGCATGTATTTTATTTACTTGGGAACGTACAGAAAAGCACACTGAGCCAAGGCTTATTTCCTGTTGGAGCTGGGGTGGGTGGGGGAGAAAGCACAATGCACTGACTAAAGAACAAACACGAGCACAAAGTAAGTATACAGTACAGAAACACAGCATTAATAACAGTCAGCCATGAATTACATACGGGATAAGGCATGACAGAAGAGGCATGATACCATAGTAACTTCCTGTAAGTACCAGAGTAACTTTCAAGGGTGGATTTGCAGCCCGAGCCACAGCATCCAGTGAAAGAGAACAAAACAGCTTGTTGTCCAGTCCCCTGCTAGCCTCCAAGCTGCACACCATGACAGCAATGGGAACTCACGGGGTTTGGGAGTCTGGTTAGCGCAGACTACCAGTGAGTCCCTGGAGTAAGTAAGGAAGACACAGGGAGGAGTGGGAACCTTAAGGGCTCAGGGGCGTTCTTGGCCACCTGTGGCACAGAAAGGGTCCCACAGGAGATAGGGTGTTCACCTTTTGGGGACAATCGTGGCCAGTGCCTTAGAGATGCTGCCAGCTTAGCTGATGATGGAGAGAGATCGAGAAACACTGAGCTATGGAGAAAGGTAGGAGATAAGCCTACACATTATGCATAGGACATCCTGAGCTGGCGGAAGTATAGACACTGCCTCAGTTTAAACCACAGTTTAAATGGGGATAAAACTGTTTGGACCTGTCCAATGGATTCAGAAGAAGTGGCGTATGCCATAGAAACGTTATGCATGAAACAAAACACTTTGGCACTAGATACTATTTAGGCCTGTTGCCTGAAGACATGGGAGAACTCTAAATGGAGACACATGCAAGGCTCAAAATTTGTCAGCCCGTTGCTGAAGAAATTCTATGTTTCTATTCTATGTTTCCAAGTTCATTTTAAAATGTTTAAAGTCTTAAGGACAATTTTCTTTGCAGGGACTATTATTTTATTTTAGTCTTTGGTAACTGGTAAGGCCCACTAGGTACAAGTGTCTGTTTCAGGGAGACCTGGGAGCACTGGGCGGTTAAGTGACTTGCTCAGAGTCGCACAGTATGCAAGTGGAGGCTGTGAGAATCAAACCAGGTCTGGTTGCTGGATGTACAAAGCTCGTTCACAGTTCGTTACTCCAATTTCACTCAGCATGGAAAAAAGCTGTGAAGTTAAACAGCTTATGGCTGACAAAAAATGCAGTGTTCACAGGCACGTGCAGTCCCATGCGATTCCACTGCTAGAGGGTTAGTGACAAGCAGGTGTTTGTACCCATGTGACTTGCTTCCTGTCACAGGCCAAGGCACACGGAAGGAAAAAAAAAATGTGTTACTGTTATTTCTTTTGAGAGTTTAGCCTGCAAGGGTTAGGGCTCTTTCTAGCAGCCACAGTTAAGTATGTGCATCTGTACGTATTCAGCTGTGAGCCTGTCTGAAATGTGAAACAATTTTTCCTTAGCCTGTGCCAGCACAGTAAAGATACATGAAATGATCACTTTGCCTAGGCAGTTGTGCAAAGAAAGAATAAGTGCTGCTATGATAATTGTACATATGTAAATACCTGCAATAGTATCGTAATTTTTGCCCAGCATGGATATTTTATATTTTTTGTTGGTTTGCTGTGACTACGCTCCTTCTGTCTCCCATGGGAGGAGGTGTAGCTAGATTGAGCTGTGAAGGGGGTGACGACTGGACCATATTCAGATCGCGGGATGGACCGGGACAGTAGGGACCTAGACAGGATGCTCACTGGACATGTCCTGGGAAGAGGCGGGAGCAAGTCTGCTGCAGAGACCCTGAACACAGTCATCAGGATGAGGTCCACCCTGGGAGGCAATGTGAGACTGCACCCATCTGCCAGAGGGGGAAGGGCTGCAGAGCGGAGGTGTGCCAGCCTGCAAGCCCTGAGATATGTCATTGCTGAGCAATCTATAAGCCTTTGGTTGGGGAGCCCATGTGGCAAGTGGAAGAGACAGAAGTTACTGATCGTGGTGCACATGGACACTGTGCTGCAGAACTCTAGTGAAACTCAGTGGAATTTAGATTAGACCATCCGGGGACAGGCGGAAACACTGGGATAGGCGGTTTCAGGAACACAAGGGATGTGATGCATCACCCGAGGTGGCGATCAGCCCACCTCTGCTATTTCAGCAGATGGAAACATGTTTTCTGGGGTAGCTTGTCAGGCTGCGTGAAGGAGCAAGGGCCCCTCACAGCAGCAGATGTTCATATATCCACTGAATGAGAACAACGTATCTCATTGTCCAGTCACCCAGTAGCCTCCAGGGATGGGCACCATAACAACGGTGGTAACTCCAGGGTTTGGACTCAAGGCATTTAGTGTAGATTCCTGTAATTCTGGAGAGCAAGTAATGGAGACACTGGGAGAGTGTGGTAACCCTAAGGGGCTCCCCATCAAGGAAGTTCCTGGTGACCTTGCAGCACAAACAGGGTCTCATCAGCGATGGAGTGTTCACCTTTTTTTTTGGGGCAGTCCGTCCTCTGGCTGAGATATGCTACCAGTCAAGCTGATGAGGGAGAGAGACCTGGTGAGAGAAGCTGAGCTGCAGAGTAAGGTAGGAGATAAGCCTACATAATGTACAAACGAGCCTGAGCTGGGATGTACATTGGAACACTGCCACTGGCTGAGAGGTTGAAACATAGAAACACAGAAGCAGATGGCAGATAAGGACCATAAGGCCCATCCAGTCTGCCCATTTTTCTACCTTATGAATGTGCCATAGGCCTTTACTCTGTCAATGACCTATCTATTCATACTCATTTGTATTGCTCCCTTATGCCTATCCCATGCCTGTCTGCAGCCCTACACTGTATTCATAATCCATCACTTCCTGAGGTAGGCCGTTCCCATGCAGCCACCACCCTTTCTGTGAAAAGAACTTCCTCATTACCCTTTAATCGACCTCCTCTAATCTTATAATGTGTCCTCTTGTCCTGCTATTTTTCTTATAATGAAACATGTTAGACTTTTCACCTTGTTAATGCCCTTAAGATGTTTGAATGTTTCGATCATATCACCTCTCCTCCTTTGCTCTAGGGTATACATATTGGCGCCATTAATCTGTCCTCATATGTTTTCTGATGCAGTCCCTGCACCATTTTGGTTGCCCTTCTCTGGACTGACTCCCTTTGTTAATGTCCTTGTGAAAGTGCATCCTCCAGTACTGCATGCAGTACTCACATGGGGCCTAACCAGTGTCTTGTAAAGAGGGATTATTACCCTCCCTCTACGACTTGTGATACCTACTAATTACACCCAAACATCCCCTAGCATTACCTACTGCTTTAGTGGTCTGCTTGGATGATTTCAAGTAATCTGTGATGACGATGCCCAAGTCTCTTTCTTCCCTTAAGATTGTTAGCAACTCCTCCCAACCTATAGGTGGCTTCAGGGTTTCTCTTCCCTGCACTTTTATTTAATTTATTTATTTATCAAATCTAGGATTACAAATACCTTTGAGCCAAGGCTCTTTTACAAAGGTTCCACATCAGAGAAATACAAATTATGGGAACATCAAGACAGACATTACAACAATGCGGACATTGCAAACGGATTAATACAAATCAAGGGTAGCATTGTAAGCAAGGCAGTCAGTGGCATTTGTCAGAGAAAACAGACAAGAGATAAGAAGTGCCAGAGTCATGGGGGAGAAGGAATGTAGGTAGGGTGGGAGAGGGTGAAAGTGCACCATTGGGCATACCAAGATGTGAGGGTAGAATCCGTGAGGAGGGGTGGGGACCTACTGAGCAGGCAGAAAAGTGGAGAAACAAGGTTAAGTTGGGCAGTCACGGAGCTGTTGGTAGTGAGATAGTCCCGAGCCTAGTTTTAAACATACCAATTGTTGGGGCAGAGGAAATGGTGGGGCTGAGGCCATTGAACCAGAGTGGTGCTCGATAAGCAAAAGCGTTGTCCCTGTGAAGTGTGACAGTGGGGACTTTCAGTAGCTGTAGCGTGGATCTCGAAGGCACCGTTTGTTGGTCCGGTGTTGTAACAGAGTTGAGATCCCAGAAGGTGCAAGGCCAAGGTATATTTTTACGTCATGGAGCAGGTGAGAAACTTAATGTGGTTTGATAGTTGGAGCCAGGACGGTCTGGGTGTACAGGTCACATGTGTGGGTGGGCAGGCGAGGCACCAGTGATGAGCGACATGCCTTATTTAAGGCAGTTGAGAATCTAGGGTTGTGGCGAGCCATAAATGATGAGACCATAGTCTATTACAGAGATCACAGAGCTCAGGACTGCAACCTTCAAGCGTCTAGCATGAGGTGTTGTCTTTGTTTGTAGAGGAGACCAAGCCGTGCATTAGCAGCTCTAGCGACATTATGTACGTGAGGTCCATAGGAGAGATTAGGGTCAAGCTGTATCCCTAAGTATTTGAAGGACCCCACCTGATCTAGAGTGTTCCCCTGGGTGGTGGAGATAGCCAAGTGGCGTAGCTTGTGTGGGTTATGAGAGCTGCAGAAGAGCGTAAATTTGGTTTTCTTGTCATAGAGGACCAGTTTATGATTAAGAAACCATGTCTCTACAGAACTGAAACCAAGTTGAAGGTTGTGTTGAAGAGTTGCATGATCTTTGTGAGTGGAGAATACAACAGCATCATCGGCATATAGTATGATCTGCTCAGAGCAGTGGTAAGGGAGGGAGTTTAAGAAAGGCTAAAAGGAGGGGCCCACTATGGATCCCTGTGGGACACCCAAGCAAACAGGCAGAGTGTCAGAAAGAGTGTCAGCAATGTTTACTCTCTGTGACCGGTTTTCTAAGTAGCTTTTAAACCAGAGAGAAGAGTCAGGTAATAGCCTGGCATTCAGTAGTTGGTCAATTTGTAGTCCATGGTGTACTGTATTGAAGGCCTTGGAGAGGTCGACAAAACGCCCTGTGAGAAGGCCATTGTCAAGGGATTTGTGCAAAGCTCCAGTGAACTCAAGAAGGGCTGTGGTGGTGCTGTGACATTTCCGGAAACCATGTTGTTGTGGACAAGGTATATTGTATTTATCCAAGTGGTCGTAAGCTGATCAGCCACGATGCACCCGAGTGCCTTAGAGGGGAGGCAGTATGGAGATAGGGCGATAATTTGAGTGATTCATCTTATCCCCACTTTTATGGACAGGTGTCACGGTGGCTGTTTTCCATAAGTCCGGGAATTTTCCACAGCTGAGAGAGAGGTTTAGGATTTTTGTTAACGGATGAAATACCTCATCGAGGCTGAGCAACAGAAGCTTAAGGTCCAGAGTATCACTACTAGATCTAGATTTAGAGATAGCTGCAAGCTTCATTCAGCCTTACCTACCTGAAGTAGAAAGGGGATGGTTAGACTGAGGGCTGAGGTATTTGAGGAGTAGGCCCAGTTTTCAAAAGTCATGGGGTAGGACAGCACTAAGGTCTGAAAAAGCTGTGTTAAAGATGATTGAGATCACCTTGTGGTCGAGGGTTGAGGATCCATCAACCATTAACATGGCGGAAAGGTTTTGGCTGCTTCCTGGGACATCCTTGATAGTGTCCTAGAAAGCACGACCATTTCCCCATGTATTGGTGAGAGCGCTTTGTAATAGGTGGATTTCATAGCGGATGGCTTTTGCAGGCATTTCATGCTTGTTTGTAATTTTGGATGTCCAGTTATTTCCCAGTGGCCCTGGCAACTGCCCAGAGGTGGTCTCTTAGTTTCAGCTGTAAGAGAAGAGCCAAGGTTACCATGGGTTAGAGAGAGATTTTGTTTTGCGCCTTTTAGCAGGGGCAAAGAGGTCGCAGGCTTTGTTGAAAATTGAGATGAAGTGATCAAGAGCCAAGTTAATATGTTGCTTCGTAGATGGGGAGCCAGTCTTGTAGAAGCACGTATTGTTTGACATGTGGAAGTTTTCCACAAGGAAGGACTCTGCTGGTGATAATTTTGAGGGGCTTAAGGAATTTGTTAGACCATGCACACATGACTGGGGAGTGGTTGCTGAGAGAGTCTGGGAGAGCGGTCTGAGAAATCCTTGTGGGGTGAGTGGTGAGGACCCAATCCAGGAGGGTACTGGTGCCAGTCTTGTAGTTAATCCTAATAGGGAGTTTACCATTTGCATGAGGTTAGCAGCTGAGATGGAGTCTTTATAGGCACTTCTTTGCGTTAAACCCCAGTTGCCACTCTTCCAATCATTTTGCCAGTTTATCCAGATCACTTATCATTCTGCCCTCCCATCTGGATCATCTACTCTGTTGCAGATCTTGGTGTCATCTGCAAACAGACAAACCTTACCCTCCAGTACATCTGCAATGTCACTGCTGAAGATATTGAAGAGGACTGGCCCCAGGACTGATCCCTGAGGTACCCCACTTGTGACTTGCATCTCTTCTGCCTGTATAATGTTTACCACCACTTCTGTTTTCTGCCAGCCAACCAGTTTGCCACCCAGTTGACCAACTTCTGACCCACCCTGAGCCTACCCAGCTTATTAATTAGTCTTCTATGAGAAACAGTATCAAAAGCTTTGCTGAAGTCAAGGTAGGCATTAGCTGCACCCCTTGGTCCACCACTCTGGTTACCCAGTCAAAGAAATCTACAAGATTAGTCTGACAGGACCTTTCTGTTGTAAACCCATGCTGCCTTGGATCCTCTGCTCCTATGGATTTCAGGTATTGCACTATCCTTACCTTAAGGTGCTTCCATAATCTTGCCCACTACTGAGGTAAGACTGACTGGTCTGTAGTTCCCTGCCTCCTTCCTGCTACCACTCTTGTGGAGTGAGATCACATGAGCCCTTCTCCAGTCTTCTGGGACCTCTCCTGTGCTCAGACACTCACTAAACAGTTCTGATAATGGATCTGCTAGTTCCACCCTTAGCTCCTTTAGTACCCTGGGATGTATGCCATCTGGTCCCATTGCCTTGTCCACCCTAACCTTAGCGAGCTCTTGTAGGTCCCTTTCTTTTGTGAAGGGACTTATGCACACCCCATGTCCATGGTGCTGAGCTGTGGGCCTGCCTACCTTCTCCTCAGTAAATACTGAGCAGAAGTATCTATTTAGGATAGATGCTTTACAGGGTCCTCCTCACATGCCCCTTTATCCACTTTGATCTTAGCAATACCCCTCTGGACTTTCTCCTTTCACTAATATATCTATAGAAAGTCTTGTCCCCTTCTTTTACTGTTCGTGCTTGTGTTTTCTCGGTTTGGGCCTTTGCCTGTCTTACTGACTTCCCTGCTTCCCTTAGGAAAGTTTGGTATGCCTCCCTATCTTCATCCCGCTGTGTTTCCTTATATTTCCTGAAGGCCAGCCTTTTGCTCCGACCTTTTCTGCTACTGTTTTGAGAACCAAAGTGGTTTCCTCCTTCTTTCTCTTGCTTTTCTCCCTAACACAATGGGATGTTGCTTCAAGTACTACATTCTTAATGGCTGCGCACTTTTGCCTGTACCCCCTCCCAGCATTCTTCTTGCCAGGGCTAGCTGAACTCTGTTGGCCATCTTATTAAAGTCAGCTCCTCTGAAGTCCCATATTTTTGCATTGGAATGGGATGATTTAGTTCTAGCGGCCAAATTGAGCTACCATGTGATGGTCACTGGCCCCGGTGACCTTCTACCTGGAGTTCTGTGATCCTTTCCCAGTTAGTCATTACTAGATCTAGGATAACTGTCTCTTGTGGGTTGTTGTATCAGTTGTTTGAGGCCCTCCCAACAGGGAATCCACTATGTGACTAGTTCTTGTGGATGTTCCTGCTGGTATTGACCAGTACGTATCTGGTATGTTGAAATCTCCTATTATCAGAACCTCCCTTTAGCGGTCATGTTTTGCACATCTTCTAACAGTAATGTGTCTATGTCCTCCCCTGGTGTGGGGTCTGTAGACAATCCCAGTTTGTATGGCTGTCCCATTTGCTGTTTCAGGGTGACCCACAGGTCTTCTGGCTCCTTATGTGTATTCTGAATTTCTGTAGCTTTGATATTTTCATTGACATAAAGGGCTACTCCCCCTTTTTTGCACCTCGATCTCTTCTGAACAGTACATAGCAGGGATACTGAAGTCTCCCAAGTGTGGTTACTGGTGAACCATGTCTAGCTAATGGCTACTATGTCCAGTTTAGCCTCTGTCATTTGTTGCCTAAAGGTCTGGATCTTGTTTCCAGACTGTGGGCATTGTGCATGATTTTCCATTGGCCAGATTTGGTGCGTTAGTTGTTAGGCAAGGTCCGGGCGTTTCCCCTGCGTGTGGTATGGGAAGCCAGACCTTTTTCCTTATCTGGTGATGTAAATGAACAACAAACATGCTGAACTCAAGTTTGATCACTAGCTGAGGGGGACAGGTATTTTCCCACTCGATGCATCAGGTGCTACACCCTCTCCTCATTGGCTAGTTTAAATATTTTGCAAAGATGTCAAACTTCTGCCCCAATGCACTGACTCTCTCCTTAGTCAGATGCAGTCCATCAAATTTAAAGATCTTTCGCTCCCAAACTGTTGCAGTTACCTATAAATTTATGTCCTTTTTCCTGGCACCAGCCCTTGAGCCGATTGTTTAGCTCCTCTAGTCTCCTTCTCTGACCTTCCGTCCGTCTGCCCCTCTCCCAGATCGGCAGGATCTCAGAAAAGGAGATGCGGACTAATTGGATGACAGTTTGTCTCCCTGCATGGTCAGGTGTTCTCGGTTTCCACAACTGACCAGCTGGAGAGATCGTTAGTTCCTATGTGTACCAGGACATTGATGTTTTCTCCTGCTTCTTGCATGATTTTAGCAATGCAGTCAGTGTCTCTCTACACTGATGTACTTGGGAGACATCTGACCATTACCCCTGGCTGGAGGTAGGTATCAACTCCCGAATCATGGTCCGGCCTGCCGCATACAGCGGTAGGTTTCCTGCTGTGGCACCAGCGACTTGGGTTCAGGAACGGACTCAGGCAGCTGGAGGGCCGGCGGGGGAGAAGGATCGGGCGCCCATCAGCCACTCTCTTCTCCAGAAGGGGAGGGTTGCCTGTCCTGCTACTCACCGCCACCTGGGTGACCACGGGTGGTGGTGCAGCTGGGACAGCCAGTGGTAGGGGAGGACGTAGGGCGGGAGCCGAGCGCCTGCATGTCACAACATGCTCTGCCCTTGGCCCCTCTTGCATGCCTACATCCTCGGGGATGGCACCAAGAAAAACAAAAAACAAACAACAACAACAAAAAAAAAAAAAAAAAGCGGAAAAGGACCCTCACTGATGCAGTACATGGGATCAAACCCCCAGACACCATAACCCGGCTCTTGGGGACCATCCAGATTGCCCAACACACTAATGGACTGGAGGGGACATCCGGATCCCCCACCTCCCCACCTGGGGTGGTAGGCCGAGGCAGCATGGGGGCAGATCTGGCGGCATCCCGAGAGGTACCGGGTGGGCAAAGTGAGCAGAGGATACCTCAGAAGACAGAGGCATCCGTAGAGACGGGGCAAAAAATTTAATAAATTAAATTAAAAACTCCCTGAATCATGGAGTCTCCTATGATCAGAAGTGCTTTGGATTTTTTTTTATTTTTGGTCCCTGTTTTGGGCAGTTTTGTTGTGCTAGCTCCTGTGCTGCACTGTCCTGCTCTGCAGTGTCCTCTGCCCCTTTGTTTGATTTTGGAGGTACAGGCAGATACCTGTTTGTAGTTTTATATGGTTTGTGGAGGTTGGAGAGCAATGAGTGAAGGGCACCAGATTTGGCCCTCCTAACCACCTGCCAACCTCCCGGACCAACTACCCTCTGCGTTCGAGTGCTTCAGTTGTATGTTGGGGAAATGGCAGGCCGTTCTTATAATATATTTCCTCCTGAATGTGCGATTTGAGGTGCACAGTCTCTGCCCATGCTGCATGGAGCTGAGCCCTTAGATCTCCAATGATCCAGCATGTAGGACAGCGTCCTCAATCCTGCATAACTACCCTTTTGAAAAGTGTCCCACAGTGCCTGCAGTTAATAATATACATTCCACCTGAGTTGCCGAGTTTATAACCTGGTCAGAATAATTAGAAGGAGGAAAATGAAAGCAAATGTTTGATTTTTTGTTTTTTGTTGGGGTGATTACCAACGCTGCCAGATGGAAGGCTGGGGTAGGTGCTGCTGTGATGTGCTATGATGTGTTCAACATAGCATTCAGTAAGAAGGATAAGGTTGAAGCTGGGCAACCAGTGCTGGGGTGGTCTTCAGGCTCTAAGGGGAGACTGGCTGGAGTGGAGCTTCTGACTGCTAGACCAGAACCCTGGACCCCATCAACCATCTCCAACAGCGCTGGCTACATCGACCTCTGACTGGCTAGGACGCTGCCGCGAAGACTCCAATTGGCCCGTGTCTCCAGCTGCTTGTTTGAAGCTCCTGTGATTTCTCCTGGGGTCTCTCAGCTCGATTCTTTGGCATGTTTTGAATCTGTATTTTCTTCCGACCACCTGCCCCAACCCTGGCCTCTGGCTCTATTAAATATGACATAACTCCTCCCACTTTCTTACAATCACTATCTTGTTGGTTGCCTACCCCAGCTGAGCTTCTGACTTAAAGGAACACTATTCCTGCCTGTACGCCCCCTACATACTCGCCAATCTACTGACTAACAGGTCAGGGCTGCTTCAGCTAGTCTCACGGAGCAGCAACTCTACCTCTCCTGTATAGTCCCCACTCACTACCAACTTTATCCTCCCAATCTATTACTAACACTGAAGTATAAGTTAACCCCACTGCCTTCGGCTCCCACTGATATTAAGGCCTACACCACACCCCTGCATTAACTCAAATATGCTCACCACCCCATTCTTGACACTCTTCGTTATTCTCTTGACCGGTGGCTCTGATAATCACCCAGAAGCCTCAAACACCCTTATTCCCCAATGTGTCTTGATAGAAGCAGGTGTATTTCTGAGGCTAAGAGCGGATACATTACCTATGGACTACCACCCTGGGAAGCTGTGCCCTGGAACTGCTGGTGGTGGTAAAACATGTAATGACCCTTGCCTACAGTGCTTTGTGCCACCTGCTCCCTCCCCAGTCAAAGCAGGCATACCAAGTTAAACATAAACTCCGGTAAAGGGAAATCCACCACCTCTGTCTGTTTTACAACTCAGAAAGCTATCCTGATCCTGCTCCTACTATCCAGCAATGTGCATCCAAATCCTGGACCGCAAAATTCTAATGGAACTGGTAACTGCAAGTCAAGGGGCCTTAAAACAGCAGCTATGAACACTTTCAGCCTTCTTGCCAAACTTATACAACCCAGGCATGGCTGCCCTCACAGCCCAGATGTCATTTGTCTCACGGAGACCTGACTGACAGGCAAAACAAAGAACTCAGAAGTTGTGCTGCCAGGATATCAATCCTTCTGAATTGACGGATTTGGTAAGAGGGATGCGGCTGCCTCATCTACATTAGACACTCGCTCAACAGGAATGTGCTCGCCATTACCATCAGGGCTGATGATTACAAGCTATTACCAGTTAAACTCCAATGTGGCCAGAATAGTAAATCACTGTAGTCACCTCCGTACACTTACCTCCCAAAAGGCCTGTGGGAGCCTTGCCAAAGTGTTGATACCCTGCCCCCCAGCAAGATCCATGAACTCATCACTGGGGACTTTAACATTAACTGGCTCAGTAATGAGTCAACCCACCTGAGGGACGCGTGGCTAATCTGTATCTCATGCAGCTAGTCAAGGGACCCACCAGGAGAAATTACATGTCAGGCAATAATACTGTCATTGACTGGATACTCTAACTCCCCTGCCAGGATAACCGAGGGAACGGTACAGCCAGACACCTTGAGTGATCACTCCCCAATTACTCTTAGGTGGTCCAACAAACAAAAGAAACTCCACCCATCACGGTTAAAGCAGGTTCCTCAGGCGAGGACAGCTGGGGTCATTCAAAGCTGCCCTGGCATACTTTGATTGGTCACCCATAGATGCACTGCCTGATCTCGACTCAGCCCTGTTGACAGTTTCAACACTATTTCTAACAAATTTGCCCGCTCAAAATAAAGGAACTCACGAGACTACAACAGATGGATCACCGTGAGCTTCTTGCTCTTATGAGGGAGACAGATAACCTCTGGGCAAAGGCCAGGTCCTCGAGAAAAAATGACTATCAGTTCTACAGGGCATCCAGAAACAGATGTACACATCTCATCAGGCTAGCAAAGGCAAACTACCATAAGGATCAGCTGCACAAGAGTTGGGGAGACGGTAAGAGGTTTTGAGAGAACATAAAAACCTCCTTGGGAAGGAAGAGAAAAAACACCCCAGTTGCTCAGCCTAAATGGACTGACCATTACGGGCCTGCAGACCATAGCTGGGTCATTTAATGTCTCATTCACAGACCTAAGTTCTGTCCTTCTGCCTGACTATCTGAAGCTAGAGACTGATCAACTAAGCAGCAGACCAACAACGATTAACCACTTACTACTGACAGGTAACCACCAAGGAGTCAGGGTCCTATGTAATGAAAGCCTTGGGCAAGACCAGAATGGGAAGCGATGGGGTCAATATGAAGCTGGTAGCACTTGTCCTTGATGAGCTCATTGTCCCCATCTCCAAACTTTTAACAAATCTCTCACCCTTGCCAAATTCCCAACAGTTTGGAAACAAGCTCTGTAACTCCAGTATGTAAGAGTGGGGACAGGTCCAACATTGCTAACTACAGGCCCACGCCAGTCCTCTCCCCACTATCTAAAGCACTGGAAAGGATTGTGGTGGACCAAATAACCGACTATCTCCATAAGTACCAATTGCAATGTCCCCAGCAGCATGGCTTCCAAAGAACCACAGCACTGCCGCCGCTCTGGTCAATTACTCAGACTTTGTGCACCGAGCCCTTGATGAAGGTAACTTAACTGGGTCAGTCTTTATAGATTTAACAAAGACCTTTGACACAGTTAATCACCCCTCCTCCTGGCTCAACTTAAAAGCCTGGGAGTGGCCTCAAATGCAGTAGCCTGGTTCCAAGACTACCTGTCCCACAGATCCCAGAGAGTCAAAATTGGCCAAGTCGTATCAGACTCTAAAGAAGTGTCCATGGGCATTCCCAAGGTCAGTTCTGGGACCCCTGCTATTCAGCATGTTTTTGAAAGATCTTCCTAAGGCTTGTAATTGTAAAATCATCCTGTATGCAGATGATGCTGTTCTCCTCAGCAGTAACCTCCACATTGAATGTCTGGAACAGGAACTACAGACCCCTTCCACAAGCTTGATGACTGGCTAAATGCACATAAGCTTCTGCTTAATTACAAAAACAAAAACATGCTCCTATCCAGCTCAAGAGAAGTTTCCCTGTCCTATCCATCAAAAACAAAGCTAAGGACTCGCTTGAACAGGTTCACTCTTAAGTATCGGGGTTTCACCATTGACGACACCTCTCTTATGTGCATACATTGATATGGTGGTCAAGGCTGTTAATTCAAGCTAGAATCTTATACATACACTGGAAAAACTCACACCAAATGCCCTCCACCTCTTTATCACTGGCTCAATTTTATCCATCATTGACTACGGCTAGTGGCCTATGGATCAGCTACGAATACTGCTCTACAGCAGGTGGTGACTGCCCTAAACAAGGCGTGTAGACTAGCCAGTGGTGCTGACCATTTCACTCACACCTGCTCTCTGTATACACAGGATAACTGGCGCTCTCTTCTCCTCTGCAGCTCGTCTGCAGCTCACTGGCACTCACGCTCCTCACAGTCTGCCTCCCTCCTCTGTTGTCACTCTGCCTCTCGGCGTTCTTGTTCTCTTCTTCTTCTGCCTCCCTTTGTTCATGGTCCTCTCTCTCTGGAACTCAGCTCCATCCTGCAAATCAGTTTGCAGCCCGAGTACCTCCGGATTCAGGATACTGATGACCATCCCCTGCTGCTGTGGCCCTTCACTGACAGTGGCCCTGCTGTCCTTTTCAGTCACAGTCGGTGACTCACTGCTCTGGGTATCTGCTACCATCAGGGCATCTATGAGGTTCTGCTTTTGGCTGTCACCTCGAACGGACTCCTCTGTCCCCAAGACAACTGCTTTAAGTATTCTATGGTGTGCCTGCTGTAGTTGGAAGCCATCTTTCCTGACTACTGCTATTCTGACTGGCACTTTAGAAAACAAATAAATGGTAGGAACTTGACTGTTAGTCAAGGTGTATAGTTCTGCTTCCTTTTGAAATAAAACACTGCCTTTCTTTTTTCCAAGTGAGCTGAACAGTCTCAAGTTGACACACTGAACAGTAAAGCTTATACCACCAAACTTTTTCACACCACTGCCAACCAGTCTGTCACAACCCCACTCAGCAGGTCAGCCTCTACTCCCAAAGTGCCAACCTCTGAGCATAGAATTGTGAACAATGAACAGAACAAGGTAACCCTATTGTCCGCTTTGTGGGTTCGAGTCACCTTAGTCCCAAGTTCTGGAGAGATTCAAACTGATAACCTCTTGTTAAGCGTACCCAATTGTCAGGCTCAGATAATTCTATCTTGAGGGCCAGATATCTTTGCCACTTCGGGCACTAACCAGGTATAACAAAATGAACCCTTAGAACTCTATGCAAGACCTAGAGAACTCTTATCTGTTTCCAGTTCGGTATCACAATAAGCTCATGCACAATGTCAACTATAACCATCTAAGCTTCATTTTATAAAAAGAAGTTTCAAGGCACACCAGGCAGTTTGTTTTAAAATATATATCTTTACTTTAAAATAGGTAAAATAGGAAAACAGTAAATGCAGAACAAGATATCCCAACACATACAGTCTTAAACAAAACAGGTTTAAAAGTGCAAATTCCTACAACACATACAGTCAGACTTGTCTTATCTAAGGTCTCCTTACTTCTTACTCTTTCAGTGCTTTGTTGTTCCTCTTTTCTCAGTCAGAAAATAATGTCTCTGTGTAAGGTCTGCTCAGTATATTTAAAAGCAGTCTTGAGACGGCCTACTCTCTGAGGTCACCTAACTCTGCCTTGGTGTATTAAAATTTATATTTTGTAACACAGGATGTCCTACTAAGATTAAAAAAATAATAGGTGACCTAAATAATTCTCTCTCTTCATGTGACTTGCCAAAACCAGTCTGTGATCTGCTTCACAGACATCAAAGCCTCTTTGATGTAATTCTGGCTTCCTTAGATGACACCCCCTCAACGCATGCATATTGGACTTCTTGAACCAGTCTGATCTGTTTCACCCAGACATCAAAAGTCACTTTGATGTGATTACTGGCTATCTTGGGAGGCACCCCACACATGCATATTCTCCTTCCTTCCTTACACCTAGTGCAAATTAAAGGATTTCCTGAGGATGTCATGAATAGATATTATATTTCCTGGGCTTCAAAGAAAACTTAAAGTAATTGCATTTCAGATATCTGCAGTTTAACCTACCTCCTGTCCTTTGAACTTATCTCTTGGTGGGTTTTATGTGAATTTCAGCAAGACAGTATTTTCTCCTGACAGACACTTCCTTACATATTTTATATTGCAGAAAAATATATTGAAATCAGAACCAGCTGTCCACGCACACAATTATTGTATTATTTATATAATTGTATTATTTTCAGATAAGGCTGCAAAAGCTTAGAAGAATTGGTACTGTTGGTGGAGAGTAGAAAGACTAGGTTTGTTGGTCAAGGGCAAGGCACCAAGCTTCACCTGAGCTCTTTTCTTCTAGGTTGCTTGAAAGGACAGAGCAAAGAACCTTACAGGCAGGGAAAAGGATTAAGGCTTCTTTGGCTAGGTAGATTTACTGTGTGCTATTTTTATTTTGTACTCACAGGGATTGTTACTTTGTTGCTAACATTTTATTGCCTTTTTTTTCCTCCGATTCAAATTGTTGTTGCTGGGTATACCTTCTGCTGCATTATACAGGGTGTGCCTACAGGTGGTGCTTACAGATTACTGCTGTAATCTTCTGATTCAAATTGTCTTTTGCAAGGTACATCTTCTGTTACTGCTTTATTTTTCTGTAGCAAAGTGTTTCTTACAGAGTCCATCTTCTGTGAAATTACTACAGGTGGTGCTTATAGGTTTTACAGTTTTATCTATCATTACGATAAGCTTTCAGGGATACTGCATTTGTTGCTGGCTGATTATTTCTGCTCTTACCTCCTTGTTTCTTTTCAGTCGTGGTTCTTTTTCAGCAGGGAAGGGCCCAGCCACCCATCCCCATCCCCAACCACCCCACACTACACTCTTTATAGGGTACCACAGTTGTGACATTTCCTGTAGCAAAGCAGGAAGGCGGATCAGAGGGGTATCCACACAGTGACCTCATTTACAGGGCATAGTAATTTAACTTGTTATAACAAGTTATACAAAAACAAACAAACACAAAATCAAACTTTGCTTTCATTTCTTCCTTCTAATTACTCTGACCAGTTTATAAACCCAGCAACTTATCTAGAATGGATATCATTAACTGCAGGTACTGTGGAACACTTTCAGAAGGGCAGTGTTACAGGATTTAGGACATTGTCCACATGCTGGGCCATTGGAGATCTAAGGCTCAGCTCCAGGCAGAGACTCGATCTCAAATTGCATATTCAAGAGGAAATATATTATAAGAACTGCCCACCATTTCCCCAACATCCAACAGAAGCACCTCGACCGCACAGTGTAGCTGGTCCAGGAGGTTGACAAGTGATTAGGAAGGGCAAATCGGTGCCCCATCACCGGTGATCCCCAACATATCACCTTCACAATTCACATAAAATCTACAAACAGGTATCTGCCTTCTGTCTCTGAAATCAAACAAAGGGGTAGAGGACACTGCAGAGCAGGACACTGCAGCACAGGAGCTAGCACAACAGAACTCACCCAAAATAGGAACCAAAACAAAAAAGCAAAAGGAAATCCAAAAACTTGATCATAGGCGACTCCATGATTCAGGGAGTTGATACCCATCTCCAGCCAGGGTAATGGTTAGATGTCTCCCAGGTACATCAGCCGTGAGAGACACTGACCGCTACTAAAATTGTTCAAGAAGCAGGAGAAAACATTGACATCCTGGTACACATAAGGACAAACAATCTCACCAGTCGGCCAGTTGTGAGACCAAGGAACACCTGACCAGGCTGGGTGACAAACTATCATCCATTTCATCCTGCATCTCCTTCACTGAAATCCTGCAAGTCTGGGAGAAGGGAACAGATGGCGGAAGGTCAGAGAAGGGGAGATGAGGAAGGTAAACATGTGGCTCAAGGGCTGGTGCCTGGAAAAAGGACACAAATTTGTAGAGAACTGGCAACAGTTTTGGGAGCGAAAGTTATTTAAATTTGATGGACTATATCCAACTAAGGAGGAGTCAGTGCTTTGGGGCAGAAGTTTGACGCCTTTGCAGAATATTTAAACTAGCAAACGGAAGAGGGTGCAGCAACGCATAGGTCGATTGAAGAACACCTTCCTCTCTCAGCTAGTGGTCAAACAGGAGTTCACATGTTTGTAGTTCATTTGCACTACCAGGTAAGGATAAAGGTCCGGCTCCCCATACAACACAGGAAACGCCAGACCTCGCCCAACAACACACAACAAATCTGGCCAATGGAAAATCATGTACACAAATGCTCGCAGTCTGGGAAACAAGATGCCAGACCTGCAGGCAATAATGACAGAGGCTAAACTGGACATAGTAGCCATTAATGAGGCATGGTTTACCAGTAACCACACTTGGGAGACTTCAGTACCTGGCTATGTACTGTTCAGAAGAGACAGAGTTGCAAAAAGGGTGGGGTGGGTGGAGCTACTTTATATCAGTGAAAATATAAAAGCTACAGAAATTCAGAACACACATAAGGAGGCAGAAAAACTGTGGGTCACCATGGAAACAGGAATGGGACAGCCTATGAACTGGGTTGTGTACAGGCCTCCAGAGCAGGGGAGAACATAGACACATTACTGTTAAAGATATACAAAACATGACAGCTAAAGGGAGGTTCCGATAATGGGAGAATTCAACATGCCAGATACAGATTGGTCAATACCAGCAGGAACATCTGCCAGAACTAGACACACTTATTTATTTATTTTTATTTATTAATTTTGTTAACTGGTTGGCTGTCTGAGCCCTAAGGTCCATTTTTCAGGGGCGACCCAGAATAGTTACAAAGGAGGAAACACAAGAAATTGTACATCACTTTGGGATACAGATCAAAGAGTCATAGTGGATTCCTGCTGGGGGTCCTCAAACAACTGGTACAATAACCCACAAGAGACAGGGCTATCCAAGATCTAGCACTGACTAACAGGGAAAGGATCACAGATCTCCAGGTAGACGGGTCACCTGGGGGCTAGTGACCATCACATGGTATGGTTCAATTTGGCCACTAGAACTAAATCATCCCATTCCAAGGCAAAAGTATGGGACTTCAGAGGAGCTGACTTTGATAAGATGGCCAACAGAGCTAAGCTAGCCCTGGCAAAAGAAATACTGGTGAGGGGTATAGGCAAAGTGTGCAAGCATTAAGGATGCAGTACTTGAAGCAACATCCCATTGTGTTAGAGAGAAAGGAAGTGAAAGAAGAAGGAAACCACTTCGGTTCTCAAAAACAGTAGCAGAAAAGGTCAGAGCCAAAAGGCTAGCCTTCAGGAAATATAAGAAAACGCAGCGGATGAAGATAGGAGGTATACCAAACTTCCCTAAGGGAAGCAGGGCAAACAGTAAGGCAGGCAAAAGCCCAAACCAAGGAAACACTAGCACAAACAGTAAATCAAGGTGACAAGACTTTCTATAGATACATTAGTGAAAGGAGAAAGTCCAGAGGGGGTATTGCTAAGATCAAGAGGATAAGGGGGCATGGGAGGAGGAGGACATGTAAAAGCATCTATCCTAAATAGATACTTCTGCTCTGTATTTACTGAAGAGAAGGTAGGCAGAGCCTACAGCTCAGCACCACGGACAGCGGGAGGGGAGGTGTACACTAGTCCCTCACAAAAGAAAGGGTCCTACAAGAGCCGATATGCTCAGGGTAGACAAGGCAATGGGACCAGATGGAATACATCCCAGGTACTAAAGCTAAGGATGGAACTAGCAGAGCCATTATCAGAACTGTTTAGTGAATCTCTGAGCACAGAAGGGGTCCCAGAAGACTGAAGAAGGGTTTCATGATCCCGCCCACAAAAGTGGTAGCAGGAAGGAGGCAGGAACTACAGACCAGTCAGTCTTACCTCAGTATTGGGCAAGATTATGGAGGCAGTCCTTAAGAAAAGGATAGTGCAACACCTGGAATCCATAGGAGCACAGGATCCAAGACAGCACGGGTTTACAAAAGGAAGGTCCTGTCAAACTAAACTCATAGATTTCTTTGACTAGGTAACCAGAGTGGTGACCAAGGGGAGCAGTTGATGTCGCCTGCCTTGACTTCAGCAAAGCTTTACGATACTGTTCCACATAGAAGACCTGATTAATAAGCTGGGTAGGCTCGTAGGTAAAGACGTTGGTCAACTGGGTGGCAAACTGGTTGACGGGCAGAAAACAGAAAGTGGTGGTAAACATTATACAGGTAGAAGAGATGCAAGTCACAAGTGGGGTACCTCAGGATCAGTCCTGGAGCCAGTCCTCTTCAATATCTTCATCAGTGACATTGCAGATGGACTGGAGGGCAAGGTTTGTCTGTTTGCAGATGACACCAAGATCTGCGTAGGGTAGATGATCCAGACGGGTGGGTAGAATGAGAAGATATCTGGATAAACTAGCAAAATGGTCGGAAGAGTGGCAACTGGTATTTAAGAAAGAAGTGCAAGATCATGCACATAGGGAAGAGAAACCCTGAAGCCACCTATAGTCTAGGAGGGAGTTGCTTGCAGTCACGAGGGAAGAAAGAGACTTGGGCATCATCATCATCATCATCACAGATGACCTAAAATCATCCAAGCAGACCACTAAAGCAGTAGGTAAGGCTAGGGGATGCTGGGGTGTATCAGTAGGGGTATCACAAGTTGTAAGAGGCAGGTAATAATCCTCTTTACAAGACACTGGTTAGGCCCCATCTGAAGCACTGCATGCAGTACTGGAGGCCACACCTTCACAAGGACATTAACCAAATTGAGGCAGTCCAGTGAAGGGCAACCAAATAGTGCAGGGACTGCATCAGAAAACATATGAGGACAGATTAACGGAGCTCAATATGTATGTAAACCCTAGAGCAAAGGAGGAGAGAGGTGATATGATCGAAACATTCAAACACCTTAAGGGCATTAACAAGGTGAAAGAGCCTAACATGTTTCAATACAAGAAAACAGCAGGACAAGAGGACACAGCATGAGATTAGGGGAGGCCAATTAAGGGGTAATGTGAGGAAGTTCTTTTTCACAGAAAGGTGGTGGATGCATGGAATGGCTTACCCTCAGGAAGTGGTGGATATGAATACAGTGCAGAGCTTCAAACAGGCATGGGACAAGCATAAGGGAGCAATACAGATGAGTATGAATAGATAGGCCATTGAAAGAACAAAGGCTGATGGCACATTCAAAGGTAGAAAAGAAACGGGCAGACTGGATGGGCCTTGTGGTCCTTATCTGCCATCAACTTCTATGTTTGCCATGCAATTTAAGGTATAAAACTTGTATATTATACACACACACACTAAATTATAGGTATTAATACCAAAATTCAGAAAAAGTGCAAACATTTTTTATTTCATTTTTTAAATATCACAAAATTTTCCATGTCATTAAAAAGTATATGAATATATTTTATTGTTATGGAAAAAGTATATAGATAACATTTATTTTACAAAAGAAAACTCAGTTCTGTCATGATGTAACTATATCCATCTCGATATAGCTAAACTGACAGTTTTAATATTGATAACATAATTACTACTGTTACATAATAACGATATTCAGTAATATCAACACCATTTCTTAACAGCTGGACTCCCAAGCTTTCATTAAAAAGTAAGTGTCTAACCCTAACAGTTCTAGAGTTAGACTTTTCAAAAGATATGTTCTTTTAAAATGTGATAACTTAAGACATGTAGATGGAAAAGGAAGTGGAAGGGATTGGCTGGCCACTTTGTAGAGGCCAAACTATAATCTCTTCCAGCTTAATACAAGCAGAGAATAAAATTTTAAAAAATAGCAAACTGATTTTCACCACCCTAGCTACCAAATAATGTGTTACATGTAAGAATCTTGGAAAATCACTTTTAAGAACAGAATCAGTAAAACAAGGGAGGTGAGGAGGAGAATTAAGCAATAAGGCATTACAGGGTGCATTATTGGGATAACATCACACCTTGGGAAGTGAAGCTCGAGGCAGAGCCAAGGGCTTTACACACCAAGAACTGCCGTTACCACTCACTACGCACACCCTGGAATACCTTATTGCAATTATGATGGAAATATGAAAGGAAAAGGGTGACCCACTGGGACCCAGGCCCCACAGTGGCTTTACTGTACTGAGGAAAGTTAGCTGGAGTCTCTGACATGTGCCTAAGTTGCAGGTTATGCAACACATAGAAAGGCATGTGTGTGTGCCTGAAAGGGAAAACCCAGAAACTCTAATCACTGGAGCCCCATAGCTTAGTGGTTAGATCACTGCCATGGTATACCAGGGGCCTGGGTTCAAGTCTCAGTTGGGTCACACTTTCCTTTCACTTTCCATCATGATTTGAAATTGCCTCTAAGTGGCTTTACTATATTGAGAAAATGTTACCTGGTGTTTATTGCAATTATGAAATGTCTTCCCAATTTTTTTTTTTTTTTATTTTAAGACAGAGTAATGAGGTTCAGAAAGTTAAGCATTTCTGACCTGTGCTGTTGTGCTGGGATAACAACACAGTCATGTGCCTGGATTCCACCAATCACAGTACAGTATTTATCTTACTCATTTTATAATGTAGAATAGCACTAACAGAAACCAGACTGGAAGGACAGGAAAGAAGGCAAGTCAAGGAAAGACGAAAGTTGAAATACAAGGATAGCTAGAAAACCTGTTCTATCTGTGCATTTTTGACCTATTCTTGCCTAGGGTCATTATTTACAGCCTTTTAGCAATATGCATTTATTTGCTGCAACTATACAAATATTAAATCATTTTTCACATAGTACTGTTAACATCTCCAGGTGTTAGCTCAGTAAATGTACTGAGCCAGGCCCCGGTGCTGTTCAGATATTTGCTCGTGGACTCTTGAAATCAGTCCAAAATGTATGAAGTTAAGGACACTGCCAAAAATGTGGGTGCACATACTTTGTAGATAGCAATTTCTCCAACATGTAGAGGTGGAATAAAGTGTGTGTGATTACTGGAGTCCTGCAAAGTAATAAACCACGACAGGGTGTGCATTACAGGATTTTAATGCACGTCCCAGGGGTGTAGGTAAGGCATGAGGTCAAGGCGGAGTGTCTTCACACCCTTGAAAAAAATATTACAATCCTATGTTGCACACCCTGAAGGGCCTCATTACACCTGTAAAATGACTCAGAGTAGGTTTTGGGGAGGACAATGAGATGTAGCACCAGACCATGTATTCATAGAGAGTTCATGCACAGTCAGGTGATGTCACCAGCCAATGAAATTTCTAGAGTTTTTTTGCCATTCATAACCAGGAATAATCCACCATTCGAGGCATAATAACTGAAGGACATGCCTTCACACATAAAACCAGGCACTGTGAAACAGTGGCCTCCTAGCAGTCAGTGCTCAGTGATCTTGTACTTTGCACACTGAAAGAGAAGCACTTAGAAACCCAGACCCTGCCTGAGTAGGGTGGGGGAGCTCGTGGGTGAGACATCGTGGCTCAAGGAAGATACCAACAGCGACTGGGAGACTCTGGATGGGAGGTGGGCATGGTACCATCACAAATAAAAGCACAAAAGTAATAAAGTTGATAAAAGCAACAAAAAATAAATAAATAAATAAATAAATAAATAAAATTACCCTGCCCCTCACCCTCCCTCCTTCCTTCCTTGCTCCACCCCACCTACATACCTGTGATGGTATTGACAACAGTCCTTAGGATAGTAGGTGGCTTTATCAAGCTCCTCAAAATGTTGGACTCCGTCGCTAATGGGAAGCCATTGTCCAGCATCTCCTCCAACACCTAAAGAGCCACCACAACGTTGTCCTTAATCACGGCTTCTGTGCACACCCAAAGTAATCCCAGAGAGGAAGGGAGAAACAGAAGCAAAGTTATACAGGGATCACGATCTTCACACGCTTGCTCCCACACACAAAACAGCTGCACTCATTAATCCTCCCTGCTGCAGCTGGCAGTGTGCTTCCAGCTAGTCCACCACAGATCCCTGGTTTGTCCCAACACTCTCCACTTGCTTCATGCAGAAGTGCTTGCCCACTCAATCCCAATTTAGGTCTGAAATGAATCTTGGGGTGGGAGAAGCAATCCAAAGGATAAAGCAGCCCAAAGAAAATAAAACAAAGAAATAACACACTAAATAAACTCCAAATAAGAAATTGCTGGTATGCGTTTGTGTATGCGTGTTGGGGGAACTAAGAGAACAAACAGCTGTGACCAGACCACTTCATATACAAAGTCACAGCGCCTGCTTGGCACCTATTGGTGGGGAACTATTTGATGTTTTTCTTTCCCAACCTTTACATATGTTGTTTGTGTTTTATAATACATTTCCTTATGTTTATTTAAAAATAGCCTAGATGCCCATTTTTATAAGAGCAATAAGGCACTCCAGGGATGTGCATTGCGCACAGCAGATAACAGCACTCCCAGGGCAGCTGGCACTCAGCTTATGACTTCGCCTAATCATGCCCTGGAGTGTGGTTATTACAGCACAATGCACATCCCATCATGTCTAATTGCTTACTCGGCTCTCAGTCCCGAACTGGGGGGGCCGCCTGAAGACACTGGGCTGCAAGTGAGGGTAGCTTTGTGCAGCTCATTCAGAGGAGAGGCAAACTCAGGGAGTGCAGGTTAGGATAGCTGCGAGGAAGGTATGGTGGGTCTGGAGGTCTTGCGGGGAGATGGGATCATCATTATGGCAGCTAAAGGTACCTGGGAACCCCCACCAAGACTAGCAGAGGAACATCAGTCTCTAGAGATCGGTAGAGGTGTGTTCTCAATGAGATGCCTTTTGTACACTTTATTTGGTGCACATTTATGCACTTTGCATGTTTATGCACTTTAAGGGCAAATTTTACACAGAAGCCATCACCAATCATTTTATCCAGAATGGTGATAAGGACTTTTAATTTGACTCAGCAGAGTTTCTTCCTGCAACCTCCCCACCTTCACAATTTCCACCCTGTATTAGAACCAACATAAATCTGATAGAGCAGGGTTCTCAAATGGTGAGGCCAGCCTTCCTGGGGACGCCCAACCTGTTCCAGGGGGGAGGCTCAAGCAAGTCTAAAAAAAGTACTGTATTTACATTTTGAATTTTATATATTTTGTGGGAAGAGATTAAGCAAACTGAAAGAGGGTAATAGTAAATTAATTTTATCTATTTATTTACTAATAGGTGACAAGGAAAGGTAAATGAGCCAAGGCTAATTTCAGGTGTACCAGGGAAGGGTAGGGAGTGAATACATTTCAAAAGGTAACTGCAAAACAATCAAGAAATACACAGTGAACAATAGTGCAAACAAATATGAACAATAAACTAGCAATGAGTGGTAGTATTGATCAGTTTGTAGACTGATGGTAGAACAGCTCAATATATAAGGGTTGAGCATAGAAATACTAAGAACAGTAGCAGGAAGGAGCACAGTAATCCCAGAGAAGTTGCTTAGGAGCAGGGAAGGAGGTGGAGAGGCAAAGTATGCAGGAAAGGTTATTTCATACAGAGAGGAAAAGAGAAAGTAGTCTGACCCATGAAGGTACTGCAACAAGAGGTAAACAATGGTTCAAGAATGAAAACAGTGGAGCAAGTAGGCTGGCAGGAGGGGGGTTATAATAAGCTGAATAATAATATTTGTTTATTTTATTTGTTATTCAGTAACACCTCTGAGCACAGGAGCTCTTTTCAAAGGTTGCACGTTAGTATAAAATGAAAAACTGAATGTGAGCCAAGTACTCAAAGGATTTCAATTTATTCATGGTGCACTGTGCAAAGTACAGTGTGTTATTTTTCTTTGGGAGGCCCAAGATTATTTCAGTTTTTGGGGAGGCTCAAAATCTTTCCCATGGATTTGGGGAGGCTCACTGTGACAAAGTCTAAGAACTATTGTGATAGAGCCAGGAAAACTGAGGATGCAAGAAAGAAGTACGAGAAAGAAGGCAATCTGATGGAAAAGTTAAGGAGACAGAAACTGATGAACAGCAGCAGTGCAAAGATTGGGGGAGGGCAGAGAAAGAGAGAGAGAGAGAGACACACTGTGATCCCTGAGTCAGAAGCAGCTGATCCAAGTACAAGTCACTAGGACTGGCCTCTCAACAATGGGGGGTGGTGGGAAGGCAGGGCTCATCTAACAGATTGAAACTAATTACACTGCTCTCTAAATTACACATTAACCCTGTGCTCGTTCTGGTAAGCAATGACTGCATTTAAGGCTGTATTTACTGACAACTTTCTTAATGCTTCTTCATTGGGCCTAGAGAACAAAAATGGGCTTTGGATCAGAGAGTAGGGAAAGCGTTTTATAGTGTGTGTTTTTTTTTGGTTTATGAGTAGTTACAGAGTGCAGTCAGCAGTTTCTTCAGTAGGCACTTGCTTGTTCTGTCACTCAGACAGCAGCCAGTCCAGGTAGTGAGGAAAAGGGCTGAGCCACGCTGTCTCTGAAAGCAGCAGCAGGCAGTTCCTACCAGTCAGGTTGAGGGTGCCGAGTGGAAGGACAGGGATGGGTGTGTGACAATCAGTCTGAAGGGGGTCTACTGGACAACCAGGAAAACAGGGATTTGATGTTAATGTTGGCTCGAATGTGATGGATGGTGGTGGGACACTGGACTTTCGGGAAATGGTGTTTTGATATTAATAACAGCTCATACCAGCAATCAGGGTTGGGGCATGAGACACTGGCAGAGACTGACAGCCCATGGGCAGTCCACTACCAGTGCTCAGCCAGAAGACAGGACATCCTTCACTGCTTTGATAAGACTAGGGTTTTGAGTTCCATAAGCAATGCTGCAACAGCAACTGTTAGAACATTGAAAACCAAAGGTATACTGCACCCTATATGCATGGGAGATCACCCATTTTTCATGGGCACAGCAGTATAGTATGCACATATGTGCTATCATAGAAACAAAAAACATAGAATTTGCCAGCAGATAAGGACCTTATGACCAACCTAGTTGGACCATTTTCCCCAGTCTATAGTATAACTGCAGATCCTACTTGGACTCCACCCCACTCACCCAACCGCCGCCCACCCCCTCCCTTTCCTAAGATTCCCTTATTCTATCCCATGAATTCCTGAACCCCACCACTGTTTCACACCCCACCATCTCTGCTGGAAGGCTGTTCCAGGAATCCACCACACTTTCTGTGAAGAAGTACTTCCTCACATCTCTCATGAATCTACTCCTCCAGCTTCATATCGAGCCCCTTGTCCTTGAGTACCTTTTTTTCTGAAACATACTTGCCTCCTGTATCCTATTTAGCCCGTGAGGTATTTAAAGATCTCCATCATATCCTCCCTTCCTCCCTCCGCCAGGGTGTACATATTTAGGTCCTTAAGTCTCTCCTCATAGGGCTTCAGATGCAGACACTATACTATTTTAGCCACCCTCTTCTGGGCTACCTTCATTCTCTCTATGACCTCCTGGAGAAACACAGTGAGGTCTAGGTGGTCTTACCAGTGATCTATACAGAGGCACTTCCACCTACCTCTTGCCATTGGTGATATCTTCCTTATACTCCCAATAACCTACTTGCCATCTCAAATGCTTTGTCGCACTGCCTAGCCACCTTTAAGTCATCCAATAGGATCACACCCAGATCTCTTTCCTGTTTGGTGGCAGTCTGTACCACTCCTACAGTTTTGTACTCTACCCGTGTTTCTGTGCCCCAGATGCATTACTCTATAGTTTTAGTGTTGAAACCCAACTGCCATACTTCTGACTACTCCTTGAGTTCTCTCAGGTCTCTGCTCATCCTTTCCACCCTCTCCCTGGAATAGTCACACTATTGCAGATTTTGGTGTCATCCACAAAGCGACAGACTGTCCTTCCAGCTCCTCTGCAATGTCACTTATAAAGACATTAAAGAGGACTGGTACCAGCACTGATCTCTGAGGCACCCCACTGGTCACGCTCCCTTCCTCCGAGTAAACTCGGTTTACCACCACCCTCTGTCACCTGTTCCTTAACCATCCATACCCAGTTTACCACCTTGGACCCACTCCTGCTTTCACTATGTGAAACGGTGTCTAAAGCTCACCGGAATCTAGGTAGGCCATGTTCACTGCTCTATCCTGATCCAATTCCATGGTCGCCCAGTCAAAGATATCCATCAGATTTATTTATTTATTGAAATGTTTCACCAGGAAAGCACACTGAACAATAAGTTGCTCATCTCCGGGATGGGAGTAGAAATGGGGATAAGTACATACATATAGCAAAATACTTAACAGTCAACATACATTGGTGTACACAATACAAAACACAGCAATGGCAGGAATACAGGAAACAATATACAGCTTGATTAAGCAGTCAACAATTAATTGAACAATTAAAGTGAGTACTTTGTACTAAGTGCAGTTAGTTAAAATGGGCTGCAGATGCAGCTGGGGGTGGGTGCTAGTGAGAAAGAGAAGGATACCTTAGGAGTGTGGAAACAGGTACAGTTGGAAGAGGGAAGATTCATTTGACATGAACTCTACCCCCCATGAATCCATATTTCCTTGGGTGTTGTAAACCATTGAACTCAAGATATTTCACAATCCTTTTCCTTAAGCTATGACTCCATTAACCTTCCCACCACCAAAGTCAGGCTGACAGGCCTGTGATTGCTAGCCTCTTCGATTCTATCTCTTTGTGAGGTGGGATGGAACCACCCCGCTTCCCATGAGTTGTTAAATAGGACTGTCAGAGGTGCAGCCAGTACCTCCATGAACCCCTCAATACCCTTGGATGCATCGCACCCATCTGGCCCTGTTGCTTTGTCCACTATCAGATTAGCGAGTTCCTTCAGGACACTTTCCTCAAAAATGGACTAGTGTCCACCTCCGTGCCTGCAATGCTCCTGTTACTTTTTGTGGCCCTCCCTTCTCCTTTTCTCTGTGAACACTGAACAGAAGTATATGTTCAGGATGTTGGCCTTGGCCCTCTCTGCACAGTCCCCCTTCCCTTGTAATCTTACAATCCCACCCTGGCCTTCCTCCTTTTGCTTAAATACCAGCTTAGCGCCATGCACCGTGGGGCCACTGAATATGGCTCTGTCTGGCTGTAGCATTCCTTGTTAACATGATGCTGGCATAGTTTGCAACACATTAACCATACGAAAATGGCCTGGAGGCCTTGATTTTGGCAGATGTGTATCAACAATGCACCCCAAAGTCCAGAACTGGAAGCAACAGCAGTTGAGCAATGCAAAATCTTGATTTCTTCTAAAAACAAGTAGTAGTACATCTTAGGAACTTAAACATTTACAGAAATTATCTATATGTTCCTTAGAGCGCAAGCAACTGTCGATAGTGATTCCTAAATACTTACATGAGTCAGTTTCGACAATCCCTGACCATCTATAAATTTCAAGTCCAGAAATGTTGGTTCCAAGAAGAATATTCATTTTCAGTTCTGAAGCTAGGAACCACTTTTCCATAGTGTATTTCCCCCAAAGAGGTGGCGCTACCTTAAGTTATCCTCCCGGCACCTCTGCCCTCTGTCTAGCCTTATTCCAGCCCTGGCTCTGCAGTCTTGAACCTGGGCTAATATCCAGTTTGAGGTTTTAATCTGTGTCGGCTCATTCACAGTTCAGTCGGCAGCCAGCCATGGAGGTGTGTGAGGTGGGCTGTGCTGTGCTGGTCACCGCTCTGATTATTAACATTAGTGCTGGCACCTTTGGGGTCGAGGGGGGCATGGGAAGTACTTCTTAATACTGGCAACATCGAGGGATGGGAGGGTACTGTGTGTAATAAAGTCAGCATCAGGGATGGGGCATGAAAATTACTTTATTCAGTAATGTCAACATCGGGTCTGGGAGGGGGGTGTGGTATTACTTATGTAATAATGTCAGCAGCGGGGATCTGGTGCAGGACCGCTTGCTTTTGTTGCAGAAACCTGCAGCACACCCTCCCATGTGTCAGGTGTTTGTTGCATGAGAGAGGTTGCTGCAAGTGTGGGGACATATCGTCCGGACCCCTCCTGTACCAGAATCAGGTGCAGGATCCCTGGCACACAGGGCTTCCAGTGCAAGCTGCTGTTTGCCGTAGATTACACCGATCAAAACCCCCTTGAGAGAGAGACTTCCAGTGATGTTAGCATGGAGTAAGCTGTCTAGTCCTTGAGCTCCTGAACAGTCATGGCAAAAACCTCCATTAAACTACTTAAAACTAAAAAAAAAAGCAAAGCTGAAGGAGGAAAAAGTAAGCAGGAGATGCCAACCGCAACTCCCAGTTCCAGAAAACAGGAGGACAGAGAAGGATCCCCGAGGCTGGCACAGACACAAATTCATCTCAGGCCTTGGACTAAAAATGCCACCACCTGGATAGCAACCACCGATCCAGAGGCCATGGTGCGATCCCCAAAAATACAAGTTAAAACAATAAACTCTGAAATTGTTGCATTTCCAGCAGATATGAAGGAGGCTTTAAAGGAGATATGGCAAGACATAACTTTAGAACAAAGGATCGGATGATACAGAGAGACAAGTAACAGTGGTCGAAAACAGAACTAATGATCTGGAGACAGCATTAAAGACATGCAAGAGACCAAGGCACAAATTGAAGTTAGGCAGGAGGACACGAAAACCGGTTAACGGCAAAAATATAAGAATATTTGGTTTACGGAAAATACAGAGGCAAATTATATTCATGCCTTCCTCAAACCCTTCCTCAGAACTGCCTTGGAACTGCCTAATGCAATGGATCTCCAGACAGAGCAGGCACACTGTGCCTTGAGGCCAAAGCCACATCTCCGACAACTCCTCGATCCACAATCATGAAGTTCAAAAATGATGCTACCAAAGACCGGATTCTACAACAGGTTTGGCAAAAAAAAAAAAGTTTTCTATGGGCAACAGTGATTATGTTTTGAGAACAACTACGCTCCAAACCTCCAGTTAACGGAGAAAATATATCCCTTTGCTGCAGGCTCTCAGACAACATCAGTTAAAATTCTGAGCATACAACGGACAAGGTTTATGGTAATGTACCCAGGAGGCAGGAGAGAATACTGCTCAGCGAAGGAGGCCCGAGAGGATAGGGCAAAACGGGCCTCCTATCATAAAAGGAGCAGATGAAAGTCAGAGGACGGGAATACACCGGAGAGATGGTCACAAGCAGCAGACAAGCTCAAAAAGAACCTAGGGGGCACAGAACGTGAAACGAAGATATATTAGCCCACCTGAACAGTTTTCACAAAGTACCAGACAGCACCAGAAAATTGAGTGAGCAACTGAGGTGGCTGCAGACACTTGGATGCAAAGGATTGGCAGGGTAAGAAACATATTAAACTCATAAAAGACTAAAAAAATGGGTCATAAATAATGGGACTTAAGTTTTGGAACAACTAATTCACAGTTCCACCCTTTGGAGTATCGCTCTTCTTAGCAACTGGAATGGGAGTTTTGAAGTTTAAAATAATCATAAACATGCAGACTATACTCACAATATACTGAGGGAATGTGCGTTTGAAATTGCTTACCTGAAATAAAGAGATCATTCCCAGACCAGAACAGAGAGCCTAGACTTGGCAGAAACTTGTGAAAAATAAGTGTACATTAAAAAGCAGGCACCAAAGGAGTTAATAACCACACACACATCTCGATGGAAGGACATTTTGTGTATGGAGTAAGAACCCTGACTGCTATCAGCTGAGCTCTGGCTCGAAGGGACTGCCACGATGTGTAAAAAATGTATATGGGAAAAGAGAAGGGAGGAGGAGGAGGTTACAATGTAATCAAAATATTTTACGTGCAAAGAGTTGGGTGTGTGTGGGGGTGGAGGATTACCCAGGTAAAAGTCAACAAGGACTGACAAGGGGAAAGATCAGTTATATAATTAAGGACTCCCTCAGAGACACAGCGATCGGACTCAGAGGCTGGGAAAAGTAGGGGCAATTGGGTATAGCTGCATAGAGGGAAGGGGTAAGTTAGTAAAATACAGGGGTAAGAACAGAAGTTGAGGAACGGATACAATTAGAACTTCAAGCTGCAGAAATCATAACAACTGCATGAAGCCCATTACTCTAGGCGCAGCATTGCCTATTCCTTAAAGCTGCGTAAAGCAGTATGAATAAATATCAGATCCACGCATTAACTTCCTGCAGTTTGGAAAGGAAAAAGATAGGAAAGAGGGTAAAGGGTTGGACAGCAAATAAAACAAATTATAATAAGAAAAACAAAGAACAAAAGCGAAACTGGGTAGGAGGAAGGAAGTAAAGGTGGAAAAAGCTGGAATCAGCCCAGAGACCTCATCAGTTAATAAAGAGGCAAAGAAGGGACAGTTCATTGATGGCAGACACCATGGCATGGTTTGGAGTGGACAGGATAACATATATGTGAGGTGCAGGAAAAGGGGGGAAAAGAGTGTCCTCACGGAGCGAACTGAAGGTAGATGCACGGTCCCAGATGGGGGTAGAAACGAGAGATCAGCCCAGAGGGCCTTGCCGAAAGCAAGGAGATGGAGGAGAGGCAGATCATTGAGCGCATCCACCTGGATAAAGTATATATCAGGGCGGCCTCAGGATATGGGGCAGTTTACCTGAGGTGAGAAAGCCAGATTGTGGGGATCAGGCTGGGAAGGTGGGGTGGGGGACAGGGGTGTATGGAGTTTCGGATGAGAAAGAGGAAGGGTGCCAGGAAATGAAATTATGTTAATACCAGTATGGAGATTAATGGTAGCAGTCACAGCTGGACTTAAATACCAGATCTGCTTTTAGCATACTTTTGAGGGCACTCAAGGTCTTGGCAGATATGTCACCAGTAACTGAGTTGAACCAGAGGAGGGCATGGTAGGCAAAGGACCTCTGACCCTGTGAGTGCGACAGCATGGGATCTTAAAACAGGAGCAGCCAGATCTTCTTATGTACCAAGTTTCAGCTGGCGGTAGGAGCTCCTGAACCCCAGGGGACAGAAGACCACAGCTGACTTTTTAGCTGTGAGGCAGGTCTCGAGAAAGTCTGCTACTGAACTGTTGCCAATTAGCCTGCGCAGTACAGGTCACAGGTATGGGTCAGCCAGTTTGCACCAGTGAATAGTCGGCAGGCCTTGTTGAGTGCCATTTTTATGTGCTTGACAGGCGTGTCAGTGGCCCATCCATAGATGGCGACCCGTAGTCTACCAAGCGATACCGCGGAGCTGTGAATGGCCATGCTGAGGGCTGTAGGGTCGAGGTAGCTTCGTGTCTGTGCAGGGTCAATCTGCCTATTGAATACCTTGAAATATTGTTGATATGCTTAATATACAAGAGGGTACGTCCACCATGATCCCAAGGTAATTAAAGTTAGAGGCTAGCTCCAGGGGGCTCCAATATCATTTACTATAGAGAAGGGTTAGTGTCTATGCTTGCTTTGCGGGTTGGAAAACAACATGGTCATTGTTGACTTTACCTGGGTAATCCTCCACCCCCACCCCACCCCAACTTCGTTGCATGTAAAATATTTTTGATTACACTGTAACCTCCCTCCCCTTCTCTTTTCCCAATAATAATTATTTTTTTTAAAAACACATCATTAGCAGTCCCTTCAAGCCAGAGCTCAGCTGATAGCAGTCGAGGAGTTCAATCCATACACAAAATGTCCGCTTCCATTGAGGCATGTAATGCGTGGTTATTAACTCCTTTGGTGCCTGCTTTTAAATGTACAATTATTTACTGTTCACAAGTCTCTGCCGAGTCTAGGCTCTCTGTTGTGGTCTGGGGAACGATCTATTTATTTCAGGTAAGCAATTTCAAACATACATGTTCCCTCAGTATATTGTGAGTATAGTCTATGAGTTTATGGTATTTTAAAAGTTCAAAACTCCCATTCAGGCCTTTTTTTCTCATCTTTTATTGAAATTTGAGTATATAAGAAAGCACATTTAATACAATAGGAGACTATCCTCCATGTAATGTATAAAATATCACTTAACAAAACACTGTATTTAGGGTAAACATACTGAGAAGCCTTATATACATGTATTGATAATAAAACACAAACCTAGACAGGATGTAAGTGGATAGCAGAAGGGTTACAATCAATAGGGTACTATAGGATCAGAAATAGCAACCATGTATGAAATACATGCTAGGGTAGGCTATGGCAAGGCATTCAGTAAATTGCAAAAGTGATAAATGTGATAATAGAACAATGTTCAGTAATGGAGAGGTGAAGGTAAGAGAAAAGTGTGCAAGGAAAGAAAGAAGAGAAAAGAAAGGAAGAAAGGAAAGAGAGAGGGAGAAACAGGGAAGAATGGCAAGAGAGAGAAATCTGTGCAGAAAGTTTGAGAAAACCTAATCTGAGAGCAAAATAAGAAGGAGGCTAAATATCCTTAAGAATTAGGGTCTAGAAGAACTAGGTTCGATGTACTCTAAGTAATCCTGCCAACATCTGTCATATACAGTAAGTCGATTATGAGTAACACGAGATAATCAGTCTAGGGAGGCATACTGAGAGAGGCTTTGAAGAACATCTGAAAGAGAAGGCACCAGAGTTGATTTCCATTTCATAAGAATCAGCGCGTTTGACCAGAGAAAGTATGTTTAGCCATCTAAAATGTGCATGTGAGGAGGAGAGCTATTGGAGATAAGGATGCCTAGAAGGAATAGCTTGGGGTCAAAAGGTAGTATTTGTCCGTTACTCTGGAGGCAAGTAAACAGACTTTATGCCAGAGCTTATTAATGGGAGCAAGACCACAAGATGTGAAGTAGATTCCAGTTGGCCAAATTGCAGCGCCAGCAATTATTATTATTTAATAGGCTCATTTTGTTAAAGCACAGAGGGTTCTATACAAAGATCTAGGATTTTAGTTTGTATTAAAGAACTACGGGCATCTTTAAAGGTATTATGTGCATCGCTAACAATTACTCCATTGTCGTCTGAAATATTGTAGTTAGAAGAGTACTCCATTTATTTTGGCCTGTATAGACTGATCAGGTAGATTATCAATAATGTCTTTGTAAATAGAGCCATTTAATTTTACTGATAAATTAGTCCAGTGCGAGATGTATGGGTTTAGAAGAGTATGCCTATACACTAAACTAGAGAGAGAGTTATAAGCCTTGATTTGTAAAAACTTCCAGAAGTCCTGTTTAGGAAGTTACCATGTGACCTGCAAGTCTGAGAATGATCTAAGAGTGAGTGAATTCTGGTCCAAGATATCTCTGAAAAGAAAATGCTTTGTTCCTCCATATACGACAGAAAATTGGGTGATCTTCTAGAGTGAGCAGTGGATTGCCCATAAGGGGCACAAAACCTGGGTGTTGGATTGGATTTCAGGAAATTTGTGGGTTAGTTTCAATAAAGAACAGAGGATGATATAGTCGGGTGAGATTTTAGTTTAGAGGAAATGGAATTAAAAATGAAGGAAGTGGGAACTCCTCCTGGGCACAATCTGGATTCCATTGCAACCCACAGTGGTGAGTGAGGGAGGTTTCTGAAACCATGATAATGGTTTGGGCCATTCGGAAAGCCCAGAGGTACCTTTGAACCAGGAGTCCGAATCCTTTTTTCCAATGTGATCGAAGTTTGTTGTGGTTAACTGGAGGTTTTCCATCCCAGATAAACTTACCGATTAATTTATCAATTTTAGCAAAAAGGAGGATGGTAAGACTAAAGGAATATTGGCAAAGAGATAAAGAATCTTGGGAAAAATAGGCATCTTAATGACTGCAATTTTCCCCATGAAAGAGAGATTAAGAAGCTTCCATTTGTCCAGAATTATTTTGATGTTATCAAATAAGGGGTTAAAGTTAATGACCCATATCTTCCCTAAGTTACTAGTAAATTCAATTCTAGATATGTTATACCCTGTGGTGACCAGCAGAATCCAAGAGGTATGTTCATAAAGGCTTTACAGTGGTAGTTAGGGGCATAGTTTGTGATTTGCCATAATTCAAAGCAAGCCCAGAAATTTTTGTAAAATTATTAAGCAAATCAACCAACAGGGGCCCAGCCTCATTCAGGTTTGAGTAAGATTAAGAGATCATCCACGTAGGAGAGAGAAACATATCTTGAATTGCTCACAGGTATGCAGATAATGCCAGAAGACTGACGTAAACAAGCATTCAGGGATTCCATGGCTAAAATAAACAGGGAAGGTGACTGGGACAGCCTTGTCTAGTTCCCTTGCTAGATGAAAGTAAGAGGAAAGGATGGAATTACTAAGTACTTTAGCAACAGGAGATTTATATAATAGCTAATCCAGGAGCAAAAGGTATGAGAAAGACCGAAATAAGATAAAACTTGATGAAGGTAGTCCCATTTAAGGAATCAAAGGCCTTCTCGAAATCAATAGCTATGGTTGCAGCTGATGTCTTAAGGATTTGGCTTTGTGAATTAAATTAAATAAAGAACGTGGGTGATCAGAACCAGATCTATGTTTAATTAAACCAACTTGCGAACAATTAGTTAGCTTGGGAATCAAGGATTCAAGTCGAAGTTAGTAGTTTAGCAAATATCTTCCCATCCGTGTTTAATACAGAGATCGCCTGTAACTTGCAGAGTGAGTAGGATCTTCTTCTTTCTTAGGGATTAGGGTTATGATTGCTTGAGTGCAAAATGGGGAAGCCTGCCAGTACTGGAAGCTTCTTGATAAACATTAAGAAGAAGGGGACATAAGGTGTGGAAAACATTTTACAGAAATCGACAGGAATCCGACACTCAGGGATTTGCTGGATTTCAAGGAAGACAAAGTTTTCTGCATTTCCTGAAGCAAGAAGGGTTCATCTAAACAATTTGTTTCAAGAGTAGAAAGATGAGAAAGATGTAACGATTTAAGGAACTGTTGAATTTGTAAAGTAGATGGAGGATTTGTGTTCGAATATAGTTTTGAGAAAGGTTTTCATGATACGGTTTATAGAGGGGTTGTTGGAGTGAATCGTACCCTGTTCATCTTTAGGTTTAGGATATGTCATTCTATTTGTTGTGCTTTGAGCTGGTAAGAGGAGTTTCCAATTTTTATCACCGTGTTCCCAAAACTTATATTTAAGTTTAAACAAGGCCAGTTCGGTTTTATGAGAAATTAATTCATTAATTTTAACTCCAAGTTGAAGAATTTCAAGATGAAGTTGAGAATCAGGACAGTGCTTATTAGAAGAAAAGTATAAATTCTCTTTAGCCTAAGAGATTTTTCCAAGTCAACCAGCTGTTGTTCACTTACTCTTTCCTATGTGCAGCATAACTGATAATTTCCCATTCAGTTGTTAAGAAGAGCATATACCTCCATCAGGGCAGGGTACTCCCCAGGCCCATGGGAGTTAAGTACCCCAGTTAGCTCACTGACTCCTCCGGGGTTCAGGGGCAGGTTATAAATGTTTTGGTACAAGGCACAATTTTGAGGCCTTTAGTTATCTTTTGTTCTTTGGGACAGAGTTTACAAAACCCAAAAGAAAAATACACAGGACTACCAGGTGCAGTGGAAAATCTTTATTATCCAGAAAATAGATCATAAAGACAAGCAGAGTAATCAGCAGTTACTGTATGTGTCAGACAACAAACAAGACACATTTAATTATGAACCACAGACCAGCTCTAGTCAAGGAAATAACAGATACTACCGTAAGACAGAGGTGCAGCGGACCCCTTTCTGAGAAACAGGTAGTCTGGCTACAGGGATGAGGGGTCACAGACCTGGGCTGAACTTTATCCATCTAATAAGACCAACATGATGGCTACCCACCAGTGAAAATATTATCAATGAATATCAGTGGTCTTAATAACCTTGTTAAGCAGTCAAGGCTGTTTCAGTACCTAAGTAGACACCTGTCAGATGTCATATCTACAAGAAACCCACTTAACAAGTACAGAACATGCTAAATTGATGGATGGTGGGCACTACAGAGTATCTGAATCAGCTTACCCAAAGGGAAAATGAAGAGGAGTTATACTTCTTCCCTTAGGCACCCAGTTCATATTACAAAGTAGTTAATACCCGACACCCAGGAATGATATGTAATAGTCCAAAGGTAAGTTATCTGGTCACCCAGTCACAGTGACCAGCTTATACACCTCCCCACAGACTACTATACCTGTCATAAAGCAATTTTGAATCAGCTAATAGACAGCTCACAGGGACAGCTCATAATGGGGGGATTTAAATATGCTGTTAAACCCTGAGGTTGATAAAGCTAACCCAGTGAAAAGTAGATACACCATAGCACAAACATTAAAAAAAATAAAAATAAATATATAGCCTAGTTGGGGTTCATAAATATATGACGACGTTATTCCTACAAACAGAATGTATACTTTTCTCTCCACGATTTAAATCCCACTCCCCATTGTTTTGCCTGCATACAAGATATGTCACAGACCCCATGGATTTTATCAGACCACACACCAATCTTGTTGAAGCTCCAACTTGGCAAACAGTCCAAGAGAACTTTATGGAGATTTAATACAACCTTGGTGAGAGACAAGGAATTCAAAAATTCCATGAAGAAAAATGCAAACAAATACAGGTAGAAAATGAAGGACTGGGAATTCCACCTGCACTACTGTGGGATACAACTAAAACAGTGTTAAGGGGTAGTATAGTGGAATATACAGCCAGGAAAAAATATATGGGAGGCCAAATATGAGGACCTTCAACAGCTGAAATCACTGCAAACACTACTGACTGCAGGGTTTCAGAAGCATCGCCTAAATTTGTCAGGTGAAACAGGAGCTACAGAGCGTATGGACAAAAAAGTTCAACAAAAACTTTTACGCCACTATTCATATGTAGGAGGACAAAGGAACTAGAATATTGGCCAGACATATACAACAAAACGGACGGCAGATACAGTATTAAAACTGAAAGATCCTACTGCAGGGCAAAATGCAAATAAGCTTCCAGAAATATTAAACATCTTTCAAAAATACTATCAGGATTTATATAGTGAGCAGGAACCAGCTGCAGATGATCTGCAGAAGTCCTTCTAACAAAATTGAAATTAACCAAATTGACAACTCAGCAGAGAGAGAGAGAGAGAGACAGAGAGAGACTGAGAGGCCCATAACGACTGAGGAAATATCTAAAGCCATAATGAACTTAAAAACAGAGATGTAGAGGTCTGGACGGGTACCCTCTGAGTGGTACAAGGCCTTCAGAAAAGACTTAATCCTAATTCTAACAAAAGTTTTCCAGAAGACTGAAGGAGACCCTCCCCAGACACATGGCGCTATGCCACGATTTCAGCCATCCCTGAACCAGGAAAAAAAACCCTAGGGTGATGTCTTCTTAACGACCAATTTCAATGTTGAGCGTTGATTATAAAATTTACACGGGCAATCTGGGCACATCGACTAGATAAATTGCTTCCAGAACTAATACATAGAAGACCAATCACGCTTTGTTCAACAAAGACAAATGTCTGATAATATTCAGCATACCCTCTTTTGATAGATCATGTGGTCCAGAGACAGATTCCAATGGTGAACCTTAGTTGTGATGCTGAAAAGGCCTTTGAAAAAGTGTCATGGTCCTTCCTTTGGAATACAGTGAGGGCCTTTGGTTTCCCCAAGTCATCTGTGATATACTTAAAAGCCCGTATACTGTGCCCAAGGCATATATTGTGATTAATGGTACACTGACATCACTGATTACATTAGAGTGAGGAACAAGACAAGGTTGCCCCTTTCCCTTTATTATTTGCCCTTTATATAGAACCTTTGGCAGTAGCCATTCAACAATGTATGCAGATAGAAGGCATTTCAAAAGGCAGTAAAGAATTCAAAATTACCCGGTTTGGACGATATACTGTTTACATTGTTAAATCCCACAGCATCTATCCAGGTGCTTTTGGAATGATACAAGAATATGGCTTAATATGAGGATTTACTTTAAATTTAACAAAACAGAAGTACTGATGTACAATTATGATCCACCCCGAACATTAGCAATAAATTTCCCTTCAAATGGAAGGGGACTAAACTTAAATATTTAGGATTATAATCCCAAAATGGTTACAAATTTAGAATGACTGAATTATGAACCACTAACACAAACCATAGTAAAGACTTAGAAATATGGGCTTTATCTCCCATCTACATTATTTTCAAGAATAGAGATAGTTAAGATCTAATATACTTCCCCACCTCTTACATTTATTTTAAACTATACCAACTGTCCCAGACTCAAAATACTTTAAATATTGGGATAAAGTTATTTCATGCTTCATTTGGGCAGGAAAAAGCCTAGAGTTAGGTACATCATACTACAATTATCAAAAAAAAACAAACAGGAGGAGCTGGACTTCCACACTTGTTAAATCATGCCAGAGCAGCACAATTATGATTGATTTGCCATTGGTTAAATCTGATTTCAGACACACTCTGGAAATATATTGAATTTCTCTTATATGATTTACATGATCCGGACCATATATTATTTAATATTTCCGATAGGCGTATCACTGGAAGACTTTGGACAATACCACTAGCCACACTAAGGTTTTGAAGTCATTATTTCAAAATGGAAGCTGTCTTATCCATTTCATTTCTTATGAACATATGAAATTTGCCAGCAGATAAAGGCCTAGAGGTCTATCAGGTCTCCTCGAATGTGCAGCTAGCACCCTTATTCTGCAGCTGCCCCTCCTTTCAACCTTCCCTTCATTAACCTCCCCTTGTCCTGTCCCATCCTCGTTTGAAGCAGTCCACTGTTCTACTACGTACCACTTCAGCAGGTAACGCATTCCACCCAGCCACCACCCTCTCTGTAAAAAGTGTCTCTCGTCTCCCTCCTGAACCTTCCTCGGCTCCAGTCTGATATCCATGGCCCTGGTGGCCCTCCCTCCTGTCTGAACAGCCCCTCTGTACCCATCTTGTTTATTCCTTTCATGTATTTAAAGGTTTCAATCATGTCACCCTGTCTCTCCTCTCCTCCAGTGAGTACATGTTCAACTCCTTCAACCTCCTCTCGTATGTAAGTCCCCAGCCCCTTTATCATCTTTGTCTCCTGCACTGCACCCCTCCAGTAACTTAATGTCCCTCTTCAGATACGGACGTAGTACTGCATGCAGTACTCCAGGTGTGGTCTAACTAATGACCTATACAGTGGCAGAATCACCTCCTCCCTCCCGAGGATATACCCCTTACAATACAACCCAGCATTTGTTGGCCTTTGCAGCTGCCTTCCTACATTGTGCCGAGTTGTTCATTGACCCTGTAATGAGCACCCCAGATCCTTCTCCTCCTCTGTCTGGGCTAGTTGCACTCCCCCTAGCTGGTAACTCCTCCTTGGGTTCTTCATCCCAAAATGCAGCACCTTGCACTTTTGGCATTAAAGCCCAGTTGCCAGGTGTCTGACCAGGTTTCAAGCTTTGCCAGATCATCCTGCAACCCCTGCCATCCCCTAGGTCATCCACTACTGCGCCTACCTTGGTATCATCAGCAAACAGACTGATCTTGCTCTTGATGTCCCATGAAATGTCTGCAATGAATATCCCAAACAACACTGGTCCCAACACGAGCCCTGTGGAACACTGCTCATCACTGCCCTTGGGTGTGAGGCTCCCCACCCACCACCACCTTCTGTTGCCTTCCCTGCAGCCAGTTTCCTACCCATCTCACCAGCTTTGCCCCGCCCCAGTGCCTACTAACTTCCTTCCCAGCCTTCCATGGCACTGAGGTGAACTGTCACTGAAGTCCAGATACAGGACATCCACTGCATGGCCCCTGTCCAGTTGCCTAGTTACCCAGTCATAGAACTCGACCAGGTTGGTTTGGCAGGATCTGCCATGTATGAAGCCATGCTGTCTGCTGTCCTGTAGTCCTCTGGCCTCTAGGAGGGCCACCAGCCTCTCCTTCAGGATAGTCTCCATTAGCTTACCCACGATGGATGTGAGGCTCTTTGGTCTGTAGTTTCCGGTTCATCCTTGGGGCCACTCTTGTGGAGGGGCACCACATGCAGCAATCCTCCAGTCCTGGGTACACACCCAGATGTAGTGAGGCATTAAATAGGTCTGCCAAAGGTCCTGCAAGGACCTCTGCCAGCTCCTTCAGTACCCTGGGTGGATGCCATCTGGGCCTGGCGCCTTGTCCACCCTCAGTGCTTTCAAACCCTCTCGAACTCTGCTCTTCATGATTTCCCCATCTGTCACCACTTCCCTCCTGCTTCTGCCATTTCTCCCACCTTGGGTGTCCCCTCTTCTCTTTAGTAAATACTGAGCGGAGTACTCATTTGGTGCTTCCGCCTTATCACCTCCTACTTCCACCCAACCCCCTCCTTCCTAATCCTTACTATGTGGTCCTTACAGCTCCTTTTCTCTCTGATGTACTTAAAGTCCTTCTCCCCTTCTTAATGCCTTGTGCCAGCCTGAGTTCCCGTAGATGCTTTGGCTCCCCTTACTGCCCTTGTCACCTCCTTGATTCTGTCAAGTACTCCTCCCTGTTTTCTTGCTTCCCTAAAGGCAGCTCTTTTCCTCCTTACCTTTTCCATGACCACCTTGCTCAACCAGATCGGTTTCTTAGCCTTAGCCTTCTTGCTCTGGGCTTTGCAGCAGGTTTTGGTTACCTCCAATATCCCCAGCTTTATGAGCTCCACCTCTGGTTAGTGTCCATACTAGACTGAATTCTGGCCAGGTACCCTTTACCACTTCCCCATCCTCCCAAAGTCGGCCCTCCTGAAGTCCAGCACTATTGTGCCAGATTCCACTCCTTCCTTGCCCATATCCAATGTGAGCCATACTGAGTGGTGGTCACTCCTGACAGCGGTTCCTCCACTGTAGTTCTCTCACAAAGTCCCCATTTGCCAGCACAAGGTCAAGGGTATTCCCTAACCTGGTTGGTTCACTGACCATTTGCAGCAGGAAGCTGTCCTGGAAGGCATCCAACAGTACCTGCTCCCTTCTGTTCCTGGTTGTTGGGGTGCTCCAGTCCACTCCTGGCATGTTGAAGTCCCCACAATCACCACACTACCCATCTGCAGGTCCTCCTGATCTGTCCCGCTAGTTCCCTGTCTAACTCCCTCCGTCTGAGATGGTAGCCTGTACACCACTCCCATTCTAAGAATCCTATTCTTGGAATCCTGGATTTGCATCAAAGTGACTCCATTACTACCCTCCTCCCTTCCTCCTTACACACTTCAGTCCTTCCTTCACATATAGTGCCATCCCCTCCTTTCCCAATCACCCTGTCCCTCAGAAATAATCTGTACCCTGGTACTTAAAAGTATTTTCCACTGCTCCAGACTTTCTCACGCCCAGAATAGACATGACATTTTCCAATTGAGACAATCAGGCCTCACTTAGACACAAATGTTTGGACAGATATAGGTGGTTCCTTTTGAGCAACTGCAGGCCACATACAGTCTAGTAGAAAGAGAACATTTCAGATACCTTCGGGTAAGGATATATCTTCTTCATAAATCAGAAGGCAGAACAAAAATCCCAGATCTAAACCTTTGATAAGTAATTATTCATAGAAGCCAAGTTAAGAAAAAGCTGGGATAAACTTATGTTACTATTATGGAGGACTGATGGAGTATTTATCTCACACAACACAGTCGGTCTTGGACAGATGGAATAAGGACTTGTCCACGACTATTTCTAGAAAGACTGGTGCAGCCATGCAGAAAAGTCTATTAAAATAACCTCCTCAAACACGTGCCAAGAGTTTGCTGGAAATGCTGAATGTGGTACTTCCTTATGCTGGCCAAGATAGCCAGAATTTTTCAGAGGTTAGGGGAATTGCGGAGGAATATGATACAGTACTGCTAACACAGATCAAGCCCATATATTCTTCTACTATCGAGACATACTGTATTGGAGGTTTAGAAGCATACATGCTACAAATAGGGTGGAACCAGCATTGTTAACTCCAGCTATGATACTAACGACATCCCACAGGGGTGAGATTAGCACCAGGTTCTTGTCCCCGGTCCTTATACTAGCATCCAGAAAAGCCATAACAAAAAATGGAAGCAAACCCAACCCCACTAGGAAAGAATGGCAAAACATAGTTAATGATAGATATATAAATAAAACGAATCACAGCATATTTAAAATGATACATTAGAAAAATTTCAACAAAGATGGCAAATCGAGGTGCATCATATAATACAACAGGACCGAATTCGTTCCATAAACAGAGTCAGTAAAGGTGAAAGGAAGAAGTAGTAGAGTAACAAAGTTATAAATTGAAGAATCTGACTCTTGAAGGAAGACCTATAAAGGAAGCGGAGAAAAAAAGGAAAATTCAGTGGAGGCAGGTTATAATGATTGTAAGGTAAATAGGAAGACTGAAGAGTATGCATATAGTAATGAAATACACTGCTGTATAATGAATGTATGAATGATACACATACTGGAGAATGACCCACTGTATCTGTGAAATATCATGTAGAAGATATAAGTAAATACATATAAAAAAAAAAAAAGCCCTCTTCAAGAATCAAGCCCTGTGTGTTTACATGTTCAGTTATACAATCAGAGATAAACTGGGTAAAAATTTTCACTTTTCATATTTCAGTCAGTGATCTATTAAAATTCTAACTATTTGATGACTGCTTATTTTACGTCTGTCATTAACTGTCTTTTAGTTAATCATAGCATATCTTCAAAATGTATAAACTGAAATGTATTGTTGGATTGTATGTTAAATATTTCCATAGTTATAAATTTGTCAGTTCTTAAGTTAGATATTTTTATTTATTTATTATAGTCTAGGAATTACAACCCTTTGAGTCTGGGACTTATTTACAAAGGCTCCACGTCATAACAGAAAATAGAAAAGGTACAAAATACAATGAGTAATACAAGGAACTTAGTGGAAACAGATACAGATATACAGGCCAACTCTGTAAAATAGTTCCCTGGACCTAAAGTTTTATATCCTGTCGAAAAATAAAAATGTTGCTACTACAACTACTACCAGGGGACAGAGAAATAGCTACTGTATATATATATAAAAAGTTTACATACCGTGAGGTCCCTGAAACAATGAACTCCTCCTGTCTAGCTTACTGCATGCTGCATTTGTCATCTAATTTGTCTGCATAGTACAACATTTATTTTATTTAGTTTTGTAGACTTTGAAAGGAAGGAGAGCTGTTTTAGTTTCATCCTACAGGAAGACATGCAAACCAATGGATAATGAAGCACATCAAAGGAAAAGGACACCCTCATATCTTGTAAATTTTCTTTCCATGTCAACAGGCAATTCTTTTTGTGCAGCTGTTTGAGATGCATGTGATTGCTTTAGTTTGTTTTCACTGTTTATACCAGTCCCTGAACTATGCTGGGGTCTCCATTTTATGGTTGTTGAAATCTCATTGTGCCTGAGAGCTGCATTAGCATAAGAGAATATAATGCATCAGCATCCTTTAGACTCCACAGTATGCATGCTTGCTAATTATAGTTCAACAAAACAAGCTGCAACAAGATGTGAAATACCACATTTACCTTCAGTTAGCTTTTCAAACTTTTGGAGTTATGCTATGAGGAGTTTCTCGTTAAACTGCATTCAATTTGAGTGTTTCAGAGGTTTTTCAGGCTAATTGTATTTTCAGTGTAGAGATACATGGTATAAATGTGTCATGTGACATCACGTTCTCATACAGCTGTCATGGACAATGAGATTTCAGCAACCATGAAATGGAGACCCCCAGGATAGTAACAGGGGACTCATCTGAACAGTGTAAACAAAGTAAAGCCAACACATACATCCCCAACAGCTAACGGAAGAGAGTGGTCTGTTGACATGAAACAAATCAAATTTATTAGATATGAGGTGTAGTTTTTCATTACAGAGCACCAATTTCAGTTTCAATGCTTTAATTAAAGAGCAGGTTCCTACTTTCTGTGCTGCTACTCCCCAGCATGTTGATCCTTACCGTATCAGCAGCGAGCTGCTCAGGTTTACATAAAATTCCATCTATACAAGACGTTACATCCCTCATAATTTTGTAAATATGTATAGTGGCAAAAAAAGACCGACTTCCTGGTCCAAAAACATGCCCCATGTCAGTCCACCCAGCCCTGTTTGGTGAGGTCACAAAATGAAGGCTGAGTGGAGTGCGCCCATTCAGTTCTATGGGGCTGGTATTTTCAAACACATTTATTTATTTATTTAGTTTTGTGTACTGAGTAGGTGTAAGAAGCATAGAGAGATGACTATTGTCGACATGACCCAGGAAGTTACAGACATTAAACAGTACAATACAGGCAGTGGTCAGATATGACTTTAGACAGTAACTGGCATGGTACATTTAAACATAAATACAATCAGAAGTCGGATTAATTGCAGCAGGATACAGATGTGATCAACATAAATACAAATATCAAACAGTGAATTGACCATAGTTAACAAGAGACTAGTGAAGGCCCAGGGTATGTACCATCAGGCCTGTCAGATATATAGTTACAAAAGTGCTTTAGCTAGCAAACAATCAGAAAACTCATTCGTAACACCAGAAGTGGCCAGTGAACAGAGGAGCAGAGAGAGGATAAGGGGCCAAGTGGGTAGGGAGAGAAAGAGACTGTAGCAGAGAAATTATTGGGGATCGAACACATGCAAGGGGCAGGTTTACACAGGTGGGACAGATAGGTTTTCTTAAAACAGGGATGGCTGGGCAAACCTGAACCCTAGGGAAAGAGAGTTCCAGAGTTTTGGAGCAGCATGAGAGAAGGCACAGGCACCTTTGAGGTTTTGCATCTAGGCACTTGGAGTAGGGATTTAGGAGGACCTGAGGCCGTAGGAGGAGGTCGAAAAGAAGAAGAAGGAGGCAAGAGACGAAGGACATTAGTTCTGATAATGCTATCCACCAGTGTGCCATATGACAGCCATCGATAGTTAGAAGGAAAGCCAGTTCAAATCGGCATAGAGCTGACAATGGTGTTTTAGTCATGGGGATGCAGAAGCACAGCGACAAATGGAGTTATATGTAGTGTCCCATCTGAGTAAGGACGCCTCAGAAGCATTAATATAAGTTGCCGCTCCATAAGTCAGAGAGGGTAGTAGAATATCTCGCAATAGTCAGTCTGGTAGAGGGCATTAGAAATGATTGGTCTTATAAGCAATACCAGTTTTGGAGTTTACAGCCTACAGGTGGTCATGATGTGTTGGTCCAGGTCAAGGGAACCATCGAGCAGGACTCAAGATATTTAAAGGAACTGACCATCTTTAGCAATGAACCATCAAGGCAGGAGCCACTGAGCTGACCTAAGTTTAGCTGCCGTTCCAAAGACCATTGCCTGAGTTTTTCCACATTAAGCAAAGTTTGTGCCTGGTGAGCCAGGCCTGAACTCATGAAAGACAGAGGAAAGGTTAAGGTTTATCTTAGACATACTCTTTGAACTGTAGTACATAATAAGGTCATCTGCATGGAGGAGAGATAAACATTGGGTGGTGTCCTGAGTAATGTTGTTTATGAAGGTAGAGAACAGAAGAGGACCGAGAATGGAGCCTTGGAGAACACTGATTTTAGGGCAGAGTTGAAATTCACTACTTGCAACCTGTCGGTGAGGTAGCTATTGAACCAGGTCATGCCTTGTGATGAGAAACCCATGGATGAGAGATTAGCGAGCAGAAGAGGGTGATCAACTAGATTAAAGGCCTTTGTGAGGTCAATGAACACAGCCCTGTCAGAAGACCCTTGTCCATAGCACCAAGGACATCATTTGTAAACTTGAGCAGGACAGTGTTGGTACTGTGCCCTTTGTGAATCTGTGCTGGTTTCGTGAGCAACTTATATTTGGATAGGTATTCAGACGTTTGGGAGGCTACCAGCTTTTCTAGGATTTTACCAGAACAGAGAGTATCGCAATAGGCCGATAGTTAGAGATGTCTTTCTTGTCCCCTTTTTGAAAACTGGTGTGATTCTGACAGATTTCCATATACTTGGGACATGGTCTTGACAGAGAGACAGGGCATAGATCTTAGCTAGCAGGGAGGCAATGAATGGAGCTGCTAGTTTTAGAAGCTTAGGCTCAATATCATCAGAGGTTTTTATCGACCAAAACTTCCTGGTCCCCAGAAGCATCAAGTAGGAGTTCTTCACAGTAGCTACTTTTAGCTAGCCTGATTTGCCTCTTACATGTGTTTGTCTGAGTCCTGTAGCTGTTGTAGTCAGCTGCGAGACCTGACCTTTTATATTTACTCCAGCTTTTGTCCCTGGCTCGGAGTAGGGCAAGCAGATCCTTGTGGAGCAATTTAGTTTGTCTACCAATGACCCGTCGGTGATAAGAGGGTGTACTTCTCCTAGAGAGAGTCCCAAAGTGGGTGAGGAGGTAATCTAGTGCAGTCTCCATGTGGTTTGTTGAGTAGAGAGGACAGACCAGTCAATTAAGGAGACCTCGAGAAAGAACTTAGCTTGATCCAGTCCAACAAAGTTTCTAAATGTGATATATTTAGGCGACGGGAAGTAAACTTGAGCTACTCAGATTTTAAAGAATGGGGAGTGGTCACTTATGGCACCTGCTAGGTGCCTACAGCCTAATTCTATCAGTGCGATTTGTCATGATCCAGCCTATTAGGGTTTCAGAGTGTAACCCCTATATGGTGCTATCCCAAGGGCTACTACCCCTGCCTGCTTAGCTAGTAGCAGAGTTAAGGCCCGGAGTTTGAAACGGGTACCTCCGCCCAGAGGTCGAGTTTGCAGTGGTCAAGCTAACCCGGCACACACCCTCCGGGACACTGTAACCCCCCTCTTTCCTTACTAGTGGCCAGACAATACACAGTAATCACTTTCACAATACCCCTGATACACCACATAAATACCTACACTGTTTGCACTTACCACCAGGGCTTTCCTCTGGCTTGGCCCTGGGACCCCCTGTAAAACAAGGTTAACACAGCAAATAACAGCAGTACAGTACTCTTGCACAAACTGGAACCACAGTCAGGTAACTGCAAAAAATAGTTAGATCTGATTTATTTAAGGGACTTTAACAAGGGAGGGTCATAATCAGGTTAATTTGCTTAAAGACTCCATCAATCAAACAGTTATGCATGCACTTCAGGGTCCATAAACAGTCACACACTCTGGGTACCCAGATGGAGAATGGTGGGCTAGCCAGGAACGTTGCAGCTGGTTGGGGCCCTGTGATGGAAAAACAACATCACAACACACACTATTTGTAATCTGGAACTGGAGGCTCAGTTTGTGAATAGAAAACAACAAGACAATCAGGCGACACACTTTTAGATTAGGCTGTTGTTGCAGAGAGCTACCCTGATGATTACTCATGATACACAAGACTGGACACAGGCTGGACGAAAATCGAGACAGCAGGTGGTTAATCTGAAGTGCCAGGAGAAGCAGGGCCCACACACGATTAGCTGAGGCATCGTTCCTGTTCAAGCATGGAGCAAGAGGCTGATCCCCAGGCAGGTCTCTCATTGGTGGCTTTCTCTGTGCAGTGGGGTAGTCTGGCAGGGCCAGCATGGCATGTGAGGCCGAATGGAGATGAGCCTGATTCAGTCTGATTAGGCTGGATAAAGCTTCAACAAGCAGAACACAGTTCACACAGTGGGGAACCATATCACAACCCACTTTCAATACACAGCATATTTACATGTAAGGAAATTCTACTGTACCAGGCAAACCGCTCTCTGGTCATGATGTGAAGTCCTGCACAAACGGGATTCAAAGGCAGCTAGAAATCCTAACAGGCCAATCGCATTCAGCAAATCTTCGATCTTCTTCAGGTTAAAGCCTGGTCACAGCCCAGTGGCTAAATAATCCTCACAACTCGAATCAATCCAAATAAACTTCATTTTCCCTCTCAGGGACAGCAGGCAGGCAAAACTCAGCCCTTTCACAGTTCTCCCATGCAAAACTCACAGAACTGCTGCTCAACTGTCTCAAGCATGTTGCTTTTCAGCTCCCAACTTAGATCGGACTTAAACTGCAGCAAGCCAGGAATTTCCCAAGATACAAAGATTTGGTTGGCTGATCGGTTCTGTCAGTCACAACAAAGGCCCCCTTCAGGTGCAAAAAGCGCAAAAGCCCAAAACTACAATTCCTAGAGATTTTGACTCCAGACAGCTCCTGTAGTCTGGCTCCATTTTCGTCCGACCAGTACTGATTGATCCAATTCGCAGTCTAGGACCAAGATAGTGGAGATAAACAAACAGTCTTTGTTGCAAAGAAGGTAGGTTAGACAAACTACATTATCATTATCACTCTGAATGATTTTCAGCAAATAGTTACATCTTTCAACAGAGCTCCCTCTCAGATTACTTATGATTGCAATCCATGCAGCTCTTAAAGAGACAGTACACAGAGGCTATACAGGCACTGTCTGGCAATCACATTTAAACTGCCAAAACTCAGACACTAGCCTGGCAGTGAGTGTTTAGGCAAGCTTGCGGAAAGACTTTTTAGGAACCCCATTTGTAGGGGTTACAAGAGTATAACCATTTAGTGCTAGATTTTAGTATATCAAAGTGATCGATCGACTAATTGGTCCCTATTAGTAGATCAATTGCTTTGATATACTAAAATCCCAGCACTAAAGGGTATAAATATATTGAAAATACCAGCCCATAGAACTGAATTTGGCTTGCTAATGCAGTCTTAGTTTTGTGACATCATGAAACAGGACTGCATGGGCAGGTGGGGAGTGTTTTCGGACCAGAAAGTCAGTCTTTTTGGCCACTATACACAGTTGCAAAATTACGAGGGATGTATCTTCCTGTATAGAATGAACTTTTATGCCAAACTTCAGCAGCTCGCTACTGATACGGTAAGGGATCAAACAGGCTGGGGCAGGCAGCTACCAAGAAGCTGCTCTTAAGCCTCTATATGAAACTGTACCTTCACTTCACTGAAACACTCCTTAGAAGAATTCTTAGATACCTTCATGCTTTAAGGAAGGGACTGTTAATTCCCTCAGCCACTCAATCCCTTCCCTTCCTAGTGCCGATCATAGCAAGCTCCACCTCGGCACCCCACAGTTTATGAAGCAGGGGCATGCTGTATTGATTAAAATGGGAGCAGAGTTTACAATTTTTTGTTTGTTAAATATTAGAGGCTGTTCGGGCCAAATCAAAGGCACAGTTTGACTCAAGATCCTTTGGAGTTGATCTATGGCTTTGATTCGACTCCAGTGGCCCTCTAAAATATTAAAAATTATGAAATGGGTAGAAAGAATGCTAGTTCCTGATTGGCCTGGCTGAGAGTACCTCTTGGCCTTTGTCCAGGCTGGCTGAGAGCAGCTTAACAAAATATATTTAAAAAATACATCCAGTTTACTAATGTAAGGCCCTACCCCGGGTCTAGGGTATGTCTGATGTTATGGGGAGGCACTGTACAGACAGAAACAGTCCAGAGACTGCTCATTACCTGGGTCAGCAATGGATGGTCCGGGTGCAGACAGTCTTCGGGCACTGCAGCTGTGGGAGCTTAAATTTGGTTAGGACAATCACAACCACAACAGAATGTAAATCCACTTCCCACAACTGATTACAAGGTCCTGAACCGATTTAATTATATAAAATTTAACAACCACTCCATGGAGCATAGAGGTATCACAGTGCAGTGGTGGTCACTTTTCTACATGGCGGAAGCCAAGATACAGCCTACCTGATCTAGAGATCTGATGCAGGCACTCCAGGGAGCCAAATCAGGCTCCTGCTCAAATGATGGTGGCAGGTTTGTCCTTCGACACGCAGGCCCATATCAGCAGCTCACAACTCCCTCCACCACTTACTTGAGATGGCAATCGCTACAGGGACATCTCTCTCTCTCTCTAACTGAATGTCTCCTTACTTTACCTCTAGTTTACACCATGTTGCAAATGAGCACCCCACAGCCAACTTTCCTCCAGGTGGCTCGACCCACAATGCTAGGACTCATGGGGCCTTCCACTTACGCACACAGCGGACACAGGACTCATCCAAATGTTGACGGATGCTGGCTGCCACCACTGCATCCCAAAAGCCGGGCTGCCACAACCAACCCGAGCAGCAGGACCCAGTGGCAACCGGCCGGGCTTAACTTGCTGGAACCCATCCACACCTCCTACCCCGGTGCCAGGGGTCACATTGCAGACTCTTTTCTTCCTGGGCCCTGGCTCACTTAAAGTGGCATTGCAGTCCCCAACATCAGGCCATGCTACAGCTGCACAATCGCCCCAACGACTCCAGGCGCTACTTGTTGAGTACAATGGGCCTGGGTGGCACCACCCACCCTGGGCCCGAACCTCAGCCCTCCGGCAAAAAGTGGCTATGACTCCAGACTCCTTCATCAGCCCATCTGATCTCCCAAATGGTGCCAAAACCTCCCTTATATAGCTCATGGCCTCCAACCCCTCTGACCAGCAGCGGACCCAGAGATCAGGCAAGCAAACTCCAGGCCTAACGCACAGACTTCCCCAAAGGGCACCTCCCCACAAAACATTCACCACCCGGTGAACACTTGAAGCAGTTACCCTGAAACCCCACTGGGAGAAAATATCACTCTCTCCATCCCGGCTGTCCCATGGCAGAGCTGCAACACCACCATAAAGGTGGGGAACCTAAAAAAAAACCCCAGGGACACTACTACACTATTCCACCCAAGTTATCTACCTGAGGGACCCAGCGACCCACACAGCAGTTCCCAAGGGCAGTTTGCCTGGTACTAGGGCGGTGGCATCCTTCCCCATACACTAACTACCAGTGCTGCCTCGGTCTGCCGCCATGATAGGGGAGGCCAAAATGTTTACCACCCACACAATTAATAGCACACATTTTAAATCATTTGAGGAACAGAAGCACCCAAGCAAGGGTGCACAGAACCAAATAACATGGCAACACAATTACTTTTGAGAACCAATACAGTGGGAGCCATGCGTATCTGCCCTCCCTCCTCCCCCACAGCAATTTCTAACTACTCGCGCACATATGCACACCTCATGCACACACCCTCACACCACTATTGATAATATTGTGGTACAACGTACCACCACTGAAACAACAGTGTGAATCCCACTGATAGCCTTTGAAAGTCCAAAAGGAGATACATTCCTTTCAACAAAGCTGAACACTGCTCCTGGGGTCAGAGGGTCTTAACTGGTCCAAGTCCTTACGCCAGGTATTACAGGCCACAGCCAACAGGGGAACAGTATCTGGATAGCTGAATGAGGGGAACCAGTATGGTCGAGGATGCCCCATTCCCAAACTGGGTCTTCATAAACAAAAGGAGGTCGGGACGACACCTGGGGCCTCTGACACTGCCTCCAGAATGGACATTGTCTCTGTCTCATCGCTGGAGCCTTCCTCCAAGATGACCTCCTTGATGTCCACATAAGGCTTCTCACTTTTTCAGGGACAGAGCGGGTTTCCACCATCAGAACAGGGATACTTGCCACCACAGAGCCTTTCACAGGGGATGTACAACAGGCAAGATGCCAGACTGCAGCCTCTCCTCTGCCATGGGGAGCAGCAGGATTCGAAGGAGGAGAAGGGCTGGACAGATGTCTGCCACCCATTTCCTCCTATGCGACCTCAGTCACAGACCTGTCCATTTCCTCCCAGGTGTCCAGGCTTTAGAAGTGTGGGTAACCATTATAAGGGATGTGGGCCACTCCCAGGATGGCACATACAGTTGAAACAGGGGTGATACAGTGGGGCTGCACCTCAGAAACACTGAAGGTATATGAGTAGGCTCCTCAAATCTGCTCCTGTGGTGCCACAAATGGTGCAATGGTCCCGTGAGCTGCTGTTTTCTCTACACACACACAACCAGGACAACAATGATGAAGGTACAGTTACCTCCTTCCCTGCTGGTGCAGGCGCCTCTGCCATGGCTCTCTCCAACAGGCAGAAAAGCTCCCTTTTCTTTCCCCAAATGCTATGCTGCAGATAACTTCTCTCTCTTGCACCCACAGCAAAATGGTGCCCACTCCACAAGCGTGCCAACCTCTCTCCTCGACACCTACCTAGCCAGCCAATCACAGCAAGGCTCCAAGCTGAATCTGCATGCCTAATTTATGCAGGCTTCAGATGCATATCAAGCCACATGGCTCATCTTCCTAAAGGTGCAAAGATCCGCGACTCAAGATGGCGGGCTCATGAAACACAAAATCCAGTTCCAAAAGCCAAAACCATCTCCCACCACTGCAACACCCCAAATCTCAGTCTAGGTAAACTCCTGCACCCCAAACTTAAATCCTGGATGAGCTCCAACATTGTAGCCCCTGGGGGTCCAGAGGTATGTCTGATACTGAAGGGGCGGGGCATTGTACAGCCAGAAACAGAGTCCAGAGATTGCTCATTACCTGGGTCAGCGATGGATGGTCTGAGGTGCAGACAGTCTTCGAGGGTGCTGCAGCTGTGAAGGCTTAAACTGTTGGACAATCTCAAGCACAGAAGAAAGTAAGCCCACTGTCCACAACTGATTAAAGGTCCTGAACTGATTTAATGACATAAAATTTAACAAGCACTCCGGGAGCATTGCGGTATCACAGCACAGTGGGTGGTCACTTTATCTACATTTATTTATTTTCATTTATTGAAATCTAGGATTAAACACCTTTTGAGCTAGAAGCTCGTTTACAAAAGGTTCCATGTCAGTGGGAGGGTAGACAATACTTACAAAGGTTGTACAAGTAAACAGACAGTAAAACTGGCAATTATATTAGCCCAAAACAGTGGGTTTGAGCACACAGTAACTGAATCTAGGAGAGCAAACTTCAGCATGGTATCTAGGAGGAGGCAAGCTGGGTGCAGACAACACAGAATAAGAGGAAGCAGACAGATAGGAGTTAATAAGGGGCATAAAGAGTTAAGTGGGTCAAGCTGAGGACATGAATGAGGTGAAGAGGGATTCAGTCAGCGGCATTGTTAGAGTGAAAGTGTGTGGGGGGTGAGGCAGCCAGAGGCCTTGTCAGAGCAGGAAACCACTAAGGAGGTGGAAGCGGAGATGGTATGCAGGAGGCAGACTAGGTGTTGCAGTCCAAGTCACGGATTGATGATAGTTGCTGATGTAGCAGGCTTTTAAAAGGCCCAGAGTAGGTTGATTGGATAAGTCCGGCTCAGTTCATTAAACCAGAGGGTACTCTGTAAGCAAAGGAGCATTGGCCTGTGTCGTTCGAAGACGAGTACGTGGAAGAAGTGGGTGCCAGAGCTTTGCATGTTGAGAGCTGCTGTGCGGTAGAAGTATGTAACCTCCTACAAATGGGGGATCCCAAAAGTCTTCCTCGAGCTTGCCTAAATGCTCACTGCCTGGCTGGTGTCCTGCGTTTTAGCAGTTTAAATGTGACTCCCAGAGAGTGCCTGTATAGCCGTGTACGGTCTCTTTAAGAGCTGCCAGGATTGCAGTCATAAGTAATCTGAGAGGGAGCTCTGTTGAAAGATGTAACTATTTGCTGAAAATAATTTAGAGTGATAATGATAAATGTAGTTTGTCTAACCTGCCTTCTTTGCAGCAAGGACTGTTTTGTTTTCTCCACTACCTTGGTCCTGGACTGCGAATTGGACCAATCAGTTCTGGTGGGACCTAAAATGGAGCGGACTGCAGGAGCTGTCTGGAGTCAAATCTCTAGGAATTGTAGTTTTGGGCTTTTGGTGCCTTTTGCACCTGAAGGGAGCCTTTGTTGTGACTGACAGACAGATCAATAACCAAACCTTTTGGATTCTGGGAAAGTCCCTGGCTTGCTGGTAGTTGAGTCAGATCTCAGTTGAGAGCTGAAGGAGCAAAGAGCTTGAAACAGTCAAGCAACTGTCTGAGTAGTTTTGCATGGGAGAACTGTGGAAAGGCCTCAGTTGTGGCCTGCGTGTCTACCTGCTGCCCTGAGAGGAAGAGAAGATAATTATTTCTGACTAAATCCAAGTTTGTGAGAACGAAGTAAACCACTGATTTTTTCCACCAGGCTCATACCTGAAGAAGACCAAAGATTTGCTGAATGCGATCAGCCTGTCAGGATTTCCAGCTGCTTTTGAATCCCCAGTTTGTGCAGAGACTTTGTGATAGTGACCAGAGAGCAGTTTGCCTGGTACGATAGAATTTCCCTACATGTAAATGTGCTGTGTATTGAAAGTGGGTCGTGATTTGTTCCCCACTGTGTGAACTGTGTTCTGCTTGCTGGAAGCTTTATCCAGCCTAATCGGACTGAATCAGATTCATCATTAAGCCTGGGCCATGCCGCTGGCCCTGCAACTACTGCACTGCAGAAAGCCACCAATGAGAGACCTGCCTGAGGATCAGCCCCTGCTCCACACTTGAACAGGAGCGACACCTCGGTGAATTGTGTGGGCCTTGCTTCTCCTGGCACTCCAGATTAACCACCTGCTGTCCCGATTTTCTGTCCAGCCGGTGTCCAGTCTTGGGTATTGTGAGTAATCATCAGGGTAGCTCCTGCAATAACAGCCTAATCTAAAAGTGTTTCATCTGATTATCTTGTTGTTTTCTTTTCACAAACTCAGCCCTCCAGCTCCAGATTACAAATAATGTGTTGTTGTGCATGTTGTTTTCTTCCATCACAGCACCCCAACCAGCTGCAACGCTCCTGGCTAGCCCACCATTCTCCAGAGTGTGTGACCGTTTATGGACCCTCAAGTGCATGCATAACTGTTTGATTGATGGAGTCTTTAAGCAAATTATTCTGATTATGCTTCTCCCTTGTTCAAGCTGTAACCCTAGGGTGGCGCTATCCCAAGGGCTACTACCCTGCCTGCTTTGCTAGTAGCAGGTTAAGGGCCCAGTTCTGAAACAGGTGCCTCCACCCGGAGGCCAGAGTTGGTAGTGGTCCAGCTAACCTGGGCACAGCCCTCCAGGACACTGTAACCCCTCTTTCTCCTCTAGTGGACTAAACACTGTACAATAATCACTTTCACAATACCCTGGTACACCACACAAGTATCCAAACTGTTTGCACGCATCACCAGGGCTGGTACTCTGGCTCGACCCTGGGGACCCCTGTAAAACAAGGTTAAGCACAGCAAATAGCAACAGTACAGTACTTTGAGCACAAACTGAAACCACAGTCAGATTACATGCAGAATAAATCAGATCTAACTTTTCAGGGGACTTGAACAAGGGAGGGGCAAAATCAGGTTAATTAGCTTAAAGGCTATATCAATCAAGCAGTTATGCGTGCGCTTTGAGTCCCCCACAGTCCATCACTGGGTACCCAGGTAGAGAGACAAGATGGCTAGCCAGGACGGTTGCCCGGGTTGCAGCTGGTTCGGGTCCTGTGATGGAAAACACAACATGCATAGTACACAGTATTTGTAATCCGAGCCAGAGGGCTCAGTTCAAAGGAAACTAAACAACAAAACAATCAGATGACACACTCAGATTAAGCTGTTGTTGTGTTGTAGGAGCTACCCTGGTATTTACTCACGATACCCAAGACTGGACACAGGCTGGACCTAAAATCGAGACTGCAGGTGGTTGATCTGGAATGCCAGGAGAAGCAGGGCCCACACCAGTCGCAGAGGCGCTGCTCCTGTTCAAGCGTGGAGCAGGGGCTGATCCCCAGGCAGGTCTCTGGCCGATGGCTTCTCTGTGCAGTGGGTAGTCTGGCTGGGCCAGTCTGGCAAAGCCCAGACCGCATGGAGACAAATTCGGATGCAGTCCGTTTTGGGCTGGATACAGCTTTCAGCAAGCAGAACACAGTTCACACAGTAGGGAACTAACTCACAACCACTAGCAGCTCATAGCACATTTACATGTATGGGAATTCTACTGTACCAGGCAAAGCACTCCCAGTCACAATTGCAAAGTCTCTGCACGCACCGGGAGCTTAGGGGTATGGAACTCCTGGCAGACCGATTGGCATTCCGCAAAAATATTCGTCTTTTCAGGTTGAGCCTGGCCCACTTCAGTAGCTTACTTTAGTCACACAAACTTGGATTTAGTCCAAAATATTCTCTTCTCTCCCTCTCAGGAGCAGCAGGCAGACATGGAGGCAAACTCTCAGCCTTTTCATAGCTCTCCCATGAATCCACTCAGGATTGCTCTCAGAATCACTTCAGCTCCTTCTTGCTCAGCTTCTAGCTTAGTTCTAACTGAAAACTGCAAGCAGCCTGGGACTTCCCCAAGATCCAAAAGTTTTGGTTGGCTGATTTGGTTGTCAGTCAAAGCAAGAGCTCCCCTTCAGTTGCAAAATGGCACAAAAAAAAAAAAAAAAATCAAACCACAGTTCCTATAGATTTTGAATTCAGACAGCTCCTGTAGTCTGGCTACATTATAGGTTCCACCAGAACTGATTGGTCCAATTTGTAGTCCAGAACCAAGATAGTAGAGACAAACAAAATAGTCCTTGCTACAAAGAAAGCAGGTTAGACAAAATACATTATCATTCTAAATGGTTTCAGCAAATAGTTACATCTTTCAACAGAGCTCCATCTCAGATTACTTATGCTGCAATTAGGCAGCTCTTAGAGACAGTACACAGAGGCTATACAAGTTCTGGTAATCACATTTAAACTGCTAAAATGCAGGACACCAGCCTGGCAGTGAGCATTTAGGCAAACTCAAGGAAGACTGTTTGGGAACCTCCATTTGTAAGGGGTTACAAAACCCTTAAATAAATCAGACCCAACTATTTTTGCATTTACCCTGACTGTGGTTCCAGTTTGTGCAAGAGTACTACTGCTACTATTTGCAGTGTATAACCTTGTTTTTACAGGGTGTCCCTAGGGCCGGACCAGAGGAAAGCCCTGGTGGTAAGTGCAAACAGTGTGGGTACTTGTGTGGTGTATCGGGGTATTGTGAAAGTGATTATTGTGTATTGCTCCAGCCACTAGTAAGGAAAAGAGGGGTTACAGTGTCCCAGAGGGTTGTGCCCAGGTTGGCTTGACCACTACCAACCCTGACCTCCAGGTGGAGGCACCAGTTTCAGAACTCAGGCCCCTTAACCTGCTACTAGCCAAGCAGGCAGGGGTAGTAGCCCTCGGGATAGCACCACCTAGGGGTTACAAGTAGATTTTCAGTGCCAGGAGACAGAGAAGTGCTTTTTGGCAAGCAGACAAGTTTGGTAGAGATCCTCCCACTGAGCTGAAGCCGACCCGTTTGGGCATAAAGAGGCGCAAGTATGGGTGAGGCGTAAGAGGCCCCAGTGAGCAGTCTGCATGCCTTGTTCAGGGCAACTGATATCCTGCAGAGTGAGGAGTGGCAAGCTGCAACGTAGATTACCAAGCCGCAGTCCACAACAGAAAGGATGGAGCTGTTGATGGCAAGTCTGAGGGCATCAGACATAAGGCAATGCTTGTGCCCGTGGAGGAGATCGATCTTGGTGTTGACAGCCCTAGATACATTGCTGATGTGTTGGTCAAAAGTTAGACAACTGTTGAGGGTGACCCCAAGATATCTGAAGTGCTGGGTTTGTTCGAGCTGAGCTCCTGAGTTGGTACTGATGTTAAGTGCATGGGATTTGTGCTTGTTCCAGGAGCTGCTGAACATCACGACTTTGGTTTATTGCAGTTCAGAATTAGTTTATAGTGGAACCATTCTCGACTATAGCAAAGCTGCTATGCAGCTTGCACTCAAGTTCAGCTGGTCAGGGCTGTTGGAGAAAATAACTGCATCATCTGCATAAAGGAGTATCTGTTGCTGGCAATAGCGTGGTAGATTGTTGAGAAAGATACTGAAAAGGAGCAGACCTAAGATGGAGCCCTGAGGGACACCTGATCTTACAGGCAGATGATCAGAGAGGACACTGGTTATTTTCACCCTTTGTGAGCGTTGTTCCAGATAGCTTTGAACCACTGAGTTGACTCTGCAAAGAGGCCAATGGAGTTTAATTGCTTTAGGAGAAGAGGGTGGTGGACAGTATCGAAGGCCTTTGAGAGGTCGATGAAGGCTGCCCCAGCTAGTGTTCCTTGATCAAAGGACTAATGTATGAAACCAGTGAGTTCCAGTAGTGATGTGGAAGTACTATGGTCTTTGCAGAAACCATGCTGCTCAGGGCTTTGAACTGAGTATTTTCAAGGTATTCGACCAGTTGATCAGCCACTATTCGCTCAAGTGCTTTGGAGAGTGGGGGAGGGTGAGATGGGCCTGAAATTTGACAGCGCCCTATCCCCATTCTTGTGAACTGGAGTCACGATGGCTGATTTCTAACTTGTGGAAATTGTGAAAGATGGAGTGACAGGTTGAGGATCCTTGTTAAGGATAGAAGAACTTTGACAGTGAGTACAAGTTTGAGGTCCAGGGTATCTGTACTTTTTTTTTTTTTTTATATTTTCTTTGTATGCCCCTCTCTCACCACCAAACTCCTCTTCTGGAGACTCCATCGGCCTGATTCGTCCCGCTCCTACTAACCGGCGACCAGTGCAGTCCATCCCCCATGGGCCTTGGCTTCTACCCCCAGGCGGAGTGCAGGGGTGGGGCCCTTACACCCGACGTGACTTAGTTTTCGCCGGGGATGCTGGTACTGGCGTTGGTAGGGCATTGGAGATCGTGGCCAGGAGCTCCGTCTACCAGGAGTCAGTGGGGTATTTCCTGGTTTTCTTCCCTCCCCAAGGCGTCACACGCTGCAGGAGCCACAGGGAGGCGGGCACGTCGTAGTGCCTGGCGCTCCGGCTCCGGCAGGCGTCCTTCCCTCCTACAGCGTGCAGTCTCGCTGCACCTCAACCTGTGGTCACCCAGGTGGCGGTGTTGCAGCAGGACTCCATCCCACCCTCCCGGAGGAGGCAGCCATTGGGCTCAATCCTCCTCCCCAGCGACCCTCCAGCTACCCGAGTCCGTTCCGAACCTGGGTCGCTGGGCGTCCTGGCAAATCCAACCCGCTGCGCGGCGGGCTGGCTTTCATAAGTGCTGTTGAGATTTCCCAAGCACTTTGCTAAGGTATTTCCTGACTAGCGAGGAGTTACCTTCTTGAAGTAAAAGGAGGGCAGACTTGTAGTGAGAGTCATTAAGAGTTGAACTGGTGTGTGGTGAGTCCTCGAAAAGCCTGGGGAGTATTCCAGACAGGTCAGAGAAAGCTTAGTTGAAGCATTGGCTAAGATTCGAGGGTCATGGTGAGGTCCCTGAATATTGATCAAGTTAGGTGATGCCTTTACATCTTTCCTGTGACCTCCTTTATATTATTCAGAAGATTTTCCATGTTGCCCCAGGAGACAGTAAGCATATCCCGAGTGCAGGCATTTCTGGCTTTCTTGTATGCTTGTACAGCTGAAGGTTTACCGATTCTCTAGCTAGGTGCCAGAGGTACATGGGTGAAACCAAGGTACAGGCTACTTGATCTAGAGATCTGATGCAGGCACTCGGGGCCTAATCAGGCTCTGCTCAAATTATGTAGTTTGTCTCTTGGCACGCGAGCCTCCATAAAAATCAGCTCACAACTCCCTCCAGCACTTTCTTGAGATGGCAATCACTATGGGGACATCTCTCTCTATTATATACATACACACACACACACACACACACACACACATTGTGTGTATATGTATATATATATACACACACACACACACACACACACACACACACACACACACACACACACACACACATATACACACACACACACACACACATACACATATACATATACATACATACACACACACACACACACACACACACACACACACACATATATCTCTCTGACTGAATGTCTCCCTACTTTACCTCTAGTTTATGCCATGATACAACGGGCACCCCATGGATGATGTACCTCCGGCGGTCTCAAACCCACAACGCTGGGTTTCATAGAAGCCTTCCACTGATGCAGCGAACACAGAACTCATCCAACACAGGCTGCCACCACTGCATCCCCAATGAGCCGGGCTTCCACCACTGACCCAAGCACCAGGACCCTGTGGCAACCACTGGGCCCAACTGGCTGGAACCCATCTATGCTATCCTGCCCGGTGCCAGGGTCACGTTGCAGGCTCCTTTTCTCCCTGGGCCCTGGCTCCCCTAAAGTGGCATGGTGGTTCCCAACATTACTCCATGCTACAGCCACACAACTGGCCCAGACAACTCCAGGCGCTACTCATTGCGGGTGGTGGGCCAGGGTTGCAATCGCCCCACCCCAACCCAGTCATGCTTAAATAAATCACACTCGGCTAGTGCAATTGTGATAGCTAGAATGCAGAGTAAAACAAATGTGCAAATAAATCATTTTTGCTAAATAAACTGTTCGTTCTGAGTTTTACATTTATTTTTTATTTAGTTGTTTAACCAGGTATAGCACACTAAGCTAAAAGCTTTTTACAGGAGCGACCTGGGAGCACAAGGAGGTTAAGTGACTTGCTCAGGGTCACACAGTATGCAAGTGGAAGCTGTGGGATTCAAACCCAGGTCAGGTCTGCTGGATGTCACCAAATTTGCAGCTCAGAGCCTTAGACCACTGCACTATCTGCCTCCAATGCCAGTCTCATGCTATGTAGTATGGTGGATCTAGCAATGTGAGACACTCCAGTATCAGCAATGGGAGCAACTTTAAGTGACCTTTAGAGAGAGACAAAATACCTGCAACATTACATACTCCATAACACAATATCTTCCCAGCTCCCACTTAAAATGGCATGGGTGGACTGGGGAACAAGTCTTGCAGGCACATTGCAGCCATGTGCCCACTCCCAGTAATAAATCACAAGCCATTCTGAAGGAGCAGGTGCTCTGATTCCACTTGTGGCAATCTACTCCCCAACGTTACAAAAAGCAGCGGCAGTAGTAAGGTGGGCAGGGTGAATGGCAGCAGCAGCAAGAAAGAGAGTGGGAGGTAGGGCGTTCCAAACTTCTGCCATGTACTGCCTTTTAGAATTCCATGTTTTTGTTGTCTATGGCTGGAAATCAGCATGCACAACTCTGCCAGTTCAACCTCACCCAAACCGGACTGGGTAGGGATGGAGAGCGTAAGCATTACATGGCAGTTAGAACAGTCCTACTGTCAATATACACAAAGGGTGAGGAAGTCTACTGGAAAGCTCCAGTGTAAAGCATGTCTCTCTGTTATTAAAGGAGTCCGAGTTCTAAACTTGGTTCACTGTGTGACCGTCTGTTACTACAAGGGGCCCCAGACACAAATCTCAGAAGAGACTCACCCCACCAGTATTCTGTGTGACTGGCCATCTGTTTCTTTAAGAGCCTCGGTACAAATCCAGGAGTAACTCACCCGACCACTATGTTGTGTGACTGTCTGATATACAGGCACCCCAGGTACAAATCCCAGCAGTAACTCACCCCACAGGTACACTATGTGGCCGTCTGTTACTACAGGGCCCCAGGTACAAATCCCAGCACAGTGGCGCACCCCACCAAGTGCGCTGCGTGACAGCCCGTTACTACTGGGGCTTCAGGCACAACTCCCAGCAAAGTGACTCACCTCAACAGTAGGCTGTGTGATCTTCTGTTACTACAGGGACCCTGGGTACAAATCCCAGTACCGTGACTCACCCCACCAGAGCGTGGTGTGACCATCAGTTACTACAGGGGCCCCAGGTTCAAATCTCAGCACGGTGACTCACCCCACCAGTTCGCTGTGTGACCATCTGTTACTACAGGGGACCTGGGTAAAACTCCCAGCAAAGTGCCTCACCCACCAGTATGTTGTGAGATTCTTCTGTTACTATAGTGGCCCCAGATACAAATCCCAGCACAGTGACTCACCCCAAAAGTATGTTGTGTGACTGTTACTACAGGGGCCCCGGATAAAACTCCCAGAAAAGTTACTCACCCCATCAGTATGCTATGTGACCATCTATTACTTTTGGTGCCATGGCTGTAAATCCCAGCACAGTGACCCAGCCGCCAGTATTCTGTGTAATATTTTTATACAGGGCCCAGGCAGTTACAGACTGTATCTCAGCATAAAGACTCCTAGCATCACAGGACAAGAGGCATGCAATCATTTTGCGTGCCTGGCTTAGAAACAACTTAGATTTCTCCATTGTCAACGCTGAAAGGGAGGAGTGGCGTTTCCTGCCACATTACAAAGGAAAAGCACAACTGCACTGCACTTGCCCTCAGGCTCAAGAGAAAATCTTTGTGTCTGAAGCCCTAAATCGCCTGTCTTGTGTCTCAAACATTGGGATTTGTCCACCCACCCTGAAAGGGTAAGCAATGAAGTGAGGAGGAAAAATCAGAACAAGACGTTGAAATTAAAGTTTTGCAAGCACTAGCAAGCAGGTTAGCGACTAAAGATATCCACCAACCCAACAGGATTTTCCACTAGCCTAACTGATGTATGAATCAAAGTATTACCTTTTCTAATATTGTACAAACTAGCATGACAAGGTAATGGAAAATGTTACCATCAGAGTACAAAATCTGCTGGTAGGCCATTGCTAATTCTGACCCAGCCAGACTATCTCCATGAAAACTAGATACCGTCTTCCCCTTACCCCGTAGCAATGTCAGTTGACACAGGCGTGTCACTTGCACTCCCCTCCAGTCAGCAGCACTTACTGGCAACACAACATTTATATCCCAGCCCAACACCCCCAAAAGTTACCAATAGGCACAGCAACAAAGACCCTGAATCCACACCCCACCATTTGCTAATTTCCCTCTGTCCAGAGCAGCAACAGCAGTTATCAGCATGAGTATTGTGCGTAGCTCCACCAGCAACACAGAACCGTATATGATTAATTACCCCCCGCCCCCAACTATCACTAAGGTGCCATGTTTCACTACCTGTTAAAACAACTCTCAGCCAGCAACAAAGAACCTGCATATTACGTGACCTCTCGTATAAGTCACGTCCTCTTTCTTCAGTGCTCATTTTGGCACCAAAAGTCAATTTATACCCAAGTCTATACAGTATTCTGTTAACCAGTCACATAAAATGCCTTTTTCAGATGCATTCCAGGAGAGTACAAGTTAACACCTTTAAAATAAGAGCTGGGTTGGAACTATAGTACAAATGAGTAAGATAGCATGCACAAACTATTTGCATAAATTAACAAATTACAAAAAAAAACAGCTATTACTATATGAGTGAAACAAAAGGGTGGAGTCTCCTTTACTGAACTAAAGAAAGCAGCAACATGTTTTTCACAGACAACATAAGCTGCTGCTTTTATTAGCAATTCTGGTTTACACAGTAGTATGGACCAATTCAGCTGGTATCTTACAGCAGTAGCATTTCTTAGTTGGCAAAAATGCATCATGTAGGTTTTTTCTAGCAATACGCAAGATATTTCTTTTTCGCTTAAACTTTATATTTATTAGATTTCTGTATAAGCATACAATTTACTGGTATATATCTCATACAAGGTAATAGGAGTACATTTAAGCAATAAGGTACAACAGGATGTGGGTTATTGAGTTTACCCACTCCTTGTGTGGTATGTCACGAGGCACAGCAGAGTGACTTGACACACTAGAGTGGATAAATCCCCAATAACCCATACCATGAGTGCTGCCTGCGATAAACAATGGACCCATGTGTAAAATAAATGTTAAATGTGTTTAAGTATGTTTTTATAAATGCCATTTCTCAGCCATGGGTTGTTACAGGATATACAATGGTCATGTGATGTGTTTTGGCCAATAAGATTACAGGATTGTCATACCTCCATTGTATAACAACATATAGCCTAATTGCCATTATCACAGTTATTATGGAGAACATAAAATTCAAAAAAACCCTGTATTCTTTTACAGAAGGAGATGGAGGAAAACCTAAAGCTAAGATATCTTAATATCAAGTCCCAAATGTCCCAATAATTGCTAGCCTCTTCAAAGGCTGAAGGTATGTCCTGTGAGGTAGAATCAATAAGCAAAGAAATACAATCATCAGATTGCTATTTAAACCTGTTAAGTCATCTAGGCATTATTCAATCAAAATTAGTAGACCCCCATGCAACACCCTACACCTCATATAGGCTAATTATCCTTTAAACTTAAGTTACAGCGTAAATGCTATATTTAATGCTATAGTTATAACATTATTCCAAGTATCTTAACGATACTACTAGACAAAGCATATGAAACATTGAACTTTAAGTTGCAACAAAAAGAATTATAGCAATCACTCCTCAGGTGGGTAAAACAAAATAACAGGGAGTAAGCCAAAATGGCAGTATCTCCATTCTCACACAACTTTGTGAGCTCTAACTGAGTATTAAAAACTTTTATAACAGCCCTATACTCTCCCCTGAGGGCAAATTAAAGTTCAGAAAAAAGTAGCAGTTTATCTCTCCGGTTCCATTTGGCAAAACAACAATCCGCCAACAATAATGGAATCCAACCATTCTAACTTCACGGAGCAGCTCACTACTCACTTGTCAGTCCTCTGTGTCCAAATCAGAATGAAGCTGAATCAGTACTCTCTCCGGCTCTAGAATTCCCCTTCCACCTTCTTGACTAGCGGCCTCGTTCTGGGGTTGCTAAACTGCCATGTTTTATCCCGTAGTCCACTCTGGCGGCAAGAGGGCGGTGTAGTGCTTCGTGGGTTTCCAAGCTGGCCCTGTGGCGTGGCAGGTGGGTGACAGGCTAGGGTTGCATGGATGCCATGTTCGGTTCTGGGCTTGTGTTCGCTATGTTGCATACCCAGCTTAAAATTTTTCTGTCCAGTTTTGCAACCCCCACCAACATGCACCCCCTGGAGTTGAGAATCCTTTAGTAGGGGATAAACAAACAAAAAAAAAAAATACAAGTCCCTGGCACCCTTTTGCCTTGTGCCATGAGTATACATCAGCGAAATTGATTTTCACCGATGTACATTAGCCTAATGGCGATCACCTTTCCACAATCGTCATTATCATATAGAACCAGCGAAGCTTGTTTCTAGGTGCGACCTGGGAGCACAAGGAACTAAAAGCAGCACTACCACCTAGCCAGGAAGTGATCAATTTCATTTTCTGTAGAGCTACAGAAAATATGGCACCTGCCCTGTCTGCCTATCTTTTACTGCTGCTGTCAACATGGCAGGAGGCAGAAATGTAAACAAAACAAAGGACAACTAAGCAGATTACGAGGTGATAGTACAATGCTGGCAGGAAAGAGTACCAGGAACATGCTCAACAGAGCACTGGAAATAGACTGTGAAAAATTGCAATTTATTTTTTACATCGTACTGCTGCTTTAACTGACTTGCTCAGGATCACAAAGTATACTGCGTGGGTGCCGTGAGGTTCAGTCCCAGATCTCCAGGTTTGCAGTTCAGTGTCCTTAACCACTATGCTACACTGCCTCCTAACATAATTGGATTCATCAGTATATTTTTATTTCTCACTTATGTTTTTAAAACAGCTTTTATTATTTTTATAATTAATGACTTAAGCCATTAAAGATGGCCACCATAAGCCGTCCAGTGGTGGAGAGGCTGAGGTGCCTCAAGCAATTACCTCTCCATGCGGTGACCTAGATTCAGGAATGAGCTTGGGCCACTGGGGTTGGCCAGGGGTGGAGCTGGGAGAAGACTGAGTGCCACGTGGCAGCTCTCCTCTCCCAGATGAGGGAGGTGAGTCTACCCAGCTCTTGGCTGCCACCAGTGGAGGCTCGGTGCTAGTATCAGCATATGGGGGCTGGCACTAGGGTGGGTGGGTGGGTGGAGCAGGGTTGCTGGTTCCAGCATGCATGTGCACCTTTATGCATGTGCAACCATGTCACCGAGGCAACAGGCAGTGAGGATAAATCCAGGGAAAAAATGTACCATGTCCCCACATCACCGTATGTGGCGGCCCTCAAGGACACTCCGATCCCTCACTGTGGGGATCCCTGCTGGTGTGATGGCAGGGGGTGGCAGGCGGGACTGAGTCTCCAGTACAGGGCCTCATGGTGGGCAAGGTGGCAATGGAGGAAATGGATCTGCGGGGCCCTTTTGGTTAATTTAAATAAAGGAAGAAGGGCCCTTCATTTGTTTCAGGACTTAAGAACTCTCAGGGTGCCTGTAGGCAAAAGCTAAATAGCCACAATTGTGACTGAAATGTGTTGCTCAATGCTCAAACTGAGTTAAACAAAAAAACATACAAAATACAAGTCACATAAATGAGCCTAGGCAGGGTCTGTAATAAAATGTACTAGGCAGTAAACAAGGAAAGCAGAGCGTGACAGGCGTGCCCTGTCAAAGGTATTTGTGCTATAAATAAAAGGTATTTATGCTATAAATTTAACCCCCAGGGCTATCCCAAGGGCTACTACCCCGCCACTTCAGCTGATAACAGGCTGGGGCCTGGATCCAATGGCGGGTGCCTCCACCCAGAGGTCGGGTTAAAACAGTCTGGGACAACTTGGTGCAGCCCTCTGGTCACTGCAATCCCCTTTCTTCCCACTAGTGGCCCACACGTTACCAACAGTACCTTTACAATATGCACTTACCCCAGGATTTGGTCGATCAGCTTGGCTCTGGGGACCCCTGTAAAGTAAGACAGTGATGCAATAGCCACTGTACAGTATTTTGGCACAAACACGCAGTTTAGGCAGTATACTTTGTAAACAACCAAATCTGATTTATTTAGGGAAATAACAAGGGCAGGGGAATCTAGGTGATTAGCTTAAACTCTATTATTTCAGAGCACTGTGTACAGGCTAAGTTCCTATTAGTCACTGTCACTAGTTACCCAGGCAAGAAGGGCTAGCCAAGTTCGGTGCAGGTGGCTGGGGCCCTGAAGATGAAAACAACTGTACAATACCCAAATTTGAAATCCAGAGCCAGCAGGCTCAGTTCATGCAGCCAGACAGGAAAACAGACAAACACTTGAACTCAATAGATCAAACAACAGGGAGCTACCCTGATATTTACTCATGACCCTTGCACGCCACTGCAGGACTCGGCCTGTAATTCAGGCACTGCTCCACACATTTATATGTAACACAGAGGGTATCATACCAGGCAGCTGCTACAAACTCCCGATGCTTTCTCTGGCGAACCGGGTGAACAACGCAGCTTCACTTGTCCTGACAGACCGAGCGCAATTCAGCAGATTCTCCAGTCCTCTACAGGGTGAGCCTGGTAGGTAGCTGCAACATGTACAGCCTCCTCTGCAACACACAGCAGATTCAGTCCGACTACTTGGTGATCGAGCCACCCAACTGTAGGCCTTCCATACACGTTCCCGCGAAAACTCACAGCGCGGGAGCCTGGAGCTCCATCCTCACTCACAGTCACAACAATTCTGCCTTCTCGGCGTTGGGCAGAGATTCCAACCAGCGCCACCAACCCCATTGGAGGGCTTCAAGTGCGGTCTCCTCCTACTGGTGCAAAAACAGCATACACTCTTGGACTTCACTTCCCAGAGTCACTGGCCATACTTTTCCATTGGCAGCGGTTCTCCACACAGTCCCAGTCCTGGTTGGCTGCCCAATACACCATTTTAAGCACCCTCCCTTCCAAATTGGATCCAAGAGGCAGTTCTGATCCAAAATGGAGGGCAGAATACACAAAGTCCAGCTGCAAGAAACAGATTAAACAAACAGCAATTTTACTGCCATGCTACATTTGTTCCAGAAAACAGTTACACCCCTTCAATAATGCTCCCTCTGCTTTCTTAGCAACTGCAGAAACGAAACAATTTAAACAGCAGCTCGGTGGGATTAGGAGCATTAAATCTGCAGCCCCCCTTATACAAGCTAATGAAACCTGCGAGCAGGCAGTTCTTAAAGAGACAGTACCAAAGGCTCTAACAGCATAAAGCGCCCACAGTTAAGCGGCATTACACGAACACCAGTAAGGCCGGGAGCACTTAGGCAAGCTCCGGAAGGCTTTTAGAACCCCATTTGTAGGGAGGTTACATAAATAAAAGGTATTTATGCTGTAAATAAAGCATTGTAGTATGGTGCGACTGACGAAGGTCAGGTAGCCAGTTCCAGGCAGTGTACCACCAACACATAGTAAATGACCATATTACGTAATAGAATTGCTAGGAGCAAATCATAACATTAGTCCTGTTTGGGGTGTAACTTTCAAATTATGTATATAAGCTGCACATGTATAACATCAAGTGGAATCATGTAACATCCAGGCTAGTGCAACTGGCACTATAGTACCACTGCTAAATACATTCTTTTGATTCTCCGTCGGTCTGTTGGGTAATTATATCAAGTTGTTATTAACATTAAGTATATGTTACAGTGCCCTGACAGGGAGGAGAAGGCCATTAGGAATGTTTTAGCCAGTTCTATGCAGATCTCTATAGAGCAGAATGCCTAGGGTCTGTGGATAAAGTGCAGTCTTTCCTAGATGGGATTAATCTACCATGGTTGCTTGAAGTGAGCAGGCACAACGTGAGGAAGTCACCAGGTAAGAGATCAGGTAGGCAATGAGGTGTCTGAAGGAGCAGTAAAGCTAGTGGACCAGATGGATTCCCAGTGGAATATTATAAAAACTATGATGGAACAAGCTGTGGATCAAGCTACTCGAGACCTTTTGAGAGGTCAAGAGAGAGGGTACTCTCTGCCTCACGTTATGAGGTGGTAATTTGAGTCTTACCAAAGCCGGGAGAGACTCGACGGAATGCACCTCCTATCGTCCGATATCCTTGTTGAACTGTGACAACAAAGTATTGGTGAAGATACTGGCAAGCCACCTGGACCAGGTCCCTATCGAGGCTGGTCCACCCAGATCAGACTGGCTTTGTGCGTGGCACCTCTCCTACCATAATATGTGCAGATTATTAAATGTGGTTTGGGGAACTTCTCGGCATCCTGAGGTATAGGTGCTTTCCATGGATGCCAAGAAGGCATTGATCACATGGAATGGGAATATATGTTTGAGATGCTGGGTCGGTTTGGTCTGGGGGCGGCTTTGTGTGGCTGGTTCAGTCGCTCTGTAGGTCTCTCGTAGTCTCTGTGGTGGTGAATGGAGTCCTGTCTGACCAGTTTTCGCTATACTGGTGAACAATGCAGGGGTGCCCACTGTCCCCACTGCTATTTGCATTTGCTATAGAACCATTAGCCATCAGTATTAGGGACAATCCATATATTAAGGGGTTTTAGGAAATCTGGGGAGCACACAAAATTGCACTGTATGTGTATGACATGTTATTGTTTGTTTCACATCCCCGAAATCCATGTCACCACTCTTGTCTACAATCGCACAGTTTGCAGAATTTTCAGGTACAAAATTAATTTAGATAAGTTCAAGGTGTTAGCCCTGGGTAAGGACAGAAATGCCCTGAAAGACACCACTTGGGGATTGAAGGAGGTAAAGGGGCACTTAAATATCTGGGTATTTGGGAGTGGAAAGATTTAAGCATTTATACCGTTTAAATTACATGGCTTTAAATAAAAATATTGAGGAGGAGTTCTGTAGATGGAAGCCCTACCTATATAGAAACACAGAAATTTGTTGGTGAAAAAGACCCCATGGCTCATCTAGTCTGACAGAGCCCCGGAAGACCTCTGCCCTCCACTCTCAGTCTGCCCACTGTTGTTTAGTCCCATGTATGTATCCCAAGCTCTCTTAAATTTGTCCACTAAATCAACCTCCATCACCCATCCCGACAGTCTGTTCCATGCCCCATGGTTGGGTTATATCAACCTCAAGATGAACACCCTACCCCACCTTCTGTATGTAAGGCCAATGTTACATGTGGGACCTACTAGGGTAGACATCAAATGGCTGGCGGGCTTTCACAAATTTTATTTGGTAGGGACAACGTTGTGTACCAGCCTTCAAAGACTGAAGGCAGATGTCAAAAGGGGTGGTCTTAACATCCCAGACTTAAGAAATTATTGTCTGGCTATCAGTATCGCTACATACAGGACTGGGTTAATAGACCAGAAGAAGCGGCCTGGTTGAATCTAGAGGAGCAGAACTACCCTGGGAGGTTGTCTGCCTATTTAGTCAAGCAGGGCCAGAAGGTCTATCTAAGCTGGCAGCCCAAATCTGTTAGTTCTGTCGGTATTGGAGGGTGGGGACAATTGCGGCGCCTAATGATATAATGGAGGAGGAAACCCTGCTTATACCAGTCCATGAAATCCTTCACCCCAGGTTGCACAGGGTTTTATTTAACTCTAAAATTGATTACCGCTTTGATCATAAAAATACTAAAACTTTGTGAAAATGCATTAACTCTTGCCTCACTGTGTTTATCAAACACAGCACTTCTAGAAAATCTATATAAATACTTTCTGTACAGTTAGTATCATCCCAAGAAAAAAACTGCTAATCAATTATTTAAAACCCTGTTGCATGATCTGGGGTTCTGGGAATTGGGGGAGATTAAATGCATAAAGAGATCTGTGTACTAAAGGGAATCTGCTCCTTTGAGCAATTGCAGGGCTCGACAAGTATCCCGTGACTTGCACTGCTATCCGATTTTACAGATTAGGGCATTTATTATGGGGTAGAGAGGGATTCGGAAGGTCTTCCCCTATAGGCATGGTACAGCACCTTATACTGGGTGCCCAGGAAATCATTTGAAAGGCATCAATTTGTGGAAGACAGTTCTTCCCTGATTTAACACTTAGAACTAAGGGCCTCTGGAGAGAAATATGAGAGCCCCAATACAGGAAGCAATATGGGCAGGGATATTGAACCTTCATAGTGGTATTTTGGTGTGCAACAAATATAAGGAGTCTTTTTATAAATTTGTACACAGACTATTGCCCACCTCTGATTGTCCACAGGTTTAGCCCTGCTGTGTCTCCGACCTGTGGGAGGTGTTAGGTGGTTAGGTTCGTGTGTCACAGTTTCTGGGCGTGTCCGGTCCTGCAGACCTTTTGGACTAGTATTGGGAGGTGGGCACTATGATGGGATGGCGGCTCCCAGTGGCTCCTCTCCTGCTCTTGTTTGGAGTGGAAGAGTTGGGTGATGGGAGTGGGATCTGTTGCCAAGGTGGGCTCAGGCACTACTGATCCTGGCGTGCCACTGCATACAGAACATGTGGGTCTCAGGCGTGACACCCACAGTTCAACAATGGCATAATCTGGCAGTGCAGACACTTTCGCTTTGAGGCGTTTGGCCTTTAAGGTAGCAGGCCAGGAAGCAAGATTCCTTATTTTGTGGGACCCATTCTTGTCCTCTCTAACCCCAGGTGAGGATCAGTATTTCTGGAGAGGTGGCTTTACTGTTTTAGAGGATGGAAGAGATGGCTGGAAATCCAGGCACCTATTCAGTTCCTGTTGGAGTTTTGAGATAGGAGATGGAGCCTACAGTTTGTCGGAGGATATGACCGCCATGCAATAGGGATAAGGTGCAATATAACATACTATGTGTATAAAATGAAGATCCGGACCTTTTTTGTAACTTTAAATGTTATTTCCTGGTTACGCCAAATCAAAGCAAGTCATTGTTATGATCTGGACCCTTCTGTGTCATAGTTCTGATGAATGGCTTTTATGCTGTTTGTTTGTGATAAAGACAAAAGAACCTCTGTGCGCAAACACTGAACGAGGGTTACCCAAGGGCATTTGGCTGGAGAAGCCAAGTTTCAAGAAAATACAAAATCACACATGCCCCCACAATGCAAAGCATCATGGGCTGCATATGCAAATCACCACAGAATGTTCTTAACTTCTGAAGTTCTAAAAGATTACACAAAAAATAAAAGGATGCCCACCACTGGCAATTTTAAAAATCTCTTCCCTCGAGGTTACCTTTTGACTTTACATTCGGGACTGACAGTGTAGCTGTATAAGGAGGGCACAAGCACACATTTCAGATGGCGAGCAGTATCACACTACGTCACAATGTTTAAATTTATTCATAGTGAGCATGGCCACAAAGCAATTCTCAAACGTTTACAATTTTTAAAACCCATGTCTTTGTTCAGGAATGAAATACAGTGGTAAAAGAAATGTACTTATTTTTGTGTTTGTTTTGCCAGGTACAATATTACCCCAAAACTGTCCTGATGGAGTTTTCTCCCTGAAGAACCTGTGCTGCTGCTTTACCATGGTGTAGCATGGTGCTGCTCCTACATTTAGATGTGAGCTGGCGCCCTCCTTACACAGCTACACTGTGGATCCAGCATGTAAAGTCAAAAGATAGCCCCGAGGGAATTGCCAGTGGTGGCCATCTATTTTTTTATCCATTAAACTTTTGCCTCCATTGCCACCTTTGCCTACCAACGTGTCTGTACCCGGAGTCCTAGTCCCATCTGTCACTCCTCCTGCCATCACACCAGCAGGGATCCCCACCTGCCTACCAAGCTTTTAAAACTGACAAAGCCCCCTTGAGTGTAAGCCCCTTCCCTTGGGAGGGCTTTCAACAGTGGCCTCTCCTCCTTTTTGTCCTTTTAAGGGCCTGGGAGGGTATAGTCCCTGCCTTTTTAGGTGGAGTTGCCCAGGCCCTAGGTGTATATTAGGTGACTGTGGTTGAGTGATGAGGCCGACAGGAGACAGATGCATACAGCAAACCGGGCCAGTAGATCGGGCCTTGCTGCTGTGTCGTGGGGTTGTCTGCTTGGGAACCTGGGTGGTTTGCAGGCTTTGTGGCCATTTGGGGACTGGGTCCAGATATTGGGAGCTGCAGACTGGGAGTTGGAGTAGTTCCACCTTGTGCACCGTGGTATTGGGGTGGGCCAGATCCTAGTCTTCTGTGAGGTATTGTTTTGGGAAGGCATGGTGGGAATGCTGCAGTGGTGGCAGCCTGTGGCGTGGGCCCAGAGATGGTGGCAGCCCTCAGACCCTTCACCAGAGTGACACTCCATGCCTGCATCTGACAGCCTGCAAGAAGAGTTTTGGGGTCCACCTTTACCGTGACGTGTTGCCTGTGTTTGAGCCTTTCTCAGGATTTGCAGAGCTGGCCCCGGGCCTGTGTTGCAGCATGGATGAGTTTGAGGAGAAAGCTGCAGCCTGTGTTTTAAGAGTGGCGAAGTGGCTATGGCAAGTAAAGGCAGTGCAGCATAACAGCAGCAAAGTAGTTATGGGATGTAATAGTGAAATGGTCATAGCCATGGGCACGCCAGCATTGGGGGAAAGAGTCCTGCGGCCTAAAGTGTTGCTACTGCTCCATTCAGGGCCCCCGACTCAGGTGAAGTCAGCTATTGGATCAGTTCGGCTCTCAAGTATTCGGGACATGGCGCCATGCCACAGATTTACGTGCCTGTCTCCAGTTGTGCCCCCAGCTCCTGGGAGCCATTGTATTGCTTTTAAAAATAATTTGTTTTATTTATTTTAGCCTCCACCATTAAATGAACTGAGCTGCTTCCTAACAACGTTTGCTCCCCAGTGCTCCAGGCTCGAGTCTGCCCTAGGCCTGGTGGGTTGGGCCGGCCTTCATGATCTCTGCTCTGAATACAGTTGAACAGCAACCATCTAAAGTATGTGCTTTCTCTTTGCTACTGTATTTGGATGGTCTGCTCTTGTTTGGACCCCCTCCTCACTAAATTTCCATCAGGCCCTAGACATAGGTGAGGGGTGTTGCAGGAGTTACTAAACCTGCAGTGTAGCTAACAGTTCTATGGGTAAGCTTGGTAGTCACCCCATGTGTGGGCAGGGAAGGTAACGGTCAGCATCTGCTACCACCACCACTGCCAATCCAAGACAACCTGGCATGCTATCTGTACCAGTATCCTGCTTTGCCGACCCCTTAACTGCCTTATTCCTCCACATATAAGGGGTCCAGCCTAAATTAACTAACCTTTTACTGGATTTAACCCTTATGCTCCCTGTCCAAATCTAAAATCTTAAAACACACCCACCTAGGCTGCTTAAAGCCTGGAGATTGGCCAGGCTTAGAAGGACTGTGCCACTGCTATTACTGACCTAATAAGGAATCCCCCAAACCCTGGACCCACCAGCCCCAACCCAACAGATAACACACCCAAACAAAATTACCTTGGCCTGAAAACTTTAATATCAGAACTATACTAACCAAGAAACATGAGTTCGAGGCCTGGGTAGCTCTACACAATTTTGATGTAATAACCCTCACGAATCCTGGCTAACTGATGATCACTGTTCTCTGCCCTCAGCTGTTAATATGTAGTACATCCTAATCCTACTGTTTGGATGTGCTTACCTGCTAATACCTGTATCTGATCTGTATAAATCTCTATTGTTGAACTCTCCATGCCCCTTTCCCCAGGATGCATCTTGGAATAGAGCAGTATTCCGCTTCAGTATGCTTTCCTGGTAAAACTTAAATAAATGTAAACCCTAGGGTGGCGCTATCCCAAGGGCAACTACCCTGCCTGCTTGACTAATAGTAGGTTAAGGGCCTAAGTTCTGAAATGGGTGCCTCCACCCGGAGGTCAGGCTAACCTGGCACAGCCCTCTGGGACAGTGTAACCCCCTCTTTACCCTCTAGTGGCCTGAACACTGTACAATAATCACTTTCACAATACCACTGGTACACCACACTGAGAAAACTGCCAGGGGTGTGTGTTCAGGTACCTGACTGCTGCTCTCTGTACCTATGTATATGAACTGTAATTTTGTAAAGCATTCTGCCCTGTAATAAAGACAGTCCTCAACGTACTCTGTTCCTGTTATGGAGTTTGGTATCTTTTAGGAGACTGCTAACTAGGTGTTGTGTACTGTCGGAAATATTAGATGGTTTTATTTTATTTCTGGTGAGAACTATCTCTGTGTATTGCTGTGTTGTGGCTTTGCCCATAACTTGTGTTGTGCAGTAAATATGGAGACTGTCACTCTGATTTTTATTTAACAGCACTCAGTGTTTTGCATTGCACAGCATTTGTATAGTACTGTGCTGTGAACTTTCAGAAAAGAGACTTGCAAGAACAAGGGGACACAATTTAAAGATAGAAGGAGGTTCAGGGGCAATGTGAGGAAGTATTATTTCACAGAGAGGGTAGTGGATGCATGGAACAGCCTTCCTGAGGAAGTTGTGGGGTCTAAAACTGTGGGAGAATTCAAGAATGCATGGGACAGACATAAGGCAATTCTTGTGGGGGCAGGAAGATATAGGCTGTTGGTTAACTAGGATTTAGCGGCCTATCCCTTAGGTAGGAAATGGGCAGACTAGATGGGCCTAGCGGTCCTTATCTGCCGTCAAAGTCTATGTTTCTATGTTTAAATACCCACACTGTTTGCACTTACCACCAGGGCTAGTTCTCTCTGGCTCGACCCTGGGGACCCCTGTAAAACAAAGTTAGTACAGCAAATAGAAACAGTACAGTACTTTGAGCACAAACTGGAACCACAGTCAGATTACATGCAGAAAAGTTAGATCTGATTTATTCAGGAGACGTGAACAAGGAAGGGCAAAAATCAGGTTAATTAACTTGAAGGTTATATCAATCAAGCAGTTATGCATGCGCTTTGAGCCCCCACAGTCCACCTCTGCGTACCCAGGTGAAGAAGAGATGGGCTAGCCAGGACTGATGCCAGGGTTGCAGCTGGTTGTGGCCTTGTGATGGAAAACACAACATGCACAGTACACAATATTTGTAATCCGGAGCCAGAGGGCTCAGTTAAGTAAAGGAAACGAAACAAGACAATCAGATGACACACTCAGATTAAGCTGTTGTTGCAGGAGCTACCCTGGTATTTACTCCACGATACCCAAGACTGGACACAGGCTGGACGAAAAATTGAGACTGCAGGTGGCTGATCTGGAATGCCGGGAGAAGCAGGGCCCGCATGAGTCACAGAGGCATCGTTCCTGTTCAAGCATGGAGCAGGGGCTGATCCTCAGGCAGGTCTCTCGTTGATGGCTTCTCTGTGCAGTGGGGAATCTGGCTGGGCCAATCTGGCGAGGCCTAGACCACATGGAGACAAATTCGGATGCAGTCCGTTTTGGGCTGGATACAGCTTCCAGCAAGCAGAACACAGTTCACACAGTGGGAAACTAACTCACAACCCACTAGCAGCTCATAGCATATTTACATGTAAGGGAATTCTACTGTACCAGGCAAAGCATTCCTTGGTCACAATCACAAGTCTCTGCATACACCGAGAGCTTAGGGGTAGCTAGAACTCCTGACAGGCTGATCACACTCAGCAAAACCTTTGTACTTCTTCAGGTTGAGCCTGGCCCACTTCAGTAGCTTACTTTAGTCACACAAACTTGGATTTAGTCCAATAATTCTCTTCTCCTCTCTCCCTCTCAGGAGCAGCAGGCAGACATGTAAGCCAAAAACTCAAGCGTTTTAACAGTTCTCCCATGCAAATCCACTCAGGATTGCTGCTCAGAATCACTTCAGCTCCTCTCATTTCACTTCCCAGCTCAGAACTAACTGAAAACTGCAAGCAGCCGGGACTTCCCAAGATCCAAAAGATCTGGTTGGCTGATTTGGCCGTCAGTCAAAGCAAGAGCTCCCCTTCAGTTGCAAAAGGCACAAAAACACCAAACTACAGTTCCTACAAATTTTGAATCAGACAGCTCCTGTGTCTGGCTACATTTTAGGTCCCACCAGTACTGTTTGGTCCAATTTGCAGTCCAGGACCAAGCTAGTGGAGACAAACAAAACAGTCCTTGCTACAAAGAAGCAGGTTAGACACACTACATTATCATTATCACTCTAAGATTTTCAGTAAATAGTTACATCTTTCAACAGAGCTCCCCTCAGATTACTTAAGCTGCAATAAGGCAGCTCTTAAAGAGACAGTACACAAGAGGCTATATAGGCTCTGGTAATCACATTTAAACTGCTAAAAGCATGGGGACACCAGACCTGGCAGTGAGCATTTAGGCAAGCTCAAGGAAGACTTTTTGGGAACCCCCATTTGTAGGGGGTTAAATAAAATAAATAAATAAGGAGGTGTCTATTATAAATGATAAAGTATTCTGCAAAGACCAAAGTCAGAAAAGGAGGTGGATGCTTGTTCCTAGAATACAGTTATTCCACAGAATCCCTGAACTATGATTTCCTAGGCTATTGATTTACTGCTAGAGGACACAAAACCCCTATCACTCGTGTTATATACATTCCCCAGGCTACACTGAAGAAGGTTCCAGAATGATCCAGCAATTCAGTAGTTCTATCCCTAGATACAGAGAATGGATTCTGATGGGTGACTTTAACCTAAACTGATCCACAAAACCAAATAACATTTTCCTGCCAATTTTCCAAGAGCTTGGACTACAACAGGTCATAAGCACTCCACCCATGTCAACTATAAAACAGGCACTCAGACAACCCTGGACTGGCTAGCAGTCTCCAATCCATCCAGGGTCGTATCCACAGGCAACCTCCCGATGATCTTAGTGATCACAGTCCATCTTGTATCTGATCTGCCAAAAAAAAAAAAAAGATTCCCATCCTCCAGGCTACATTCAGACTAGAAATGTGAAGAAACTCAACAGTGAACTCTACCTTAACAGTCTGAGGTCAGCTGATTGGTCATTGTTAGACAACATCTCTGCATCAACCTAGTCTCGGAAACTTTAACAGGACCTTGACAAACATCCTCAATTAGGTTGCCCCTTAAACACATGAGAATCAGAGGTAATAAGGCCTGATGGTTAAATGTAGATATCCTCTGCAAGTTGAAACTCCAGGACAAAATCTAGAAAAGATATAAATTGTCGGTAATCCCAAGACCTGTTAGAATACAAAAAAAAACTAGGAATAACTGTAAAATTCTGCACCTCAGTGCTGGGTGTACAACACAGGCCAGACATCACTGCCATAGTGGAGACATGGCTCTCTGCATCAACCCTTGACTCAGCTGTCTCCATCCCTGGTTTCACCATTTTCAGGGATGCTAGAGTTGGCAAGCGTGGGGAGGATGTGCAGTATACCTCCGTGAGCCCCTGCTTTGCCATGCTCTGCTGCCCCTCAAGCTCAATCATGGTGCCCAAGCCATCACTTTAAAAATCTCCTGATCACCGGCAGGGCCCTCTACTTCACTACACATACCCCTCATGAATCAGGCACCAGCAGTCCACCTCTTACTGACCATCTAGCCACCCTGCCTCCACAAAACCGAGCAGATTGTCCTAGGGGACCTCAATGTAAACTGGCTAGCTCCACCACCACACATATAAAGGACTCCTTTACTGCCCTTGACAACCCAAATAGTCACACTTCCTACCAGATTTAATCAGTCAAGTGGCACCAGCACCCTCCTTGACATAATTCTCTCTAATCGCCCCCACAAAATCAAGGGCGTGAATATCTTAGCCAGCACTCAGCGACCACTCCCCTATCCTCTGTCACTGGTCCTCTCCCAATCAGAAGCCCACATCCCAAGCCACCCCCCGCCACTTTAGCCGGAGGCCTCAGTAAATTAAGGCAGCACCTAGCTCAACTGGACTGGTCCCCAATCTCACTCGCAACTGATATCGACACCAGCAAAGCCTAACTCACCAGTGCTTCCGCAAGGCCTGTGACCTCTTTGCCCCTTTTCCAGCACTCCCCAAAAGACAAAATGTCCCATGGATCTCCCTCCCTTGTTCAACAACTAAAGCAGAGAGACAATCTATGGCATACTGCAGTCGAATCAGGTAGGCCTGCAGACAGACAGGCCTATAATGCTACCTGCAACCAATGCACCTGGGCCATAGGGCAAGCTAAGGCCAAACACTATCAAACCCCCTGGCCTCCTCCTGGGGCTCCAAAGCGTTTTCTGGAACAATATAAAGAAGCTCAATGGAAAGTCCGCTCCCTCCCCAATCTCAGATAGTGGCCAATGGCATCATCACCACTAACCACCACCAGATTGCTGACTGCCTCAACACGGCTTTCTCTGACCTCAGCTCAGTCCTCCCTGTCCACTTCTTTGACCCCATCAACACCCCAACCCCCCATTTCTCCTCTGCACCATATCACGACAAAGCCAAACCCCACCTGCTAAAAGCCCCTCCAGCCACAACCCGCGTGGGCCGATTGACTCTAGGATTCTTCGCTAATCCTAGATGTCATATACCCCTCTCAGTGACTGCTAATCTGGTCTATGTACAAATAATTCGAATGCCTGGAAATCGGCGAAATCACTCCAATCTACAAGAATGGAGATGTTTGACAGCACCTAATAACTACAGGCCAATCTCCATCCTCCCCCACTTTTTAAAACCCTGGAAAAAAAAAATAGTCTCTTCCCAACTCATGGAATACCTTACCAAATACAACATACTTTGTCCAGAGCAACACGGCTTCCACCTGGACAAAAGCATCAACACTCCTGGAGTTCTCTCTACATACATCTGCACTTGACGGCTGGCGGCGTGCGGGGCAGTGTTCATTGACCTATCCAAGGCCTTTGACACTGTGTGCCACCCTGTCCTGCTCAACTCCCTCCACCAACTGGGTTTCTCATCGGCCCCCTTGTCTGGTTCTCCAGTTACCTCCATAGCAGATCCCAGGTTAAGATAAGCAGTTCCATCTACCACTCCTATCCGCTCCAGTGTCCCCCAGGGATCCATTTTGGGCCCTACTCTTTTCAGTCTCTTTCTAACCCCTCCCTAGCTCCTGCTCAGGTAGAATGTTCCTATACACTGACAATGCAGTTCTCATCACCTCCCACTGCGACCCCGTCACCCTCCAGGACACCCTACAGCCTGTCTTCAACCAAACTGAAAATGGTTCCTCGACCACCATCTGGTCTTGAACCTCAAAAGACAGTCTATGCTCTTCACCCACCAGCAGAGCAGCCCAATAATGCCCCCATCCTCCCCAGCACCCTGCACCCCACTGAAAAGGTGACAGCTTACAAATACCTGGGCATCACCTCGACTCAGCACTCACTTTCCAAGATCATCTTAAAAGCCTGTCCACTGCAGTGAACACCGGATTGGACTCCTCTATCGCCACAGAGACTGTCTCCCATGAAGCGCACTCCGCTGGCTATCACCTCCTCCATCCTGTCCCTGGTTGACTATGGGCTTCCCATCTATGCTGCAGCGGACTCCACCGCCCTCACGAGTCAGACCTCAATAAACAAAGGCGTGCAGGCTCCTGACTGGTGCCCATGGCAGAACACACATATGCCAACTCTACTCCTCCTCTAACCTACTCACCTTTGGCGAGCGCCTGCGCTACCACACCTGTATATTGGCAAAAAAAAAAAAAAAAATACACTTCTTGGGCTCTCCCCAGGGTTGCCATATCCCTAAAACTAGCCCCCAAGACGATCGTCACCCAAAATGCAGCCAAGGCCACTTTCCAGGTTCCAGAACCAGGAACTCTCTGCCCAAAGGTCCTTCCACCACAGGGCCCCTCCTGGTACAACACCCTCCCTCCTCACATCACAAGCATCCCCAAAAATCGTCCCATTCAAAATTGCCTCATGCAGCCACCTCACCAGCACTCGGAACTGTAAGTGCTCTTGAATGCCCAAAGCCTGAACTCATCCTTTCTCATCCCATCTGGTACTCTGCAATGGAAAAAGTCTTCTGGACTGCCTCACCCACCCAGGAACCTGGTCCCCCCCAAGCACTCGCTCCTATACCCTCTAGAGCAGGCCTCATTATTTGATATAATTGTTAGATCAAACTTGAGACAACTAAAAGCCTCAGCACTCCTATTTACCATTGGAATTGCCCTGTATGTTCACTGATTGTATCTCACCTGTATCATCCACCAGTGTTGTATTTCACTGTCTATTTGTCGTCTACCCTCCTTGTGACGAGGTGCCTTTGTAAATGAATCCTTGACTCAAAGGTTGTAAATCCGATATATGAAATAAATAAATAAAACCCTAGTCAGGTATGTGACGTCCACCTATTTCAAAGAAAGACAAGAAATTAAATATACCACTCTAAAACTGTCTGGCAGGTTTTAAAGAGTTTACGGGGACAATCTTGCTGAGTTCCTTCACCTTGAGGTCAGTCAATGGTAGCTGGGCTAATGACCCCAGTGAAATAGCCAACCACTTCAACAGACAATTTGGGAACCACACCAAATACATGGCTGCTCAAAACTAGACTTCCCATTACCAATAGACACAAATCCCCTCCCCAACCAAGCCAACACCCAAAGTTTTATTTCAGGATTCTGACCAAAAGAAGTGCTTAAATGTATTACAAAATACAGCCCCAAACTTCCCACTGGTCTGTGAGGACTGGAATACCGTTTCAAAAACTTGGAAGGAAGTCCTTGCTGCACAAATCATGGAGCTCTTTAATTTCTCCTCTGTTTTGGAGTCTTCCCAGACATCTGGAAGCTGGCACTTGTCAGACCTATTCACAAGTCTGACTCCAAGACCAGTCCTCCAACTACAGACCCATTTCACTCCTCCATCATCTCTCCAAACTGTTGAGTGCATAGTCTTCAACCAGACTCTGGAATATCTAACAAAACATGTACCTTATCACGCCTGCACAGCATGGCTTCCAGAAACATCACAGCACTGAGACTGCCTGGTGAGATTCACAAATTCTGTATTCAAGGCCCTAGATGCAGGTAATTACCTAGGCGCGCAGATTCATTGACCTCACCAAGGCATTCAACCTTGTTGACCATCTGCTTCTACTTGATACTCTAGTGTAACTGGGCTTCTCGATGCCATGGCCTGGTTCCAGGAGCTACCTGGGCAACAAGGTACAGAGGAAGAAAATTTACAACTCCCTCTCAACCCTGCCATGGTTACCTGTGTGTATCACAGGGATCAATCCTGGGGTCTCTCCTATTTTCACTCTTTATAAACCGAGGTTCAGCAGCCTGCCCTATACTAGCATGGTCCTCTACACCAACGATGCAGTTATAGCCACCCCCAGGGGGCGCCACCCCAGGGCTACTACTCCTGTCTGCCCCCACGGGAGGCAGAGTGAGGCCCAGATCAGTTGACGGGTGCCTCCACCCAGAGGTTGAGGTTAGCACAGTTAAGACTACCTCGGTCACAGCCCTCTGGGCTACTGCAACCCCATCCGTCCCACTAGTGACTCACACTGGGTACCAACAATTCTGTTCACCAGTACACTTACCCCTGGATAATATATTCCAGCTCCCTTGGGAGCCCTGTAAAGTAAGGCACAGTTATATTGCAATCACCAGGCAGCAGTTCACCATTAATGTACACAATAACCAGGATGTAGCTGTACAAAAGCAATCTGATTTATTCAGGTGGAAAAATAACACAGGACAGGGGAATCAAGTTGATTAGCTTATCACTATACTTATCTACCTAGGGCTCTGTGCACAGGCTAACCCTACAGTTTATTGTCCCGGGGTACCCAAGCCCTAACGGCTAGTCCACATGTGGCAGCTGGTTGGGGCCCTTAGCACAGACAAACATAACAGCCCTGAGCAGGTCAAAGTAGGAGGAAAGTTCAATTAGGCAGTCAGCAATACAATAGTGCACTGAAACCACTGCGTGACCACGCTGCAGGAGCTACCCTGAATTAGTACTCACAACCCAGCAAATAATGATTCCTTCACGCTACCAGGATGGAGCCTGACTTTCCCCGCCTTCTCACGTTTATATGGTAAACAGCAACAGAGGGTACCACACCAGGCAGCTGCTTCCAATGCTCCCACAAACTCACAGCCACTGAGATACTGCAGCGGCAGCTTCCACTTTTCCTTCGGACCGAGCGCAATTCAGCAATTTTCTCCAGTCCTCCTACAGGTCGAGCCTGGTCGGTAGTTGTACAGGGCACAGTCTCCTCTGACCGCCTGTCGACGGATTTCCAGGGCGAACTCGCAAGAGAGAAATGGCTACCAGGCCTTCACGCGCTTCCCACGCCAACACTTCCCAGCGCAGAAGCACAGAAGCTCCTCACTCCTCACCAGCCACAGCATCTGCCCTCAGCAGCAAAGGGCTCTTCTCCAGTTCGGCGCTCCCCGCCCCATTGGCTGGCGACACCTGCCAGTCAGCTTCTCCTGTGCTCAGTGGTGCGAAAAGCACCATATCCCATAATGCCTTTCTCACATGCCAAACAGTTCCCCCATTGGTCAGCCAGCTCGAAGGAGTCGAGTTACTGATTGGTCCATCTGGCAGTTCGGGACCAAAATGGAGGGATAATCAGACAGTCTTTGCTGCAACAGAAACAGGTTAGAACAACACATTATCATCATTACCCAAAGTTATTTCCAGCAAATAGCACATCATTCAACTAGGCTCCTCTGCTCTTCTAGCAACTGCGGAAACAGAGCGATTAACCAGCAGCCCAGGTGGGGTAGAGCACAGAACCACACAGACCCCTCATTTCCACTGGTTATGGCTGCAAGCAGGCAGCCCATAAAGAGACAGTACCGGAGGCTTTAACAGCACTCACTGACAATAATATATAAACGGCTTAAACGCAACACCAACCAGGCAGGAAGCATCTAAATGGGCTCCTGGAAGTTCTAGAACCCCATTTGCAAGGGGTTACATAGTTAGTGAGGGCAATGACATAAACTGTCTTAACAAATCCTCCAGTCTGACCTTCCACCATGGACAGCTGGTTTAACCATCACAAACTGGTGCTTAACACTTAAAAAAAAAAAAAAAAGAAAAGCCATGCTTTTCTGGACCACGTTAATCCCTGTCACACCCTCATCCTGATGGATTCCTTGGGTGAGCAAATTGAGATTGTTCATATGTAACCCCCTACAAATGGGGTTCCCAAAAGTCTTCCTTGAACTTGCCTAAATGCTCACTGCCAGGCTGGTGTCCTGCATTTTAGCAGTTTAATGTGATTACCAGAGCCTGAATAGCCTCTCATGCATTGTCTCTTTAAGAGCTGCCTAATTGCAGTTTAAGTAATCTCAGAGGGAGCTCTGTTGAAAGATGTAACTATTTACTGAAAATCATTTAGAGGGATAATGTAGTGTGTCTAACCTGCTTTCTTTGTAGTAAGGACTGTTTTGTTTGTCTCCACTATCTTTGTCCTGGACTGCAAATTGGACCAAACAGTACTGGTGGGACCTGAAATGTAGCCGTACTACAGGAGCTGTCTGAATTCAAAATCTGTAGGAACTTTAGTTTAGAGGGGTTTTTTGTGCCTTTTAGCAACTGAAGGGGAGCTCTTGCTTGACTGACGGCCAAATCAGCCAACCAAATCTTTTGGATCTTGGAAAGTCCCAGGTTGCTTGCAGTTTTCAGTTAGTTCTGATCTGGGAAGTGAAATGAGAGGAGCTGAAGTGATTTTGGGCAGCAATCCTGAGTGGATTTGTATGGGAAAACTGTAAAAGGCTAAGTTTTGGCCTGCATGTCGGTGTGCTGCTTCTGAAAGGGACAGAAGAGAATTATTTTGGACTAAATCCAAGTTTTGTGACTAAAGTAAGCTACTGAAGTGGGCCAGGCTCAACCTGAAGAAGATAGAAGATTTTGATGAATGCGATCGGCCTGTCAGGAGTTCCAGCTACCCCTAAGCTCCCAGCGTGTGCAGAGACTTTGTCTAGTACAGTAGAATTCTCTTACATGTAAATGTGCCATATGCTGCTAGTAGGTCGTGAGTTAGTCCCCACTGTGTGAACTGTGTTCAGCTTTGCTGGAAGCTTTATCCAGCCCAAAACGGACTGCATCTGAATTTGTCTCCATGCAGTCTGGGCCTTGCCAGACTGGCCCAGCCAGACTACCCACTGCACAGAGAAGCCATCGATGAGACCTGCCTGGGGATCAGCCCCTGCTCCACGCTTGAATAGGAACGATGCCTCTGTGACTCGTGTGGGCCCTGCTTCTCCTGGCATTCAGATCAACCACCTGCAGTCTTGATTTTCGTCCAGCCTGTGTCCAGTCTTGGGTATTTTGAGTAAATACCAGGTTAGCTCCCTGCAACAACAGCTTAATCTGAGTGTGTCATCTGATTGTCTTGTTATTTCGCTTCCTTTACTAACTGAGCCTCTGGCTCCGGATTACAAATATTGTGTACTATGCATGTTGTGTTTTCCACCACAGGACCCCAACCAACTGCAACCCTGGGCATCGGTCCTGGCTAGCCCATCTCTTCTCCACCTGGGTACTAGAGATGGACTGTGTGGGGACTCAAATGCATGCATAACTGCTTGACTGATATAACCTTTAAGCTAATTAACCTGATTTTGCCCCACCCTTGTTCAAGTCCCTGAATAAATCAGATCTAACTTTTTCTGCATGTAGTCTGACTGTGATTCCAGTTTGTGCTCAAAGTACTGTACTGTTGCTATTTGCTGTGCATAACCTTATTTTACAGGGGGTCCCCAGGGTTGAGCCAGAGGAACCAGCCCTGGTGGTAAGTGCAAACAGTGTGGGTACTTGTGTGGTGTACCAGGGGTATTGTGAAAGTGATTACTGTACAGTGTTCAGGCCACTAGAGGGAAAGGGGGGTTACAGTGTCTCAGAGGGCTGTGCCCTGGTTTGCTTGACCACTACCAACCCTGACCTCCAGGTGGAGGAACCGCTTCAGAACTCAGGCCCTTAACCTGCTAATACTAGCCAAGCAGGCAGGGTTCGAGCTCCTGGGACAGCGCCACAGGGGTTACACACGTAATTTCAATATCTGGGTATCGCCCTCAACAACTCACTTTCCTTTGAACCCTATGTTGCACACATTATGAAAAAACTTCACCAGCGGCTGGTGTGCTACACAGTTAAAAATGTCTCACAGCTGACTCTCAGAAAATGTTATCAGACGGTCCTCTATTGCCACTGATTGATTATGACCTGCTAATTTATTCCTCCGCTAGTAATATAACACGACCTGCAGATTCCAGACTAATCTTCCATCCCAAACTCACCACTGCCACCTTCTCTCCTCTACAACTCTGTCCTCTGGACCTTCGATAAAATTACTTGCACTTGTATTTCTGCAGAAAGTTGTATTAGGTCCTGCCAAGCATCCAGGAAATCTGCCCTGAACTGGTTAAAAAAAAAAAAAAAAGTCACTAGATCAACTTAGGGCCATTCCTTCCTTATCCCCAGAATGAACACCAGCCTAGGACAACACTCTCTCACTTTTAGGGCCACCTCCTGATACAACAATCTGTACACTTCTCTTCACAAAATGACATCAGTCTCCTGTTTCAAACAAGTCTGTGTTCAGTACCTATTATCCCATGCCACTTGCAGCTGTGACTGACCCCTACTGTAATTCTGCCCACTGCACTTAAGCAACTGTTTCTAAGCACACCCGATTGTAATTGTCTCCTGCTTTCTCAAATGTTACTATGTTCATTTATAAACCAACTGTTCACACCACTGGGCACTTATGTAAAAGGGTCTTTGCCCATTAAGGTTTCCCAGTATAAAAAATAAAATGAAATATCAGTGTTGCAAAGTTCTAAAATGGTACTTGCTGTGTGAATCAGCAGCACTCACTGAATTTATAAGTAATATCTCGCAACAGGATGTGCATTACAGGATTTTAATGCATGCCCCAGGGGTGTAGTAAGAGGCAGAGTGTCACTACACCCTGGGGAGTGCATTAAAATCCTTGATACACACCCTGGAGGGCTTATTACACTTATAAAATGACTTGAGTGCTTTTTAAGAGGAGAAACAGCTGACAGTGTATTTATAGAGATTTAGTACATGGTCACATGATGTTTCTCAGCCAATGGAATTTCTAGATTTTGTTTCTTGCCATTTTATAAGCGCTTGTAAAGATGTGGAGCAATAGCAGAACTGGAACCCATATTTGCAAAGCCACTTCTGCAGGAAAAAATAATTTGCAGGTTTCTAGAGCAGATCTCTGTCACACCAACCCACCTTCAGCAAGTCTCGGCCCTCTCACCTGAAACGTGTCCACCACCCTGTGGGAACTGGCGATTTAAGAGCGTGGAACTCGCTTGGATCACTGCCACAAAGAATATCTTGTGCCGGTAGACGCTGATGAGGTAATGGTGGGGGTTGGGATTACAGGGGCACATTCTCTGCCTCTGACGCCTCCTGTGCCTCAAAAAATAGTCGCAGACCGAGCTGCAACCACGCTTCCAGTGCTTTCTAGGAAGATGTCCCCGAGGAGTTGATGAGAAAGAGGCTGTGAATCATGGTGGGGAGGAGCACTTACACACCACAGGAATTCCACAGGACACAGAACCAGCTCATTTATTTGTGGAACTGAGAATCTGGGGAGAAAGAAACAGGTCCTCATACTGGAAAGCGCTTTTGTTTTACTTCCTCAAGCACACCCACAAACAAACAGCTACCCTTTGGAGTCTATTATTACACCAATAATCCAGGCCCAAATCTGTAAAATTTAAATAAATAAATATGTAGGGTATGAAATTCATGAAAACAATTACCTGCTCAGGGGCAAGCCAGTTTTAAATATTCATACCAATAAACATATGCCACACCAAGTTTTTTTTTTTTTTTTTTAAAACACATACACACACACACACACACCATTTACATTTGTCAGTGGACAAAGCAATAGTGTCACAATTGCTAGCAATAATTGTAGTCTAGACCCATTCCCTTTGATTAGCTTCCCACAACCCTCAAAAGGGTCATCATCATTTGCCTATGGTGTCCTTAAAAGGACTTTCATTTCTTTAGCCACCAACCCCATTAAATATTCTATGGCTTATTCTGTTATCACAAAAACACTTTTTGGGGGGTTCACTGGCAGATCCAACTCCACTGACCTCCGTCTGTATCTATGTTGCCATGTGACCAGCTGATCTCATGCTTATTGCTCTAGTGAGGCATGATTCTGGGTATGTGCTGGCTGGAAGCGGTCACATGACAACGCAACACTATTCCTCCACTTGTGTTGGATAGTCACATCTTTCGCTTTTTCTTCGGGAGGAGAGGAGAAAGCACAGGTTTTATTTAACTCTAAAAATGGATTAGCTTTTGCTCATAAAAGTTCTAAAACATTGTGAAAATGCATAGCACTTGCCTCACTGTGTTTAACAAACATAACACCTCTAGAAAACCATATAAATGCTTTCTGTACAGTTAGTATTGTTCCAAGAAAAAGTGCTAATCAATTATTTAAACCCTGAAGCACAGCAGCACGTAGCAGATTTAGGTGTTCCAGTGGGCAGGAACTAAGTAAATGTAGGTTTCTATTGCCAAAAACACCTGCTCTTGGGGCAGCTAAGGTATAAGAATTTTGCACCTGATTTGACTGGCTTATTAGTGCACCATCTCAGGAGCAATTTTCCATGACGGTGACCAGAGTTCCATCCCAGGAAGTCGAGGGCTTGGCAGAAGGCTGACAGGGAAAAGTGACTGCTACACAAAGGTCATTTTGTACAGGGGCAGCAGGAGTTGAAATTTGCACTGGCCCACTAGCCAAATGCTGATAGATTTATTTATTTCAGTTTGGGATGAATACCTTTGAGTCAAGGACTCATTTTCAAAGGTTCCACGTCAGTGTTGAACAAACATTACAAAAATAACAAGGTTTACAGAGAAAAAAGAAAAACATTGAAGCATATACAGGCAGTAATAGTAACATTTGAACTTATACACATCAAATTAGTAAATATTAACAGATAAGACTGATTAGATTGTCGACCTTGCAAAGCCTTTCAACACCGCTCCAACCCCATACTGTCCTCGAGTATGGCTGAATCAGGCCTCTGTCGCAGCCACAAACTGGTTCAGATCATACCTCTGAGAGAACTCAGTCCGTTAGAGTCTCACATGCAATCTCCACCCCTTCCCTTAACTACCGGTGCACTACAGGGTCGGTTCTTGGTCCCATTCTGCCTCTCTATATTCCTAAACGACCTGCCACCATCTGCTCTACTTCTCAATCCACATGTATGCAGATGATACTGTACTCTACTACTGGCTCCGCCCCTGATGTGGTACAATCAAACCTCCAAGCTGACTTCAACAAGGTACAGCAATGGTTTAGCTCACACCAGCTCTCCTAAATGCAAAAAACTGTCACTATGACCTTTGGCACACGATAACGCCTGGCCAGACTCCCATGCCTTCCCTACTTCGTCACCCCTGATGGCCAAAATTTGAAGATGTCTCCTGCTCCATTACTTGGGGGTCTGGCTCACAGCCATCTCTCCTTCTCTGACCACATCGATGCTATCTCAAAAAACTATGCCCCATGCTCAGTGCACTGTATAGGAACCTCAGCAGCCTCCCTCCTCCCAGAGTCCGGACGTGAACTGGTCCTGAAGATGATACTCCCTCATCGACTACTGCGACGTTGTATACAGTGCAGCCTCTAAGTCCACCCTATCTAAACTGGACACACTTTATAATGCCTTCTGCCGCTTGCTCTCGATGCCTTTCCTCACCTACCACTGAAACCTCTACCGAGCCTTTGGCACTACTGTCCCCTCGAAAACTGTCAGATCTCTCACTGTGCTAAATTTGTCTCCAACCCATGGCTCGGGTCCATCATCTTCTACCTTGCCACAGTGCTCTACAGATGCCCCACTCCCTCTGCCATCATCTTAGATCCAGTGATTCCCGGCCAACTTTCAGTCCTTAGGGAAGACCGACTGCCTGTCAAGCTGCCATCTCACACTGGCTACCCAAGCTCTAGAACGCCTCCCACAACAAATTCAGCACTCTTCCTCTTCCTACTCTCTGTCTACCACCCTAGCAAGCTTCCTGCTACAAATTACTCCTGTCCCTGAACCTGCCATGCCCCACTATCCCTCCCAATGCCTGACCAGCGGCCTTAGCCTTGCTACAGAAGCTGGCATATAACCCCAACCTTGCACTTGTGTCCTGGGCCCTATTTTGCTCTATGTACTGTGTATAACTGTATAACTGTGATATACGTCCTCTGTTGTTTACAGTTGTTACTACTGTGCTAACTTACCTTGTCTGCTGCTTCTTGTGACAAAATTGTTATTTGATACTATAATATCCTAAGCATTCAATGTAAGCTGCTTGTATATTCATGCAATCATGTATCCTTATGCTGCTTTTATTTGTTTCTGTTTAAATGTTCACTTGATAACCCGTGTGTTATCATATCCATGTGTACCTCCAGGTCGCACCGAGAGACGAGCATCTTGTTGCTCAGTGTGCCTTTCCGGTGAAACAACTGCAATAAATAAATAAACATCCCACTGATTTACTGTCACCTTGGTGACCACAGGTGGTGTGCAGGAAATAAGCGACTTGTAGAGGAGACTGTTGGAGCGCTTCAAAGGTTGGCTGCATCAGGCTTGCCGCAGCTGAACCTGCTGCACACTCCTGGTGGGGAGGGGCAGGAGAACAGTGGAAATGGGCAGGGCTGGGAGGATGAAAACTGCCAGTCCACCACGTCCCACACTGGACTCAAGCCACCATTCCCCAAGGACACCATCAGTTTTACCTCTGCTGCGGGTGGCCAGATTGATGTGGGGAACAAATGCCGTGGAGCTAAGGCAAACCCAGCCTGGGGCAGCACAGCAGTGTTTTGGCGGGTGGCTGACAGTCCCAGGAGAAGGGTGGGGAGTGTCAGCCGGATGGGAACGGAGCACCTGGCGATATGGGAAGGAGGTCCCATCTGTGACCATGAGTATAATGCAAATTAAAAAAACAAGAAACAGATGTGCCTGTTGGGAGGAGCCGGTAAAAGACGTCGAGCAGTGTACTTGGCGAGTTCAGTAAAACAGTATTGGATAGTTCCAGGCAATGGTTCTGTGAGCTGTGAATCTTTTAGTGAGGGGCTCTGGGAATGAACCAGAATCTATTATCTCCCAGCACATTGCCTTAACAGTTTGACCCACTTCTCCAGTCTCTAGGACAGGCAGCCAGCTGGAGCTAGAAGAACAAATGAGCCTCCATGGTTCTCAAGGCCTGGCCACTGGAAGTGTGAGTGGCTGGGCTTAGGCAAGCTAGTGAATGTGTTTACTGCCCAGCCCACCTCTCTGTAGCGCCTCCTCAAAGAAGACAGGCACACAGATCACGGTAAGGAGGTGGGTTGCATAAAGAAGACTGGCTGTACAAAAGAGATTTATTAAAGATACCTCAAAAAGCATACAGAGCAAGAGAAAATGTATAACTACTTTATTAGGCAAGGGCAATTGTTATTCATAGGGCACCCTATTCCAGAGTCTCAAAGTGCCTTACCTAAGACAGTGTAAACAGGCACAGCACACTGCAATAGATAGCATTTTTTTTTTTTTTTGCACCTCCCACACACCCCAACGGCCACTCCTTCAGAGCGCCACCACCTTCCTGCCTCCCTCCGACCTCCTACCACCTACTCCCAGCCCCAATTGCAGCCTACCTTGGTAGCCCGGCATATCCCTATGCCAGGAGGGTCCCTCTCTCCGGGAGGAATGGTCTTTACGGCCAACTTTGCATCCCAGGTGCTGCGGGGTTGGATCCAGGCCGGCTCCGGGGCTTTTACAGTGGAAGTGGCCAAGGCAGCTAGTCGCACAGTGAATGGGGCATCATTTCCATTTTCTGTGCCCCAGCTACGCAGTTCTCAGCCTTGTGTAAGCACGCAGGGTATTCCTGGGCTGGGGCATGCTGTGGGTGTGTCGAGGTAGCACGTCCCAAGCTCACCACCAATCCGCCCACAGGTCCTCAGGCAATCCCACCCCTCGAGGGAAGCGCCCAAGGACGCTTATAGAACCCCTCCTTGCTGGTCTCCAGTCCTGGTACCCAGGCTCGGGCACAACCCGGTTGCCAGCATGCCGAGCGAACCCTTTACTGGGCCATGGAGCTGGCTAATAGATTTCTAACAACAAATAAATTAGATAAGTACTCAAAAAGTAAGTATCACTGAATAAAAGATTTTTAGAGAACTCTTAAAGGCTTCCATGGTGCAGGCAGAAGGACGCTGGGGGCAAGGAGATCCACAAAATCAGAGTGACCATCCCAAGCACTCTTATTATCACTACAGCTATATAAAATGCAGGGGTTAGATTGGGCAGGTTCCCACAGGAACTCAGTTCCCTGCCTCTAACAAAATTGCATGATCGTTCTTGCACTACTGTCATATTTCACCAAAGAATAATATAGCAGTTCTCCACCTGCAGGTCTACAGGTGAGAGTTCCTTCACCTACACATTTTCAGGTTAAACACTGATAGGATAGATCTGAAGATTAACTGTCCTGACGAGAAGGACAATCAGCATTTCCAGACTGTTAGCTGCAGGAGTCCATTCTCCTTAAGCAGCAGCAGTTTAGAGCTGCCTTCCTCACAGGAGCTCAAATATAAGAACCATCCTGCAGGAAAAAATGTACCCAGCCTAGCTCCTTTATAGGGTGGCCACCTTTCAGTTTCTTCAACACCCTGGAGGTGACCGGGCAGACTGGACCAGCCCTTGCTCACCATTCAGGGACTTTAAAATGAGGGACACCCCCATCAAATCCAGCTAGGATTACAGAGTAGGCACTCACATTAGGAGTGTTCCTTCAAGCAAGGCACTAACCCTATACACTTACAACCTGCAGGCATGCAGATATGGGAGTCTGCTGTGTAAGTCAGCCCAACCTGAATGTACATTTCATCTGATACACTTTAACATGGACAGAAAGTGCACACGACATGCAACTCATACACTATTTATTTCATATGGCTGCACCCCCCAAACTGTGCAGCCAATGGCCTTCCTTAGTTACAGTGCCTATTTATTTACGTCAGATTCAGATAATACCTTTGAGCCTACAGGCTCTTTTACAAAGGTTCCAAGTCAAAGTTAGGACATACAGTACAATAACATATGGTTACCAAGCAAGTCACAAAAACATGGTGTTGCTGTCATTGGAAGGATGTGCAGGATTTGCTAATCCATTTGCCCTCATCAGCACTAGCAGCAGCACAGAGGAGCTAGGATGGGGTGGCACTAAGAGCACGAGGCAGCAGCTTTGTGGTGCAGGGCTCCTAAAATCTACAAAGATTCTTGTATTTTACGGGGAATAAGGCCATGGATCAGGTCCCATAGACTTGTACTGTTTATATGGTAAAATATGGCAATTCTGCTTCCATAGGTAATAATGTAATCTACTTAACAACTGCCCCAGGTTACAGGGACAGGTTTTAACACACAGTATGCCCCTAGCCTTTCACAGCTGTAGCAATATTGCAGCTTTGTTCTCACCTTGCAGGCCCGTTTCCAGCCACTGACTCAGGCACAGCTTTCCCCTGAACACACAGCAGCTCTTCCTCTGTCTGGCAGTACCAACCTCTGTATACCTCAGTCTTTCTCGCTTACATTACAAGCCTAAGATGCAGCTGATTCATAGTGTTACCCTGCCCTCAAACAGTACCCAGTTGCCTCATTGGAGAAGCCCTGCATCTACCACCCCTTAACACTGATTGGTTTTAGCACACCTCCTCACAGCTGGTTGGAGTTGCTATGCTGCACCTTGTCTGGCTGTGATTGATTGGTTGGTTGGGGCCCTGCTTGTTACCAGTATCCCAAGCTCATTGGTTAGCATTTACTACAGAACTGGTGTTCACCATTCAGAGCTGCCTGTATTTCTGCTGATGCTGCCAAGTGGGGTGGAACTAGACTCACAGAAGGGAGAAGCATGTAGACAGTGAGAGAGGATTGTAGTAATGAAAAAGGGTTAGCAGAACTTGAGGCAAAACACGCAAATGTCCAAAGGAGTTATTTTAAAACAAAACAGGATCCTTTATTTTTTTTTCCCACTTGAGCTCAGTAATAGATGGCACTTTCGTCCAGCAGGCTACAGTTCAATTCCACATTACCTCAGATGCATACCTCTCAACCTCTTACCTCATGAATCAGGGACAAGGCTTAAAAATCAGGGACAAAGACCCCAAATTAGGGACACATCTTAAAAATTAGTACTATTCACACATAAAGCTGATAGAATAAAGGGATTTGTGTTAAGATGCATTTTCTGAAGCAGAACAAGTCTGTAACTTTAATGTTTGACATTATTTTGTGCTTTTAATCTCCACTGTTCTGTCGCAAGAACACAAAATTTTACGAGGGACAGAGGAAAATTCTGAGGCAAAATCAGGGACAGTTGAGAGGTATGCTCAGATGGACCATTGTTGATTCACATTTCTTCTGGCTGGCTTCAACCCTGGTGGGTACTTTAATTTCAATACACAGACCCAAGGGGCCACAGGGCTTACAAAGTCCTCACACCTGCAGCTTGGGTGGAACTCCACAGGCTTTTTAGACCATTTTTGATAGCCATGTAGCTACTTCAGCTTCAGTGGGTGGCACAGACTAGCACCAACTCCCCACCCCTGCGATTTAATTTCAGAGATGCACTTGTTCTCCCATACAGAATATACTTTCTCTGATGTTTTTCACATTTTTCTTCATACTTCAAGACCCTAAATGCCTGTGTAACCCCTAGATGGCTATCCCAGGGGCTACTACCCTGCCTGATTTGCCACTAACAGGGTTGAGGGCCCTGGATCCAATGGCGGGTGCCTCCACCCAGAGGTCAGGGTTTGCAATAGTTAAACTAACTTGGTCACAGCCCTCTGGGACACTGCAACCCCTTTCTTCCCACTAGTGGCCCACACAATATATCAGAATTACCTTCACAGTATACACTTACCCCCAGGTCTGGTTCCGGCACTGGGACCTCCTGTGAAATGAGATACAGTGCAACAATCACAGTACAGTACTTTAACATAGACAAATACCTCAGGCAGTATAACTTTGCTGAAACAAGCAGCTCTGATTTATTTAGGGGATATAATAAGGACAGGGGAAATCAGGTTAATTAGCTTATCACCTAATAATCTATTTATGGCTCTGTGCACAGGCCTATCCCTATCAGTACTGTCCCTGGGTACCCAAGCCCTAGTGGCTAGTCCAAACCGTGGCAGCTGGTAGGGCCCTTTCACACAGAGAAAAGGAGAATTAAACAGTCAGCAGTACAGTAATTCCATTTGGATTTAATGTGGCAATTCAACAGGAGCTACCCTGAATAAGTACTCACGACCTCCAAATAAGATAGGGTCCTTCAATGTCAGCAGGGCTCACTTGAGGTACACAAACCTGTTCACACATCCATATAAAAGAAAGCACTATACCAGGCAGGCTGCATCTGTATCCCGATCGCACTACTGCACAATACCCGGAGAACACACAGCAGGATTCAGTTCCTGACAGACCGAGTGCAATTTTCAGCAATTCCTCCAGTCTTCTACAGGGTGAGCCTGGTTTGTACTCTTCAGAGATCCTTGATTCTTTTCACAGACGGATTCAGTCCTAACAAGCTGTTACAATGCTGCAGACCGAACTCTGGGCCTTACACACGCTTTTTGACTAAAACTGCACACTGAAAAGCACAGGGCTCCTTCCTTCTTCACTGCCAAAGCTCAACTGAAACTCCAACCCGACAAAACCGGGCACTTCCTTTGAGTTCCTCCCAGTTCTTGACTGGATTGGCTGTCACTCACAATAGACTGCTGCTGTTGGTCCAAAAGGCACTGAAGTCTCAAACTACATCTCCCAGAGTCACTGCCCATACAATCCTCTTGTGGCTGGCTCAGATTATGAGTCCAAGTTCTGATTCGTCCAAGGCACCATTTTAGAGCTAGCTTACCCCACACTGATTGGTCCAGTTCAGCAGTTCAAAACTAGAATGGGAACTAGCAGACACAGTTCTGACTGCAAAGAAAGCAGGTTAGACAAACTGTAATTTCATTATTACTCTAAATAATTTCTGGCAAACAGTTACATCTTTCAGATAGGTTCCTTTGCACTCCTAGTGACTGCAAAATGAAGTGAATTGGCAGCAGCTCGAGTGGTACTCAGAGAAGCACACAGTCCCCCATACAACTAATTATGTCTGCAAGCAGACAGCTCTTAAAGAGACAGTACCAGAGGTTCTAAAACACTCACTGATAAATGGCTTAAATGCCAAACACCATTCAGGCTTGGAGCATTCAAGCAAGCTCCTGAAGTCTTTTGGGAACCCCCATTTGCAGGGGGTTACACCTTCCTGGTTTGGGAAAGCTTGACGTCCGGCAACAAGTACCCCATAAGTTTCAACTGCAACCATATACATTTGCATTAGGCTCGCACATGTAATCATCAGTCAATATATCATTTTACCAAGAACACATTTCTGAAACATTGCAGTACGCCACTTTACACAGTATTACATACACATTGTACCATAACTCAAGTTATTACCTCTTGTACATGAAACCTGAAGAGAGGGGGCCTTCCTATCAGTTACCTTGGGGCTGGATGGGGCAAGGGCACCATACTTAGAGGGCAACACAAGTAACTTGGAGTTAGCACTGATGCTCAGTTTGGGCAATGAGCTCGGGACACATACACTCTTTTATGGACAACATTGAGAGGCAAGTCCACAGGCCTCCCAAGTGCATCATAACTGAGGTGCACCACAGGCTTTACAGCTCGACCAGTCTTTCTAGGGGGAACTGTTATAGTCTCTGCACTCTGAGCCTCATTTTCAGCATTGTCCTCACTTGTCAGGAGTCTCCATGGGGTAGAGAGCTAGAACTTGGGGCACTTTCAGCTCCAGGAGTTACAGTTTCTGAGTCCACAACATTTGCCTCGCATGGAGAGCTTTCAGACACTGGCAGTGGACTGTCAGGGCACTCAAAATACTCTTCTTGTTCGGGTGTATCACCAGTCTGCCCTAATCTATCATTTTCCTCCTGAAAGCTCAAACAGTTCAAACCATGCACAATGATTCCATTTCATCTGATCTGATGCTTTGCACTTCACTTTCTGGGAGCATTGGCTCCAGGGATGAAGCTGGGGCTTAGACAGTCCAGAAGGCCCAGCTTTGTCTCCAGTATTGACTAGGGATTGCCTCAAACACTGACTCAGTTCAAGAAGGATAGTATTCAAAGTCACCTCACTTTCTTCCGATATGGACTGACAGTCATGCTCAACTGGGACTTGTGGAGGGAACACTTTAACTTTGCTTCTGTAGGTGCAGACTTTCTTGATCTTTTCTTAGCAGCAGCTCTAGTCACTGGTCCAGAGGCATCTTCTAGGGCTCAGACTCAATTAAGATTTGTCCAATGGGCAGTAAATGATTTCTATGCATTGTTTTACATCTTTGAATTATTCTCAGGCCTTACTTTGTACACTGGCAGATCATCTAGTTTGCCCACTACAATGTGAGGGAGATGGTGCCATCTGTCAGCAATCTTGTGCTTGCCATGCAGTCCCAGATTTCTTAGCAATACCCGATCTCCTCCTGGAGTTCCTGTGCTTTCACCTTTTATCATACCTTTCTTTGTTGGCCAGATTTCTTTGGCAGCCATGGTTTGAGCCAGTTGGTACGCATGAGTTAGCTGGGCCTTTAACTTTGCACATACTGTAAATAGTTGTCAGCTTGAACCCCATCAGGAGAGACCCCAAACACACATCTACTGGTAGTCGAGCTTCTTCCAAACATCAGGCGGTAGGGGAGAATCCAGTGGCATCACTTTTGGTGCAGTTATAAGCATGTACCAGGGTGCTAATTTGTTGGCTCCATCTAGGCTTGTCCTTTGGGTGCAGGGTGCTCAGCATATCTAGCAAAGTGCGTTGAAACGTTCAGGCTGTGGGTCCCCTGGGGATGGTAAGGAGTGGTTCTGGACTTTGCACTCCCACAGAAAGCATCTCTTTGATCAGACGACTCTCAAAGTCTCTCCCTTGATTAGAATGGATTCTTTGTGAGCCCCATAGTGAACAAAAAGTTTTCTACAAGTACTTTGGCCACAGTGGATGCTTTCTGGTCTTTGGGTGGAAAGCTTGGGCATATCTCGTGAAATGGTCAGTGACCACCAGCACATTACTGATATTTCTTTGATCTGACTCCAAACTCAGAAAATCAATACAGACCAGCTCCATGGTGCACTGGTGGTGATGTTAACAAGGGGCAGCCCTCTGGGGCAAAGCTTTCTGTAAGCAGCGATTACAAGTTCGAATGTGTTGCTCCACATCAGCCCCCATCTTAGGCCAATAGAATCTGGATCTCACCAAGTCAAGTGTTCTGTCTATACCAAGGTGCCCCATGTGGTTGTGCAAGGACCTCAGTACTGAGTCTCGAAGGCAGGGCAGCACTAGTTGTTGTTTGTCTACTTGTCCCCTCTGTCTACTGTTTCTCTGTATAACAGTTTATTGATCAGTTTCAACTTAGGACCTTCTTTGTATAACAGTGCAGTTCTCAAATCAGTGGAGCGAATTTGGACACATCTTTTCCTGCATAGAGGGCTTCTAAAGCTGCTTTGATCATGGGATCGCGGGATTGAGCCCCCGAATACTGTCATTGTCCAGCTGAGGTAGTGCACCAATGTCTATTGCAGAAAAGTGGCAATAAGCAGCAGGTATGCAATTCTCAGAGGGTCCCAAGCAATCCACCATGCAGTCCACTAGATCCGTGGACATTTGTTCCTCCCTGTCAAACTTCGGCAGAGTGCCCGAATGTCAGGTTCTGCCAATCGGACCCAATCATTCTGGGGAACAGGCCCGGAGAGAGCATCAGCATCTATGTGGTTCAGACCTGCTCGGTATTCGAGAGCATAGTCATATGTAGATAATGCAGAAAGCTACCTATGGCCAGTGGCATCCAACTTAGCTAAGGTCTGCACATAGGTCAAAGGATTATTGTCAGTTTTACTAGTATTTTAGCCCCATACAAGTACTCATGGCATTGGTCAATAGCTCACTAAAGCTAGGAACTCTAACTTATGTACAGGATAGTTCTTTTCGGATGGGGTCAGGCTTCACCGGCAAAGGCCACTGGTCTCAGGCCATTCTGCGCTCTTGGTACAACACAGCCCCCAACCCTTGCAAGCAGCATCAGTGTGCAGGACGTAGGTTTTCTTGGATCGGCATAGGCCAGCACTGGAGCATGGGTGTTGATATATGATCTCATGAAAAGCAGTCTCACAATCAGGAGTCCAGCGGGCCCCAAATACTTCACTCGGATGAAAATACACTCTTTCAGTCTTGAGGGACGCTGACTTTTGGTATTTTTTGTGGGTTGGGGATACCCTTGAGTAAGGTTAAGTAAAGGCGGATCACTCTTGAATAGTCCTTGATGAAGCTCGATAATAACCACAGAATCCCAGGAATCTTGCAGTTCTTTTAGATTTTGGGCTGTGCCAGGTGGTCAAGGCCTCAACTTTACTTGGTCGGTCTCTATTCCTTTGTGGATACTATGTGTCCCACATACTTTACTGATGTTTGAAAGAATTGACACTTATCAATGGACAGTTTAAGGCCAAATTCCTCCAGTCGGTCCAATACCTTAAATAATCTGCTCTCATGTTCCTCCAGTGAGCTGCCAAACACAATAACATCATCTAGGTATACCAGGCACCTAGTAAGTTCATGTCCCCACTGCACGCTCCATCAATCGTTGAAAGTGGCTGGGGCACCTGAAATCCTTGAGGCATCCTCATGAATTCATAGAAGCCAAGCGGACAGATAAAGGCCGTCTTCTCAGGTCCTCTGGGGCCATCGGGATCTGGTACTACCCACTCGTGGAGATCCAGCACAGAGAACCACTTGCTCCCGCTTAGGCAGTCCAAAGCATCCTGAATGCGGGCATTGTGTACTGATCAGGATAGTCCGCCGGGTTTAATGTCGATAATCCACACACATCCTTACTGTTCCATTCTTTTTCCTCACTACACAATGGGAAGCATAAGGGCTTCGATTCTTGTATTACACCAGCAGCTAACATCTCTTGCAGATGCCGCCTCACATCATCTATGTCAGCAGGTGCCAGGCGTCGAGACCTCTCATTGAAATGGTCTTCGTCATGCAGCGGATATTGTGCTCAGCTCCTTGCACGAATCCTCACATCCCATTCCTTTAAAGAAAACACCTGGTCTCTCTGGGCAAGCTTCTCACTGATCCTCACTTTCCATTCAGCTGGCAGCGGGAGTCGCGAATCAAACAAGTCAGGCGTTACTCTGTCATTCTTCCTGAACTCTTGCTGCTGGGTAGCACTGCAGTGTCTGCACAATGCACATTAGCCAGGATGCAATCTCTGTTTACTCGAATGTCTCTTTCAGACACATTATGAACTTGGACCATTACCCTTCTGGCATAAGCATGGGCTCTAGCGGGCAAAATACTAGACTTGACCAGCAGTCCCTCTGGCAATTTTCCATCGCCTGGTGCATCCAACATTAATATTTTATTCTTAACATCCTTTCTGATACGGACCTCTCCTGTAAGGTACACTGGGCATTTGGCGCCAGGATCAGAGACTCAGGATCCTTCTTCCATACAATTCCGACCGGTTCCTCTGGTTCTGTTTTTTCAGCATCTCTCTGTGCCTCATAGGCCTTCTTAATTAAAGCCGAACTCTTAAAGCTCTACTAGTCTTTGACCCCTGTTTTCATAACACAACTGTGCCAGCCTTCCAAACATATGAGCATTTGTTCCAATCAACAAAGGGACACCATCATACAGTCCAGTGGGGGACACACTAAGGCTAGGGTCTCTACTTGTTCGGCCACTCCAGCCACGGAGGTGGGGAAAGACAGCCAAATTCGGATATACCGGAATAGGGGTAGGCCTTCTCCTTAACCCCATACATGCAGTCCTTCTAATGGTTGTAAGGGTACGCCTGACAAATGCTTCTGATACCAATCCTGGAACATAATTGTCACTTGGGAGCCACTGTCTAATACAGCTCTTGTAGACACTCCATTCACCTTACAGTGGTCTCCATGGAGGGGACCCACTATTCTGGACCAGTCTGGAGAGGCGGTAGTGGTGGGGCCTGGGCAACTGACCTTGCCACAAAGGACGTGAATTAGCATTTTTGTGCCCTCACTGGGATCATTTCGCACCTCTTAACCACTGATTTCTCTCTCAAGCTCTCCTTGTAGCCTATATGCAACTTTGTCAGTGTCTTTTGGGGACTGGCATTCCTTTTCATGTGCCCATCTTTCCCACAATTATAGCAAAACATACTTTCTGGAGTTTGAGCTGGCCGAGGCGCCACACTGGGAGCCAGGGCGGGGTATTACTAACTGGAAACCTGGGTGCCATCTCTGTCTGCGGCGTGATAAGCATTTGGAGACATCTCGTCAGTTTCTCCACTTCCATGGTCAAGGAATCGAGCTTGAGCTGTTATCAGCAGGAGATACATGGGTGGGTACCCCACCCCATAGCAGATGCAGTCGGATATAGGTCAGGGCCTGCATTTGCAGGCGTGGCCTTCATAAAGGACTGTTTTTGAATTCCGGATCTCTCTCAACAGTTCGCCCCATTGTGGCATATCTTTTTCCTTGTCAGAGCACTCATTGACTGTCAACCTCTGCCCCTGAACTTCACTTGATGGGTCACCCTCAGTCACTCGGTCGTAGCCACAGCTGTTGGTGCAGGTACCTCCCGAGGTCGCCTTTTCTCAACTCCTCGAATTTCTCTCATTAACTCATCATAGGAGGGTGATTCCAGTCGATTTGCCAGGCGTAACTGAAGCAACAGCAGTTCTGAGAAGGGGCAGACTTAGGATTCTGTCCAGTCTGGTTCGGTCCAGTTCAATCGCTGGCAAACTACCTTTTCTGAGGCATTCTTGCAACAATTTTTCCAGCCGAGATATATACACAGACAACAACTCCCTTGGTACTGTTGTGCATCTCTTACTCTCCACCATAGGTCCTCATCAGAATCTGGGCTCCCATACACATTCTCCAAGGCCTCAAGATAGGTCTGTGCAGTCGCCCAGGTTACTGGGCCTGCTTAGCACAGATGGTAGCCAGGGCAGGACCCTCGGAGGCTCTCACTAACCCTCTTCGCGCCTTCCGAGCATTGCCATTCTAGCACTTGGGGCAACATAGTCTATCCAGGTCTCCCAGTCATCCTCCCCTTGGGGGTGGGAGGGTGCCAGAGAAGATCCTCAACCTTCGGTAAGAGTCGTGACTAATGGCAGGTGCAGAAATAGGAGTCTGCATTGGTTCAGCCACCATTACGGGCACTGGAGCAGGAGAGGGTGTTGGGGAGGAACACCTCAGGTGGCAAGAATAGTTTCTTCAAGTCCTCCACAGTTTTCCCTCCCCAGCAACCATTCAGCAAATTTCTCCTCAAAAGTTTCAGATAGTGGTGAGCTGATTCCCCTGGTCTTACTACTGTCCTTAGTTATCACTCTCCAAGCAGTGAGGGCTCCTCTGGGGTAATGGTCTGTGGCACTTGGAGCTATCTATGGGATCCTTAAACTCTACTAGGGCCAGGAAAGTGTGGGTGAGCAGATTAGCATGCCGACCCACCACCACAGGGTTTTGTAAACCTTCCACCTTGGAAAGTACTCTGCACAGTGTCCGTATTGATACCCAGGGGATGTCCAGGATAAGCATAGCATTTGGGGTCGATCTCCTCCCCAGTACACCACTCCACCAGCCGGTGCACAGCCACTTCTGTCGGGGTACCCATTTTTCTTAACAGTGGTTCGAATATGGCCACTAGAGGACACACAATCCCAGCGGTGCCTCCAAGATGTAACCCCTAGATGGCGCTATCCCAGGGGCTACTACCCCTGCCTGATTTGCCACTAACAGGTTGAGGGGCCTGGATCCAATGGTGGTGCCTCACCCAGAGGTCAGGGTTTGCAATAGTTGCTTAACTTGGTCACAGCCCTCTGGGACACTGCAACCCCCTTCTTCCCACTAGTGGCCCACACAATATATCAGAATTACTCTCACAGTATACACTTACCCCCAGGTCTGGTTCCGCACTGGGACCTCCTGTGAAATGAGATACAGTGCAACAATCACAGTACAGTACTTAACATAGACAAATACTCAGGCAGTATAACTTTGCTGAAACAAGCAGCTCTGATTTATTTAGGGGATATAACAAGGACAGGGGGAAATCAGGTTAATTAGTTTATCACTCTAATATCTACTTATGGCTCTGTGCACAGGCCTATCCCTATCAGTTACTGTCCCTGGGTACCCAAGCCCTAGTGGCTAGTCCAAACCGTGGCAGCTGGTAGGGGCCCTTCACACAGAGAAAAGGAGAATTAAACAGTCAGCAGTACAGTAATTCCATTTGGATTTAATGTGGCAATTCAACAGGAGCGACTCTGAATAAGTACTCACGACCTCCAAATAAGATAGGGTCCTTCAATGTCAGCAGGGCTCACTTGAGGTACACAAACCTGTTCACACATCCATATAAAAGAAAGCACTATACCAGGCAGGCTGCATCTGTATCCCGATCGCAATTACTGCACAATACCCGGGAGAACACACAGCAGATTCAGTTCCTGACAGACCGAGTGCAATTTTCAGCAATTCCTCCAGTCTTCTACAGGGTGAGCCTGGTTTGTACTCTTCAGAGATCCTTTGATTATTTTCACAGGACGGATTCAGTCCTAACAAGCTGTTACACAAGCTGCAGACCGGAACTCTGGGCCTTACACACGCTTTTTGACTAAAACTGCACACTGAAAAGCACAGGGCTCCTTCCTTCTTCACTGCCAAAGCTCAACTGAAACTCCAACCCACAAAACCGGCACTTCCTTTGAGTTCCTCCCAGTTCTTGACTGGATTGGCTGTCACTCACAATAGACTGCTGCTGTTGGTCCAAAAAGGCACTGAAGTCTAAACTACATCTCCCAGAGTCACTGCCCATACAATCCTCTTGTGGCTGGCTCAGATTATGAGTCCAAGTTCTGATTCGTCCAAGGCACCATTTTAGAGCTAGCTTAACTCACACTGATTGGTCCAGTTCAGCAGTTCAAAACTAGAATGGGGAACTAGCAGACACAGTTCTGACTGCAAAGAAAGCAGGTTAGACAAACTGTAATTTCATTATTACTCTAAATAATTTCTGGCAAACAGTTACATCTTTCAGATAGGTTCCTTTGCACCCTAGTGACTGCAAAATGAAGTGAATTGGCAGCAGCTCGAGGGTACTCAGAGAAGCACACAGTCCCCATACAACTAATTATGTCTGCAAGCAGACAGCTCTTAAAGAGACAGTACCAGAGGTTCTAAAACACTCACTAATAAATGGCTTAAATGCCAAACACCATTCAGGCTTGGAGCATTCAAGCAAGCTCCTGGAAGTCTTTTGGGAACCCCCATTTGCAGGGGTTACACCTGTGCCCACCTGGGCGTAGCGAGTAGGGTTACCACCTGTCCTAATTTTTTCAGGACAGGTGGTCCTGATTTGGGCAGCTGTGTCCTGCAAAAACATGAAAATAGTACACATCCTGACCTTGTAATAGAAAAATATTTTCTAACTTTGCTCTGAATTTTGCAGAAAATACCTTACGATGATAAGAAACAACAGAAGCTTACTAAAAAAAAATGAAACAAATAGTCTTAATTCTGATTATTTAGAGAATCGTTTTAATTCTGATTATTTAGAGAAACATGTCTGCTGCACTGGTATAGGTTACATATTGCCCTGTGAAAAATCATGATTCAGTAAGAAATGTCCCACTTTGGGCTTCTTAAAGGTGGTAACCCTAAGCGATACCACTGTTCAAAGTGTTTTCATCAGGGCAGTTCATAGCAGATTAGCATAGTAATCCACATGGTGTACAGTAGCTCTGCTCCCATCAACCATACCTCTCTCAGCTTACCTCCTGCCTTGCAAGGCAGGGACACTCCTTACGAAATATCAAATTAAAGAGGGACTTTGGGGAATTTATTTGAGGCAATGGACAGCTGAGAGGCATGCTCTTAGCGCTTTTTCTTCATTTAGGTTAGTCAAGTTTCTCTGGGCCAGGAGTGTGGCAAGAAATTCTGTCTCATGCACACACTATCCAACTGCCGCCCCTATTAAAAAAAAAAACTTCATGCACTATCTCTCCAACTGCTTCCCAATACATAACAAATCAGATCGTTGTCACATGTCTCATCTAATCTCTTAACAGAATTATACATCTATGTCCAACAAAACAGAAGTTTAAACAGATACAGAAACTTCTCAGTGGCCTACACTAACTCGAATATTCCAGATAAGAATGATAATGGTAACAAAAGACCGACCTATCTCCATCCTCCCTCCCTCTCCAAAGCCCTAGAAAAACTGGTGGCCTTTCAAATCCTCGAATATCTGACCAAACATAACATCCTATGCCCAGAACAGCATGGCTTCCATGCTGGTCACAGTACCAGCACTGCACTAATCGAGTTCTCATATTTCTTACATTCCTCCCTGGACTTCTAGCTCCCTAGCTGGTGCAGTGTTCGTTGACCTCTCAAAGGCTTTCGACACTGTCTCCCACCCTCTTCTGCTGGATGCCCTCTGCCACACTGGTTTCTCTGCTGGGCCTCTTGCCTGGTGCACTAGCTACCTATCTGCTCACTCCCAATGTGTCAAAATCAATGGGACACTTTCCAAAACTCATCCCATCCGCTCAAGGTTTCCTCAGGGCCCAATCCTGGGACCCCTACTCTTCTCGCCTACCTAAACACCCTGCCCAGTGCATGCACTGGAAAAATTCTTCTGTATGCAGATGACGCCGTCATTTTGCCACCCACTGCAATCCCATCTCCCTCCAGGACACCCTACAACAATCCTATAATGATGCTGAAACCTGGTTTAAAGAGCACAGACTCATCATTAATCTCAAAACCAAAACAATGCTTTTGTCCACCCCCAAAACAAAGCCGGTAACTTCCCACCCATATCCTCCCTAGCACCAAACAACCACTTGAACAAGTCCGCCCATACAAGTACCTTGGGATTTCTTTCAGCCCCTCATCTACCACACCCACATTGATGCACTTGCATCCGCCACTAATGTACGGCTTGGTATCCTCTACCGCTATAAAACTGTCCCCCTCGATGCCCCTCCAACTAGCGGTACATCCTCAATACTGTCCTTTGTTGACTATGGCCTATCAGTATACGGTGCTGCTGACACTACCACCCTCAATAAAATTGCCCATCCTAAATAAGGCTTGCAGGCTGATTACTGGTGCCCCAGGCTCACTCATACGTGTCAGCTCTATGACAAGGCAAAACCGCTTAATCTAGACGAACGGCTATGATACCAAACCTGCCTCCTCATGAAAAAAACTCTTCTCGGCTTTCCCTCCCAGGTTGACAGCCTCATTTGCCAACCCAACCCTCTGTCGCTACACAAACCTCCTGCAAGACCAATCTACTGGTCCCAAGATCCAGGACCACCCATGGACAGAGGTCCTTCTGCTACAAAGCTCCATCCTGGTATAACTCGCCTCCTGCCCCATCTCTGATGCCCCTACAATCTCCAACTTCAAACCGCACTGGAGCCAACTATTTAATACTTGCAGCTGCTCCTGTCTCTAAATGAGGCATAGCTCACTGTCACCTGACAAAGCTCATTGGCGGCACTACACCTCACCGCACAACCTCACCCTATTGCCTATTGCCACTGTTATTATCCAGCTGTTTTTATTTTTATAGACTGTATCATTGTAACAAAACTGTATAAATGTAGTAACCACTTGTGCTTGCTAAGTTATGTGACTCGTATGCTGTAATCAAAAGTCTGTTTCTGTATGTCCTCAATGTGACGAGGTACCTTTGTAAATAAGCCTTTGGCTCAAAGGTTGTAAACTGATGTACAAATAAATAAAAATAAATATGCTAGATTTATTACCTTTTAAATCCTTCCTCAAAGAACTGATATACAGGAGTATTCCTTTGACTGTTCCCGGAGGGTTTTTTAGCGGTGGTAAATCTATCTAGTGTGGACAGTGCATGCAGGGGAGGTGGGTGAGGCAGTTGTTGCCTATAACAGGGCAATGACTGTGGCACTTGATTCCCTTGCACGGTCCATGTATGACCAGATCTTCTCACTTGAGGTCTCCATGGTTTGATGGGGAACTCCAAGGCATAGATCAAGGTTGAAGGTTGGCGCTGCTGGTGGAGGTCCGGGTTGGAGGCAGACAAACTGGCTCTGTGTACACACTATAGTGTACCAGGGGCAATCAACCGTAAGAAGGCAGTGTTCCTATCCAGGAGATTGCTGCTGGGAGAAACTGACCACTCACGCTTTCGACTGTGACAGGCTATTACATCCAGCCTGTCTACAGCCGAAAACAGCAGTTTCTGAAGCCTTGTGCAATGAGTCTGCTCATTTTTTCTCAGGCAGGTGTCCACCATCAGGCAGGGAGTTCTGCCAGCGAGCCGTGTTATGGCCAACAGTGGTCACTTGATTGTCGACAAAGCACTCCGCCCATTTGGGGGAGTTTAAACCAGTGGAGATGGCTGATGTCATTGAGGTGATATCAAAACTGAAGCACACATACTGGAGCTGGACCCGTGCTGACGCTGCTTTCTTAATGGGATGTGTCGATGCTGTTGGCCCGATGTTCGCCTTATGTCCGGTGTTCCTTGTTGGAGGGTCTTCCCAGATGCCTTGAAGGAGGCGCTGGTGAGATCCTTCTGAAGAAGTCATCATTGGACCCTGACATCAAGGCTAATTATCGACCGGTCTCCAACCTTCCATTTTAGGAAAGGTTGTGGAGAAGATTGTGGCACGACAGTTGGGAGATCATCTTGTGGCATTTGATATCTATGAGCGCTCCAGTCGGGTTTTCTTGCAGGGCATTCAACAGAAACCGCATTAGTTCGGGTGCATAATGATCTCCTCAGGGCAAGGGATCGAGGTGAGGGACAATTCTCATTCTACTCGATCTCTCTTCAGCTTTTGACATGGTGGACCATCGTGTGTTACTCAACCACCTGAGGGACTTCTGTGGACTCACTGGCACTGTCATCTGCTGATCTGAGTCCTTTTGATAAACAGAAGACAGAAGGTGGTGATGGGGATTTTTCCTCATCCCCGAGCCTTCTGTCTTGTGGGTACTTCACAATTCGGTCTTGTCGCCGATGTTGTTCACCGTATATGCTGCCCCTGGAGAGATGCTAGGAAGTACAGCTTAGGGTTTCATTGTTATGCTGATGATACCTAGCTGTACTTATCCTTTGCCCTGGGACATCCAATGCAGTGGAAGTATTAAACAACTGTCTGGCAGAGATCAATGACTGGATGGCCTCTAGCTGGTTGGGACTGAACCCCAATAAGATGGAGGTACTGGTGGCGGAGTCGAACAGGAGGTGTGAGAGGTTGGCCTCTGGGGCAGATATGGGACTAGTTCTAGGGTCTCTCCCATTGATGGCCTCCTAAGGTGCAATCTTGGCGTGGTGTTTGACAACAGTTTGACGATGGAATATCAGGTGTCATCCATTGTCAAGGTTAGTTTTTCTCATCTGAGAAACACTGCCAGGATTAAGCACCTGATTCCACCCTGGACCTCCCCACCTTGGTACATGCATTTGTAACATCTAGGCTTGACTACTGTAAGCGCTCTACCTGGGTCTCTGGAGGCACCCTCCGTCGACTGCAGCTGGTGCAGAATGCAGTTGACAGGCTGTTGACTGGACAGTCAAAATACTGTCACGCCACCCCTGCTGCAAGGGGAATTGCACTGGCTGCCAGTTTGATGGAGGGTGCTTTTAAGGTGGGCTTGCTCACCTATAAGGCCCTACATGGACTGAGCCCTTGCTACCTGGCAGACCTTCTTACACCCGCTGCCTCGGTTCGCCCCTGCGATCCTCCTTGAGGGCCTCCTGGCGATTCCCAGGACAAGACTGAGAACAGCCGGTGTGCAGGACTTCTAGTATCACCGGCCCCGCTCTGTGGAATTCGCCCGCCATTGGTGACGGAGGCCCCATTGGTGGAGGTATTTAAAGCCTGCCATAAGTATTATTTGTTTAGACAGGCCTTCTCAGATACTTTATGATAATACTAGTTATCAGTCCTTTTTAAATTAAAGAGGAGATTATTTATACAGTATATAGTGATTTTTGTATGGTGGGTTATCTTTATATATGTGTTTTAAATTAAATTTCTGTGTTTTTGTATGGTGCCCAGAGCCTCTGGGATTGGGTGCCAGAAAAATAAATTTGTCTTGCCTTGCCTTGCCTAGTGGCCCCTCAAGAGCTGTATAGCACTACTGCAAACCTTTGAATATATTGCTGTGTCTGTATGCATGAGGGACCCCTCATTTACACAAGCGTTGTGGTATGGTTAGCATGATCGTGCTGCCTGGTTTGGGCAATGCTTTGGGGGCCTGTTAATATAGCCCTGTCCAGAGCTTTACATAAACCCAGGTTAGCGCATGCACTAACCACATCTTCAAGACTGGCGCCATCTTTTGAATATGGGGCCTCTGACTCTTCTGAATGATACTGTGGTGATGTGATTTTGTCAAAATATTGCTTCGCTATTCTCAGCCACAGGGTTAACTTCGCTGAGTTGACAAAGTCGGGATGTTTGGACTCGACAGCTGCACACCCAAAGGTGGTGCAGATCCAGCCACTAGCAGGAAAGAAAAGTGCATTTGCAAGAGAGGCACTATGCCCCCAGAAACAGTAACCACCTTGAGAACCAGATCTGAAAAGGAGGCCCAAGACTTATGAACTTTAACTCAGGACACATCACAGGGCAGTTTCATACTGTATGTCTGTTTGACTAACATCAGACCCACAGCCCAACTGACAAGAGCCATGTTAGCTGCAGGGTGGGTTTGATTTTAATCAAATGAACATGTAAAATATCCAAAAGGACTTTAGAAAGATGCCTCTATGGTTTTCAATGGAGCGCATCCCTGCTCTTCAAACTTGTAATGTGCAAACTGCATGAGCACGGGGTGGCACGGGAGGAGTTTTCAAAAACTGCAACCAGGAAGAGGAAGGATCCAGCAGCCAAGTTCTTTGAAGCTAACATTACGGTCCTTCCCTATTAGACAAAGCAACATAAAAATTGTGAAAATAGGACTTGCTGAAGTCCTTACAAGGCAGGCTACACATGGGGACTTGTTTTTCTTTTCTTTTACTGCAGCCCATCCCTTGTCCTCAACTTCTGTCTAGGGTCCTGATGTTATAGCGGGGGGCACAGACCTGAAAACCTACCTGGCATTTTTGACATATTACAGGTAATAAGAAGGCCTTACCTGGCAGATGTCTTCACACACAAAAGTTTCCTCACCCCCAAGGCAGATCTCGGAGCTAGACAGCATCCTGCTAATCTTGCACCTTGGAGGGGGCTGGTACTTTGGTCAAAAGCAAGAATACAAATTGTGAAGAGGGTTAATTTACGGACCACACAACACAAGCCAATCACAGGAAACATAAAACTCTTTATTTTGGACTAGAAATGATTCTTTCCAAAACAAATTAATTAACAGGAGCAGCTCCATGGGGCTGAGAGATTGGGAAAAAATGAGCAGAAATGGCATTCAGAGAGCATGAGGAAATGGCACAGCAACCAAGGTTTTTTCTTTAGGGTCTAAAGCATAGACCACTTTGGCTCCACATTGAATTTTCCCTTAGGCAGAGATTTTATCTACCAATTGACTCGCTTTCCTTTCCAATATACCTTTATCCTCCTAACGGAGGAGTGCCTTACTCCACCCTGCCAGCTGAGTCATAAAAGGGACCCGGCAAATGCAGCCTAAAGCCTCCAGGGTGCCAATTACTCACTCATCCACTGAGCCAATGGTGCCAAAACTCCTCTTTTCCTCTGAGCCCACCCAGAACTGAACCAGAGCCTGCAGCTACTGCTCCCTCCTTACCCAAATTCTGGTTCCCGGAGCCATGTCCCTTAATGGGTCAGACAGACCTGCTCCAGACATGGGCACGGCAGGCCCCAAGGCGAATCCCAGGATGCAGCTCCCTTCCTGGCCTTACCTCCTGCCAGCGTGCCACACAGGAAAAAATCCATCAGAGCTGCCACCAGCTGATCCTGCTGCAGTCCTGCCACCACTGCAACAGCCCCACTGCCAGGATACCCCATACATGATTTGTTTACTGGGGCCACTGCACCTTGGAGGATTCCAAATTTTTCCTCTGTCCTCCTATTTCCAGCCTTCCTCTCCTTCCAGCAGCAAATGGAAAATTACCAACTCCGGCCCCACAGCTGCTAAGTTCTCATCAGCCCTCCTTCGAGACCTGCTTGCATCGCACTGATGCTGCCAGCTGACTTTTGGGCCAGAGGAGTACCCCCGCCACTTTGCCCTCCTCAATACTGCCATCTCCCCATCTCTCTCCTGCCCCGGGGATACCAGGGCTTAAATAGTGGCAAAACACTGCCCCTGGTGGCAGTAAGCTGGAATCACCGCATAGCTAACTAAGAAAGGGGGCCCTACCAGAAAAGGGAGGACCCAACCTAAGTTAGGATAGTAAGCCCCTCTGCCAAGTGCTTACATTACTCTGAGCACATTCTGTATTCTTTAACTCTAAAGGAATTACTGTGGCAATACTTTATTTTCTAGCCAGCCCAGTGGCGCAGTGTTGAGCAGCTGGGCGCACACCTCGCCATGCGGGGACCCTGGTTAGGGAGCAGAGCTTGGGTCGTTAGGGGGGTCGGCAGGGTACAGAGAGGATTGAGCATCCGAAGGACAGCTCTCCGCTCCTGGGAGGGTGGGTGGATGATTCCCTGATGTGAGCAGCTCCTAGCAGAGGCTGGGAGCACCACAGTCCGCTGGATCACGCTAGGTGCAGGAGGAGCCCCAGCAGCCATGCGCGAGCTGGGTGTGGAAGCGTCTGCAGCACTGAATGGCATCGCATGTCTGGGCTCCTAGGGAGTGCTCTAGAACAAATGAAACCACCCATGGACTGGGGAATGAGCGTTGCCTACCCCTACCTCCACTGCGGATCCTGCCCACTGTGTCCTGGTCCCAACTTCACTTCCACCTATGGAGCTGTGACCAAAGCACCGCGGAAGAGAGAAGGTGGCCCCGGAGGGGGGTCCGGGGGACTGGCCCCATCAGGTGTAAGGTTATGGGTGAGTTGGGAATCCAGGCACAGATGGGAGGATCTCAGGTTGGAGGGGATAAGGTAGGTCGACTCAAGAAGCTCCAGTCGGTGGTGACCGGAGGGAAAGAAATTTGAAAAAAAAAAGTGTAATTTTCTAAAGACTGTAACAGCTCTTAACACTCTATATGCACCCCCAAAAGAACTCTAGATAAAAGAACTAGGTCTTACCTCAGCAAAAGGCTAACATTTGTGATCTGGCCATATTACCAGCCCCAACAAGGGCTTCTGTGAGGGATTAGACCCACCTTTGGAACTCTGGCCCCAACAGCCAATCGATTGGGCAAGAGATGTCATTACTTTACCCTGCACTAATAAAAGGACAACTAACTTACTGGTACCTCCTATGCCACTCTCCCCAGGAAACCCTGAGTGCCATGCATGCCCCTCGAACTGATTGCTGCTAGTTTTGAAATGTGAGCGTCTGTTGGCGTGGTATGCTGTTAGAGACTCTTCCAAGCACAGGGTCCGCGTGCCGACACTAGCTGATATGCTTGCTGAGTCTGACGATACCAAGGTCCATCTCCTGCCATTAGCCAATATGGAAAATCTACAAAAAGCAGTGCATCCAGTAAGCTGGTGTGGGTGCTAGTCAAGGACAATCAGTCCTAGTCATAATCCATAAAAAAACAAAAAAATCAAGGTTGCACTCCAGGGAACTTGACATTAAAGGAGAACTACGCTTAACTTATGTGTAATTTTTCCCAATACAAGCTTGTTTTTTTTTTTTTTTAAGTACTAGTTAAACTTCTGTTATTGTTCCATCTATACAGTCCTTTAGTAATCTCAGAGGGTGTTTCTGCTTTACAGTCTGGTGTTAAGTGCCATTTTAGAACTGTATGATGTTGTTTATGTCCTCTCAACCACAGAGTTCTGTAATGGAACATGAATGCACTGTGCCAACTATAGAAGAGTGGAACAGGTGCATAAACTACATCATACTGTTCAAAATGGTTCTTACCAGCAGCATGTAAATCAGATACATGCACTAGGATAGCTGAAAGGCCTGGATACCTAGAGCGATAACTGAATTTGAACAAGTATTTAAAAAGCTCTTCTACTGGGAAATGACTTAAAGATTCAGCTATTCTCCTTTAATGATGCACTAAAAATAAATGCTGCTGAGCCAGCCCAGTGGCATTGAAGGTTGAGGCCCTGGACGCCACACCTCATGCCATACGGTGACCAGAGTCTGGGAGTGCACTTGAGTTGCTGGGGTTGGCAGGGAAGGAGAAGATCGAGGGCCTGCCTGACTGCTCTCCTCTCCTGGGGTGGGAGGATTGTCTGTTCCACTCCTTGGCTGCCACTTGGTGGAGGCCGGGTGGCAGCATCAAGCTTGGGAAGCAAAGAGCAAGTACAGGGGTGCGTCCAGACTCATATGCATACACGCCCATGAGGCCGCAACGAGGGAGAAACGTCAAAGGAAAAATGGCGACCGTAGGGCTCCTGGAAATCCTGACTGCCAGCCCTGGTCCCGCTTCTGTCACTAGTTACTGTAAGCCCCGATCTGGATTGTAAATCTTGGTGGGGGAGACGACCAACCCTTCCTGGCTCCCACCACGGGGGAATACATGGTAGGGAAGTGGGGCTCGGCGATACCAGAGGCGCAGCAGATGGATCAGGATGGCAGGACAGGGTGGAGTAAACCACCCACGGTGTGTCCTGGAGGAAAATGGAATATAAAACAAAAATAATTAATCAATGCTGCTGCAAAATAGCATATTTTATGGGTGAGCAAAAAAAAAAAAAAAAACTACAGCGAAAGACACTGGCAAACAGTAGTTCCTTCCAGGGTCTGCCTCTGCAAGTTTGGCGCCTCACTACTGTCCAACCCAGCCAAGTTTGCAGGGCTCCAACTGGACTTAACTTTGCTTCAGGGCCACCCTGCTGAGACTTCACCCTCTCAGTGCTGGGTGACTTGCCTACAAATCTGTAAGAGTCCTGCCTCAGCTAGGCCAATTCTGCCCCCAAACAGCCAAGTCTGCTGGGCTCTTTGCCAGAGTGCCTGGTGGCAGGCCACTCATCAATGCTGCTGGTGGAAGTGTTAGATGGGTCTTCTGGGATTACAGTAAACTTGGGGTGCCTAGTGGTAGACCACATTCCTATGCCACTGGCGAATTACCAGATGAGCGAATTACCTGATGGCAGGTCATGCCCCCTATAGGCCTCTTCTTGGGGCCCAGCCTGCTCAGTTTCTGTCCCTTAGCTGTTGACTGACTGGCCAGTCAAACTCTTGGGACACCGGCAAGGCACTGGAGCGAACTGCCTGATTGCATCAGCCCCCTTCTGCTCGCCATTGCCTTGCCTGGCTGTACAGCTCTTTCAGTCCACACAAGGGCTGCCAGGCAAGCAAGGCTTCCAACTGGCAGTGCTCTCCCAACTGCCACTACTGGTCTCTCAGCAGCTTCTCTTCTGGCCTCCTCTTCTGGAGCTCTTCTGGCCTCTATTCTCCACCAGCAATCTCCCTGAACTGCCCTTGAACCCTCCTTTTTATGCTTGAAGGTGCGTGGGTACTCTGAGGTGTTTCTTGATAGGCTGGGAGGAAGGGCAACACTGACTGGCTATGCAAATGAAGGAATTTAAGAGCCCCACCAGTCAGGGTTGAGAACTGCTTGTCAGATCTTGGGCCGTCTCCATAAACATGCTGCCAACGCTGTTGGAGCCATCATTTGAATGTTGGTAGCACACTAGCACAGCACTTTTCCGCCATGACAGCACGTCAGTCAGTGCTTTTGTGACGGTCTAAAGGAAATGTGAGAGTTCTCCCATGATTGTGGGGGACAGGTGACACAGGAGAAATCTTTCCTGACCTCCCTACAGCACATACATCAGTGTTTTAAAATAAAAAAATCGACAGTTGCCATCAATACTGACAACAGGATGCCCACCTGTATGTTGCTTTCAGCATGGTTCCTGCCTCAGCCAGTGCAGTACTGTTAAATGATTACGTTTTTCTGCTATCAGAGTTGGTTATTTTGCCTGGTTTTGGACAGGACAAAGCCAGCCTAATCAGGACTGTCCTGCTGAGATCAGGACAAACTGCAACCCTAGCTGAGTGTTATCTCTAGATCTCTTGTCTCTAGAGGATATTCTAACTGCGGGGCATGCCTAGTGTCATCTTGACTGTAACTGTAAGACACAGCTGTCATCTCTAGCTCTGTATAGGAGGAGAGCTGCCTGTGAGGGCTCTTTAACAGCACGGAAAGCCAAGGGTCATCTCTACTGTGACTATATGCGAATCAATCCCATCATCCCTAGCTCTAGAAGGGATGGGGTGGATCAGGAAATGTCATAATTGTGGGGTTATGCTTTTTGGGGTGAGGCAAATGCACCCCAGGAAAATGTGGGTCTCAAATGAAATTGGGAAATTTCCATGCAAATGTTTACAAGGGAGAGGGTGCAGGGTTGTCACTTGTTCTATATTTCAAGGAACTCTTCCTTTATTTTTATAATGATCCCCATAAATAATTATCTGTTGCTCAAGTAAGTAGTAAGATATGACAGGTCATGTAATTATAGGCAGTAATCACCTCCCAGTTCAGGGACTGCAGCTATCTCAGGTAGCTGTTAGACTGACCTTTAATATTTTCTTTCTATATATGTATTGCCACCAACTTTGTGCTGGGTCTGACTGTACCAGTGACCAGCATGCTTACAGCACTGAGGATATTTTACTGATTTTGCCCTCCATCCATGCAACACCCCTGCAGATTGTACCAATACAGCTGTCCCCTGTGCAGAAGGGTGAGTACCATCTCCTTGGCCCTCCACCACAAGGTTCACTGTAGAAGTGAAACCATGGCTCCCCCTCCTCCGCCAAGAAGCACATCCTGCAGCACTCTGACTTTGGGGCTCATAATTGCAAAGTCCCAGACTCGCTCCAAACGTAGGTCACCTGTATGGTTTTGCTACATGCTGCTGCATCCTCCAACCCCAAAAGTCTTTTGATATATCATTTCATTTTATAATTAATTTTTCTCAACTGAGAAGCACCATCTCATTTTTCAGGGGTCCTGCTTCTACCAAGGCATATAGTTCACAGCTGGGAGGTTAAAGCGCAGGTATATACCAATAACAGTGCATTAAGAATAAAAAGGAAAAAATTTGAATTTCAATCTTGAATTCCACCTAAGAGCTCTGTCAGGGTTGTAAACCAGGATAGGGGAGCTCAAGTGACTTATGTAGTAGTAGTAGTTTTATTTGTTCAGTGCCCAATTCTGCAGGCTGTGGGCATCTTACAACAATAATACAAAACAACAGTACAGAGATATGAATAGAATATATAACCCAGGGAAGTTACAATAATAATGCATACACTAGTTGGCACAATGTTAACAAGTTCACTGACAAGCCGGCCGGTGGCACTGAGGGTTAAGGCACTGGGCGCCACACCTCATGCCATGCCAGCGACCCGAGTTCGGAGCGAGCTTGGGTGCCGGGGGTCAGCAGGGAGGGACTGGATTGAGTGCCTGCTGGGCTGCTCTCCTGTCCCGGGGAGGGCATTGGGGAGCTCGCACTCCGGCGGCCCCTGGTGGAGACTGGGGGACTGCAGTGGCGCGGGCTGCACATAATAGCGTGGCTAACGCTGGCAGGTTGCCGTGCACCATAGTGTCAGGAGTGCACACACAGGATAGGGGCGGCTAAACAGAACAAAGGAAAACCCCGGTTCCAGGGTAGGCGACGGCACCAATCCCCATGTCCATGACCGGTCCAACTTGAAGACTTCACAGACCCTCCGCCCAGAGGCTCACATCTGCAGCTGGAGTCTACAAATTGAAGAGCCCCAAGGTAGGGGGGCGGCCCCACCCCGGAGGGGTTAAGCTGGGGTGCCATCTGTGAGGCGGGGCAGAGGAGAGGAAGGTTCAAGTTGGGGACTTCAGGCAGGGCAGGACAAAGGTTGGATGCCTGAGAGAGGCTCCTGGAGCCGTGACCAGAGGAAAAGAATCGAAAAAAAATAATAAGCTCACTGACAAGGAAAAGTTATGGAAGAGAGATGGTGTTTCACCACCCTCTTAAATGCTCCAACAGAAGGGGACACCCTAAGACCACGAGGCAGCTGGTTCCACAATATAGAGCTGCAGCAGCAAATGCCTGATCCCCAGATAACTTAAACCAGGACCGGGGCCCTCAGGTGGCCCACCTCCAAGGAACAATGAGGGTGGTCAGGAGCACTGGGATGGAGGTGCTCGTTCAGGCAGCCAGGGCCCAGATTGTGTAGGGCTTTGTGTGTCAACAAACCTGCCTTGAAAGACACATGCCACCACAGGCAGCCAGTGCAATATCTGCAGTACCGGTGAGATGTGCTCGAGTGTGAAGCTCCTCTAATCATTCTGGCCGCACCAGCTGCAAGTAACATGTTGTCAAACCTCCAGATAGCCCGAGGCAAAGAGCATTGCACTAGCCAGTCTAGAAGGCATGAAGACATGCACCAGTGTCTTTAGGTCCCCAGGATTTAAACAGGGTTTATTTTTATTTTATTTAGTTTTGTTTACCGGTAAGTACTCAGCCAAAACATGACTATTTTCAGGCACGACCCAGGAGATTACAATGAGGAAGGATAAACAGGGAATAAATTTTGTATACAGGAAAATTACAGAGAGAAACAAAATATAACAGTACATGAGTATATAAACAAGACAGGTCAAGAGCTCATAAACAGTAGCAGTTGTCATGATAACATATACAGGTAACAAACAAAATCGGATTAGAGTGCAGATGTAGCAGTAATGAGACATAAGTGCCTGACAAAGTAACTAAATGGACGGATAAGTGGAGATCGAGTTAGCAGCAGGAGGAAGTGAAAAGTAGGATGAGTGTAAAATTCAGAGGGTTTGGAAGCAGGAACAGGAGATCTGGCTAAAGAGGAAGGGCGACATTTGTTTTGAATTGAGCATGACTGGGAGCAAGGAGAACATCAAGAGGTAGGGAGTTCCAGAGTTTGGCTGCCGAGTAAGAGAAGGCTAGGCTCCTTTGGAAGATTTACACCTGGGAACAAGCAGCAGATTTATCAGATATTCAAGGTCGAGAAGGAGGGCAGAGGAGATAGTTAGAGGCAAGGAGACCATATACCTGCTCTAATAATATTGACAGTCAGGAAGCCTAGAGCAAGAGTCCATACGGAAGAGGAGGTAGCCAATTGAGATCAGCAAAGCTGGCAGTGGTGTTTTGACCAAGGGAGGCAGAGGCATGCCTGCAGATGCTGTTGTAGGTGGTATCCCACTTCCTAAGGAGAGTTTTGGATGCATAGAAATAAGTGACTACCCCATAGGATCTAATCCTCTCCAATGGGAGTGGTGATGGTCGGCAGGAGATGTCGGACACCCAGTTTGTGTGGTCTGATTTGCCTTCCTACAGTTGAAGAAATTGTGATGATCATACAATTATTGCGTCCGACCAACTGTAGTTTGATCCTGGCCCCACACGCCTCTTAGTGGGGTGTGTGGATAAAATCGGCCCCATCCTAGCTGAGATAGTCTGTAGGTCCTTGAAGAGGGGATTTTTCCAAATCCTCTAAAGGAGGTGTGGTTCAGCCCTCCTTAAGAAATCCTCCTGACCCGGACTGTCTGGCAAACTACAGGCCTGTCTCTACCTTACCCTTTGTTGGTAAATTTATTGAGAAGGTGGTTGCTCTGCAGTTAAATGATCATTTGACCAGCCACAATCTCTAGATTCCCTCCAGTCCGGATTTAGAAAAGACATAGTACCGAGACAGTTCTGATTCGGTGCTAATGACCTCCTAATAGCTAGAGATCGAAGATCATGTTCCATTCTGGTCCTTCTTGATCTCTCAGCAGCATTTGATACTGTAGACCATGGTGTGCTACTGGAACGCTCATGGTTCTATCTGTGGACTGTCTGGTACAGTCCTCAGCTGGTTTCGATCTTACCTCGAGGGTAGGACGCAGAGAGTGGTGTCTGGGATTTTTCCTCAGCATCAATCTCCTATCCTGTGGGGTACCGCAGGGTTCCATTTGGCACCCATGTTGTTTGCAGTATATATGCTGCCTTTAGGAGCGATTATTAGGCGGCACGGTCTGAGTTTTCACTGCTATGCAGATGATACTCAGCTGTACATGTCCTTTAGCCCGGTCAAGATACTGCCTTTTCGGTCTTAATAACTGTCTTGCTGAAATCCAGGACTGGATGAATGTAAGTTGGCTGAGGTTGAACCCTGTTAAAACTGAGGTGTTGGTTGTGGGCCAGGATCGCCGGAGGCGGTTCATTGGTTGGATCATCCTCGGTTTATGGCTTGGGGATACTCCGCTAATTACCTCAGACCGAAAAGGAATCTGGCGTTGTATTTGATGACCGCTTGACATTTAAATCTCAGGTGTCAGCGGTTGTCAAAACCTCTTTACCATCTGAGGAACATCGCCCAGGTGAAACACCTGGTTCTCCCGACTATCTGCCTACTTTGGTCCACGCTTCGTTACTTCCCCGCCTTGACTACTGCAACTCGCCTACCTAGGGCTTCCTGGGTTGAGATTCGCCGCCTGCAGCTAGTGCAGAATGCGGCAGCCAGGCTGTTGACAGGCTCATCTAGGGCCAGTCATATAACGCCTGTGCTCTGTGGTCTGCACTGGTTGCCAGTTTGCTGGCGAATCACCTTCAAGTCGGTTTGCTGACCTATAAGACCCTACATGATCAGGGACCGTTTACCTGAAAGATCTCCTTCATCCCTACTGTCCCCGGCCTCCGATCCACTGACTTAGGATTGCTAGAGATTCCCAGGGTTTGTTTAAAAACTCAGGGCAAGATCATTTAGTTTTATGGCCCCAACCCTGTGGAACTCTACCTCATCATCAGGTGCGGAAAGCCCTACTGTCCATAGTTTTAAAGAATCTTTAAAGACTCACCTCTTTAGAAAGCATTCAATGATTTTTAATATTGTTGCTTATTGTATTTGTAATTGTTTTATTTAGTGTTGTACATGTTGTTTATTGTATTTGTAATTGTTTTATCTAGTAGTTGTACAGGCCTTTTGTTTTTAGAAAGGCTTTAAATAAATAAATAAAGATTGAGATTGAGATTGAGATAGGATAGTGATGGAAGCAAGATCCCATGGGCTATGGCTAGTCTAGCTCATTGCTTTAGGACATAGCTGGTTTTGTAGGCCACACCAATTTTAGTATTAACAGATTTACAGGTAGGCGTGATGTGCTTCTCAAAGTTAAGATTTTCATCAAGGAGGACTCCAAGATATCTGAAGGAACATACAGTTTCAAGGGCCAGCCCACCTGACCAGATACCTTAAACATTAAAGAACTATAGCTGCTAAAAACAGTAGGCATCGCAGTTTAGTAATTTTTAAAAGTAGCCACTTGTTATGATTTATTTATGAAGTGTTTTTCTTTTCTATGTGCTCATTAGATGGGTTTCTACCTAATAGTATTGAGTGTCATGTTAAAAGCAGTACTTTACCTGAAAGCAGGGTATCTAGTTCTGTTCCTTCCACTACATCATCAGCACGTGACCTCACTTATTACATCACAAGCCCTGCTGCCTGATTGGTAGCCTGTCACAAGTTACCAATTTAACAGTAGGAGACTGACTCATCATACACAGTAAGCATGTTTTACCAGTATTTTTAAAAGATGTTCTTCACATTTTAGAATGTTAAGAACATTCCAATCAGAATCAGTTGTTCTTAACACTTTACAATGTGAATAATAACTTTACTCAAGTACTGTCATGAGACTCTCAAGTCAGTCAGTGATTTTAAAATAATTTAAAAACACTAACCTTTGGTTGTTGTAAAACATGCTTTCCATTGTATTATATATGATAACAAACCCTGGGAGCTAAGACCTAACAGGTTGTCAGTACTCGGCAGAGTGGTGACTTCACAAGGCTGAAGCTTCACTGTGCTGATTGTGTCACCGCCCTAACGTCAAGGGGTTAATTATTCTCTATTTCTTGGTTACTAGTGATGTTACAGTCAATGAAGTCACAGTGCTGATGATGATGTATAGGAAGGAATAACACGGACTAGGTCAGCCTCCACATCACACCTAGTACTGTCAGACAGAAAATCTTCTAATTAGCAAAACAGAAAAGAAAAAATGCTTCAAATATAAGAAGTGATAGGGTTGGCCTGTTAGCGCAGCGGTAGAGCTACTACTCATGATGCCAACGACCTGGGTTTGGGAACAAGCCCAGGTCGCCGGGGCCCGGGAGGAGGATCAAGCATAGGTGTAGGAACCGGGTAGGCCGGCTGCACCCCCTCACTTTTACTTTTGTATGGCAAAAACTAGTTTAGAAAATGTGCCCTTTGTACCCTCACAAGTGCCCTTCTGATCCTCCACCCCTCAGCTTTTACTATCTTCTGGCATCCTTGGGATCAAGCATCCTGCTGGACACTCTCCTCCTCTAGGGAGAGGTGTTTTCATGCCATCTAATGTTGCCACCTGTGGATGCATACATGGTGACCCAGGATTTGCAGTGTAGAGAGGGAGGATGCCATTAGGCGCTGGATCCGCACGTCATCAAGCTAGACTCCCATCATTCATGCTGGCATCCTCAAGGGCTGGATTTTGGGGAAACTTAAGTGAAAAGCCCCATGGCTGTGCACATGGCAATCCCAGGTTAGAAGGTGGACTGATCCTGGATGGTGGGTACGCCTGCCACCAAGCTGCTGGCGTGAGTGACATCAAAAACAGAATTAGAAAAAAATAAGAAGTCCTAGAAAATTATTTCTAAAATTACTATTAATTCCAGGCAGTACACTAGCTGTCTAATATGGGCAATATTTCTTGGATGTAAAATCCACAACGAACCACTGCCAACACCTGGTGTGGTAACGTTGGCTCTCAGCCCATGATGACATCCCAGATTTTACCCTATCCTGGCATTGAGGAGTGGTATCTAGTAATCCTGACACCACCCTCCCATACCTGCCACCTCCGAGCCCCTGCAACTACAAGTAGCATTTCCATCTTGTCTGGAGTCAGCACCCTGTTGGAAATAAGGACTCAACCCACCTTAACATGGTGCCTCTGAGTCCAGACAGGTCCCTCAGCCAAGTTGTTAAAACCCCATGGTCTACAGTGTCAAAACCGATGAAGACTGAGAACAAGGATGGAACACTCTTCATCTCTAGCCTGGAGAAGATCATTATGCAGCCTGATGAGTGCGGTCTCCATGCTGTGATGCCTTCTGAATCCAGACTGGAATGGCTAGTAGACAGAAAATATCTCCAATTGTACTTTCAGATGCATTGCCACTACATTCTTGATCACATTCCCCAGAAAGGGGAGAGCGATGCAGTGTATGTCTATCACACTCCTTTTATCTGTAAACCACTTCACAACCTTGCAACACAGGCAATGCAGGTTAAACTAGGGCCATGGTAGGATTCGTGCCAAGCCTCCACTGCTTTCAAGTTGGCCCTTTAGGACCTCACTGCACTGCTTGCTCTGGCTGTTGGGTGTACCTGGTGGGGAGGGTGCCAATAAGCTACACCTGGGCCCAATAAAGGGAGCCAGGCAGCGGTTTCTGTGTCACTGAGATAGAAGTGAAGGCAGATAGAGAGAGAGACTGAACTGAATTGTTTGTTAACCTGAATACAAACCATTTGTTTTTCTGTTAGTGAAAGTATTGCAGATTTAATTTAATTTAAACTGGTGTCCAGGGTGTTATCTTGAGAGTGTTCTCCAGAAGTATCCAGTTCTCTTCCTTGTCACTGGCTCAGCAGGTAGCACACTCACCTCTGAGGCCGGAGATCAGTAGGCTGTGGGTTCTATCCCACACCAGGCACTTGGGTTACAATCCTAATACTGACACTGTAGTGCAGCATGAGGGGTGCTGCTCACTCCTGAGGTGCCGTCTTTCGGATGAGACGTTAAACCGAGGTCCCATCTGCCTGTTCTGGTGGTAGTTCAAGTGGATGTTAAAGATCCTATGGCACTTCTCAAAAGAGCAGGGAGTTTTTATTGAAAACACATCAAGGAAACATAGGGTCAACATATAAATTAACATACACAGTACAAAACAAAATATTCAAGCAATTATTAATTTATGTAACAGCAATTATCACCAAAAAACCATTATTTATACTTAATGAAAATCTGAAGCCCTCTCCACCACCTAAATACATTCCTAGAAGTACAAAACTTTTATCTTTCACATAAACCTTATGCATAGCTTCCATTATAAGTACAAAAAGTCTCATATGACATAAATTTCTGCTGTAATACCCATTGACATCTGGCTTGCCACAAGTAATACTTTAAACAACAAAAACACAACCAATGTACCCCAATCAAAGGAGGAAATAAGGTGGGGAAAAACCTAAAACTAAAGTCTGATAATCTAGCACCTGTAGCCATTGGAAACGTAATTTAATACTTAGAAAGGGCCACAACCCTGCAGCATAAGAACAGTGAAAAGAAAATGATCCATGGTTTCCTCTTGAGCCAGACACCGGGGTAGGGACAACATCTCTCATTCACCATTTTATGTTTTGCATTCCCTTTAACATTCAACCTTCCATAGACTGAGAGCCATAACACTTCCCACATATGGGTAGGAATCCTAGGGTAATTTAGTTGTTTAATAACATAATTGTAGAAGAAGGGTACAATTCACAAACTCAGGTTCACTGGGATAGATTTTCCCAAAATAAAATTATATAATCTAGTACCTACATTATCTTTAATACACTGATGAAAAATAGACCACTTAAGCAACTTCTGAGCACAAGGTCTAAAAATACCGGATATATACACCCTTAGGAACCCGGGGAGGAAGGGCTGCACACATATTCCAAAAAGGGTTTACAATTATTCAGTTCCCACAAATGTTGCTTTGTTACTGGGTAGAGGGTCAAACTTAAAATTCTGGGAAAGAAAGAGGGCATAAAAAACAAGAGGATCCACCATACCCAGTCCACCCGGAAATGGGTAGATAGGTGTAGCACAGTTTAATAGGGTTAAGCCTACTACCCCAAAGCATAGAAAAAACAAGCATATAAATGAGTTTCTAAGGTTAGTGGAGGGGGTACAGTGTGGCAATATACAATAACCAGGAATAATAAATTTCTTAATAACTAAAATCCTTTTCTTTTTAGACAATCTCCACCCTTCCATCTTAGAACCTTTGTCTCAGCTTTTTCAAGGCCAATTCCCCATTCTCCAACGGGAGATTCTGAGGACCAAAATGATCCCCAATATCTTACATGGAGTAGAAGAAAAGGTGACACCAGACACCACCAACTGGTCCTGAACAACAGGTCCTAAAAACAGGCCTTTGGATTTCTCAGGATTGATTTTAGAATTAGAAACCTTCTCATATCTATTAATACAATTCAAAACAATAGGGATTTGGGCCCTATCAGACAAAAAATACAAATATCATCTGCATAAGCCTGAACAACCATCGAATCATCCTGCAAATTCCCAGAGATGCCTGGTAAGTCATCTCTTTGATCCAAACTCTGAAGCAAAGGATCAAGGAAAATGCATATAACGGAGGACTTAGGGCAGCCTGCGTCTCCAAAATTAACTGGGATTGGGTGGGAAAACTGTCCCTTAATAACTGGATAAACCATAACTTTACTATACATTAACTTAATCCAATGAATAAAGCCATGGGGGATATCATATTTTCCAGTACAGCAAAACAGATATAGTCGGTACACTCTATCAAAGGCCTTATGTTGGTCTAATGACAGGATGCAATGCCAAGCTGAAGATGCATAGGAAAATTCAATTAAGTCCATAATAATAATTAGGGCAGACAAAATTCTCTTGTTAGGAATGCCACAAAATTGGAGAGGATATAATAAATCACTAGAAACAATTCTCAGTCTGTTATTCAATATCTGAGATAAGATCTTAAAATCTGAGTTTAAAATAGTTATGAGTCTCCAATTACCAAGTTCAGTTCTATCCCTCCTTAAAATATACATCAGCAGTCCAGACGTGAACTGCAAGGGTAAACAATGGGCAATGTAAAGAAAGGAAAAACTCTTCCGAGGCAGGGCGCCAGAATGTCACCAAAACGCTTATAAAATTCATAAGGCAAACCATCAAGACCTGGAGAAACCCCCAACTTCAAGGAAGATAGAACTTTAAAGATCTCTTGACTAGATATAGGAGCAACTAAGGGACATAAACCCTGACCAAAGGAGGGGGAATTAATTTCCTGAAGAAAATTCGAATTTCACCATATGGGACATTCAAACCCTCCTGTTCCCTTATATGGTTTTGAATAACAGCAAACAATTCTGCCTGGGAAGATACAAATTTCCCACCCCATTTCAGAAAACCTCAAAACTAGAGGAACCCATTTTCTCCTTAAAGGCCTCAAAAGGATCACCCATTGGTCTTTTGAGTTCCAAAGGATAGTTTCAACGCAGAGTCTGCACTCTATCATATTGACAGTCTCTCATAGCTGACTTAATAAGTTGTATTTGTGAAGAGAAATCACTCCTAGAGGTATTAGCTACAGAAAACAACCTCTGAAGTTGTTTTCGTAGTTAGATATTGCAAAATTTTGTAGTAACATTATGTTTCCCATAATTTTGAAAATATTTCCTAACATCCTGTTTAGTATCTTCCCACCATTCCCATAAGTCATCATAAAGGCCTAAACTGATGTTCGAGCCCATAATAAAGAGGTTATACCTTTAACAACCCAAGGGACATGTAAAGCTGAGGCATTAAGTTTCCATCTATTCTTATTCAGAGTTTTATGGGAAGGACACCAAAAGAAATAGTAATAAGCAAATGATCGAAAATTCAGAGACAAGGGTTTATGGACAGGAGATGGAAGATTTTTGAAAAAAGAGGTAATCAATAGTAGATGTTAACATCCCTTTCAAAAAGTATAAGCCAACCCCTTAGTTTGATAATTCCTACCATTCAGTAATCCTGCAAGATTAATGATCCTCTCCAATGCTATGGTATCACAGTATTTTTTCTACCTGCTTTCCTCTACTAAACCCTGAAATCTCACAATTAAAGTCACCACCTAAAATAATATGGCAAGTAGTGGCCAAGAAGGGTAAAGAGAGTTACACATATGAATCCTTCCAGCTTTCGCCTGGGGTCCATAGGTAACTATAAATCGGAAATCAACTAGTTTCCAAAGGCCATCAATTATAAAAAGCCACCCAGGTATAAGATCAATTCATTTCTTAGGTTTAAAATCAAAGGATCCAAAAGAATCCCAATACCATCAGCCCTGTCAAGGCCAAAGGACCAATAGGACGGTTCCCAAATCCACTCAGAGGCCAAAAACGACACTGGTCTAAGGTGTAAACCCATGTTTCCTGTAAGAAACAAATATCAAGGCTGGACTGATGGAGAAAATGAAAGAGCAGTCCTTTGAAAGAATTCAAAAGGCTACTACAGTTCAGAGACCCAACACAAGAGAGGCCATAAACATTTAGGTTTTTTCCTTTTTTCTTTTTTTCCCTTTATAATCAGTTGGAAAAGGCTTAGTATCCGAAGATTGAGAAAGAATAGGGTTCCAGTATCCATATCAGAGTCCCTTCTACTGTGTCAAGGATGGCATATGAATTTTCCATTTCAAATGTAGGGAGGTCCCGAACAAGTGGAGAAGGGGTCCCAAAGCGAGGTTTAGAACTCCTGGTAACCCTTCTTTCAGTTAAACTAGAACTGAGAGGTGCTATTTGTACTGAATCTTGATAACAAACAGGTGGGAAATCCTCAATATTAAAGGGGTCGGGGAACCACTCCGCTTCAGGCCCAGTTGGAGGGTCAGGAGCCTTTGAAACATCCTGATCTCCAGCAGCTGTTGCCATCCCAGAAGGAGTGTGGTAAGATTTTGGTTTATGAGCTTTTGAAAGAGCTGCATCCTGAGATTTTGAATCAACAATTCGGGATTAAGGGCTGATGGTTTGTTAAAAGCAGCCCATGGACAATCCTTGTACCCATGCCCTGATTCGCACACAAATCACATTTAATTAAATTAGAACACTGAAAGCTACCATGGCCAAGCTCACTACAAATTTCACACTTAGTGGAATCACAAGAACTGGAAAGATGGGTCCTAACCCCACACTTGTAGCAAGCTCGGGCTGCCCTGCATAAAAGCACACACCCCATCTCTACCTAATGTAAAGGAATTAGGATATGGTTAATCTCATTGTTAGTTAGTCTGCCTCAGCTTCACCTTGTACTTCCAACTATAATTCCAAAATAATTCGTGTCCAGAACAGCCTTAGGAGCACTCAAAACATCGTATCTTTGAGAAAGCCAGTAAGTGATGTCTGCAACGTGGACCCCTCATTCCTAAACATCACAGTTACATACTTAGTCAAAGATGGAGTCAGAGGGTGACAACAAAGGAGGCCACAATGGGGAAAATTTCAGCTGATTATATCTTTGCCAAAATAAATCTAGCAAATGAACTGATCTAAAACTAACATCATAATTATCCTCTCCTGAAATGTTAATGAAGGCAAAAACGTCCTTAGGGGAAAACTGTAAAGATTCTTTAATAAGAAGCTTCCCACATATACACGGTCGGGCTGTTTCAGCCAGACCCCTTTATACCGGATCCGCACAGCATTCCTTCAAGGGGCTGCTTTTATGAGTTTGTGAAAATAGGTCAGACAAAGAGGTCTGGGGTGTGGGGAACCACAGAAGAGGCCTTCAAACCCTTCTCCTCAGATAGATTATCAGTTGCCAATTCTGGCTGAGATGAGGGTAGTTCTGTAGTAAAGTCAGGTGTAAGTCCCACAAGCTTAGAGATGGACAAATTCCGAGTAGCAGGAGACCATACCAAGGATGAGAAGAGGGAGAGAAGCAGAGGACAAGTCAGGATCTGGGATCCATATCCCTGAAGAGTCTAATTTCCAACCTGACTCAATAAAGATTTCTCAGGGCCCAAGCCTCAGCATGATTTGTAGTAGCAGGAGGAAGAGAAAAGGCTTGCTGAATAAGTCTAGTGGTAGACTAATTCTGAACAGGCTCAGGATTGCTATCAGGATACTGTGTTTGGGATGCCATAAACAGGTTACGATTAGCTGCAATCAAAGCCGCCTTTTATTTTAATGGTGGTCGGAGAAGTTTTAGTTTTAGTTGTAAATGAAAAGGTAGTTGCGTGGCTTGGTCAGAAGCATTAATCTGATAAACCAATTCCTCCTGTAAATGCTACAGACCGCACCTTGTGCCCTTGCTCCCTGAACCACTGTGCAGCTAGAACCAATCGAAAGAGCTTTGTTTGCTTGTTGTCAGGAGTCTTAGTGACAGTCGTTATGGGCTGCGGTGAAAACATTCCGACTGCAGTGACTGTCCGTGAATAACTCTGGATGTAGTTTCAAGAAAAACATTTTCCTGATGGGAACTGACTTTTGGCACTCGCTGCCTGTAAAGACTTCACTGCCAGCCACAGTTTCCACACTGACATGCTTCATTTCAGAAGAGGACGAACAAGAAGATTCCACAGGGGCCAAAACACCACCACCTGTAAAGCTGCCACATGAATGAATTTGACAGAGCTGTCAGGTAAACCCGAAAGTGACGCGTCGGAGCAGTAGGTAAAAGGTAACAGTACCAGAAGTGTCAAAATCAGGAGAGGACAACAAGGGTTCAATGTGTACAGGTAGCAAATCAGGTGTACTTAGCTGTAGGTCAGGTGTAGAAACTTCGTAATACCAGCCATAGAAAGGTAGCAGCATGAAGGTAGTCATTTCCTCGTTATTGCAAAGGTAATCGTCCGTAAAATAAAGGAAGCCTCCAAATTACAAGCCCAGGAGAGGAGACCCACCCCTGGTGCACACACGTCCATTCCATCCACCGACTGCAACAAAGTGGCCACGACGGCAAGACTTATCCTCTACTGGCCGCAATGCAGCGGCAGCAGAGCAGGGAATTTCCCGTGCAATGGCCAAATTTCTCCATTCATGAAAAATACCACCAACAGCTTAATCTGGTTCAAGGTCAGTTGGCATTCATCTGTATCCTCCCCGGTCGTGCCTGAAAATAGGCAGGATTTGTCTAGTGCACTTACCTTTCAACAAAAACTAAATAAATAAAATAAAACAAATGCTTGACTTTATCTGTGAGATCAACTTCCCTTGTCTATATAGGAGTAAGGTCGACTCAGACAAAGCACTGAAATGGCTGTCACAGCAGCAAGCACAACAGGCCCAGATGCAAAGAGATCCAATGGCCCAGCAAGTGTAATTGCAGGCAGAGAGACTAGCAGCAGGTGTAACAACAGGTGCAGTAAGATCATTACAGCAGGAGTTTAGGAAGCAGGTACTTCATGTACAGAAAGACACTGTGACCCAGCTCCAGGGCACAGGGAATCCTGTTGCTGGAGGACTCCACCCCTAATAATAGAATGGGTCCTGAGGATCACTGCAAAGCCTACATTATGACTTTTGAGACAGTTGCCAGTACAGATGTCTGGCTACGAGAAAGTTGGGCTACTTACATTGCACCATTCCTGACTGGGATGCTCCAGCTTCATACAGAAGCCTAACTGCCACTGCCACCAGTGACTATGATCAGGTGAAGATGGCTATCTTAGACTGGGTCAGAATAACTAAGGAGACAGAGTTACTGACAAACATTTGCATCTTGGGTTTCAAGGCTGGAACACAACCTAGAGTGCTGACACAAAAATGACAAAAGCGTGGCTACTTGGTTAAAACCAGAGGTACACACTAAAGAGGAAATTGTGGATTTGATTATGCTGGAGCAGTACCAGAACATTTTCAGGAGTGAGTTCTTGATTGGGTAAGCCAACAAGAACAGACCACTTTGGCTGCAGCCGTGAAAATCATGGAACATTACCTGAAGCTGAAATATGAGGGCTCACAGAAGAGCAGAACCCATAATAAACTTTGGGCGGAGACCAAAGAGAAGATCCCTCCAGAAGAGGGAGAAAGGACTTTGAGGGGATGGGAACAAACATGCTGGTATGGGTAAATGGTCAAGTGGTAAAATATTACATACCCTCCACTTCAGAAAGGTAAAATCCCAGGGCCTAGTGTAATTTCAAGAAAAATGGCCAGCCACGCTTTCAGTTTTCAACAACTTTTTCATTTATTTTCTTTTTCTTTTATTCTTTACAATAGATCCCGTCAACTCCCACTAGAATAAATGCATTATGTAGTAAACTGCTGTAGGAAGCATGCATTAAAGTAATTAATTAGTATCCTTGATTTAAACAAGTATATGACCTGGCTGATAATAGAGGTTTATGGCACACAGTGGGATACCGTGGGTCTAATGGACGCAGCCCTTCTCCTCAGTGAAGGCTGCCATGAGGTTGACTTGACCACTGAATGAAATTGCTTTTTGCCATGTAAATAATAGTACAAGTCTTTCTACTTTAGACATTCAATGATAGAGTACAGCAGCATGACCATTGTGGCATGAATTTATAATCATTTTAAATATTCTCATTTGTAAAATTGAGGTTGTCAGTGTGAGAAACTGATATTGAAATCAAAATACTAAACATTATTTATGTATTTAAAATTAGATCCTATCCCTGAAGAAGCCTATTAAGGTGAAACGTTGGGTCACACTGGATCTATTGTAAGAATAAAAAAAAAGAAAATAAAAGAAAAAGTTGTTGAAAAACTGAAAGGCATGGCTATCCATTTTTTTTAACTTTGGATTATATCCGCCTACCAGCCCTCGAATAACAAAGACCTTACTGGAGGAACCCACATTTCCTGGATTTTTTCTAGTGTAAATTCCTTAGTCCCAAGACCCGCTCCAGAGGCCAAAATGAGAGGCACAGGTCACAGATCTGATAGTAGCATTATATGTTTTTGTTGTGGTAAAGTGAAGTATATTAGTAAGTTTTATGACCACATGGACTATGATTTTGCCTAATACATAGCTACTGCCCACAAACACAAGTTGCAGGCCAAAACCTGTATGCAATACCAGTGCAAGTTAGGAGCCAAACAGTGACAGCTCTGATGGATTCAGGCTGTGGGCAGACATTGGTTAAAAGATTTATGGTTGCACCCAACCTGGGTCAGTGGGAGATCCCATAAATATTCCTGCATGCATGGGTAGCCCCATAAATACCCTATGGTCCCAGTATGGTTAAAAGTAGGAAACTCAGCAATAATGATAATAAAGGTGGGAATTTCCAAAACCTTACCCTGGTCAGTAGTCTTGGGCAGAGACTGGGAAGGGTTTCATACCCTCCTGCAGAGCACTACTGAATGTTCATGCCCACAGGAGGTCACACAGACAGAGGGACTACAACACGTGTTTCCCTTTACTGATTCTGAAATATTTGGCTGAGAAGGAAGCCTAAGAAGTCCAGGGGTCAGAAACAGAGGAAGAAAAATGAAAGGGTCCCTCTTCGTGAGATGGAAGTGGTTGGGTATCACAAGGACCCAGGTTCAAGGAAGGTCTGCAGTGTCTCAGTTGAGGACATGACATCCACATCTACAGGGGTCACAAGCCCTGCCAGCAGTCAGATCTGACATTTTACAAAACCCGCCCAATATAATTTCTGAACAAAAGGCTGATGAGGTTCTCAGGAATGCCTACCAGAACTTAGCTATGGTAACTGGCAGAGTAGTACAGGACCAAAAAGTACAATGTTTTCCCAGGTTTGCACTGAACAATGATATTTTATTCTGGGTAGAACCAGAGAAAAAATTGGGACTTTACGTTATCAGTTAGTGGTTCCCAGGTCTGCAAGAAGGAGGTACTGAGGGTGGCACATACTATACCATTATGGTTCATTTGGGCAGGAGAAAACCAAGGCACGATACTTGCTTAGTTCTTCTGGTCAAGTATATGGAAGAAAGTAGCAGACTTCTGTGCTTCCTGCCGTGAGTGTCAGTTAGTGGCCCTGGAAGTATAAAAGGACCCTTTGATCTCAATGCCATAACACACTCATTGTTTGAAAGGATTGGGGTTGATATGGTGGGACCCTTGACAAAAGTACATATTGGTATCAATATTTATTTATTTAGTTTTTGTTGACTGGGTAAGTGCACTAGACAAATTCTGCCTATTTTCGGCACGACCTGGAGGAGGGGATACAGATGAATGCCAACTGACTTTGAACCAGATTAAGCTGTTGGTGGTATTTTTAGTGAAAGAGGGAAAATTTGGCTAGGGCACTGAGGAAATTCCCCTGCTCTTTTCGAGAAGTACCATGGGATCTTTAACATCCACCAGAACTAAAGCTACCAACATTTCCTATTTTCCCAGGACAGTCCCTATTTTAAGCAGCATATCCCAGTGTCCCACAAGTTTTGCAAAATGTCACTTTTTTCCTGGTTTTTGCTTATTTGTCCCAGTGGTGTCCCTTTTTTCTGCTGACTGCTAATATGTGATCAGTGACAGTAATTTCAGCACCACTGTGGCGCTGCTCGGGCTGGACAGCAGTTTGCAACTTCAACCCCTGCACCTGTGTTGCACATCAAGCACATCAGTGGGAGCACAGTAAAGTATGTTCCTTCCTGTTAGATTAGACTGGGTAGTAATATAAACAAGCGCATGTGGATGTCTACCTGCCAGCTGCTGAGAGGGACTCCACACAGAGAAGAGACTGGCAGCAATGAACTAAAGTACCGAACCTGATAGGCTGTAGTGAACTGTGTAACAACAATCTGGTGTGGTAGTGGAGTCACTGAAGTAAAGTTTGCTCAGCAAATGAGGCGAGTGTAAGCAGGTTGGATGGGACTGTCAGGAGGAGCAATACATGCAGCTCGAATGTCTGGTCATAATTAAGCAGATTTGCTTCTAATGAACTTTCTATACATCGTGATTTGGAACTTGCTTCAGCAGAATGATGAATTGTTTTGATCTGGATGTTTGCTACTGGTGTTACTGTGAGGTGGCATGGCCAGAGCAAACAGCAAAATGTAATTGACTGTGTGCAGCGCTGTCTGTGGGAGTGACACGGTGGGCTCATGGTCAGGATGGACTGTCCCAGTTTTAGGCATTGGAAAGTTGGTAGCTTTAACCTGAACCACCACCAGAACAGGCAGATGGGACCTCGGTTTAACGTCTCATCCGAAGACGGCACCTCAGGAGTACAGCACCCTCCTCATGCTGCACTGCAGTGTCAGTATTGGGATATTAACCCAAGTGCCTGTGTGGGCTAGAACCCACAGCCTTCTGATCTCCCGGCCTCAGAGGTGAGCGTGCTGCCTGCTGAGCCACTGACACTGACAAATATATTGGATTATGCCACCCATTACCCCAAAGCTATCCTCCCTATGTTCTACTACAGCCTGGTTAGTGGCAGAAGAATTGATAACGGTGTTTCTCGTGTTGGGCTGCCAAGGAGATCTTACTGTCAAGGCACCAACTTTATGTCAAAACTTGTGAGGGAAGTGTGTGCTTTACTGAAGGTTAAGTCCATCTGAACATCAATGTCTCATTCACAGACAGACAGCTTAGTGAAACACTTTAATGAATCATTAAAAGGTATGCTGTCTAAATTCATGTCAAATGAGGTACAAAAATGGGATGAATTGTTACCCTGTTTAATGTTTGCTATTTGGGAGGTGCCACAGCCGTCCACTGGGTTCTCGCCTTTGAACTGCTGTACAGGCGACAACCTTGAGGGATGTTGGATCTCATAAAAGAGATGTGAGAAGAACAGGCACATAGTCCACCTACCATGCTTCAGTATGTATTACAAATGACAGAAATTATGGACATAGTTGGCAGATTTGCCAAAGAAAATGTAATAAAAGCACAGCAAACCAAGGCAGGGCACCTTGACCAAGGGGCCAGGCTGCAGGAGTTCAAGTCTGGCAAAAGAGTACTCCTTCTGTTGCCTAACTCTGAGAGTAAACTCCTAGCTAAATGACAAGGACCATATGAGGTCCCCAGAAAGGTGGGGCAGTTGATTATGAAGTCATAACCGGACAGTGAAAAGGAAAACAAAGTTACTGTGTTAATTGTTTGAAACCCTGAAAAGACAGGGAGGTATCGCCCATTGACCCAGAAGTTCTGAACGGGACCCCAAGTCTGATGATGGAGAAGGACGCTGATGATGGAACCTCTGACGATGACATAAAATTGTGAAGGAACCGAGCACCGTCCCAGTGGACAAACAGCTCAACCAGACCTAAAAGCAAGAAGCCCAGAGGCTGGTAGAGAATTTTGGGGATATATTCTTCCCAAAGTCAGGACAAACACATAAGATCCAGCACCACATCGACACAGACTGAAGTGTACAGATCTACCACCAACCATACAGACTACCGGAAAGAATCTGAGAGACAGTACAGGAGGAAAATCAGTCTATGTTGGAGCTGAATCCCAGAGTGAATGGTCTAGCCCTACTGGCTAGTCCCAAAACCAGACAGGACCACGTGGTTTTGTATAGACTGCTGGAAAGTTAATGCTGCATCCAAGCTTGACGATACCCTATGCCAAGGGTAAACAAATGTTTGGATCAACTGGGAAGGCTCATTACATTAGTACCCTGACCTGACCAAGGGATATTAACAAATCCCATTAACTCCTGAGTCCGTGAGAAAATGGCTTTTGTCACGCTTGTTTCGCCTATATCAGTTTACTGTGCTTCCTTCAATTTGCATGGAGCCCTGCTCACATTCCAGAGAATGATGGACCACCACCACCACCCTTTTCAGAGTCACAGGGAAAGCCCTCCCTAAGGGAACACTAGACTATCCCTGCAATTACTGGGCCCAAGAACTCCCAGTAGTTCACCAACAGCAGGATGGGTCCTGGGTCCAGTAAACAGAGAGCAGAATGCAGCTCCGAGATCAAGCGGAGAACCTCTCCAGTCAGCATTGACTGCAGCTCCCACTAGACTGATGGAAGGCCCTCACTACTCACAGACTGGACCATGGGCCATCACAACAGTACTTAGGAAAACTGACAATTAAATAGAGGATACCCTGCCAAGGAAGAACTGACCAAACTCCTTACTGCTCGTGAAGGCTGGATTTGTCTAGTGCACTTACCCGTCAACAAAACTAAAAAAAAAAAAAAAAAACTCCTGCAAAGGACGAAGGCCGCAGTGTCAGTGCTGACTCATAGGTGGCCCTGAGCAGGTGGCATACAGCCGCAGCAGACATCTTGGCTGTCAGATCCTCCTGGCTACAACCTACAGGGAGGGACTAGACTGTTGCCTGAGAGGCTTTTAGGATTTCCTCCTGATATTTCAGGAGGAGTCCCATGTAATTGAGTATGGGAAAGACATGGTAGCCAAAGAATAAACCTTTTCTCCACAACATCCAATTTCTGGATTCCTTATCCGAGGGCTGAGCACCCATGTGTTGGGGCCTGGAGGACCTATCATGAGCGGCATTGATCACCACAGAATCCTCCTGAGATGGAGACATATCCTGCTCTGCACCCTGGAACCCAAACATTTTCTGGAGATGATTATAATGTCCGAAAAGTGGGATCATCAGGCGGAGAACATGGTAGCATACCTCTCAACTGTCCCTGATTTTCAGGGACGTCCCTGATTTTGCCTCAAACTTTTCTCTGTCCCTTGTAAAATTTGTATTGTTGTGACTGAACAGTGAGGATTGTAAGCACAAAATAATGTCAAACAAAGTTACAGACTTATTGTTCTTCAGAAAATGCGCCTTACACTAACTCCCTAATTCATCAACTTTCTGGGTGAATATTATCATTTTAAGATGTGTCCCTGATTTTGGGTCTTTGTCCCTGATTTTTTTAAGCCTTGACCCTGATTTATGAGGCAAGAGGTTGAGAGGTATGCATGGTAGTTCAGGGGTAGGTTCACCCTGTACAGATAAGGCAGTCGAGGAGGATTGAGGGGTCTCCCCAGGTCCATACTGTCGCCAGCATCCAGGTCAGCCAAATCCCAGTCCTCCAGGAAAGGGTCATACATGCTCACATCCTGAGGTTGAATACCTGGGAGATGGGAAGAGCTGGCCGTCCTCTGGGCCAAAGAAGGCCGAGAGGTAGCAGAGACTGGAGCCGACCCTTCACTAGGGGGTGAGGGGTCTTCACAAGGTCCAGGATAAAAGGCAGCAACCACAGTTCCAAACTCTGTGCACAGCCCAACAAACGAAATGTCAGCAGCAGGAAGAGGCAGCACAAAGTTCAACAGTCAATATATTCTTTAATCCGGTTTGTAAAGACTTACAAAAACTCAGTTACAAAGAAAGTGCCTTGCAGTGCAGAACACCAAACAGAAACTCTACTGGTTTCGCGAGAGCTTTTTCAAGACTGACTGTGTGACAGTAAAGTGCTTCCTTTGTACCCAAATTCCTTTAAAGGACACTGCAACAATAAAGTGCTAAAGTGTGCAATGTTTAAAATAACACATATTCATGATACTATTTATAAAACAATGTATGAATTTTCACCCTAATATAAATGACACGCATGTTTTTGAACACTGTCAAATAATTACCCATGAACTTCTATGTTAATGTAACCCCTGTCAGGGCTTTACCTGTGAGCCCCGAAAAAACTTGTTTCCCCAGGGGTTTTGTCCCACCCATTCTCTTTTGTGGTCTCCTGGATTGCCCTGTGTTCCTGGTCTTCACCTGCCAGCTCGGCGTAGTTTTAGAAGTAAGCGGGGCCAGAGGTGTAGCATGGAGACACCAGTTTTGGAAAAGGCACTGCAGTGCCAGCCGAGCTCCACACACACGTGCACTTGCACATTTTCAAGCGGCCGCTTTTGTGGTTGGTTTTGTGTTGCTCTCAGGTTCCCAGTCCCAGGGCAAAGAAAAGAAAGACCAGGGACCTTGGTTAAAGGAGAGAGCAACCAGCAGAAGAGAAAATATTTTTTTTTATTAGCAGCGCCAATCATGCTGTAGAGAACGGGAGCACCTCATCAATATTCATGAGGCGAATCTCTCTGAAGTAGTGAGCCTGTCTCAGCTGCTAGGGGCCAAAAAAGGTTGCACTAGGACTGTAGGAAAGACTTAAATATGTAAACAGATATGTGCAGGTGTAAAAGGGAAGGCTGCCAGTTTACGGGAAATAAATGAATAAAGTGTCACGGACTGCAGCCAGTATACTGGGGCTATGTGTGCTGCCTAGGGCAAGGCAAATGTCAGCAGCGACTGGGCAAGGAATGAGTTATTGTGTAAAATGCAGTCGCTATACAGGGCACAGGGGTGGCTATGGCTGTGAGGGGAAGTGTTTAATTAAAAGTTTACAGTTTGGCTGCACAGGGACATAGAAGATGGGACTTGGTGTAAATGTATGGACACTGTTTATAACCAGCTACCATGCTGCAACCATCTGACACCAGCCAGCCAACCACCTAGCCAGGATTAGCCAGAAAGATTCTGGGGCTTGTGAACAAACTCTTGGGGAAAATACCGGGAATATCTAGGTGTCTTGTTGAACAGCCTATGAGGCATTAAGGGAGCCTCACATACGCATTTTTACCTAAGGACAGTGGCTGCAGCCAATGAGAAGTGAGGAAAGGATCCCAAATAAAGGAGGGACTGTAGGACTTGAGGCAGCTCGTGGGAGTTCCTCCTGAGGCAGGGGGCTCCTACCCTGGAGAGAATGGGCTGCTGGAATGGGCCTGCTTGGGACTGCTAGCAATTTGTCCCCAGGGCAGGGAGTGTCTGCCCCATCAGGAAAGAAGAAGCTTGAAGAGAAAAGGGAAAGCTGCAGGTTGAAAGGAAGAAGCAGCTAGGAAAAGTAAAAGGGAAAGCTGTAGGTTGTGAAGCATCTGCATTGTTCTGAAGTTGCACCACATTGGTGAGGCCAAAGAAGCAAAGCAGGAAAGGTTGTGTCCTGAGCCTGAGATAAAAGGACAAAGGCTGGTTCTAAACCTGGGGAAAAGACCAAGGTTGCGTTCTGAGTCTGGGAAAAGAAACGAAGGTTGCGTCTGAACCTGTGGAAAAGATGGCGTACACAGAATGAGGAATGAGGAACAAGGACATATAAATGTGCTGAGAGAAGAAGAGAAGAAAACCCTCTTGATTCAGAGAATTGCCGGTACCTGCACGGTGAGAAAAGGGTCTATGTGTACAGGGATGATGTGTGAGCCAGAGCACAAAGGTGGCTGTATCAGAGTTGAGAGACTGTGAAATCAGAAGGATAGACAGGTGCTTTTTAGTCCGAGTGCCTGTGGTCTGCTCCTGAGGTACAGCCAAGACAGAAATGGATGGCTGTGGCTACTCACTGTAGCGGTAAAGAGGAAGAGAGAGAACCAGAAGAGAATGTGCTGAATGTTGATGCTGGCATCCAGGGCCAGGTGGGGAACTTGCTAACCCCCTTGAGTGGGGTCTGCCACTGCAGGGGTCATGGGGCTTCTACCTGAGTGCTAGGGTGCTATGAATGAGGGACAGGCCATGGGGCCACCCCTGTCTGGGTCCTTCTGTAGTGGTAGGCCTTCCGCATGTACTCTGCATCAGGGTCTGTAATGAGTTGAAGGGGACAAGCTGCAAGATCAGCAAGTGAGATAGAAAGAGAGCAAGTTTTAGCCTCTGTGCCCTGTTTAAGAAATTGTGCCAGGTTCTGCCTGTGATCCACCCATCCCTAGGAAGCCAGTGAGTGTACCACCTAAGGACTGAGTTCTGCAGAACCATGTAAACCACAGGAACTGCCCTGCACCTGGGGACTGTAAGTTAAGACAGCACCCTAGGGCCAGAGGAAAAGCCAAGGGAGAGTGTAAAAGTTTAGTGCAAGTAAGTGTGCCAATGCCAGCTACCAGCTGCACCTCAGGCATACATCTAAATCTGGGTACCCAGTGAGGGACTTAAGGAAATTGGACTGGGATCTCTGGGTCTGGATTTTGGGCACTTGCAGCAGATAGCTAGATAGACAGATTAGATGGCTGCACTGATGGAAATATGGGAATGAATCAAAGGAAATGTGATTTGGGAAATGCAGAATCAAAATGAAAATGCTTGAACTCTATTCCACTACCTCACTCCTAAACCCTCTCCTGTAAATAAACCCTAGAGTTATTGTTTTACAGCAGAAAAGGATTCCAAAGCCTGATTTTAGTTAGTCTGTGTATTGATGCGATAACAAGGTAAATGAGGTAACTGAATATGAGGAGGTTCGAATCCTGGTAAGTCCCTGTCTGGGGTAACTGTTGGGAGGTGAGTTGGTACAACATCCCAGGGGGTTGTACTGCAGACAACCAGACCCACTTAAAAATTTACTCTGGGTGGAGGCACTGCTATTGTTGTTCTAGCTTTTGGGAAAGGACCCCTTGCTATAGCTATGGGAATCCAGACCCCTTAACCTGGCTTGTGGCCACCCAGGCAGGGTAGTGGCCCTCTCGGATGCGCCGGGAGAGGGTTACATTAAGATTAGTGCATTTTCTGTCTTTTCTCCTCCTTCTTAGATTCCTCTTGGTTGGACCTTCCATGGAGTCATGGAGCATGCAGTGGGTAACATGGACCTATATTTACTCATTACTAATTAAGACTATATCCTGCCTGACTCTATGAGAACCACCATTTGGACTTAGATTTAATGGAGAGAGCCACAAAATGCCGGAGATTCATGCCCTTCTTGTAAATAGAAATGAGTTTAAATGGGTAACATTGTGTAACCCCTAGGTGGTGCAATCGAAGGGCTACTACCCTGCCTGATTGGCTAGTAGCAGGTTAAGGGGCCTGGGTACTGAAACAGGTGCCCACCTGGAGGTCAGGGTTGTTAATGGTCAAGCTAACCTGGGCACAGCGCCGGGACACCGTAACCCCTCTTTCCTTCTAGTGGCCTGAACAATATACACAATCACTTTTGCAATTACCCTTATTCACTATACAAGTTTCCACACTGTTTGCACTTACCACCAGGGCTGGTTCCTCTGGCTTGACCCTGGGGACCCCTGTAAAACAAGGTTATGCACAACAATGAACAAGGAGGGCATAATCAGGTTGATTTGCTTAAAGACTATATCAATCAGACAGTTATGCATGCATTTCAGAGTCCCTACACAGTCACACACTCTGGGTACCCAGGTAGGAAGACGGTGGGCTAGCCAGGAATATTGCCTGGGGTAGGTCAGTGTCGCAGCTGGTCGGGGCCCTGATGAAAGAAAGCAACATGCACAACACACACTATTTGTAATCCGGAGCCAGAGGGCTCGGTTCGTGACAGAAAAGACAACAAAGCAATCAGATGACAACACTTTAGATTTACTGTTGTTGTAGGGAGCTACCCTGATGTTTACACATGATACCCAATACAGTACACAGGCAGGATGAAATCGAGACAGCAGGTTGTTGAACTGGAGTGCCAGGAGAAGCAGGGCCCACACGAATCCCTGAGGCATCATTCCTTTCAGTGTAACCCCTAATCCCAAGGGCTACTACTCCCTGCCTGCTTGGCTAGTAGCAAGTTAAGGGCCTGAGTTCTGAAACAGGTGCCTCCACCCGGAGGTCAGGGTTGGTAGTGGTCAAGCTAACCTTGGGACAGCCCTCCGGGACACTGTAACCTCCCTCTTTCCCTTCTAGTGCCCTGAACAATACATAACAATCACTTTTGCAATTACCCTATTCACCACACAAGTTTCCACACTGTTTGCATCAACACCAGGGCTGGTTCCTCTGGCTCGACCTGGGGACCCCTGTAAAAACAAGGTTATGCACAACAATGAACAAGGGAGGGGCGTAATCAGGTTGATTTGCTTAAAGACTATATCAGTCAGACAGTTATGCATGCACTTCAGAGTCCCTACACAGTCACACACTCTGGGTACCCAGGTAGGAAGACGGTGGGCTAGCCAGGAACGTTGCCGGGGTAGGCCGGTGTTGCAGCTGGTTGGGCCCTCTGATGAAAGAAAGCAACATGCACAACACACACTATTTGTAATCCGGAGCCAGAGGGCTCAGTTCAGTGACAGAAAAGACAACAAAGCAATCAGATGACAACACTTTAGATTTACTGTTGTTGTAGGAGCTACCCTGATGTTTACTACGATACCCAATACAGGACACAGGCAGGATGAAATTGAGACAGCAGGTTGTTGAACTGGAGTGCCAGGAGAAGCAGGGCCCACGAATCACCGAGACATCGTTCCTTTTCAGTGTAACCCCTAATCTCAAGGGCTACTGCCCTGCCTACTTGGCTAGTAGCAAGTTAAGGGGCCTGAGTTCTGAAACAGGTGCCCCACCCGGAGGTCAGGGTTGGTAGTGGTTAAGCTAAGCTGGGCACAGCCTCCAGGACACTGTAACCCCCTTCCCCTCTAGTGGCCTGAACACTGTACAATAATCACTTTCACAATACCCTGGTACACCACACAAGTACCCACACTGTTTGCACTTACCACCAGGGCTGGTTCCTCTGGCTCGACCTTGGGGACCCCTGTAAAACAAGGTTAAGCACAGCAAATAGCAACAGTACAGTACTTTGAGCACAAACTGGAACCACAGGCAGTTTACATGCAGAAAAAGTTAGATCTGATTTATTCAGGAGACTTGAACATGGAGGGGCAAAATCAGGTTAATTAGCTTAAAGGTTATATCAATCAAGCAGTTATGCATGCACTTGAGTCCCCCACACAGTCCACCTCTGGGTACCCAGGTGGAGAAAGAGATGGCTAGCCAGGACAGTTGCCCAGGGTTACAGCTGGTTGGGGCCCTGTGATGGAAAACACAACATGCACAGTACACAATATTTGCAATCCGAGCCAGAGGGCTCAGTTCAGAAGGAAACGAAACAACAAGACAATCAAATGACACACTCAGATTAAACTATTGTTGTAAGGAGCTACCCTGGTATTTACTCACAATACCCAAGACTGGACACAGGCTGGATGAAAATCGAGACTGCAGGTGGTTGATCTGGAATGCCAGGAGAAGCAGGGCCCATACAAGTCGCAGAGGCGTCGTTCCTGTTCAAGCGTGGAGCAGGGGCTGATCCCCAGAGAGGTTTCTTGTCGATGGCTTCTCTGTGCAGTGGGTAGTCTGGCTGGGCCAGTCTGGTAAAGCCCAGACTGCATGGAAACAAGTTCGAAGCAGTCCGTTTGGGGCTGGATACAGCTTCTAGCAAGCGGAACACAGTTCACACAGTGGGGAACTAACTCAAACCCACTAGCAGCTCATAGCACATTTACATGTACAGGGATGCTACTGTACCAGGCAAAGCGCCCCCAGGCACAATCGCAAAGTCTCTGCACACACGGAGCTTAGGGGTAGCTGGAACTCCTGACAGGCCGATCGCATTCAGCAAAATATTCGGTCTTCTTCAAGTTGAGCCTGGCCCACTTCAGTAGCTTACTTTAGTCACACAGACTTGGATTTAATCCAAAATAATTCACTTCTCTTCCTCTCAGGAGCAGCACACCAGCATGCAGGCCAAAAACATAGGCTTTTCAGAGTTCTCCCATGCAAATCCACTCAGGATAGCTGCTCAGAAACACTTCAGCTCATTCTTGCTCAGCTTCTAGCTTAGTTCTAACTGAAAAACTGCAAGCAGCCAGGACTTCCCAAGATCCAAAAGATCTGGTTGGCTGATTTGGCTGTCAGTCAAAGTGAGAGCTCCCCTTCAGTTGCAAAAAGGACAAAAAACTCAAACCACAGTTCCTATAGATTTTGAATTCAGATAGCTCCTGTAGTCCATCTACATTTTAGGTCCCATCAGAACTGTTTGGTCCAATTTGCAATCCAGGACCAAGATAGTGGTGACAAACAAAACAGTCCTTGCTACAAAGAAAGCAGGTTAGACAAACTACATTATTATTATCACTCTAAATGATTTTCAGTAAATAGTTACTTAGTTATCTTTCAACAGAGCTCCCTCTCAGATACTTAAGCTGCAATTAGGCATCTCTTAAAGAGACAGTACACAAAGGCTATACAAGCTCTTGTAATCACATTTAAACTGCTAAAATGCAGGACACCAGCCTGGCAGTGAGCATGTGGTCAAGCTCAAGGAAGACTTTTGAGAACCCCATTTGCAGGGGTTACAAAAGCGTGAGCAGAGGCTGATCCCAGGCAGGTTTCTCATCGATGGCTTTCTCTGTGCAGCGGGTAGTCTGGCTGGGCCTGTGTGGCAATGCCTGGCCCAATGGAGATGAATACTGATTCAGTCTGTGGGAGCTGGATGCAGCCTCAGCAAGCAGAACACAGAACAGCACACAGTGTGGAACCAAATCACGACCCACTAACAGCACACAGCACATTTACATGAAAGGAAATTCTACTGTACCAGGCAGATTGCTATCTGTCACAATTACAGAGTGTCTGCACAAACCGGGAGTTCAGAGGTAGCTGGAAATCCTGACAGGCTGATACTTCAGCAAATCTTGGTCTTCTTAGGTTACAGCCTGGTCAGAGTCCAGTGGCTTAAATCGTTCTCACAACTTCAGATTCAGTCTGAATCAACTCTGTTTTCTCTTTCAGGGACAGCAGGCAGACAGGCAGCCAGAACTCAACCCTTTCACAGGTCTCCTGCGCGAATCCATGCAGGACTGCTGCTCGACTATCTCAAGCTGTTACTCCTTCACTTCGAACTCAGATCTGAACTAAAACTGCATGCAGTCTGGGACTTTCCCAGGATCCAAAGGTTCGTGTTGGCTGATTCCTCTGTCAGTCACAACAAGGCCCCCACTCCAGGTTTATTTAGGCGTCAAAGCCCCAAACTACAATTCCTACAGAATTTTGCTCCCACAAAGCTCCTGGGGACAGACTCCATTTTAGAGTCCTCAAAGGTACTGATTGGCCCATTTCAGCAGTCCAAGACCAAGATGGTGGTGAGAAACAAAACTGCCCATGCTGCAAAGAAGGCAGGTTAGAGCAAACTGCAATATTATTACTATTCTATTAAATGATCAGCAAACAAGTACATCTTCTAACAGAGCTCCCTCTGTGCTAATAGCGATGGCAGAACAGAGTGATTATCTGACAGCCCAGGCGGGACTCAAGCATAGAAACACTCAGCCTCCTCCCAGATTAATTATAACTGCAATCCAGGCAGCTCTAAAGAGAGGACACAGAGGCTATACAGGCACTCTCTGGCAGTACATTTAAACTGCTAAAATGCAGGACACCAGCCTAGCAGTGAGCATTTAGGCAAGCTCAAGGAAGACTTTTGGGAACCCCTATTTGTAGTGGGGGTTAGATTTATTTTCCACAGTCTTTTCTGAACTGCCTCAATGTTTCTTAAGTTTGGTTACACTGTACAACACGCACTAACACAGTGGTAATAGATTTCAGATGGATGGACTTTGAGGGCATGGGAAGGATTCTTGGGAGTGCTTGGAGGAGATAAGGCCAGATATGGATGCTGGTAGCTTGTGGGAGACCATTAAGGAGGGGATGCAGAGGCTACAAGGACCTGCAAAAGTAATGCAGAAGGTGGCTCATGTGGTGCCAATCCACAAAGGGGTCCAGAGAGGAGATGGGGAATTATAGGCCTGTTTGTCTAATGTCTGTGGTAGGCAAGGTTATGGAGTGCATTATCAAGGAGAGGCATGTGGGCAGCTGGAAAGGTTGGGGCACCTGGATGACAGACAGTATGGTTTTGTTCCAGGAGGTTGTGCCAGACCAACCTGGTGGAGTTTATGACTGGGTGACGGGTGCCCTGGACCAACATAGGCCAGTGGACATCCTCTATCTGGATTTCAGTAAGGCGTTCGATTCAGTACTCCATAATGGCCTGCTAGCAAAGCTGGGGGGGCAGTTGCTCAGGTGGGTGGAAAATGACTGGGAGAATACAGAGAGTAGTGGTGGTTGGAGGATAGTCTCCTCCCCAGAGGGGTTACCAATGGGGTCCCCAGGGTTTGGTCCTGGGGCCACCCTGTTCAATTCCATGTCTTGGACATAGGGAGAGGTGTTGGAGTAGGCTGTCTCTTTGAGGATGACTCAAAACTGGGAGCACTAGCGGATGGGGAGGAAGGAGAGAGGCCCTCCAGGAGAATCTGGACACTCTGAGGGAGTGGTCAAGGAAGTGGGGATTAAAGTTCAATGCAGAAATGTAGGGTGTTGCATTTGGGGTCAAACCCAGGCCATGCGTACACCTGGGGGTCAAACGCAAGCCACATCGGGCGAGAGGGACCTAGGGGTAGTGGTAGACAGCAAAATGAATAACACTGAAGATTGTCCAAGAGCTGCAGCAAAAGCAAACAGGATGCTGGGCTGCATAAGCAGGAGAATTACTCCAGGAAGAGGGAGTGATCCTCCCTCTGTATGTCTGGATTAGGCCTCATCTTGAGTACTGTGTGCAGTTCTGGAGACCCCACTGTAAGAAAGACATAGCACTGCTGGAGAGGGTCCAGAGGAGGGTGACCAGGATGATTCAGGGCATAGAGGGTAGGCCCTATGAGGAGAGACTGGAAGACTCAAGCTGTACACATTGGAAAAGAGAAGGGACGGGGGACATGATAGAGGTATTCAAGTATGTAAGGGGATAAATAAGGTAGGAGCCAAGGAGGTGTTCAGGATTAAGAAGTGGGGAACTACTAGGGAACACGAGTGGAAGCTGGAGGCGAGGGGAGTACGGGGGAACGAGGAGACACTACTTCACTGAGAGGTGGTGGAACCATGGAATGCACTGCCCAGGAGTCTGGTGGAAGAGAACATGGTGGAAGGATTCACGAAGGGTTGGGACAGGTATAGGGATTCTGAAGCAGGGAAGACACCTCAGGGTTAGGGAAGTGGAGGACAGAGCTCCCAGTAGGGGTCTGGCTTCTGAGCAGACATGATAGACCATGAGGCCTATTCTGCTGGCTTTTGCTATGTATGCTACTACGTATGTATGTGTGATTTTCAATGAACTATACACAGTGAAGGAATATGAAGTCGATTTTGGTACAGTATTTCCATGAGACTAATTTAGATAAAATTGCACTGAAAACTCGATGCAATGTTTTAGTAAAGCTGGTACCCCTTATATTAGGGGTGAAAATGCATACATTGTGTTTTTTAATAGTGTCATGAATATGTGTTATTTTTAACATTGCACACTTTGGCACTTTAATGTTGCACAGTCCCTTTAAGGAAATTTGGGTACAAAAGGAAGCACTTTACTGTTCTGCCTTGAAAAAGCCTCGGGTGAAACTGCTAGAGTTTCTGTTTGACGCTCTACACTGCAAGGCAATTTCTTTGTAAGTGAGTTTTGTAAGTCTTTTACAAGCCGGATTAAAGAATATATTAACTGTTGAACTTTGTGCTGCCTCATCCTGCAGCTGGCGTAAGGTCCAGGATAGTATTTACTAGGCCTGGACATCAATCATGGCCATCTGCCCAGCAGAAGTAGCCGGGTAGAATGGACTGAGTGAATAGGAACCACTGATGATATTGAAGACAGCAGTGGAAGAAAGTGAGCAGCCATTGACGTGGGGTGTGTATAAGACTGCAGGATGCGTCGGACGAGGCGTAACATAGAGCCCTTTGAGATAAGGCGGTCATTAATGAGAGAATCATTGATGGGCCAGAAGCCATCATCAGCGGACAATGGCTAGAAACCATAGAGGGGAGGCAGCGATGGAAGCTGTAAATTCATCCCAGAACCCACTGTCAACGAAGGAGCTGCGCGAGGAAGAGAGGCGCTAACAATCGTTGATGATGTAGAAGACGATGTTACAGTGGCAACCTTCTCAATACTTACCTTTTGGTAGTGATCAGGGTACTCATCATCGATGAGGGTGTGGCCAAAGTGTGCTTTGTTTTGCTGGCCTGTTTCTTACGGTACTCTCTCCTGCCAACTAGGAGGGCTCACCTGCAGAGCAGTGAGACCCCAAGGAGGACATCAAGTCTCCCTGGGCTTGGAGAATTGCTGCTGCTCCAGAAGAGCTCCATGAGGAACTCACAAAGCTGCTGAAGCCTTCAACGTTTTGTGGCCTTGCTGAACCAGTTACAGAGGATGCAATCCTAAGTGTCGTGTTCAGGACCAAGGCGCAAACACAGACATTGTGGAGGTCCTCAGTAATGATTCTGTGACCACAGGTAAACTTTCGGAATAAGGGATCCAAAGACATTAGTAGATGAACCCGCTTAGAATGAATGTTTGGTCAGTAGAATGCTTCGTCAACGACTGGTAACCAGAGCTCGAAGGAGGACTTGTTACATACAGGTTGCAGTTGAAAAGTACTGAGTAGTAGCAGGGCTCTCCCTTTTATACATGCCATACTGACATCATGTGGTAATGTTAGTGGGAGGTCCCAGGGTCGACTGCTGAGATGTCATCCGGAGGAAATGACGCCTGTGGCTGATATCCTATGTGTTATGACCTGCCGCAAGAGACTGTCTCAAGAAGATATGCTGTTACATCTGACTAGTCTATAGTCTGGGGCAGTGTAGACACAAGACACTCCTTTTCAGGCACGACCCGGGAGGGGATACAGATGAATGCCAACTGACCTTGAACCAGATTAAGCTGTTTGTCTAAAGTCTAAATTTGTTTAAAACACCTGGCTGAGAGTGTCAGGATTTTGACAGGATCATACAATCCATCCTTAACGCTCCCTTTAAGGGTGATCAGCTTTTGGTCCACAGACCCAAGAAATGTTGAAGGATTTACAAGACTGAGGTTGTACCCTTCAGTTGGTCCATACCTTGTACTCTCCAAAAGCAAACCATCCTACAGAGGATCCACTGGGGCTGACCCTACAGGTCATTTCCCAACACTCAAAGACCACCTGCCAACAAGCATAAGCCTCAGTTGACATTGCCTGGTCCTAGAAATACTCCAAAACATCCCATTATGTCCTGCTGCTCCTCAGCAGGGCCAACCTTGGCCTGAAGGTCCTCCTCTAGTCATGGGACTGGAGACCCTTCCCATGGCCGTCAGGGGCAGATTTTCCTGCACCTACAAGGGTAGCAAGCCATCTCCTCCAATCTGTGGTTCTTGCAGTTGATCGAATCAGGACACACACTGGAGTTCACAGGGTACCCCTGCTTTGCCACCAAGGGTCTCTCATTACTCCCCAGACCAAGCATTGGTCTTACAGAATGAAATCAATGCTTTGCTCACAAAACATACCATTGAACCAGTTCCCTTCCACAGAAGGCTGCAGGATTTACTCCCATTTTCCCTAGTTCCCAGATGGTCAGGGGACTTACACACCATTTTGGATCTAAGGAGTCTCAGCCCCTATATCAAATACCAAAGTTCAGGATTGTGTTTTTCCAACACTTCTCCCTTGCTGAACACAGGAGATTGGCTCTGCTCTCTCAATATGAAGGACACGTACCTCTATATCCAGATGCACCCTGCTCACTGATGGTTTCTCTGTTTGTTGTTTCAGGGTTATCATTACCAGTTCAAAGCCCTCCCATTCAGCCTTTCCTCAGCCCTGAGTGTTCACAAAATGCCTAACGGTGGTGCATGCGGCCCTCTGCAGGGAAGGCCTCTATGTCTTTCCTTAACTGGATGATTGGTTCCTGAAAGTGTCTTCCCACCAAGGGCTGCTGTTCATGCTTTCTCGAACACTTCAGTTGTTTGCCCAGGCAGGAATAGCTGTAAACTATCCAAAATCCAAGAAGGACCCGCAATGCCTCCTCTACATCAGAGCTGTGTTAGACACCTCTTTGGGGATGGCATTTTGCCCAAGGTTCAGGCAGACACCCTCATTGCTTTGCCGCAGACTAGAGTGCAGCAGATTGGTCTCGGCATGAGACTACCTTCACCCCTGGGTCATTTGGCAGTCACGATACCAACAGTCCCCATGCCAGGCTGAATATGAGGGTCCTTCAATGGTCCCTGAGAATCCAATGGGACCATTGGGGAATGATTTTGATGCCCTGGTCCTGATGTCTTCCCCAGCTCTTTGAGCACTACAATGGTGAAGTCCACGAACAAGCTAATCCGAGGCATGCCATTTCGTTCTCTTGTCCCATGTCTCATTTTGACTACAGGTGCCTTCGTGACAGGATGGGGAGCTCATCTCCTGCACGTCCAATCCCAAGGATTCTGTACGTAGGTAAAGACCCGTCTCTACATCAATATCTTGGAGATGAGGGCAGTCCTCTGTGCCTTACAGGCATCCGAGACTCTCCTTCCCTCAGGTTGCCTTCAGGAGCAATCAGACAATTTTGCTACAGTTCTCTACCTAAACAAACAAGGAGGCACCCATTCTTACCCTCTCTGCAGAGAATCTATGAGGATCTGGTACTGGGTGATCCAGAGAGGTATCCATCTTGTGACAGTCCACATCCCTGGAGTGTCCAACACCCTGGTGGATGCCCTGAGCAGATCTACTGTCCTGGCCCATGAGTGGGAAATCCTCGTGGACGTCCCTTAATGATGTCTTCCACCAATGGGGCCAACTGGAGTTGGACCTATTTGCCTCTCCAAAACGTAAAACTGCCTCTTTACTGCTCTCTTAAGTGAAGTCTTGGAACTGTGTGGTGGGACACGTTATCTCTTTCTTAGACAAGAAGATTTCTTACGCCTTCCCACCCTTTCTTCCGCTCAGAGAGTACTACTCAAACTGGTCTGGGATGGGGCATCTCTGATTTTCATAGCACCATTCTGGCCAAGACAGATTTGGTTCCTCTGCTTCTACAGCTCTTGGAGCCAGATCCCCACCTCTGCCAATTTTCCAGACTCTGTTGTCCCAGGTACATGACTGCCTGCTACATCCAGACCTTCATTCCTCCATCTGCATGCCTGGCTCCTGAGGACATAGTCTTCTCACGCTCAAGGTGTCCCAAAGGTGGCAGAAGTCCTCCCGACTGCCAGGAAGCTTTCTACGCAGTCTACCTATTCAATGAAGTGAAACGCTTCTCACTTGGGCATCTACACAGGACTTGATCCTTATGAGTGTTCCCCTCAGAGCATCTTAGACTATTTGCTTTCCTTGTCAAAGAGTGGACTGAAATATTCCTCTGTAAACATCCACTTTCTCACCATTGCCACATTTAATTTACCTGTGAGCAACAAATTATTGTCCCTTTTACCTTTGAGTCAAGACTTTTAAAGGTATTTTGCACCTTCATCTCCCTATCCAGGATCCAGCCCTGTGTGGGATTTGAATTTTGTGCTTGAAGAATTGACTATGAGTCCTTTGATCCCACTGACTCCAGCAAACTCCGTTATCCTTCTTAGAAAACAATATTTTAGTTGCCATTACATTGAGAAGATGCATTTCAGAGTTATAGGCACTAATGTGCAAACCTCCTACCTGCAATTTCATAATGATAGGGTATCTTTATGCATAAACTCAACGTTTTGCCAAAGGTTGTTTCTGAATTTACTTTCAATCAGGCTATCCACTTACCAGTGTACTCTGTGGAGCCTGTGCATCTAGGGGAATGCCTGCTTCATACTTATGATGTGCATAGAATATTGAGGATTTCTCTTCTCTGCACTTCACAGTTGTGAAAAACTGAGCAACGTTTGTCTCGTTTGCCCCTGAAAACCAGGGCATTCGGTTCAAGCAGTGCTTGTCCACATGGTTGGCCAACTGCATTTCGCTTATCTATACAAATACAACAAACCTCTCACAGGGGTTGTGAAACCCTATTCTACCAGAGGCATGACTGCCTGCATGGCGTGTTTCTGGGGCGTTTCTGTAGAAATTTGCGAGCTTCACGTGATCTACTGTACATACATTCACGAAAACATACAGTCTAGACATCACTTCCGAGAAGCAGACCTATTTTGGACAGGTCGTTCTACAAGGCCTCCTGTCCTAAGTCCTAATGGTTCACTTCCTCCTCCCTTGGCATAATAACTGCTTGGGAATTTTCCCATGTGTTAAGACCTGCTGCAAGAGATTGTCTCGAAGAAGATAGTACAGTCAGTAAGACCTTACACGTAAACAGCAGATCTTGAGTATCTCTTACAGCGAGTCATCTCCACGCCTTCCCCTTGCTGTTACTTCGAAGGGTGCCTTGCTCCTTTTCTTTTACAACTCCATAAGCTGCTGCCTTATTTCCTCCTCGGTTCCCATTGGAGGCCTGAGAAATGTTTTCATTCGGTCACTAGGATGGAAAAGAACTGAGGAGTAGCTAAGGCCTCCCATTTTATATGTGCCACACTGACACCATGTGGTAACGTTAGGTGGAGGTCCCAGGGTCGACTGTTGAGAAGTCATCCAGAGGAAGTGACGCCTGTGGCTGATATCTCATGTGTTATGACCTGCTGCAAGAGATATTTTGAAGATCTAGTGTTATGGTAAGTTCTTACGCAACTGTACTGTCCAGTGTGGAAGAGTTAAGCAGATCTATTCTTCCTTGCAGTAATCACCCCTGACAGGAACTCTGCTTTTCTCGGGTGATTGGCCCATCAGTGGGTTCTCAGGATTATTCTATCCTTAGACGATCCTGATCTCTGCCAGAAATGCTCCAACCTCTGCCCTTTGCCCTTCAACCATCTAAAGCTGCTCACTGAACCAGGGTAAGCTTTGAGGGAGACTCTTAGGTGTACACAGTAAGGTGCAAGGAGGTCAAGTATCTTCATGAAGGCAATAGTATAATCCTGATGGCAGCCTCAAAAGTCAACTCCCTTAGCACACACCAGCGACAGGCTTGAACAGCGCCAATACTGCCAGGAGCACAGAAGGCTTTAGATTACATAAATGTCAGTACTGGACTAACTCCACAGGGAGGATGCTCTTTTCAGGGTGGGTGTGGGAGCTGATGAGAAAATTCACAACATGATGATCTGACCGGACAATCAGATGTAACCTCCCAACCCCAGCCTCCTATGTCTAGGGATCCTGATGGTAAAAGCGAGGCAGAGGTGGCACAAATAAAGAACAAGTTCCAGAGACTAACTGGAATAAATAAAATGGCCTTAACTTGCCTGCAGAACTCATTGGCTGGCAAGGGAGGTCTCCACTGCTGATACCTGGAGAGTATTCTGAACATTCTTGCAGTGTCCGGAGGGTGGGTGCCAAGATTTCACTGGAGGGTAAAGGTGGTTAACCAGCAGAACACAAATTGCAGCTAAGATGAAATGGGAAGGTAAAATGCATATTTAATTAACTAATAAATAAATTATACATGGGTTAGCTCCATGGAGCTGGAGGGCAACAAGAAAGTTTACTGGTGCACTGGTGGCAGATAAATAGCATGAAACGGATCTTGTCCCAAACAGATAACAGCCATGAGGCAGTACAGGCTCCACATTGCTTATGAGTTGGAAAAGCTCAACTCTGTACTCGATGCTTGCCAGAACACCTGTGCCCCGGGAACAGTAGACTAAGCAGAACCAGGATAACCTTTTTGCCAGACGGCTAGGTATCAGCCACCCAAAGATGTTTCTCGGCCCAAGACCTCACCAATTTACCAGAGGATTTCCCACAAGTAAACGGTTCCCTCCTTACAGTTGTACCAACCTCCTGCACTTTAGCGGCCTAAGTCAAGACCTGCCCCAGACACGGGCATGACAGGTCTGACAATGTGAGATCCATACAGGCCACCCTCTTTCACTCACAACAGCGTGCCACACTGGGTATGGCTCCAAAGCCCAGCTACTGCCTTGGAAGCCATGTCGCGCACTAACACTACTGTGGCGCCCCACTGACAAACTCACTCAACAGAACAGGCCCCTAGGTCTATACCAGTGCAACCAGCACCAGTGGGCATGTTTTCTTTTCCTCCAGGAAAGTCTCTCCCCAGACACCCATGGGACCCCATTCCACGGACGCTTACCTGACCTACCCCGCAAACATCTGTATGCAAAACCAATGTCGCAGACTACCACTCCCAGGCCGGCTCAAGCCCCCAGCCCCACTTGCACCACAACTTCCCACCGACCTCCTCCAATTCTACCCACCCCTCCCTTTTATAGCAGCATGGGAGGGAACACACCATGGGGCAGGCCCAAGCTGCCCATACCATAAAAGCATAACCAGATGGAGAAGGAGGAGTGTAGTAAGCCCCCACTCTTTATAAAAAAAGGGGTGGCTTACGCGATCAACCCAACATTAAATACGTTGAGCCCCAGTAGGAAAACCAGATCCAAGGCATGTCCTAACTGGTGAATCCAGAGATAGCCTCCTGTGTGGTACTCCAGCCTACTCACGTTTTTTTTCTTCTATTTTACCCATGCCCAACCCAGCATTGTCACCTGACTACCTGCCCTAGCCACCTTTTCCCACGAAGAACCCTCATGGAGCCCTGACACCCCTCCAGGCGGGTAAATGGTAGAGGGGCTCCCTTAACCTCCCCAGAATCAAGTCTTCATTGGGATCCAGGCAGTACTGCAGCTGGGGCAGGTGAGGGCCCACTATTGGGCCCTCATGTCAGTGTCGTGCTGGGAGAGGATTTTCTGTGTATGCCTCCCAGAGTGTGATGTGCGACAATGCCACGGCCACGCCCGCGCCCCATCATGCTCTCCCCACTGTTGTAGGCATCAGGGCTGCGATACCTCTGGCTGTCACCAGAGGTCAGGTCACCCCAAGCCAGAGTGCCCCCCCCCGGAGGAGCTGAGCAGTCCATCGGACACTCAGACATCCTGCCCGGCTGGCTCTCTGACTCCTGGGTCTGCTTCTGAACCCAAGTCGTCAGCATCGCAGACATCTAACCGCTGCACCAGTTGGATGGCAGCTTATTTACATGTTGAAGGAATTGCTGTCTAGGCACAAGGGAGTTCTTGTCGACCCAGATGATGTCATAGAGTCCTGAGACTGAATTATGGGAATGTTCACCATTTTTCTATCTGTTATTTTTATTCATTTATTATTTTAGAATGTTTGTCCAGGAAAGGCACACCGAGACAAAGCTTGTTTCCACTTGCATCCCTGGACATGGGGTGAGATTGAGGATTAGATTCAATGCAAAGAAGTGCAAGTGATGCACCTGGGAAACAAAAACCCAGGGGAAGAGTACACAGTGGGGGTGAGATACTAACAACAACAAAAATGGAAAGGGACCTGGGAGTAGTCATATCAGAAGACCTAAAGGTGGGCAAGCAATGTGAGAAGGCAGTAAGGAGGGCTGGGGGATACTGGGATGCATAGGGAGAGGCATCACCAGTAGAAAACAGGAAGTTGTCATCCCTCTGTACAAACAGTTTGTGAGACCCCATCTGGAGTACTGCGTGCAGTTCTGGAGACCCCATCTCCCCAAGGACATAGACAGGATGGAGGTTGTCCAGAGGAAGCAACTAAAATGGTGCAGTGTCTGCACCAGAAGACATACGAAGAGAGACTAAAGGAGCTTAATATGTATACCCTCGAGGAAAGGGGAGAGGGGAACATGATAGAAACTTCAAGTATCTCAAGGAAATCAACAAAGTCCAAAAGGGTAGTATCTTTCAGAAAAGAGATCTGCAAGAACAAGGGGCACCATTGGAAAATAATGGGAGATGGCTCAGAGGTAATGTGAGAAGTATTTTTTCATGGAGGGTTGTGGATGCATGGAATGGCCTTCCTGAGGAGGTCATGGAGTCAGAAACAGTGGGGGAATTCAAGAATGCATGGGACAGACATAAGGCAATTCTAGTGGTGGGTAGGAGGAAGTAGGCTGTTGGTTAACTAGGATCTGCAGCTTATCCATTAGTTAGAAAAATGGGCAGACTAGGTGGGCCAAGCGGTCCTTATCTGCCGTCCAAATTCTATGTTTCTATGCCTATGAGAGACTTTCTCCTGGACACACAGTATGTAAGTGGCTGTTGTGGGTTTCAAACCCAGCCTTCCTGTTTTATTGTTAAGAGAAGCCAAAGCCTACAGCAGAACATTAGAAAACAAAACGTTTAGATATCGTTCAGCTTATATTTCACATTATTTCTGTATTCTTCTCCTCGATATTCGTTACCAAGGTAATTTGCATGAAAACATGATCTCTGTACCTTAAGAGTTCATTAGTTCCTGTAAGCTTATTCCTACACAAGGTTATACAGCTCTGCTTGTGACATCATATTTATTTTCATGGCAAGAGATTGGGAAGTCAGTGAGGATTGTAACTTCAAGTATGGAAGAAGCGACAGGGCAGAGGAAAGACAGAGTAAAGAGAGAAAAGACAGAAGAATTAAATGGGCGTTAAAAGGATGGTGTCAGGAGGAAGGATACTACTTTTGAGGGGACTGGAGACTTGTGGGACAGCAGCTCTTCAAAAGTGATGGCCTTCAGCTGACAAGAAAGAGGACCAGCACACTGGGGCAGAAGTTTGAGCGTCTACATTAGACAGTTAAACTGATTGTAGAACACTCGGACAGGAGAAACACGGTAAAGGAGTGAGCGAGGGAACCTAGCTAGTGCTCCTCCTCTGCTGGGACAGGTAGCAGTAAGGTGGGTAAAATAAAGTTGCGGTTCAAAATGGAGTAGTGGAAGAGGCAAAGAGGAAGGCTCTCAGGGTTTGCAAGCAATAGGAGAAATAAGAAGGTAAGGAGACTGGGAAGAAATTCAGGTGCAGGATCACAAAACAGCAAAAGAGATCCGGAACTAGTTGGAAGGGTTCTGCCTTAAGTAGTAAAATCTTTGCTGTCAGGCATTGGTTGCTGACATTAAGGCAGACCTCATAGCCATTACAGAAACCTGGGCCAAAGAAAACAATGAGTGGGACTTATCAGCCCCTGGTTATACAAAGTGTAGACAAGATAGAGAAAAGGCTAAATGGGGAGGCATAGCCCTATATGTCAGAGACAATACAGATCAGGGAAGCAAAGGGGAACTAGAGTTGCTGTGGGTTCACCTCACACCATCCTCAAGCAAGGAAATAGGGTGGCGTGATCTATAGAACACCAGGACAAGGGGACAGAGAGATAGGGAGCTCAGGAAGAAACTATTTCTTTTTTTTCTTTCTCTTTATCTCTTCCACTCAGCCAGCCTTGATCCTTCTCTGAGCCCCATGAAGCTCCAACCCTGTCATGTCCAAGGACTTGCCTGTCTTCTGGAGTGGTACCCTGCAGTATCCCTCCCTATGGTGGATGTCTTCAGCTGGGCTAGGTCCTTTGGAAATGCTACAGCTGGGACCTCAGCAGCGAGCCTAGGTTGTTAGGTTTGCAAGCTGCACAGAGCCATCATGATGCTTGGCTATATTTTACTTTTCTCCCCCACCCCAGGGTCGCTGGCTTAGACAGGCATGCTCACATAAGGTGTGAACCCCCATCCAGCCAATCAGCAATCCCCTAACCCACATACTACACTTCATCTGCACTGCCAGCTGTGGTCACCTTGGTGGTGGTCACATAGCGATAGTGATCCCACCGGAGGAGGACAGCATCCTGTGGGATGCTTAATCCGCCTCCCGTTGAGCCTCCAGTGATCTAGCCTCGTTCCTGAACCCGTATCATCGGCATCACAAGCAGTAACACTGCCACTGCACCAGTGGGCTGGCTTAAAGAAACAGTTTCAAAATGCAGCTCAGCTCACGACTAGAGATTGAAAAGTCTCCCTCATACGATGTGCAGGATACATTGCTTTTATTGTGCAAACAGCAAAAATAGCAGACAGGATAAAGTGCTCCCAATGTCACTGACACTGACCCTGAAAAAGCGACATTTTGGTGCAAAAATATGTGTAACCCAGGCCGCTATGTACCAGTGGGTAATCTACCTCTGCCTGGTGACCACAGACCAAGGTGAGGACCCTGGGTTCTTGCTGTGGTGGTAAAGGGGTTGTTTCCAAGATAAAATGAAATAGCGCAATGTCTCCACCCAGAGTTAATTACAGGGCGAGTTGTTTGAGAAGTACAACCCTCTGGGATGCTGTACCTCCTCACTCCTTATAGTCACCCCACATGGTTTACCATAAACCCACACCTTGTTTCAAAATACTTACAAGTATTGACTTAAGCTAATAATATGCTCATGAGACATTTGTAAAGGTTAACCAACAATTTATTTATTAGGGGTAGGGCTATGAAAAGGGAACGAATGTAGAGGTTAACAACATTATAGCATCTGCATTTGTAAACATCAATTAATCACTGTATCCCAAACATTTTCAGTGCCCACCTCCCACCAGCACATGATTCAGAATAGATGTTAGCCCACTTGTTCTTACATTAGTACCCCTAACTGGCACCAGTTTAACCCCTAAGAGTCCTATCTGGATACCCAGTGTCTAGCTGCAAGCCTGATATCAGTGCAGCTGATTGGCTGGCTTTGGTGCACTTTTTGAAACAAACAATTCAGATTCAAACCTGTTTCGGAAGTTTTACAACAACTAATTAATAAATCTCAACAACTTTTAGCTGGGTGGCAAAACTTAAAACTTGATGGCAACTATTTACAATTCCCCAGAAGCAAGGCAAGCCCTGAATTACTCAAGGTCTGTAGATCAGTCTTTGGTTTGTGCAGATGATGATGTTTAGACTGTGGATGTGGGGATATCAGATCAATATGTAAGCTTCTACAACAGCGTGGCAAAACCGCACTGCAGAAATCGCTAAACCATGTACAGTGACGGGTATTAAATCGTTTGGGAATTACCGCTACCTCTGTGAATGTATGCTTAGATGGGAAAGGGCTAAAGAAGTTGGTGTGGTACCTGGCTGAGCTGCTTCCGTGGTGGAGTGGCTAAGGGCTAGCACTTGAAATGAAGGAGACCTAGGGGCCAGAGTTTGGTTCCCAATAGTGGAAGTTTTATTTATTTTTTAAGAAATTCCCCTCCCAAGTTTCTCTCTGTCCTGTGGTTCACACCCCTTGGAGTTGATTATAATAAGTCTGGGGGTGGGGAAAAGTCCTACTCAAAAACTGTTACACTTTGTTTCTCTGGTGCGCTGTTGTAGTAACAGTTGGTGTTATTATCAACCTTATTTGGGAACACTGCATTTTCTTGTGTCATTGTCTGTTGCACTGTTTTTGTTTATGACGTTTGACCCCGGCCGATCTGGCATATTTGGATCAGTAGAAACTTTGATGAGTCAGGATGCTGAGATGAGCAGCAGACATTTTGTAGCTTAGGGCTCCTTTCTCCTCTTTGCAGCCTGGGCCTCCTCAGCAGCAGGCTATTGCAGCTTTAGCTGGCTGGACACCTCTCAGCTTCTCCTGCAGCTTGTGTCTTCTTGTGTTGTCACAGATCTGTAACAGGCCAGCACCGGGGACCTGGGCCAACATGCCTTAACCCACACATCCAAGCATGAATCCTAGGAGGAGGTGAATGGCAATGCCTAGCAGTGGCACCACCTGGCTGATTCTCCAACTGAGCTGGACGGTGGTCACCTCTTCTAGAACTTCAGGAACATCCAGCTGTAAGCTTCAGCCACACTGCTAGCAGGCAGCAGGCCCTTTCGAGTGGCACAAAGTCTTGGGTCTCCGACTGAATGGTGGCAGAAAACATTCTCTCAGACTCAGACATTTCAGGTTCAGGCTTGAGGCAGTAGATAGGGCACATCTTCTCACTTTACTAACTCAGCTTGAACAGAAGAGTGAAACTTCACGCTTTAATACTCAGACTTGAACAGAAGAACATATATTTTCACTTCACTTTTCATCCCTAGAAACATCAGGCAGGCTTTCTTTGCTAACGTGGCTCTATAAGCCCCCCAAGCGGACCACCATACTTTTTCTCAGACATCGGAAAGCGAGTTTCCTTTCCTCTGCAAACTCCCAGACAATTTCCTTGACTCTGGCCAGCAAACAACACTTTCATTATGTTGACCCTCCTTCCAACCACTGAAAGACAACACAAGGCAACAATAGAGCACCTCCTGGGCTAGTAGCTGCACTAGCCCACAGGCAGAGTCTCCTTCTTCCCTCGAAAATCACAGTAGGGTTCCTCTCTTGGAAACCTCTTGAACAACTGTCTTGCCTCTGGACTGTAAATCAACACTTTAGTTTTGAAACAGCTCCTTCTAGATTTTGGAAGGCAACATAGTGCCCTGGGCTGGTGGCTGCTATGTATGAATGAGAGTTTTAGCTACTGCCTGGGGATGTGCTACAGTGCCATTGACAGGTGAAAGAACCTCTGTTTTGCCCTCTCTGCCACCGGACTACAGGAGCTACTATCAATGGCTGTGGACAATAAATGCTAAACAACACAGTTCAGCTGCAAAAGGACAGTAACGTTGGGACATTGTGTGGACTGCTTTGCCAGCAGTCATGTTTGCCACATCTGTCACCTGTAACAGCCAATGAGAGAGCCAGGAGCCCTAGAGAATTTCACAAAGGGATTTATGGGAGAAGGCAAGGAGAATGTTTGGTGCCTAAACAAGGAACTAATCAGGCATTGAAGGAGCTTCATGCATATTCATTTTGTTAATGGACAGTTGCATCAACCAATCAGAGACTGCCCTGAGCTCCTGAAACCTGGAGGACAGAGACTGTTTAGTTCAGCGTGGCAGGGAGGGAACTCTGGCTCTAGCTCCAGAGAAGTGAAGAAGGCCTGCTTGGGGTTACTGCAGCCACCAGCCCAGGGCACCATGTTGCCTTCCAATGTCTGGAAGGAGCCGTTTCAGAATTAAAGGGTTGATTACCTGTCCAGAGGCAAGACAGTTGTTCGGGAGGTTCCCGAAAGAGAGAGAAGCCTGCTGTGATCTTCAAGGGAAGAAGGAGATCTGCCTGTAGGGCTAGCACAACTACTAGTCCAGGTGGTGCTCTATGTTGCCCTGTGTTGCCTTCCAATGTCTAGAAGGAGTGTGTCGACAGAATGAGAGTGTCACCTGCTGTCCAGAGTCAAAGAAATTGTCTGGAAGTATCCAGAGGAAGGAAACGTGCCTTTGATGTCTGAGAAAAGTATGGCGCTCTACTTGGAGGCTCGTGGAGCCAAGTTAGTGAAGGAAAGTCTGCCTGATGTTTCCAGGGATGGAAAGTGAAGAGAAGATTCATTCTTCTGTTCAAGACTGAGTATTAAAGTGAGAAGGTTCACTCTTCTGTTCAAGCTGAGTTAGTAAAGTGAGAAGTTGTGCCCTCATTCTACTGCCTCAAGCCTGAACCTGAAATGTCTGAGTCTGAGAGAATGTTTCCTGCCACTATTCAGTCGGAGACCCAAAGACTTTGTGCCACTCGAGAAAGGGCTACTGCTGCTGCAGCAGTGTGGCTGAAGCCTTTACAGCCGGATGTTCCTGAAGTTCTAGAAGAGAGTGACCGCCGTCCAAGCTCAGTTGGGGAATCAGCCAGGTGGTGCCACTGCTAGGCATTGCCATTCACCTCCTCCTAGGGTTCATGCCTGCATGTGTGGGTTGAGGCGTGTTGGCCCAGGTCCCCAGTGCTGGCCTGTTACAGATCTGTGACAACACAAGAAGAAGATACAAGCTGCAGGAGAAGCTGAGAGGTGTCCAGCCTGCTAAAGCTGCAATAGCCTGCGCTGAGGAGGTCCAAGCTGCAAAAGAGGGAGAAAGAAGCCCCTGTTACAAAATGTCGCTGCTCATCTCAGCATCCTGAGTCATCAAAGTTTCTACTGGTTCAAATGCCCCAGATCCACAGTCTAAACATCATCATCCGCTAAGCCAAAGACTGATCTGTAGACCATGAGTAATTCAGGGCTTATCCTGCATCTGGGGAACTGTAAATAGTTGGCATCATGTTTTCAAGTTTTGCCATTCAGCTAAAAGTTGTTGAGCTTTATCAACTAATTATTGCGATACTACCAAAGGGGTTGAATCTGAATTGTTTGCTTCCAAAAAGTGCACCAGCGTAGCCAACCAGCTGCACGATATCAGGCCTGCAACTATCAAATCAAATCAAGTTTATTTTTGAGCGCTGTTCCAAAAGATCACAGCGCTGTACAGTAAAACAATAAAATAAAAAATGCAATAATAAATAAAGTAAGCTCAAGTAATAAAAATACTCATAGTAACAAAACTATCACACAGTTAAAATATTCAGATTCACAAAAGCTAACTATCGTTAGGGTCAGGAAAGGCTAACAGAAATAAGTAAATTTTCAGAGCGATTTTAAGGCTCTCGATGGTCAGACACTCTCTAATTCAATGAAGTGGAGAATTCCACAGGGTGGGGCCACAGAAACAAAGAACGGGCCCCAGAGGTCTTTAATCAAACCCTGGGAACCTCTAGCAATCCCCTCGTTGGAGGTGGAGAGAACAGAGGGTGGTAAGGATAGAGGAGATCTTGCAAGTTGCGCGGACCCTGCCCATGTAGGGCTTTGTAAGTCAGTAACCTGACCTTGACAGTGATCTGCCAATACACAGGCAGTCAGTGCAGGCCACAGAGCACGGGAGTGACATGGCAAGATGTGGAGGCAGTAAGCGCAGTGGTTTAAGGCTCTGAGCTGCAAATCTGGAGACCTGGGTTTGAATCCCACAGCCCCTACGTGCATACTGTGTGACCCTGAGCAAGTCACTTAACTTCTTTGTGCTCCCAGCTTGCACCTGTAAACAAGCTTTCAGCTTAGTGTGTCTCTCCTGGTTAAATAATTGGAAAGGAAAGATCTCTATAACCAGTGAACAACCTGGCTGCCACATTCTGCACTAGCTGCAATCGGCAGATATCAACCCCTGGTAGCCCTAGGTATAGGGCATTGCAGTAATCAAGGCTTGAGCCCAACATTCAGAATTAGGACACGAGTGCCTGAAACACAGTTGCCCAGGGAAAGTATGGAGCCCTGCAGAACCCCACATGACAGGGGAGGGAGGCCAAGGAATAGATCCCGACACCACCCTCGGAGTCCTGCCAGTGAAGAAGGATCGAAACCATCTGATAACTGTACCAGACAATTCACAGAAAATTCACAGGTGCTCAGCAGGACTCCATGGTCTACAGTGTCAAACGCCCAGAGAGATCAAGAAGAATTAAGATGGTATGGTTCCCACGATCTCTCACTATCAAGAGATCATTAAACACCTGAACCAGGGCAGTCTCAGTACTATACCATTTCCTAAATCTGGACTGAGAGGATCATAGACATTACGAGATGTTAAGTGGTAATCCAGCTGCACATCAACCACCTTCTCAATAACCTTACCCACAAAGGACAGGTTAGAGTCTATAGTTCACTAAGCAGTGAGGATCGAGGAAGATTTCTTCAGGAAGGGTACTACTACCACCTCCTTCAGGGGTCTGGAACACCCTGTTTCCAACAAGCACCAGACTATCTCAGTGTGGATCAGGCCGATAACTTCAGCGCACCCCACTAGGAGGAGCGTTGGGCCTGGATCCAAGCTACAGTAGGTTGGGCACATATTCTGGATAACCTGCACAATGTCCTTGATCATCAACTGGCTGAAATAGGACCAGGTAGAGTGGGTGCTTGCCACCTCACGCTGATCACCGCAATGCCATTTAAGAGCACTGAGCGGATCTCCAACTTGACGGCAGCAACCTTATCAGCGAAAAACTGAGCAAACTCATCATACTTAACTTGGGAAAATGCGCCGAGGCTGAAGACAGGTTGGATTGCACAACCTGTCAACAGTCTGGAAGAACTGAGCTGGCTGATTCCTTGCTGCAGCAATCTCCTTGGACAGGAATTCTGCCTTCTTACAGGAGATTGCAGATTGATAGTCTTTATAATGGGCTATCAACCTAAACTTGTCAGTCATCAGTACAGATTTCCACCAGTGTCGCTTCAACCTTTGACCTCTCACCTCATCTCCTTCAAAGTCTCATCAAACCAAGGGACTTTGGGCGAAGAGTGAGGGGCAAACATGGACAGGAGCTAGAGGTCAAGGGCACCTGTCACTGCCTTATTATAAGCAAGTACCAGTTCCCTGGCTCTCTGCATACACTCAACACACCTGATAGGTCTAGCATTGCCATAAGCCCATCAGGGTCAAACCCCTAAGGGCAGTACCAGACCATCTCCATAGGAGCAGGTCTATTGGGGTGCCTCAATCTGAACCTTATAGAGTGATGGTTCGCCATCCGACCAGTTCCACCACCAGGTCAGTGATCTCCATCCCAGTAGGAAGAACAGATCCAGTGAATGGCCATAACTATGGGTAGCAGAGGTAACTACCTATAAGTCCCACCGAGTTCATAAGTTAGAGGAAGTCCTGTCCAAACTGCCAGAGTTCACTGTCGACCCAGATGTTAAAGTCCCCCAAATCAACCATCTGGGGACTCAATGTTAGGTCGACAATGAAGTCCACGACTTCCTGCAGGGATTCGTTCTCACCCCCATGTGGATGGTAGAGAAGAAGTATCCTGCATCCTACCACCTGCTCCCACTATACATTCAAAGGATCTGGTCACTCAGCTACAAGGCCCAGATCCAACTTGAAACAAATGGCTACTCCTGCCCCTACGATCCTCTCTCGGGCAGTGTATCACTGAGTACCGGCTGGAACCACTGATTCCAGAACTAGACCCTGGGTATCCAGATAGGACTCTTAGGGTTAAACTGGTACCAGTTGAGGAATGTAAAAACCAGAAGCTAACATCTATTCTGAATTATGTGCTGGTGGGAGGTAGGCACTAAAATGTTTGGGATATAGTGATTGATTGATGTTAACAAAATGCAAATGCTACAATGTTGCTTAACTTTTACACCCGTTCCCCATTTTCCTAGCCCTTCCCTAATAAATAAACTGCTGGTTAATCTTTTACAAATGTCTCATGAGCATATTATTAGTGAGCTGCATGCTGTTTGAACAGCGACCCCCAAAGCGAAACACACACAGCGAAACTATGGGGCAAAGTGCTGAACAACGATGCAACACCTGATAGGAAATCGGCAAACCCATAAGCCGTGCAATGGAGCCCATTGCTGGAACAGCATGTCATGTAAACGCAAATCCTGCTATGGGAGTCGCCCTCAAAGATGACCGCAGGTGAGTCTATAATGATGACCACACAGGTGTGCCCAAGTGAGCCCCATAGGCTGACAGGTGACCCAGGTTGACACCCCATAGTGAACCCCACAGTTGCACACAGTGACAGGCGCATAAAAGCGGACACAGTGGGGGCACAATAGCATAGCGGATGTGTAGTGAGCCATGCCACTCAAGTTTGTAAACAGCACCCAGGGACATGACCTGCTCACCTTCCATGGGTTGGTCTATCAGAAGGAGCAGACATGGGGGCAGCCACATACTGGAAGTGTGAGAGTACAGTGCTGGGAAATGTTATGGGCTGGGGAGGACTGTGGATGGGGTGGAAGCGTCTCACTTACCAGATGGCACAATTATGTGCCCGACAGTGCCAGGGTCACAATGCGTGTGTCCGTGCAGTGGTGAGCGGCAGGTGATGGAGACCACCGAGAGCTGCCAACAGGTCGTGGTCACATGGTGCAGCGGGCTACGAATGCAGTGGGTGGGCACCTGCCACCCATCACTCACTCAAGCAGACAATACAGAGGGCAAGGAGGAGTGCACAGAGGTTACCGCTGGAGCCCACAGCACTGTTGGGGCTGAGCGATGCGAGGAATACCAGCTGACCGATGCAGGTGAACTGTTCCTCCTGCAAGGCTCAGGTGGCAGTGGATCGGTACCTCTTCAGCACCAGCGTAACCTTGAGTACCTCATGGTACAGCACCTGGTATGCAGGCGGGACATTTAGAACCAGCCCCCACCTTTTCCAGCAGATGTACACCTCTGGCGGGATGGAGACCACAGCAGTGCTACCGGCTGTCTATGGCCTGATGGCCAGCTGGACTGTGGGTGCTACATGGCGTGTTCTGTAAATTACTGAAGGCTGTGTCCTGAGCTACAGCCGATGTCAATTATAATTAGACTTTGAGCCAGCCACCTACAAGGCACTATGGCTTGTGTTCCTACAAGTACATCTCTTCAGGTGCTTGTTCCACTTCACGCAGTGCCTGTGGTGGAAGCTGCAACAGCACAGGTCACTGGCACAGCTGTATGTGACAAATGATGAATTCGCTATGCATTTCACGTGCTGGCAGCACTAGCATTTGTGCCAGTTGTGGATGTGTGCAGCTCTGAGAAATGCGAGCATGGGAGATCTATGAGGTGTACTAAGAGGAAGGCACATTGCTGGGGCACCTAGTCCGTAGTGGTGTGCGGTGCCACCCACGTACCACCTGGATTTCTGGAACTGCTACTCTGTGGTGCATGAGGCTGCCCTGTACCACCAATGCCATCGAGGGCTGGCACAGAGGCTTCAATTTGATGATAAGGGCATCCCATCCCACCATCTGGAGGTTTATCGAGGTGCTGCAGGGTTAACAGCAGCTCACAAAGCTGAAGATGCAGCAGATACTGCATGGCACAGAAGTTGGAGGTTTATGGAGGAGAACCCAGGTCGCCAGTGACCACATCATGGACACTGTTGAGCAGTATGAGCAATGCAGCCTGAAGGACTATCTCATGGGCATCGCCTTAACACCTGCCTGCAGGTGTGAGTGTATTAGGGTCACAGACTGGCACATACCCTGGCCAGTTTGCACAGGACTGTGAGTTGGTGGTGGTGGTGGGTATTGGCTGGCACATTACTGTCCCTCAGGCTGTTGGGCTGGTTCTGCAATAAATGCACATGAGCATCGCCCTGTGTCCGCTCTCTGTCTCTGTGATGTGATTGCATAGGGCGTGGGATCTGTAGTCAGAGGGCATGTCTGAGGGTGTTGCCTGTTGCTGGGAGGGGCGGATGCTGTCCTGCTCAGGGGTGTTGCCTGTTGCTGGGGGCAGGTGTGGGTGCTGTCCAACTCCGGGGGTAGCTGTTGTCTGTTGCTGGGGGCAGGTGCTGGTGCTGTCCTGCTCTGGGGGAAAGGCAGGTGTTGCCAGTTTCTCAGGGTGGCGGGGGCATGGTCACCACTGTTGCATCAGGTGCAGTGCTCCAGTCATGGTTGGGGCTGTCACCAACTCTGTTGCCACTCGCTGTGCCTGTGACAGTTCTTGGTATCGCTGTAAGGGCGATCAATGTGACTGTTATCAGACCGGTGTCAGGGATCCCTAGAGCATATTATTAGCTTAAGTCAATAATTGTAAGTACTTTGGAACAAGGTTTGGGTTTATGGTAAACCACATGTGGGGGTGACTATAAGGGGAGGTGGTAGGTACATTCCCAGGGGTTGTACTGCTCAAACAACTGGCCCACTATAAATAACTCTGGGTGGAGGCACTGCACTATTTAATTTTATCTTGGAAAAGAACCCCTTACCACCAGAACAAGAGCCCAGGTCCCTCACCCTGGTCTGTGGCCACACAGGCAGGGTAGTAGCCACTGGTACACACGCCTAGGTTACAAACATCTACATTGGAAGCACTTTATCCTGTCTGTTTTCCTATTGTTTGCTGTTTGCACAACAAAAGCAACTACCTGCCCATCTTCAATTGATGTGAGACTTTATAATCTCTAGTTGTGAGCCAAGCTGCATTTCAAAACTGTTACATGTCTACTCACACTGCAGCTCAGCTGCATTCATTAAACTGCTTCCTGTGGTTTTGAGCTCAGAGAAGAACTGGCAAGAGGAGTGAAGAAGAAGAAGTGGTAGTGGTGGGTTATCTGAACCTGCTGAACATCAACTGGGATGTTTGGATCTTACATAACTGTACTGTCTTACTTCAAGGGAAGCTCTTGCAGCAGGCTAACACCGATAGGACTGAGTCCCAAGCAGTTTCTGGCAATAATAAGAAACAGCACCAGGAGGAGGAGGAGGAAAGACAGCAACCGAAGGTTTAAGAGAAGGCCCTGCAGAACAGCGAGGCGAGAAGTAGCCCTACGCCTATAGGCAATGTCCAGGCTGTAGTGTTTGGTGAAGGTATGGACAGAGCTCTAAATGGCAGCTGCACAGATATCTGCAGAAGACATATTTCTGAAGCAAGCCATAGAAGTGGACATACCCCTGGTGGGAATGGCCCTTAACCACTCCTGGAAGTTTTCCTTGCCATACGATACGGTAGCAGTAAACAATGCAATTAGCTAACCGCCTAGACAAACACCATTTGGACACCAGAGCATCCTCTCTCTCTTGAGGCGAATGAAATGAACAACTGATCAGACTTCCTCAAAGTATTAGTCTGGTGTGTATAGTATTGTAAGAGTCTATGTACTTCCAAAGTATGGAGCAACACCTCCCCCTAGTTACAGTACTCTGGATAATTAACAGGAGGTAGATGGATTGATTCAGAGTAAACTCCGACAGCACCTTGGGAAGAAACTTAGGACTGGTATTCAAAGACGATCTGTCTTTCTGAAAAAACAAATAAGGCTCCTTATACAAGAGAGCCTAAAACTTGAAATCATTCAAGCAGAAATAACAGCAACTAAAAGAGTGCTTTCCAAGACAGAAAGCACAGCTCACAACTTGCAACGGTTTGAAGGGAGGCAACGTGAGTCTCTAAAAACAAATTGGGTCCCAAATGGGAGGTTTGAGATGAATAATACCTCACAAGAAGGTGGGAGACACATCGAGCTGGGCCACAGCCCTGCCCTCGATAGGTACATGGTACACAGAGATGACAGAATGATGTACCTTAATGGAGGAGTACCTCAATCCCAGATCAGAGAGAGGAGAGATACTCTATCCACTGGGAAGGTGAAAGGGTCTAACTGGAGGGTGTCATGAGCCCTAGTCCCAAAACCCCAAGCAGCCAGGTAGGACCTCCTGTTTGCAGAGAAGATCCCTTTGTAAGAACTTGTGAGCAGGAATAACGATTCAGGAAGAATTTCACCTACCTTCCTTTTCCCAGTGGGAGGGTGGAAACTGTAGTTTCGAGTTCCTTTGACTCTGCACTACTTTCAGTATTTGAATCCCACCACGGCCACTGGCTACGTCTTGCCTAAGTAGTTTGAGTACGATAGCCGGCGGAATATCTGCCAAGGCACACAGTCTTTTCAAAACCCTTCTGTTATAATGTTAAATGACACAATCAGAACCCCAGGCAGCATTGATAAGAAAATCATAACAGTTTACTTAAAATAAAAGCAATACAGAAAAGTTTACAGTTTGGACGAACTTTGAAATGCAGACAATACCAAAAGTAAAACTGGATGGTTTACAGAAAACACTAGCTACTGTTATTCTAAAACTATACCTTGTTTTGATGTTAGACTCAGACAAGATTTTAAATGTCCTTGTAGAGATGAGTCCCTAAGCAACAGTTCTGTAGTAAGTGTTTATTCCAAGTCAGTTCCTCTGAATGTCCTTTTCAAAAAAAAGGCTTCAGGTGCTCTCCTTGGTGAAAAGTCTTGGTTTCCAAAATGTTCACTTAAAATCTGTATTTTCTATTCAGTATGTGACAAGTCAAACTTTCCACACACTCAGGTCTGGTTTTAGAGATTTTCCAGGCCTACACATAAACTTCTGGTCTTCAAGTATATACCAGCTGGACGGGTGATCTGACCCCGCCTAAACTGTTTATCAACTACTCTGAATTCCAAATGTGTGTCTTATACATATAGGCTGGTCATCTTCAAACCACACCCACAGTGTGATGGGGTGCAACAGTTTACCTTTCCCTGTAGGTGTCACTGTGGTTCCATGTCAGGTTTCATGTCAACCCCAGTGACATTTGGTCCATACTTGGCTAACCCCTGACCCTAGGTCATTCCCCTGACCCCTTTGTGTCATGGAAAGCAAGATACCCAGTTTTTTCTAAGAGTTATGATTTCCTGGGTGTATAAAATTGTCTCCTTTATCTGGATACATACCAGATTCACCCTAGTGATTAGAACAATTAAGGCTATTTTTGTAAGTTCATTCTTAAAAGCCTTTTAAAGAGACAGTGTCTTAATTCTAAAGTACATTACAGCATATACAATATGAACCTACGTAAATGGATATAGACCTATCATGTGACAGTAGGAGGCGGCTCAAAGGGTAAACGCTTCTGTTTCTTGGCATAGGTAGCCCTAGTAGAGGGCTTCCAGGCAGTCACCAGGACATCTGCGACCCTAGGAGAGACCCCAAACTGAGCGATGGCTATGACCTTAGGAGCCACGCATGAAGATGCAGAGATTTGAGGTCTGGATGGACCAGGGTCCCCACTCCTGGGAGAGCAAGCCAGTGCGAGGGGCAAGGCACGGAGTTTCCACTGCCAGCTGTTGTAGCAAGGGGAACCAGATCTGATGAGGCTAGAAGGAGCTATGAGGATCATGTTGGCCCCTCCATCTCAAGATTCAGCCGTACCCACTGAAGTAGCGGGAGGGTGTGAGAAACTGCCCCTTCCAGGAGAGGGACAATGCATCTCACCAGAAAACTCCAGGCCTGGGATCGCGTGAGCAGAAAAGTGGCATTTTACATTGAATGGGGATGCAAAAGGTCCAGCTCTGGCCACCCCATCTGTTGAAGAGGTCTTCAACTACCGAGTCAGAAGTTCCTTTCATGAGCTCTGGAGCAGGAGTGGTTTAGACTGTACACCAGGACAGTTTGGACACCTGGAACATGGATGGCGGAGAGCTCCAGACCATGCTCGATGGCCCAATACCAAACCCTCATCATCTCCCTACACAGGGGTAGGAGTGCATCCCCCACTGTTTATGTAATAAACCAAGCACATGTTGTCCATCTGAACTAAGAGCAGACCAGAGAGGAAATAGGTCTGGAAGGCCTGAAGGGTGTATAGAACTGCTTGCATCTCCAGGACGTTGATGTGGAGTCCCTGTTCCATATCTGTCCAGGTGCCCTGAGTCTGGTGAGCTCCCAAGTGGCCCCTCAGCTGAGACCCAAGGCATCCATTGTAAGGATCTGATGAGGGGTTGAGATAGCAAAGGAACCCCATGCAACAGGTTGGTCATCTCCAGCCACCAGGACAGGACCCATTTGATTGGGTTGGAGTCCATGACTAGCTGTCGAGGTCATCCATGTGCTGGTGCCATTGGGCCTGCAATGTCCACTAAGGGATCCTCATATGCAGCTGGGCAAGAAGGACCATAGCCACTGCCATATGGCTCAGAAGATGCTGTAATATCCTGGCGGGACCTGGCGACTGGAGGAGACGGATGGACCTGGTCCATCAGGCACTCAACTCTGTTCCTGGGCAAGAAGGCCATGCCCTGGGATGTGTCCAAAATAGCCCCTATGTACTGGAGGCATTGGCATGGTGCCAGACAGGACTTTGGCCTGATGATAGTGATACCCAGGGCCTGGAAGAGGCTGAAGGTATGCTCTTGGGTCTTGAGAAGGTGTTGCCGGGACAGGGCCACTAGGGCCAGTCATCCAGGAAGGGAAGCAGCGTAAAAGCCCTGCCTTCTCAAGGCAGCTGCCACCACCAGGCACTTGGTGAAAATCCTGAGGGCTGAGGACAGGCCAAGGGAGAGCCCAGAACTGAAAATGGGCTCCCTAGAACTGGAAGCAGAGGAAGCTGGTGGGAAGGAAAAATGTTGATGTGCGGTTAGGCATCCTGCATATCAAGAAGCAGAGCCAGTCTCCCTGATGCAGGAGGGGCAACAGACCATGAAGGTGACCATCCAGAAGCATTTGTATTCTATGAACAGCTTCAGTTCACTCAGGTCCAGGATGGGCCTGAGGTCCCCATCTATTTGAGGACAGAAAGAAGTGGAGTAGAATCCCCTGCCCCACTAATCCAGTGAGATGGGCTCTATGGCTGTTTTTTGTAACAGGGCCTGAATTTCTTCCTAGATGAAAGGCACATGAGCTGGGAGGAGTAGGAGTTGCCCAGAGGATTTTAGGAGGCCACTCGAAGTGTTCCAGAGTGTGGTCGTGTTATATGAGCTGTAGTACCCAACTGTCCAGGTGACCCCCACCATCCATCGAGGTGGAGGGACAAGTGACCCGACCACTTCCCCAGAGTCTCCACTGGAGGTGGTCTGCAGGAATCAGGAAGTAGGAGGCGGGCATTGGAAGAGCTGGAGCAGCTGCCCAAATAGCCCTGGCAAAGGATGCAGCAGGGGCAGATGCCAGCATATGCTTGCTGTGACCTTTGGCAGAAGGGTGATCCAGTCTGCAGAAGAAGCGGCAGAAGGTTGGCCGCTGGACAGACTTAGGTTGGGTATGGTACAAGGAGTGAACAGACCAGAGGGCTCAGCCCCAGCTCGACTCCTGAAGGGAGGAAATCAAGTCCTGGACATCACTTCAAAAGGACAGAACCCAAGGGGGCATCCAAAATGCTGGACTGCACATTGGAAACAAAGCCAGACACCTGGAGCCAAGAATAACACCATAGACAGATGCCCGTGGGTGCCCTCTGCCTGAGGCATCAACCGCATCATTGGCAGCAGGCAGGATGTGTGTCCCTATGTCCGAGCCCGCCGCAGAAGAAGAAGGATCAAAATTTATATAGCTTTTCATACACAGTGTATCCCAAAGTGCCATACAAGCAATGCTAGACTGGTAGTGAAGTGACTGAATGTGTAGTGGCAGGCGGCCATATTGCACATCATCACCACACACAGCCTGGATAATTGCATGAACCGGTTTTATGGGAAGGGCAATGTTGGCCAGGACACCAGGAATGTCTCCTACTCTTTCTGAAGAGTGCCCTGGGTTCTTTTACTTCCACCTGGACACCCACCAGGACAACACCAGGATGGGTAGAAGGGACCTCGGTTTAACATCTCATCTGAGGGATGGTACACCCAGCAGTGCAGCACTCCTAATACTGCACTCGAATGCCAGCGATTTTAGGTGCAAGTCCAATCCTGGTGTGGGGACGAGAACCCATGATTTTCTGGTCCAGAGGCGGATGTGCTACCAACTGAGCCATGCTGACACCTGAGGGTCTGGACCAGTGGCTTAGCTGGATCTTCGGACAGGGCCTGAACCAACTCCTGGCCTGGTCCCAAAGGATGTTCTGATACTGAACAATGTGGGCCAAACAGTTAATTGTCCGGATGTACAGGGTGGAAGAAGCAAAGACCCTCTTGCCCAGGTGGTCCAGCTATTTGGACTCCCTGTCTGGGGAAGACAGCTGAGGTGCTTAGGTATTTTGGTGCGGTCATGTGCCAAATTGATGACCACTGAGCTAGCCTTAAGGTGCCCTCCAAAAGGGTTTACCCACAGAGTCATGGAAAAAATAATCAGCCTTCTTGGGCACCACCAGAGTCGAAGACTGATGATTCAAGGTCTTCCTTGTGACATCCTCATAGGAGTCAATGAAGGAGGCACCAACAAGGGGAGCATTAGGCTGGCGCAGGTAAACAGTCAACCGACATTGCTCTGGGTCCTGTTCCTCAGTCTCCCAGCCCATGGTGGCCTGAATGTGCTGCATGATGTCCATGAAGAAGGATCATCAGGTGGGGACTTGAGGACCACTTTGGGGCTCCTCACCCTCAGATGAGACCCCTGCAAGGCAGGAAGACTCTGAGAAGTCAGAGTCCTCTTCATTCTCTTTGTCCTGTTCACATTCTGGAGGAGGGTGTTGGTCTTGGCGTACAGAACTGGTGTCAGGCTTGGTACCTAATGTGCCAGGGATCATTGGGACCAGGCCAGACAGGGTCCAGAGGAGGGTGATCCTGGGAGCCACCGGGGCTGACAGTGGCAGGCCAGCAGGGGTGGGATCCTGCTTCTGCATGACATTCCACCAAGAAGTAAACAGAGTATTATAATCCACTGATGGAGGAAATTATATACTGGAGGACAGGGGTAGGGTGGCACCGGGCAGGGATAAGGCAGCATCGGTCCTGGCGGGGCCAGCATCGGGTACCCTGGTGGAGGTCCAGTGGGCACTGGTGGGGAGCCAGCGTCGGGTCTGCTGGAGGTGGCTGAAGCAGAACAGGTGGCAGACCAGGGGCGCAGGCCAAGGAAGCATGGGATGGTATCCACAGGTGCCAGGAGAGGGAGAGCGGTGCCAGGAGAGTTGAGACCTCCCTGATGAAGGATGAGATGAGACTCTACTTGGAGACATGCCAGTAGCTTGCAGCGTGAAAGGACTGGCACTGGCCCCATACAGGAGACCAATGCAGGCAGTGTCTTAGCCGGGAGGGTATTGGTAGAGGAGTCAGTGCCCAATGTGCTACCACTGGCCAAGCCACCTTGCTGAGAGCCACGCAGAAGTCAGCGGCTGAGCATCAGGGGCGGGGAGCAGGAGACAGAGTCCCCTGCCACAAGGAACCACCACCTGCCACCGAGATAAGAGTAGGCTGTGGGGCCACAGGCAGCCCAGCAGACGTAAGGGCTGTTGGGGCCAAGGAGGCCAACCTGCAGTGGAGAAAAGACCCAGTCGTGGTCGACAGTTTTTGAGAGACCATGAGCAGGGAAGCAGACCGGCCCGGTCCCAGTTCTTATCTCAGTGGTTATGCTTCTCGCTAGATTTTTCCTGGGCTGTGAAGAGGAAGAAGCCTCAGAGGACTGGGCTGGTGAAGCTGATGAGCTCCTGGCCTGCAGCTTCTGTTCCATCTCAATTAGCTTCTGCTTGAAGAGACAGCTCTCCAGAATTTTCAGGCGACGACTCTGTGTGGCCTGGTTAAACTCCTAACAAAACTGGCAGGCTTCAGTGTCATGGCTGGGACCTAGGCACAGGATGCAAGTAGAATGTCTGTCCTTTTCTGGAATCTGTTTGCTGCAGGCACACTTTGTGGAGCGGTTGGAAGACTAAGCAGGATAAGAAGACATAAACCTGAGTCCAGTAACACCGAAAACTTGATGTTAATACTAAAGAAAAGGAAAAATAAAAAAATGTGAAAGTGCAGGAAATAGTGCTCACTGCAGCTGCAGTGGTGTCAGTGGTCAAACTTGCATGGATCTATGACAGGAAAGAACTGAGGAAGGTGTGGGGACCGCCCACCTTCATAGGATAGGCCGACGCCCGTGGTGGGCAGTCCCTGTGGTACACTGCTAGATAGAAAGCTTTCCATGAGGTTCTGGCACCTGACAGCTTAGTCCTACAGGTGTTGGCCTGCTGCAAAGCCTTCCTTGAAATAAGATCTGAAGAACCCTGAACTGCTGAATTATGAGCCTTTAACACTCGTGATGAGGCATGACATCAAAGATGGAATCATTTGCAGCTCTCCTTTCTCTCTAAAGTTGACACAGTTAGAATGAATATTCTTCCTCGTCTCCTATACCTTTTAAGACCCTACCATTAGTCCCTGCTTCTGGTATTTTTCTTCCTAGAATAGAATGCTCTCGAGGTTTGTTGGGGTGGGGTAGGAGCCCGACTACACTCTCAGTTCTCCAGCTACCTGTAGCTGAAGGAGGGCTCAGTTTACCTGATCTGTTGAATTATTCCTGAGCTTCCCATGTATGTACAACGTTTGTATGGCTACACCCTCAACTCACTCCTGCTTGGAAGCACATATAATTCACTATAAATTATATGTTTGATATGGGAAACTTCTATTAGGTAATTTAACAGACCTCCTTGTCTTGCTGGCTTTAGTAAACTGACAGCCTGCACACTGTGACTGTGGTTTGGTCTCAAACCACTTCCTTTCCATTCTCACATTTTATGTTTGCTTGCACGCATGTGCAAGAAACCAGTGCCATCATCCGAGTTTTTGGAGGTGTAGCAGCTCTCTTCCAATTCAGTCAGTGTGTTTGCAGTGACCGCAGTTCTCCAATGCCTGCTGAGCTGTCTATGACAGCTCAAAATGCAATAGCGTACAGTTGAAAGGGGAGGGCGCTTCCAGTGAGCAGTGATCAGATATCACCTGCTCATGTGTCCCCCTACACACACACACACATGCGCTCGCGAGCTTGGCCTCCCCACGCACACACTGCTATAGCCCGATGGGGGTGCCCAATCCCCGTCGGCTGTCTCGCCCAAAACACAGTTCCATATGCCACACTGGGTGCCCACCCCAGCATGGCTACCACGTCAGTATAGCTGACAGGGTGCCCAATCCCCGTCGGCTCTACTGTCTACCCCCAGAGTACAGGGTGCAATGCTGGAGCCCACCCCAGCGTGGCAACAGATGCTATGGCCAACGGGGTGCCCAATCCCCGTCAGCTCCACACCCCAACCAGTCATCCTTCTGCCACGCTGAGGCCTACCCAGCGCGGCAAACGCCCTCGCTATCGCTACTAAAAACTAAAACTGAAACTTAAACGTCCCTCGCTTGTGTCTGCCCCCACCCGCTACCACCCACGCGCACCCTGCCTCCCTTGCCACACACACCCTCACCCCATACTTTACCTCCGGACTCTGGCACGACGATCTTCGTGGACCGGGAAAATGTCTACTCTTCAAAGCCGACCACGAACTTGAGGAAATGCGGTAAGCTGTATAATGGGATAGATAGGGTTTTTCAACTTTGCTGCATATCTCAGGTGTTTTTGGAATTTTGGCACCAAATTTTCAACATGGGGTTTTGGGACCCCTTCTCATGAGCAGCTCTCACTGTCATGGCGTTAATTGGTCTGAAGGGTGATTTCGCAGTCACTCGCGCAAAATCACCTTTGGGACTGAGTAACGAAATGACACTACCACTGTTCATAAGGTGGGCTCTCAAATAGCCTATGTTGAAAATTTGGTGAAAATCCTAAAATGATTGTTTTATGGCGTCGTTGTGCAGTTCCTCACGCACTGTAGTTCCCAGAATTTTCAATATTTCACTCCAGATTTTCCACATTGCCGTTTTACCACACCTCCTTATGAGCAGTACAGCTGTCATTTTCACATCTTGCCCAAAACGTGTTTCTGCCCATGTAGCGCAGAATGGCGCAGTCGGTGTATGAAAGCAATGTATGGGACACATTAAGAAAATCACAGTGACACTGTTCATGAGCAGAGGTCTTAAAATGGCTATGTTGAAAATTTGGTGAAAAAATTCCTAAAAATGACTGTTTTACAAGCGTGGGTGGGCATTTCCTTGCGACATAAGTCGCCAATTCTATATTTTCCTCAGATTTTCCACATTGCCATTTTATTACACTTCCTTATGAACAGTACAGCTGCCATTTTCACATGTTGCCCAAAATGTGTTTCCGCAGACATGTAGCGCACAATGGTGCAGTCGGTGTGCAAAAGCAATGTTTGGGACAGATTAAGAAAATCACAGTTACATTGTTCATGAGCAGAGGTCTTAAAATGGCTATGTTGAAAATTTGGTGACAAAAGTCCATAAAATGACGGTGCTACTGAATGAGCATTGCGCAGTTTCCACGCACCCTCGTAAGTTCATGACTTTGTAATATTTTCAGTCCAGATTTTCACCAGTGGCATTTTTCCACACTTCCTTATGAACAGTACAGCTGTCATTTTTCACAACATGGCCGAAATGTGTTTCACACTTTCAGCGCAGAGATGTGTGGTCGCTGTGGGAAATCATTGTTCGGGACAGATAAAGAAAATCACAGTGACACTGTTCATGATCGGAGGCACCAAAATGCCTGAGTTGCCAATCTGCTGTAAAAATCCCCAAACTAATTACATTATGGGTGTGCATTGCACAGTTTCTATGCACATTCGTGACTTCACCAGTTTTTAAATATTTTACTGCAGATTTGCAACACTGCCATTTTTCCACCTCCCATGAACAGCTGTCATTTTCACATCATGTTCGAATGTGTTTTTGCACCCGTGGTGCTAAATGCTGTAGTCACTGTGCATAAGCAGCTTCGCTAACAAACTGATATTGCCACTGTTCGTGAGGTGCGGTCTCAAAAACACATGTTGAAAATTTGGAGTGAAAATACCAACGAATGCCTGCGGTGTTAGGGTTTCCAACCATAACGCCCCACCCTGTAGAGAATGACAGGCATCAGGGTGTGACTTGGGATTCTTGCCTGTAATGCTCGTACCATTCCACACCCTGCAGCCAGTGAGAGACACTGAGGTATGCCTTGGACTCTTCAGCCCCAAAGTTCACCCCATTCTCCTATACTGCACCCATCTCACCGTATTTCCTGATGGAATGGGTGCGCATAAGGGCTAAAGACCCTAAGGCACACCATGACACTTGTCGGTGTCTGCAGGGTAGGGCAGTGGTGAAATGGCGTGGCCGTTATGCCTGACGACCCAAAGGCACACCCCAATGCCTGTCACTCTCTGCAGGGTGGTGGTGGGGTTGGCTTCAGTTCAATACTTCACTGCCATTCCTATTACGCAGCTCTGTAACTTCTACACTACCACTGCCAATGCCAGCAAGCAAACATTCGGCATTGACAAATGCTTGCTTTACTTCTTTCAGCTACTTTCTACCAAGACAAACATTCCATCACCTTGGATTGACCATACCTTTTGATGATGGTATCAGTCAGATCTCTCCTACAATTTCCAATTTCTGAACGACAGAGCATCATCTTCTGGTCCAGTATGGACAAACAGGAGAGATATTTTACTATCTGCAAATTCTCACTTTTTACTGCACAAAGGGCATTCATTCAATCGTATTCTGACCATCTCCCTTTTCTCCGACAAATTTTATAGGTGCAATAAAGGGCACAGGCTCCCAGCATTTAATTGATCCAAAGGCTAATGGTTCGATACCTTTTATTGGCCCAACATACATGTTACAAAAAGAAAACAATGTCTAAGCTTCCAGACCAACTGGGCGGGAGGAACTAGACAAGGGGAGGCACTGAAAAGGGCAGGAAACTCTAGCCCCCAAAAAACAGGGTAGTTAGTGAGGTAAACACCAAGATAGAGAAGTTGATGGGAGAAGGCAGAGGTAAATGGAGAAGAAGGCAAAGGCAGTAAGGACAGGGATGGGGCAAAAAGGTAAGGCCATCAAAAAGTGGAGGGTAAAGAGTGCCAGTGCCCGTAGTCCAGGTAACAAGCTCCTGAACTGGTGGCCTTGATGGAAGAGGGATGCCTGAATATCGTGGCAGTCACAGAAACATGGTACACAGAGAACCATGACTGGGATGTCAACATACCAGGGTACACAGTCTACAGGAGGGACAGGGTGGGTAGAAGAGGAGGAGGTGTAGCTCTCTACATAAGGAAAGGATCAAAGCAGTGGAACTAAACGGTTAACAAGGAGGAGAGGAGGCACTGTGGGTCACCCAGAAGACCGGAAATGGCACCACAATCCGCATGGGGTTGTATACAGACTCTCGTCTCAGGGGAGGAAATGGACAAGGAATGATAGAAGGCATCCTTAGGATGGCAGAAAAAGGGAGATACTGTTGATGGGGACCTGAATATGCCAGATATTAACTGGAGCACCTTTGCTGCAGCCACATCCAAGAGCAGGGTCATTCTTGATGACCTACAAGGGGCATGCCTCACACAGCTAGAGTTGGAACCCACTCAGGAGGGAGCAGTCTTAGACCTGGTACTCTCAAATGGTGATGGAGAGATGATCTCAGATCTAGAAGTGGGTAGCTATCTGGGAACAAGTGACCACCTAACAGCGTGGTTCACGATAAACACAGCCACAGAGTCAAGCCATACAAACATGCGGGCACTGGACTTTAGGAGGGCTGACTTTCTCAAAATGGGAGAGTGCCTCAGAAAGCACCAGCAAACAGGCAAGAAGGAGAGGTGGAGGAACAATGGGAAACATCAAAACTGCTATCACAGAGGTAACAAGCCTTGTGTGAAGCAAATAAACAAACGAAAGAAAAAAACACTGCAATTCTCAAAAGAGGTGGCAAGGAAGGTTAGGGATAAAAGATAGCATTCAAGAAGTATAAGGAAACACGGAAGGAGCAGGGCAGAAAACTGTACCAGCTAAAGCAGAAAAAGTGGGAAGGCAGTCAGAATACCAAAAGCCCAAACCGAGGAAAAGATAGCCAACTCTGTTAAGAAGGGAATAAAACCATTTATGGGTAAATCAGGGAGCGAAGAAAGACCAAGGGAGGGATGGTGAGGCTTAATAAAGGGAGGCGGGTGGGCAAGAGGGACAGTGAAAAGCAGGGATGCTGAACGATAATGCTTCTGCTCAGTATTCACAGAAGAGGAGGAGGGTGAGGTACCTAATCCAATCAATAGAAGCACTCTGGATAGGAGGGTCGATACCAGTCCTTTCACCAAAGAAAGGGTTCTGAAAGAACTCCTAAAACTGAAGGTGGACAAAGCAATGGGGCCTGATGGGATTCACCTCAGCATTCTAAAAGAACTAAGGAGAACTAGTGACACCACTGACTACCCTTTTAACAAATCACGGGAGGATGGTGTCGTAACTAAGGACTAGAGGAGGCGGATGTGATTCCCTTCACAAAAGTGGGAGCAAAGCAGAGGAAACAAACTACAGACTTGTTAGCTTGACCTCAGTGGTAGGGAAAATTATGGAATCACTTCTGAAAGAAAGAATTGTTGAGTACCTAGAGGCCAGTGGGGCACAGGACCCAAGGCAGCATGGATTCACAGTGGGAAGGTCATGTCAGACAAATCTAATGGATTTCTTTGACTGGGTGATCAAAGTAGTAGACCAGGGAGGGCTGTGGACATGGCCTCCCTAGACTTTAGCAAGGCATTTGACACAGTCCCACACAAAAGATTAATAAACAAATTAGCCAGCCTGGGAGTGGGTCCCAGGGTGGTAGCCTGGGTAAAAATTGGTTTGATAACAGTACACAGAGAGTAATAGTAAACAGAGTCCACTCTGAAGAAAGGGGTTACTAGCAGGGTACCATGAGGGTTCAGTACTGGGACCAGGCCTTTTAATGTCTTTATAAGTGACATTTATTATTTATTTATTGAACCTGAATTACAACCTTCTGAGTCATAGACTCTTTTGCAAGGGCTCACATCAGTTAAAAGTAGAATACATAACTAACATCAAGTAATACATAGTCATACATCACAGGATTCTGCAAATTGGAGGTTTTATCATCAGGGAGCTTAAAGAAGGTCGGGTCAGAGTTAAGACATGTTACAGGTCTGGAGGGACAAGTGAGAGAGATTATTTACAGTGACAGGATGCAGAGTCAAGGAGTAGGGTTCTGAGACTTGATTTAAATAGGTTGAGGCTGTGGGCCTGGGAGATGGAGGATTGGAGGCTGTTCAGCCATAATGGAGCACGATATCGGAAGGATCTTTGTCAAGAGACGTTCTACAGTGAGGGACTAGGAGAGTGGAGTTGGCAGTGCCTATGGGCCTCTTATGTGGGTCTGCATGTATAAGTGGGTGTAGGCCAACTGGGGTCTGCTTAAGTTGTATCTCTTTTGCAAGTATACAGGTATGGTAATTAAGCCTGCCTTGGAAGTTTAGCCAGCCAGCGCACCAATAAAGCTTGCATGTGTGGGTTAACCTGTCACATCCAAGACCAATTGGCAGGCTTTATTGAGGGCAAGGCTGATGCTGTGGAGGGCAGTTTGATCAGTGGACCCATAAATCACGATTTCCTGGTCCACCAAGGATAGAATAGATGATGACACTGCAAGGTGCATGGCCTGAGGGGGTAGGCAGTGCTAATGTCTGTACAGGATCCCTAGTCTAGTGTTGATAGAGGAGGAGACTTGTATGTGTGAGTGGTAGGAGGGACGTGTCCAACGTGAGTCCGAGGAATTTGAAGTATGGGACCTGTTCAAGCGCATAGCCTTGGGAGTTTTAGACAATTAATGGTGCGTGACAGAGAGGGTTCTGGCGGTGGGCAAATATCATGGTTTTGAATTTCTTTTAGTTAATTATTGGGCGGGTGTCCAGCGAACCAGGTTTCCAGCTCACTAAAGAAACCCTGTAGAGCAGTTTGTAGTGAGTTGGGATGAGGATGTTTCCAGAAGACTACCGCATCATCAGCATAAAGCAGCATCTTACCGCTGCAGGATTTAGGGAGGAGTTCAGAAAGAGGGTGAAGAGTAATGGACCTAATATTGACCCTTGCGGTACACCAGCTCAGACTGGTCTGCTTGAGGAGATAGTTGTATTGATTTTGACTTGTTGTGTCCGACCTGAGAGATAGTCTTTGAACCAGGTGGTAACCTCTGTGTGAAATTTAGGATGGAAGGGTGTGGAAAAGTAGAGCATGACTAACAGTATCAAATGCTTTGGTCAGATCAACGAGAGGGCCCCTGCCATGGAGCCCTGTTCCAGAGCTTATATATATATATATATATATATATATATATATATATATATATATATATATATATATATATATATATATATATATATATATATATATATATATATATATCAGTATATATATATATATGTGTGTTTTTAATTCAGTGAGGGTTGTAGAGGTGCTGTGGCACTTCTGGAATCTGTATTGTTTGTGGCACAGCAGGTTGTGTTCAGACAGATAGTCTGTCTGTTGGTCCGACTACAATTTTTTCAAAGGCCTTTAAGAGAGGGCAGGATTGATATTGGTCTATAACTGCTAGTGGACATGGGGTCACCACTTTCAGTATAGGGTTATTAATGTTCTTTTCCAAGTTGTGGGAAATTGGCTGAGGCATAAGGACAGGTTGAGAATCTTAATGAGATGTGGTAATGTCACATCCAGCGTAAGTCAAATGAGTTTGAGGTCCAGGGAATCACTACTATAGTGAGATTCGTCAGAGCTTTGGTGAGATAGCATTTAGCCTTGTTACAGGAGATGACTCTTAGCCTGAAAAGGGTAGGGTTGGTATTGTCAGAAATGTCAGAGGGGCGGTTGGTGATAAGGTCAAAGAAGTTGGGTGGGAGGGTGTGCGTGAAGTTGGAGAAGGAAGTATTAAGGCATCGGAGGTAATATGGGTCCAGGGTGGTAACACCATCTACTAGAAAGCTGGACTGGGGTGGGATACAGTTTTCCCATGAGCTCCTTTATATTGCTCAGAATTTTTCCAGAGCCCCAGGAGGTGGTGAGGGTTTGTTTATAGTATGCAGCTTTGGCTTGCTAGGTAGCCCATGTGCATCTGTTTCTAGCCTCTGTACAGTTGTCTATCCTGCAAGAGTTGGAAGTCAAGGGCCTTATGCCATAGGTTATCCCTCTGGTGCATTAGGACTAGCAGTGCTTGGGTGATCCAGGAGTGTTTCTGTGTTTTACAAGTTATTTGGAGAAAGGTGCAAATATGTCACAGGCCGAGTTGAAGATGGCAATAAAGTTGGTAGGGCAGCATCTACTGACTGGGCAGAGTGAATAGGGGACCAGTCACAGGAGGCAAGATGTGACTTGAGCCATGCAGGGTATTTAGGCATCTTTGGACAGAGACTTTAGAGGAGTAGGGGAATATTTGTGGACCACAAGCAGGTCACTGGTGAATGATTGCTTATTGAGTCTGGCAGCATTTGGGAGAGATTATTAGGCTTATTGGTGAGGATTAGGTCTATTAGGGTTGAGGTCCCAGTTCTTGAGTCCAATCTGGTATGGGATTGGACGACCTGGGTGAGGTCACCAGCTAGGGCTGAGTTTTTCTAGGGGGACAATGCAGTCAGTAACCAGTTTACATTGAAATCTCCCAGAAAAATGATTCTGTGACGGCCATTATGTCTATCTTAACCTCTGTCACAAGCACCTACAGTTCACTGATCTTGTTTAGACTTCAGGCATTTAGGCAAACCAACCTCTGAGCACCAATCTTCCTCTCTCCTTCTTGTCTGGTTCCCCTCCTTATGCACTCATCTCCCCCTCCCCTTTCTGTCCCCAACCCCTCTGACATGCATGTATTTGCTACCCAGTCTACCTCTTACCAGCATTACCTGTCTTCCCCCGCCACTTCTTGCTTCACCCGCACCATTTCCATTTCCACGGAGCTTCTGCTGAGTTCACGCTGCACTTGCCACCCACAAGGGGTTTCCAGCATCAGCTAACCCTTCAATTTTAAAGACTGTCCATGCAGACATCTAATTTATGCCTCAGTGCAATAACTCCTCCCTTGTAAGATGAACGGCCCTCTTGAAAAGCATTCTGTCCCAGAATCCTCCCCAGTCCCCCACAATCCATGTATCTTCTTCTTGCACGATTCCCTCAACCAGGCATTAACTGCCTCAGTTCCTCCCTGCCTCACCTACCTCCTTCCCAGCTCATACAGGCAGCACCACTAAAAGGATAATGTGCTGCCTTCCTCTCAGTTCCTTCCCTGCCTTTGGAGGTTGGTCTTAGTAACATCCAGACCATGATATGCCAAGTCATTCAGTCATTCATACCCAAGTGCACTAGGACATGTGGCACCTGCCTCCTCCTGTCTTGCATCCTCCCTATCCTGGCCTCATCCTCAGGGTTGATGTGCCAGGAAGGCATCTGACCCCCCCTTGCCAGCCTATCCTTGCACACCACTTCTCCACACCTCTTATCAATGAAATCCCCAACTATGAAGACCTTGCTTGCCCCTTCCCATGCTGCCTTAACCCTTCTCATTTCCTTCCTGACACCCCAATTCCTTTATAGGAGTCATGCTCCCTGTCTTGTCCTTGGTAGTGTCTGGCTGTTCACCTCCCGATTGAGTCAGGCAATTGCCTCATTAAGGGTTGCATATGGACATTGAAGGAGTACAGAGATAGATATGAGAGTTTACAAGGAGGTTAAAGGGACACTGTCAACCCTTTTGCATCATATTATTTCTAGTCAACAGTCTACATTTTCTGATTGCTTACCTTCCCTAAAATTCATTGATGTTGCTGGTTGTAGTTTTTCTCATAAAGCTTTATTCCTGGCTGATGTGACACAGCAAGGCTTTCAGTCCTCTTCCCCGGCAACCACCTCAACCCGGTACTCACTGGACTCAAACCCCCAACAGATTGCCCCATGGCTGGGCTAGGTATGTGGGGCCATCTTCCGCACCCAGAGATTCATATCCAGCGAAGGGCCAAGTTATCCAGGCGGTGGCATGAGGGGAGGGCTGGCAGACAGGATTTCATTCCAGCCCATGGCAACCAATTTTCTGTTCCCCCAGTCATTCCTCAGCCTCTGCAGCATACTGAGTATGTGCCGCAGGCCCACACACATCACAGAACCATGGTCTCTCCCACTACTGTGTCACTTGATCATAGCACTACCACCCACAGGTCTCTATCTGGTAGCAGCCAAATGCCAAATGGTAAGCCAACCCACCCTGGGAGACGAGAACAGTCAGTTGGATGCTTCACCCCCCAACCAGTTAACCCCCAGCAACCTATGTTCATTGCCAAACATGGGTCATCAACATTGCATTTGCAGGTAAGATGTTCAGTGCCTCAGCCATCCAAACCTGGATCTCCAAGTTTTTATTTATTTATTGAATACTAGGATTACAAGGCCTTTGAACCAGAGGTTCGTTTACAAAGGTTCCACATTCAAAATGGATACAACAAAAATGGGTGCATACAAGGTGATAACAAACACTTGAATAACAATGTTACAGGATGAGACAACAATGTAGTTACAATGAAGCAGTCTAAATAAGACCTAGTCAAGAAAGTGCTGGGGAGTACCAAGTGCTGCCAAAGCAAAGAGAAAGGGGTGGGAGATGGGAGAGGGGTAGAGTGGTGAGGAGGGACCAAACTACTTACTGACGGGAGGAGGAGGAGGTAGAGTGAGAGTGGTGAACAGGTGAGAGAGAAAACATGGTGGGATAGGAAGCGTGATGTTAGGAAAGTTGATGGTGCAAAAAGGGGGTAGAGATAGAGTGAGGGACCAGGTAAGCTGGATGGGATGCTCGAACTCAGAACTTGAACTTTCAATTAAAAATGTAACAGGTTACCGTGCTCCTTTTCAATGGGCTTACTTCTAAAAGTTCAGCGAAAAGAATACTACATGCCACACCAGTTCTTTTCCTTCTTAAAATTTGCCCAGCTCATCATGAATGAGCATTCTAACAGAGTGCAGGAAGAAAACTACTGAACAGAGCTCACACTCAGTCTTCGGTGCAGTGGCAGTTTTCAAATGGCAGCTTCAGCACAGACCTTAGTTCCACACTCCAGGAACAGAAACGGGGCAAATTTAAATGACAGGTTAGCTGGAAACTTGTAAACACCTAAAAGTTGTGCTAATCAGGCATTTCTGCAGCCCTGGTGATTGGCAAGAGTGTTTTGGACAGCTTCTTTTAAATCCAGATTAGACTATACACCCACAAACCAGTTGCCTGTGACCAAAGTGAAAAATAAAAGTGATTCCAATTCCTGTACCTAAAAATAAGATAACCAGTTGCCTGCTGTGAAAATGTTTTATAGGAGCAGTGATTCCATTTATTCCATTGCTTCTGAGTAAACTCTAATGTTTCTTTTTCCTCTTCATTAGTCCATTACTTGATTTTATATTCCAGTTTACACTGTCCTTTTCTTTTATTCTTCCTTCAATCTTCTCTAATGTCCCACTTTCGTCCTACATTTTCCTGAGCACTTCAGTCTGCTTTCCACAATCTGACTGCCCTCAGTGGACTTCTCCCTACACAGGTGAGAGAAAACAACACACTTGGGGGAACTATTATCCCACTGTATTGTTCTTAGAACAACAACAACAACAAAAATTTAATGTGGCAACAATATCATACCATTTATAAGTACGTGGTCCTCACCAATGGGAAAGTGTGGAAGAAGTCGTAGTCGGGGACAGCCTATGGGCAAGCAACCACAATACAGTACGTTTTAGGGTAAGGACAGGGAAGGAAGGGGCCAGACATCAACAAAGATTCTGGACTTCAGGTGGGCACACTTTGCCAGAATGAGGGAGATTTTCAGGGAAGAAATGGTGGGGAAGATGGAAATGGGAGTGTGGAGGAATTATGGAACTCAGTTGGGAGAATCAGCCACTGAACTCTGCATCAGGAAGGTAGGGAAAAACAAAAAAAGAAAGAGGGCCACTGTGGCTGCAGGAAGTGTCAGGGCAATCAGAGAAAGAAAAAAGGTGTTCAGGACATATAAGAGGACCCAAAGGAAAGAGGACAGGGAGATTTACAGAGAGAAGCTGGGTGGGGGCAGGACAGAAAAATTAGAAGGGTGAAAGCAGATACAAAGGAGAGAATTGCTAAACAGGCCAAGCGGAAGATAACAATTTTTTAGGTATGTGGGAGACAAAAGGAAGGCAAGGCAGGGAATAGTAAGGCTGAGGGGGGAGGAGGAGGAATCCAAGTGGAGGACTTGAGAAGGCAGAAGTGCTCAATAGGTACTTCTTGCTCGGTCTTCCACGGAGGAGGAGGAGGATGGAAAGGGACTGGAGTTAAGGGAGAGGGAATGAGGGACAACAGAGTAGATCCTAGCCTGTTCAGTGAGGCAGGGTAAAAGAGGAACTAGGAAGACTGAGTGTGGATAAGGCAATGGGTCTGGATGCCCTATACCCAGAGTACTCCGGAAACTAAGGGAAGAGCTGACTGCACCTCTGGCAAGGCTGTTCAACTTGTCCCTGGATACAGGGTGGGTGAATGGACACTGGAAGAGGGCAGACGTTTTGCCACTTCACACGGGCAGCAGGGAGGAGGTAGAAAATTATCATCTGGTCAGCCTCACCTCAGTGGTGGGTAAGGTAACGGAGGTGCTATTAAAGGAAAGGGCAGTCAGTTACATTGAAGACAGCAGACTACAGGACAACAGACAGCATGGCTTCACACAGGGAGATCGTAGATGAACCCAACCGAGTTTTTCGATTGGGTGATGAGGGTGGTCGATCAGGGAGGGGTGGTGGATGTGGCCTATCTGGACTTCCGAAGGCTTTCGACACCGCCCTCACAGAAGGTTGGTAAATAAGCTGGAAAGTTTAGGGATGGGATCGAAAATAACAAGGTGGGTGGAAAACTGGTTGAGGGACAGAAGCCAGAGGGTGGTGGCAAATGGATGCATTCCAGGGAGGTATGGGTGACAAGCGAGGTGCCTCAGGGGGTCGATGGGACCTGTCCTTTAAATATCTATATCAATGATATTGTGAAGGGACTGGGGGAGGTGTGCCTATTTGCAGATGATATGAAGATCTTGATAGGGTGGACGGGGTGGAGGCAGTGATGGTGGACCTAAAAGAACCTGGAGGGTGGTCGGAAGTGTGTTAGCTGAAATTCAGTGCTAAAAAGTGCACAGTAACGCATATTGGGCATAAAACCTGCAAGTCATTTACACACCTGGGGGGTGATTAATGCAACTGAGCAGGAGAGGGACCTGGAAGTTATAATCTCAGACAACCTTAAGGTGGGGAAACAATACAGTAGGCGGTGGGCAAAGCAAACAGAATGCTAGCGTGCATAGGGAGGTATAACAAGCAGATGGAGTGAGGTGCTGATGCCACTTTATAAAACCATGGTGAGGCCTCACCTGGAGTATGGGGTCCAGTTCTGGAGACCTCACCTCTGCAAGGATATAGATGGGATTGAAAGGGTTCAGAGGAGGGCAACCAAGATGATGCATGTATGCATGGAAAGCCCTATGAGGTGAGATTGAGGGAATTGGATCTGTACCCACTGGAGACTAGAAGGGATAGAAACATTTAAGTACATGACGGGGATAAACAGGGTAAAGAAGGGAAGGTATTTACAAGGAAAGTAGGTGCTAAAACTAGAGGTCATAGTCTAAGATTGGTAGGAGGAAGGTACACGGGCAATGTGAAGGGGCATTACTTCATGGAGAGGGTGGTGGAGTCCTGGAACAGGCTGCCAGAAGAGGAGGGAGCTGAAACAGTGGAGGATTCAAGATGGTATAGGACAGACATATGGGCTTGCCAGAGGCGGAGTGGGATTTCTCCGGACAAAGGAGACGAGTAGGGAGGGGTAAGGGCAGACTCGGCGGGCCAAGTGGGTTCTTTTCTGTCGCCAGATGTCTATAAGTAAAAACTAGACTTCTCAGCTCTCATCTCTGCTTCACAGTTTTGCTGCTCTGCATGGCTCTTCAGCTTCCCGACTTCTCAGCTCTTTGACCTCGTCTCAAATTCAGCTGGCTCCAGCTCCCAACTCCTCAGTTCCTCAGCATTTGGTTCCTTGTGGTTGCTCTGCTCAGGACAGTGGGGTCTGCTCAAACAATCAGCTAAATGGACAGTGTTCCACAGTTCTAAAAATATATAAAAACTCAAATTCAAGTGCAAGACTTCCTAAAATAAGGAATATAATTACAATGTTAAAATCCCTTAGGCAAAGGTGTGCTGGATTCAGCATACAGACAGGCTTATAAACTTTTTGCTGAGTAGCTATTCCATAGCTCACGCAGCTTTAAGTTAATTAGTAAGATTTAAAATTTCTGGTTTTGGCTTCATAGCCCCTTGTCCTAATGCAGTGATAGTCCCATTCTGGCAAAATTTTAATTTTATGCTGTCCTCTAAGGAAGGAAGGGATCATAAATCTGGCTGGTGCAGCCAGCGATCCTTTCACTTCCTGTTCCCTCCCTATCATGTCCCTGTGCTCAGATGTTTTGTGATGTCTTACCAGGGAGGTGCAGGGCACACCCAGTGAAATCTATGGGGGTGGTTTTCAAAACATTATTAGGTATGTTTAAGCTACCTTTGATAAAACTTTGATAAAATGAAAGCCACCACTCACATAATAGGGCCCTATTAGATGAGCAGTGGCTTTCATTTGTACCAACAGTAGCTTGAACATGCATAATAACATTCTGAAAACTACTGCCATAGGCTTCTGTGGGATGTGCCACCACGCTTCCTGGTAAGACATCACAGTTCATCTGAGCACGGGATGTGGTCAGTGGACGGAAATGGAAGGGATCGGCTGACCAGCAGTTCAGCCAGAATAACAATCCCTTCTATCCCTCACAGGACAGTATGAGAAATTATTATTTTGCAACAGATAGACTATGGCTGCATTAGGGTAACGGGCTATGAAGCCCAGTATACGATCTTAGAAATTTCCTTTAATGTCCGTCCACCATCTTCATTCATAAGAAAATCCTGGGACATTTTCAGCAGGCCCAAATTGAGGAAAAGATAGCCAACTCGGTTAAGAAGGGGTAAAACTTTTATAAGTACATCAGGAGTGTAGAAAGACGGAGGGATAGTGAGGCTGAATAGAATGGATGGTGGGTGGGCAGAGAGGGACAGTGAAATAGCAGGGATACTGAACGAATATTTCTGCTTAGTATTCACAAAAGAGGAGGAGGGAGGTGCCTAATCCAATTAACAGAACCACTCTGGATACAGGAGTCGATCCCAGTCCTTTCACAGAAGAAAGGGTTCTGAAAGAACTCCTAAAACTGAAGGTGGACCAAGCAATGAGGCCTGTGAATTCACCCAGAATTCTAAGCAATTAAGGGAGAACTAGTGAACAAATCATGGGAGGATGGTGTGATGCGGAGGACTGGAGGAAGGCAGATGTGATTCCCTTCATGGAAGTGGGACCAAGACAGAGGCAGGAAACTACAGACCTGTCAGTTTGACCTCTGTGGTAGGGAAAATGATGGAATCACTTCTCAAGGAAATAATTATTGAGTACCTAGAGGCAAGGGGCACAGGACCCAAGACAGCAGGGTTCACAGCAGGAAGGTCATGTCAGACTAATCTAATTGATTTCTTTGACTGGGTGACCAAAGTAGTAGACCAGGAGGGCTGTGGACATGGCCTACCTAGACTTTAGCAAGGCATCTGACACAGTCCCACAAAAGATTAATAGTCAAATTAACCAGCTTGGGAGTGGGTCCCAGGGTGGTAGCCTGGTAAAACATTGGCTGGACAACAGGACACAGAAGGTAATTGTAAATGGAGTCCACTCTGAAGAAAGAGGGGTTACTAGTGGGTACCGCTGAGGGTTCAGTACTGGGTCCAGTCCTTTATAATGTCTTTACAAGTGGCATTGCAGAGGACTGGATGGAAAACTATGCCTCTTTGCAGATGACACAAAGATCTGCAACAGGGTTGATACACAAGGAGGTTTGGAAAGGATGAGAAGGGACTTGGCAGGGTTGGAGAAATAGTCAGAAGTATGGCAGCTTGGATTCAATGCAAAGAAGTGCAAAAATGCACCTGGGAAACAAAACCCAGGGAAGATTACACAGTTGTGGGGGAGGTAGTAACAACAACAAAATGGAAAGGGACCTGGGGCAATCATATCAGATGATCTTAAGGTTAACAAGCAATGTGAGAAGGCAGTAGGGAGGGCTGGGGATACTCGATGTATAGGAGAGGCATCACCAGCAGAAAGCGGTGAGTTGTTATCCCCTGTATACAGACAGTTGGTGAGACCCCATCTGGAGTACTGCATCCAGTTCTGGAGACCCCATCTCCGCAAGGACATAGACAGGATAGAGGCAGTCAGAGAAGGGCAACTAAAATGGTGCAGAGTCTGCAAGAGAAGCCATATGAGGACAGACTAAAGGAGCTTAATATGTATACCCTTGAGGAAAGGAGGAGGGACATGATAGAAACTTTAAGTACCTCAGTGGAATCAACAAAGTCCAAGAGGGTAGCATCTTTCAGAAAAGACAGTGCAAGAACAAGGAGACACAATCTGAAGATGTGGGGGCGGTTCAGGGGCAATGTGAGGAAGTATTTTTCACAGAGAGGGTGGTGGATGCATGGAACAGCCTTCCTGAGGAGGTTGTGGGGTCTGAAACTGTGGGAGAATTCAAAATGCATGAGACAGACATAAGGTAATTTTGTGGGGGTAGGAAGAAATAGGCTGTTGGTTAACTAGGATCTGCAGCTTATCCTGTAGGTAGGAAATAGGCAGACTAGGTGGGCCAAGTGGTCCTTATCTGCCATCAAAGTCTATGCTTCTGCCCCTGGAAAGTACCAAATGCATTTTCCTTTGGAGGTTATATATTCTTATTACTAAATGTTGGCTGCCTACCAAGGTGGTGGAGACCACTCAACAATGCAGAAGTTGTTTCTGTGGGCTAGTTAAACCCATGGGAACATTTTCAGAGCCAGCCGGTTCGCGTCGCTTACAACAGTGCATTGCATGAAATAGATGTGCCGACCAACTCTGTTGCGATATTGAAACACAATGCATGATGGAACAGACCCGCATTCTGTTTGAATATTGGACCCTGAATCATTGGCACATAGCAGGCAGCCGCCATGTAGTGGCGCACCCAGGTCTTGAGGCCTAAGACTGCCCACAGGGGACTGGATGGCTCATACCTGGATGCGCCAAGTCCCCCATGGGCGATATTCGCCCAAACATGCAAATGAGCTCATTGGGCATACGGTGCAAATCAGCCATTTGTATGCCCATTATGGGCCCATTTGCATGCCTGCGCCCAGCAAATGCCCGGCCAGCCACCCACACCCTAGGCCTCGTGGAGAACAGGCAATAAAGCCCTTGCGGGTCCTGAACACCTCTCACCAAACCCTGTGTGCCCGTAGACATATAGTAATGTGCAGCAGCCCTGGCAGTCCCATTATTCCCCCGATCCCGAACACTGTTAGAACACAGGGTGTAACACAGTGACCCTCGTAGTCCTGTACATGCCTGCCCCAATCCCGTTTGCTGATAGAATAATATAGTGGTAAACAAAGTGCCACAGATAGTCCACTGACATGCCTCCCCAATCCCGTCCACCAGTAGAATACTACATTATTCCACCACCCCTCAGTAGCCCTCAGTTGCCCCCCATCACTGACCCCCAGTGAACTGACAGCATAATGCACAAGTCCCTGGTAGCCCTTGAAGTCTCCATCTCGATTCCCAAGCACCATAATGCATGCCACCCACATATTCCTGGTGGTCTAGTGATCCCCACCCGGTCATGAGTGATACACCACACTGCAACCTCCTCATCCTGTCTCAGGCCGGTGACTGGCATAGTTCTCCTTACCCTTCTGTGGCCAGCTGACCAATGGCGTGTACAATATATACTGTATGCGCTCCTGGACTGTTCAGTCGGTGGCTGGCCACAGAATGACAGAGCTGTGCCAGTCACAGGCTTAGGGTGGATGGGGCGCCATGGGTTGGTGTGTTGCTCATGACTGGGGTGGGAAGACCACTAGACCATATGAGAATATGTGGGTGGCATGCATTACGGTGCTCGGAATTGGGAGGGGGCTACTGCAGGCTACCAGGGGCTTGTGCATTATGCTATCAGTTCACAGATGGGGGCAACTGAGGGCTACCTGGGGCTGTGGAGTATTGTAGTATTCTACTGGTGGTCAGGGATTGGGGAAGGCATGTCAATGGACTACCTGTGGCACTGTTTGCCACTATATTATTCTACTAGCGGACGGGATCGGGCAGGCATGTACAGGGACTTCCAGGGCACTGTGTTACACTCCTGTATTCCAGCAGTGTTCAGAGATCATGGTGGGGGTATTATGGGGCTGCCAGAGGCACTGTGCGGTTCTCATGTTCAGCGGTACTCAGTGTATGGGTCTTTGGGGGACACTGCGTGCAGGGGCGCAGCTATCACAAGGCTCCAACCTGCTATGCACATAGGTAAAGTAGGGTCTGGAAAGCATAATTATGTGCTGGCCCAGCTGGCCTTAGTTATGCTTGGGGGACTGAATATTGCGATGCGCTGTGTATGCATGGGGTGCCCTCATTAGCATTCGCACATCGCGGTATTCTCCGAGACGATGCATTGGTTGTGGGGGCACATCAGGGGCTTCTGAACATTGCTACGCCCCGACAGCTATTGCAATTCGAGATCGCAGGCGCAACTAGGTTGTTCTGCACATTTTTCTGAAAATGTGGGTCCAGATCTATCATTTCACAGATTTTGCTGTTGTTTACGCTTGTTTGGGACTTATTTGATTTTTGCCACTAGAAGGCACCTGTGACTCATGTCTGTTATGAGACTAGTTCAGTTACAAGTTGAAACCTCTTCTAACTGTATTTTATTTCTGTCATCTCCTGCCCACATGGAAACTGTGCATTGTGTGGTTAACACTTACAGAGTAGATGTTTCCTTCTAATAAATACACAACTGACTATTTTATTTATTCAAAAAATGTTTGTTGCTGTATTGGTCCTTATACAATAAGATGCACAAAATACATGATTTAATGCATTTTAATGGACCAACAAAGATTTACAGAAAGAAAGTTTGAGCTTTCAACCCACAAGATTCTTCTTCAGAAAGAAAAACATTTTATTTATTGTATTTTGATTTATTAGTAATTACTTTTTACTTTTATTTTTTTTATATACATTTTATGCTCGGGTTGCCCTTGGCATGCCCCTTTCTATCTGGTCCTCCCAGACCCATCCCCAGATTCTCTGGGACTTACTTTCACTGACGTCAGCTTCTGGACTTGTGATGAGGTGCCCGGTCACGGTGCGGGGCCTACGAGGGACCAGACTTCATCCTCTGGCCAAGGGAGTTTTCCAACCTCGGTTTGAAGGTTTCCCTTAGGGTCAAGACTGTGCAATGCATGGGCATGGGAGTTCCTCCTCCACAGCGACATCCTAACACATCTAGCCATGGCCCTATGTCCTGATGCACCCAGACCTGTACTGCCATCTGGACATCTCCAGGTGTCAGTGTTGCAGCGGGTCATGGTAACCTCCATCCCCAAGGGGAGAGCTGTCCTTTGGATGCTTAATCCTTCTTTCCCTAGCCAACCCCAGAATGACCCATGTCCATTCCTGAACTCATTTGCCAGCATGGTAGGAGGCAAGGTATAAGTGCCTCTGTCCTCCACACCACCTGGCTGGCCTACTTTACTTTTATGTACCCTCCCCAGGAGTTACATGTATACACCATTAAGAGTGTCTCTCAACATCTAGGGTGATACCAATCCCTATGCCCTTGGAGGACTGGGTCAGCTGGACTGCCCAGTCATTCCAAAAGTGAAGTCAGTGTTCTGGCAGATATTCTGTTGAGTCAGAGTGGTAAGAGGCAAGCACCTGGCATACAGTGCCAACTCCCACTGTCTGAAAGTTTCTCTATAGAGCCAGGCATCATGATAAGGTACTACTTACGTGCGGTGGCCATCAGACAAGGACCTTGGGGGCCCCTCTCAGAAGGAGGAAACCCATGTCAAGATTGTTCCAGAGGTCTGCCAGGGAGAAAAGGTTACCAGAGGATGCTGTCAAGCTGAAGATCTGAGGTGACATTCAATGTTATCTGAATGTACTATGTTTGGTTGGCACTCGGCTATGCCTCCTGCCTCAAGATGAGTTATGGAATCTGACAGAATGCCAGTTCCAGTCAGCTGGTAAAGGTTTTACCTCAGAAAGTTTTGGAGTGGGCCGTTTTGCCCATAATGAGAGAGTGCTGTGCCTGGTAGGCACCTCAGCTATGCCCAGTGGGGCTCAGAGTCTGTGACTGAAGATCGTAGTGAAGAGTTTGGAGAAATACAGAGAACAGGATGTGCTTTTGTGAAGGAGCAGTGGATCCCTGAGAGACCCTCACAGGATCAAATGGCGCCAAAATGCTGCCAGCCAAGAGACTCTGACATTAGCCATGTGACTAGTGACTAGTGGACTGGGCTATCAAATGCCCAGGTTCAATTCTATTGAGGGTTCTGCTGTGTGGACCCCCCACGTGAATGTACTTCATCTCGAGGCCATGAAAATGAAAGTAAAGTACCTTGCCAGGGTTCTGATCTGCCCTGATGGGTTCAGCAAAAGTACCATTTCTTCAGTGGTTGAGAATGAACTGTACCAGCTCATGAGCACATGAAAATAAAGGATCCTACTTTGTTATAAAATATTTCCCTGTTTGGACATTCTGCTTGTTTGCGTCTAAGTTGCTATTTACCCTTTTAAATCTGCACCCTTGCCTGCCCTGCCATGTGCCAGTGGACACTTGGAGGTCAGGTGAGTGGCTTTGTGTTTCTTGGCTGTAGGACCCTTCTCAGGTGACATAACACTCTTTAACCCCTAGACACGTTGGGAGGGACCCTTACATTTATAACAAAATATTTTGTATGTGCAGTAAAACAAGATTCTTTTAGCCTTTTCTTTTCATGCTGCTAGTAAAAACAATTCACTAGAATTCTGGTATTGTGATGTCAGAAACTGCCAGCTACTTATGAGCCCAATGTAAGTCAATGAGAAACTTTTTTTTTCAAAAGAAATAGCTATTTCTTTCAGCAAAAACTTTGCCTTTTATGTGTTTGCACTATTGTGGTCCATCTGTTGATTCTATGATTTGTAAAGCAGTAACTGGTTCACTTTTCTTTTCCCCAAGTAAATTCTGCTGATGAAGAAAATATCACCTGCTAAATTATAGCAAAATATCACAGGTTTAAAAAACACATATCTTACTAAGTATATAATATTTAGGTGGTAAAAGGGTTCTTTATAAAAACATGAAAACAGGTTTGCAGTTCATTTAAATACACTATCAGTCTTGCCAGTAAAACTTTTCTGACATAATACAATAATTCTATGGGATTCTTTTTCACCAGTAGTTGGCAAAATACAAATAAAATGATGAAAATGTAATAAAAATAAATGAAAGCAAACAAAATGATTACAGAGGCATCTAAAGGCTTGCCTTTGTTCTATATACATCCTCAATAAGCATTTGTTTTGCAATCTTAACTATGGGTTTGGTGGGAGGAGGGCATTATGGGGAAGTTGACTTTTTGTTCTTATTAAAGGTTTAATCATGCATGGAGTGAAATTAAAGAGCCCCTGACGCCACTAGGAAAACTTCGAAAGCATGTGATTTAAGCACAACTCACTTTATATTTTACATATTTTCTGCATTTCTTTGTCACGTGTTCTTTCTTATTAAGGTGATTTGCATGTAAACAGTACTTTTGTCCTTTAGCCTTCATCTGTTCTGGTTGCTTTTTCTATCTGAAGTCACAATCCTTTGCTTATGACATCATTGCTGCTTCCTTAGCAACATATTATGATGTCACAAAGAGAGTATTATAACTTCACATGGAGACGAACAGCTGGAGTAGATGAACTCTGAAGCTCAAGAGGACTTAGTTTACCTGCCAATACCTGTAATAATAAAGAACAAAGGGAAAACTGCCATTTAAAAAATTTAAAATTATAAGTTATATTTTGTCAAAATATTATGGGCTTGATTTTCAAAAGCCCCTGTTTGTGCAAGGCCCGATGTACCAAAGATATGGTGCACAGAGCTTGAGGCAATCACCCACCTGGTGATTGGGATTTTCAATCCTGTGCGCCAGTTGCTGCAGATTAGACCAACTTTTTGTGGTCTAGCTTGTAGCAGTCATGAGGGAATCCTTTTACAGAGCTTACGCCAAAGAAGTTAGAAAAACGCCATAAAGCGGGTAAAGTATCTCACGTTCACCCAAGCTACCAAAATCAGGTGCTATTGTGGCAAAGGTGATTGGTGCAGCTGTGCCAAATAAAGGGTTTGACAGAAGGCTTGACACAAGCCCTGCATCACCTTTGAAACTTGAGCCCTCTGTTAATCTAAACGTTTCCCTAAAGGTGTCGGGTCGCTCTTTAGTAACCTACTGTGCTATGTGAAACTGTTGGTACATAGCGGCCCGCTGGTGCAGCAGTAGTGCTACTGCTCACGATGCTGACGACCCTGGTTTGGAAGTGAGCTCTGGAGTCATTGGGCCACTGGGAGGGAATTAAGCATCCAAGGGACTGCTCTCCTCATATGGGGAGTGGGGATGGGTGCCTGGTGTTAGTCTGGCCCGTAGCGGCAGCTGGGGGTTGGAGTCCTGGGACGGCACATGGGGTGGAAGCAGGGCAGATGCCCAGCATGCAGCATACAGGAAAGTGGGTGGCCCAGTCATTGGCATCACTGCACGCCACTTCCTCCACACCAGGGATGGGAGAACAGGGAAAACTGGCTCCAACCAGTAGGATGACACTGGTCTCCTGCAGGTCCTGCACCTGGCTATCCAGGTGGAGTCCACATGAACCTGATCTTGTTTCTGGTGGGGTTTGGGACCTATCAATCCTGCTGAGGGCAAGCCCCGGAGAAGAGCAGAGGAGGTTAGTCCTGGAGGACTCTGGGGTGAAAGGGCTGGGGAGACCAACAGATGGGGGCTGGTTGGCATGAGGGAAACAGTGTAACCAAAAAATTAAACTGATGGTACATCTACCTAGAAACCTAGAAATTTGCCAGCAACAGAAGGGCATTTTGTCTATCAAGTGTGCCCCATGCTGGGTCACATGCCCACAGGCTTTGCCTACCCCAGTCACCCTTCTAGCCCTTTTACCTTATTCCACCCTCTCTTGATGCTATTCTCTAATTCTGTGCTTATAACTTCCTCTAGTAGTTTGTCCACCCTACTACTCTCCTCGTGAAGTTGTATTTCCAAGCATCTCTCCTGAATTTGCCCCTACCAGTTTGCAGTTATTCCCTCTATGTTTTTGTTGTTGCTGTGCTGAAATAGTTTACTAGGGTGTACCCTGTTGGTACCTTTCAGGTATTTCAAGGTTTCTATCACCCCCCAAACTTCTCCATTGAGTATATGTTCATGTTTTCCAGCCTATGTTCATATGAGAACACTTGCTGCCCTGAATCATTTTAGTGGCTCTTCTTTGTACCACTTTCAACTGGTTTACAACCTTCCCAAGGAAGGGGTACTAGAACTGGACACAGTATTCCAGGTGCGACCACCAGGCACCTGTACAGAGGTAGACTAATGTCCTCATTCTGCTCGTGAACCCCTGCTGATGTAATACAACATCCTATTTGCTGTACACATTGCTTTATGGCATTGTGTAGAGTGCTTCAGGTTTCTTTGTAATGACAACCCCTAGATCTTTCTTCTCCCATGCTACTGCTACAGTCACCACCACAGCCTGTACTCTGCCTCTGCATTCTTCCTCCCGCATTGATGAGCTTGTACTTCTCCATCTTTCTAGTCCTTCCAGGTCTTCTTTAATGTCCATGATCCCCTTTTCTCTGTGTCATCTCTCCTGCAGAACTTGGTGTCAGACTGGTATCAAGAAAAATTGTGCCTTTGTGTCATCGTTAGTGTCGCTTATGAATTCATTGAACAGTGCTAGTCTGACCATAGGCTGCTGTGGAAAGGATATCCTCTAGTAGCATCATTTTACCACAATCAGAGACATTGCAAAGTCCAATTTCAGCAAAATCATAGGGGATGCAAAGTCCCATTTCAGCAGAATCTTAACAGCTGCAAAGTCCCATTTTAGCAAGATCATAAGGGTTGTAAAGTACCATTTCACCAAAATCATAGGGGTTGCAAAGTACCATTTCAGCATAATCATTGGGGTTATGAAGTCCCATTTCAGCGGAATCAGACAGGTTGCAAAGTTCCATTTCAGCAGAATCATAGGAGTTGCACATCCCATTTCAGTAGAGTCGCAGGGGTTACAAAGTCCCATGTCAGCAAAATCATAGAGGTTACAAAGTCCCATTTCAGCAAAATCATAGAGGTTGCAAGCTCCCCACTCAGCACATTTTATATAAATCAGTGCTGGAGAAACCTAGTTTAAGGGGTTCCTAAAGGTTGCAGTGGACATCACTGGGGTTACAAAGAAATTTTAGAGGTCTCAACCACAACTTCTGACTACCCCAAATGACAATTCTGATATCCTCAGACACAAAAGGTAAAGGTTAACAGGCAACTTGAGAGAGCTGCAAGAACTACATTCAGGTCTAGAATGGCTAACTGCTTATAAGAAACAAATGGCACCAGAGTAGATCGAACCACTGTTCATTGATAGGCTGGCATTGATGTAAAAGTATTTGATATATAAGTCCTTTTCCCCATATGAAGTATCAACTGTCGTGTATAACTGGTAGCACAAGAGTGATGTGTTTGTTTGAAGGGTTCAGTGCGTACTCCTGCCAGTGATGACGTTTGCATGAATGTACTCATGTGTATTTGTTTTACAAAGAACAACAAATGTAAGTTTATAAAACTTAATACAACAGTTGTGAAAATAAATTTGCCAAGACAAACATGTTATTTTGGGCAACAGTGAGCAAAATAAAGAGCTGATAACTGAGCATGCTCAGAAAGCTATCGCTGTCATTTTGGTTACACTGAGCATGCTCAAATGTATTCTCACATGTGAGATGCCATTTATTTTCACTTGCACATGTTGATTAGTTGCCCTTATGCTGAGCCATTGAACACAGAGGCGTAGTTAACATTTTGTATTTTTCCTTTGTAACGTATTACCATTTGTATCACAAAACCACCTAAACACCTGTTGTATAAATCCTAATATAACATGGCCTGACTTAAGATATTATTCTTTTGCCACATAGATTTTTGTTATCTAGTCAGCCTCCAGCAGCACCCTTCTTCCTGTAACCCCATCTCCATCAGCCACCATCCTGGTACACTCCACTACTTCTTACCTCCATGAGTGAGTGGAACCTGGTAAGTGGTACTGTATACCATTAGAGAGGCACCATCATTATGGTGCCATAATGTAGTGCTGCAACCAGTTTGCTTGTCATATTGGTGAACTGGATTTCATGGGGCTCAGCAAGCACAGAGATGTAGGGGTGTTGCTCCTTGCCCCTATACACCTCCGATGTGGAGGTGATTATATTATAGTTTTGTCAGGTGCAGCAGCGCCCCCACAAATAGCCCACACTTGCCGGTGCATTGGGTGCAACTATGGTCAGGCAGCACAATTGCTGGGTGTAATGATTGCTGTTGGCATTGTACTGATGCCTAATGTCTCTCACCTTTTTCCCTGTAGCACCTGTGTGGTTGAATCAATTGGTACAGGGGCATGTGGGATCCCTGGCATCATCTTACTGCTAGTGCAGTTTTTCCAATTTCTACATCCCAATCAAGCCAGGTATGTGTCCTATGATGCACACACAAGGCATGAAGATGATGTATGCTTTGGCATCTGCATTCCACCAACAAATTAGCAACCACCTGATGCATCAACCATCATCTGCTGAGTGGCAGTCAAACAGCAGTATGCTATACTCCCTCCCAAAGAAGGAGAGCCATCAGTAGATGCTTAATCCTCCTTCCACTGAATGGTTACCGAACAACCCTGGTCCATTCCCAAAGTAGGCGTTGTGAAAGAAGAGGCATCCAGCACCTCAGCCCTACGCATCACTGAGGCAGCTTTAAGAAATCATGCTTATTTTCATTTGAGGGTATTGATCTATTTCTATCTCACTCATGACTTCGCCATTCATGAGAGCTTAACAGATCAGTACTCTCTCATGTATATAAAAATTATATCTTAAGTCAAACCATGTCATGTCCCCTATTTTGCAACTGGAGAGAGAGACAGCTGTGTGATTCTACAGAGTAACAAGAAATGATTAGTCAAATGCATGCTATCAGCCAATGAATAAATCAAAAATTTAATTATCACAGCACCAACACACTAAATAACAAGCACAGAAATATATTGTACACTATTCTCTATGGGCGCACAACGCATGAAGTGGGCGGTGGGATCTTGGGAAAAGCTGTGTACTCGCTTGCACCCCTGCGCCCCATGGACAGGTGTGCACCTGCCGGCATTCACCAATGCTGGCCACCTGTCTGTGGCATCTCCCCAGTGCACAGGTCTCTGCAGGGTGGCTGAGGGAGGAGTCGATGTCCTGGGCAGGCATCAACTAGGATGCCTCCCTGGGGCACACAGTGGATCCCTTGCACTGGGCGATGTGGGTCTGGGGCTGTGCATGCCACATGCATGCACCCAGACCCATGCAGCACCTGCTGGTCCCATTGCCTCTGCTTGCAAAGTCTGGGGCACTCACCCATCCAGTCACCCTGGCCACCCCTGCAGCCCAGCAGTCGGGCGTCATCGTGCACCTCATCCCAGTCCCCGGCAATGTCTTGGAGGTGCCCATGGGGGCACACAGTGGGTTATGGCAGGGTCAGCCTTGATGTACCCTGCACTGCCCAGCACACCCATGTGGCCAACACTAGCGGGTTAGTGAATCCCAAGTAGTGCTGGTATGCCCCTGTAATGCCCCTGCACAGGGCTCTATGGACGATGGGATCATGTGCAGTGGGTCTGCTTGTCCCCTTCCTGAGATGCTACGCTTGGAATGCGGTGGGTACAGAGTGCCTATATGTCACTGATACAGCGGGTAGCCACTCCGCACCTTTGTGTATAGCGCCCCAATGACAGTAAAAAACAACTCTCTGGTGTGACTTTATTAACAACAATCGAGCTAACAGAAAAAGACATTATAGTAAATCTAACAGAATTTCTTCTTTCTGTGTCACTCCACGTTGTCAATTGGAATTACTTACAACATGGAGTCTGAGAAGCAGTACCTATTCTGAAATGGGAGGGAACTTTTTATCATATTTTTAAAAAACATATTTTTATTAAAATTTAAAGAGACACACAAGGAGATACATTACATCTCATAATAAGATGGGGTGTGTCAGCACTCAATATAAGGGAGAAACGAGGAAAGACTTATATCCTCATCAGTCAATTCAACTAAAATAGCAAATAGGTTCACTTGATAAACAAGCAGACATCCCATATTATTATAATATGAGAACTGCTTATGTAGAAGTTGTATAAAATAAAACAGTTAAACAATAAAAGCCCCCCTTCCACCACTCGGTGAGAGCAGCACCTTTCCAGAGTCACAGGACTGTCCTCAGGAATTAAATCAGGGTCTAACTGTGCCATATACCATATCCATTTTTGCCATTTAACATTAAAGGCTGCAGTTCAATCATGTAGGGCGGTTAGTTTTTCCAATTGGTAAATGTCTGAAACAATTGATTTCTAATCTGCTACCATAGGGATGACCAAAAACATCCATCTACGGGTAATTGCCTTCTTGGCGACCAATAAATATAAAGATAACAATGTTTTCTTCCAACGGGCATAATTGACATTATTACAAGTTCTGCTGTTTAGATTTAGATAAGACAGTGGGAGATCTAAAATGTAAAATTTGGCATTCCATGAGTATTCCTCCAAGTTGAAGATAAAGTAATCTTCATTGTTGTTAAAGCGTAGTGGGATCAATCCTCAGACTCAACCATTATGCCCAGGTCATCATTCTATTTGTTGAGAATTTAAATTGTTGAGTCCCCAAAGCCTCCCATACGATTCAGTATACCCACCCAATGATATAGCCCCCCATTTACCCTGTATTGTATCTGATATTAGTTGAATGAGGGGTGGTTTGTGTGGGGCAACCTTGTCTGATCACCATGTTGGCTCAATATATATGTCCTAACTAGAATAGCAGAAATTATCTCAGTGTGGCAGACCATAATCTCTTTGCAGAGCCTCAAATGAGGTAGGCCCTGTGGATTGAAGCATCTGATAAATATAGTTAGACCAGTTTGGCACCAGACCCAAAATATTAAATCTATAGAGGAGGTGTAAATGTTCGTCCATAGAATTAGTCGGAAATTAAAAATATGTAATCAAATTTCAGGTTATTTTTAGTTGGTTCCAAATTTTCAAGAACTGACCCGTGAATTTGGTAAAATGCCAAATAGGGCCAGACCTTCCTTGGTTGCGAATAAAATGGGTGCCAAATCATAGAGATCTTTCACCACGAATTCGATATCCTTCCATGGTGCAGAATAACTAGGGAAAGCCATCGAAATAAAATCCAGAGAAAGGCTGCTTTAGCATACCATTCTAGACTGGGTAGGTTCACCTGTCATTGGCCAGTGGAAGGTATAAAATTGACAAGCGGACCCTTGGGTGCTGTCCCCAGAGAAAGTTCAAGATAGTTTTGACCATGACTTGAAATAAAAGCAGGAAGGGTATACTGGTAGGGTTTGGAATAAATATAGCAGATGGGGCAAAACATTTATCCTAATGGCCTCTGTCTTTTGAAAAAGGAACGTGAAGTCTACCCCAGCCAGCAAGGTCTTGTTGTATGAGTAGAGTTGAGGGCTCATAATTTACCAGTTCTAAGTTCAAGATATCTTATGGAATGTAAATGCCCAAGCATTTATTTTTACTTGCCTCCACGTGAGGCAGACTTTTTAGACTTAGTGAAGGAGAATTAAAAGTGAGAACTTCAGTTTTGTGACATTGAATTTAAAACCACAAGTCTCTCAAAACCTGTAAATATTCCAAACCCTCGGGATCGAGGTTTCTAGTCATAGTACTGTGAGTAAAACATCATCAGTGAAAAGTGAGACTTTGTATTGTATCTGCCTAGGGGGACCCCTCTATATCCAGAGCTTTACAAAAAGCCATGGCTAGTGGCTCCATATATAAAGCAAAAACCTTCTGGACACTGAGGTGCTGCCCTATCTGCATGCATCTCTGTGGACTGTGGAATGAGGTAGCCAGACTCAGAGCAGAAGTAAACTGGGTCAGGAGTATCATCACCCCTATCCAGAGACCACCAGTCAATGCAACTGCCTCAAAGGATGCCGAGCGAGGAGCACTTTGATGACAGTGGGCTCAGGGAGGGTTAGAGTGGTCAGGCAGAGGCACATCTCAGATCCTATTCCACTCAAGAACTCATATGCCACACTGGCAAATGGGACAACCAAATAGAGGTACCCAGAGAAGTGGAAGGAAAGGATGTGGAGGTTAGCCAAGGAGGTGACCTCAGCGGGAAAGCAGTGAACCCTAGAGGAGGAGAGCGAATCCTGGTGGGGGACTCCATCATAAGAGGGATCCAGCTAGGAACACAGGAGGGGAGGACAGGGAGGTGAGGTGCCTACCAGGTGCCACAGCATGGAGGGATGGAAGGAAGATCCTGGGGGTCACTGGGAAGGCAAGGCAGGAGGTGAGCTGGACGTCATTATCCACCTAGGTACTAATGACCTGGCAAATGGGGAGCCAAAGGAAGTTCAGGAAGAGTTTAGGACATTGGGAGGGGTCTCAAGCAAGTAGCTACTTCTGTCACTTTCTCAGAAGTACTACCTGCGAGAGGCAAGGAGACATAGAGTGCATGCACCAGGAACTTTAACTCATGGTTGAAGAACTGGTGCTGTAAGAAAGGTTTGGATTCATTGGTGACTGGGGACCCACCTGGAGGGATGGAGTTTGTTCAAGCCTCCTGGCCTGCATCCATCCTGGAGGGAATCCAAGCACTCAATGATAAGTTTAAATGCTACATTGACAAGCATTTAAACTATGAAAAGGGTGGCAGGCCAGCAAGGAGGTACCTACTTGCTAACCCCCCACAGCTAGCAGTGGAACCAGTGAACCAGAGGAGGGCTATCTCTGCAAAGCAGTGTGCAAAAGATGGAGATTAGCGCCCAAGAGGTGGATAGGCAGAAAAGGCAAAATTCAGCAGAAGGGCAGACAGCAAGGAGAACCAGGGATAAGGACAACCAAGGAAGGGGCTGGAGTAGAACAGCAAAACAGTCTAGGAGGTCAAATCATGGAAAGCCATGTGTGCAAATGCCAGGAGCCTTAGTAAAAGATGGAAGATCTGGAGGCTGCCATGGTGCAGTCAGACCTGGACACTGTGGCCATCACTGAAACCGTGTAATGATAACCACGACTGGGAGATGGCCATACCTGGCTACAACATATTCAGAAGAGACAGAGCAGGCAGGAGGGGAGGAGGAGTGGCACTGTATGTGAAAAATGACATAAGGGCCACAGAGATCCAGGAAGAACAAATGGGGAGAGATACTGTGGGTTAAGCTGGAAAGGAAAATGGGGACAGCCATCCGCACAGGTGTGGTCTATAGACCACCAGCCCAGGAGGAAGAAACAGATAGGAAGCTGATGCTAGCCATCCAAAGGATGGCAGACAAGGGTGAGGTACTGGTTGGAGACTTCAATATTCCAGACGTGGACTGGAGCATCCCAGCAGCAGCAGCATCAACTAGGAGCAGATTTATCCTGGACTCCTTCAGGTGCCTTCCTCAAGCAACTGGTCATGGAACCTGCTCGGCAGAAGGCAATACTGGACCTTGTGCTCACAAACAGGGACAGTGTGATGGGGGTAACAGTGGGGAGCACCTGGGGAACAGTGACCACCAGTAATTGTGGTTTGAAATCACAGAAAGTGCACAACCAAACCACACAAAACACGTATCCTAGATTTTAGGGAGGCAGACTTTGGGAAAATGGGAGATACTTGAAAGAGGCATTAAGGGGAATGGAACAGGAATCAGGGTTGAGGAATAGTGGGCAGTATTTATAATGGGATTACAAGAACAACAGAATTATGCATTAAGCAGGTTTGCAAGAGGAAAAGGAAGAGGAGACCATTATGGTTTTCCAAAGAGGTAGCAAAGAAAGTGAAAGCCAAAAAGACTGCATTCAGGCAATACAAAAAGACACAGGCAGAAGGGGATAGGGAGAAGTACCAAGAGAAGCAAAGGGAGGCAGGGAGGTCAGTAAGGAAGCCAAAGCTCAGACAGATGAACACATTGCAAAATCAGTGGATAGAGGGACAAACCTTCTACAGGTACATAAGTGAAAAAGAAAGACAAAGGGAAGGATAGTGAGACTGAAGGGAGGATGGGGCCGCGTGGAAGATGACAACAGTAAAGCTGACATACTGAACAGGTATTTCTGCTCAGTCTTTACTGAGGAAGAGGAGGTAATGGGTCTGAAGGGAGTACAAGGGGTGAGAATGGTGCAGAAATTGACACAAGTCCCTTTACGAAAGGGTCCTGGAAGGAACTGGAAGTAATAAGAGTTGATAAAGCAATGGGGTCAGATGGGTGCACCCTAGGGTCCTTAAAGAACTAAGAGAGGTGGTGGCTGAACCTCTGGCTATCCTGTTTAGCCAATCACTGGAAACAGGGAGGTACCAAAGACTGGAGGACAGCAGATGTAGTCCCCTTATACAAAAGTGGGAACAAAGAGGAAGCAGGGAACTACAGACCAGTCAGCCTCACCTCGGTAGTGGGGAAGATCATGGAAGCACTACTGAAAGAGAGACTGGTGGAACATCTGGTTGTCAATGGACTACAGGACCCAAGGCAGCATGGTTTCACCAGGGGAGGTCATGTCAGACCAACCTCATTGAATTTTTGACTGGATGACTAGGGAGGTGGATCAGGGGAGGGCAGTGGACATGGCCTATCTGGACTTCAGCAAGGCCTTTGACACTGTGCCACATACAAACTGGGGAATATGGGTGTGGGCAGGACAGTAGTGTGGTGGGTAGGTAACTGGCTGGGTGGCAGGACACAGAGGTGGTGGTAATGGCTGTCACTCCACGGAAGGAAGAGTGAACCAGTGGGGTACCACAGGGATCAGTGCTGAGACCGATCCTATTCAACATCTTCATCAGAGACATTCGCAGGACCTAGAAGGCAGAATTTCACTGTTCGCTGATGACACAAAGCTCTGTAACAGAGTAGACACACCAGAGGGTGTAGACAGAATAAGAAGGGACCTGCAGAAACTTGAAGAATGGTCAGGGGTTTGGCAGTTGAAATTCAATGCAAGAAGTGCAAGATAATGCATATGGGACACAAAACCCTGGCACAATATATCAGTTGGGGGTGAGGATATAGCATGCACCAAGCAGGAAAGGGATCTTGGGGTTATCATCTCTGATGACCTCAAGGTAGGAAACAAGTATGACAAGGCAGCAGGTAAAGCAAATAGCAAATAGGATGCTGGGATGTATAGGCAGGGGCATCACCAGCAGGAAAAGGGAGGTCATAATTCCACTATATAAGACACTAGTGAGGCCCCACCTGGAGTACAGTGTACAGTTCTGGAGACCATACCTATGTAAGGACATAGACAGGGTAGAGAAGGTTCAGAGGAGGGCAACAACATGGTGCATGGATTGCATCACAAGTCCTATGAAGACAGGTTGAAGAACTGAACATGTACTCCCTGGAGGAGAAGAGGAGAGAGGGATATGATAGAGACATACAGGTATCTTACAGGGAGGAACAGGGTGCAGGAATACACTATTTTTAAGCGAAAAAGATGTTCCAGGACTAGAGGGCATGGGATGAAGTTGGAGGGAGGACGAGTCAGAGGAAATGTGAGGAAAGATTTCTTCACAGAGCGAGTGGTGGACAAGTGGAACACCCTGCCAGAGGAAGTAGTGTGGGCTGAAACAATCATGGATTTAAGAATGCATGGGATAGACATAAAGGAATTCTGGAGGTCAGGGGTAAGGGGCAACAGACTTCTAGGAAAACAAAAACTGAACTTACAAGCTCAAATGGGCAGACTGTGTGGGCCATAGGCCCTTATCTGCCGACATTGTCTATGTATCTATGTAAAAAGAATAGAGGAAAGAGGGCAACCCTGCTGAGTGTCCCACTATAAAGAGACTGAGGATGTTAAAGCACCATTTATAGGAATAAAGGCTCTCAGGGTTTCTAGATATTTTCAACCATTTTAAGCAGCAGTCCGGAAAGCCAAAGGCCAACAGGGTGTCCTAGAAAAGTCAGGACACCCTGTCAAATCCTCTCTGCATCTACATTTAGCAAAATGGCTAGGATCTTGCAGCTTTGATATGTACCAATAGTAACAATGTTCTGCAAATATTATCTGTAGTGTTCCTGGCTTTAATAAATCCAGATTGATCTGGATGTATAATTATGAACAACAGTCTTTCCAAATGGGTCGCTCAAATTGCCATGTAGAGTTTATAATCTACATTTAATATGGATATGGGACAGTATGAGGAGGGATACATAGCATCTTTGTCCGGTTTGGTAGGGCTGGAATCACTATGTAGGACCATTGGTGGGGAGCATGTGTGGCTCCTTGGAAATCTGGAGTTTTGAACCTTGAATCCTGTTTGGAATTTCCGACTTACTGGATACATTAAGGACTTGGAGCCAGTATCGTTGGATTTTCAGCGTGCTAATAAGTGACCTGGAGAGTGCCTGTAAGATAAGTGACTGTGGAAACATCAACTGTTTATATAAATATTTGTGAAATTGACTTTATTTATTAGTTGGCTTGCATTGGTCTGGTGGTCCTGGGTTGGTGTCTCACATAGTGGGGGAGTGGGGTTGGCTGGAAGGTCGGTCCTTAATTTTCCCTCCTCTATACTCCTGGGGCGGCTGGCCAGGGGTTGCCCGCCCCTGGGGTAGAAGTAGTGGGTCACTGATCCTTTTGGACTGGCGGTTCCTGCGGCCTGCTGGCGGTTTTATTTTCTGTCCAGCCTAGGTGGTTGATGAATATGGTTTATTGCTTTTTGAACTTTATTCGTTTGAGGATAACTTAGCAGTGAGAGTGCTTGTTTCAACTTATAGTCCACCCTCTCGGTTCAGTGAGAGTGTCCTGGAGGTGGTCTTTAAATTATTCCCTCTTTGTAGTTTATTTATTATTTTTATTTTTGTTATTAGTTTTGTGTTATTATTTTATTGTCCCTGCCATGAAAGGGCCTGTGGATATAAAATAGTTTAATTGAGTTTATTAGTTGTAGTATTAGATTATTGGTTTATCTTATTCTTTGTTTTAGTGGTGGGTGGTGGTGTTGTTTATTTTATTGGTGGTTTTAACTTTTTAGCAGTCTGATGTGTAGGCCAGTTCCACCTGTTGTTCGTTACTCGGCCTCCGCTCTCCATGCCCTCTGCCCCTTTTCTTGTCCCCTTGCCAGCCCATGTCTACCACTGGTGTCGGGCATTAGGGATTGTGTGTAGGGTGGAGGAATTGGGGGCATGGGAGTTGTGGACAGCGGAGGGCGGTGGTCTCCCATGGGGTGGTTGAGCCTGGGGCAAAATGGCTTCTGGAGCGTGGTAGTCCCGTTCTGGTCCCATGCCGAAGGCACCTCCAGTTCTGGAGGGCAAGTGGTTAGGACAACTCGTCAACCTCGTCCAACTCAGGTGCTGTTATGTAATGCCAGCCAGATCTGTCTGCAATAAGACTGGTCTTATTCTCTTGGGACTTTCAATATGAGAGGGCAGATCTGGCTTGCATTACCCGGATACAGTTTGGATGGGAATGCGGCCTGCTTTTAGAGGCTGTTCTACTGGGTTCTCGGTTATACACCGCCCAGACTGATCGCGGGGAGGGCGATCTGTTTTCAGACCAGATTGGGCCTAACTGGTGTTCCAGTTGAGGAGGCAAGATCATTTGAGTGTACTGTGGCAGCTGGTGTGGGGTGCAGGACTGCTCTCATTTACCGTCCACCAGGGGATGAAAGTTTTCCTGCAGGAAAGCAGATTTTGCCACCGACATGGCTTGGAATCGCCCAGATTGATGGCGCTGGGCGATTTCAGTAATGGTCGTGACGAATCTTAGCTTTTTGGTCAACATTTCCTCCAGGTGATGACATCGCTGGGCTTCACACAGGTTGCTTCACAGCCTACCCACAAAGGTGGTCACTCTTGATCTGGTTTTCCTCCTGGGTTGAGGCGTCTGATCTGGTGGTGGAACCAGTCAGTTGGTCTGATCATTACTCAGTTGGGTTCAATTTTGAGGCCCCCTGGGTAGAGTCGGCCCCTGTGGAGTTGGTCAAGTACCACCCATTGCGAGATGTTGTCCCTGAAGACCTGATGGCGGTTATTGACCTCTCGTTGTTTACGATTTGTGCTCTGATCCTAAGCAGCTAGTGGTGGCCTATAATGAGACCATCTCGGCTACTCTTGATCAGATTGCACCAACCACGTGTTCACCCTCCACACCGTCCCATTGCTCCTTGGTTTGTGAGGCATTGAGGGTTCTTGGAGGTTGAGGCGTGAAGTTGGAAGCTCGTTGGAGGAAGACTGCCTCTGAGGCCGACATCTCATTTTGCTAGAGCATTATAAGCTCTATCAAACAGAAATTTCCCATAAGAAGGCAGAATTCCTGTCCCGAGAATTTCCGTCGCTCGGAATCAATTAGCTCCAGCTCTTCAGAACGCCGACAGACTGTGCAGCAGTCTGTCGGCAGATCCGTCAGCTTTTACGCAGAAATGACTGCGAGGAGATCGCTCGATTCTTTGCGAATAAGATTCGAGGCAGTGTCCCTGACCCCACTCTAAGGTTGTTGCAGTTGATCAGTGTTTTGTCACAGAGCCTGGAATTTCCTGGAATTCTTTTGATCTGCCGGACTTTGTAGACACTATGAGGATTGTCCGTGAGATCGCCCAACATGCTGTAGCTTGATCCGGGTCCTATTTCCTGATTATGGGATGTAGCAAGTCTATCGGCCCAGTCCTTGCTTGGATTATCCGGTGTTCTTTAGAGATGGGAGTTTTCCCTAGCTCTCTGAAGGAAGGGTGGTGACTCCCTTCTGAGAAAGCTTCCTTGGACCCGGATGACCTAGCTAACTACTCGCCGATCTCTAACCTCCCTTTTGTGGGGAAGGTTATTGAAAAAGTTGTGGCGGCTCATTGGATAACCATTTGACCATCCATAGTTTATCGAACCTCTCAGTCTGGTTTTCACAAAGGCATAGCACCAAGACTGCTCTGGTTCGGGTGCTCAATGATCTCTGATGGCAGAGATCGGAGACACCATTCTATTCTGGTTCTCCTTGATCTGTCATCAGCTTTTGATACTGTGGATCATGGGGTTTTGCTCGAACATCTGAGGTCCATTTGTGGACTTTCAGGTATGGTCCTCAGATGGTTTTCATCTTACCTCGAGGGAGAACACAGAGAGTGGTCTCAGGATTACATTCTTCGGGGATTTCTCTCTGACTTGCGGTACCACAGGGTTTGGTGCTTTCCCCATGTTGATTCAGCAGTATACATGCTACCCCTCGGAGACATTGTAGATGGTATGAGCTGAGGTTTCACTGCTATGCTGATGATACCCAGCTCTACCTGTCTTTGCACCTGACCAGGTTAGTGCTGTCTCGGTGCTGAATGACTGCCTCAGAGATATCCAAGACTGGATGAATACCAGCGGTTTAAAGTTGAATCCGGAAAGACTGAGGTTATGGTGGTGGACCCCAGCTGCAGGGTTGGGGGTTTGGGGATGGGGTCCCCCCTCTGGAGTAATTCTAGGGGTTAGATCCCCCACCTCTGAGCAGTGCGTAACACGGGTGTGAAGAGCTTGACACTGGCTTGACCCTCCGTTATCAGGTGTCTGCAGTTGTCAAGACTGCATTTTACATCTTAGAAACATCGCCAGGATTAGGCACCTGGTTCCTCCGGTGATTTGCTGGTTTTGGTCCACGCTTTTGTGACATCTCGCTCGGATTACTGTAACTCCCCTGTACCTAGGGCTTGCTGGGGTTGATATCCGCTGCTTGCAGTTATGCAGGAATGCAGCAACACGTTTGTTGACTGGGGCTTCAAGAAGATCTCATATTACCCCAGTGTTCGCTTTCTGCACTGGCTGCCAATACAGTAGGGGATCACCTTCAAAGTGGGTCTTTTGACCTACAAAAGTCCTACAGGGCATGGTCCTGACTACTTGAAGAGCTTCTGTTACCTTACACCCCTTTGAGACAGCTTCACTCGGCTGATGAGGGGTTGCTGGAGAATTCTGAGGTTAATTTGAAGTCTTCTGGAGCCCGTGCCTTTGGTTCGTGGCTCCTTCCTCTGGAATTCTCTACCCTGTCCGCTCGAGAAAGTACAGCGGTGGACAGTTTTAAAAAGGCCTTAAAGTCCTTTTTATGGGATAAGAGCTTTTCCTGCTATACTGTAATTGGCTGTTTACTTGTTATATTTGTTGTTCTGTTTTATTGTATTTTTGATGCTTGGTGTTTTATGCTTTTGTACAGTGCCTTGAAATCTGAAAGGCGCTTAATTAAATAAATTTTATTATTATTATTTCTCCATCCAACATCTCGATAAACTTGTAGCAGCGTGGGTATCAATAACCTATGGTATTTTTTATACCATTCCCACTATAACCATCTGGACACTGGCATTTTGGGGTTTATCTGAGAGATATGCTGCATAATTTCTTCCAGTATAATCTGCGCTCCAGTTGTTGTCTCTGACTTGCCATCAAGCGAGGTAAATTAAGATTGCAAGAATGACTGACGTTCTGCAGCAGGGGATCTGGGCCAGCTGAATAGAGGGACTGAAAATAATGTTTAAAATCATCTGGATCTTTTCTTCTTTATGGGTTGAGTTTCTTGTTTGGGATGCCTTAGTTTAAGAATAATCGTGCTGATCTCTTCTGAGCACACAGTTTCTGAGGCAAAGCGGTGCCTTGCCCCTCCCTCGTAGTTTTCTTGTTTTAGGTATAACAGGGCCTGTTGGACCCTATAGTCCATAATCTTTGGATTCTTGTCTGCCTCCCTAACCTTAAATTGCACTCTCCCTATCCCTTCCTGGTACAATAATTGAAGTGTTTGTAATTGCTCAAGTAGGGAGCTATACCTTTTCCATTAAGCTTTTTTCATGGAACATAGAGTATGTCCCCTGAAGAACATCCTTAAGAGTATACCAAAGGGTCACAGCCGATATCCCAGGACTTGTATTATCTTGAGATATGGGGATACTTTCTTGAATAAATGTATTAAATTGGGATTCTTTCAACAGGAATTATTAAGTCTTGATAGTGTCAGGTGATTTTCCCCAGGTCAGTTTTAGGAGAAGGAATAGTGACTGGAGGACCGAGGTCCTTTCGAAATATCTTGGACCAAATGGAAATCTTCACAAGAGATAACAAAATAGTCAAGTCTGGAATAACTCTTAAATCTCACTGAATAAAATGTATATGCTTGCTGTGTAGGAAAGAACTTTCTCCACACATCCACCACTCCCAGATGTTCAAAAGAGCTTTTCAGGAACCAGAGCATTGCTAGTCCGATATGACTGAGGATTGGTAGAATCAAGCTCCGGTCCCAAGTCATATTAAAGACCCCAGCAATTATTAATTTCCTTTTAACCCTTGCAGGGCTGTGGACTGATATATCAATCCAGAACTGCAATATTGCTAATTCTGTTGGTAGTCTAATGGTTAAAAATTCCAAAACTTTACTCAAGAATGTACGTACCACTGTGAGGCGGTGTCTGTGGGGAAGATAGACATTTACCAGGGTAACGTCCTTGGAATAAGGCGTTCCTGCAAAATAACATATCTACCCTGAATCCTTATAAGAAGACTGGATATCTACCAAGGTTGTCTGAGGAACTAAAACTGCAACCCCTCTATGTTTGCCACTAGAATGAGCAGAACAATATATCTTATACCTATGACCCCATTGCAATTTTGTATATTCTTTGTCTGACAAGTGCATTTCTTGAATACAATATAAATCTGCGGGGTTCTTTTGTAAATATGTATAAATCTCATTCTCTTTATCGGATTATGTAAACCATTGATATTCTGTGAAAATATCTTACAGATGGAGAGGACAACATCAGCAAGATCCCCAGAGGTGCTGTTCCTACCGAGGAAGGAGCCCTAGCAACCACAGGCAGGAGTCTTCATACTTCAACTCAGTTCCAGGGAACAACAAACTGCTCTGGCCATCACGAAGGACCTAAAGCAGCTGACCAGAGGAGAAGAAAAGAAGACAACCCTGCCCCAGAGGTCCCCCAGCATTCACAAACACCAATGTTCTTGTTGTATAATAAAAGCAAATCCTGTTACCCCAAATTCCTGTGTGTGTCTCCTGTTATTCAATACAGAAAAAAAAAAGAACCCCCCAACTTTCCAATTGTGTAATGACCAACACTAAACTAGGGATTACAAAAAAATCCTACAAAACCTAAACATATATAAAATAGGACTTCTAAATTGGAAGTGGGAGGTGGAGTCCACATCCCAGGGACTCAAAAGATTAGGAAATTAATCCCCAACCCCAAGGGATAGTAGGGGCTAACCACTACCTCAGTGGAAATGCCCTCTGAGAGACTAAGATGTCTAAAGTAAAATACCAATCCGCCTGAGGAGGAGAGGGAAAAAAACAAAGGTTAGAATAGTAGGATATTATAAATGGTGGCACCATGTGCTTTACTGCTAGCTAAGGTCGGAGCTGCTCCTCCATTAAGAGGCTTCCTGGGTCATCACATAATCTATGGGGCCAAGGCTCCTTACTCATTGGTATAATCCCTCGCTGATATGGTATACATGCCTTTGGAAATGTCATAATTTTGAGATAGAGGGTGTATCTTGACCAGTCAAAGGAAAGGAGCCATTGCTGTTTCTGCTACGTGCAAAAGGCCTGATTAGTACAGATGAAAGGGTTAGGCAGTAAGGACTCCCGTGAGGGGCAATCAAATGACCATCATGTATTTACCCCAAATTTATTTTGCTATCTTTAATATGTAGTATATTTTTGTATGGGGTGGGTAAAATAAATGCAGGCCAAAGAAAAGGGAAAGGAGAAAAGGGCACCTAATCCCAGAAGTTGGTTAAAGTTCAGTAAGAAAGCCAGGCTCCCTGCCTATTAAGAGGTGGTGGAAAACATCCGGCTAATATTTGTAACGCTTTTATATGAGCCCCAGTAACACTAACAATAGTAATAACAGCAACAAAACCCTTCAACCATCTGGGGTAAACTGATGTTATATAAACCCTTACTATGTCAGAGTACCCAAAGTGAAGGAAATAATATAGACAGACCCCAGCTGACTAAAAAGAACAACTCAGTCCATTATAAAGCTCTAATGGCTGTCGAATTTAGGATCTAACCCAGCAGCAACAATTAAGTTTGTCAAAATCTTGACATGTCCTGCCCATATAAGCAGAAAATATTATAATAAAATATTATTTGAAGCATGAATCTTTAGGCTGACAGGATTGAGTTCATGTCCATCAAGCTGCATCGATGAGTGCTGACAAGACTAACCAAATAAAAACAAAGTAGAAGGTAAAATCCAGTTTCCACAGAGCACCAAAGTCAGTATCGTGGACAGCAAGTCATGTAGAGGATCACCTCTCTTCCAGGATTCCAATTAGAACCCCCAAACTTTAAAAGAAATCCAAGGCATCTCATTCCAAATGGGCTACAGCCCACTGAAGCAAAAAGGCGGAAAGTGTCAAATCCAACCTAAGTTCCCATAAGGTCCTTGCTTCCTTTTATCAGAAAGACCGATATTAGGAGATCCATGTGGTCAGGTTGGATCCAAGTGGGAGGAAAAACCCACCTCCTAAATGGTGGCAGGAGGGGTAGAGACTACAGGGTGAGCGGTGAACAGGCGGCAGAGGGTGAGTCACCAGCCGGGTGCACCACAGGCAGGAAACCTCCATGGTCTGCTATTCCCATGGCCTGGATGCAAAAATCCTGCCACTGAGGGGAGGAAGATAGGGCCTCCATCTTCTAACATTTAGTGCTGTATTATACAGATGATGGTTTAAGGTTCCCATGCCCCGGCACTACCACCTCAACCCAACACCTCCCCCCACCACTCCAGCCCCAGTCCCCCAAACTAACCTGCTTTAAAGTCCACTGTTCCCCTAGGTCGGGCAAGGCTGGATTTCAAATTGCTGGAAGCTTTTCCAGGATTTCTGCCAGTGGAAGTGTGGGTGTCATGTTCCATCTGGTAGTTGCTAGATTATCTTTTTTCCTCTGCACCCCAGCCGAGGACCTCAGTCTTATATATGCCCCCTGGTCTTTAAGTCTTCCATAGCTTCTGAAGCAGTGCTATAGGTTTTCTGTTCATTTGGAAACTGGACTACCAATTTGGCTGGGTAGGGGTCTGAAATTGTAATTTATTAGTTCTGAAACAGGAAAAAGTGGGACATACTACCTCTGCATTAAGCTGAGTTGCAGGAGCATGTCGTTGTCAAAAAACAGGCGATGAGAGCCATAGAGACCTTCTGCCACCTCTGTGCATTCTGCAGCAATTGTTCTTTAGCGTGGTATCTTTGAAAACGTATTGTACCAGAGAGAGTGGGGTGGGCATCTGGTCTGGTCGGTTAAGGTCCGATTCATTCTCTCTATATATCCAAAGAAAAATCTGAGACAGCTCTAAAACCATTTGGAGCAACTGATCTATGAAGGCTATAACATCTTGGCCTCCTTGTTTTCCAAAAGCCCATATATCCAGATATTTTTTGGCGACCACAATTCTTTGCATCTTCTTGCCACAAAAAACTGTTACTGTTTGGGAGCCAAGGCCATTACCATGTGTGTAAATTTTCCAGGCGGAGGAGTTGGAGGCAATTGGTGATCTGTTTTGTTGACACGGTCCTGTAAGACTCCCAGGTCAGTCCTTAGTTCTTTGATGGAGTCCGCATTTCTTCACAGAACTCACTGATGGCCAAGAATAGTGTCAGTTTGACAGGAGTCCTGATTAGCTTTGCCCATTGTTTTCTTGCTGATGTTGCTGTTGTCTTGTGAGCCTATTCGGCCTCAGCCTCGGTGTCTGAGTGGCGCGTTCTTCTCCTCCTGGAGCTCCATGAGCAGTTAATATCTGTTCCACAAGAACAAGACATCGTCCCTGGAAGATTTATTTTGTGCCACAAATAAGTGTTTAAATATATATTATTCTAGGTCTGGCCCAACTGTGCTGAGGGTTGAGGCGCTGGACACCACACCTTGCTCCACACCAGTGACCCGGGTTCAGGAGCAGACTCATGCCATTGGGGTCAGCAGGGGAGATAGGTTTGAGTGTCCCATGACTTCTATCCTTCCTTTGGGGCAGGTGAAGGGTACTGCATCGCTGTGCAGCGACAATTTGCAGGGCAGGTACTGTGAATAGCATGCAGTTCAGGGCTGGAGCATGGTGGGCATCAACACATAAGTGCGCTGATGCCATTGTGATCCAGCTCAAAGGAAGGAAAAATGGCGGAAAATTGCAGAGCGATCATGGTGGCTGATGGCCATGCCCTGCGCCCCTGGACACTGAGTACATCCCCAAGTATCAGGATCCAGGTCCCGGGGGGACTCTGCATGCCGGCCTGCATGGAGGAGAGCATGTCGCTGGCCAGACCAGGTCCAGAGGTGTGTGTGCTGGTGGCTGGATGACTTGCCACCCACTCCACAGTTGGGGTGGAAAAGAAAGTCTGATAAAAAACATATATATATTGTTCTACATGGAGAGGTGCCAAATAAATGTTTTGTGGCCAGCTGAATGATTTGTTCAGGAGGAGCTCGTCTGGCTTGCTGCCTATGCCACCACTGCATCACTGGAAGTCTTTTTATTACCTTTGATAACTGCTAGCAGCGCTTTGCACCAAAGGCATCATCATCAGCTGAACTTTGTACATCAAGCCTGTAATGTTTAGTGAAGGTATGGAGGAGGACCAGGTAGCTGCCCTGCACAGTTCTTTTTTTTTTGTAATATTGATTTTATTGATAATAAAACATAATAAACTTTCAGTTACATTCCATCTATCACATTATTTGTTTATATACATCATCTTTTTATAACATCTTCATTCCAGTTAATATTTTCTTTTCATTTACTATGTATTTCCTCATTTCTGTCTTTAATTCACTTTCTTATATTTTCTTTAACTAAAATACAACTATATACATTCTAGGGCAGGTTAAATTAATTTTCTTAACACATCTCATTTGATGTTACTGTTTTTATTCTTCCTTTCACACTATTAGGACTTTACCTCCTTTCAACCTTTACAGGTTATGGAACAAAGTCTGGATAGTTGTCGAGCCGATACTGGATCCATCTCTGCCACTTTAGCTCAAATCTTTTCTTCGATTTCTTACTCTTACTGCTATCCTTTCAAGGGTATGCATTTCCCTCACCTGTATAGACCATGATTCTTTTGTTGGGATTTTCTTCATGCCCCATAGTCGTGTCACTACCTTCAGTGCTGCCAGAATTAGTGTAGTTGTCTGTTTGTAAGTAATTTACTAATTCTATATTCTTTGAGGAGTGTGAAGGTGAGGATATATTGTGGGCTTAGTAATTCTGGACATTCATATATTGCTATGATTTCCTGCTTTACTGCCTCCCAGTATTGAGTGAGCAGGTCACATGTTCATAGTATGTGTGCCTGCACTGCTGGTTTATGTCTGCAGCCTCTCCAACAATCCCTCCCTTCCCTTGAATTTGCTGCTATGGAGGGTGCGGAAGAACCGGGTTGTAATTTCCATGTGAACTCTCTCCAATAGGTTGAACTGGAGGAATTTATATGCGGCAGGGGCCACGGTAACCATTCTGTATTAGTAATTTCTACCTGTAGGTCTGCTTCCCACTTACTTTTATTTGTTCCATGGAGTCATGTGGCATTTCTCTAATGCTTTATATACCCTACTAATTAAATGGTCTGTGGGCTTTCCCTTCAGATGGCTTGTTATCAGTGTTACAATTCTAGATGGGTTCTCTACGATCTCTGCCAGCCCTTCCTCGAGGGGTTTAAGATAGCTCTTAATCTGTATATAGCTGTACAGAATGGTCTGTGGTAGTCTACGTCATTCTTGTAATGTGGCAAAGGCCTGTAGTCCAGTAGGTCCCACTAATTGCAAGACATAGCGGACCCATGCCTCTGCCAATTGTGAATGATACTAAGTCCCATCCTATCTGGGGAGTTGTGGGTATGCTTTCAATGTTTTAATGAATACTGTTTCATGGTGTGTGAGGTACTTCTCCACTACTTTGAACCATCCTTTAACTATGGATGTGGTGGATTGTGGGAGTTCTTGTATCTCCATTTCTGTGGGTGGGCTCCCCAGGACTACATCTATTAGATCTCTATTCTGGCTGTCATCCTTCTCTATCATTTTCCAGGGTGCTTTGTATTGTGGGTCTAGCCACTGGAGCACAGTCCTTACTTGTGTGGCCATCACATACTGTTCAAAGTGCCCTGCACAGTTCTGATGCAGATGCTTCTGCCCTCTTAGCCCGTGAGGCTGCCATAGCCCTGGCAGAATATGCCCTGAATAATGCTGGCAGCTTCAGTTTTACGCTTCTAAGTCTTTTTAAGCTCCATACCACCTGCCTTGGAAGCTCTTGGCGCTTTTTAGCTGCTCCAAAAGCACCAAAGATTGTCTGGATGATGTAATTCTGCAAATCTCTTGAGATCAACTAGTATTTTGACTGCTTTGTAAAGGTCAAGTTTATGAACTCCTTTTCTATTGGATTAGCCAGCTGCAGACAAAAGAAAGGAAGGCATACCTCTTGGTTCATGTGAAAGTCAGTGGGAACCTTTGGAAGAAAGAAGGAAAGTGTCTGTAAAACTACCTTGTCTTTATGCATAATGAGATATGGTTCCTACCAGTAAGAACCTGAGCTCATCAGTTCATCTGGCAGAGCAAGTAGCTATCAAGAAACAAGCTTTATAGGAAAGGATAGCCTCAGCAACAGAGGATAAGGTTCAAAAGGCAGCTTGTAGAAAGCTGTAAGAACCATATTCAGGTTCCACGGGGAACTGTGGCTCAGTACAAAGGTCCAGAATGGCTAAACACTCAAAGAAATGAATTGCATCAGAGTAGATACCTAGTAGAGAGGACCCAACCAGGGATCCAGGACAGCCCCTAGAGCCAAGCCATGATCTCAGAGCATCCTGAGGGGTAAACCCATATCCAATTCTGATTGCAAGAAATCCCAACTCTGTGGGATGGTAGTCTTAGCAGGTTTGAAGCCCAGTTCTCTAGCCTAGGAAGCTAAAGCGTTCAGGTCCTGTCATAAGGCAGAGTAGTAGAGAACTTTCTGGATGACATAAGAGTGGCCATGAACATCAGCAAAAAAACCTGGCCATAGGACACATTTGCTCTCAGAAGTCAGACTACAATCTGCAGTGGCCCTGGATTTGGCTGCAGGACTGGTCCTTCAGTTAGCAGATCCCTATGACAAGGGAGTCAAAATGGCTCCAGGATCACAAGATTTATTCTGTAGGATTCAGCCACTGAAAGAGCGGTAAACTGGAAAATTAAACAAAATGGAATTTAGGATGGCTGAAGCGTCCTCTGATCATTTGATGTGCTTTTCTTGAAGGACTTGCTGTGAACGCTGTTCACCCACACGAAATTGCACCTGTATAATCCTGAGCGCTACCCACTGTGCCCTGACAATGCCCACTGGGCAGCATCCAAACCAAACCACGATTCCTCTGGCAAAATTACCACTGCTCTGCGACTGCTCATACTGCAGTATTGCTATATGTTACTGTAAACTGGCTTTAAATTGCTCTGTTGATTTCGCCTGGCAGTGTTACTATGTGCTGCTGTAACCTGGTTAATTTGTCACTGCTTCTGACTGTTCTTACCATTATATACTGCTGTAACCTGGTAATTACCACTGCTCTACTGACTGCTCCATTTCCAGTCTCTATGTTGCCACAATAACCAATCTGGCCTCTCTGTAATATCGGTCCAATCACCAATTGATTGATGCACCCATATCCTGTAACCATAAGTGAGTTTTGTATTTACTGCTGTATCTATCATTTTCTTCAAAAATGTGTATGTTAATTCCATGTAACCTACATCCTGTAACATGAATGTCTGTACTGTATTTGTCCTCTTTGTGATGAGGTACCTTTGAAAATGAGCCCTTGGCTCAAAGGTTGTAAACTGATGTGCAAATAAATAAATAAATGTTCAGCATCTCAGTAGAGTTGCTGAGACAGGACATTCCTTATCAATAAAGGTTAGGCTCTTGCCTGAGTTATGTGGGAAGGCTCCTCCCACATCCTATTTAAACTGCCAAGCTACATCCGCTCTGCTTAAAGCAAGTCCTTTTCGCTGCATTTGCTATGCTGCGTGCTAAGGCTGGCTACTACTTCCATCCCCCCATACTCCCAGCCCATTGCTCCCTTCGTTTATTTTCCCTGCCCCCTTCCCATTTGTTTCTTGCCTTTTGAGGGGTTCAGCCTCACCCAGCCGCAGCACTGTAGTTCTGACTGTTGCTCTCATTGTTCCGTTTCCTTCAACCACCTCTGACATGCTGCCCAGGACTCATCTGTATGCTTGTACTCCTGCAAGAGCTGTGGCCTCGGCTGTTACTTGCCTTTCACCAGCCTGGGCTTGCTACCTCCTGTCTACATGGTGATTATGCCATGCTTAGTGACTAAATAGCAGGGGACTTTGTCTTATCACAGCAGGAGCATGGAAGGGAGTAATGCTAGAACTCCCTTCATTTTCACCATCCTGCATTTCACTGCCTCAGCTTGCCACACCCAAGAGAGCTTTCTTACGCTGCCGCTCTCTGATTTGCTGCTCTATCTCCAGTGCACTGCTTCCATGGCTACCCGCTTCCCTCTGGTCTGTATGCTGCATGCTATTCCTCTGGATCGGGCCTAGCCACTATCAATACTGGGACTTCTAGCAAGACATATCTAGCTCATCCTTCCTCACTGACATATTATTGCTTATGTGGCTGGACAGTCCTAGCAATTTCTGTCAGGTTCAGAATCACAAACCGAGACGGATGCCTTCATAGGCGCTCTTCTACCATTTTGTGGCTCAGGATGAGGATCATTTGGAACTCTGTTTTAGTCTGTACGCTGGGTGTTGGTACTTTGACATCACTCCTATACAGATGAGCTTGTTGACACTGCGGTATAGACATTCTGTGCACTAACCAGCTCAATCTCGACTTCCTATCATCACTTCAAACGTTTCAGTAGCCCACTACCTTGTATCCACTGCTGGCAACTTGACAGACTTACTTTATAGTCAGCATACCTTACCTTCAGCATTTCAGTGAACATGCAGCAGACTATCCAGATTCTTAGAACGCTATGCCTCTGCCATGCCAATGCACTTGCTTATCATGTCATCACTCCCAGTCCCTGGAGCCTTACAAGCAGTGCCTCCCTCCAGTGCTTACTTTGTCTGCCTGCCATGTTTCAATTGCTTTCTTGATTTCCATTGCTTAACTCAGTTCGACTTGTTCATGCACTCACTTCACTGGCTGACCTGCATTTGTTCCAGCCACACTGCTAGCCTCGTGGGCTAGCTGCCACTCACTTACCTGACCACCAGCTGACTTACGTGATCCTACTGCACAAGCTAGCCTTTCAGGCTATCTCTCTCTATATACTTACCTTACCAGCTGATCTACATGGGGTTCAGCCATTCATCCTACCTGCGTTCGAGCCTAGCACCTTCCTTGCCTTGGCTTCTAGCCTCTGGACATGCACTTCAGCCGCACCTCATCATCACTCTCAAAGCCTGTTCGACTCTTCTTGTGGACCATCTGGGCTTCCTTCTTGAGCTTGGACACACTCCAGGATGTTTGTCTCCACTCCTAGTGCTCAAGTTCTGGACGCTGCAGCTCACCATGCCTATTTGCACTTTCCATCCTTCCTGATCATCCATGCTCCATTTTCGTTTTCATCGGACTATTCTAGGATTGGACATCGCTATCCCTAGATGCTTGCCTTGCTGCTTCACCTTGTTTATACTTCCTCACTTTCCAGTTGACCTTGTGTGGTCCAGCTGTACTTGCTTACCTTTATGGGGCTTCATTGCCTCTCTTTCCTTACCTTACCAGCTGACCTATGTGGTCCAACTGCATGCTAGCTTACGTGGGGTTAACTGCCACCATGTACTTACCTTACTAGTGGATCTCGCCTGGTCCAGATATATGCTTGCCTTTCTGGCTTTAATGGTTACTCTGTTTACTCATGCTGCCATAAGCAGATAAAGTACCTTCTATGGTCCATCAGCTGACCTACACGTAGTCTAGCCACACTTCCCATGTCATTGGGCTTAGCTCCTTTCATTCTATGGATGCTTCCGGACGGAGCTCTTCATTATTCAAACCTACCTCTCCAAATCTTGCTCCCTACAGCTTCTGCTTCAATGGGTCTATTTTTGAAATACAGTAAGATATTCACCTCAATTCCCTTGGATGCTTCTCACCAAGCTATTACACCTCCTTGAGTTACTATTACTGTCTGCCAGAACACTCTGCTGAACTCTGTTCCAGTATTGCCTTCCTCAATTTAACGATGGATGCTTATTACCTCTCATCGAATTGCCACTTCTCCACCCAAGTATCTTCATCACAATCATGTTCAACTTGATCTCTAGGATACAAAAGACTCATAACACCTTTACAGCCTTCAAAATGCTGCCTCAATCCATATTACTACTAAGCACCAAACTGTCTTAGGATATGCTACCATTTGCAATACCTTTATAATCTATTCGTACTACTTCACTGCTAATTTCTGCACATTCCGCAGCTTGACATTCTGTTACTTTTTCGATCAGTGCTTTAGAACCTGCCATGCCTCATCGAGCGGAGGTTCACATGCTCACTTCAAGACCTGTCCCTCTGGGCGGAGGGTCCTCGATCTTCTATATTACTCCTTAATTGTTTGCTTCATGACTTGCTCGCCAGCCGGCCTGGGGTTAACTACTCTACACTACACCTGCCTCGCTCAAATTCGGGGCCCGGAAGTTCCACATTCTACTATCGCCTGCTTCTACGCAACCATCAGCATTAGGCGCTCCTTCTACTATGGACTCACGTCCAGGATCGTTTAACCATCGTCATCTGTTCTATGAATACTTCTGCCTTGCCGCTTCAGTCATATGAATTACTGCTACTTTTACTACTCAACCAAGATTTCGTTGAAATTATCCAAAGACCTTAATTTCACGATTTGTGCCTTACGGCTTCTTCAACCTTGTGTCACCGCTTCTTATTTAACTTCAATATCTTCAGTCATCACCATTTATGACTCAGAAGCTCGACCATTTATGCCTCGTCAGACTATTCTTACCAAGTCAGTTCAATGTTTGTACCGTTCTAGCTTGGACCGTAGTTTTCTCCATCATTACATAATTTGGACCACAGATGAAGCTCTTGATTCCTGAGCTTTACCATTTCTCCTTGCTCCTCGCTGTTTGCCTAACATAACCTATGCAATACTACTCTCTGCTACAATTCTGCATCATACAGCTTTACTTATCACAACTGACCTATGTACAAGTCAACTTATTTTACTACTCTCTCATATTACCTGCTTCGCCCTTACAGGGCCTAGAGGTTCATCAAGATCGATTCCCTATTCTGCAACTTACTTCCCATCAAAATCTAGAGGTAAATTTAACTTTTTCTATTATTCACATTAATATCTTGGCGGAAGACACCAGGAGAAAGGACTGCTGTGTGACTAGACTTCTCTGCTGGGACTAAAGTAGAAGAATTTTGTACTTGGACCTTTAATTTAGGGTAAAAAAAACTAACATACAAAACAAAAAAAAAAAATGTGTGTGTCTGTCTGGGTTAACTGAACTGACTGGGTATCTGAACAGTTATAAGGTGTAAATATCAGGTGATTGAAAGGACTTAACTGCTGTGAGGTTTAAATTACTGGTAGAAAGATCTAGTAAGTAGGGGGAGTGGCTTAGCTAGAAGGAAGCTACATTTAAAGACTGCCTTAGAAAGATTCTGCTAATATCTTGGCAGAAGACACCAGGAGAAAGGACTGCTGTGTGACTGGACTTCTCTGCTGGGACTATATTGTCCTCTTCCCTCCCCACCCCACCTAAAGCTAGTTCTATTTTATAGGCACAGGATTTGACTGACAACAGGAACTTCCTGTTTGGGAGCAGGAAGTGGTGATCACAGAACCACCAAAGACCCACCATCCTATAAGGGCAGAAGTAGCTCTCCTGCCCCTAGCTGCTGGAGGTCTGCCTCTGCGCAAGTAAGTGGTCCACTGAGAAATATAGGATATTCTTGTCTCAGAACAGGACAATCAGGAGCTTAAAGGGCACACAGGCAGAAAATAAGGAGAGAGAGAGAGAAAAAAAAACAGAAGAAAGAGTAAGGATTGAAAACAGTTAAGGGGCCTGAAATAAGAAACATAGAAACATAGACTTTGGCAGATGAGGACCGCTAGGCCCATCTAGTCTGCCCATTTCCTCTACCTACAGGATAGGCCGAGATCCTAGTTAACCAACAGCCCATTTCTTCCTAGCCCCCACAAGAATTGCCTTATGTCTGTCCCATGCATTCTTGAATTCTCACACAGATTTAGACCCCACAACCTCCTCTAGGAAGGCTGTTCCATGCATCCACTCACCTCTCTGTGAAATACTACTTCCTCATATTGCCCTGAATCGCTTCTCCTTCTATCTTTAAATTGTGTCCCCTTGTTCTTGCAAGTCTCTTTTCTGAAAGATGCTACCCTCTTGGACTTTGTTGATTCCACTGAGGTACTTAAAAGTTTCTATCATGTCCCCTCTCCCTTCTTTCCTCAAGGGGGTATACATGTTAAACTCCCTTCAGTCTCTCATACGGCTTCTCTTGCAGACCCTGCACCATTTAGTTGCCCTCCTCTGGACTGCCTCTATCCTGTCTATGTCCTTGTGGAGATGGGGTCTCCAGAACTGGACACAGTACTCAGATGGGGTCTCACCAACTGTCTGTACAGAGGATAACAACTTCCTGTTTTCTGCTGATGATGCCTCCCTATACATCCCAGTATACCCAGCCCTCCCTACTGCTTTCTCACATTGCTTACTAACCTTAAGGTCGTCTGATATGATTACCCCAGGTCCCTTTCCTTTTTGTTGTTGTTACTCCCCACCCATTGTGTATTCTTCCCTGGTCCTGTTTCCCAGGTGCATTATTTTGCACTTCTTTGCATTGAATCTTAGCTGCCATACTTCCGACCAGTCCTCCAACCTTGCCAAGTCCCTTTTCATCCTTTCCACGCCTCCTTGTGTATCAACCCTGTTGCAGATCTTTGTGTCATCTGCAAAGGCATACTTTCCTTCAGTCCCTCTGCAATGTCACTGATGAAGACATTAAAAGGACTGGACCCAATCTGAACCCTGCGGTACCCACTAGTAACCCCCTTTCTTCAGGTGGACTCCATTTACAATTACCTTCTGTGTCCTGTTGTCCAGCCAATGTTTTGACCAGGCTACCCCCTGGGTCCCACTCCCAGGCTGGTTAATTTGACTATTAATCTTTTTGTGGACTGTGTCAAATGCCTTGCTAAAGTCTAGGTAGGCCATGTCCACAGCCCTCCCTGGTCTACTACTTTGGTCACCCAGTCAAAGAAATCTATTAGATTCATCTGACATGACCTTCCGCTGTGAACCCATGCTGCCTTGGGTCCTGTGCTCCACTGGCCTCTAGGTACTCAACTATCTTACCTTCAGAAGTGACTCCATCACTTTCCCTACCACAGAGGTCAGACTGACTGGTCTGTAGTTTCCTGCCTCTGTCTTGGTCCCACTTTGTGAAGGGAATCACATCCGCCTTCCTCCAGTCCTCGGGTACCATACCATCCTCCGTGATTTATTAAAAGAGTAGCCAGTGGTTTCACTAGTTCCTCCTTAATTCTTTCAGAATTCTGGGGTGAATTCCATCAGGATCCATTGCTTTGTCCACCTTCAGTTTTGGGAGTTCTTGCAGAACCCTTTCTTCTGTGAAAGGACTGGGATCGACCCCTATCAGAGTGCTTCTGTTAATTGGATGAGGCACTTCTCTCCTCTTTTAGAATACTGAGCAGAAATATTCGCTCAGTATTCCTGCTTTTTCACTATCCCCTGCCCACCCACCGTTCATTCTATTCAGCCTCACTATCCCTCCCTTTGTCTTTCTCGCTCGCTGATGTACCTATAAAGGTTTATCCCCTTCTTAACTAGTTGGCTATCTTTTCCTCAGTTTGGGCCTTTGCTATTCTGACTTCCCTCCTGCTTCCTTCTGCCTTAACTGGTACAGCTCTCTGTTCTGCTCCTTCTGTGTTTCCTTATACTTCCGAATGCTATCTTTTCTTCCTGACTTTCACAGCCACCTCTTTTGAGAACCATAGTGGCTTTTCTTTCGTTTTGATCTGTTTATTTGCTTCACACAAAGGCTTGTTGCCTCTGTGATGGCAGTTTTGATAATTTCCATTGTTGCTCCACACCTCCTTCTAGCCTGTTTGCTAGTGCTTTTCTGAGGCACTCTCCCATCTTGCCAAAGTCAGCCCTCCTAAAGTCCAGTACCCTCACTTTGTATGGCTTGACTCTGTAGCTGAGTTTAACGTGAACCACACTGTTTGATGGTCACTTGTCCCCAGATGGCAACCCACTTCTAGATCTGAGATCCTCTCACTGCCCCGTTTGAGAGCATGAGGTCTAAGATTGCTCCCTCATGAGTGGGTTCCAAACCAGCTGCCTTAATACCTGCCACCTGTAGGTCATCAAGAATGGCCCTGCTCTTGGATGTGGCTGCAGCAAATGTGCTCCAGTTAACATCTGGCATATTCAGGTCTCCCATCAACAGTATCTCCTTTCTCTGCCATTCTAAGAATGCCTTCTATCATATCCTTGTCCATTCCTTCCCCTGACATGGGGGTCTGTACACAACCCTGTGCGGTTGTGATGCCCTTTCCAGTCTCAAGGTGACCCACAGTGGTTAACTAGGATCTGCGGCCTATCCTGTAGGTAGGGAAATGGGCAGACTAGATGGAGCCAAGCGGTCCTCATCTGCCGTCAAAGTCTATGTTTCTATGTTTCTAGGATCTATACCTAATTCAATTACCTGCTTCCACTCCAGATCAAATTTTTACTGCCCTGCACTCTCTGGATCACGCAGCATGTGCCCTGTTCTTATGCTTCATCACCAAAGCCTTCATTTACAAGCTTGCAAAAGGATATGAACAACCTTCCTCCTGCACTGGGCATGGACACTTAATCTTGACTACTGGTTCTCCTTGCAGAAGCTGTCCTCTCCCGCCAGAACATTCACCGATATAACTGTGACACTCAAATTATCATTAACGACCATGGATTCCTCTACCACCATTCTGCTCCGGACATGGATTCTCGGACTTGATTTGCCAAAGTATGCTGCTATATTCACCACCCAGAATATTCTGCTTAACTTCACTGGATCAGGATATCGAACTCTGGAACTCGAATTAGCTTAATATTGTTAATTAGGATTATTCTCCCTTAGTATGATCAAGAAGGACAGGCGGGTCAGTAGCCATGGGTCCTCAGTGGTTTCCCCAAATGGGTGTTTTTCCTGTCCTGCGTGCTACTGGTCATACTCTCCGGGTTGGAGGAGATAATCGTTGATATTATTATTCTTTTTGGGGTCTCTTAGTACCAGACTAAGCATTCTTTATGGTGGGATACAGAGTAAGGCCAAAATCAGTACCAAATCATAAAACATTACTCATCAACTCAAGTATCTAAGCACCACGCATAAGACTAGTTCATTTGTACTGTAATTGCTGACTGTACAACAGTGTTCAAAGTATCTAAGCACTGACCAAGTCGAACTGCTACATATCTAACGAGCATGTCCTACCTACTTATCTGGCCTCTGTATCCAAACACAAACCTGCATTATCCAATTACAGTATGTAGCATAAGCACTAAGCTCTGAACCACATAACATTATTTTGACTTGCAGAGTATCCTGCCCTAGCACAGTAAAATCAGAGAATACCCACCCATCAGGTGGGGCATCTTTAGCGTACTCTGGTACAGCTGTACATGCTGGTTGCAAACCCTCTTGACCTGAAGGGTTCATCTGGGTGTCTTCACAGAAGCGGTCTGTGGTTCTTCAGTCATGGAGAGTATGGACTGATGTAACTCAGTCTTGCCACTGCCACTGTAACTGTACCCTCCCCATGATACCAGGCGTCGGTGTTTTGGCTGAAATCTCGCTGCTAGAGATGGGCAAGCCAGGAATTTTCATCTAGAGCCAAGCCAGGCCAAGCCTGGGGCCTGACTTGACTCTTGAGGCAAAAATATATGAGTCAAGCCCTGGCTACTGCAGACTGTTCTCCACATAGGAGTTGAATGTTTCAAACACTACACCAACTGCTAAGGCCTGGAAACATGCTTATGATGACCATAACTGGCTTGGCTTGACTTAGCTCTCAGTTCCTTATAGAGGCTCTAGGCCGAGCTGGAGCCAGGCACTAAGTTCAAGCCAGGCTTGGAGCCTGCTCTGGCTTGCCCATCTCTAATGCTTGCTGAATAGCACAGAAAAGACAACATGAGCTATCAGAAGAAGGTCTCAAACCCTGAAGCAGGTGTGTATCGTCTGAAAGAAAATGATCTTTGGAATGCTATAGTGCCAGTACAAAACCAACCTATGCCACAAACAGTGACAAACTGATAACTCCTTGCATGAGAAATGTAATATTGAAATACAGAGGTAGTAGTAATAGTAGAAATTATTTAACATGGCACCCTTCCTCAGAGCTCAGGGCACCTTAGAAATCATAAAGTGTAAGGTAAGTAGAAATAAACACTTAAAGATGTTCCCTGATGTTTCAAATTCCTTTTTCTGATGGTCTCGAAAAGTTTCCAAGGTTGTCTTTTGGTACAAGTACATTCTTAAATATCTAGAAGTATTACTAGAATAATGATTTATCCTGTTATGTTATGTCCAGCTAAGAATATACAGTGTATACAGGATGGCAGCAAGAAATTAGCTCCCACAATTCCAGCAGTTGGTATCATTCAAGGCGCTTTACCTAAATATCTGTCTGTCTTTGTTACACAGTTTATTGCAATTGCCATTCTGCAAGCACTTTTGAATTGTTTGAATAAACATTCTTGCAAATTTAATTTTTATTGGGATGTTTCAATTATTTTTGTCCTGAGCAGACCACCTTTGAAACTGCAACTTTAAATGCAGATATAGCCAAAAGAAGCATGTCAGCCCTACATTTCTTTCTGTTTTATATTTATAACCATATTCTACATCTATAAAAATGTATTATGAAACTGACATGGATTTAAATGGTTTTACATATAAAACATAGAAATAGTTCCCTCTTTTGGGAGAATATCAGTTCAAGAGGCGTCACAGTATTGGTAATTTAGTCTTTATTTTGCATTTGTGGAAAAATGAAGCAAACATCATGACAAATTATGTGTCCTTGTTTCATGTTTTCTTTCACACTCATGTTTACATCTAAAATATTGATGTTATAACCACATAAAACAAACTGGTCTCATCTGGATTTTTTCATAAAGAGAGTTCAAGTCACACTAGTGTAACTTAACAACAAGTATGACAACCCATGTTTTCTGTTGTGGATTTAAAATGTTAAGATGACCATCATGTACTGGGCAAAAATTATGATTTTGACATGGGATTGATGAAACACCAGGAATGCCCTTAAAATCACCATCAGAAACAACTTTACAGTAACGTGTATAAAATAAGTAACCAACAGCATCCCATAAACAAATACATTTCATGGCATTTTCAAGTATTTTCAAATGCCTTTTGAAGAGATAAAATGTCAGGCCCTCTTAAAGGCTTCCACCAATGAGGCATCTCTCAGGGCTCTCAGGAGTTTATTTCATAAGACTGGGAAGGCTACCTCAAAGTGTGGTCTTCCAAGGATTTCAGCCTAGCTCTGGGAATATCCAGGAGGTCCCACCTGTGGAGTGGAGAAGCTGGCCAGACGAGTGAGGAGACTGGAGTTCATCCAGCTAGCCTGGGCCCATCTCATGCAGGGCTTTATAGGTTAGTAAGCCAACTCTGAAGGGAAGTTTCCACTTCGCTAGCAGCCATCGCAGTTCCTGCAGGATCGGGGTCATGTGGCATGACCTATGCAGGCCATCAGTGCAACTTGGCTGCTACATTCTCCGCATGTGTTGTCAGACACCTCCATTTATATAGCATTGCAGTAATCAAGCCAGGGCATCACAATAAGCATGCACTAGCATTGCCAGGTCTTTGGAAGGGACAAAGGTTTAATCTGGCTGATGTTCTGCAGGAGGTAGCAGCCACTCTGGACAACTGCTGACACCTGAGCCTCAACTGTCAGCCTATCCACAGAATCACCCCTAGATTACTCACCTTTGAAGATGCCACCAACCTTGTGGACCTGAACCTAAGCCCCATAACATCTTTGTCTGCCTCCGCCACCTCCTTCAGGCTGAGTCGATCACCAGTATCTCAGTCTTGTCTGGGTTGAGTTTCAAGAGTTTGCTGTTATCCAATCCTGGATCTCAGCCACATACATAGAGAAAGCCTTGCTGCACAAGCACACTTTGTGGCGCTATCCAACAGGAAACACACTGTGCGTACAGAAACTGATGCTAACCCCACAGGTTGCAGCTGTAAATAGTGTAACAATATCCCAGCATAACAGTAGGTATAAAATGCTGCAGCTGCATGAGAAGACCAGTGCATGCGCAGTGGAGGCTGAAGGCACACAAATGACGTTGTGAGCAAGCTGATAACTCATTTGTCTCACGAAAACATGGAAACAAGTGTTTACGCACTCCCAACTACACTGGAAAGGCGATGCATGCAAGTGGCACTTGTGCTACAGAAGTTAGGAAATAGGGGACAAAGTGGCGTTCGCTTTGGAAACAGCTGAAGACAACTCAGTAGAGAAATGATGGTTTAGAAATACACAATAACATTTAGTGTGCATGCACACATACACACTGTTCACCTGTATTGAGTATGCTCCCGCTAGCATGTTTACAGGAATTGTAACACTGCACTGAACTGCGTTTAGTATCTGCCACTAGATGTCGCCACACATCCAGCATTACATAGTGCCGAACAGTTGGCTGTTGTTGACAAAACATTATACTGTCAAATCAGCGCAGCCATCGAACTTGATACCAATACAGGAGTGTCATGGGAAGACGGGACCTGACAACAGCCATCTTTTAAATCCTCTGGCTGAGCTGATGCCCCGGCTCTTAAAGGAAACGTTTATATTTTTAATATAATTGTACATTTGGACATCTGTATAGTCGGGTTTAATCACCCCAGTGTACTGTTCTATATATTTTTAAATAGTACTAGTTTTTCCTTCTTTAGGGCCCCATATAAATGGAGCCTTTTTCATGCTAAATAGTCATTTTAAGTACAATGCTTAGCTATTCCGAAACCAGTTGACATCAGTTGAGCTATGAACTACAATGAGGTGAAATCAATGACTTCAGATAGCTCATGTCACTTGGGTTCTGTTTCATTATAGTCTTCTGCTCACCTGATATCAGTGGGTGCGTGAATTGCACAGTAATTAAAAATGAATGTTGGGCACAGTGGGTGGGGTCCAGGGAAAAGGCTGCATTAATATGGTTCCTAAATAATGAAAAGACAGGACTATTTCAAACCAAACACAAAAACAATACACTGGGTGATTAAACCAACTTCACACATGCCAGAAGTTACAATTATATATTAAAATATAAACAACAGGGTTTGTGTTCCCGTTTAAGACATCTGAGATTTGTTTGCACTGTGCCTTTGGTGATACAGAAGCTTGTGGTCAGCAGGTAGACAGGGCAGTGTACAGACCCAGCAAGTAGACGGGGTAGTGTACAGAGCCAGCAGGTAGACATGGCAGTGTACAGAGCCAGCAGGTAGACTGGGCAGTGTACAGCCAGCAGGTAGACAGGGCAGTGTACAGAGCCAGCAGGTAGACAGGGCAGTGTACAGAGCCAGCAAGGGCAGTGTAGAGAGTCAGCAGGTAGGCGGGAAGTGTACAGAGCCAGCTGGTAGACAGGGCACTGTACAGAGCCAGCAGTAGACAGGGCAGTGTACAGAGCCAGCAGGTAGACAGGGCAGTGTACAGATCCAGCAGGTAGACAGGGCAGTGTACAGAGCCAACAGGTAGACAGGGCAGTGTACAGAGTCAGCAGGTAGACAGGGCAGTGTACAGAGCCAGCTGGTAGACAGGGCAGTGTACAGAGCCAGCAGGTAGACAGTGTACAGAGCCAGCAGGTAGACAGGGCAGTGTACATAGCCAGCAGTAGACAGGGCAGTGTACAGAGCAGGTGTACAGATCCAGCAGGTAGGCAGGGCAGTGTACAGATCCAGCAGGTAGACAGGGCAGTGTACATAGCCAGCAGGTAGACAGGGCAGTGTACAGAGCCAGCAGGTAGACAGGGCAGTATGCAGGGCCAGCAGGTAGACAGGGCGGTGTACAGAGCCAGAAGGTAGACAGGGCAGTGTGCAGAGCCAGCAGTGTCACAGTGCAGTGTACAGAGCCAGCAAGTAGACAGGACAGTGTACAGAACCAAGCGGGTAGACAGGGCAGTGTATAAAGCCAGCAGTGTCACAGTGCAGTGTACAGAGCCAGCAGGTAGACAGGGCAGTGTAGAGAGCCAGCAGTAGATAGGGCAGTGTACAGAGCCAGCAGGAGACAGGGCAGTGTACAGAGCCAGCAGGTAGACAGGGCAGTATAGAGAGCCAGCAGTAGATAGGACAGTGTACAGAGCCAGCAGGTAGACAAGGCAGTGTACAGAGCCAGCAGGTAGACAGGGAAGTGTACAGAGTTAACAGTAGATAGGGCAGCAGGTAGACAGGGCAGTGTAGAGAGCCAGCAGGTAGACAGAGCAGTGTAGAGCCCGAGGTAGACAGGGCAGTGTAGAGAGCCAGCAGGTAGACAGGACAGTGTACAGAGCCAGCAGGTAGACAGGACAGTGTACAGAGCCAGAAGGTAGACAGGGCAGTGTACAGAGCCAGCAGTGTCACAATGCAGTGTACAGAGCCAGCAGATAGACAGGCAGTGTAGAGAGCCAGCAGGTAGACAGGGCAGTGTAGAGAGCCAGCAGGTAGACAGGGCAGTGTACAGAGCCAGAAGGTAGACAGGGCAGTGTACAGAGCCAGCAGTGTCACAGTGCAGTGTACAGAGCCAGCAGGTAGACAGGGCGTGTACAGAGCCAGCAGGTAGACAGGGCAGTGTAGAGCCAGCAGGTAGACAGGGCAGTGTAGAGAGCCAGCAGTAGATAGGGCAGTGCTTTAGAGCGCAGGTAGACAGGTAAGTGTACAGAGCCAACAGTAGATAGGGCAGCAGGTAGATAGGGCAGTGTACAGAGCCAGCAGTAGGATAGGTAGAAAGTCAGCAGTGTCACAGTGCAGACTGTACAGCTGCAAGGGCTCTGAGTGCAACGAGGACTGCCTCTAACATTTTTCTTTGTCATATCACCTAGAGAGTGCAGTGAACACTACATTATCCCATAAATGCATTACTTAATAAGGCAGTATCAGGGGTTGGTTACTGTCCCATAATGGAACCCAAGGAGGACCTTGAGGTAAAGTCAAGTGTCTTATGCCCCTAGGGACAGATAAAGGTAACCCTATCCCTAGAGTGCCTTTCTTGCTGTTATTAAATGAAAAGCTTTTATTTTAAAGCAGCAGTATATGTTTGTCAGCAAAACATTTCATCTTACAAAGTTTAAGCATTTCTGTGTGCAATTAGATTCATCATCATCAGTATATTTTATCTCTCTTCATGTTATTAAAACAGCTATAATTACTGACTCAAGTCATTAAAGATGAATGCCACTGGCAAATTTTTAAATCGCTTCCCTTGAGGTTACCTTTGACTTTACATGCTGGATTCATACTGTACTTGTACTGTATTATGAGGGTGCTGTCACACATATTTTGTCAATATAATTTTATTGAAGAATATGACAAAACATTCTACTGTAATAAGATGGATTAACCCATGACAGGGTATGGGTCTACTGAGCATTAACTTCCACCATCTAGGCATGGATTAATGCTCACTAAACCAATACTTTGAGTGGGTTAACTTCATAACATGGGTAATGTTATTTTAGAGGATTACCTAAAGACAGAGTAAAATAAAGCCCTGTGAACATGCATCTGTGGGTATTTCAGGGATTAATCAATGATAAGGTGACCTGTTTAGAAGAATCAGAAGACAGTATTTCAGAAAACCATGTTATAACAGTGTATACTCTAGGGACTGGGTTACCTCTGTGTCTAGCAGGCCCACTAATGCTGTCCCAAACTTGAGAAACCTGATAACGGCCAAACAAAATAGGAGTTCACTTAGATCCTCAGACTGTCAGCTTCTCCATGTCTCTAGAGTTAGGATCACCCAATGGCTTAGGTTTGCCTCTATTCCATCCCTGTGGAATGCTCTCCTATCAGCTGCCAAGAAAGCGCCTCACTTGGAGGCTTTAAAAGGGACTAAAGACCCACCTAATGGAGCTTAGTGCATACACCTGCAATTGATGTTGTTCTACTAATTGTGTAGGTGGTAGACACATAGCTGCTCCTTCTTAATTACTGAAAATGCTAACGAAAGCTCTAGGTTACATATTTTCTTCAGTATTTTGGCTGCTTTTATGCACTTTTAACCTGGATTTTATTCCCCACAACAAAAGTCGCTATGCCATTGTTTAAAAAGTGTTCAGATATGACATAACCTCAGTGATTTACTTGCCCAAACAACATCACTGTAACTACTATGTCCCCACTTGTCTTAATCATCCTACAAATGTCAATTTACTTACTGTAACTCACAAATGTCTTTCTATGGATACTGACACTGTTTCACGGTGATGTAATGTGCTGTCTGTACTATACTACAAATTTTGACTTTCTGTGTTATCTGTAATTAATTCTGGATCACCCTGAAAAAGGGACTTAACCATCTCAGTGGGACCACACGGTTACCAAAATTAAATAAATAAATAAAATAAAGTATAATGAAGTATCATGCATAATAATTACTTACAAAAACATTTCTAGTGCGCTAGATGCCCACCTCCACGCTGCACCGGTGACCGGGTTCGAGAGCGGATTGGTCGGCAGGGAGGAAGGGAGGATCGGCGATCAATGGATCTCCTCCCTTTGGGAGGTTACCATGGAGTGCCTTGCACCCACTCCCAGCAGGCGTGGAAGCACGGGCTTCCGGCTGTGACGGCTCTGTTCACAAGAGTCAGGGAGGGTGAACACTGTCAGGCACTTGGGAGAATAGGCGATGACGGCACGCCACCTCTCTGACATACGGCCCTGTGCCGCGCCCAGGGGAGGACTGGGGACCATAGAACGGAAAATGCCCCAGTGTGCTTAGATGACGGCTGCCCTAACAGCCATCCAGATCCAGAACCCACGGAAGATCTCCGCTATGCAGGTGCTCCGTGAGTAGGAGGAGGTAAGGTGTTACCTGGCACTCTAGGGACAGATACCATAGTAGAGTGGACCTAGGAGGGACTTGAGCTAAGGCCTGAAGGTGGAGCACTGAGGGGAGTACAGGATAAAGGTATAAGTAGGGCAGAAATGTCCCAAGTAAAAAATAAACATTTCTAGTAATTTTACCTGCATGTAGTTTATATTTTTAGTCAAGGTAAACAAGAAAACTGAAGTAAGATGGGTATTCAGTTAGTTCATGTATACTTTACTACAAGGAAATTCATGTTCTTCTTGTGATGGTTTTCATCCTATGGGGGTGAAGCTTAGGAAGAACAGTACAGAAGCATAAAAGTTTAGAAAGTTTCTTTTAGCAATGTTGCAGAGTGAGCGAGAGTAAGAGATGGAGTTTGGAGAGGTCTGAATTCAGGAGGACACTGTGATCCCAACTTTTGTACAATGAAGTGTAATACTGTTATTTAAAAAATGTCAAGAAAAATCTAGACATGTCATTGGCTAAGAGATGTCACCTGACCATGCATTAAATCTCTATAAATGCAAAGTCTGATGCGAATCTAATTTCCTCCCCAAAAAACCTACTAGAGCCATTTTATAAGTGTAATAAGCCCCTCAGGATGTGCATCACAGGATTTTTAATGCACTTCCTAGGGACAGAGACCTCTGCCTTCGATCTGTGCCTCACTACACCCTGGGGCATTCATTAAAATCCTATACAGCACACCCTGTTGTGGCCTTATTACTTACATTAATAAGTAGGAGGTCTATTTTTATGATACTGTAATAAAAGACAGATTTGACGAGGAACGGCAAATTATATTAAGTGTTAGTTGAGTTCTGTCTTCCATGTAGTAGTAGTAGTAACGCCCAGCATTTATAACATTTACCACCTTGTTCTCTCATACTTGAAGCACCTTTTTCTCTACTCTAAGAATTTTTAATTCTTGACTCCATTCTTTTCTATTTTTTTTTTTTTGGTAATTCCTGTTTTATGCCCTCTGTCTCTAGCCTGCTCCTAGCCCTCAGGTCTGTCAGCCACCTCCTGAGCTTACCCAAGCCATGGTCACTTACTTCATGGAGCTCTGGTTTGTGCCCCCTAGGCAGGGTTGAGGTGGAGAATACTACTGGACTTATGCATTTTATCATGCTGTGCCAGGCTGGGGAGACTGAGGCCCAGGAGCTGCTGCAGGCCGTGGCCTCCACCATGGAGGGGCTGGGGCATGATTTTCTGAGTTTTCTCCCATCTCCTGGAGACGCAGCATACAAGGACATCAAGGCAGGCCTGCCCATGCTATCTGAGCATCCACCCGCTGGCATCAGCTGCGTCTCTGCCCTCTCTTCAGCCCTACCAGATGCATGGTCACCTGTGGTCAGCCAGGCTGCAATACTGTGGCTGAGGATGGCGTCCTCCCTCTGCCAGATGCTGGGACACTCAGTCCTCCTCCTCCTCCCCCAGCCCGCCTAGCTACTCAGCTCATTCCCAAACTAGAATTGCTGGTGTCTGCTGGTATCTCAGGTGTGAGTGCTACCGCTGTGCCGATGGGCCAGCCATGTGCCTTATTTTCAACCATAACTTTAGATTTATTTTGACTGGCACCCCAATCATAGCTATTGAGTGGTTTTATTCTCACAGTCCAGTTCAGTGTCTTAACAAAGTTGCCTATGAAACAGGTTTCTAGCTTTAAATTGTTAGAAATAGATGGGATGCCCTTCAAAAATGTCCTGACTTAATTCCATATGTCCTTAATTACAGGACAATCCCATAGCATATGTAGCAGTGTACCATGACCTGTGTTGCATTTGAAACAGTCAGGTATTGTTCTAAGGCCCATTTTGAACATTTGATAAGGTGTATAATATAGATTATATAGTGTTTAATTGTATATATTTCAAATTTACTGCACTAAATGCCTGCAAAGAGAACAGCCAAATGCTAGTCCTGTCCCAATTATGCACTCTAAGGTTACGGGTCTGACCACCATCAAGAGTTCTTCCCTGCTATTCCTCTAGCACTGTCTAGAAGTAGATTGTCAAACGTGGAAATTTGAGGAGGCATCTGGCTACATCCAAGTAGATTACTGACTGTATCATTAATTGCAGAGTGGGCTCCAATGGATTGTATGTTATTGAAACCTAGTCTTTTAGCTTATTTAAGAAAGTTTCATCTATATTTGAGATACTATGTATCTTAATTAATTCTCTAAATTGTATTAAGTTGTTTTGGCTTACATTGTCTTTATTTTCGTTAATTTCTTTCTGTTCCAAGTTTTCCTTAATCCTAGCAGAGCGCCTGTAGTCAGCAGTAAAAACACTGGTGTTTCCTGAGGACGCCTGCAGAAGTCGGCTACTGACTCCGTGTGCCAAGCAACGCTGGAGAAGTCACTTATATATTTTAATATATAGTGTAACAGAATATAATATATATTTGACTGCATAGCACCGTTGGAAAGGTAATGTTATGCTGAACAACTTTGTCACTGATATTTTGTGCATATCATATATACTTTAGGAGTTATTTGCATTTGTTTATGGTATGGTGTGTATGGCTTATGTTGCCTGCTTTAGTGAAAAAATATTTTTTGCTGTTTCAACCAGCTTAAAAAACAAAATGACATATTATTATTTGCATACCACCATTGGGAAGGTAATTTTGTGCTGAATAACTTTGCTACTGATATTTTGTGTATATCATGTATACTTTAGGAGTTATTCACATTTGTTTATGGTATGGTCTGTATGGCTGACTTGTTTTCCATCAAGATTCGCCTAAGCAGCTTGAATAAAATTCACTTTTTGGCACTTCAGCAGGTATAAAATAAAATCTGTATTGATTACAACTGGTTGTATAGCACCACTGGAAAGGCATTTTGTGCTAATCAATTTTCATGCTGATACTTTGTGTGTATCATGTATACTTTTGAGTTATACGCATTTGTTTATGATATGGTGTGTGTGGTTGAGATTCAGCCTTCAAATCTCACCAAATCACCTTGACTAAAATGGGAAAAATTATGTTTTATAGTAAAAGATATCTTTTTTTAACTAACATAATATTAAAACACCATCTAATGTCTGTATGCTTAATTTGGTGTTGATATTTTACATATTTCCAACAAAAATGGCTTATGTTGCACTTTTTAGTGAAAAATATTTAGCTTGCTCTTTACGACCAGCATAGAAAAAAAAAAATTACTTATTATTACATGCATGCCACCATTGGAAAGGCAATTCTGTGCTGAATAACTCCACTCATACTTTGTGTCTAGCGTGTACAGTTATTGAGCTATTAGCATTTGTTTGCAACATGCTGACTAGCTTGATTTTGCTTAGAATGGCCCAGGATTCACTGTTAAAAGTATACAGGAGATTCAGGAGGCAAGTGGTGTAATCTCAGAGTGAGCCTGTGGAGGCAATGAGTTAAATAAAGTTTTGTTATTTTGTATGAAGTTTGGGTTGCTCCATAATGGCTGTAATCATGATTTGTTTAAATTAAGTTTCAATAAACTAGTCCATTGTTTTACTTGTTTTAACTGTCTGATATTACCTTATCATTGATAGATTTGTTAGGTTTAGCAAATAAAAGATATTTTATATTGACTTCTTGGTTTTGGAGTATATCTGATTCAATCCACATCCATTGAGGTTTATAGACATCACAGAAGTTAACTGGAACCATTTTGTAAATTGTGCAACTCTACTAGTTAGATAATATAGATATAGAGCTTGGCTTTTTAAACCTGCATTTTCTATGCCCATATAACTTGTGCCACTCGACCATTGACCCCAGTAGGTCACCTTTGGTGTTACAGCAGGAACTCATCATGAATAAATAGAGTTCTTGGTAAGATATTCATTTTCATAATCTCCTGTCTTGCATTCCCAAAGATAGCTTATTCCATCTTAAGACATCCTGAGCCAGCCCAGTGGCGTGAAGAGCTGAGGCGCTGCAGCCTACCTCCTGCCACACTGGCGATCCATTCTGTGATGAGCACGAGCTGCTGGGATCGGCCGGGAGAGAAAGGATCGAATGCCCAATGGCTGCTCTCCTTTCCAGGGAGGAGGATCTTCATGCTCCACTGAATGAATGCCACCTGGTGGAGGCCAGGTGACAGTCTGGAGTCTAGGAGGGCAGTGAAATGGAGGGCAGAGGGACTCCATGACATGTGCGCATCTCACGTGCACACCCCAGTGTGGGGAATCAGGAGAAAAATGGAAAAAGAAAGGCTCTGGCTTTGTGAAGTCCTGCCTGGCTGCCCTCACTTCTGTGTTGCCATGACTACCACCCCAACTTATGGGAGAACAGTCGGACTTGGAAGACACCAGGTGGGGGAGCTAAGGAAAGGGCTGAGAGCCGCCGAGCCGACCCACCTGGGAGAAAACCCTGTATGGAAAAGATATCTTGAACTTTATTTTTAAATATTTATAGATTTTTGGAAATAGTTTTAGTTACTGCCTTAAATATTTTGAAATATGGAAATAGTTTTAGTTACTGCCTTAAATATTTTGAAATATTCCCACACGGTGACCTGGGTTTGGGAACAGACTAGTGTCACTTGGTCGGCCTGGGGAAGGAGGATTGAACATCCACAGGAGCGCTCTGCTCTTCCTCAGGAGGGGTCTATGAGTTCTGCTGGGAGACTGGCGCCTGGGTGACCACAAATGTCAGCGCAAGTGGAGCCACAAAAGGGGCAGGTGAGCCTGTGACTGGAATGCACACGTGCATCTGTTCAGTCCTTGCCTATGGGGGCACTTGAGGGAAGGGAGAAGAGGGCTGAAAAAGTTGAGGCCATTGGGGATGATGCTGTACTCTTCTGCAGGCTCTGCACCTCTGCCTACTGGGCTGCCCGCTGCTGCACCCAGCACCTAGTCTCCTCCCAGGAGTGGGAACCTGGGAGGCTCCACTATGGGGATCATGAAGCACTGCAAGGCAGTGCAGCTGTAATCCCAGAGACAGCAGGTGGCAGGGCAGGGGAGTAGCAAGGTAGAAGGGGTATGTTGAGAGAAGGTGAAAATATATATTTTAAAATATTTTACATTTTATTTTAAATATTTTAATTTTAAATATTTACAATTTGTATAAATATTTTCATCCCAAGTAGTCAATACTCTTTGTCCATGTCATTCCACTCGCTAGCATGTCTTCTTTTACATTTACTATTTAATGCTAAAAAAAGGATTTTGTTTTGTTCAGATTATATACCATACTTCTGATGGCAAACAGAAGAGCACCACACCAAAATGTTTAATTTATTCATAGTGGGCATGGCCAGAGAGCAGGGACCTTCAAAATGTTAAAACCCCATATCTCAGTGCAGGAGTGAAATACAATGAGAAGAAAAATGGATATATTGATGTTTCACCAGAAATACAATTACCCCCAAAAACAACTATATGATTAAATTTTTCGTTAACAAATACTGCCATTTTAACTGAAGGTCTTTTATAGTCTAAAGTCAGTTTATCACTTTGGGAAAACTTTGAGTAACATAATATTTAAACACAAGGGTTCCGATATTCAGAGGTTTGCACAGGTACAGAGTCTTTGCCCACAAACTGTGGTCTATGCTGGATCCCCATATCCAAGGGGCTGTTGCATGGGCAAAGAGGATTAGCGCCTGTGCAAAACATAAAGTATATGTGTGAGCAAGGGAAGGGCGTGGCCATGAATGGTTGTGCTACCCTTTATTTGGAATCTTTGCATTGTGCAAAAGGTTTAGCGCAGTCCTTTTGTACAGTACAAATACTGGCCGAAAACCCAACTTACTCCAGGCAACTCTGGTGGCTGCCGGAGGTAATGCAGTCACCTAGCTGGTTGACCACCGGGGAAGCACTACCACCTTCTGTGGTCCATGGCATCCCCCACGTTCCCAGACCACAGTACCAGTGCAACCCTCGAGCGCTAGTGGTTCCACCCAATTGCCAGCCCATAGTAAAATGGAAAGCCCTCCGTGGCATCCAGTGTTCTTCCTCCAGGCACCGATCCATGGTATTGCCGCTCACAGTTCCACAATCCCTGTCATCTAGCAGCCCCTCTCCACCACAGCACTGAACATCCACCCCAGTCACCTTATCAGTACCCTCAGTGCTGTGGAGTGCTTATATGGCGCACTGGCGCGCCCTCCTCACACTTCCTCTGCCGCCGCTGTATGTCCAGTCAGGGGAACGACTTTTATTTATAAGACAGGGTGCATCACAGCACCCAGGCCTGGACATGTGGCAGCTATCCAAGAAGGTGTGAGGAGGGTTGCACCAGTTGCCACATGTGCACCCAGGGCACCGAGGGTACTGGTAAGGTGACTGGCTGCTCAGTGCCACAGTGGAGGGGCACTAGATGCTGGGGATTATGGAATTGCAAGCGGAGTACCGTGAGATTGGTGCTCAAGGAATGGGGACCACTGGATGCCAGTGCGGTTTTTCATTTTACTATAGGCTGTTAATTGGGGGACCACTAGCACCAGGGAGTTTTTATTATTACCGGCTGGTAATGGGAAGGAGGGGGACCACTAGCATCAGGGAGTTTAATTTTTACATTATGGGCTAGCAATCAGGGGAGTGAGGCCACTAGCACCAGGGATTTTATGTTATTACATTACAGGCTGGCGATCGGAGGAAGGGGAATCACTAGCACCAGATAGTTTTTTAATTACATTATGGACTGGTGATCGGAGGGTGGGGAACCACTAGCACCAGAGATTTTTTTTATTATTACATTACAGGCTGGTGATTGGAGGAGAGGGACCACTTGTGCCAGGACGGCTTTTTATTACATTACAAGCTAGCGATCAGATGGGAGGGCCACTAGCACCAGGGAGTTTTTATTACATTATGAGCTGGTGATGGAGGGAGGGGAATCACTAGTACCAGATTTTTTTTTTTATTACATTATGGGCTGGTGATCAGAGGGCGGGGACACTAGCACCAGAGATTTTTAATTACATTATGGATTTGTGATCGAGGTGGGGAACCACTAGCACTAGAGATTTTTTATTACATGAAGGACTGGTGATCGGAGGGTGGAAACCACTAGCCAGAGATATTTTTTTTATTACATTATGGGCTGGCAATTGGAGGAGAGGGGACCACTAGTGCCAGGGCATCTTTGTTATTACATTACAGGTTGGTGATCAGAGGAGAAGGGACCACTAGTGCCAGGGAGCTTTTTATTACATTCGAGCTGGTGATCAGAGGGAGGGGAATGACTAGCACTAGGGAGTTTTTTAATTACATTATGGCTGCCAATCAGAGGGCGGGGACCACTGGCACCAGGTAGTTTTCCCTTATTACATTATGGATTGGTGATCGAGGTGGGGAACCACCAGCACCAGGGATTTTTTTATTACATTACGGGCTAGCAATCAGGGGGGACCACTCAGCACCAGGGAGGGTGTGATTTTTTTTACAATGGACTGGTGAATAGAGGGGGACCCCAGAACCAAGGAGCGTGTGTTTTACAATGGGCTAATGATCGGAGGGTGAGGGAACCACTACCATTAGGGATATCTACACATGTCTGGGACTGGGCAAATAAGGGGGGCATGGCACTAATCTGCCTTGCTATCCATGCACAAATCAGCCATAATGGGCATGCAAATGGTCCCTTAGTGCCTTTGCATGCCCAATGGGCTCATTTGCCCAGCACTATCCACTCTGGCAGCTTGCTTCGGATACATTTCTGAGGCAGTGCTACTCTGTCTTAGTGCTGCACCACTATGGTTCTATATTCAGTCAAACAGCATCGGTGCACTATTTGACTGAATATAGAACCTGGGCTCCAGGTAATCACCAGGTGCAGCACAAGGTTTTGCACCCGCTTTGTGCTCTTTTAATATCAGGCCCCATATGTCTTATTTTTCTTCTGTTTATGCTCCCTGTCTCTCTAGCCTCCAGATTCCTTAGGCCCTGTGGGTAACCCGCCAAGCCAGCCCACGGTCACAGTCACTTACCCACACGGAGCTTCCTAAGAAGCGTCTCCCCCGGCAGGGTCAGGGTGGGGAATCCCTGAAATTCTGCATTTCATCAGGCAGGTGCTATGATCCAGTGAGAGATGGAGGCTCAGGGAGCTCCCACGGGTCATCATCGTGGAGGTTCCGAGCCATTTTCCTTGGTTTTCTCCCTGGGAGGCCACCTGTGTGGACATCAGTGAGCCCACACATGCCAGTGCACGTGTCTGCCTGCCAGCATCAGCAATGTCCCCATCCTCCCATCTGCCTTCCAGCTGCACTAACGCCTGTGGTCACCAGGTGGCAGTACTGCAGCAAAGGACGGAACCATCCCTCCCGGAGGCAAGTATCCTCTAGGATGTCCAATCTTCCTCCCCGCCAGCCCCAATGGCCAAAGCTTCTTTCCAAAATCGGGTCACTGGCGCCATGAGCAATAGTGCTACCACAGCACTGATGGGACAGCCATATGTCTTATATTTTATATATTTTCTCCATTTCATTCTGTTTAGTTATCAATACAAGGATCATTTACCTGGAAACACGAACCTTATTCTCCTACAGTTGAGCTTCTCTGCTGTGTAACCCTTTGCTGAAGTCACAGCAGTCCTCTGTGACATCATAACCATTTACACAGTAACACACTGTGATGTCACAAACAGAGGATGAGGACCTCAGCAAAGGATTCAACAGCAGAAACTGATGGAACTCTGAGGGCAAGAACTTGTTTCCATGTGAATTAACCCAGCAGTGAAGAACAAATGGAACTGAAATATAGGCATCAATAAAATATAAGTGGAATTGTGCTGCAATACAGAGACTAATGCATGGGCAGCCACATACTGTAAGACTGTGTTTCCACTGACAGGCTTGGATAATGTCATAGGAAGCTTAAAGGCTAAGCGCAAGTAATTTAAAGGAGGATACATGGGGCAGCCATGCACAGCAAGATTGTATTTCCATCGAGGGATTCTGATGACATCATAGAGACCTCGACAGCTGAAGCTTGAAAGGTTCCTGATGTCTTCAGAACCCCGAGATAGAAATGCAGGTGAGTTGTGTATGGTAGCCTGTGTGCTAGTTTGTGTGGTATATGGTTTAAAACATAACATAAAAATATACTTTTTCCTCCCACCAAATTTTCATTTTAATGATTTAGTATTCAAAGAAAAAGAAACCCACCCTCACCTCGCTGCTGAAAGCCCACCTGAGTGAGGGGGTTGATTTCTGTTTTATAAAATGATGAAAAAGCAGAATATTTTGTGTTAGGGGAAAGTTTCAGTTCTGTGTGTGGAGGAAATAAAAGTAAAACAGCAGGTGGTAAGTTTCCATTTGAATTAAAAAGCTGTTGAACCACAGAAGAGTACAACAGCATTCTGTGACCTTTAAACTGTGGAACAACAGCTTTATAGTTAGGCTAGAGATCTGTGCAGGTGGCTCACATGCGATGGGTGAGGGTCTTTATGGTTTCACCCTTCCTCCTCCCACCAGGACGCAGGCAGAGACAAACGTGCATCCGCAATTGCCCAGCCAGTTGCATCCCTCTTTACCATAGAGTGTGCACCAGCATGTCCATCACCTGTGGTCAGCCAGGTGGCAGTTGCAAGGCAGAGAAACCCTCCCCTCTCTGAGGAGGAGAGCATCCTAGGGACACTAGAGCCTCCCTTCACCTATTGGCTACCCAATCACTTGGGCTCGTTCACTAACCCAAATCACTGGCATCATGATTGGTAGCACTACTGCAGTGCCAACAAGCCAGTACATCTTCACATATTTGAAACTCTGGACTGCAACATTATTCACTGTAATTGGAGGAGGGATAGAAAGATAAATAAAAGTATTTTAACATGTTACCTCTGCTCTGAAACTGCCTTTATCTCACAGAAAAATGTTGGACTGCTTCATAATATATTTATATTGTACTTCCTGAGTCTCTTGTTGAACTGTTACGTTACTTTTTACTTCACTTTGTGGTTCTTCACCAAAACAGCACAAGATAAAGTTATAATTCAATAAAAAACACAGCAAAGTATACATAGAAACACAGACCATGGTGGCAGAAAAAGACCAGAGGTCCATCCAGTCTGCCCATATTCCCTATAATCCCTGGAACCTTTCCTGGAACCTATTGTTCCTCCAGAGTACTAACCCTCCCATCCTATTCCCATTCTCCTCCCTGGTCTTGTTGCCCCAGGCAAACACTATTCCCTTCATTCTGCCCCATGCCTGCTTGAATCCCAACTGTGTTTGCACCCACCACCTTGCCCAACTGACTGTTCAAGACTCCACCACCCTTTCCGTAAAGAAGTACTCCTCCGTCCCTCCTGAACATTTCCACTGTGAACACATGACCATGAGTTGGTATTCAGTGTATTCGATATAAATAATTCCCCACAGTTTACCTTTTGCAATTTCTTTAAGGAACTTGAAGGTCTCTACCATATCTCCTCTCCTTCTGGTCTCTAGTGAGTACATATTTAGTGCCTTGAGACGCCCTCATAGGATCTCCTGCTGGCCCTGAATAATTTTGTTACTCTGCGCTGCACTATCTCCAACCTATCCCTGTCCTTTCTGAGGTGAGGCTCCAGAACTGGATGCAGTACTCAGGCGAGGCCTGACCAGGAATCTGTAAGTCTCACCCCACCCATCCGGTACTCCATCTTGTGGTTCCTTTTCTCTAGGTGCATTACCTTGCACTTTTGACATTGAATTTTAACTGCCAGATCTTTGACACCCCTCTTGTTTTTGTCAGTCTCTCTGTATATCCCTTATTTTCTCATCGCTGTCTACCCTCCACATAGTTTTGTGTCATATGTGTAAGCCCCTCTCATTTGAGATGGGCTTGTGTTCCCTTTAGGGACCCCTTCCTTCTCAGTTGCCCCGAGATTAGGGATCTGTTAGTTCTCTGGGGTTGCAATCCGTTAGCTACCATTTGGTGGCGGTAGAAATAGGATCTGGGCAGTATACAAGGGGAGGAACAGGAAGTTAGGAGGAGAGGGTCGGTAGAGAAGGAGACCGACAGGTGTGGCAGGGCAGTGCAGGGGTGGGGGTGGGGAGACACCCCTCCGCATGTAGGACCCCCGCATGTAGGCAGGCCGGCTTCTTCAGTGGCGATGTGGCGGGTCCCCTGTGTGAGGATCCAAGGGAGGGTATGGAGACAGGTAACTGCAGCTGTATTCATGGGGCCTTGGGCTCTAGGGTGGAAGGAGAGAAATGGAGATGCAGAATAGGTAGGCCCCAGGATCTGGGTGGCCTGGTTTGGCAGGTGGTTAGTCGGCCTAGGTCGTCGGGCGTGGCAGCAGGTGGTTGGCAGGACCTCTGTCTCCTGATGTGGCAAGGCGGCCTAGTGCTCACTGGTGAGGGAGCCTGAGGGAGCCTCTAACCCTGTGTAGGGCCTGTTTGGAGGGACAGGCCTGGGGCTGCCGATCGTTAGCCGAGTGGACTGTGGAGTGCCCCTGAGGTGTGTATCCCTGGCACTGGTTTGTAACATACCGAGCAGGTGGATGTTTGAAGAAAGTTTATTCCAACTTTAGCACCCTGTTTTATTGCCCGTCCCAGGGTCTTGGAGAGAGTACAATGTGGTCTGAGGAGACAGGGCAGACCAGGAAAGCGACTGGGTTGAGAATGTGGGGGTATGGTGCGGTGGGTTTGGCTAGTACCGCACTAACCGTGTCCTGGAAGGCCGTAATAGGGAAGTCAGGTAATGGTGGAGAATAAGTTGCATGTTGCCCTGGGTTAAAAGAGTTCATGATAACCTCACCCCCATTGTTGAAACCCAGTAGGAAGCTCTAGCAGGTACTTACCAGTGCCATTTAGTATCTATGGAGCTTCACGCTCCAGGAAGAGAGGTTGTTTTAGGTTTCTGGGGAAAAATCAGTTTGGTTGGTTGTGAGCTGTGTGAAGATCTTGCTTTGCTGAAAAGTGTGCTGCCAATACTCTCTGTATAAAATATTTAGCTCCATGGAGCTGTAGAATGTTTATTCAAGCTACGACTGAATCCCTGTGCTCATATTAAATTGTTTTGGGCACAGGAGAAATAAAGAGATTGGTTTGTGAAGGGAATAATTGGAGTCGATGTTGTGTATAAATAAGTGTCTAATGAATTTAACAACCCCAAGCTTAAGTTGCTAACAAGCTTCTTTTCAGTGGGCCTTTTATTTAGCCATCCGCAACTCTGGTCTTGGGGTCGGTGGGGATCCTCAAGGCAGAAAGAAATCAGAAAAGTCCAGAGTCATGGATCCCGTTGAGAGTTGGGGTGCCCAGTTCGATGTGGCCACATTCCTCTGAAGTTGTCCTAACTGTTTTGAAGATGTCTTCAGGTAGGCCCTAATGTGTTTGTCCATGCCTTTGAACCTGGGAATTATGTCTGGGAGATTTCTGTATGTTGGCTGCCCGCCCTTTCCCTACTGGGAAGATCGTGTTTCTTTATGCCCCTAGACGTGTGGGGAGGGGAGCGGGAGCCACACGTGAGGGCTCATCTGGGATGTTTCTTGCACACCAAGAACTCCATAATTCCCCTGGAGCGGAGGTGCTAGTGGGTCACTCTGCCTACTTGGCCATATGGCGCCTTTTAAATCCACTGGTGGCATGGTGGTGGCGGGCCTTCCTGATACTAGGCCACAGGCCCCTTCTGGAGAGCTCATGTGTAATCTGTGGGTCACATGGAGGAACCCCTGCCTCTGACTGGCTACTGGCTCGTGGAGGAGAAAGTTGTGCTACGTGCCGGCGCCATTTTGTGAAGTGTGGAGACAGGTGTGAGATCAGAGCTTGTGGCTGCGAGAGGAGATGTTCTGCCATTAGTATTCAAGGACTAGCCAATGTTTTTCCCGATCCTGGTGAGAGACAGTGCAGAAAGCTGATTATATGAACTTATGAGACCATATAGTGGGCAGAGGATTCAAGTCGGAGGATGTGCCTCCCCTGGAAGAGCCAATGTCATTGGTGCCTACATCTCTCTTGGTGTGCTGTGGAACAATGGAGGGTATGGACAGCCGGACGAACGATGTATCTGCTGTGGATTTCAGGGGAAAGGCATAATAGAATGCCTGTGTTCAGCATTCTGTTCCAGCTCTACCCCTGGTGGCACATTTGATCTAGCCCTGCACATATTCTATTGGGGTACCCTCTCAGCATTTCAGAAGGCCCGTCCCCTCAGCATGGTCTCAGGAAAGTGTGAGGTCTGGACTGTTTGAGAGATTCTCCCTGGAGACCCATCCCCAGCAAAAGAAAAGAAGCTGCCGAACTTTCCTTCAACGTCATTGTGGAAATGGTGGAAGAGGAGAGTGGTGCTACAGGACTAGATCCTGGAGGGTGAGGTGGGGCATCAACGTCTGCCCAGACCCTTATCACCAGCTACTAACTATCTCCATGGCAGAGGAGAGGAAGGGTCTTAAGCCATCAGCGGGAGGCCCTCAGGGGCCTGGGGTCCCCCATCTTGATCCCTTCCTAGGAGCAGCCCTCTGGCCCAGGAAGATAGGCCAGTGGATAGCATTGGTTCGACCAAAAACTGTAGTAGCTAGGCTGGGGCCAGTAGGAGAAAAGCTTACCAAGAAGGGTTAATCGCAGAAGATGAGGACTTTGATGACGAAAAGTATGTTGGCAAAAGTTTTAATTTACTGACTATGAAGTATATTGTGCCATTCCCAGACCATTCTATCATCCTGTGATTGCCTCTGGGGACCACCCCACATATTCCACTGTGCTCTAAGGCCCTTAGATCCAGGATGAATGGACTAAAACACAGTGACCCTTTGAACTTAGCCTATCATCAGGAAGCAGACTGCAACCAGGTCAATCCCACAGAACTAGCAAGGTCAAGTATCTGCAATTGGACTATCTCTATGTCTCTGAATGGTTCTGGGATATCATCGAAGAGCTGCGAGAGGAGTGGATCTCTAGGAACAGCTTGGCGACTAAAGCATAAACCTGGAAATGGAGGCTGCCTCCCAACAACTATTCAGAACCCTCCCAACAACTATTCCAGAAGTTGCAGGCTTTGCGATACTACCCCTTGGACAGGGCTTACCATCTTCACACATTTTCCACTGGTCCAGAACTTGGCAGGCTGCCAAGTAAAATATTACATAGTGTCAGCAGACTGTTTTGGAGACATTATCATCAAGCCGGACCCAGAGTTTTATTTCAACCCGGTGGGCGCCCAGCTACTTAAGCCCTCTGTGAAGGACTCTTTGGACTGTTCAGGAAGCTGCTCCCAGAGCAGGTTATGGTGACTGTATAACCATTTAAATGACTAATGCCAAAACTGATCATTACTCATTGTTGATTTGGAGTTTAATAATAGATAGTAACCTAGTTTATTGCACTTAAGATGTGTGTATGGTGTATGAATGGTAGAATGCCTTTAGTTGTATATAAAGTAACTTGTTCTAGTGAGTGGAAGGTACAGTCTGGGGTAAGGGAGACTGTGCTGCCAAGCCTACCTTAAATCATTTACATTACTGTTGTTTAAATTGTTATTTGAATTCTAATGAAAAGAATTTTGTTGTCTACAAATTAAAGTAATGTTTTTAGCTATTTTACATGTATGGACCTCCTGACACAGGTAAGCTAGTTAAGAGTTTTAGGTTAGGATAGGTTAGTAGGTAGTGTGGGAGGAAACCCCCTTGGGCCTAAAACAGGTGGTTTCTTTTTCGGCAGGCTGAGAAATGCACATTACTCAGTTGTGAGATGAGGCTCACCTGGGGCTTCCTGCTATCATTCCCAGGAAGGAATGATTCCTGGTAGAGGAGAGAGTAAGCCTCCTCTCATTTGATAGAGGCTTGTGCTCTCCTTAAGGACCCTTCCTTCTCAGTTGCCCCCAGTGATTAGGGATCTGTTAGTGCTCTGGGGCAAATTCTGTTAGCTGCCATTTGGTGGCAGCAGAGAGTAGGGTCTGGGTAGTATATAAGGGAGGAACAGGAAGTTGGGAGGAGAGGGTCAGTAGAGAGGGAGACCGACAGGTGTGGTAGGGCAGCGTGAATTGAGGACCCCCCAATGTGTTAGGCAGACTAGCTTCTTCAGCAATGATGCATTGGGTCCCTGGGTGAGGACCTGAGGGAGGGTATGGAGGCAGGTAGCTGTGTTCATATCCATGGGGTGTCGGGCTCTTGGGGTGGAAGGAGAGAAATGGAGATGCAGGATAGGTGAGCCCCAGGGTCTGGGTGACCCAGTTTGGCAAGTGGTTAGTGGACCTAGGTCATCGTGATGCGGGCCTCTATCTCCCAATGTGACAAGGTGGCCTAGGACTCACTGGTGAGGGGACTGGGGAGCCTCTAACCCCGTGTAGGGCCTGTTTGAGAGGGCCTGGGGGCTGCGGTCTTTAGCCGAGTGGCCACGGAGTGCCTTGGAGGTGTATCCCTGGTGCTGGTTTGCAGCATATTGAACAGCAGGATGGTTGAAGAAAAGTTTATTCAAACTTTAGCACCCTGTTTTACTTTCTATTTTCCCTCTACCTCCCTCCATCTGGCACTGGGTTAATATCCCAATACTGACACTGTAGTGCAGCATGAGAGGGTGCTGCACTTCTGAGGTGCCGTCTTCGGATGAGACGTTAAACCGAGGTCCCATCTGCCTGGATTGGTGGTAGTTCAGGTGGATGGTAAAGATCCCATGGCACTTATCGAAAAGAGTAGGGAATTTCCTCGTGTCCTGGCCAAATTTCCTCATTCACTAAAAATACCACCAACAGCTTAATCTGGTTCAAGGTCAGTTGGCATTCATCTGTATCCCTCCCGGGTCGTGCCTAGAAAATAGGCGGGTTTTTCTAGTGCACTTACCCAGTCAACAAAACTAAATAAATAAATAAATCTCTCCCCATCAGAGCACCTGGGAGTCATCTTTCTGCCAGCCACCCTACCCAGGGCAGGCCTTGCGCCCATGGGCGGTGATTTATCCTGAGTGAGGAACAAGGTGGGGCCTGTGCAGCCCGTACACATCTGGTTTCGTTGGGCAAGGCAGCCTGGTTGGGTGGTGGCACATCGAGCACGCCCTGGTGATCCTTCTTCCTGGAGATGAAAGGGCATTTTCCTCCTTTTCCTCCCATACGTGGTGTGGCCCTGACATCAAGGCGCTAGTGCCGATGTGCACCACGTGTCTCAGCCAGCCCCTCCTGCAAGCAGGACTTACTGCACCCCAAGCCTCCACTCAGGGTCAGGCAAGCTGTAGGCTTGGCCCTGCCCTCTCCCCGGAGAAGGCAAGCAGTCATGGGACACTCAAGCCTTCTCCCCGCCGGCCCTCCAGTGACCCGAGTCCGACTGGCGTCGCAAGCAGAAATCCAGCTGCTGCCCGATGGGCCAGCCTCCTTAGCATCCTGTTTTATTGCCCCATTCCAGGGTCTTGAAGAGAGTAAAATGTGGACTGGGAAGACCAGGCAGACCAGGAAAGCAACCGGGCTGGAGAGTATGGGGGTATGGTGCGGTGGGTTTGGCTGGTACCACACTAACTAAGTCCCTGGAAGGCCGTAATAGGGAAGTCAGGTAATGGTGAGAGTAAGCTGCACACTGCCCCGGGTTAAAGGAGTTCATGATAACCCCACCCCAACTATTAAAACCCAGTAGGAAGCTCTGGCAGGTACTTTCCAGTGCCATTTAGTATCTATGGAGCTCTACGCCAGGAAGAGAGGTTGTTTTAGGTTTCTGGGGAAAATCAGTTCTGCTGGTTGTGAGCTGTGTAAAGATCTTGCTCTGCTGAAAAGAGTGCAGCCAATACTCTCTGTATAAAATGTTTAGCTCCTTGGAGTTGTAGAATGTTTATTCAAGCTGCTGAATGAACCCTGTGCTCATATTAAATCGTTTTGGGCACAGGAGAAATAAAAGTGATTGGTCTGTATAATTGGAGTCGATGTCACGTAAATAAGAGTCAATAAATTTAACAACCCCAGGCTTAAGGTTACAAACAAGTTTCTTTTCAGTGGGCCTTTTTATTTAGCCATCCGGCATCTCTGGTCTCGGGGTCGGTGGAGATCCTCATGGCAGAAAAACCAGAAGGCGTCCAGAGCCGCAGATCCCGCTAGAAGTTAGGGTACCAGTTCGATTGTGTGGCACATCCACTGAAGTTGTCCTAGCTGTTTTGAAGATGTCTCTCAGGTAGGCCATAATGTGTTTGTCCATGCTTTTGAACCTGGGGATTATGTCTGGAGGATTTCTGTGTGTGCTGGGCTGCCGCCCCTCTCCCACCCAGGGAAGATTGTGTTCTTTTCGCCCTTAGGCGTGTGGGGAGGAAGTGGTGGTGGTGGGGGGGGTGCCACATGAAAAAGACATAGCCTGCCATGGATTCCCTCACCAAAGTCACTAATGAACATGTTGAAGAGGACGGACCCAGGACAAATCCCTAAAGACATATAAACATATGGGTTTTTACATTAAATGTGTTGTACTTTTCAAACAACAAAAACAGCAGTTCATAACAAGGTCAACAACAAAAGCAAAATACACAGCAGCATGAAATCCTAGTGAATTAGACAGTGCAATACAGATCTGTACATATAAGTGGTATGGCTGACAAGATTGGAGATAGAGAAAGAGGAACTATTACATAACATCTGATGTTTCATTACAGAGGCAGAAAAGGATGGACAGGATTTAGATAACAGACAGATAAGCATCCACATGCGTATTAGTATATTAACTGGTAGCCTTAAAGAGAATGTTACCAGCCCTGTGTGATTATAGATCAAGTATGTAAACTGCTGGGTTATTGTTAGTGAAAAATATGTTTATAATTCAGATGTGGAGCATTCATTTTGTGGACAGGAAGGTGCGGTGATGATGTGTAGTGCCAAATTACTTGTGTATGTCACTGCCTCACCAGCCCTAACAGTGTGCAGTGCAGTAGGTTAAAATAAGCTGCTCCTACAAGCATGGATCATGTGAAATTGTGAGGAAAAGCACTGGATTCTCTTGTTACATAAATATAGAGGAGGCAGATAGCGAGTGGTTTAACGCTCTGTGCTGGAAACCTGGGTTTGAATCCCACAGCCCCTGCTTGCATATTGTGTGACCCTGAGCAAGCCACTTAACTTCTTGTGCTCCCAGGCTGCACCTGTAAACAAGCTTTCAGCTTAGTGTGTCTCTCCTGGTAAAATAAAACAAATAAAATGTAGTGTTTTCTTCATAGTGTAATATGCCCCATCAGCACAGCTCAGTAGTTCTCACCTGCAGCAGTGTACACTGCTAAAGCTGATGAGGCAATGACATCATCACAACACCCTTCCTGTTCAGAAAATGGGTTCCCATCTCCTTGCTTAAAAAGTATTTTTCAGTGTTTTACTAAACTCATTTGCTAGAAATGGATTGAATGGCCTCCTGCTCTGCTCCATAGAAAAAGAAAATACATCTGATTGACAATGAATAATGGCAGTGGTAACAGGTTGAGGACTATAAAGAAACAAGATGAAAGTAAACAATAAAATACTGCAGATTACTATACAAGGAAAGCATGCAACATCAACAATGATTGCAAGAGGGAAACATTACAAAAGACCCTTTAAGTAATACAATGCTCTATGTGTATGGCTGTATTTAAATTTAGATTTTATAGATATAGAAATATAAGCTATGTATAAATTATGTGAACAGACTGACTTAAAATGTGTAATCATATTTTTATGATAAATGAACTTAAATTGTAATGACATTAATTTGTCAAACAATAAAGCATTGAACTGAACTGAAGTCATTTGCTAAATGTAGCCTAGCAAACAAATTTGTGGTCAACTACAGTAGCTGTTGAAAAATTCTTATAGGGAAAAAAATTGTAGGTTAGCAAGGCTAAAACAGAGCTGAAATAGACATGATGAGAGTGGTGCAGTGCAGTGACTGTGGGGCAGCAGTCTTCCGGGAGACTTTCTGAGGCTGTTGCGCTGCCCCACTGCATGCATCTCTCTGGGCTGAGTGTGGAAGCTGCTCATCTCCAGGCCGAGTTGGCTTGGATTAGGGACTCCTCCCCTCCCAGGGACCACAAGTCACCTCTGCCTCAAGGAAGCCAAGAAGGAGGAGTAGCTGGACTACGGTGGGCTTAGGAAGGTAAGAGTGGTGGGACAGCATCACATCCCTCCTATGGTTCCCTCCCACAACTCCTGTGCCACTCCTGGCGGGGTGGGACTGCCCAAAGAGGCACCGCACTGGGAGACCCAGGGAGGCAGAGGACACCAGAGGAGGAGGAAGCAACTCCTAGTGGGAGACACTATCATTGGAGGGTAGACTTGGGGCAGGAGAGGAAGGAGTGAGGGAGGTCAAGTGCCTACCCGCTTCACAGGCTCAGTGGGATGGAAAGCACATCCTAAGGATCACTAGGGCAGCAGGATGGAAGGGTAAGCTAGATGTCACTGTCCATCTGGGGACAAATGATCTAGCTAAGGATGAAGTCAGGGTAGTGCAGGAGGAGAAGTTCAGGAACTGGGAGGGGTTAGGCAGGTGGCATGCTCAGTGCCTTTTTGGAGGTGTTACCTGTCTATGGACGGGGGCGGAGGAAGGGTACTCCGCACTCAGAACTTCAATGCATGGTTGAAGGACTGGTGCAGAGCAGAAGGGTTTGACTTCATTTGGGACTGGGGTCTCACCTGGAGGGATGTAGGCCTGTACAGGAGAGATGGCCTGCATCTGTCGGGAGGGGCCAGACCTCAGTGAATGGTTTAAATGCTTCATTGGCAGGCATTTAAACTAGCCGGGGGTAGGGGGTGGAAGAGCAAGGAGAATCAAACTGCCCCCACACAGGTTGAAGCAGTCAGTAGGAGAACCCTAAAGTTGAGAAATCACCAAAGGTACAGTACCTAAAACTGGAAAAGGTAGAATGGTAGAGAAAGGAGGAATGAGAATAAAGACAGGATGGGTAAGAGGAAGGCATGTGGGTAAAGGGGTGTTGTCACAGGAGGTAGCAAAATCTGGAGGCCATGTGCATGAATGCTGCAGCCTGGGATTTAAGATCCACGACCTAGTGGCTTTGATGGCAAGAGACCCACCTCAACATTGTCGCTATTATCGAGACATGATACAATGAGAACCATGGCTGGGATGTATCCATACCAGGTTATCCTTTATTCAGGAAAGACAGGAGGGTATAAAGGAGGAGGAGGAGTGGCTCTCATGTCAGGGAGTGCATAAAGGCAACTGAGATACAGGGAATGCAGGGAGGGCAGACCCTGTGGGTCACCCTAGAGACAGAGTCCTGGTGGCCATTTTGGGTCAGGTTCTGTAATGGATGGTTCCGACACCATATGGCATCTACTGGACCCAATGAGGTAATGGCACCACTATTGCACTGGCATGATTTAAGACCTCCAGCACAAAGGAAGAGCTGGACAGGGTTCTAGTGGAAGCCATCCATAAGCTGACAAGTAAGGGAGGTGCTGCTGGAGGAGACTTCAGTTTGCGGATGTTGACTGAAGCACGCAGCTGCAGCCCCAGCTAGGAGCAGTGACATCCTGGACTCCCTGCAGGGCCTGCCTCAGGCAGCTAGTGGTAGAGCCCTCCCATGTGGGAGTGATATTGGACATGGCATTTACCAACGGGACACAGTTGCATATGTCATGATGGGTGGCAACCTGAGTCCAGTGAACACCATATGGTGTAGTTCAATATGAGAACAGTTGCAGAGTCAAACCACAAAAAGTGAGAGTCCTGGACTTCAGGAGGCTGACTTTGCAAAACTGAGGAAAGGTCTCAGGAAAGCCCTGGCAGGGGGAGGACTGGAGGGAAGTAAAGAAACAGTGGACAACTCTCAAGGAGCCATCCCATAGTGGAGGCAACAAACATTTGTGTTAGGCAATTAAACAAAAAGCAAGAGGTAAAAAACACCATTGTTCTCAAAGGAAGTGTCTGGGAAGGTAAGAGCGAAAAGGTTGGCATTTAGGAGTACAAGGAAACACAGAAGGAGGAGGACAGGGTAGTATCTGGAAAAGCAGAGAGGCAGGGAAACAGTCAGGAGTGCAAAGGTACAGACAAAGTAAAAAATTGCCCAGGCAGTAAAGAAAGGGGCAAGACTTTTACAGGTATGTTAGCAAAGGAGAAAGACCAGGGTGGGATTGTAGGCTAAAGAGGGAAGGGGGTGGGAAGGTGACCTGGAAAGGCAGCAATCCTGAACAAATATTTCTGTCCAGTATTCACAGAAGAAGGGAAGGTGAGGACCACAGTTAGCGACAGGAGCATTAATGGAAGAGGTGGACACCAGTGCATTTGCCGAGGAGCGAGTCCTAAAGGAACTTGCAAAACTGAAAATGGACAGAGCAATGGGGCCAGGCAGGATACATCCAAAATATTAATAGAGCTTAGGCGGTGCTGGCTGCACCACTAACAGTCCTGTTCAACCAATCACTGGAAATGGGAGTGGTTTCGGGCACTGGAGGAGGGCAGATGTAGTCCCTCTTCACAAAAGTGGCAGCAGGAGGAGGCTGGCAGCTATAGGCCAGCCAGCCTAACCTCGTGGTGGAGAAATTAATGGAATCACTGCTGAAGGAAAGGATTGGGAATATCTTGAATCCAGCAGATCACAGGATCTGAGGTAGTATGGATTCACAGTGGGAAGATCATGTCAAACAAATCTGACAAATTTCTTTGACTGGGTGACCAGGGAACTAGATCAGGGAGGAGCGGTGGATCGGCCTGCCTGGATTTCAACAAGGCATTCAACACCATTTCACAATGGAGGCTTGTAAATAAGCTGGGCAGACTGGGAGTGGGTCCCAAGGTGGTAAACTGGGTAAGAAATTGGTTGAGGAACAGAACACAGAGGGTGGTAGTAAACAGAGTTCAATCCGAATTGAGGAGGGTGACCAGCAGAGTGCCACAAGGATCAGTTCTTCGACCAGTCTTCCTTAATGTCTTCATAAGAGATATTGCAGAGGGCTGGAAGGAAGGTATGCCTCTTTGCAGATGACACTAAGATCTGCAACAGGGTTGACACTCCAGGAGGGGTGGAAAAATGAGGAGGACGAAGTAAGCTTGAGGAGTGGTCAAGAGTGTGGCAGCTAAGATTCAGTGCAAGAAGTACAAATCATGCATTTGGGGCACAAAACCCAGGGAGGAGTACATGATGGGGGAGAGGTACTGACGACCACCAAACAGGAAAGGGACCTGGGGGTAATCATATCTGATGACCTAAGGTGGCCGAACAATGTGACAAGACTGTGGGGAGAGCTGGTGGATGCTGGGGTGAATAGGAGAGATATCACTAGCAGAAAAAGGGAGGTGGTGATATCACTCAACAAATCATTGTTAAAACCTTATCTGGAATACTGTGTCCAGTTCTGGAGGCCGAGTTCTGGAAGGACATAGACAGAGTAGAGGCAGTTCAGAAGATCAACCAAAATGGTTCAGGGTCTGCAACAAAGTCATATGGGAAGAGACCAGAGGACTTCTATGTATACCCTGGAAGAGAGGACGGGGGGATATGATAGAGACCTCAAATACCTCAAGGGCATAAATAATGTATAAGAGGGTAGCATCTTTCAGAAAAAAGATGTTCAAGAACAAAGGGTCATGATATGAGGTTGGAGGGTAGACTAAAGGGTAATGTGAGGGAGTAGTTTTCATAGAAAAGGTGGTGGCTGCATGGAACAGCCTCCGTGGTGGGGGCAAAAACAGTAGGGAATTAAAAATGCATGGGATAGGCATAAGGAACCCTAGCGACAGGAAAGAGAAGGTAAACCGGAGATCATGTAGGGTCTGTGGTTTTGCAGTAGTTAGGGAAAGTGGGCAGACTAGATGGGCCAAGTGGTCCTTATCAATGAAACACAATAGACTAAACATAATTCACTATCAGTGCAGACAGTTTCACATGAGCTAATCATCCGTATCAGCAGCAGATCATTATTGGAAACAGAAGAAATTCACTCAGGAACTCATCACCTCTGAGGTGGGATTGAACATACCTGACAGGGTCTTGGAACATGTTTCCTCATCATGTGCTGCAATTTTACACTTTATTTAGTCTGTGTTGTGCCATTATGCCTTTGAGGGGGTATATTTCTCATAGGAGCAGTCCTTCCCCCTTTGCTCCTAGAACTGAGTTAGACTTTTAATTTCACTCCTAGAACTGTGTCACCTATGAGTAAATGCTTGAAAATTGAGGGGAGGGAAAAATAGGGTTAGAGCACTAGGGGATAGATGAGGGAAAACTGGGGAGAGGAAGAGGGGACTAGGTACAAGAACAGAAGTGCACAAGTGGTCACAGAGAATGCTGTCAGACAATCCGAATGATGCATTTCTAACCATTGTTTCATAATTCAGTATAAACAATGTTCATCCCTAAGGTTTAAAGCCTTGCACACGTCCTCTGTGCAGCTAATAAAGGTCTGGAATGTGAAAGCCCTGGCTCTGTGCTCTTTCTCTCTCTCCTTGTTTTGCTCCTGCTACATTCAATGTGATTGATTGACTTGGGGTTCTGGACATTACATGTGTGCATCTGTATCAATCACTACCCTCATTAAGCTGTTCTCCCCCAGCATGCCTCACCTCCCCCACTCACAAGCACACCCAGCGCAGTGATTCACCGTATTGGCTGGATATTATCTCATCGCAGAAGGTTATTCATCTGGGTTGCTGCTTCCATTTACCACACAGAGCAAATCAATAAGAAAACGATTCCTTTGCACATGATGAATAGTTAATTACCGGCATCCTCCTCGCCAGTTCCTGGGTGCAGAGCAATGAAAATGCTGTCCTCCCAACATGGGGGCGGGGACAACTTTTCGAAGACCCACCCAGATGAGGTCTGACCTGCTGAGTACCCACATTCATGGCTACTGAGTACTAGAGGTGGAGCAAGCCAGGTTAGGCTCAAGCAGGCTCGGCTTGACCTGTATAAGCAACTGAGAGCCAAGGTCAAGCCAAGCCAGTTATGATCAAATCAAGCATTTTATCAGCCTGAGCAGTTAGTGCGGCAGCTGAGACTTTCAGCCCTGTCATTTAGCTCATGAGGGACACTGTCAGTATTGAAAGGACAGCCTGCAGCAGCAGCAGCCATGGATCAGTTCATGTTTTGGCTTGCAGATTCAAGCCAGACCCTGGCTCAGCTCTGGCTTGGCTCTAGGTGAAAACTTCCTGGCTTACCCACTTCTACTGAGTACACACAAAGAACTTGGGTGTTGGATCCCTCAAAATACAAGAGTGCTGGAGGTGGGGTGGGCGGGCATTACTAACAAACTCATTGTAATCACCGAGAAGGGTTGGGGGTCACAAACATACACAGAGCAAGATCACCGAGAGGGGCTTTTGGATGGTCAGTGACATTTTTTAACTATATATTGTCCCTAGGCACCTGTAAGGACCTCCTACCACTGCCTCCAGTGTCACCTGTCTGATGTTTGAATTCCTGGGTTGTCCATCACACACACACACACACACCGGAGGTAGAGCCCCTCCTTTCACAGCAGTGATATCTCTCACTATCTGGTAACCATGGTGGGGGCACTCCTGGAGCCATCCCAGAGGCCCAGAGGAATGCTAGCCTCAGCTGGTCGGAGGATCATCTGTCTGACAAGCCCCAGTTTTCCCCCTCATTTTGTTCCATGCACCAAAATGCCTCAATGCATAAGGTACTGGCAAACAGTCACACCAACATGCTTGCTGTCCCTCCCACCCCTGTGCATGCTACAGGCTCCCAAACTGCACTGCTACTCTGGGCACCCAGGTGGTGGTTGTGTAGGGGATGCACTTTGCTCCTCCCTGGAAGGAGAGCATCCACAGAACTACTCAGTGCTTCTCCCCTGACTGACCCCCAACAATGTGCACTCACTTCCAATCTCCAGTCGCTGGCACTGTGAGCATGGCGATACTCTGTACCAATGGGCTGGCTCAGTAACAGTTTAAATTCAAGTTCTCAGGCAAGTAATTTACATTTACAGGTACTTTCCACAGTAGAACGGACATGGATCTGTTACTTACTATCAAGAAAACTTCAAGATACAAAAGGTTACCACTGTCTTCAAGGTGCCTGGCAGCAGGAGAATGCTCAGTGCGATGACAGCCAGGGTAAACAGCCTGAAACCAGGACATCACGCATGTACCAGCAGACCAGCAGGAAGAGAGCTGAGCATCTGCCTGAATGCTCTCCTTCAGGCATGAAGGGTTCCTGATCCTGCCACCTGACGGCACCCCTCCCCTGCTGGTCCGGGGAATCGGGAGTCACTGCAAGGTGGGATGTTGTGGAAGGGATGCTGCCAGGAGATAATGAATTGCAACTAAGACAAACAGGCTGCTTGTCCATTAAATATGATCGAAACAGGATAAACTGTTCCTACCCACTCTCATACATTGCAGTCATTGTAATAATGAATTATTGACCAAATCCAAAGCTTTTAATAAATCCATGAACTCCCCTTACCATCCTCTAAAGAAGAGGTGACAATATTATAGAAGTCCACGAGGCAGTGTTCGAGGATAATGAGCTCAAAATCTGTGTTGGTATGGGATTATTAAATTATTACCCTCCAAATGTGACAATTGTTAGTGGATGTTCCTTTCAAGGACTTTAGCTAGAAAGGGAGGAGGAAATGTGTTCGTTTTACTTAATTCTTGATAAAATGGATTTGTTTCTATTCATCTGGTTCCCTTTTTGGAGCTATGCAAAGGTTAAGTGACAATTTTATATTGCTTTCTTGGTTACATTCCAAAATTATTTAAATCAATTTTCTTTTTTTTGTATCTCTCCTATACAGTCTTGACCCCTGCTTCCCACATGCTGGTGGGAAGTCCTATTGAAACCCATAAAGGCTGCTACTACCTGTGAAAATTCTGGCCTCCCCATTTCCTAAACCCTCCCTTGTACTCTCCCACTTCTGTCAGTCCCCTTCCCCTCTGGGACAGGGCCTTAGACCCACGAGTTGAGCCCTCTTTGGCTGTTCTGTATGGCTCACCATGCAGATCCCCCACCTCCTTTGCCTCACCTTACTTCCTGGCCAGTTTTGGCCCTCTGTTTCCTGCCCTCCCTCCTACCTGCTAAGGCCAGACAGGAGCAGACCACTAGGACCTAGCATTTGTTATTGCATCTGAGGACTGATGTCTACTGAAGCTTTGTGTTCTTATATAAATACACTACTGAGTTTTTTCACTTTGCCATACATCAAGATGCAGGCCATTTTTTCTTACATGTGTCAATAATGGAATAATATTACCGTTTTGCTTTGTTTTAATAATGGAATGCTCTGTTTATTGGTCCTCATTTTGTGTTGCTTGGTATGAGAACTGATTCAATAAAAGATTAACTGTAAAAAGATTATTATATGCATTCTATACTGATATTATTATATTTTCTATACGTATTGTATTACTATTTCAATAAGAATTTATGAACAAAAAATTGCACCACAGGAGGAGAGAAGTCTAATTCATAAGTTAACTATTGATTTGTGTGATGAAGTCCACAAACAGGGAAAAATTACACACGATACAAATAGTGAACTGCAAGAAAATACTAGGTGTGGCACACTCTTGCTCCATTGACACCATCATGAAAAAAGAAATTTCAGGCTCTGATTAAAGAATAACATGACAGGGTGTGTGTCATGCTGGCATAACGTCATACCTCGGGTGGTTGGGCATGAGGCCGCAGGTCACGTGCATCCAACACCTGAGAAGTGATGTTATCCAGCATGACACACACCCTGAAGTGATTATTCTTATTATATAATGGCTTTTTGTTGAAAACAAAAGAAAAAATTACAAAATACATTGTGGAATAAACTTTACCTGTAGATGTAAAGTAGTCCCTTGTTCTTAAAACAGATAACTCTTATTTTCTTAATGGTTACAGCAGTAGCATAGCTAATATGCTGAAATATGCTGATTTACATACAGCAACAAGGACTTCTGGGTAGATTATAATGTTACCTTAATTTTCCTTACTCAGCAGTACAGTCTCCTTTTTATTAGTGGTGACTGCAGTACAGCACCTCAAGCAGTAGAACAGCTAATATGTGTATTTACATATAGCAACAAGGAATTCTGGGTAGATTATAAAGCTAAGTTAACTTTTCCTTATTCAGCAATAAAGTCTCCTTTTTGGTAGTGCTGACTGCAGTCTAACACATAATACATAAATGTCTGTGGCAAGGCATTGTGGTGAATATAAGACTGTCTCCACTTTCCGTTATTTGGAAGTGCAGCCTCTTATTTTGATAGAGGTTACAACACTATAAGATCTCAGATGTTTATTTTCAAAATGAAACATTATGCTTACTGATAGGTGACAAGATTTCTTTACTGGGAGATGTAGTCTTTTATTTCTGTAGTGAGAAATGTAGAAATGGCCTGTATACTTATTTACATAGTGAGGAATTGTGGGTACAGTAAATAACTAATTTTTCTATCTCCCTAATCTGCATGTGGAGTTATTTTTTTACTGATGTCATTCGGTCATATGTGTGCTGGGACTAGATCTGTGATGTTATGCGGGATAAAATAACGGATCCAGTCCCAGATTGACCAATCACAGCCCAGCATTCTTTCTTGCCATTGTATAATAATGTTTAAAACATTGATTTTGGAGCTTAATATACTCCCCAGTGGGTCTTTATCTAGCAAGAAAGTTGGTGGTAGTGGTAAAAGACCCACAAGGAGGCTGAAGCTAGAGCTGCCATAAGCCCACCCCAAGTCGCTTTTAGATTTCTTTCCTTAGCTGACAATAGCTTAAGGGTGGACAGAGATAGCTTAAACAGTCTTGTACTTTAAACTAAAAGGTTCTGAAAGTTCTGATAAAGTTTGGATAACTATCAAACCATTTTATGGCTCAGCAGAACCTTTTAGGATTACAGAACCGTTCGTTTCTCCCATCCCTGGTTTGCACAGCTTGCTGCTGTATAAGCCCATATCATGCAGGGGTTGGTGCCACTACCTTGGGAAATGCTGACAACTTTAATTACATGGATGTGTATTTCACCCCAAGTTTAACATTTGATGTGCACATAGAAACCATCACCAAGATTACAATCCACAAACTATGTGCGATCTATATACAAACTTTAAGCAAGGTGTGATCTATTCAATTAAAGTTGCTTAACTAACTAATGACTGCTAGTTGTGTACGAACATACAAATATGCCAACAGAAGAATTCCATAGGTCTATCTAGCAAAACACTGCACACAGAAAAATGGAGCCTTACTCACAGGTACCGACAGCAATCAGCTTTTATTAGGCTCTCTCCCACAGGTAGCCAGTTAACATCATGTTGGAATAATAGCGTGGAGAAATGTGCATTCAAAATAGCATCGGTGAAAATGGTGACATGTAGACAAGAGCATGGGGATGTTATTGGTCCCCAACTGTCACCTCTCCCAGGGTTAGGAATAGTAAATTGCACGCCTCCCCTGACTGTCGCACTTCATCACTGTCACCCTCCCAGGTTAGGAATAGTAAATGACGCCTGCCCTGACTGTCGTGCCCCCAACTGTCACCCTCTCAGGGCTGGTAATAGGAAATCATGCCCACCTCTTGATGTGCGCCTGACTGTCACACACACACACACACCCTCCCCATTGCACTGTCATTACCATGCGCTGCATTTGTGCAGCGCCAGTTTCTAGTGTTGGCGATTTGCCTGTGCTGTTATCAACTGTGCAGTAAATCTTTAGCAGTCTTGAGCTGGCCCTCACCATATTGGAAAAAATGCCTTAATTCTCACCTCTGGAGAGAGGTTTATGGTATTTTTCTAATATGGTGGGAGCCCAATAAACTCTGATTTCTATCAGTACCTGTGAGTATGAATCTATTTTTGTCTGTGGGCTGTGTTTCGCTAAATATTCTAAACCAAGCTGTCTGTTTGTTAACTGTGGCCTGAGTAGGTATCCGTGTTTTGGTCCCATATGGTCTCTAATCTGCCCGATATGGACCCTCTGCACAGTTGTCAACAGTGGTCCCATCCACCTCTCTTCCATTTAACTCTAATCCTCCCTTTTACTTTATTCTACCCCTCTTGAATCCACCAACCATCTTCTTGTTAACGACCTCTGCCAGCAGTTCACTCCACCTTGACAACACCCACTCCATAAAGAAGTGTCTCCTGACCTCCTTTTGATCCTCCCACCACCACCACCAGCAGTTTGTAGGTATGCTGCCTCCTTGTGATCTTATTTTCACTCATGCTAAAGAAGCTCCTGAAATGTTTATTTAGTTAGTTATTAATTATTTCAAAAGTTTCACCAGGAGAAACATACTGAGCTGATAACAGCCCATTGCCAGATGCATCTTGGGAGTAGGGGATGAGAAAAATCATATACACAGTAAATAACATACATCATAGAATAATCGAAATTTTAAAACAATCACAATAACATATGTACAGGTAGTGAAGGAAACAGATTGCCAGGACAAAACTAGTGGGGAGGAGAGAGTCAAGGACAGTTGCAGGAGGGAGAAGGAAAGTCATGAAGGAGAGACTTTAAAGACAACTCCGCACTTCAGCATGTGCTTTCATAAATACAATGTTTCAGCTGTTGCAATTCAATAGAGAATCTTTTTTTTCATTTTCAATGTTCCTTTTCACAACTTTTAGCACATCGTGTTACTCCAGCTAAAACGTCTGTATAGAAAACATTTGAAGACATTTGCCTCTCTGCTGTTAACCTCACAGTGCCTTGGTTTTATGACACCATAGTGCTCACCATGTCTGCAGATTCTGATGTCATAAACAACAATTGTGTGAGTGAGCAGGGAGATTTAGACACCTTTAAAAGACTCTGAAATAATTCCTTCATTATTTACAATACTTAGTAGACCAACTGCAGGGGAAAGTAAAATAAATAAATAATTAGAAAACAATAAAGTTGAAACATCATTGGTGTAAATCTACCGTTTTAAAGCTTTTATTATAATAAAGAGTTACCCTTTAAGGAGGAAGTCGAAGAGGCTGAGTAATCGACAAGGGAAGGGAGGACCAAAGTTTAGGAAAGCAGTATGAGCAAGCAGGCTGACCAGCAGTAGGTTTTCTAGAAGGAATAGTGAGGGAATGGGAAGTGTTAGTGCGTAAATGGTAGAGATTCACCTTGTTTATACCCTTTTTGGTACTTAAAGGTTTCAATCATGTGGCCTTCTCACTTTTATAGTCGAGCGAGTACATATTAAGGCTCCTCAGCTTGCTTGGTCTGGTGTACGGTAACATTCTGTTAGAAGACAATGCTGAACATGAAGGGCTCAGGCTTGAAAACATTTTTAGCTATATATACGTGGTCTTGTTGCTACAGTACCAGCTTGAGAATCAGAGGATCACAGGTTCAAACCCTCCAGAGTCAGATACTTACTCTGACCTTGGGCAACTCACTTAACCTCCCAGTGCTCAAGTCTACCCATCTGCAGAAATGGGTAAAAGCAGAACCCCAATGGGAACAAGGGCCCGATTATCATAGCACAGTTTTGCTGGAAGTCCCGAATGTGTGAGACATACGCCACGTGGGACTTGCAGCACAGAGATAGGATTTTCCATTCCTATGTCATTTCAATGACTGTAGACTATATTTCCATGCTCTAGCATGCAGCAATGCTCGGGCCTCTTGTAGCAGCTTTGCAGTCAATCTTAGCCACAAGCTGCCACAAAACAGGTCCAAGTGCCATAAATGTGGCTGATAATGTAAAATCAGATGCATTTGCAGCATTTGGGCATGGCACATCTGCAGTGGCAAACACTGAGGCTGCAGAGAATGCCAAACGCCTCCATTTGAAAATATGTCCCAAGATGTGGCATCTTGGCTGGGCCTCCTGGTAACTAAATTGTAAAACAAAATATGCATGTCTGCTTGGCCATGTCCATGGTACACCAAACACTGTGAACTACACACTAAGATGAACGCCTTTCTGATAAGGGTTAAGTGCACCTACAGGTTGGGCTATGCTGTTATTTAATGTCATTACCAAGGGCCATTGTAAAAAGTCCAAGCTAACTTGTTGGTTCCAGGGTTTACTCACAGATGACCCTAAACTCAGTGCTGTAGTAAGAGTGTGGTTCAAATGATGCTGTGCTTCCACCCAAAGAGGCTTTCACAGGGCAAGCCTAGAGGGTCTGCCCTTTAGAGAAAATGTATAGTTGGTTCAGTAGCATTTGGCAACTCCTATCTGTAATATTCTTTCCCCAACTTTGTGGGGTGACATCTTCTGTAATCTGAATTACAAGCTTGCACGCTTCAGTGTCTGACCCAGGAATCGATCCTGACATCCCTGGTCTTGTATGCTGCAATCTTCACTTTCTCCTTCAGATGGCACTCTGTATCTGGTTACCAGTTCTTTATTTTTTCCTACAAAGGGTGGCTGCTCAGACCAGCGCCTACCTCCTCAAGACTTACCTGGTCAGGCAGCATCCCCTACAGATTTTCCCCAAGGCAGGGCCAGAGGAGGGAGGAGGCCACCCCTCTCGAACACATAATCTAGTCAGACCAGAGTTCTGGGTGGTAAACGAGACCCAGGACAGGGCAAGCAGGGCTTCACAAAGCCCAGCCACCATTGTCCTTTTCTGTCTTCCCGCCACGAGTGTACAGTGCATCTGTGCGTGGAAGCACACACACACACACACACCACGCAACTGCAGCACCTCCTTTCATCTGCTTGCACTTGCACTGCCATCAGGCCTCACCTGGTGGCAATCTGAGGCGGGACAACAAGCCTCCCTCCCTGGGAGCAGAGGGAAGTCCTTTGGAAGCTCAGTCCTCTCCCCCAGCTGAGCACAAACAACCCCCCAACAACCCAAGTCCACTTCCAAACCTGGGTCACCAGCATGGTGGCAGGTACGGCTCCCAGTGCCTTAGTACTTCACACCACTGGGCCAGCTGCTCGGATTGCTAACTCTAGATACACTACATCACTCCTTTCTTATTTTCACCACCAGATGGCACTCTGCATCTGGTCTCACAGAGGGAGCGCCTCTTCTTCGCCAGTGTGTAATGTCCTTAACTCAGCTTCATGGGGCATCTTCTATTAATTGAATTGCAGGTCAGCATAGTTTAAAAGGACACAAGGAACACATCTTGCATCCCTGCTCACAGAGGCTCTAACTAGTCAGCTAAAAAGGAAACTATTCTTTTAACTAAGGTGTTAGGCTGGCTCCTATTCTTGAATGCCACAGTTGCCACTTTGTCCACTAGTTCGCACTCTGGATCTGGTTACTAATTCCATGTACACTACACTACCCTACCCTGTAGGGAAGGGTGTCTGGATGCAGACTTGGTGGCTGGATTGGCTCAGTAGATGGGTCCTCTCATTTATGGCGGCTGGCTCTAAGGTTTCCTTAAAGGGACAGGAAATTTGTGTAACAGGCGCAGTTAGTAATGTTCCTTTTTTCTTTGCAATATCATTTTATTGACATCTTGTATAATTATAATTTCTTAGATACATAGATTACAGAATGACTTTGACAATTAAAGACAGAAATTACAGACTATTATGAAAAGCACAAGCAAAATAATATAAGTAAACAAAAAAGAAAGAAAGAAAGAAAATAGGCAATCTATTTTTTACATATCTATACAGGTCAATATAAATCAAGTAATTTTATTTATCTACAATATATATAAATTAGTTATTAGTAACTTGTATTTCTATTTTATACTTCCAATCTTAAAGGAGGAGGAAGTAGGCAATGATCACATTCCAGTTTCTGTAGTAACCTTGACTTTCATCATTATCCAGACTTTGGCCCACATATTTCAGATGAGATGTGCGGCATATCCTTGGATGTGCAGCACATCTCTAACCTCTTCCATGGCATAGTCAGTGACAATATCAAAACCTACTGATGCACCGTGCACCGCCAACTGCACTGACTTGACAACAATATTGTGATGTGCTTATGCAAATGAAGGGTCCCCATGCACATGCCACACAACACAATATTGATGTCACTAAATAAAAAAACTGGGCACACACAAGGCTGAGATTTAAGACTGTAGACTGTTAATTTTATTAGCAATTACAGAATGTCAGATCACAGTGCTAACGCTTCCTACATAGCGACCCACCCTCATGGGTCTTCATCAGGGGTGGAGTTAGCATGCACATACATCATATATATATATATACCCTATCAATTATTTAATTATTGACAGTCCCCATGAATATGCTATGCATCACAATATTGACTTCCAAAAGCATAAAATGGCGGCCAGCCGCACTATAGTTACACTTTTGAAACCCTACTTTATTCATGGGGCAGGTTGGTGCCCATGCACAGTCTAAGGCCAGGTACACAGTTCCTCCAGCCCTGATCACAGTTCAATAAAATGTGATTCCCAATCCTCGCTTCCGTAATGTACTTCCTCCCGATCACAGTTCAATAAATGTGATTCCTAATCCCGCTTCAGTAATGTACTTCCTCCTCGATCACAGTTCAGTAAAATGTGATTCCCAATCCCTGCTTTCCGTAATGTACTTCCCTCCCCGATCACAGTTCAGTAAATGTGATTCCCAATCCCGTTTCCGTAATGTACTTCCCCTCCCGATCACAGTTCAGTAAAATGTGATTCCCAATCCCGCTTCTCGTAATGTACTTCCTCCCGATCACAGTTCAATAAAATGTGATTCCCAATCCCTGCTTCCGTAATGTACTTCTCTCCCGATCACAGTTCAGTAAATGTGATTCCCAATCCCGCTTCCGTAATGTACTTCCTCCCGATCACAGTTCAGTAAATGTGATTCCCAATCCCGTTCCATAATGTACTTCCTCCCGATCACAGTTCAGTAAAATGTGATTCCCAATCCCGTTCCGTAATGTACTTCCCTCCCGATCACAGTTCAGTAAAATGTGATTCCCAATCCTCGCCTGTAATGTACTTCTCCCGATCACAGTTCAGTAAAATGTGATTCCCAACTTCTGCTTCCGTAATGTACTTCTCTCCCGATCACAGTTCAGTAAATGTGATTCCCAACCCTGCTTCCGTAATGTACTCTCCTCCCCGATCACAGTTCAATAAAATGGATTCCCAATCCCTGTTTCCGTAATGTACTTCCTCCCCGATCACAGTTCAGTAAAATGTGATTCCCAATCCCCGCTTCCGTAATGTACTTCCCCTCCCCCGATCACAGTTCAGTAAAATGTGATTCCCAATCCCGTTTCGTAATGTACTTCCCTCCCCGATCACAGTTCAGTAAAATGTGATTCCCAATCCCCGTTCCGTAATGTACTTCCTCCCGATCACAGTTCAGTAAAATGTGATTCCCAATCCCTGCTTCCATAATGTACTTCCTCCCCGATCACAGTTCAGTAAAATGTGATTCCCAGTCCTCATTTCCATAGTGTACTGTCACCCTCCCCAGCCCCAATCACAGCTCAAAGCAATGCGATCCCATCCCCTTTCCATAATGTAGTGTCCACCTCCCAGCCCCGATCACAGTTCAAATAAATGTAATCCCCAATCCCCATTTACATTGTGTAATGTTCCCCTCCCCAGCCCCAATCATAGTTCAATAAAAGGTAATCCACTATCCCCATTTCCATAGTGTAGTGTCCCCTTCCCCAGCCCCGATCACAGTTCAGTAAAATGTAATCCTGATCCCTATTTCCACAGTGCAGTGTCCCCAGCCCCATTCACAGTTCAAATAAATGTATTCCCAATCCTCATTTCCATAGTGTAGTGCCCCCTCCCCAGCCCCAATCACAGTTCAAATAAATGAAATCCTAGATCCCTGTTTCCATAGTGTAGTGTCCCCAGCCCCAATCACAGTTCAATAAAATGTAATCCCGATCCCATTTCCATAATGCAGTGTCCCTCCCAGCCCCAATCACAGTTCAATAAAATGTAATCCCCAATCCCATTTCCGTAGTGCAGTGTCCCTCCCAGCCCCAATCACAGTTCAATAAAATGTAATCCCCAATCCCATTTCCGTAGTGCAGTGTCCCTCCCCAGCCCCAATCACTATTCAATAAAATGTAATCCCAGATCCCATTCCAGTAGTGCAGTGTCCCTCCCAGCCCCAATCACAGTTCAATAAAATGTAATCCCCAATCCCATTTCCGTAGTGCAGTGTCCCTCCCCAGCCCCAATCACTATTCAATAAAATGTAATCCCGATCCCATTTCCGTAGTGCAGTGTCCCTCCCAGCCCCAATCACAGTTCAATAAAATGTAATCCCCAATCCCATTTCCGTAGTGCAGTGTCCCTCCCAGCCCCAATCACTATTCAATAAAATGTAATCCCCAATCCCATTTCCGTAGTGCAGTGTCCCTCCCCAGCCCCAATCACTATTCAATAAAATGTAATCCCGATCCCTATTTCCACAGTGCAGTGTCCCTCCTCAGCCCCAATCACAGTTCAAATAAATGAAATCCCAGATCCCTGTTTCCATAGTGTAGTGTCCCCTTCCCAGCCCCAATCACAGTTCAATAAATGTAATCCCAATCCCATTTCCGTAGTGCAGTGTCCCCCTTCCAGCCCCAATCACAGTTCAATAAAATGTAATCCCAATCCCATTTCCAGTGCAGTGTCCCCCTCTCCCAGCCCCAATCACAGTTCAATAAAATGTAATCCCCAATCCCATTTCCACAGTGCAGTGTCCCCCAGCCTTGATCATAGGTCAAATAAATGAAATCCCTGATCTCCGTTTCGTAGTGTAGTGTCCCCCATCCCCAGCCCCAATTACAGTTCAAATAAATAAATAAATGAAATCCCGATCCCCATTTCCATACTATAGTTTTCCCCGCCTGATCACTGGTACAATTATCATAACCCCGATCCCCAATACCTGGTGTCTAGTGGTCCCCCCACCCCAGTAGGCAGTAACCCACCACCCCCCCATCCTGACCTGCGTCGGTGACTGGCACAGCCCTCCCTCACCCTGCCACAGCCATCCACCAACTGAACTGTACCAGAGTGTGTACAGTAAATAGTCAGTAGCACTGAATCCTCACCCTGTCTTTCTGTGTTCTGAAAACCAATCCTGAAATTGACTTTTGTAATATAACTACCACCCACAATTGCTGTCTGGTCCATCACCACCCCACAAGCCCAGTATCCTCCGTCATGTACCTCTGTTCTGTGCTTTACGATCACCCTTCCTACATGTTTCATCTGCTGCTGATCTGCAATATTCCTACTCTGTGAGCAGCTCACCCACAGTCAGTGTAGCGCAGTATAACACCCAGATGTGCAACTGATTCCACACTAAAATCCGTCGCATTTTTGGGACACTGCTCCTTCACTTTCAATGCTGCGATCCTCCTAGCGGTACTGCAGCTCTCCGGTGTGTGCTGGCATTATTGCCTTCAGAGACACCGTTAGCACCATGCTGCTTTTGTGAAGTTTCATCATATAATAAAATTATTGTTACAACCGTGTTTTCTCGCTGGCTGACCATGTGTCAGTCATGAGCATTACACTTCTTTCCCTGCATGTGGTTCGCCATGGTCATTGGGGAATGCATTTGCATTGGCTTTGATTGAAATGACAGTATAGGGACTTTGCAGATGACCAGTATCAACAGATGCAAATGCAAATCAAAATGCAGTACTGTAGTAAAGAAAGTGGTCCCTGCAGTTACATAGAAACATAGAAACATAGACTTTAATGACAGAATGGGACCGCTAGGCCCATCTAGTCTGCCCATTTCCTACCTACAGGATGAGGCCGCAAATCCTAGTTAACCAACAGCCTATATCTTCCTGCCCCACAAGAATTGCCTTATGTCTGTCCCATGCATTCTTGAATTCTCCCACAGTTTTAGACCCCACAACTTCCTCAGGAAGGCTGTTCCATGCATCCACTACCCTCTCTGTGAAATAATACTTCCTCACATTGCCCCTGAACTGCCCTCTTCTATCTTTAAATTGTGTCCCTTGTTCTTGCAAGTCTCTTTTTCTGAAAGTTCACAGCACAGTACTATACAAATGCTGTGCAATGCAAAACACTGAGTGCTGTTAAATAAAAATCAGAGTGACAGTCTCCATATTTACTGCACAACACAAGTTATGGGGCAAAGCCACAACACAGCAATACACAGAGATAGTTCTCACCAGAAATAAAATAAAACCATCCAATATTTCCGACAGTGCACAACACCTAGTTAGCAGTGTCCTAAAAAGATACCAAACTTCATAACAGAAACACAGTACGCTGAGGGACTGTCTTTATTACAGGGCAGAATGCTTTACAAAATTACAGTTCATATACATAGGTACAGAGAGCAGCAGTCAGGTACCTGAACACACACCCTGGCAGTTTTCTCAATAAGAAAAGCAGACACAATGCAACAGAAGGAAAAACAGCTATGCCACTAATTCAGTGTACAGTACAACTGAAATCAGTTGCTGTACTTGCAAGATGATATATATACTCTGCTAGCCACTAATAATCAAGCGATCCAACATGAATACAAGCTTCCCGTGAAGACAGTTAACAGTGCCAGTGAAACTTAACAAACTGCAAACCGGGTCCAAAAAACAGTATTCAGTACTATCTCTGCAGTTCAAAAAAAAGAACATTCCTTTTAGATGGCAACAAAATGAGTCTGACAGCCATATGTACAGTAGGCCAATCAGTTCAGGTTTCCGAAGTGATTGCACACTGACAGGTCAAAGGTGATAAATAGGTGGATCAGGAGAGTGTGTCATTTCTGGTCTAGCGCTCCAATCCAGCCTGAAGGAAGACAGGCATCTGGAGTGGGGTTAAAATTTCATATTTTTAAAATGTACCAGAACAAAAATGCAGTAAAACGACAGATTAATACAAAATGGGACCCTGGCTCTGCAATGGTAAGTACAGAAATTGCAACTGAACTAGGAGTCCCTGTTTAACGATCTCAGTATGAATCTGGATCATTAGTGAAGTGAGCTTCAAGAGAAGCAATCAACAAGCAGCATTACTATATAAGTTTATAGGCGATAGGATGGCCTCTTATGGATATTATAAATCATGACTTCATACTTAACAAATCAGGATTGTTTATTTTAAACATTCCAGGTGCTCTTATAACCATAAGAGGGTGTCTCATGCACATAGTTTTAAAATTCTGAAGTAGTGAGTTCACTTGGCACAGTACATTTCCAGCAAAGGGATTCTCTAATGTTCTGCAAAATAAAGCAGTTTGATTGCAAATTCAGATTATTTTTGTTAAACAAAGGTGCTACTATGATTTATAGTATGTTCATATGTGCTCGGCTGTGCTACATTCTCTCACCCAAAGACTTTGAGAATGCACTCTTATAACCATAAGAGACACAGTGACTGTACATATAAACATATATAGGAATGTCACTTATGTGTTCTTAGGGCAAGAGAACTGCTAACTGAAGGTAAGCATCCTAGTTCAAGGACGCAAGAGCCAACACTCTTATATCCATAAGAGGCCCTCCTAGTGCCTCTATAAACTTATTATAGCTCATGCCATGATTAAAAAACCTTTCTGTGGTCCCTTTCTGTGGTGTGAGCACCAGTCATCGAGAAGCCGTTACCGTTACAATGCTCATGGCGTGAGGTACTCTTACAGCAATAAAAGTACCTCATACATATTCAACTGAAGAAAGCGCTGTGATTGGTGGGGAGCATCACATGATGCTCCGTGATCTATAATTAGAATTATGCACCTTCATAGACTCTACAGCAATAGCATATATGAAAAAGACCTATACAGATGTTAAACAAATTTTAAAACTGGTTTTGAAAAAAACTCTGGGTTAGCCATTGTGCTTTTAAAAGGGTATAGAGGATGTACCTCACAATGCAAAGTGAACGTATTTACAGAAAAACTCTTTGCCCTTCATGTAACTCATATATCCCTCTGATGCTGTGCTAACCGACAAAGACTTGAGAACAGGAGTTAAGACCACCATTCACATATCTAGCCATGGTTGCCGCCATCCTTACATGATGCTGAAGGAGAGGTGTGCAGACAAATTGACAAACAACAGCATTATTGTAAAGACTTAATCATGAAACATAGCTTTTGGACTAACCCAGGTTAATAACCTTCATTTCCGCTAGTAGTGTAACATTTCAAAATCATGGTGTTAAAGAGTAAATGGTATGAACAGTACAGTATATCTGATAATGTCTCTACACCAAATCCATTCAAGTGTTCTCATCGTTTTCTGGCTCACCATCCCAATTGCTAAAAGTAAAGTCTTTCTTGATGGCTTCTGATTTCTTTCCTGCATCTGTCAGGTCACCAAACAAGAAGACCTTGCCAGCAAATACAACTTTAAGCCATGCTGGTAGTTGTAGAGGATGACTGTTGCCAAACTGTCTTAGTCCAGCTTGAACTGCATTATAGTGTATGGTGGGCAGTCGTTCTCCACCAAAATCCATCGCTATCAAAATGTTGTTCTCTACACTAGTAGCGTTCACAGTGCAGCAGAATGATTTTGTTCTACTTCACTCGCACGTCACACTGTGTCCTCTAGCAGCATTTGACAGTTAGGGCTCACTCCATAGACAGGACACATAGCGAAAGCAGCAATGTCGCGGCAGTACTAATGTTTAGCATTAAAGCGTTCAAAATGTAAAGTTCTTTTTCCTTCTAGTAACCCAGCAAAATGTTTTGAAGCAGAAACATGCTGTAGTGAATTTTTCCCCAAAAAAGCAGCGTTCTACCATACACTATAAAGAAAAGTGCATGGGAAACAGTTGACAACAGGGCTAATCTTTCACCTCGTTGGCACTATGACGGCGGATTACCTCTCGAGCTGCGCTCTCGAGGTAATCCGTCGTCATAATGCCAACGTGAAAGAATAGCCCTGTTGTCAATGTCATCACTATCTATATGAAGCCCGCTGGTGTTGACAGGTGGAGTAGCTTAAATCAGGAAAGCAGTGAATCTTTAATTCCATGTGTCATCTGAAGTGTACCCTTGTGTCATAGAGTGGCTCTGTGATTGATTGGGGTTGCAGTTATGTGGGGTTTCTGTGCTTCTTTTTTGGTGTAATTGTAATTCTCTTGTTTACTGCTATTTTAGGAAGACGCGTTAGTGCACAATTTCACACTGCTAGGCTGTAAAGATCAGCCTTTTGTGTTAGTATATTGAGTCTTCCTCATAAATGCTGTAGATAGCAGGATTTGGAGTATTTTACTATATCTGCTATCTTTTAGAGGCAAGGGCTAAGAAAGATAAAGACAACGGCTTTCTCAGTTTAAATTTACATGACACTGCTAATGTAGTTCCGTTTTGTGCAGGTTGCTTTAAAATACCCTAAAAGTCCTGTTTTGGGGACTTCCGTGGCGCCATCGGCATCATGGAAGCTTGAGCAGCGAGCTCCCTAGCCCTAAGTCCGTAATTTGATTCCCATACAGTTGAACTTGATCAATTTGGTTAAAATGGATAAACCAAACCGTGGGAATGCATCCAGAAGGAGATGCTAGTCTAAACATTCTAAAGGAAAGCAAGATGGACCGAGATTGAGCCCAACAAACACAACTACGAGCAGGAGAGAATCTCTGCTCAGCGAGATTGGAGCCGACACAGAGTCTGAAATGGAGTCTCTCTAGATCGAGATTTGAGACACTCCTAGCTGAAATTAAGCAATTCAGAGGAAACAAAGCTAGAATTTAACAAACTGCACGTGGATTTAACTAAATTGGAATTCGAGTTACGGAACAGAAGACCAGTGTCGACAGCGGAGGACAACCTACGACAGATCTCCAGGGCCATAGAATACCTTGTTCAACAAAACGAAAGCTTATCTACTAAATGCCTGGACTTAGAAGCACGCTCCAGAAGAGGCGACATTAGAATATATGGCCTCCCAGAGTCATCTGAAGTAGGAGATGAGTGACTTTATCGAAGATCTGTTGAGACACGTTGTGCAACTACCTGACCTTTTACTTTCAAAGTGGAAGGAAGCACACAGGCGGCTGGTGCCTAAACCAACTACTCCTGCCAGGCCTCGTTCAATTATTATACAATTTTCAAGCTTCAGAGATAAGGAAAAGATATTAGAGCAGCATGGAAGCAGGGCCAAGTGGTGTATAATGGGCAAGACTCTTTTTCGATCAGGATTATCCCCAGAGGATACAACAGCAATGACAAGCGTATGCTATCCTCAGAAAGCTGAAGGAAATCAAGATCAAATTCCAGACACCATATCCCTCATGGCTCTTGAGTGAGCTGGGCCACGAGAACCGAACTCTACCACACACGGCTGAGGAGGCCTTTCAGGCCCTCAGAGATAGAGGTTTGAGATCACTGCAACTCCCCGATGAGACTCCCACAGCAGCCGTTTTGAATCCATGGCAGAGGAACAATATATAAAGAAATAACAGAGAGTAGAGATCTGGCAGCCTCAACATTACAGGATACCAAAAAGACACTGGCCCGGTTAACACAACCCCAAGAATCGGAAGATCCACCACGGAATAGCCTTCGGACACTTGAAGGAACAGTCACTATTGTGAGTTTCTCTTTTTCATGCTCTCTGAGATTCTCGGTTTGATCCCCCCCTACGAAGCCCTGGACTTAATAGAGACTCTTATGTTAATAAGTATTCTTAAGAGTGCCTACAACATTAGTATTTTAATTTAACAAAAGCACTTTCACTGAAAATACGGAAGAGTGGGAGGCTGGGGAGGGAGGGTCCAGAGCCCTGCCACTCAAGATTACCGTGGCATGATGGGGAAATGTAGGCCACGCTCTACTTATTTTGGAAAGGAGGTTTGCTAAGCCTCTCGAATGGGGACCAATCATGGAGGATTTAATAAAATTATATAGGGGCCTGGAAGATCCTCGTTTACTATATGGGATGAGGCCAGGGGTTGAATCTTGCATCATGGATACAAGGGGAGTGCTTGGCCTTGTGGTAGCCTTGTGTTAAACTGGGACCGTGGTGACCGCCACTCGAGGAGAACATCTTGATATGAGTCTGGTAGGAGCAGAGAAGGTTGGGGTCTCGCTTTGATGTTCTCTGTCAGGCCCCCCATCGAGTACACCAGGAAGTTGAGCTATAGTAGAGATCCTAAGCTTTTAATCGACTCTGGTGGTCAGTGAGGATCACCTGGAGAGGTCTAGCCTTAGATGGTGAGGTTTTGCTATGACTCCCTACCAGACACGCTATTTCCTCAGCAGAGCCTTGCCCTTTACACTTCATGGTTGCTCGGAATCTCTGAGAGCAATGCAAACATGCAGAGATGCTGGGAGTTGAACCTCAAACACTGGCCTCTTCACGGAGTAGCTGAGCTCTTAGACTATTTCTAGTCCATTTGAATGCAGTTTAGATATGGACTTGGGGAAAGGGATAAGGGTTAAAGGAGAGCATTTAAAATGGTGCGAGGTGGGTCCGATAACCATTTTACCCTGATTCTAATGATGCTGGTGATGCTATGCCATTACATCTGGCCAGGACTCAATAGATAGAGAGTCTGGGAGGAACGATCCGTATGCACGGCTCCTTTCCCCATCTCGTAGGGCTTACTGAGCCCATAGGGATGGAACCTCCTGCTCCCCTACCTTGGGGGTCGCACTGTACATAAGGTTTATAGAGATGTGCAAGTTATCCAGTTGGGGGCACCACTCAGTTTATATGATGTTGTATGTTCTGTTGTTGTTGTATGGTTATACAGTTTTCCAGTCCACATTCAGACACATGGGCAAGTGAAGTATACACACCAAAAGAAGTTATATAGCTGGTTGCACCTATGGGAGCAATGGAAGATGGATAACAGAGCAGCCAGGGACAGACTGGAAAAAAATGCTTTAAAAATTCATTGGTGCAAGTAAAGATATCCCATTTATATGGGAGAAACACACATTAACATGCATAAATGGGAGATAGTAAAAGAATCAAGATCAGTTCATATAACGTCAATGGTCTCAATAACCCTGTGAAGCGGTATAGAGTTATGTCCACCTTGAAAAGGAAAATCCCTCCTTTATTTTACTACAAGAAACACACCTTAATAGATCCAGGTATCAAAAACTAGGGAAATTCGCCATGGATTGATAGTAGCGCATCCTTTGGAAGGGGAAAAGAAGGGAGCGGCAGTACTGGTGGCTAAAGGACTCAATTTCAGAAAACCAACAGTTATGCAGACCCAGAGGGCCAACTGGCCATCCAGGTGGGAACACTGGAAGGGCCCCTATTACCTTGGCTTATATACGCTCCACTAAGAACTACAAAGGAGACTATGAAGGCCCTACTTCACAGATCCTGGAATATCAGGTAGGAATGTTAGTGGTAGGAGGAGATCTGAACCAGATCTGGGACCAGAAAGATACCTCAAGGGGACAGGGGTTTAGACAGACCCGACTGGGAAACTAATTAAGAGACATTTAAAGGGAGTTTTCTGGATAGATGCGTGGAGACTCAGAATGCTAATAAAAGAGAATATACTCACTACTCACACCACATGGTTCATATGCTAGAATAGATTATATCTTAACTTCAGGAGAACACCAAGAGCAGATATTAGATTGTAGACAAATTTCCTCTGTCATATCAGACCATGCCCAAATATGTCTGACCTTGAGCTGGACAACTAAAAGGGATTGTCTCTCTGGAAATTTAATAACTATTTTTAAACCTGAAAAATTCAGGGAAATGGCAAAAATAGACTGCCCAAATCCAAACAGAAAACGAATCTGAGGAAATCTCCAGATCGGTGCTATGGGACACCATTAAAGCTGGTGTTCAGGGGACTGTATTAAATTTGCTGCACACTATAAGCAACAGCAGATGAAACATATGGAACAACTGCAAGAGCAGCTGAAGAGGCTGTTGAGCAGGACGCAGCAGGGAAGGCCCCGAAACAATCCGAAATCCAGAAGGTCAGACAGTAGATCTAAAAAGATATTGACATTAAAACAGAGCATGCTTTACAGCGCCTCAAAGCAGAGGTACTATGAGTCCGGCCTCGAGCTTCCCGTTTGCTTGCACGAGACTTAGACGCCAGACAGCAGAGAACACAATCATTCAGATTAGGGATCCCAGGAAGGGAGGGTTACTAAAACTACGGAAAAATCATGTCAAGCTTTAGGATTATTATACACAACTGTATAGTTCAGAACATTCACCAGAAAGAAATCAGATTAAATCCTATCTAAGTCGTCTGGAATTGCCTGAGCTATCACAGGGCTTAGAGACTCACTTAGCTTACCAATATCTTTATCTGAGTTGGTGGGTGCAATCACACGATTGAAGACCAGGAAGTCTCCTGGACGGACGGTTATACCCTGAGTTTTTAAATTCTTTTAAGTAAGGAGTTAAATTCCCACTCTTAAGGGCCTGTAGACTTGCGCAGTCAGGGAGAACTTCCCAGATTCCTGGAACTATGCAGTCATATCGAGCATTCCCAAACCAGGGAAAGATATCACTCAATATGGATCATACCGCCCTATATCGGTATTAAATATAGATTATAAACTTTACTCCTCAATAATAGCGAAGAGATTGGAGAGACCTTCCCAAATTAATTAACCAGGACCAAACAGGATTTATCCCAGGCAGACAAACACAAGATAATATTAAAAGAACATTACATGTACTCCATCATGCTGCTCGGTCGGGGCCCCTAGCATGCTGTTAAGTCTGGATGCGGAGAAGGCCTTCGACTGAGTGGCATGGAAGTTCCTGGGTTAACTCTTGAGAAATTTGGCTTTGGAGGCTTTCATTAAGACCATAAATAAGATATATTCTAGCCAAGGGCATATGTAAAAATAAATGGCAGGGTTTCACAACCTATATCATTACAATGTGGCACAAGACAGGGTGCCCTTCTCCCCTGCTCTTCGCTCCTTTACCTCGAGCCCCTGGTGCAGGCCTTGAGACAGGAGGTGGGGGTACGGCCGGAGACAGGAGGGGTGACGATAAACTTGTTCTTGCGCGGATGGCCTTTGATCTATCTCCAGGACCCAGAACAATCCTTAGAGGGGTTATGGGAAGTCCTGCTAGAATTCAACCAGTTAGCTGGATACAAGTTGAATATTTCCAAGACGGAGGCGTTAAAATAAATTATGAACCATCAGATAAAACTAAACAGAAATTCCCTTTCAGATGGAATTTGCCCCACATTAGGTATTTGGGAATACAAATGGGTCCTCAGATAGACAAGCTATTTTCACTTAACTTTATCCCATTGATAACAAAGATTAAGTTGAATTGAGCTTTATAAAGTATTTATCACACTGTCCCAGAGAGTGGAAGCATAAAATGATTATTTTGCCAAAATTCTTATATTTAACCCAGACATTACCTACCAAAATCCCAGATTCATACTTAACACTTTAAACAGACTAATCACCCGCTTTCTGTGGGGCCCACATAAACCAGAATCCGACTTTCAGTCCTGCAAATGCCAAAAAAAAGTGGGGATTCTCTCTATCCAACTTTAAACTATATTATATTGCAGCTCAATTGTGAACAGTTATGTACTGGCTGGACAGTTCATATTTTTCAAAGATGGAAAAGAGTTAGAAATCGCAAATGGGGGCCTTCCTGGGCTGAAAGCCTTACTTCTTGAACAGAAGGGAAGATCTTACTCGGGTCATTGGGAGAATCCCTCACAGGGTTAACCCTGGAAGTCTGGCACAGTACTCTAAGAGATAAGAGAGCTGGAAACTGGAGTTTTACTGTGGTCTATCCCACACCTGACCAATTTCTCCCCAGGGACATGGGATAGGGATTCAGTGGTTGGGAGGTGAGAGGTTTACACCTTATCTGGCACTTCCTAGATGAGAAAGGAGTTGTGCCTTTTGAGACACTTGTGAACAGACACAATATTTCTTGGCAAGATAGATTTAGATACTTTCAAGTTAGGAACTTCATAAAGAACTTTCCTTGGAGTTTGACTGAGAGCAACCTCACTTCCCAAATCGCCCTCACTTTTAAAAATGGCATTAGAAGGACGCCATTAAAGCTCATATTATTTCCAAAGTATATAGAAATTACTGGACTGGAAAGGGGACTCCACGGAATCCATAAAGAGGGCATGGAAACAGATTTGGGCAGTTGTATTCCAGAAGAAATATGGTTTCATGCCCAAATTAAATCCCATTGGAGACTATCGGCCGTGAGGTGGCAGGAATTCTCCTGGAAAATATTTATCAGATATTTCCATTCCCCAAACAGGATGAGCCAGATGTTAGTGAAGAAAGATATTGAGTGTTGCGGAAATGTGGCCAGAAACAGGCATAATTCTTGCACATGTTATGGACATGCCCAGTGCTTGCCACCTTTTAGTGGAACTGCAACAGGCCTTAAGGAAAATAGTTACTTCAGACTTGATATTATCCCTATGTGTTACATATTTCTAGAGCTCCATGAGTTGAGAACCCATTGACAATGAAATTCTTGAGAATAGCTTTCTTGGCGCCCAGAAGGTGACAACCAGGAATTGGAAATCCCATACTCCTATCTACTTAGAACAATGGCAAGATATTATGATAAACATATACAGGATGGAAGCTTTATCAGCCACTCTGAATAAAGAGTCCCATCTTTTGAAATCTTGTGGAGGCGCTGGGTCCTGTACATGGCAGGGCGAGACCCGACTTTGTTTCTTAGGGTGGGGATCAATCGGAGGGAATACATGGGCTCACTTGATATCTTCTGTTCTACTTGATCACTTCATTGGTCAGGACCTTGATCCCTCTTAGTTTACTTCCAAAATTTTAGGCATCATAATAGAACCTAAACAGAGGAATTAATAGTGAAGTCGGGACCCCCTGTGTGGGAAACTAGCTGACCCATAGGATTAATTAATTTTAATACCTTTACTCATATGACCTTGCCTGATGTACCAGTGGTATACACTCAATTTGCCTATGAACTTTTTATTGAATCTATGTATTTCAGTAAGATGAATGGACTTTGTATGTGTCTGTTTTCACAAAATCAATAAAATAAAGAAAGTTTAAAAAAAAAATGTCCTGTTTTGTTCTGCTGTGTCTCCGTGGGCTTGCTTACAAGCTGCTAGCTGCAATGATGTTGAGAACGATTGGTTCTCTTCTCTGCCCTCTGCATAATTTTATGCCTGGAGCTGGTTGTGCTCCTTGTGAAAAACATCCTTTCCCTGACAAATTAGATGTTTGGAGACTTTTTGCTCCGTAGGCTAAGCCCTGTTTAAATGCCGGCATATTAGTTCTGTGTTTGTAAGAAAGCCCTCCTGCTTTAAAAGTATGCAGGGCTTTGCATAAGAAATCCTCTTTACTGTCTTTGTGTGTTCCAGAGTCGGGTTGGTCCAAGGGAGCCTCAGGGTTCTAGTGTTTATCCCTTGTCATACTTAAATTAAAGGAGTTCTCCTGAATTGTGCCTTTACTGTAAAATAAGCGCTATATTCCATCACGGCAGAGGCGGGTTCAGGCGCCGGTGGTTGTTCGGCTGCTCGGCGTTCACACTGTCATGTGGGGATTTGGGCTCCTGGTTGCTTCCGTTTTGTATTTGTGGTGAGAGGGTGTAGCATTTGGCCTTGTGCATGCCCTCTCTGGTGAAATTGGAGTGTTTTGTGTGTTTTGGGGATCTTGCAGGGCCGAGGGTTCTGGCGCTGCTGCTGGCAGGTTGGCTGCGGGCTTACCACCTTCAGCTCCAGCACTTCTGTGGGGAGCTGGCGACAGCATTTTGGGTGCTTTTGTGCTATGGCTGGAAGGGGTGGTGCTTCCGGTGCTCAGAAGATATTGTGGTGTTTTCCTGACATAAAACGAGAAATATACTTGAATAAACACCAGATGTTTTGTTCTCTGCAAAGAAAAGCCTAATAGTGTGTTTGAAACTAAGTATGTTTCCCTTAAGTAATAGTAATTCATACGCTTTCATGTTGTACAACGGCCTTTCCGTGTAAAGGTGATCCAGTAATAAAATGCACTATTCGGTTTATTTGTATGCCCTAAAGAGAAAACAAACATGTATGATTTTGACCTAGATAGCTAACACAGCCTGATAATTAGAAATGAAGGCAAAAACATCCTTACTTTCCTTCGTTGCCTGTTGGCTGAGGGTGCAGTCTGTTGCTGTGGAAGAAACACACAGACTCATCATTAGGTGAAGCTGTATAGGGAGGGAGCGCACAATGTGTGCTGATTTTATACTCATGTTGAAGCTTCCTTCCTGTCTCACTGGGCAGAGCATCTGTTAATGCAGCCCACTTTTACAGTTTAGTCTACTTTACAAACCCTTCAGAGGATACAATACAAGCAGCAAATTGTAATGTTGATTATTATAAAATGTATATGAAAATCTTTGTTATTTCAGTAAAACAACTGCAGTAATGAGATAAATAAAAGTGTTATTCTAAATTGTTGGGAGGGTTTCAGACTATGGGAGGAGATTAGACCCTATTTAAAGAGTAAACTGAGACTCCCAAGTCAGATAGATTTTGGGTCTGGAGGAACTCCAGGAGCTCTGCTAAATGTTTCAAGAAAATGTTAGACTTAGTCTGGTCTAATTAATGGGCCAATTGCATTTTTTTTCATTTTATGTTTGTTGTCGTGCAGTGCGCTGTAACTAATTTGTCCTGCTAAAATAAAATAAATTTTGGACTATCTACAAAGCTATCATTGTGTCACACTACCTGTGTTGTCCACGAACACCTGTGCCCTATCACTCCTTGTTTTTAGCTTTTATGTAAGATTAAATCCTTACCTGCACATCAGTTGTGACTGCTGAGATCGATCGGGAGCTCCAGGTTGTTGGATGGCATCTGGGAGTGGTCCTATGGGAATCAACATCTAAGTTTAAAAGTTCTTTTATTAGGCTTTGAAGGAATGATAATAGTTCTGACCCTTTGCTTCCCTCAGGGATGCCCAGTAAATGAAGATTTTGTGAGGGACCCCTTTCTTCAGGTACTCAGTCTGGCTCTGAGCAATGTGCTGTAGAACAGGTTATATTTGATGTAAAATAATTATAGCTACATTAAGCAAAGTGATAACGCTAAATAAAATGGCACTAATTGGCCAAAATAGCACATTTTTAATGGGCATAAAGTAGGAGCTGATTTCAGAGTGTGAAATTTATTTTGCACAATTGTGGCCTATTAGTGCCATGTAGCTAAATATAACTTATGCTAAAATAAACAGTTCTACAATATTTTCTTTCACTAATCCAGACACCACTGCTTGTGATTTATTTACTCTAGTTGTTAGTGATTTGTACTTCAATTCAATTGTCTCTAGTTTCTATAAGGGACACTCCATCTTTAGTTAAGGTGTCTACCTTCTTATGTAATTGCCTCACAGCCTCCAGCCCATCCTTTACCTTGATTCCAGATCACTGCTGTCCATCAGGACCTGCCTGTCTTTCATGCTGCTGGCTGATGGGGCTCATGACTTCCCTTATCACCATCTTTCAGCTGCTCTGTTTGGTCTTCCCATTGCTGAATCTGAATGGAATATTGGCAGTGAGTGCAGAACACCTTAGCTATCCTTAGATAATATTTTAACCCAAACAATGGGTACATGATGTAGTGGTTACTTTAAGATCATCTTCCCTCATCAGCTACTGGCTCTATCCCACATTTTGAACTGAATTAATTTTTGTGTGTAAGTAATATTTGTTTGCAGTTTTCCAATAAAAATTCCAGTCATTTTTTAAATAGTATCATTAAATTCTATTTTTCCATTTATTCAGTTTTGTTCATTATCTTGTAAGCTCTGTCACTCATGGGCAAAATCATCATCTTATAAAATGTGCTAAGACCCTTCATTTTGTAATACTTACTATTTATGCTATCCTCATTTTTGCCTACCCTAATTACTTTTCTTTACTGTATCGATTCTTCTTACAAAGTCTTTTTCTTAATAACATTTTATTGAAGGGTTTTAACAATAATACAAAGCAGTTCATTTAAAGTTCAATAAAGTAGAAATCCTAGTACCGTATATACAATTGGTTGATAAAGAAAAAACAGAATCAACACATAATATATATTAAAAATGTCAACTCTGTTAAGAAGTGTTCAAGTTCAAGTTTATTGGCAGGAAAACTCCATTGAGCATGCTCATTTACAAGGAGGTCCTGTTAGGACAATGTTATACAACGTGTACAATACACAATACTGACATATAATACATATATGATAATTGGTATACAATATGGCTACATACAGGGACAATAAAACAATGGCATATAATACAGGCGAGCAGGCACACATCTGTAGCAGGCAAGCAATGCAAACTACAACTATAAATTCTGATAATCCAAACAAATACTGGGGAAAGAAGAGTGGCTAATTGGAGACAAGTTCATATTGTATTAACTTTGCTGTAGCTAGGAGTGCTAGCTATTGCAGCAATGGCAAGTTTCCATAAGTGCCTTATTGAACGAGGATTTGAAAAGTTTAGGAGACTAGTCCAGAGAGCTTGAGTATTTGTATTTTATTCCAGGTGGTCGGGATGGTGTGACTGACTGCTGCTCTACCATAGAGAGTGCGGGATGTGGGGACATCTAGAAGGATGTTGTCATTTTTCCTGAGGGCATAGTTGTCATACAATTCCTTGTGATTGAACACCAGAAAACCACACATTACGTGAAAGTGATATTAATTGTAGTCTTCAAGAAGGTAGCAATATCTATTTCCTCTTGTTCTGTTAAATCCATATTTATAAGAACAGTAGAGAGAAAGAGATATGGAAAGAGAGGATAGATAACAGGAGGAAGACATGTTCTCTGCTGATAAATATTATATCCTGACCAGAGACTGTGCTTCATATTCATCATAGGAAGATAAGTTGGAAAGGCAATTAGTTTGATTACAGATCTGTCTTGATGTTAATAAGACCAAACTAAACCATAAGTTATTGTATTACATAGTATTTATGTGGTATAGGAACATCCTATGTTATGTTTTAACTATGTCCTATAAACAGTTTGTCGATAGTATCCCATTTCATTTGAAAAGTTTATCCTGACTGCACATAGAGTGAGCTATGCGTTCTGTTCTGAGAATTTCTAAGCATCCTTGCTTCCATTTTAAAGTTTTGAAATAGTTTTTTTAACAAATTATGTTCCTATGAGGTTATACTAATAACAGATTCATTTAAAAATAGAAACATAGAAATTGTCAACAGAAAAGGACAGCTTAGCCCATCCTCTCTGCCAGCTTTCCCTGCCTTTTCTGTCTCCACAGACCCTACCTGGTCTCCATCAATCACCCCCGCCTATTTACCAATATTCCCATATGCCTATCTCATGCATGTCTGGAAGCCACCCAGTGTTTTCCTCCCACCAGCTCTGCTGGCAAAGTGTTCAGGCATCTACCACTTTTTAGTGAAACAGTACATCCTCACAGCCCTCTTAAACTTCCCCCTTCCAGCTTCATTGCATGCCCTCTTTTCCTGGCACACTTCCTTATTTGAAATGGACTCTCCACCAGAACTCTTTTCGCCCCTCTTCCTCCTCTTTTCTAGGGTGTACCTATTGAGATCCCTCAGTCTCTCCTTGTAGGGCTTCTCCTTGTATGGCTTTTGATATAACCCCTACACCATTTTAGTTGCCCTCCTTTAGGCTGCCTCTACTCTGTCCATGTCCTTTCTGGGATGTGGCCTCCAGAATTGGACACAGTACTCCAAGAGGATCTTACCAGCAACCTATACAGTGGTAACACCACCTAACTCTTCATGCTGGTCATTCCTCTTCCTGTGCATTACAGCATCCTAGTGGACCTACCACTGCTTTGTTACACTGTTCTGCTACTCTGGGGTTGTCAGATGTGATAACCTCAAGGTCCCTTACTGCTTGGTGACTGTCTGTACTTGCCCCATAGCATATACTCAGCTACTGGGTTCCTATGTCCTAGGTGCATGATTTTACACTTTTGGCATTGAACCCCAACTGCCACACTCAGTGCCCACCCTGTTACAAAGTTTGGTGCCATCTGCAGAAGGCATACCTTCCCTTCCAGTTCTTCCACAATGTCACTTATTTTGGATTTTACTTTTGTGTGTGTGCCCATTTTGTGGGTCAGAGTACCAAGTTTTCCTTCTTTCCGAAGGAAGAGCTAGCTCATCCTGAAGGTGACAAGTTCCTCAGCCCTCTGCATGGGACAGAACACCTGAAGGAGGGCTCTTCATGGTCTGTCAGGACCCTAGACTAGTCAGGGTCTGGCATGTGGCTACTGTTAGTAGGAAATGTATTTACTATTATTTATTTATTTGAAAAGGTTTCACCAGGAAGGACAACATGAGCTGTAAACAGCTCGTTTCCAAAAGCGTCTGGGGGTTACAAGAGTGGGAGATCAAACAAAAAAAACAACAACATAGCAATAAAGAGTACATACAGTGCAATTCAAATACATAAGAGCCATAAACAATACACTAAATAGTACAGTACATGATAATCCATGAACACAGGCAGTATTGCATAACAGGGGTGATAGGTAACTTTCCTAGAAGTGCTAGAAGTGGTAGACTGAGCTTGGGCTACCAAGTGCTAAACTAGAATCAGGCAAGGCAAAGAGGTGGTTATAACACAAAGTGGAGGTGATGGGTGGGGGAAGGTCAAGGCGGGAGAAAGGAGGGAAGGAAGAGGCCATGCAAGAACTAGTCCCCTTCAGGATGCTGAAAACCCTGCAAGGGGCAGGACCTGATTAGATATGGTGGAGAGGCGGGGAGGGAAGACAGGTAACCAAGAACTAGTCCCTTCAGGATGCTGTGAACCCTGCAAGGGAACAGGACCTGGCAGATAAGGTGGAGAGGGAGATGGGAGATGAGAGGTAGCCAGAAATAGTCCCTTCAGGATACTGAGAACCCCACAAGGGCACAGGACTTGACAGATAAGGAGGAGGGGAAGTGGGAGGCATGGGGTCATAATGTTGCAAGACATTGTGCACGCTAACAAACCGATGCTGCCAATACAGTCGATTTCTGCCATGAGGCACAAGTCTTTTTGTGGGAGGCTCCACCACCTGAACCCCTCACTAAAGATTCTCAACTCCCGAAGTTAACTCAGGGTGTGCACAATGTTTAAAAGTTTCTGGGACCGGGAATCAACCGAATCCCAGACATAGAACCTGGGTTCCTGCTGCTATAGCTCAGTCCAGTGAGCTACAGCAGCTGCTCAGTGGAATCTACTCCCAGCAGAGGTCTTATCCTCTGCCTGGGAAAGTGTAATGGTGCAATACCACATACAGCAGTATATGCAGTATTGCACCATTAGCTTCACTTCTAGCGATGTGCCAGTTTAGCCATAATGTTGTACACTATTAAGCGTGTAACATTATGACCAGTAGGGAAGTAGGACAGAT